>CM053160.1:8755000-10005000 GCA_028571685.1 Heterohyrax brucei | reverse complement strand
TCTGATACTGATGGGGGAGGCGCAGCTGGGATGGACAGGGAGGGCTTCTCTGGGGAGCAGACATGGGACTGGGGCCCTGAGTGAGGAGGAAGAGCCAGAAGTGACAGAGGAGGAGTGGTCCAGGAGGCACAAAACAAGTGCAAAGGCCCTGGGGCAGGAAGAGTGCGGTACATTTGAGGAAAAACAAAGGTGGCCAGAGTTACTGTGAACCAGGTGGGGACAGGACATGGGGCCAGAGACCACAGCATGTCTTGTGGAAATCCTTAGCTGGAAGCTTGGCTGCTGACTCAGACTCCTTAGCAATCACTGTGATGGTTGTTTTGGGTAATAATAGCTGACCAAGCCACATCTAGGACAGAGCTGGAGTGTTTCATTGATGGAGAGATCCCAAGAGTTTACACTCAAAGAGGGCAATGTCACAGGTCGGGGCTTGTAGCTTCTTTCCGTTGAGAAAAAATCCTTGCCAAAAGCTGCTTATCAAAACGTGAGTTTGCTCTCTGCCCCATGAACCTGGTGATGGCCTCAGGGGGGCATGAAGAAGAAATTTCCTAGGGAACTATTTCCCTCAGGCTAGGAGATCTAGTGTCTCAGGAAAGCGCTCTAGCCCTGTCACCTGGCAAAATACAGCAGGTGAGATGCAGGCAAGGCTGTCAGTCCAAGGCTTATTACTCTGCTTTCCTTTCTCAAGGAGACTCAGCATCCCAATATGGCTTTCCCCTGGCTTAGGACCCTAGGGAGTCACCTGCAGTCACTCTGGCCAGAGCCTGTGACCATAAACAAGACCAACCCCTCAAGCCAAGTCTGGAGCCTGGCTTATGCCAACTTATGCCAACATCCAAGAGTTCAGGGCCAGTGCGGGGGGGGACAGTAAAGCTCATAGCCATGAGTTTAGGAGACTTTGGGCTTTTTTTCCACCTGCTTGTGTCACATCAAGGCACTCAGCTGCTAACTTTGGGCAGTTCAGAACCACCAGCCATTCTGCAGGAGAAGGTTATGTTGGTCTGCTCCCATCAAAGCTGCAAAAGATCCAACAAAGACAGAGAACTACAGACCGATATCACTCATGAACCTAGATGCAAAAATCTTCAACAAAATTCTTGCCAACAGAATATAACAACATATCAAGAAAATAATCCATCATGACCAAGTGGGATTCATACCAGGGATGCAAGGCTGGTTCAACATCAGGAAAACAATGTGATTAACCACATAAATAACACAAAAGACAAAGATCACCTGATTTTGTCCATTGATGCCGAAAAGGCATTTGATAAAGTCCAACACCCATTCATGCTAAAAACTCTTAGCAAAATGGGCATAGACGGCAAATTCCTCAACACAATAAGGGCCATTTATACAAAGCCAATTGCCCACATCATCCTGAATGGAGAGAGACTGAAAGACTTTCCCCTGAGATCAGGAACTAGACAAGGATGCCCACTGTCACCTCTCCTATTCAACATTGTGCTAGAAGTTCTAGCCAGAGCAATTCGACAAGACGAAGAAATACAGGGCATCTGCATCGGCAAAGAGGAAGTTAAAATCTCCCTGTTCGCAGATGATATGATTGTATATGCAGAGAACCCCAAGGAATCTATAAGTAAGCTACTCAAACTGATAGAAGAGTTCAGCAAAGTCTCAGGATACAAGATAAACATAAGTAAATCAGTAGGTTTCCTTTATACTGCAGCCTTGGAAACCCTGTGGGGCAGTTTTTGTAGGGTTGCTATGAGCTGGAACTGACTAGAGAGCCAGGTTTGTCACTTCGCCTCTCCAAGGTGGGGAATGACAACAGCACCTTCCTCAATGCCAGGTGTGAGGGTTCCGTGACAAAATGCACCTGTGTTTGCACTGTGCAGAACACGTGATGAGCACGGAGTGTAGTGGCCGTGACAGGGACAGGGCTACAGCAGGACAGAGCTGTTACGTAAGGATCCAGCAGAGTTCACTTGACCAGATCAAATTTATATTTCCCCCAGCCCTGGGCATCTGATACCACAATCAGGTGGGTAAACATTAACCTAGATTCTTTCGAAATACATGTTTCAGTGGTTTCACATTAGTTGGTTAATCGGTAATCTTTGGGGAAATGACACCTTATGTCTTCCTGTAGCAGGATGGGGAGGTGGAGCAGTGGTGTGTGCAGGGCGGGTGTGGGGGGTAACAGCACAGAAAAAGGGTTCAGGCTCAGGAGCCGGGAGAACTTGAGTTCACATCCCCCACTTGTCTGTCAGCTTGCCGTGCTGTGGGGGCTTGTGTGATGCTGGGCACTGTGCCACCAGCAGTCAGAAACCAGCAGGGTCACTCGTGATCAACAGGTTTCAGCTGAGCTGCTAACACGCAGACAGACTAGGAGTCTCCTTCGGAAAAGAATTCGCCCCTTTCAAGTGACCAGCTCAGTGGCAGGCGGTGCATTCTCCATGTCCTACAATTATCTAGATTTCAAACATTTCCATCAGCCCCCCCAAAAGAACTCTGACCCATTAGCAGTCACCCCCATACCCCTTTCCCCCAGGCCATAGCAGCCACGAACCTGCTTTCTACCGATTTGCCTATTCTGGATATTTCATATAAATGGAATCTTAAGAATACGTAGTCTCCATTACTCTTTGATCAGAATTCTACATAGAGCTCTTAGGGAGTCTTGCTGTCCTGAGTTCATTTGCTAAGTTAATAAAATTATTCTTAACTAGGAAAAAACAAAAAAGAATACCTAATCTTTTGTGACTGGCTTCTTTCACGTAGCATGATGTTTTTGATGCTGGTCCACTCTAGAATGTAGTAGGCATTCCAGTCCTTCCTGTGGCTGAGAAACATTCCATGGGCTGCACAGAGCACACTCGGCTTATCCACTCATCTGCTGCTGGACATCTCGACAGTTGTCACCGTTTGGCTATTGTGAATAGCGCTGCTGTGAACATTCGCCTGTCATTTGTTTGAGTCTCTGCTTTCCGTTGTTTCGGGTATGTACCTGGGAGTAAAATTACTCAGTGCTATGGTAATTTTATGTTTAACTATTTGAGGAATGCTAAGTGGTAGCTGTACTGTCTTTATGCCCACCAGCAATGCAAAAGGGTTCCAGTTTCTCCACACCCTCCCCAACACTCCCTTGGTTGTTAGCCAAGAGTGTTCTCTCATTGTGGTTTTGATTTGCATTTCCCTGATGAGGACTAACTCCAGACATCTCTTCACATGCTTCTTGGCCATTGTGTGTTCTCTGGAGTAATGTCTGTTCCTGTCCTTTGCTTATATTTTAACTAGGACTTTTGCCGTTTGTTGCTGAGTTGTACGAGTTCACATTTTGACTGCTGTTTCCCAACCACCCCGGCTCCTGACAGATGTGGAGGAGCTCCTGGGACTCGCGGGAGGATTATCTGTTAACACTTGTGGAGGGTCTGGCACCCGAAAGGCCACAGCCATGTGCCGAGCATCTGTCCCCAGTGTCACCAACTGTACTGGCTCCTGTTTCACAGCCTCACTTCTGCCCACTCTGCCAGCTTCACTGCCCACCCATCAGAGCAGGGAGACAGCAGGCAGGCCAAACAGGTAGGGAAAGTTTGGCCAGTGTGGGGCAGGAGAGGTAGCTCCAGGCAGGCTCCAGTACTGCCCTGCTGACCAAGAGGATGTCCACAGGGCCACCTGTGTGTCATGGAATTAGCTACCCATCAATCAGTAGCTGCTCACTGTGGCAGGAGCTTTAGTGTCACACATATTCCCAGTGGCGCTCACAAGAGGTGAGCGTCATCCTCTCCAGTCCACACAGGAGGAACCTGAAAACAGAGAGCTCAAGCCACTTACCAAAGGTCACACAGCAGTGAGTGGCAGAGGCAGAATTTGAACCTAGGACTTCGGGCCTCCCCGTCCTGTGCTCTTTGGCCAGTTGTTCCTCTACCGCCAGCTTCCAATCACCACTGGGATCGGCCCTCACCAAGGCTACAGCTCTTTGTTCCCAAACTATCCCTAGGCTGATTTCCCTTTTTCATTTTGGGTGCTATCCTGGGTTCGAATCCCAGCTCCACCCAACTCAGGCTACAACCTGGGCCAATCTCTTCACTTCCTGGAGGCTTCATCCATCTGTGCTGATGAGATGGGAGGGAGCTGACATGAGGACTGAAGGCGCAGAAAGCTAAGCCAGACCCCTACACTCAGTGAGTCTCACATGACAGTCATGGCCACCCACTCCACACCCCGCGTCTTCCCAAGTTACACACTCCAAGAGAGAGGGCCAGTGTCTGGATGACTTTTCTGTCTTGTTATCAGCGCTGCAGCATTTTAAATTAGTTTGTCCTGAGACAATGGTTTCATTTATTATTTTGCAAAGATCAGAAAGCACGATGGGAAGCAGAGACATGGGCCTGTCTGGCCTCGCCCCTTTCTCCCTGGACACTGAGATTATAGAGGAGGACTCTAGAAAGAGCACTCCAAGTCCTGCTGTTTCCTTTTCAAATCCCAGGATTTGCAGGGGTGCTTTTTCTTTGAGGAGCCCTGGGGGAGCAGTGGTTAAGCCCAACTGCTCAATGAAAGTTGTGGCAGTTTCTTCCGCAAATGACAGCCTTGGAAACCCTATGGGGCAGTTCTGCCGAGTCCCATAGGGTCACTATGAGTCTGAATTGATGCAACTGGTAACCTTGGTAGCGTAGTGGTTAAGTGCTACAACTGCTAACCAAAAGGTTGACAGTTCACATCCTCCAGGTGTCCTTAGAAACTCTATGGAGCAGTTCTAATCTGTCCTATGGGGTTGCCATGAGTTGGAATTGACTCAACAGCAGTGGGTTTTAGTGGGTAACAGGTCTGGTTTTTTGGTGCTCTTCCAGGTAAACCCATTTGCTTTTTAAATAGAAAGGCAGGCTGAATTTTAAAATAATCCATCCTCTCTCTTCCGATAAGACAAACCAGGGTTTGCTTATCAAGAACTAGGAGGCTTCCTCCCATCCAGACTGCGTATTTCCGGTCCCTAGAACCAGACAGGCCTCTGTGGTCTCCCCCACCGCCAGCTAAGGGGGAGCTGGAGTAGCAAGTGGTGTCAAACTGAGCCCTAGACCCCTGCCAAGTTCTCTTGAATAAACACCAACGCAGACTCCAGGCCAAATTCTCACAACCTCCCAGGCCCTGAAATGCAAAGCCTGACTTATGTAACAGGCTTAGTAACTAAGTCTGCCGGCGCCCCGCCCACTTCCCCCTCAGTGGCCGAGGGACTTCCTCCAGAGGCAGAGGGACATCCTAAAATCATCAAGAGGCGAAGCTTCAGATCTGGAGGATTATCAAATATTAAGAGCTTTTCTGTCAAAAGACTCTATTTTCTATATGCATTTTACAGAATTTTAATTCTCCATTTTGTAAAAACTGGATGCAGTCTTCTAAGGCAGTCAGTAAGCTTTAACCCAGGGCCTTCGCCATGCTGGGCACGGTGCCTCCAACAGCAAAGCCCGGGCTCCCAGGAGCTAACATCCACGTGAGGGAAGAACCTAGAAACAAGCAAGCCTGCCCGGTGCAGAGTGAAAACTCATAAGCCCAGCCTGGAGACAGCAGGGGCCAGGTGGCACCACGGAAGAGAGGCCTGAGGGGTGACAGCAAGAAAGAGCTCAGGCAAATGGTCCCAACTCAGCAGGAACGGATGCTCACCGAGGACCAAAATGACATGCGGTAAAGGCAACCGAGAAGACAGACAGACCCACAAGATTGGGTGCCTACATCGACTTGGGACCGGAAGAACCGGATGGTGCCCGGCCACCACCAGTGATAGCCACGATGGAGCTCACAGAGAGGAGTCTCACTGGCAACACAAGAATAAAAAGAGGTGCATCATGAGATTTCCACTAAAAGACCTCAGTTGATGGTCCAGCAGTTCCGGGGTACCCCTGAGAGCATGGCCCCCGGCCCTGATGCTGCCCTTACCCATAAATTATAACAAAGGTCCACTCTTTGGACAGGAATGGATTGGACTTGGCAATGCAGAGTAATCATATGTTGGAAGCACTTTATTGTTCTATACATCTATAGGATATCATCTTGCTGACCTCTGGCTGGAGGAAGGGGAGTGGACGGAGAGGACGGGACAGGAGGCTGTTGGGAGGATGAGACGTGTATGGAGCAGAGAGGAATAGTGTGCTGTCACCGGACAGGGAGAGCAGTGGAAGCTGCATATAGGTGGGCATGTAAATTTACACGGGAATGTACATTTTCACTCAGTCATGTTAAATAAAAAAGAAAAAACAAAAAGAAAGAGCTCAGGGACAGGAGGAACTGAGAGGACCCGGGAGGCTGCGGCAACGTGTGCGCGTGGAGAGCGCAGGGGCTGAGGCAGCCCAAGGGAGGAGGCAGGGCCTCCTTCAGGCTACTACTGTGTGCCAGGAGACCCCTGGTGGCGCAGTGGTCAGAGCTCAGCTGCTGACCACAAGTCTGGCATTTCAGATCCACTGGCTGCTCCCTGGAAACCCTGTGGGGCAGCTCCACTCGGTCCCACAGGGTGGCCATGAGTCAGAATCAAAGGCAACTTGTTTCTTCTTTTACTCTCTGAGGGAGCAGATTACCAGGTCTTTTCTCTGTTGGAGCAGTTGGTGGGTTCGAACCGCCAACCTTTTGGTCCGCAGCCAAGAGCCTCACTGTCACACCAGCGGGGCTCCTTGCTGAGGTGACAGACGTGCGATTTCATCACTTGTTTTCTCAGTTAACAGTTTGTCTTGGACAGTATTCCAGGTATAACAGCCTTGTTATTTTAAAAGAAACAGAAACAGCATTCCTCAGTATGGACAGCCTGGGATTCCTTGAACCATTGTCTAGGAACACACACATTTTTACCCCTCCCAGCAGTCCTGGCACAGCCAACATCCTTATACACGCGTCTGCAAACTTGGGAAACCCTGGTGGCGTAGTGGCTACGTGCTACAGCTGCTAACCAAAAGGTCGGCAGTTTAAATCCACCAAGGGCTCCTTGGAAACTCTAAGGGGCAGTCTGACTCTGTCCTGTATGGTTGCTATGAGTCAGAGTTGACTCAACGGCAGTGGGTTTGGTTTGCGAACAAATTTCTCTGTAGGTATTAGATTGGCTAAATTAAGGAAAAACAGACAGTCCTGGGAAGCCTTGGGTATCTTGTTTTTTAGGCGCCAGCTGATCGGCAACTGCAAAGGGACACCTGGGAGTAGGGTAGGTTGGCTTAGAAGCTGGACCAGGGATGGCAGGGCTGTGAGCAGGATGGCCGCACCCCAGGAAGGCAGCCAGAATGACAGTCTCTGGTGACAAACGACATTCATAATCTACTCAAGCTCACTGCCAATAGATTAAATTATGTTTACTAGCCCCAAATTAAGGAACCACAGCAAATTCGAGAAACATCTTACTTAGACCAAGCTCAGATGCATGCAGGGTCTAGGGATCTACCACTTCGGAAATCCACATCCCAGGAACATCTTACATTTCTCCAAAAACATGAGCAAATGCTGTGGCTTTCTAACACACAGGTGACTCCTGCAAGCATCTGTGTCCAGGCATTTGCTTTTTAGGTGACTGCTCGGTAACTCTGCCCAAAAGATAGCAGAGACCATTGCAAAACTGCCAAGGAGACAAATTCAAGACAAACAGAGAATGTGGCACATAGTCACACTTCACACAATCCTCTTAAAGCCTTGGCGTTAGTTCAAGTTTAAGGCCAAGGGCAGTTGTCTTTCCCACCCTTTCTGGAGACAGACTGGCACCTGACCCCAACCCCACAGGACCTATGTATATTCTTGGATTTTCACCACTTCAAGCCTCAAGGATTGAGTCTCCCGTGGACTGTTTGCTAGGCAGGCACAAGTTCAACTTGCCAGTATGCTTGGGGTTTGGCACCCTCCACCCTGCGTGCACGCCTTCCCCTGGCCAAGTTCAGCAACTCCCTGCGTGTCTCTATGACCCAGTTCACATTAACTCTCAAACACTTTGCAGTGAAAGCCTTTTGAGTGGCAATACTGGGTTTCCAACAAGTAATCTTTCCTCTTGTTCTTAGAGCACAAGATTGCAAACAGCGTCATAAACCACAAACATTCAATAAATGTGGACTGAGCAGCAATTATTTGCCCACGGTGGTGCCAGATGCTGGGAGTCCAACTGTGAACAGACATAGCTCCTCTTTTCTAATTTCAAATATTTGATTCAGATGAGCTTTGACTCACCTCCTTGCCCGCTCCTGTCCATAGGCAGCACATAGCTTGTGACTGAGGGTACAGTTGGACAGTGCTGACTTTGAACCTGAGTTTCATACCCACTAGTTAGACAAACTTGACCTCCCTGTGTGTTCATTTTCTTCATCTGTAAGATGAGATAGGAGTTCTGCTGGCACGATGACGCATTCAGCTGTTAACCAAAAGGTCAGTAGTTCGAATCCACCACCTGCCCCTTGGAAACCCTATGGGGCAGTCCTACACTGTCCTATAGGAGTTAGAATTGACTGGACAGCAATGAGTTTGGTTTTTGTTTTTTAAACTGAGACACTTGACACAGAGCTGTTGGGAGGATCTAAAGCGACAGTGCAGGCAGACTCCTCAGCAGAGGGCCCTGATAGATATAGTGACGGATAACCATGTTTATCCAGTCGGGAATATGCATGTCTGTAACACAGACATCCTGGAATCAACCTGACCCCAAGTGTTACCAGAGCTCACCCACGGAGTCTGAGCAGGCAGGAGGTACTGGGTGCCTGCCATTTGGGTTCCTCTTAAGAAGCTGTTGTTAGAAGCAGAAGCATGCAAGAAGGGACCCAGCTCCTAGTGCCCGGATTGCCACAGAGGATCTTAAAATTCCCTCTGAAAAAACAATAGAACCTGGGTGATCCAAGGAGCAGCCGTCTAGTTGACACAGTCACCCACAGCCACCCTAAGGACTCGCCCAAGGAAAATAAGAAAAATCAAAGTCTTGCAGTCTGTGTTTACCAACTGTTAGGAGGAATGGGATATCAGAAGACTGTTTTTAAATGTGCCTACAGGATATTTATTTTTAAGAGATAAGACCTTCCAATAAAGCCAAAGTCCCCTTTAGTCACTTACCCACAAACCCATTCCTTGTCCAGTCCCACCCAGGCAGTCAGCAGGGCGGTTTTCCTCCCATTAGTTTTATTTATTTATTTTTTTATGTAGAGATTGTGTCTCTTCACATGGCAATGCAGTTTTGTGTAATTTTAATTATTACACAACTAGTTTCCTATTGAAGAGTGGTGGCCATTTTTCCTTCTGGCAACTTTGTTTTTGAGATCCATTATCCACACATTCTGGTTAATTTCTGGTAACTGCTGCATACCTAGAATTATTCCTTCCTGTAGTGGAAATTAAGGAGCCATGGTGTCCCAGTGGTTATGTCCTCAGCTGTTAACTGCAAGGTCATGATATAAACCCACCACCTGTTCCCCAAGATGCAGCATAAAGATACAAATCCCATAAAGACACAAAATCCATTACCATCTCACAGCAACTCCACCGGACACAGCAGAATTGCTACATGGGTTTCCGAAGAGCAGCTGGTGGATTTCCACTGCTGACCTTTTGGTCACCAGCCGTAGCTTTTAACCATTGTGCCAGCAGGGCTCCCCACAAAGATTACAGCCTTCAGTGACAAGAGCAGACAGAGTTGCAGAGACGCAGGTACTTGGGGTTTTATGTGGCAGATTGAATTGTAAATTTTCACTTAATCACAATGAAAAAATTAAAAAATAAAAATAAAAAGATTGCATCTTAAAAACATATCCTGTAGGGTTGCTATGCGCCATCACTGACTTGATGGCACTGGTTTTTTATTTTTGTTTTTTCTTTCTGTTTGGATACCTGAAGCATTTTTTTCACTTTATTCCCTATTAGGGGCAGGCTGGCTTGTTTCCTAGTGTTTGTTGATGCAAACTGTGTTGCAATATTTGTTCAAACCTATGCAAATTTTCAGGGAGTTTGTACCCTGAAGAGATCTGTAATGCTTGCCTTTCTGTACTAAGGATGCGTTACTGATGTAATCAGAAAATTCTGTTTAGGGAGATCCCTTATAAATTCTCTTTTCTTTCTTTCTTTCTTTTTCCCCCTCAGTTCTCTAGTTCCTGAGTATTGTGGTCAAGAGTCTAAGAATAAAGATAACAAGTTTCATTTACCCTAAGTTCCCAGAGAACTTGACCACACCCAGTTAGCACTTCAGGAAAGGAATCACAAACCCAACAGCATCTGTTTAAATAGAGTTCCCTCACCACTGATGTCCCTAAGTATAGGAGCCCTGGTGGCTCAGTAGTTACACACTTGGCTGCTAACTGAAAGGTCAGTAGTTTGAACCCACCAGCTATTCAGCAGGAGAAAGATGTAGCAATCTGCTTCCATAAAGATATGCAGCCTCAGAAACACTCTGAGGCTGTTCTCCTGTGTCCTATAGGGTTGTTATGCATTGAAATCAATTCAGTGGCAACAGGTTTGGAGCCCCTGAGTGGTGCAAATGGTTAACACACTCAGCTGCTAATCAGAAGGTTAGATGTTTGAGTCTACCCTCTGGGAAATCCTGGGAGACAGTTCTGCTCTCTCCTGTAGGGTCTCTGTTAGTCAAAATCAATTCAATGGCAATGGGCTCTAGAGACACCTTGGAAGACATGCCTGGTGATCTATTTCCGAAAACTCTATGGAGTGCAGCTCTACTCTGTCACGCAGGGGGTCACCAGGAGTCAGAAGTGACTTAAGGGCAACTGATTTGCTGTTGTGCGATACTGTCATCCTAGCTCTCATTTAGGCAGGACAGAAATACAAGGTCTTACAATTACGTCCGTGAACTCAATTGTTCTCAGTGCTACATGCCTCATTGCTGAGTATCTCTACGGTCACCTCTGAAGTCCTTCCCCTTGGGAAGCTATGCACCAACACCAGCACCTAGCCCACCCTTTAAAGCAATTTTGAAACTCTTTCTTAAATGGCCAGTGCACCCAGTGTCAAATTAGTAAGCTTAACTGTATAGTTGTCTGTGAGGGAGTTTTTAGCCAGTAAATAACTGCATTGGAACCCCGTCCCTGATACTCACCTGATCTGGCCCACAGTGACTTTTTTCCTTACCCAAAGATAAAGGAAATATTGAAAGACATCTGGATGACATTCAGGACATCAAGGGTAATACAACAACAGCTCTGATGGCCCTTCCAGAAAAAGAGTTCCAAAATTGCTTTGAAGGGTGGACTAGGCACTGGCATCTATGCATAGTTTCCCAAGGGGAGTCCTTTGAAGGTGACTGTTGTGATATTCAGCAATGAGGTATGTAGCACTTTTTCCAGGATGAGTTTGCGAACTTAATTGGCAGTCCTCATATGCAGCCACCAGCAATCATGAGTGAAGCACTTGCTAAATGCTACATAAGGATGACTCTGTTTCATCCTCACAGCAACCCTATGATGTCCATGGGATTTTAACCCCACTTTACAGATGTGGCTGCTGAGGTACTGACTTAAAGTAATGATTCCACTCTCTACCCCTGTATACCACTCCCCTGGCCTTATGCCTCGTTGTTCGTCAGTGCTGCTGTGTTCATTTTGACTCACAGTGGCCCTGTGTGACAGAAGAGAGCTGCCCTGGAGGGTTTTCTAGGCTGTAGTCTTTATGGAGCAGATTGCCGCAGGCTGCACCTGTCAGTTGTCTCCACCTCCCGAAGGTTAGCTTCCCATGGGCACACATTCTGGTCTGTTCAATTTGTTGTTACCGGGACTGCTCCGTACAAGCCTGCTGAATGCATGAACCTGCCCAAGTTCACATCAGCTAGTGAGTGACAGTCTGAGTCCCCAGCACGAAATGGCATGTAGCCGTATTTTCACCTCCGTTACCGTTGCTGACAGTATATGCCACAGGCTGAATTACCAGCCACAGCCCACACGGAGGGATGACCCTGGTGAAACCACAGTCCCTGGTGTTTTCCTTTGAGTTGTCTTTCCAGATTTGAATTACTGTACAAATCGGGGAAGAAACAAAAGGAAATAAAGAATAGAAAAAAAGAAAACCAGTTTCATCCACAGAGGCGTGTCACCGAAATGATCAAGAATAAGACAGATTGCTCTTCAAGAAGCCAGACTACCTTCAGCCCCCCGTCAGGTCGCTGTTTGCGAGTAGGGGAAGGAGAACTTGTCCTAAGATCTCCCTAATGGAAGCCAAACACTTCCCCCATCTCGTGAGCCCACTCAGGACAAGTGGAGGCAGTTGGATGCCAACAAAGTGATCCAAACCACCCTACTCAACCTTTGTCAGGCTGGGAAATAAAAGTAGGAAGAAGACAGCCTACCAGATCTATTGCCTCCCACCTCATCCAGGCAAAACTCAACAAGCCTGTGCAGCATTCCCTCAAGAGTCCATAAACCCCAAATACCCTTGGATGAGAAAACACAGCGCCAGCAGAAGCAACTAACTTCACAGCCTGGTCCCTTACTGGAAAGCTGCTCCCAGAACAGCCCATTCAACTTTAAAGAACCAATAACTGCCACCCTGAAGAGAGTAGGGTGCTCCTGGTCCCAGAGAAATGCCCAGGTACATGATCTAGTTTGCAGGTAAGACCTTCAGGACAGTTCCCAACAGCTGAACACTGGCAACAACCCGAGAGCATTCAGGAGGGGCCAGTTCCACAATGGTGAGTCCACAGGGTGGAATGCTGTGCGTTCCTTAAAAAGAGGAATGCCCTCTGCATGTATTGATTTAGAAAGATCCTCTAGATGTACTGGTTATGGAACAGAAAGCTTCAGAGCAGTAAGCCCCAGGATCTCATTTATGTAAATGAGAAGCACCCTTCACTGAGCAAGGAACACTCATTTCACTTCCTTTCAGCAGACGTACAAAATGACAAACAGCCAGCATGTGTCCTCACTTATACACACATTTATGTACCCATGCACGCACACTTCTGCAAACTTGCAAGTATAAAGAAATGCCTGCAAGACCCACGGCCACTGCGACAGGTTAACAGGGCTCTCTTCAGAAGGAGTGCAGAGGAGTGGTGGGAAGCTTTACGAAGGAACTCTGCAGCTTTTCAGGACAAGCATGTGTTACTTAGATGATTTTGAAAACTCTGGTTAAAAAAAAAAACCACCTGTTCTCCCAACTTCCCTTCCTGAGTTAAGTCTGGAAAACAGGAAGGAACAGTGTTAATCTTCACGGCTCATGTGCACTCCAAGTCTTCAACTCCACGTGAGCATACAGAACCAGATTTTAATTACAAGGTAGAGCCGCCTTTCCCCTGGGGATGTTTCTGTCCTCCTATTTCGATGTTCACGCTTTCCACACATGAGCTCCTTGAACACGGAGCACACAGCAAGAGAGAAACCACTACTGTGTTTCTGGATCAGGTTACCCAAAGGATATTATCTTTTATTTTATCCCCCCGTCAGTGACCATCCGTAAAATCATGCATTGTGCCTTAACCCCAGCACCTTTGTGCAGATTTGCAGTCAAGCTCTAGGCCAGAGATGCAGGTCCAGAGATGCAGCTGGCTGTTGAAGGCAGCCAGCTCGGAGCCCACTCTGTTGTCGCGGTGGTGTTGGTGTGTCCTGAGGTGGTTCTGACTCACAGCGACCCCACATGACACAGATGAACTGCCCCCACAGGGTTTCCTAGCCTGGGAGCAGAAGATGGCCAGGTCACGTGTATCACCCACTCTAACTTCCCATTTTACAGACGAAGAAACTGAAGCTCAAAGGTTCAACCCATGCTTTTTCCACAAACAAAACTTGCCAAACCAGCCGCCTTTCTGCGACTTCAGCACTTCACCCGAACTCAAAGATGGAAAGAGAAAATGTTCCAAAGTCCAGGATGGGCAATAAATTTGGCCCCTCTGGACGGATTTTATCCTGCAAAAGGCCCTCCTTGTTTTGGTCAAAGAAAAACAAACTCCTCTAAAGCTAAACCCACAACGTTTAGAGATGGCGCTCCCGTGGCCAAGACTCCCCACCCTGGCCAATCCCAGCAGGGAAAGCCACAGCCAGCCCTGCGTGGCGTTGGCCTCACCCAGTGTTCCACAGACTGCAGCTGAAAATTACTTTTATCTCCAGAGTTCACCTTCCCCTTTCAGCTTGGCTGAAGGAGGTCATGAGTCAAAAGATATGACTAAGGAGAACCCCTAAAAGTTACTGCAAAGCAGGACAAAGATGTGCATGTGTGAGCTGGGGACAGTGAAGGACCCTGCGCAGACATGGAGCGACTAAAAAGCCCGGTGGCTGAAGATGATCAGAGAGAGGACGGAACTCCGGGACCTGGCGCGGGACAATGACCACGCAGCCGGATAAAACGGGTGAGGGGCCCAAGTCACAACTGGATAATGGAGCGTGGACTGTAAAGGCACCGAGATGCTGCTAGGAAGGGGAAGCATGGGCGAAGATCACGCATGGCAAGCCCCATGAGTCACAAGTGGGCAAACTGAGGCCCAAAGGGGTGAAGGGACCTAGCAAAAATATGTTTCAAGGTCCGGATCCCGACCGCTCCGTTTCCGTCCACTTGCACCACCCCCATCCCCCGGGTAGCCTCGGGGACAACAAAGTGCAGTCGGGCTGGAGTGGGCGGCGAGGGACTCACCTTGTTGTAGAAGATCTCGGGCTGCTGGTTGGGCGCCGGCACCGCCTGGGTGGCCGCAGCGGACAGGAGGCGGCGGCCCAGGCGCGGCCCGAGCCCAGCGGACACCAGAGAGGATAAACGCCACATGCTGCCGCCGCGGGGAGACGCCGCCCGACCCTGCGCAGCTGGAGCTGGATGGGGGCCACCTGGCGAGCGACCTCTCCACGCCCCGCGCCGCAGGCCAATGGGCAGGCGCGGGGCGGAGCGCTGGGCCGGGCCTGCCGGCTCTCGTCCCGGCCCTCCCAGCCAATGGGAGCAGGGTGACGGATGGGGGTTGGGGTCTACGCCGAGAGGGGCTCCACCGGCTCCCCGGCTTGCTGCGTTCGGCCCTGGTGCCTAGCGACTGACTACCCGGTTTCTGTCGGGATGATGGAATGACCCGTCCTCGGGAACTCAGCAGGCATTGGTAGAGACCCGAATGAGTACCAGGGGTACTGGCCCCAGCGAGAACGACCCTGGCCCTGACTTCCCGGGCTTAGGCTAAAGTGGAAGCGACGGCTGAAACCCAAACAGCGGATCGTTTTGGCTAGTGATAGAAATACGGAGGAAATGACGAGGGCGATGCGATGGCTGGAGCAGGGACTGCTGGTAGGTCCTGTGGGTCGCTTCCGACCCACAGCGACCCTGTGTACACCAGAACAATCCTGTGCCGTCTTCGCAGTCCCTGTTATGCTTGAGCCCAGCGTTGCAGTCACTTTGCCCATCCATCTCACTGAGGGTCTTCCGCTTTCTCGCTGACCCTCTCTCTACCAAGCAGGGTAACCTCTGCCGACAGGTGCCACCTGATGACATGTCCAAAGAACGTTAAGACAAAGTTTCACCCTCTTCGTTTCTAAAGATCATTCTGGCTGTACTTCCAAGGCAGACTTTTTCATTCTTCTGACCGTCCATGGTGTTAATGTTCTTTGCCATTAATTTGCGTTCTTAACCTCTGACTCATTTCTTGTGCTATGGAGAACAACACTACAGGAGGACGAGAGTGGAACTAAGGATTTTGCAAATGATTCTATTGCACAAACACCCCAGATCTAGACACTGGGATCCAGGGAAGAGTAGTGGTCACTAGCTAGAAAGGGGGATGGTCATAGGGCCAAATGTGTGCATTTCAACCAGATGGATCTCAGCAAAAGCCCAGAGAGTTGGGGCAAGAGCTGCTCTGTAGCCAAGACCCATCTGTTCTGACAGCAGAGAAGGGAGTGAAAAGGTGCATCTGCGCAGTGAGCGTCCCTGAAGCCAAGGCCACTGTCCTATCTCTGGGCTTCTTGCAGCAACAGTGCTGGCAAAAGCAACCTGTCCTCAGAGGTCAGGAGAGTGAGGCAGGGAAAGAAAACAAGCAAACAAAAGAATCCCTTCTTCTAAGTGCGCTGCGTCATGGAGGGATGTGAACATTTTCGCTTGGATAAACGCTGACCTCTCTCAGTGCTGAGATCTTTGGGAGAAGTATCCTGTGTTGACTAAGAAATAGTCACTCCTTTTAGGAAACGTACAAGTTCCTCCCTTTCAAATACTCCAAAACATCACATGTTTAGGGTTGACTTGTGTGTTTTCAAGTTGGAGGAAAAAAAATCCAGTTCTTGCTTGCTGAAAAGACAGTAAGAGAGGTCTTCTCCAGGATCACGGAGTGAGGAAAAGTCAGACAAGGCTGGGTTGTTGAGTCTGATTCTGGAGCACCAACTCTGTTAACTTCAGCCTTTTTTTTTTTAAACCAACAGTAGATGGTAGATGGGGAAACTCAAAGCAGCAGTTAAACAGGAAGACATTCTCCATAACAGAACAAAAAATGTGGTCCAGCCCTGCGCCCAACTGCCCTCCTTCTTTGCACACACACACAAGCTTCAGCACAGAGCTGGCTCCACGTGGCCAACGCACACAGCCCAGCCCACACACAGACACACTCATGTGGGCCTGACTGTTAAGAGGCATGCAGTTAGGAGGTACTCCCAAGATTAGTTGGCTTTTGAAACAGAATCATCAGATAAATTCACCTATTTCCATTAGGGCAGGGTATGCTGTCCCTGGCTAGACGGGATTTCATTTTCTTCCTCCACCTTTTCCAGCTGAGTCAGCCAGCCCAACACTCTGAAACCTTCTTAAAGCAAAACAAAACAAAAAAACCCAAATCCATTGTTTTTCATACGATTCTGGCTCATGGCAACACTTTGTGACAGAGTAGAACTGCCAGAGCTTCACCACTGTGCCTTCAGGGCTCCTTGGAAGCCCGGTAAGGACATAAAAGGGCCTCAGAGTGGAAAGACCCCCAGAGCCTTCCGAAGTTAGGTTTGAATTCACTGACTGATGTGGGATCTTAGGAAAGTCACCATCTCTTTGCACCTTTGGCTCTTCATCTATAAAATGGGAAGAAAATCATATGTAAGTATTCAAAATTATACATGCACTGTTCTTGGCACTGATATGTATTAAATGCCTAGTAGCTGTCCTGCCACTGTCTCTCATTCTGCTGAACGGTGGGTGGCTTGTGTGTTGCTGTGATACTGGAAGCTATGCCCCAGGCATTTCAAATACCTGCAAGGTCACTCGTGGTAACAGGTTCTGGCTGAGCTTCTAGATTAAGACAGGCAAGAAGGAGCGGTCTGGCCAGCTACTTCCGAAACTCAGCCAGTGCAAACCTGTGGATTATGGCAGAAGGCTGTCCAACTTGCTTCCTCTAGGGGTGCCATCAGGAGGAACCAGTCACTGCAGGAGGGCGTTATGTTTGGTGGAGACGAGAGCCAACAAGGCCACGAGGGAGCCTCGGTGAGCAAGATGGGCACAACAGATGCAAAGACAGACCAACACGCCAGCAATCATGAGAACGACGCAGGACTGGGCAGCATCTCATTCTGTTGTTCTTAAGGTCACCACGAGCTGAAGTTGACCTCTCTACATAGCAGCTATTATCATAATATCCAGGTGGTGCTTCCTCACTCCTGTGTGATCAGGCCAGTGGGGTCCAGCCATTCTCCTCCCCCTCAAAGGGTGGCCCCCAGACACGTACCATGGACCTAGCCTGGAAAAGTGCTACAAAGGCAGACCTGCTGAAGTCCACTGCACTTTAACCAGATTACCAAGTGGTTCCTTGGCCTGGTCAATTTTCAGAACTGTTGTAATCTGAGCTGGTACAAGCTGGTCCCTAAGCCTCCTAAAGCCCCCGTAGATCTGTAGGCCACCTTCAACACAGCCACCTCCTCTGTGGCTGACCCCTTTCCTGACCCCACTCACATGATCTCCTTTAATCCTTGAGCAGTCCTGAAAGGTGTGTGCTGTTGTCTCAAATGAGAAAACCAAGTCCTCTTGAGTTGTGAAATTGCTTGCCCAACCTCATCTGGCTAATCTGTAATAGAGCCAGGATTCACACCCAGGCTGCTTGCCTCCAGACCTAAGCTCTTGGCCTGTGTGTATCCATCTCTCCTGTTACAGACAATTCCCTCAAGCCACCTCCCACTTATTCATCCTTGTGAAACTCTGCTCCCCAAGTTCTTGATAAATGGATTAGTGTAAGATCTTGCCTAGGATGCTGGTGCCAGAGACTTCCCCATTTGTCTGCTCACAGATTATGTTGGGTTTGACTAGGGGGTGAACTCTGTCCCATCTGGCAGCATAGAGGGCAGTATAGATGTCAATGACTCCCCTAGGTGTGCCTGGGAGATGTCTGGCCACTGTTTCACCAGAGGGCCACCCAGACCTTGCTCAGCGACTACAGAGAGGCAAGTACTTGACATGGCCCTGGCATTTCCAAGGCACCCTGGGGAACTCAGAAGCCCAGCGTTGACTGATGAGACCACCCCTAGATGCCCCCCGAGGACTGAGGTAGGGCTGTTTGCTGGAGAGTTCTGGAGCCTGGCCTTTGAGGTCACACCCACCTGCAGTCTGGAAGAGGGCTCTTCAAGTTGTCCCACCAGGCAAAGTACCTGGAATCTTACCTCTCTTTCAACCTCTGGATGACTATTCTGAAACAATCTACCAGTGCCTGAAGTCAAAGATTGGGGGCATGCAGACAGGCTGTAGCTGGCAAGACCAGATGTCAAAGCAGGGAGAACGGGGCAGGGAGGCCTAGGAGGTGCAAGTTCCCTCTAGGGGTGGAGTCCTCCACGGAACCTTGATGGTGGGGCTTGAATAGCTATGGGCTCTCTGGAGTCAGCTTGATCCCGTGGAAATCCAGCCCCAAATCTTGCCAAGAATGGAGCAATAGCACATGTGTACAGTTACTGTGGGATACCACTGTGGGAAAAAACACAGTTATCTACCCTTTATTCCCTGTCCCAGGACAAGGTACTAGGTCAGGTACAGCCACCTGGGGATGGTGGCAAGCGATTCAAACTTACACAGATAAAACTGATTGGTCACAATCATTACCAAGCGCCTCAATGCCCCATCAGGCACCCATACCCACACATTTCTTTCCCTTCAGCAGAGATCACGTTAGGGACCACATGTGCTCAACCTGAAAAGCCAATTACTTGCTGAGGGTGAAAGCAGTAACATTAGGATCAAGTTAGATCATCTTTTGTGTCAATTCTCTGAATCTTTTATGTATGTCTTTTTGAGCTTCTTTGTATTTTTTTCCTGTTTTACTCATGTTGTTGTTGAGAATATACAGAGCAAAACATACAGCAGTTCAGCAGTTTCTACATGGAGAATACAGTGAAATTGAGTGATTACATTCTTCAAGTTGTGAAACCATTCTCACCTTTCTTTTCTGGTTGTTATTCGTCCTTTAACAGAAACTCCCTGCTCCCTAAAGTTCCTGTCCAATCTTTTGAGTTGCTGTTGTCAGTCTGGTCCCCAGCAGAGAGTTCTTGAAAGACCAGAATGTTCAAGGCAGGCATTTTTTACTAGTTAAGCTAAACTATTATTAAACTGTTTACTAGTTTAGCTAAACTATTCTTTAACTAGGATGACTTCAGGGGATATTGTTGGTTTAAGGTTTAAAGATTATCTGGGGGCTGTGGATTGAGGGGTTCACTTACCCTCCATGGCCTGCAGAAAGTCTGGAGTCCATGATAACTTGAAAATCTGATCTGCATTCCCCCCTCCCTTGTTTGTCAATGAGGACTGACGCTTTAATCACTATATAATGTCCTTCCTTTTTGTTGTTTGTGGTGAATTTTGCCTTAAAGGCCATTTTATCTGAGATTAGTATCACCACTTCTGCTCTTTCTTGGCTACTGTTTGCTTATTTTTTCCCAACTTTCAAATTTTAGTTTATTTATGTCTTGGTGTCTAAGGTGTATCTCTTATAGGCGGCATATTGATGGGTCCTGTGTTTTTAATCCATTCTGCCACACTTGTCTACTTACTGGTGCATTTAAGCCATTTACATTCAGTGTGATCAATAGGTATGAGTATACTGCTGTCATTTTGTTGTGCTTAAATTTCTGTGCTGAGTTCTCTTTGTGGGTTTTCTTTTCATTTATTGTTGTTTTTGTATTTACTGCATTTTTATGTTTTTCTTCTTTTTTATTTCGATGACTAGCTTAGGGTCACTATGAGTCAGAACCCACTCGACGGCACCTAATAACAATAACGGCAAATATTGGGTGATGTCACACCACTACCTAAACTTAACCACTTAGTCACATTTAGATTCAATGCCAAACGCCTTACCGAGGCCAGTGAGGCCTCAGGTGATCCGGCCGGCCTCACCTTCCCAGCCTCAGTCCTGCCTTTGTCTCTTAGTTCCCTTACCCCAGACACAGTGGGCTGCACCCTGGGCCTTGTCTGGAAGGATTATTGCCCTAAGTCCCTAAACCCAGTCTCCTCCAGAGCATCTCCCGCATCACCCATTCTGCCTTCATGGCACTTATCAGTGCCCCCTACATGAGGTGCACTCCTTGTTTTGTTGACAGGCACATTCCCTAGGCCATTGGGACCTAAGGAGCTGGGACTCCATTAGCAGTGGCAGGTTTACTGAACAGAACCGCAGTCCCAGAACGTGGAGCTGCTGCGGCCGTCATCTGTGGCTTCCATTCTTCAGGTCAGTGTTCTCAGCTGGTCTCCCCAGCCTTTAAAGGACAGTATCCGAGGGAGGTGGGATTTCACCACCCCCGCCTGGCTTCTATTTTCATCTTTGGAGCTGCACTGCTTAATAAGCGAGGTTAACCTCAGAGGCCAGGAATGAAATTCCTAGGACCACATAAACATGCTAGGCTGCTCTCCTAGGTCCTCCTTTTTAATGAAACCCCTCCTTCCTCCTGAGGCCCAAAGCAAGGGTCCTGGAGGCCCCTGCAGCCGACATTGTGACTGCAATTCAATTTTGGCTTGAATTGAATCTTTCTTAAGCAGTTTCTCAAGTGTGGTCTGAGGAGGGCAGGCCTCCCTCAGCCAGCTGGGGTGAGAATACCTGGGGAGCCTTTCAGCAGCCTCCCAGTGACTGAAGGCACCAGCCCTGGCTGTAGCAGGTGGGCCTTCTCCCAGGTGAAGAGGTTCCCATCAGAAGGTCAAGTCCATGGTGGAGAGGACAAGGGGGTGTCACCAGCCTAAGATGGGCAGGGTTGGCCATAGCACCACAGTGGCGAGGTTAGTGGGCTGAGTCCTAATAGTCATGGTTTACCTCCACCTGCCACTGGGCCTCCAGAGCCTCCATTTCTCAGAAGCTGGCGGCTAGGAGAACTCAGACCTTAAAAGTGAGCATTCCGCTTTCCCCAGAGGGGAGAACAGCACTCTCTAAATGTCAGTGGCCTCTCATCTGCCACCTCCCTTCCCTTCAGGATACTCTCTGAATCCAGAGCAGACAGAGGCAGTGAGAAGGTGCAGGGGCCCAGGCAGGCCAGAAGGCCTCGGCTCCCTTAGGGATGTCTGCCACCAGCAGGAGCGTGCTGAGCTAAGCAGCAGTGAGGCAGTATCTGTGCCCTCTCTGTGCTGGTGGTATTCTGGCAGGACGCCACTGACTTCACTGACTGGAAGTGCCAGGGGCCAAGGAGGCATCACTGAGATAGAGGGCCTGAAAAGCAAGCTCTTATTCTCAATGTCTTTTGTATGACAAAGAAAGTTTACAAAGCTTCTTTTTAAAAATTATTGTGTCTCCTCAATGCCCCTTTCCAAAATCACTTGCTAATTAGTGTTATGTGTGGTGGGCATTCCAATGAAGAACACCACTATTTGGGTTTCATCCCATTTCCCAGCAGCACACCAGCCCTCTCTTGGGAGCATCTAGAGGGCAGGAACCACAGTTTCTAAAGCAAGCACCCTCACAACCACAGCGAGCCCCAGCATCTGCTGGGCTTCACACACTGCAGCCCAAGCACCCGGCACCCAGACTGAAGGCCAGCTTCCCAGGCTCTGTAACGCCCCCGAGCTCACAGCTAATCTCTCTCTGGGCCTGAAAAAGCAAACTCAGAGTTTTCACAGAAATTTCTTTGGTGGGGACCCCAAGAAGAAGACTGCATAGTGACTGTCCCAGGATTGAGTTGCTGGGCAGGCACTGGAATTACACAGGTGGGCCTTCCACACCAGGTCGTCTCAGCTGTGGGCAGTGGATGCCCTGGTGGTCCCCTTGGCTCCAGCAGGCCTAGGCTCGAGGCTTCAACTCCATCTTGGCCACTGTTGCCTGGTGTACCTCATCGGGGCCATCAGCAAGGCGCAGAGCTCGGGCCCAGGCGAATAAATTAGCCAGAGGGTAGTCGCTGCTCAGCCCTGCTGCTCCGAAGGCCTGGCAGACATGGGGGAAGAAGCCATGGGAACCCTCATCTCCGAGGCCCCCGACCACAGCCTGCCTGCTCCTCCTCCCAAGGATGCTGCTGACTGACATTGGGGCGGAACAAGTGTTCTAGGAGAGCTGAGGCGGGAGTGCACCTGCCGCTGCCCCGTGGATGCTGTGACTCACTGTGTCCACTCTGCAGGGTGATCCCTCACTGGGAAATTTCTTCCCGGTGGCCAAAGTGTAAGATGTGGCAAGAGGCAGCCCTGAATGGCTGAGATGCTGGACTCTGGTGTTACGAAGACCTGCGGTTTCATCAACCCAAGTCCAGCCACTTAGACAAGTCATGTGACCTTTCTGTGTGTCTGTTGTCTCCTATACAAAATGGGGACAGCAGTGGGGCCCACCTCCCTGGGCTGTGAGGAGGAGGAGCAGGCAGTAGCCTGCACAGGAGGTCTGGCTCGGGGCAGCAGTGGGACCTGACAGGCGTCTGGGGAGCAGGCACTGTAGGGGGCCAGGCACCCCAGCCTCTGCGCGCACGCTCACCCGAACGGCGTGCTCACCTGAATGGCGCGGTCGATCACCCGGTAGGCCATGGAGGGGGCCACCATTTTAATCATGGCAATTTCCGGGGCTGCAGCCTGCAAGGAGGAGGAGAGGATGGGTCATGAGGCCGTGCCTGCAGGCAGGACCCTGGACAAACAATGCACTGGACAGAGAGACGTCAGAACAGCTCAACGGAGATGGCAGGTCCCCTAGACTGTACGTCTCCCTACGGCTCTGGGAGCAGCATGTCAGTGACCACAGGATGATTCAAGATGCTGAGATGTGAAGAGGCAGACTGAGGAACGCTGACGTTCTTCCCAGGACATAGGGAACATCGCTGTCTCACAGAGAATGCTGAGTGCGGGTGGTCTGTGCGTCCTTCAGGGGCATGGCAGCTCTGTCTCCACCCAACAGAGCACCGAAGCCAAGCCAGCTGGTGGCTCTATGAAGGCCAGCTCTGAGGACCTGTGCTAGGTCAGGGTATTGCAGCCTGGTGTCCCCAGCGCCTTCACCACACCTGGCACTAGACTGCCAAGGAGCTGCGACTGTAACCTGGATGGTGTCTGCTTTACTGAAGCCTCTTAGTCTGGCGATGAAGGCTGCTCCACAGAAGCTGGACCAGGCAGGGGCCACCTTGGGCACAGAGCCTTGCCTTTTAGAGGCACTTAGAAGCAGCTTGTAATGAAAACCAGTCAGCTTGAAAATGAGCTTCTACTTCAGCTGGTTCCGTAGTTCAATTTGGAGGCCAACAGAGGGCACCTTCTCCCTTGTCTACCCTCAGTTTGCCACCACTGATGCCACCATGGCCTGGGAGCCTGGCCGCAGTGGAGCTGAGGCCAGGGGGCCACGTGCACCTGGCGGGCCCACTGACCTGGACTCAGCCTTGGGTGAAGGTCACTGTGTGTAGATTTCCAGGCTCAGTCCCCTCTCTCAGGTTGTCACCTGTAAGTCTCTCACAGCGGTCCTTCAGCCTCTTACCTTGTTTCCAGCCACGTCCATGAGGTGGGCAGCTTTGAGCACCAGCAGCCGTGCCTGCTCGATCTCCACCCGTGACTGGGCGATATCCGCCAGCAGTGTGCCCTGCTCCACCAGGGGCTTCCCGAAGGCCACTCGGGACTTCACCTGTTGACACAGGAGACACGAGGCTGGGCACATGTGGGGCTGAGGGTGCCACCACCATGGAGGGGCAGGAGGGTGGAGGGACAAACACACAGGAGAAGGCAGGCCAGCCAAGGGGCAGGATGGGAAAGCTAGGGAACAGGAATTGGCAGCGTATCTGCAGATTTGCCAGCTCTGCAGCCATGGGGATCCCCGGGGAGAAGGTGAAGATGCAGATGGCATTCCTGGGCACCTCAGAGCCACTCCACGTGGTGACTGCAAATGATGCCCAGGAACCCTTTACCTCAAGCACTCAGCCTCTGAGCAGGCGGGGCAAGAGCAGTTCTTTCCGTCTGAGCAGGCAGCGGGCCCAGTGTTTATGGGGTTTATAAACACTAAGCAATAAAGGGTTGTTGACAAACACAGCCTGTACACATCACTTTGTGGTTCGGGGTGCACCCTAACAAACACAGCCTGTACACATCACTTTGTGGTTCGGGGTGCACCCTGCCCAAAGCCACTCCAGCACAGCATGACACGGTCTGCAGAGGCCGGATCTAAGCAAGGCCACCGAACAGGCTGACATTTTTTAGTGCACATCTTCTACATGAAAACACACTGAATGTTTGAGCTGCCAGAGTGGAAGGCAACCCAGCACAAGGCTGCAAAGCTGAGCACCGGCTGCGGCCCTCTCACGCAGTTGCAGAGCGAGGGCGCCAGCCAGCCACCCGCCCCAGACAGAGCGCCTGGTGCAGGAAAGCCAGGAGCTGGGGCCCCCTGGTGGGCATCTCTTATCAGTGCTGGGGACTTTGGTCCTGGAAAGGCACAAGGCATTGGAGCATGTTATACGGTCTTCTTTTTCTATTGTTACTAAAACAATTGTTCCAGCAATATATCTCCTGGCAGAAAGAAGTTTAAATTTGCAAACAAAAAATAAAACTACCCAGAATCGCACCACCTAGTTACTGACAGTATTTGGTGGGTGTATCCCTCTAGATCTTGGTGGTTAAGAGCTACAGCTGCTAACCAGAAGGTGAGCAGTTCAGATCTGCCAGGTGCTTCTTGAAAACTCTACGGGGCAGTTCTGCTCTGTCTGTGGGGTCGCCGAGTCGGAACTGACTTGACAGCAGTGGGTTTGGTTTGTTTCTCTAGACTTTCTATTGATACGCTTTTTTGAAGAAGAAAAAAATGGAGTGGTAGTCTATATTGCTTTGTAGGTTGCTTTTTTCATTTGCAAGTATTTAATGACACCTCTCTGTTATGAAACAGATCTCTACAGTATTGTTTTGGGGTTTCACTTCATGTCTGTACCATGGTTAATTGAAGCAGTTACCAATCATCAGCCCACAGTTTGCTATTATAATCAGTGTCTTGCTGCACCTCCTCAGATGAAATCTTTTGTAGACTCTTAATTATTCTCTTGCAAGCAAGTCTACAAATGGAATTGCTGTTTTAATGCAATTTGACAAACTTTCTGGAGACATGTAAAACATAGCGTTAAATGGCCTTCCAGGAAGGTTGGGTTTTAACGCAGGTACCTGCCCTGTGTGATCCATTGAAGGGGGGTATTTTATTTTCAAAAGAAAAAGAACGAGCCAGTCTCTACTCAAAAAGGCCACAGAGCACAATGGCTCTGATTCTCTGCGTGGACTCTGCTCTTTGTGTGGTTTCTCGGGAGACATTTGTTTGGTCTCAAAGGTTTGCTACATCTTTGTGAAATCACTACCACTGATTGAATTCCTGTTATTGGCAAAAGATCTGTGTCTTTTATCAGCGGCCCTCCTCTCTTCAGGTTTCCAGCTGGGGAGGGCGTCACAGAAGGATTAGCTAGGTGGCTAGAGCGCTCAACTGGCTGGTGGGGGAGGTGCTACGGGACTGCTGCTGGCACCCGGGGACAAAAGCAATCCTCAAAGTTCTCCTGTGTCTGATTTTCAAAGACATGCTGGGAGCAGATATGGCCACCGGCAGCCTGTGGACCTTAGACTGCGGCCCTCTGCCTCCACAGGGCCCCGCCTACTCTTTTCAGTTACAGGGATGGGGGCGATGGGGGAGGAGAGGGTGCTGGGGGCCAGCCCATTCTGTTCAGAATTTCAGACTTCAGCAGAGTAGCAAATGCAAAGCAGAGGCAGGGACACTGTGTCTTGACAGCGACTGCACCTTGCTTCACCTACTAACTCTGCTTTCAGACAAGTTTGGATTTGCAGCCCGGCAGCAGAGCAGACGGGTGGTTCTGGGTCGGTGGTGGGAGCGAGGGGAGGTGGTCTGTGGGCGGTAACTCACGCGGGCCTTCAGGAGCGCCAAGGCCCTCTCCGAGAACCCGACCAGCCTCATGCAGTGGTGGATCCGGCCGGGACCCAGTCGGCCCTGGGCGATCTCAAAGCCACGGCCAGGGCCCAGGACTATGTTCTCCTTGGGCACGCGCACATCCTCAAACAGGACTTCACCATGGCCACCTGAAAGACCCACAGGCGTCACCATGAGCAGCCTGCTCCTGTATTCCGCCTCAGGTCAGCTCATCGACAGACAGCATTCATGCCTTCACGTAACCCTCAAACAGGGACACGGCTGGAAAGGTCAGCAACAGCTGGCTTGGCCGCCTTCTAATGCCGAGTGAGCACTTCGCTATTCCTTGCATACAACATGGTGCCTTACACTGAAACTCCCTCACAATTTGTGACCCTACCGTGCAGTCATCCTATGCAGATGCTGCAAGGAGCACATGGACACTTTCAGCTGAGAGAGCGAGTCCTGGGAGAGGACCACGCCAGAGCTGTGCTGGGCTCCTGCTTTGCACTGTGGATCTCCGGGGGAAGAGTCACCAGAGCAGGTTTGGGGTGAACACTCTGCTGCTCTTCTCTGCCTGGGGAGGCCTCCTGGTCTCGCACAGATTTCACCTTAACTTCTGAGTCAGTTCAGAAGAAAACATGCCTCTGTGTCTGTCTGCAGCCTGCATACACAGCTGCTATGTGTGTATGGAATGAATGCAGGCATGAGTGGCCTTCCAGATGTCGTCACACCTGGAACTGAGCAAGGGCTGCCTGAGGTCACTTCCCTGAGGACCAGCCCCCCACCCAGAGATGCTGCTGCAGCCTGTGAACCAACCTGGAGCATCCTCCAGCCCGAATACTGTCAGGGGCCGGATGACTTTGATCCCTGGGGTCTCCATGGGGACCAGGACCATCGACTGCTGCCGGTGACGCGGGGCCTGTGGGTCTGTTTTCCCCATAAATATGCAGAGCTGGCAGCGAGGATCCAAGATGCCTGCCAGGAAAGGGAAGGGCCGGGCCCATCATCTGATGCCAGGGCCATCAGCCCTTCTTACCCCTGCAGGCCTGGCACAGAGACAACAGAAGCAGCAAGCGGGCAGGGAGCCTTGATGTGCTTGGGGGGGTTGCGAGCTCTTGAATCAAAATATGAGCAGTTGGCTTTTGCCTGTGAAGAATGACTCCATGGTCATAAGAGCATTTTTTTTTTTTTAAGTTGCATGTACACATGGAAACAGATGAGAGGCTGAAAGTGGCTGCTTTGTTCTTGCCGGAGGTTCTTGCTCTGGTTCCACGGGCAGTATAAACCACTGTGCAGGGGCTTCACCATCAGGGAAACCTGTAATTCTGGGTTCCCTGCTTTCTAGCTGGGGGTTACAACCCCGGGCTGGTTACTCTCTGAGTCCTAGTTTGCTCCTCTGTAAAATCTGGGGAGATGGGGCTCAGCTAGGTAGGGGATGAGCAGCACTTAGGGAGGGCCCTGCAGAGGCAGCCTGGGTAAACAGCACCACTAGCTTTGTTGGTGCTGTTGTTTGTTAGCTGCTGTGAAGTAGATTGTGAGCCCTGGAGACCCCAGGCACAAAAGAACAAAATGCAGCCCGGACCTGCGGTACCCCGTGATCTGTTGGGGGTCAGACCGCTGGGCTTCACAGGTTGTCACTGGCAGGTTTGGGGAGGTAAGTTGCCAGGTCTTGCTTTCGACTCCACCTTAGTGTGGAAGCCCTGCTGCAGCCCGTTCAGCCGCCTACCCACAGAGCCGTCAGGACAGAACAGGCCTGATCCAGGAGCCAGGGAACCACAGAGGGAGGGACCTTCCAAAGAGGGGTGCCCGCAGCAGAGCAGACAGCAGAGGACAAGGAACAAGATTCCCGAGTCACGAGAGCAAGGGGAGTCTGTCGCCTCTGGGGCCCCGACAGCATCTCTACTCCCATGTAGCAGCCCTTGCGAGCCGTGCAGGCCACGTGGTGCTGCTGCCCTCACGAGGCCTGTTGTCTCTGTGCAGCGGCAGACAGAGCTCCGCCACTGGGCAACAGGAAGGGATGGAGAGGCAGGCTGGTCAATACAGATGTCCTCACGTGTGAACCAAGAGTGCATTTCAGGCCGAATACCTGAGATCCACCACTTGCGACCGTTGATGACGTAGCAGTCATTCTCCTCTCTGATGGAAGACTCGATGTTGGCGGCATCTGACGAGGCGACCTGGAGGAGGACACACTCCAGTCAGAGCCCTCCCTGTGCGGCAGGGACCAGCCCGGTCAGAAGGAATCTCCGTGGGCTGGCGGCCCGTGAATGGTACCTGGGGCTCCGTCATGGCAAAGCAGGAGCGAGCCCTGCCCTCCAGCAGAGGCACCAGCCAGCGGGCCTTCTGCCCCTCGTTGCCGTAACGCACCAGAAGCTCCATGTTCCCTGTGTCTGGGGCGGAGCAGTTAAAGATCTGCAAAGGAGAAAGACGTAACAGTGACGCCCACAACCACGGAGAACACTCTGAGTGTCCTGGTAGCGGTAGACTAGGACCCCTTCCAGGTCACCGACTCCTCTGACCATCTGATGAAAGTTTCTCCTCTCTCCAGAGAAATGCAGGCACGTAACATTTACCTTAGACATTTTGGGGCTCTGAAGTTAGGTACAAATGCATCTATAACTGCTATAGCTTCCTGAAGAATTGACTCTTTGATCATTATATAATGTTCTTTGTCTCTTGTAACAGATTTTGACTTGACGTCTATTTTATCTGACATTAAAATCACCACCCCAGATGTCTTCTGGTTACTATTTGCATAGAATATTTTTGCTTTCCTTCTTTCACTTTCAACCTACCAGTGTCTTTGTGCCTAAGGAATGTGTCTGTAAAGAACATATAGAAGGATTATTTTAAAAATCCATTCTGTCATGCGGCGCCTTTGCTTGGAGTCTTTAACCTATTTACATTCACAGTAATTACCAATTAGGAAGATCTGACTTCTGCCATTCCGTTTTTTGTGTCTCTTCTACATTCTTTGAGGAGGTCTGGTGGTGCAGTAGTTCACCACAGAAAGGTTAGGAGTTTGAACCCGCTAGCTGCTCCATGGGAGAAAGACATGGCAGTCTCCTTCCATAAAGATTTCCAGTCTTGGAAACCCTATTAGGCAGTTCTGCTGTGTCCTACAAGGTCACTATGAGTCGCAATTGATTCAGTAGCAATGGGTTTGGTTTTGGTTGATACCTTCTTTGTGACATTTTGAATACAATTTCTCAGATCCCATGAAGCCCAGGCTTGGAGCCCCTCCTTATTAGAGAGAAAGAATAGAGGAGGGGCCTAGGATGGGTATTGGAGACTAAGAGAAGCCCAGCAGGCCCGTATAAAGCCCCTGGTGGCTTCCTGCTCCAGCTGCCTGCCTGGAGCTGTCCCCACCTCACTGTGAGAAGTTCACATTACTATCAGGACTCTTGAGCCTGGTGCATGCCATGTTCTCATCAGGACTGGGATGTGCTCGTGTGCCTGGGACAGCGAGAAAGCAGGTACCTCCGGAGCATACAGACACCAGCCCATGACTTCACACAAGTGTGCGTACTCGACGTTGGTCAGGCCTGCACCATACTTTTTCTCAGGATCAGTCTCCAAGGGTAGGAACAGGTTCCACAGTCCTTCGGCCTTGGCTTTTTCCTATCAGGGGAAAAACAAATCAGAGAACCACAGGGACTGCTATGATTTTGACCCATGGGAAGAAATAAGGGAGTGGAAGGAATACGGCAGACAAAGAGCCCAGGAGAAGTGCGCGCCCCAGAGAGTGGGGAGGCCATGCCGCTGTGCCGGAGAGCAGCTCTGCAGATGTGTACGCGGCAGGAGCACAGGGCGGCCCCAAGTCCTACAGCACCGGGTGACTAGGTCCCTCCCCCAAGTCCCCACACCCCAGACACCCCTCTTCCCCCCGTGTTGTCAGTGTTAGCATTACTACTGGCCTAGCGATGAGCACTGTCAGAACCTGCAACTAGACTTCCTGGGCAGTGCAAAGAGCTCTTGTGCTGAGCTGCAAACCGCAAGGTTGGAGGTCTGAGCCCACCCAGAGGTGTCTCAGAAGAAAGGCGTGCTGCTCTACTTCCAAAAAGACTTCAGTGACCGAAACTCCAGAGCACAGCGCCCTCTGACACCGCAGCGCGGCCACAAGTCGGCCCTGACTGGGGAGCCCCTGGGTTTACAGGCAGTAGCTCCAAGGAACTGGGCCCAGATCCTGCAGCTGCTTCCTCAGCACTGTCTCACTGTGGAGCGGAGACCCCTGTGGACACTTCCTTTATGAGGTGAGACTGTTCCGGGGACAAGTCCAACCCTGTCTTCCCCACTGTAGGGGCTGCCTGGGTGACCACCAAGTCCAGCCTGGGGGTCAGGAGCTAGGCTGTCAGCCAGGCTGGGTGGGGTTACACCTAGCCCGACCCATGCTGACTGGGAGACCTGGGCAAGACACTTCTGTTTCTGTGTGTGAAACGGGGATGTGGCGACTCCCTGTCAGTCAGGCCGAGAGAGATGGGCAGTGGAAGCTGGCCGGCTAATTAGTGGACAAAGGCACCCAAGACTTAGCCACGGCCAGGAGCTAGGGAAGCTAGCGGGCCGTGCTGAGAGAGGGGCCCTGGACACTCCACTGGGACCTGGCTGCTGTGAAATGAGTGAGCGCCGACTGTTTGCAATCCGGCTGTCACCCTGCTTGGTGTTACAATCTCAGGAAGGAAGAGTCTGGACAGCGCCGCTGGGCTCATGTGGCCACTTCTCAGCCAGGGAAATTCTGTCTCCAAAGGGGTAGAGGGGATGCCCCAAAGAAACTGGGGTGCTGATACCAAGGGCAGGGGGAATAGACATCACTAGGCAGCCCAAACCCAGCAGACGTCCACAACAGGCATCTCAGTGGGTTGTCATAGTGATTTAATGAGCTTCTGCACGGAGTGTAACATGCCAGACAGGCCGGAGATTATGAATCGTCTCGTTATCTCTATTCCCAGGAAGGGTACCAGTGGCCTGATCTGTGTTGACACTGGGCCTGGCTTCCACGTCAGGTAGAGACCCAGCTCCTGTACCAGTGTTTGCCCAGGAGAGAGCAAGCAAGGGCAGACTAATGGGAACAAATAGAGGAGAAAGAGACAGGACAGGCAGGAGGCCAGGGAGCTCTGAGAAGCAGCAGAATGAGGGAATGAACATAATCCTCTTGCTCATTATCTCCTAAAAGGGGAAAAAATCAGTTACTTGTTTTTTAATTTGTTTTCATTGTACTTTAGATGAAGGTTTACAGAACAAACTAGTTTCTCACTAAACAATCAATACACAGATTATTTACTGACATTAGTTGCGAACCCCACGACATGTCGACACTTTCCTCCTTCTTGACTTTGGGTTCTCTGTTACCAGCTTTTCTGCCCTCTTCTGCCTTCCCGTTCTCGCCCCTATGCTGGTGCGCCCATTTAGTCTCACTCTGTTTTATGAGCCTGCCTAATGTTTGGCTGGAGGGTGAACCCCAGATATGATTTCATTACCAAGCTGTAAGGGTGTCTGGGGGCCGTAATTCCCAGGTTTCTTAAGAAAAAAAAAAAAAAAAAATCACAGGTTTTGAGCCCTGCAGACCTGGATTTGAATCCAAGCACTGTTATTCATTAGCTGTGCCCCTTGGACAAAGCTGTTTGGTCACCACTAGATGACGGCAAATACTGCTTCCCTGGCAGGATCTGGAAACCCTGGTGACATCGTGGTTAAGTGCTATGGCTGCCAACCCAAAGGTCAGCAGTTCAAAACCACCAGGCAGTCCTTGGAAACGCCATGGGCCAGTTCTACTCTGCCCTATAGGATTGCTATAGGTTGATTCAGTGGCACTGGGTTTGGGTTTTTTTTTTTTGGTTTCGGCATGATCTGGGAGGTGCACTATAAATGGCCTCACAGCACTTCTCAGTTACCTGGGATGAAACTCACGGACCAGGATTCCACCCATGGCCCCCCACACACGGTCCTCAGTAGCTGCTTTACCTTGAGGTCCTCCATCAGCGGGGAGGGGGTCCATCGGTCTGCTGAGGCCTGGTGGCTCTGCAGCTCCTTCTCCACAGGGTACACACGTCGCTCCATGAACTGCTTCAGCCGGTGGTACAGCTCTCTGACCGGCCGGGAGAGGCCCTCGGGAGAGATGACCAGAGTTCCCTTTGAGGCACAAGTTGGGGAAGGTTCTGGAAAGGAGCTACAGCTCTTCGTGCCTGTGATGTTCAGCAGAGTGTGTGTGCTGGCCCACGTGTGAAAGGATCTCAGCGATGGCTTTGTAGCTGGCATCTTTTTGAAAACCTGGAATCCTTCTTTGACAGCAAAATCCCACGCCAGATTGGCTGTGAATTCTGTCATCTTCCCAGTTTGTTCAGCAGTGGCTGAGCTTGCCTGCCCTATGTAGAATAGAAGAAAACCAGGCATCAGTGGTGGGAAGACACTGATTATTCTATCAGTAGCTCTACCGTTCACTCAGCCCTTACCATGTACCGGACAGGGTGTTAGTGCTTACATGTACTGTTCCTTTTGTTGGGTGCCTTTGAATTGACTGTGATTCACAGTGACCCCATGCGACAGAGCAGAACTGAGAGTTTTCTAAGCTGTAATCTTCACAGGAGCAAATCACCAGGCCTTTCTCCCGCAGTGCTACTGGGTAGGTTCCAACAGCCAGTCTTCCAGTTAGCAGCCAAGTGCCTACCATAGCAGCACAAGGCCCCTTACGTACTGCTCGGTGTGTGTTGTTTCTTTCTAAGGGGCTTTCTGGCAGCCAGCTCTCCTGGATTACGTTTTGCATTTCTGCGTCCTAAAAGAGGCTGTTTTCCTTTTCCTAACATCAATAAATCGATCTTCACGGAGGCCCATTTTTCTTCCAGTTGCTGCCACAGTCAACTGGTAGCTCTCAAAAGAGAGTCATTTTCATGCAGCTTTGGTATTAAAGATTTTTACATTATGCTCTAAAAGAAACAAAAACTTCTCCTAGCTAGCAGAAAATACAGCCTACCAAACCTCTGCATATATTTATGGGTGCTCGGTATGGACTGAGGTCCTGGGGGATCAGCCAGGTACCAGACAGCACCTTTCTGAGTCACACAGGCACAGGGAGGGCCCATTAGCAGGACTGGGTGACATTTTCCCTTTGGTGCTCAGACTGTGTCGCAGCTAATGGAAATTAAAAATAAAAAAAGCTGCTGCCCAGTTGGCCCAACTCATGGTGACTGTGCATGTGTCAGAGTAGACCTATGATCCGTGGAGTGTTCAGTGGCTGAATTTTGGGTAGTAGATTGCCAGGCCTTTCTTCTGAGACACTTGTGGGTGGTCTGCAACCTCCAACTTTTAGGTTAGCAGCTGGGTACTTAACCACTTCAGCACCCAGGCTCCTTGGAAAGGAAACATACTCCTCTTAAGTTCACTGGTATTTCTAATGAGCTGCTTTCTCTAACAGAGTATGAAGTGCACTGTTAATTTTCTGCTGCCCAATTGGATTGCTCTGAGTCAGAATCACTTTGACAGCTAATGGTCTGGGTTTTTTGACTGAACTGGATCTCAGTCTGAGCACTGCTTTCAGTCTCTCTTGGAAAACCCCTGGTGTGAGCTTCGGTTGATTTAAAACCACCACTTCCTGTCTGTTTTGGAAAATGCAGTCCCAAGCAGAAGAATTTGCATCACTGAGTCAACTCAAGTGTCAGCCGCCAACACCTTTTCCTTTCTAGAATATTGCCAGTTTGCTACACGATATCCAAGAGGGGCCCTGGTGGCGCAGTGGTTCGGAGCTCGGCTGCTCAGCACAAGGCCGGCAGTTTGAACCCACCGGCTGCCCCCGGGTAACCCTGTGGGGCAGGTCTCCTCGGTCCTGTAGGGTCACTGTGAGTCGGAAATCCAAACCTGCACCCACTTATCAGAAAAGGGAAGTGATAAGTGGGGTGGTCTGGTTCCGACTGTGAACCGGTGGCTGGGCCTCTGGTCAACACGCTCCACCTCCGAGGGAGCAACCCTCTCTAAAGCCTGCGTGTCCACAGCAGTGACAAATGTCTCCGCCGTTCAGACGCAGCAGTGCTGCTGACAGCTAACCGTACAAGGCAAATGGATGGGATAATATTTCTGTTCATATAGGTGGTGATTTTCTTTTTTTTTTTTCCCCTTGGATGTTTTTATACTATTCTTTTAAAAAAGGAATTTTGCTGTTTTCATGTGCATAAACTAAGTCGCTTCCTCAGAGTGTCTGGCTGGCTTCCGAGGTGGGAGGGAACAGCCAGCTGGCTAGGAGCAGGGGCACCCAGGCCCCGGAAGACCGCGTCTGGCGTTCTGGGTGGAGGGTCTCCCTCCGACCAGGAGCAGTGCTGGGTGAGGCCAGTGTCAGCGGGCTTTCTGACAGGTAAGTTCAGGACAAGCCAGTGCGGTTCAGAGGTGCAGGGATTTATCTTTTCAAAGAAATCAACTATTACACCAGAAAAAAGTTAGTTTAATTTCACAATGAAAAGTGAAATACTGTTTAGTAAAGTAGGAAATGACAGAATCCAGATTGTTTTTGAGATGGTTATGTTACTGAAGCCTAAAGCTACATTTTAAAATGGATGTTTTATTAGTTGTATACAGTAAATTCTAGAAGATAAAATTTAACTTTTATATCAGTGGATTTTCTTTAATTACTGTAATATCTCAGCTTTTAATATGAGATAGAAGCTTATGACTAAATTGATAAACTCCACAAAAGTTCTGAATTTTAAAAACTTTCTTTTTTTAAATCTTTGTTGAAGAATAATTCACATAAAGTACTATTCACCAGTAGCCTCACTGCTAACAGGGTCTTTCCAGGGCACAGTGTTTCCCTTTGAGGAATGGGTCCGAGAAGGAAGGAAAATAATTTTATATACTTCTTTGACTGAACTTTTACCCTGTGCATATGTCTTTAGTTTCAAAATTTTCTGTATTATTTTAACAAATGGCAGTTAAATGGCAACTTGAAAGAGTAGATACCAAATGTAGGAGATGGTAGGTTTACATCGACAGGGAGAGAGCGATTCAGAGACAGAGGGTGAGGGCGGGTACACAGTTGAGGACTGTCACCAGTGTCACCAAAGGGTACACACAGACATTCTCAAATCAATGTATGTTCTTTTGTCTATACTCTCAACAAGAAGATCAAGGTTAAATATTATAAAAAGATAAATATGCTATTCTTGACAAATGCCTGAATTTACTGACTCTTCTAGACCTTCTGGCCAAACTGGTGCCTTAATGCCTCTGCAGCCATGCGAGGGGCTTCCAGGTGGAAGACTCTTGCTGGCTGGGACTCATCCCCCAGGCAGCTTTGTGCAGTGAGAGTCCCATGTCTGTGAGTGCTAGTGCTGGGTCATCTGTACCTCTGAGTGAGCACCAGTGAGGCACCATCCCTTACCTGTGAGTGAGCGCTGGTAGACTCCCTGCAGGATGGCTGCTACACGGAAAAAAGAGAAAGCCATATAGAAGTTCCAGTTCTCAGTGGGAGGGATTCCCATGTGAAAACAGTACATCCTGAAATACTCCTCTGCTGTAGGGATTCCGAGCTGAGTCAAGTCGCAGTCACTCAAACCTGAGGTGACAGAACAGTTCGAGACAGTCACTTTCCACACCCCTGTAGCTGCTGAGCATTTAAATTCTAAAAATCACTATACTCTTTGGAAATTAGTTTCATAGTTAACTCAAGGGGTTAGTCCATTATTCCAGTGGCTATTCCTTCCCCAGGAGGTAGGCAATCCAGGCATGAAGCTATTACTCAGAAATACACTCTTACAGCTTTAGGACTAGATCTGCAGCTGGACCACATCTGAGAAAAACTGGTATTGAAACAGAGATCCTCCCAAATTATGAAAAAGATAACACAAGTACAACTTCCACTGATTTGCTTCATTTATACATTTTCATGGTTTACAAGCATGGAATGTATGCTCTTTCTAGGATTTCACCTTAGGAGGCCCAGATATTGCTATAAAGATGTTCACCGCCTACTGGGGTGGGTGGGGGAGAGGGGAAAAGAGAAGAGGGAGGTAGTAGGAAAAAAATCACAAACATCCAAATATCAACCAAACCATCTTGACTTGATTTGATCAACCAAACCAAATGTCTTTACAGAGTTAATTAGGACATTACAAACAATAAAATCCTATGCCATTGTTTTCAAAAATGGTCCTGTAGAAGAGATATTAGCATGAAAACATGTTCAAAATATACAATTAAGTGTGTATTAAGGGCAGGTCATAAAAATAGTGTAATCTTTTTGTTTTAAAGATGTATATGTACACATGGCAGAAAAGATGACGAGGACACATGCTGAAATATTAGCAGAGATGATCTCTAGGGCTACTGGTGACGTTACCTTTTCTCTTTTTGCTATCTGTTGATAATAAATATTTTCACAATAAACTTGTGTTTAAAAAACATTAGTTGATGAGCATAAGAGGTATCTAAAAATGCTTCTACTTAAAACACATGCCAACCCCACTTCCTCCTAATGTCACACGGATGCACTCCAATTACATCCACTGCCCAGATCACCAGGACTTCAATGTCATGCCCAAACCCATGTCCTCCCACACCACCTCCAGCAGCAGTCCCTACCTCGGAGCACTGGGAAAGTTGATGGCAGGTAGTGACCCAGGCAGTTATAGGCCACATCCGCCAGAGGGTCACCCAAGGTAGATAGCTCCCAGTCCAGGACAGCAAGCACTTCGGTCTTCTCCGGATGGAAGATCAGGTTGTCCAGCCTGCATAAGCCGCAGAGGAGCAGAGAAACAGCGCTCTGAGAATGACAGTCGCCAGGAGGTTCTCTGAGGAGGCTCTCTTCCAGGTGCACCTTCTCTGCCTCCTCTGTAGCACCCATCACATCTAGCTGGGCTCACCCCTGGGAGGCACCAGCCTTCTTGCTTAGTCCACAGCCTCCTCTCAGCACATGCTGAGGTCCCAGCGTTCCTCAGGCCACCTGCTCCATGCAACTTCCCCTAGTCACATAGCTACCCCTCTGGTTCTGGTAATCTCTCCCTCCCTGTGATGGATTCAGAACTGGTGATGCAGTGGTTAAGAGCTACGGCTGCTAACAAAAAAGCTGGCAGTTCAAATCCACCGAGTGCTCCTTAGAAACTGTATGGGACTGTTCTACTCTGTTATATAGGGTTACCATTAGTTGGAATTGACTCCACGGCAATGGGTTTGGGGTTTGGGTGATGGCTTCACTATGAGTTGGAGTTGACTCAAAAGCAACAGTTTGGTGATGGATTTAAATGAGATCTGCAAATTCTCTAGCATGCCTCCCACAAAAATCGAATTCTCCTCCCACTTGAAGCTCCTGGCATCTAACAAACACATGTGGGGAGGGTACACCTGTGTGACCCTGGGGCTAGGTCACAGAAGGTCAAACAAGCTCTGCCCTGGCTCTCTCTCTTTAAAACGTGCACCTCTGGAGCCATGAGTCACCAAGTGAGAAATCCAGCATCCCAGAAGCCACCAGGATTGCAGGACCACATGAAGAAACCAGGAAGAGGGAAAGACGGTGAGGCACCCAGCTGGTCGTGTCTTCACCCAGTGTGCCAGCTGGTCATGTGAGTGAGCGGCCAGGTGACTGCAGCCCAGCCCGCCCTCCAGCCGCTCCCAGTGACCGAAGCTGTCCTGCTCTAGACTGCAGATTCATGAACAGAGTAACTGCTGTCACTGTTTCAGACCACTAGGGTTGGAGCAGTTGGCTGTGCAGTAGTGATAGCTGAGACACACAGGTACACCTTCAGACGCAGGGAGGAAAAAACCCTAACTCACTGCCATAAAGGTGATTCTGACTCTTAGTGACCCCACTGGACAAGAGCAGAACTGCCCCTAGGGTCTCCAAAGCTATAATCTTTAGTGATGCACAGAGCGCCTCGTCTTTCTCCTGCAGATTCAAATCTCCAACCTTGTGGTTAGCAGGTGACAGCACTTACCCACTGTGCCACTGAGCGTGGTAATAACCCCCAGCTGCTGCCGGTTCCCTGTTCCACACTGTCTGGTGGCTCCTTGAACCTGCGCTCTACTCCTTTTTTAAAATCCCCATAAATGGTCTCTTTAAGTGATCCCTCTGTTTCCTGCCAGGACACTGGCCCAGGCTTTATTGAAAAGAAAATAATAATAACAAACATGTAGGAAATTTCAGAGAATAGACCCATCATCCAGATCTAACAGATATTAACACTTAGTCAAATTTGGTTCAGATATTTTTAAAGTGAAACATTAAGATTAGCTAATGGTATTCATTCCTTTTCTCTCCTTTCTTCCTCTCAAATGACTGCTGTCCTAAAGCTAGACTGTCCCAACCCCAGACATTTTTAATATTCTTCCTTACCTATGCATGAGTCTGTAAACCTTTAGAATGTTCTTTTGATTATTTTAAAATTTACTTAAATGGTATCACACTGTTGTATCATTTGGGAACTTGCTTTTATTCCATCAGCATGATCTATTTGAGATTTATCTATAATGACTTATGTCAAGTTAATTGGTTTATTTTTACCTCCTAAACAGAATTCCATAGGCCTGGTAGTATTGATTAAAAGCTCTGCTGCTAACCAAAAGGTCAGCAGGTCAAATCTACCACCTTCTCCTTGGAAACTGTTGGGACAATCTACTCTGTCCTATAGGGTCACTATGAGTGAGCATCAGTCAGTGGTATTGAATTTACTTTTGGGGGGGTTAAATAGCATTCCACCGTATGATGACTCCATGCATTACAGTGGCAGTCTGGGCCCAAGTGAGTATCTTTCCTGGGGCGGTCTCTTGCATGGGGGCAGGTGTTTCCCTACAAACAGAACTGTGGGTTGTAGGCCAGGCCCTTCTTCCCCTTTACTGGTTGTAGCACGGTGCCACTTAATCTGGGTCTGTACCTGGCACAAAACAGGGCCCCACAGGACTTGTGTACTTAATGGGCACTTGACACAACCAGAGATGATAACAGTAGACACTCCACCACCACCTGTTGCTCCGTGGGCTAAGGCATCTGCTCCCATCTGTCAATGGCTAGACATGTCTTTGATTATAACTGTAAATTGAAGGTGGCAGCACACTTTCTAACCCAGAAGACACATTTCTGAAAGCAACCTCTCAAATGTTACTTCTTTGCAGTGATGGCAGTGGGCGCCCAGACCCCAGCTGGAGCTCCCCCGCCTGCCATGTGCTTAGTTACATCTGTGGATGCTTGAGGTACAGGGGAGCAAGGACAAGGTCCAGAGAACAGCTGTTGTGGCTGGTGACAAAAAGGCCACCTGGCAAAAGACACAGGGCCTTCCCACTGAAGGAAATGGGCTGGAGTGGCTGGCAGGGAGCAGTACTGGGCAAGGCGCTCTGGAGTCCAGAGAGGCAGGAGAAAGGGAAGGGGCCCCTCTGCAGGCGTTTGCATGCCCAGGCAGCGTGGGGCCGTCATTGCAGACAGACACCAGAGCAGGCAGGCCCAGCCTGGGGACAGCTACCTAAGACAAAGTCCAACTGGTCACACTCAGAGCTGGTCATTCCAGGGTGTCACCAAGGGATGCTAATGGAAGGAGCTGATAGTGAGTGACATAAGTCAACTACTGAAGAAAATAGACCCAATGTGGAAAGCAAGGGAATGTCTTTAAAATGAACTTTCACTGTCTAGCTCAGTTCAATGAAAGATGCCATTCCCCAGGACGGGCAAGAAAACAATGAAATGCGTCAGGGGCCCAAATCGGTGTGTTTGTATCAGCACCAGGGCCCCAAGCACTGCTGTGAAGTAGAGCATACTCTGAAAGCTTCCCGAGCACCTAAGGGGTGCTTCCCATAGCCAGGGATGACGAAGCCAGGCCCCCGGGGCTGATGCCAGGTACCCCCAGGTTCCATTCTTAGCTATTCGACTGACTCACTGTGCCTCTGAGAAAACTATGTCCATTCCTTTCACCTATCTCACTCCGTACCCAATGAGAGCACCTAACAACTGGACTTGTGGGAGGCTAGAGGCACCCTCATTCTTTAAGCCTCTCCACTGAGAGTGATTTTGCACCCCACGCGACACATGACAACATCTGGAGACATTTCTGGTTGTTACAATGCAGGGTGGTGCATGGGGGACAGGAGAGTAGCTGCTACTGGCATCCAGTAGGTGAAGGCCAGGGATGCTGCTCAACCTTCTCCAATGCACAGGACAGACCCACAACAGAGAACCTGCGGGTCACAAGTGTCAGTAGTGCTGAGGCTGAGAAACCTGTCCTACTAAGGACATGTATAGGAAGACACTTGGCAGATGGGAAGAATTCCCAACTGTGAACTGGACCTCGTTAAAGACTAAGATGCACGTGACTGCAGCTGTGATGTTTTCGATTGCTTCATACGTATGCAAAAGCTGGACACTGAGTAAGGTAGATGGAAGAAAAACTGACGAATCTGAATTATGATGTTGGCAGGGAATACAGAATATACCGTGGGCTGTCACACAAACAGATCTGTCTCAGAAGACGTACAGCCAGAATGCTCCTTGGAAGCAAGGACGGCAAGACTTCGACTCCTGTGCTTTGGGCACATTATTAGGAGGAATCAGTCCCTGGAGAAGGATATCGTGCTTGGTAAAATACAAGGTCATTCTTCAACAAGACGGAATGGCACAGCGACCACAACCAGGGGCTCAACCCAGCAATGATGGTGAGGGGGCTGCGGGCTGTATACAGGGCTGGTAGGAACTGAGACCGACTCGACAGCGCCTAACAACAACAAAATGGACCAAGACCACCTGCCTGACTCCCCTTCCAGACATGAGAAGCGCTCGGTCCCCTGGCAGCTATCTACCTAAAGTCCCCATGCACCACCGTGGTCCTCTGCTGCGTGGGGAGATGGAGCGGCAGCCACTCCACGAGCCTCTCCATCGCCGGGATGGTGCTGGTCTCGGAGGCACGGTACTGCTGGATCCAGGTGCGCACCTGGCGTGGGATGTAGTCCCCTGCAGAACGAGGATCAGAACACAAGGGAACGACTTAGACACATCTAGGACGGCTGGCTTGACCTCTCAAAAAACTCATGAGAAGAGAAGTTTTTTGGGGGGAGGGAACCTTAAAAAAACGATTGGGGAACTAAGTGGGCAAATCTGAAACCTCTGAGGGTTTTGAACTTCATCAGAACAGCGAAGCCCTGCAGAATGCTCCGTGGTGGCGCAGCTTCTTCTCAGAGGGCTTCCTCCGACCGGACCTTCCCACATTAGGGTTCTGCTGCCCCAAGTCAGAAGCTACTAGCTGTTTTGTCTTCGTGGGAATAGTGTGGGCTCAGCACTGTTCCCAGCTGCACAGCCTCCAAACCTGATGTGTGGCCCACCCAGAGAGCCTTTCAGCTTCCTAATAATAAAACAAAGAACTAAACCCATTGCGATCCAATCAATTCTGACTCATAGCGACCCTAAAGGACATAGCAGAACTGCTCCTTAGGGTTTCCCAGGAGCACCTGGTCGATGTGAACTGCCAACTGGTCAGCAGCTGTACCTTTAAACCACTGTGCCACCACAGCTTCCAAGCCTAATAGCTGTTAATAATTTCTTTTCAACTAAACAACCGTGGTTGGCTAAGAGCATGGATTCTGCAGCCTCCTGCTGGGCTTGATGCCCAACTCTGCCATCCTCTAGCTGTGTGATGTCAGGCATGTTACTCAACCTCTCTGTGCCTCAGCCTTCTCATCTATGAAATGCTCCTCATAGAATTGCTGGGAGCATAAAATATGTAAAGTCCTTGAAACTGCTCCTGACACCTAGGAAGTTCTCAGGATCACCCAGTAAGCAAAGTAAGGCAAGCATGGGCTTACTTGTGCCTACTTCTTAATCTGTATTGACCAATTTCATGTGAAGTAAAGCACAAGGAAGGAAGTTTGCACAAGTAAGTCTATGCTTACCTTATTGGGTTATCTACTCGTTCAGGAACAGTAAATTTGGAGAGTGGCTTTGACTCTGTAGGAAGATGCTGTGGGCTTGGGTGAGAAATGCCAGCCATGCAGTATTTCTGATGTGATGACAAAATGTGAATCTGTGCACTGCAGGTGATCTGGTCAGCAAGGCTGCTTGCTTGGCCTACTGGATAATCCGCCCCTGGAAGTTCTACGTAAGCATGTGCCACTGTTATTCTCCGCCACATGCCTGTCAATTTCAGCATTTCTCAAGCTGAAGGAACTGAAGAAAAAAATCAAGCCTCAAGTTGCAATACTGAAGGATTCTATGGGGAAAGTATTAAATGACACAGGAAGCAGCAAAAGAAGATGGAAGGAAGACACTGAGTCACTGCACCAAAAAGAATTGGTCGGCGTTTCACCGTTTCAGGAGGCAGCATATAATCAAACCAAAGGTGCCAAAGGAGGAGGTCCAAGCGCCACTGGCACTGTGGATAAAAACCAAGGCCCTGGGGACTGGCAGGGTACCAACTAAGATGTTTCGACAAACGGTTATAGCACTGGAAACACTCGCTTGGCTATGCCATAAGATTTGGAAGACAGCTAGCTGGTCAACCCACTGGAAGAGAGTCCCGTCTGTACCCATTTTAAAGAAAGGTGGTCTAACAGAATGTGGAAATTATTGAACAGTATCATTAATATCACACACAAATAAAATTTGGCTGCAGATCGGTCAAAAGCAGTCACAGCAGAACATCAACAGGGAACTGCCAGAAAGTCAAGTCAGATACGCAAGAGGATGTGGAATGAGAGACATCACTGCTTGGTGGGAGATGGATTTTGGCTGAAAGCAGAGAATACCAGAAAGATATTTACCTGTGTTTTCAATGCTTATGCAAAGGCACTCGACTGTCTGGATCATAATAAATTATGGGTAACATTGTGGAGAATGGGAATTCCAGCACACTTCACTGTGCTCATGAGGAATGTGCACTGAGACTAAGAGGCAGTTGTTTAACCAGAACCAGAGGACACTGCACGGTTTAGTCAGAAAAGGTGTGCATCAGGGCCGTATCCTTTCACTAGACTTACTCAGTTTGTACGGTGAGCAGATAATCCAAGTAGCTGTACCACATGAATAATAGTGGGCGTCAGGGTTGGAGGGAGGTTCACTGACACCCTGTGATATGCGGATGACACAACGCTGCTTGCTGAAAGTGAAGAGCATTTGAAACACGTAATGATGAAGATCAAAGACCAGTATGGATTGTGCCTCAACTTCAAGGAAACAAAAATCCTCACAACTGGACCAAAAGCAGTGTCTTGATAAGTGGAGAAAAGATTGAGGTTGTCAAGGATTTCATTTTCCTTGGATCTACAATCAATGCCCATGGAAGCACCAGTTCAGAAATCAAACTATGCATTGCATTGGGCAAATCTGCTGCAAGAGATCTCTTTAAAGTGTTAAAAAACAAAGATGTCACCTTCAGGTATAAGGTGTGCCTGATCCAAGCCATGGTGTTTTTCAGTTACCTCATATGCATGTGGAAGTTGGACAATGAAAAAAGGAAGACTGAAGAAGAATCGATGCCTATGAATTACGCTGTTGGTGATAAATACTGAATGCATCATTTACCTGCCGGATGAATGAACAAATCTATCTTGGAAGAAGTACAGCCAGAATGCTCATTAGAAGCAAGGACGATGAGACTTTGTCTCACACACTTTGGACATGTCTATTTGGAAGGACCAGTCTCTGGAGAAGGACATCATCCTTGGTAAAACAGAGGATCCGTATAAAAGAAGAAGACCCTCAACAAGATGGATTGACACAGTGGTGGCAACCATAAGCTCAAACATAGCAACAATCGTGAGGATGGCCTAGGACCAGGCAGCAGTTCCCTTTACTGTACACAAGATCACAGTGAGTGGGAACCTACTTGATGGTGCCTAACAACAACAACAACACTGCTCTTCTGTTATTCACTACTGAGAAACCTGAGAGCGAGTGCAGCTGAGGGATTTGCAGGCTGCATCAGGGAATGTCAACTGGAAAGAGTTCTGGCTCAGCCTGGCTCACAGTCAAGCTCTGCCGACTTACGTAACTTCTCTGACCTCCATTGCGTCATCCATACAACAAGGGTACTCATGCCTGTATTTTGCAGGGTTGTCTGATGGCTAAATGAAATTCATGCATAACATGCCAAGTACACTGCTAGCACAGACGAGGCTTATTGTCACTATTACGAATATCCAGCAGGGTGCTGGGTCCCTGGCTCTGAGCCAGACCTGCACCCCTCATCTGAGAGAACACTGCTCCCCAGATGTCAAGGGGTTCGAGACAAGGACTGAGTGACCAAGCTCCTTCTGTGGAGACCCCTGCACTCTCAGAGCATCCAGACACTAGTCCTTTGGAAGACCCAGCTGGGCCATGAGATGTGGAGCTCACAATCCACAGCAACCGACCCCAAATCAGCTCAGACTTCCAGCAGTCAGGAACTACAGGAAACAAGACAGTAAAGGAAGTCCCCAAAAAACGATCCAGGTACACCTATGACAGCCGGCTTGGTCTCTTAAAAATCTTGCAAGAAGGAAAGGCAGGGGGAATGTTCTTGACTTATTGATTGCATTCTGGTTCTGGGGGAGAAAGCAAAGTTACAAAAGGTGGCTTAAAAATAACAGGAAAAATCTGAATATGCATCAGGTGTTAGAGATTCAGGGAAAATGGTTAATTTTTTTGGATGTGATAATGGTATTTGTGAGTGTCCTTATGTTTAGAAATGCATGGTCAAGTATTTAGGAGTGGGATGTCATGGTCTCTGCAACTTAATTGTACAAATATATAAAGATGACAAACAGCTAGAGATAGATAGATTGATAGAGATAGATAGATAAGCAAGTATGTCTAAAATTAGCAACTGGTACAATCTGTACTGGCCTGTGATTGGTTCAAAGCTAGGTCCTGACCCATGGTGGGTCAGCAACTCTCTCTTTGGCCTGAAGCTGATAATTTGGTAGGATATACGCCTGGAGCTGGTGGAGGCAACCTTGTCAGTGAGAAAAACATTGCTGAGAATGAAAACAAAAGAAAAGGAAGCCAACCTAAGACAGAGAAGAGAGAGAGAAACTGCTTCCCTGTGTTGTCTGAGCACCTGGATACTGTGTTCAACACCAGTCTGATATGTGGACTTTCCAGTTATTGGTGCCAATAAATTTCTTTTGCAACCTCAGCCTGTTTAGATGGTGCTCTGCAATCTGCAATTCTAAGAGTCACGGGGTGCTACCAGTGTGAGACCTTAGATAAGGAATGGGAAGTTGGTGAGCCTGCTAGGTTGGAACAAAGTGTCTGAAGTTACTGTTCACGTGGGGCATGCAAATCCTAGGAGCAGTGCCCTAGTGAGGAAACAAGCGTCACAGGAGACGGGCTGGCTGCTACTCACCTGGTTTCCCGTAGTCTTCTAGGCCTGCAGACTTGACATCCACACTGTGAATTTGGCCCAAGACTCTGTTCATGGCAGTGTATACGGCCTGCCTCTGGCTGGGATCCAAGCCCGGCAGAGAGGGGTCTTTGTGGATGAGGCCCGGGCAGTACTCCATCAAATAAAACGGGGTACCGATAATGCTGGGGGTGGGGGACACAAACAGCACATTTCAGGGACTTTATTCATAATGTAGCAGGGTGTTGGCGATGGCACTGCTCTGTGTAACTGTTCCCGCACGCTTGGTCTGTGTGTTGGTGAGGAGGTCAGACCCAAAGTGCTGGCCATTTCCTCTTGCCTTTGCACATGAGCACAGGGTGTGCACACCACCCTTCTCCGGTCAACACACACACTCCTGCCTATACTTCTTTGTTGTTGTCTTCCCCTGGTCCAGTTACAGTCATCATCAGAATGGGCTGAAATGTAACACAGGATGGCAGCACGGTGGAGAGCAGGGGCTTTGGAGTCACACAGAACCAGGTTCATATCTGACCTCTGTCCCTTGTAGACAATGTGATTACGGGCAACTTACTAAACCTCTCAGAGGTTTGTTTTTTTAATCTGTAAAGTGTACTATTTCACAGGGTGGTTGTCAGAATTAAGGGAATGAATATGTATGGAGTACATGGTACAGTGTCTATTTTTAATAAGCAGTCACTACTTCTTGTTATCGATGTTATTTTTATCTTTCGGTGGTATGAATGGCACACAGATCATCCTACTTACAGTATTAGGGTGACCTACAGTATTAAAGTGACCACAGAAATGTCTTTAATCTTTTAGTTACTAGTAGAAATTGGTTTACTGTTCTAAAAAAATTATGAAATTTCTACCATTACAGGTGTTCAACCTAACATGAAAAAAAATTGTTATAAAAGACATTCTTAATGCAATTTAAGAAATTCAGGCATGGGTTAGAAATTTAGATATTCTAGAACTACTGTTAATTATATTATTGATGCTGCAGTTATGAAAAGAAATGTCCTGAGTCACAGGACAGCCAGAAATTAATTATACACATACGTGTGTGTATATCAAAATCAGTTGCCATCAAATCACTTTTAATTCATAGCAACCCCAAAGGACAGAGTAGAACAGCCCCATGGAGTTTCCCAGGGGTAGCTGGTAGGTTTGAACCACCAACCTATGGATCAGTGGCCAAGCTCTTAACAACTGCATCCCCAGGACTCCAATATACATAAACAATATGTGTGTGTGCATGTGTGTGTGTGTACACGTATATATGTGTGTGTGTATATATATATATATATACATATACAAACACCAATACACACAAAGGATACACAGATCCGACTCGATGGCACTTGGCTGGCATATATGTATATATATGTAAATATACATAAATGAGCCCTGGTGGTGTAGTGCTTAAGAACTCAGCTGTTAACCAAAAGGTTGCCAGTTCAAATCTGCCAGTTGCTCCTTGGAAATCCTATGAGGCTCTGTCCCTAGGGTCACTGTGACCTGGAAGTGACTTGATGGCAGTGGTTTATGTATATATATATGTATATAAAATATACATATATAGAACATGATTATAGCAAAAATTTAACAATATTTTAATCCAGTTGATAGCAAATGGGTATCCTTTATATATTATTTCTTCTTTCAACCTTTCCATATATTATGAAATTTTTATGATTGTCAAGTTGTGGGGAAAAAGACACTCAAAAACTATGTTACAGTTTTTAAGAAGTTTATAAAGACTACAATAAAACAATCAACAAAAACTAATAATTAAATGGATTTTTTTTAGACTGAAAAAAGTTGTTCTGGCCAATTTTCACACAACAGACGTTTCTTTGTGTTTCAGTATAACTTAGACCTCCACTTCAGCTCTTGAACCTCCTAGGGGAGGCTGTGGCAAGCTGTCTTCCCTCCTGCCTAAATTCCCTTTGTTTTTACTTGACCAAACTGGAATCCGAGTTCATCTGTAGGGTTTCCCTCCCTACCTTGACTACACAATGGGAAAACATAAGCATTACCTTGAGTCTTCACAGAGGTCAAGGACTTTGGGGACAGGCACTCCAGCCTTGGCAAGGGCTTTCATGATCCTGCCAGAACAAACAAAAATGATCTCAACTGTTGGCTGAACTGATGAGATGTTCTTGAAATTCTTTTTCTGATTTGGAAATTAGTACATGCAGAAATTAAAATAGAATTCTAAAAAATATTCAGGTGACCCAAAAGAAGGCAAGAAAGGAGGAATAACAGCAATAAAAAAAGATGGACAAATATCACAATTGCAGACCTAAATCCACATGTCAACAATTATGTTACATTTCACAGACAGCATCCTCCAGTCAAAAGACACTGCCACCGTGTATGGAAAACCAACACCTATCTGTATGCTGCCTGCAAGAGAAATGCACTCAGAGTTCAAACACAGGCTAAAAAGAAAAGAACAGAACAAGGGGTACCACAACCAGTAAGCCTAGGATTGTTCAGATGACTAAAGTACCATCAGACAAGGTGCACGTCAAAACAAAAGCATTACCAGACACAAAGAGGAATATCTCAAAATGAGGTAGGTTCACTAGGGAGATACAACAATCATAAAGGTGGATGACCCTAATAACAGGACTTCAGAATACATGAAACAACAATTATCAGAATTAAAGAAAAATATAAATGAACAACTCCATAATCATAACTGAGATTCTAATGCCCCTCTCTCATAATTAGAATAACTAGACAATAAATACATAAAAATAAGTAAAGTCATAGATTTAACAAATGCTGCCAACAAACTTGATCTAATTCAGAGTTTTCAAATACCCAACAACTACAAAATATACATTCTTTTCAAAGGCACAGAGTATGTTCACCAAGGTATGTCATATGCAGGCCCATAAACTGAGTCCGGGTACATTTCCAAGTATTTCTGTTTTACAGATTATATTCTCAGATGTCAATGGAATTAAACTAGGAATCATTAACATATCCAGTCAAGAAAAAAAATTAGGTCTTTAAAAAAAAAATACTTGGAAACATACATCTGTATCGCTCACGCGTCAAAGAGGAAATCACACGGGAAACTAGATCTTTCAGACTGAACAATAGTGACAATATAACAAGTCAAAATTTGTGAGATACAATAAAGAAATAATTAGAGAGATTTATGGCTTTAGATACTGATATTAGAAAATAAGGGAGATTTAAAATCAATGATTTGAGGATATACCTTAAGGTAAAAATAGATAAACCCAGAGAAAATAAATGAAAGAGAATAAAAAGCAGAAATGAATGAACTAGAAAACAACAAAGTTAAAAACACACACACACACACATTAGTTATTTGAAAAGATGAACATAATCAATAAATCCCTATTTCAACTAAAAAGAGAGAGAGCACACAAACACAAATTAGTACCAGGAAGGGATACCACCAGAGTACTTAAATTAAAAGGCTATTAAGGGAATATTATTAAATATTATGAACAAAAGTTTGACAGGCTGGATAAATTTTCAAGGACTAATTCCTTGAAAATTACAATTTACTAGAACTAATGCAAGATAAAATAAAATACCTGCATAATCTTGTATTTATTAAGGAAATTCTACCATGTATCTGTCACCTTGTCACACCGTGGTAGCTTGTGTGTTACTGTGATACTGGAAACCTTGCCTCTGGAAGTCTTTCAAATACCAGTAGGGTCACCCAGGATGGACAGGTTTCCCCAGAGCTTCCAGACTGAGATAGACTAGGAAGAAGAACCTGGCAGTTTACTTCTCAAGGCTCGTCAAGGAAAACCTGTATGAACAGCAGTGAAGCCGCATCTGACATGGTGCCAGAAGATCGGCCCCTCAGCTTGGAAGCCACTTTAAATATGATTGGGGAGGAGCTGCCTTCTCAAAACAGAAACCAAAACCCAAATCCAGCGCTGCTGAGTTGATTCTGACTCATAGTGACCCTATAGGACAGAGTAGAACTGTGCCATAGAGTTTCCAAGAGGTGCCTGGTGGATTTGAACTGCCAACCTTTTCATTAGCAGATATAGCCCTTACCCACTATGCTACCAGGGTTTCCCTTCAAAGTAAAGTCCACCTTGATAACGTGGGTGGTATAAAGTTTTCTGGACATTCATTTGCTGGTGTGGCACAATCCAAAATAAGAAGAAATCCCTGCAAACATCTATTAATAATTGGAATGAGGAATGTATATTGTATGAATCCAGGAAAACTGGGAGTTAGTAAAAATGAAATGAAATACACAAAAAGTCCCTGATGTAGTAGAAAAAAAGTGGAGTGTAGAACTCCAACTTTAGAAAAAAGACCACACTTGATGATCTGACAGACTGGAGAATCCCTAGAAGACATGGCCCACAGACTCTCTGTTAGCCTAGAACCAGAACCATTCCCGAGGCTAACTTTTCCAACAAAGAGTGGCCTGGATTGTAAGACACAAAATGATACTGGTGAAGAGTGTGCTTCTTGGCTTAAGTAGGTACATGACCCTGACTGGGCTGCCTCTATCTGGAGGTGAGATGAGCAGGCAGAGGAGAGGCAGGAGCTGGGTGAATGGACACAGGAAGTATGGGGTGGAGAGGAGGCGTGTGCTGTCACAGTGTACAGAGAGCAACTAGGGTTGCCTAACATGTGTGGGTGAGGTTTTGTACGAGAAACTGAATTGTGGTTTAAAGCACAATAAAATAGAAATGAACAATCTTCAAATAACAAAATATTTTATAAATGAGGGTGGTAATTTACTGTACTTCAGTTATGCTATTATTAGTAAACTATTAAATGAGTGAATAAAATAATAATACATTCCAAGTATTCTTTGCTTAAAGGTATAATTATATACAGTAAAATCTGTACATCTTTTTTAAAAATGAAGGAAATGTATAAACACTGATGTCCTAGGCATTAGTGAGCCAATGTGAACTGGTATTGGCCACCCTGAATTGGACAATCACAAGGTCTACTGTGCCAGGAATGAGAAATTGAAGAGGAATGGTATCACATTCATTGTTAAAAAGAACATTTCAAGATCTGTTCTGAAGCACGACACAGTAATAGAATAATATCCATATGCCCACGAGGAAGACCAGTTAACACAAGTATTGCTCATATGTATACACCAACTGCTAAGGCCAAACATGCCATCAAGATGCATTAATAATTACTGGCAACTGGAATGCACAAGGTGGGAACAAAGAAGAAGCAGTGGTAGTTGGAAAATACGGCCTAGGTTATAGAAAGGACACTGGACATGGTATGAAAAGATCAATGACTTCTTCAATGCAAATACCTTTTCTTAGCAGTATCAACGGTGACACATGGACCTCATCAGACAGCATACACAGGAATCAAATCAATACATATGTGGAAAGAAGCAATGAAAAAACCTCAATATCATCAGTCAGAACAAGTTCAGGGGCTGACTGTGAACAGAGTATCCATTACTCATGTGAAAGTTGAAGTTGAAGAAAATTAGAACAAGTCCGCAAGAACCAAAGTATCACCTTGGGCACATCCCACCTGAATTTAAAAACCATCTCAAGAATAAATTTGAGATACTGGACACTAACGACCGGAGACCAGAAGAGTGGTAGGATGACGTTAAGGACATTGAATGTGAAGAAAGCAACAGGTCATTAAAAAGACAGAAAAAAAGAAAAGACCAAAATGGACATCAAAAGAAAAAATAAAATAAATAAAAAAAAAGAAACGTTGAAACTTGCTCTTGAATGTAGAGTAGCTACAGCAAATGGAAAAAGTGATGAAGTAATAGAACAGAAGATTTCAAAGGGTAGTTAGAGAAGACAAAGTATTAAAATGAAATTTACAAAAAGCTGGAGTTAGAAAACCAAAAGGGGAGAACATGCTGGGCATATCTCAAGCTGAAAGAACTGCAAAAGAAAAAATTCAAGCCTTGAGTTGCAATATTGAAGGATTATGCGGGCAAAATACTGAATCACACAGGAAATATCAAAAGAAGATGGAAAGAAAACACAGTCTCGGTACCAAGAAGAACTGGCCAACATTCCACCATTTCAGGAGGTGGAAACTGGGAAAACAGCTACCTGGCCAACTGACGGAAAGCGATTCCTACCCGTATACGTTCCAAGGAAAGGGGATCCAACAGGGTGCAGAAACTGTCAAACAGTAGCATTAACATTCACAGGCACGTAAAACTTTGAAGACTATTTGCTGAAGATGTACTGATGTTGCTGTCTATAGTAAAAACAAACTTCTGAATAAAATTAGATTATGTATTCTCATGTGAAATAACTCTGAGAGTCATTAGGTTGGCTTTTAATACTTCAAAGCACTTTTAAGGAGTGCTGACTTGTCTGCTCAGGAGTACTGGTGGGTAAGGACTCAGCTACCGGCTGCTAACCAGAAGTTGAGGGGTTCAAGCCTAACAGCTGCTCTGCAGAGGCAGACATGGCAGTCTGCTCCCACATAGGATGCTGTTGTTAAGAACCGCTGAGTCACTTCTGCTTCATGGTGACCCTACTGCCTCCGAAATCCCAGCAGTTCTACCCTGTCCAGTAGGGCCACTAGGAGTCGGAGTTGACTTGATGGCAGTCGTTTTGGTCATGTTTTTGGTTTCACTTGTCCACTCAGGCACTGAGGTTGTCTCTGGGGATGCCAGGTGGGGGAGTGTGTGCCCAACCCTGAGAACTTACCTGAATTCCCTCTCTATTGCATGGGCTGAAGGAAGGAGTTTCCCTGGGGGTTTCTTCCTGAGAACCAGCCGCCGGTCGGCCAGGCTGAGGTAGTACGTCGGGTTTGACTGCCCGTGACTGAACTGGAGGAGCTCCAGCGGACCTGCGCGTTTGGGAATGACACTAAAGATGGTGCTGGAGGACACAGCTCAGCAGCCAGCCTTCCTTTCTAATGTGTGTTGCTGCACTGGGGATGCAGAATGTCCCCATTTGGGACGCAGTGGCAGAACAGCTTCTCCTCTCTGGGTACCAGAGTGGCCGAGTCCCAGGCACCCGGCACCAGCTCGGGCCATGTCACAGACTGCTACAGTGCGGCCAGGACCATGCGATTGACACCACAGCAGTTCCTCACTTGGTATGGGTGTCTGATTTTGTCCTCTTTACCAACTCCTGCTCTGCAAAAACGAGCTTTTTGGTTGTGTATGTCAACCAGGAGCACAGCCATGGTCACCATCCTGCCCAACAGAACACTTTAAGCAGAAGATAAGCAGTGTCCTGTCTGCCTCTGAGCCCGTGTGCACTAACGGGACAGCTGTAAGGCGCTGGGTCGGTGCCCTCCTCATGGGCCACTGCTGCCTTCACGAGAGGCAATTCCCCAGCTCACTCAGCTGAGTTCAGCGGCTCCCTGGCCACTGCAAACCCCGTTAAAACCCTCGCTTCACTACGAGACCTGTCCAGGCCCAGATGAGTAACTTAAGACAGAAGAGCAGGACAGCAGTGGCGCTTTGTCAAGTCGGGGGGCCCTCAGCTTTGTGGAGGTGCCACCCACAATCTGGACGTTGCTTAAATAACAACCTTTTCCACAGACCAAGTCGGTCAGGCAAAACTTGACCAGCTGGTAGGAATTTCTTCAAACGCTCCCAAGGCGCCTGATTTTCTGAGGGTAGAATGTGAGGGATGAGAGCAAGACTTTCAAAAAGACAGAGACAGGCAGTCACATTTTAAAACCAGGCAGCTTTTAAGTCACTGCCACAGAACAGGCTGTCATCTCAAAAACTGGAAACACTCCAATTTTCCACCACACTGTCTGTTCCACTGGGGTTTGGGAGTGAGAACCAGACCGGAAGCCTGGCCTTGGGAAGAGTTACCAAAATACAGAAGCTGAAATACCTGTAGTCTGAGTTCCCAGTAAGCCCTTGAGGTACTTCTCCAAGGAATCTTTTGGAATTTCCATTGTCTTTCTCACAGGGCAAGTGTTGGGAGCAACCATCCTCAACGTAAAACCCAAAAGCGTCTCTAACTCCTTGACTGCAGTTTCTGGGTCATTAACCTGGTTTCAGAGAGAATACTGAATATATACCAACCAGTCATTCTGACCTCTCCTCCCATCTCTTCTCTAAGACAATAGCTTCTGAAGGGAAACATCCAAGAAGCCAGTTTTCTGAACAAGAGCATTCATTCTACTCCTGAGGCGGCACCAGCAGGCGTTTCCCACTCCCACTAATTCCCAACCTCCCTGGATTTCTATCTGCTGGAAGAAGGTGAGTTCAGAGTCCATGACACCGCCTCGTACTGACAGGGTGCAAGATTATATTGCCTTACCCACTTCGTCCCCCTGGTGCTGACAGCATAATGATGAGAACCCGGAAGCTGGACCCAGACCACCTCTTCACGGCCGTGACTCTCGGTGGCCCATGTGGCTGGGAGCTCTCGGCTCCCTGACCAGAGCACCATCACAGGGACAGGCTGACAGCCACCCCCAAAGTCTCAGCCATGCCCTTCACCTCCTGCCTTATCTCTGTTTTCAAACCGCCTTCTTTCCACGTGTTTGATCTGTCTTGCCTCCTATTGGAAATACAAGCTGCTAGGTACACAGATGTCATGACGTGAGCAGACTAAGGCAGTGTGCAGGAAGTCTGTCACCAACAACTGCAGCTAGGACTGCGGGGGACTCAGTCATTCAGTCATTCTGATGCACATCAATAAAGGGCTGACTGCTGGACCGCCGCTGTCATGATTGTTACCTTCACAGTGTGAACACCGAGGCTGGCTGCTGCTTTCAGATTTGGTCCCAGATCATCAAGAAAGATGGACTCAGAGGCCTGCACACCCAGCCGCTCCAGGCACAGCTTGTAGATCCTGGGGTCGGGCTTACAGACCCGCTCCACGCAGGACTCCACAACCTACAGGAGAGAAGGGACAAGAGGAAGCAGACCTCCCACACGCATGCTGGGACAGTTTTTGGAAAGAAGCACGGGAGAACAGCTGAGCTTTGTTGTAACAGGTAACTCCGGGGTCCACCCATGTAAAATGATGTTGCCTCCTTGACTTGAGCGATTTCAGAACATTGGGTTCCAACCCGGGGGAGGACTCAGGAAACCAAAGTTCTGACTCAGTGCAAGTCCAGGAGCCACAAGAAGTCTCAGTTTCATCATCAGGGAAATGGGACTGATGGTAGCTGTCCGGTCTATCTCAGTGGTTGTTGCGGGGCTTGAGTGAAAATTGGCTGCAGTCCAGACTGACCAGCACATTGCTGACATTAGGTATCGAGACTACACAGAGCAGATGGAAAGCTGTATGTTTCAGCTTCGTGGGAAGAATTTCACTTTTTTTTCCTCAGGAAAAAAAGGCACTATTCACTGCTACAAAGTAAACATGATCTTAATATCTGTATTTCAGACATTTAAAAAAAATACTCAATTTAGACAGACAAATCCAACAGAATGGCTGACACTAAAGCAATTATCACCAGCAACTGCTCCTTTCATGCCAAAGGCCTCCTGTTTCCTGATGGCCATGCATCAGGTGTGCGTTTGATCCAGAAAGAGGGAGATCTGCTGGGGGTTAAAGAACTTTCAAACAGCTGTCTTGGTAGCAGGTTCTCTGTGACCAGCATTCACCCCTCACCCTTCACCCTATTTCTTATAGGGTGGGCCTCCAATGGCCGTGAGCATCCAGAACCTACTCCTCTGGTCTTTCTGGAGAGCAGAACCAAACCTCTGACTCAAATCTTGGAACAACCTGAGGTCTGCAAGACACAAGACAAACCTGAGGGCCCCTGACGCCACACTTGTCTTGTGGGCTGGGCCAGACCTGGCCTCTCAGGTAAGTCACTGTCCACTTCTCTCCCCCTGTGCCGTGTCTGCTAAGAACCAGAGTGAGCTACATGAAGGGAAAGACGCTTGCCTCACAGAAACACCTGCAGTAGGCAGCAGAGAAGCAGGGGGCATTTCAGAAACCATCAAGTGTAACATGCCCTGTAGGCTACGAGAAATGAGAGAGAGCTGTAAACTCAATGGGGGCATCGACCAACCTCCAACAAGCAGACCCAGGGCCGCTCACAAGGTGAATGATGTTTTGAGGAGGTGAAGAAGTTCTTAAGATGGAAATTTGGTAAGATTCCTGGGCTTCTCTTTTGGCTCTGTTAAACACGTGATGGCATCAATCTGTTCAAGGTTTCTGTTAACCTTCTTGTCAAACCAGAAACTGTAAGGACAAGGCCAGTGTCCGTCCAAATACAGATGAGATAAAAATGGTTCTAGTTCATCAGGGATCTGGTCCAGGGTGGTAGCGGGAAGCCGTCTTCTCAGGGTCACCATGGCGGGGGCTGTGCCACGGTGCACGTCACAGACAGCCTGCTGTCCTCACTGTGTCTCAGCATGCTCACCCCTCTTCCCAAGTCCTGCCCAGACCCTGTCAGTGAAAACCTCGTGAAAGTGGCCTCTGCATCTTGACAACCTCAAGTCATGTTGATGTGTCACCAGCACTGACTCCTTTGACTTTAATCCCTCTGGTCCAAGTCAGGGCACAGACAGACACAGGAATGCCCGAAGGGGCAAGGAACATGCCGCTCCCCAGAGTACAACCAAATGACCTCTTCAGTGCACAGAAAGAGCCAGAAAGGGACTCTGCTGACGAGACGCACACCCCTCAGGTTACTCATTCTCCTGGATGTATTCCACTGGCTACCGTGAATTTGGTGAGAGGCTTCCCAGTTACACCGCCTTGGCTCTCCCTGGAGGAAGTGGCGGGCGGGAAAGGCCTCCTGACCCAGTGTGACTTCCAGAAAGATCTTGGGAGGCGTACTGCCCACCTGGGCTGCAGAGTCTCTAGAGGGAGTTATCACTGCAACTGTCGATTATAAAACATAAACACAAAAATGACAGCATATGCCTTGAAGGGAAAGATATAAACATGGCTCAACTCATGTAGAGTTTCTTGGGGAAGTCAGTCAGCCCGTGTAGTCGTTTAGAATTAAATAAGAATGGCTTGAGGGTGGTTCTGCCACTTCCCACCTAAGGGACGCTGGGCATGATCATTTACCCCTCCAAGCCTACTTTCTCAGTTACAAAAACAGGATTAATATTTGTATTCACTTCACAGGGTGGAGGATTTTAATAAGTGAACGTGATGTGCTTAGCATTACCTGGCATCTAGTAAATCTTATTATTTTAAAAAGCCACACTTATCTCAGAACTGACTCAATGGCGCCTAACAACAACACTTACCCCAGAAAAAAACAGATTCCTATCATACTGCTGAAGAGCTCCAAACAGCCCCTGCGGTTGGCAGAAATCAAGAAAGCAGTTACACTGTCTTTACCTCTACCTCTCAAAATTATTTTTCCCTTATAACTGATGAGAACAAAAGCCTAAATCCTTGAGCTTGAAGATATGGGTCTTCAAAACGCCAGATCTCCTGCAGACCTAATATACCAGCACCCGTAAGAAAAGCTGCTGAAGAGCACACACCAGGGAACCTGCTGAACCTGAGACTAAGCCTTGTTCTTTCAAAGACCCTCAGAGGTCTTTCAACTGCAGCTGCTACTTGAAAGGTCCACCCGAGCTTGTCTGTATGACACTGTTATTCCTGTAGCTGTACTCGATGGGAGTGGCCTAACGATGATCGGTGCATAGACTGTGTCACGTCACACCAGGCCCTGTGCAGAGCTCTGCGTGCGTGATCTTGTGAAGTGCTCATAGCCACGCTATGGCCAAGCAATTACTACAATTCCTGGATTCCAGGTGAGGAGACCCAGGTTCAGGGAAGTAAAGCAACCGCCCATGGGAAGATGGTTGTAAGCTGCACAGGCAAGATGCAAACCCAGGTTTAAGTGACCCGCAAATCCATACTGCTCTCCTCTGGTACTACCTGAAGGGTAGCAGGGAGGGAGCTCCGTGGACTCTTCCTGGGGCCTGCTGAGGCCCCTGAATCCCCAGGGGGAGGGAGCCTGGAGGAGAGCTCAGTTGTGGATGAGTGGGGGAAGCAACAACCAATTCAGTTACGGAGGCGGGAAAGGTCTACAGAGGGGAGAGAATTCTGATGGCTTCCTTGAAGGAAGAAGGGGAGAATGGAGGGAGAACAGAGTGAGGCTGGGAGGTGAATTCTCAGTTCTCGTGCTCGGAAGTTTTGCCTGCTACTTCTGCTCAATTTCATGTTTTTTCTGTGGTGATGGAAATGCTGTATGTCTAGTCTGGCCCAGTATGGTAGGCCCCTAGCCAAAGGAGGCCATCGAGCACTTGAAAAGTTAGTGTGCAGCAGCAAGGGGCAGGCACTGTGTCTGTCCCCTTCAGTACAGTCCCTTCCATGAGAACCTGTTGTCTCACTGAATGAGTGAATGCATACTGGATGGAGCTGGGGCAAGTCACAGTCACTGGTCAGCAAGTTCTATGTCATCTGGGATAATGACCCATTTTCATGTCGGAAGGTGGGGACTCTTCCACAGAGGGATGCTCCTGGCACAGAAGACCACCTCTGGATGCACTGTATTCTCAGTGCTGTCCGACAGGGTAGTCACTGATCATATGTAGTATTTAAATTTAAATGAATACAAAAAATTAAATAAAATTAAAAAATCCAGTTCTCTTAGATGCATTAGTCACATTTCAAGTCCTTAGTAGCACATGGGGCTAGTGGGTGACTGTACTGGGCAGCACAGTACAGCACTTGTGTCATCATAGAAAGTTCTATTGGACAGTGCTGGTCTAGGGATTGGAAGCACAGAATTAGGGAAATGGAGTCAGTCTTAGAAGGCAAACAGCCAAACAGAACCCGAGATGTGAGAGCTGATGGGAATGCTTGTGTTATTTCAAGAGTAAGGTTCAAGTCTAGAATTTTAGGGAGTCACTAAACCCAAAGTATCAAACAGTCATCAGATTCCCTAAATGTTTATCCTTCCATGCTCTCAAGGGATATTGAGGCCAATTGGCAAAACTAGCCTATTGCTAAGAGAGTCTTCCCCACCCCATACTGGGTCTCAAAAGCTAGCAAGCTGCCATCTGAGGTACAACAAATGGTTCTAACCCATCAAGAACAGTTCATCACCAAGGACCAACACACATGGGGGAAAGGGAACCAGAGGACAGACCGACCCATGTGAAAGGGTGACTACATCAACATGCAACCAGAAGAACCAGATGGTCCCTGGCCACCTCCAGTGACAGCTGTGATGGGGCTCACAAAGTTGACTCCCAGTGGCAATACGAGAATAAGAAGGGGTGCACCCTGAAACCTCCACTAAAAGACCACAATTGATGGTCTGAAAGCCTAGGGGTTCCCCTGGAAGCATGGCCCCTAGACCTGAAGCTGCTCCTAATCATAAATCATTACTGAGGTCAACTCCTCAGACAGGAATGGATTGGACTTGGGGACACAGAGTGACCATATCGTGTACGCACTTTATGGTTCTATGTATCTATAGGATGTCGCCCAACTGGCTTCTTACTAGAGGGGAGTGGAGAGGGTAGAGAAGAGGGGACAGGAGATTTATGTTAAGAGGATATGACTTGTATAGAACAGAAAGGAGGAGTGTGCTGTCACCAGGCAAGGAGAGAAGTAGGAGCTGCACATAGGCGGGCATGTGAATTTAAACCAGATTGTACACTGTCACTCAATCACAGTAAATAAATAAATAAATAAATAAATAAAAGGGGGGGGGAAATGTTTGTTCTTGCTAAGGGTCTAGTGATGCTTATGCTAGTTTACACTTTTGTCTAAATCTGACTTGGTCAAGTGTCTGAAAGAAAAACCCATTCTCTCAATTCTTGCTAATAGCATTGTCTAAGGTTACATCCTAAGGCAAGGGAAGAGACTCAGCTTTGATTCTGTGGGGTTACTTTAAGCTTACCACATCAAACTGTTTCCGGTCCAGAGGCAAAAAACTTTTCCCACTGGGAAGATAAAAATTGTTGGTCAAGACTGCTGTCTTGAGGCCTTTTGCCCGAATCTGTGATATGGCTTCAGTCATCACTGGGAACTGCCGGGCCACTTGTTTGCTGGTCAGCAAAGAGAAAAACGAGTCCACAGGCACAGAGGTCTGCGACTGGGAGAAGGGGAAGTGGGGAGGAGAGACTCAGCGATCATTACGAGTAAGAACAACTTGTCGCCAGCAGGAAAACATGTTTCTTCCTAGTGTCCTCCACTACCTGTTTAGAGCCCAGACTTGCGGCCTAAAGGCCTATGCTACTCCACCCTTGTTTTGAACTCTGCAGATGAGGTTTTCAAAGTGACTTAGAATCACAGCTACAGTGTTTGAGAATACAGCTTTACAAGTCAGTATTCCAGTTAAGTGAGTTTGTGATTCCAGTCATGGGGGCCAACCAAAAAAACAAACAAACAAATCAGAATACTGTAAGAGAATACATTAAAACTTGAAAAGTATATTAAACGGCTGTAATCTACTTTGTGGAGTCCCTGGTGGATGCAAACAGATGATGTGCTCGGCTGCTAACTAAACGGCTGAAGGTTCGAGTCCACCCAGAGGTGCCTCAGAAGAAAGGCCTGGAGATTGACTGCTGAAATGTCAGCCACTGAAAACCTATGGAGCACATTTCTACTGAGGCACATGGGGTCACCACTATTTAGAATTAACTTGGGGACAACTGATAAATCTACTTTGTAATGATCCAGTGGCAGTTAACTATTATATGGCCTCAGAAGCGTTATGAACTTCAATTTCTGATCATTTTTGTTACTGTTGTTTCATTTTTAAACTCAAATGGGTTTTAAAAACTCTTATTCTGTCATGATTGAAATCTTCAAAGTCGAGTCTACTATTATATATATATTTGTCACAGCTTTACTGATAGATAATTCACACACCAGACAATTTGCCTGTTTAAAGCATGCAATTTGACTGGTTTTCATATATTCATAGTTGTGCAACCATCATCACTAATTTTAGAATATTTTCATCACCCCCCGAAAGAAATCCTGCACCCATTAGAAGTCACTCCTCCTTCTACCCCACCTGTCTGCTAGTAATCTTTCTCTCTGTAACCCACTGATGTTGATTCTAACTCATAGCGACCCTGTAGGACAGAGCAGAGCTGTCCCATAGGGTTTCCAGCGAGCAGCCGGTGGATTTCAACTGCTGTCCTTCTGGTTAGCAGCCACACACTCAACCACTGGCCCACCAATGCTCCAGTAGGTCCCTATAGATTTGCTTATTATGGACATTTCATAAAAATGGAATCACATACTATGTGCTCTTTGGTGGTTCAGGATTATATTTCACTTAGCACCATGCTTTCAAGGTTTAAGATTACACTTTAAACTATGTCTTAGTAGGTTTTTTGTATGAGTTAAATGGATTAATATATGTAAAGGACTTAGAACAATGCACAGCAAGAGAAAATGCTCCATGTTATTACTGCTTTAAATAATCTTTTGGATTACAACTGTCAAACGGATGGCTCCAGGGTCTCAGGTGGCCAGTATCTGTTAAAGGGGCTCAGTAAGTTTGCTTTTACTGATTGACATATGTAGTTAAAGCTGAGTAGCTGAGGATAGAAGACATAGCTAACAGGTTTCTGATTTTTGCTTTGCAGTTTAACCAGCTTAATGGATGAGTGTTGCAACTACCCCTCAAGTCAAGAAGAATAATCTGGAAGTGTGGGTGTGTTTATCACTCACCATTTCAGAGCAAAGTCTCCCAAATTCTTGTAAGAAATCATTTTGTGTTATCTCTCCTCTCATAAATTTCATCCACGGTCCATTTTCCCCACCTGCGATCAAGGCCTTCAGTATCGTTCCAGGAGGGATATGGCTCTGGACCTCCCACTCTACAGCAAGTACAGTAGATGAGACATATTAGGAATCAGCTGGGGTTTGGAAATGGTCATCGATTGAAATGTGTTCCCCCCAAAATGTATGTAGCCATGGGGCTGGGCCATGAGTCCCAATATTTTACGATTGTCCTCCATTTTGTGATTTCCCTATGTTGCATGTTAGAGGATTAGGGTGGGACTGTAAATCCCTTCATAAGATCACCTCCCTGCTCCACTGCAAAGGGAGTTTCCCTGGAGTATGGCTTGCACCACCCTTGATCCTTTCATCCTGTACAAGATAAAAGGACAGAGAAGCAAGCAGAGCATTGGGAACCTCACACCATCAAGAAAACAGCATTGGGAGAGGAGTACATCCTTCAGACCTGAGATTCCTGTGCCAAGACACTCCCTGGACAAAGACTGATGCAACACAAGGACTTTCCTCCTGAGCCAACAAAGGGGAAAGCCTTCCTGTGGAGCAGACATCCTGAATTTGGATTTGTAGCCTACTGGACTGCGTGAGAATCAACTTTTGTTCATTAAAGCCATCCACTTTGTGGTCTTTCTGTTAGAGCAGCACTAGCTGACTAAAAGAGACACTCAGGTACCTCACCATCCCAGCTCCCCTCGTGTCACTGTGGTATCAGGACAGGTATTATTGGGAAGTTGGGGAAATGCAGGAAATGCAAAACCTCAGTCTTAGACCTCCAAAGTAACAGAGTGATACCGCCATGTGTGGCTGAGAGGGCATAGCAGAAAAGCTTCAGGCCACGCAGAGATGACTTGGGATACTATGTGGTGGAATTTTCCTCCTTGGTTTCTCACTGCAAAGTTTATGTCCTAGTTATCTAATGCTGCTGTAACAGAAATATCACAAGTGAGTGGTTTTAACAAAAAAGAGATGCATTTTCTCACAGTTGAGGAGGCTAGAAATCTGAACTCATGGTGCCCCTGCCTGGGGAAGACTTTCCCTCTGTCGGCTCTGGTGGAAAGTTCTTGTGTTGCTTCAATCTTCGGTTAGGCAGCATCTTGGTGCAGGAACCTCAGGTTTGAAGGACATGCCGTTCTTCCGGTGCTGCTTTCTGGATGGTGGGAGGCTCCCAACTCTCTGCTTGCTTCCCTTTCATCTTTTCTAAGACGAAAGGATAAAGGGTGGTGCAAGACTTGCTTGAACTTCTGTTTCTGGGCAGTCTTCATGTGGCTTGGCATCTCTGTTCCCCCATCTCCGCTGGCTGGGTTGTCTTGTTTAATCTCTTTAAAAGAGACTAATATAAGACAACCTTCCATTAAAACTGTCTCATTAGTATAACAAAGGAACACTCATTCCCAAATGGGATTATAACCACATTTATAACACATATTTTCGAGGAACGCAGTTCGATCCATATAGCAGTACACTGGAGGTCTTTTTCACGGTGCTGACACGTAGGAAGGAACTGCCAGCAGTTTTTGCCAACACTCCAGAGAAACTCTGTTTTGTAAGCTCTGTCATCCTTTAAGGCAATGGAGCTGTGACACTGGAAAACTCCCTCGGGGAACGCTGTCTGTGTGGAATAAAGCCGCACATTTCTATCAGCGAAGAGCTAAGGCAGCGAGTGGGTCATCACTTGGGTAACACTGGGAACATGTGGGTGCAGGTTGGTTTTTCCTTCAGTAATACAGTTGCTGGGGGCAAAAATACACATGCCACTCATAATTAAAGATCTAAGACACCATATACTTTACATATACCTTTTGTTCCCAAAATGAAAATGTCCTAATTGCTTTCCTGTCCAGTGAAAGGGTTTTAGACAACAGAAACAAACCAAACCAGTTGTCATTGAGATGACTGTGATGCATGACGACCCCATGTGTGTCAGAATAGACCTGTGCTCCACTGTGATTTGCCAGGTCTTTCTCCTTAGGTACCTGTAGGTGGCTGTGAACTGCCAACCTTCAGTTAGCAGCTGAGAGCATGAACCATTTGTTCCCCTCAGGAGCTCCTTTGGACATGATAAAAAACAAAACCTACTGCTGTTGAGTCAATTCTGACTCAGAGGGACCCTACAGGGCAAAGTAAAACTGCCCCGTGTGGTTTCCAGGGAGCAGCTGGTGGGTTTGAACCGCTGACTTTTTCGTTAGTGGTGGTAGCTCTTCATCTCCACACCACCAGGGTTTCCTTGGATGCGACAGAAAGGTATGAAAAAGAAGTAAAATGACAACCCTCGTCTTCAGAAATAATCAGCACTAATTGGTTGGTATGCATGCTTTGAGATTAGCATGCTTTTAAAATTCTAAATAATAATACATCTTTCATTTTAAAACCAATGTAAACTGTAGAGCGCTTTTTATGGGTCCAGGGCTGGCAGGCACGCCAGGAAACTGGCATGTGCATATACTGCTGATGGGAGTGTAAACAGGTGTAATCTCTACGGAGAGCAAGTGGGTCATTTCTACTAAATTTTAAATGTACCTACATTTAAAATATTTGTTTTATAAATGTTTATAAAATAACAATGATGTACAAGACTGTTGTGCAGAAACTTAAGTATCTTTAGTAAAATCAAGCCCAGTGCCATGGAGTCAATTCCGACTCACAGCAACCCTGTAAGACAGAGTAGAACTCTCCTGTAGGGTGCCTAAGGCTGTGCTCTTTACAAAGCAGACCACCACATCTGTCTCTCACGGGGCTGCTAGCAGGTACAAACTGCCAACCTTTCGGTTAGCAGCCAAATGCTTTGACTGCCATGCTACCAGGGCCCCTCCTCTATTAGCAAAGGGCTAGCTAAGTCAGCTACAGTCCATCCACATAACACAACACCACACAGACGTTAAAAAGTATAAATTAGACAGGGTTGAGCCAAACAGGGCCTTGGGACCAGATCCAGCTCCCACCTGCTTCTGAAAATAAAGTTTTACTGGCACAAGCCATGCCCATTGGTTTATGCAGTGTCTGTGGAGTGCTGGTTGTGCGGTGGTTAAGAGCTTGGCTGCTAACCAAAAGGTTGGAATCCACCAGCGGCTCTTTGGAAACTGCATGAGGCAGTTCTGCTCTGTCCTATGGGGTCACTGTGAGTTGAAATCAACTCAATGGCAATGCGTTTAGTCTGGGGTTTATGGCTGCTTTGCAGAGTTCTAGGGCAGTGGTTTAAAGCATTCAGCTGCTAACCCAAAGGTTGGTGGTTTGAACCTACCAGCAGCTTCATTAGAGACAAGACTTGGCAATTTGTTCCTGTAAAGATTTCAGCCTAGGAAACCCTACAGAGGACAGAGTTGAACTGAGTCAACTACAAGTCAACTGAGTGGGTAGGGGTCAAAATCGACTTGAGAACACAAAACGACAACATGGATGCTTTAGGGCTTGTTAGGGATTGTGTCCCCAAAAATGTGTGTCAACTTGGCCAGGCCATGATTCTCAGTATTGGGTGACTGTCCACCACTTTGTGATCTGGTGTGATTTTCCCATGTGTCCTACCGCTGTGATATTTAATGAGGCAGGATTAGAGGCAGTTATGTTAATCAGGCAGGACTCAATCTACAGGATTAAGGTGTGTCTTCAGCCTATCTCTTTTGAGATATAAAAGAGAGATGCAAGCAGAAACCAGGTGACCTCAGCAAGAATGAAGCACCAGGAGGGGATCACATCTTCTGGACCTGAGGATGCCCATGCTGCGAAGTTCACAGGCCAAGAGGAGATGGATTAACAAGGACCTTCCCCTAGAACCCACACAGACAGAAAGCCTTCCCCTGGAGCTGGTGCCCTGAATTTGGACTTCTAGCCTCTGAGACTGTGAGAGAATAAATTTCTGTTTGTTAAAGTCATATCCACCTGGGGTATTTCTGTTGTAGCAGCACCAGATAACAAAGAAAGCACTACAACAGGAGAGCTGAGTAGGTGCTGACTTCCAGTTTAAGTACTAAAAGAAAGAAACTATTGAGTGTAATATTTGAGATGATCTTAATTTCTAGTCCTCACTTACCAAATGATGCTTAATTTGGTTCCTTTGAATACAGAAGTTTTACTTAAAAAAACAATAAAAAGAAGCATTTGTTCATCCATCCATCCATCCATCAAATGTTTCCTGAACAAGTCAGCTCTGGATGAGGCCGTGGAAAGATGAGGTGAATAAACCCCAGACCCAGGCTTCTGGGATCCCAGAGCCCCGCGGAGGAAACAAGAACACATCCCACCATGAACTAAAACACACGCTTAGAAAAGGTTCGACTAGACGTGGGAATGTGGTGTCTAGGGCATTCAGCCTCGGAAGGAGATCACAGAAGTCCTGAAGTTAATAACAATAACCACCAAAAGATTCACTGAGTGCTTACAACATTCTCAGCACCGTGGTAAATAATATTCCATGAACCTTGTCATTAAAAGTATGAGCGGGTCGCAGTACTAAAAAGGCAGAAACAACCCACTTCCATCCATGGATGAACGGATAAACAAACTGTGGTACAGACATACAGTGAAATACTGCTCAGCCAGGAGCAGGTATAGAGAAAACTCGTACTTCAGTTGGCTTGGGGGCAAGCAGGGGAATCAGTCAACAGGCCACTGAAGTAAGTCAGAATGATGGAGACAGCTGTTTGGTCCCTTTTCCTTCCCAGTGGCTGGGATGAGAACGTGATGGCCGGAGACAGAGTAGCCGCGACAGACCATGAGGTAAAAGCGGAAATGAAACGTACTCACAGCAGAGCTACAAGGTGAAGAGACCTGAGCCCCTGATCCACAGGGCAACATACTAAGCCCAGACCAGCACCCAGGCTTTTATGTGCAATACTAATAAACTCCTGTCTAAGTCACTGTTAACAGGTTTCTAATTACTGGTAGCCAAAATTTATTAAAGTAAGTTGACTATAAAGTCCAAACTGAGCAGGGAAAAGAAGGAAGTGGCTCATGAAGAGAGCAGAATCAGAGACTAGAGGGCCGACTTTGTAGGTCCCAAGGCAGGCTGGAGAGGGCTCAGTGGAGGAGAGGGAGGCGCCACAGCAGGAACGGTTTCGGAGTCCCAGGTTAAAAAACAATATTGTGTTTTTGGTGAAGGTTTACACAGCCACTGAGGTTCCCATTCACCAATTTGTACACCAGTTGTTCAGTGGCATTGCTTCCATTCTTCACAGTGTGTTTAAAGTGCTCATCAGTTTTGTTCCGGTTGTTTCATTTCCATTCATCTCGTTACCAGGCCTTTCTTCCAAAGTGCCTCTGGGTGGACTGGAACTTCCACCCTTTGGATTAGCTGCTGAGCACGTTCACCGTTTGTACACGCCACTCAGGGACTCCCTTGGTCCCCTTACCACCTGCCGCTCCTCCAGCCCCGCCCCAGCCCCCCCCCCCCCACCCGGGGAAACCAGAGAGGAGCTCACCTGCCGCCACTCTCCCTGGAGATGGGACGAGAACTCCACCCATGTCAAAAATCACTGCTCGGTAGGTGCGGCCTCCTCCAGAACGCATCCATCCGCAGGCGGGCAGGGGCCGGTACTGGCTGTGCTTCGGGAAGGCTGCCCTCCAAGCCCCCCAGAGACGGAAGGACTGGAAGAGTGTCCTCGGGCACATGCTGAGGCCTAGGCTGCAGGAGAAGAAGCGTGGGCGCCGCCTGCATTTCCTGCCTCCAGTCCAGACCTCGATTCCTGGAGTGGAGCAGTGCCCACTGGATACCTGCAACCCCGACCAGAACCTGACTCTTCCCGAACCACTCCTTCTTTCCACTGGGCTTCACCCCAAACGTCTGCCACCCTCAGCTGACCGGCTCCCACTCCGGCTGCTCTGCACTGTCAGGTCTTCCTCCTGAAGATCGCCCTCTGCCGTCCCCCTCCTCGCTGCTCGCCCCACACGGCTGCATTCTCCTGCTTCATCCCAGGCCTCCCTCCAACCCTTAATTCACTTCTGCACATGAATTCCGTAGTTTATAACCTCACTAAAAATGGTGTAGAGCAAAAACAGACTCGTAAGATCATCTGTTTGTTTTTTATGTGAATTTTATGGTTAAAAAGCTTACTAAAAGCAGTTTGGAGCAAAATAAGTTAGTAAGTCCCATGAGCTTATAGGAGAGTCACCACAGGGCTATAAGGAATCAAGAAACTATGTTTAATAGTCTAATGAACAGAATGTTAAGCAGCAAATCTTCAAAACTATATGATATGTTTTCAGGTAACTGGAACCTTGCTGAATTTGCGAGTGAAGTTAAAAAAACTTAGAAGTTGATTTACATTTTCAGTTTCCCTTATGTTCCTAGGCCAAGGTCAAAGTATAGGACACAAAGAGAAATTTATTTATAGGCTTGTAACAGCATCAACACATTTTGTGGGAGGGCTTAACAGCCATCAAAAGTGTCTCCAGGGCCTGAAGGGCCAACTTTAATCCTCCTCAAGGACACTATCCCGGACAGATTCCCACTAATACACAAGCGGGCAATGCTCCCTCAAGTGGCTGGCTTATTCCTTCCAACACTTCTGTCCCAGCCACCTCCCAACATCCTCTTCAGGGAGGAAAATGCCATGACTTTTCAGACCTCCAGGTCTTGTGACCTGCTGTACCCTCTGACTGGAACTCTGTCCCCTGCTGTACCGGCCAGTGAGCTTCCATCATTCTTACACCGCAGCCTCAGCTCGCCCTTCGCCCAGTAGACGCTTTCCTTCCTTTTCCCAGGCAGACTTGTTGTGTGCCATGGTCATGGATTGCATTGTGCCCCCCATGATTTCCAGTATTGTGTGGCTGTCCTCTGTTTTATGATGTATCCTAAGTCACTGTCTTACTAGAATGTGTCCCTTGGACCCAGAGTCCCCGTGCCGAGAACCTCCTAGACTCAGGGGAAGACTGATGCCAAGACACCTGGAGATCTCCAAGGGGTGATGGACCCACAGATGCTGAAAGCAGAAAAGGAACTCAGGGCTGACAGAGAAAGTCTTTCCCTAGAGCTGGTGCCCTGAATTCAGACTTCTGGCTTCCTCAACTGTGACAGAATAAATTTCTGCTTCTTAAAGCCACCCACTTATGGTATTTCTGTTACAGCAGCACTTAGATAACTAAGCCAGCATCAAGTTAATTCCAGCTCATGGCAACCCTATAGGACAGAGTTGGACTGCCTCAGAGGGTACCCTAGGCTTCACTCTTTACTGGAGCAGGTCTCTAGTCTCTTCTCCCATAGAATATTGGTGGGTTAAAACTACGGCATCTTTCATTTAGGAGCTGAGTGCTTACACCATCGGGCCACTAGGCTGCTACCTTCTCCCTCCTTTTTCACTTCTATTGCTCCTTCTTCACACCTCCAGTAGAGCAATCACCCCAGCACTCACCCCGTGACACAGTAACTATTACCCTACCTGTCTGCTCCCATAACTGTGAGCTGCTTCAGGCAAGGAGAATGTCTTACTCATCTCTGACCATTCATTCCCGGGGGGCCAGTGCAAGGCCTCGGCTAGTAGCAGGAGAGCAGTGTAAATATGTGTTAAAAGGATGAATGTAAACTGGGTGAAGAGAAAATAAAAGCCAGTGGGGTACGCACAGTGGCTGGCAGCCATGAAGAATTCTAGAAGGCCTAATTTGCTGTGTGGGACAGATTACTGACTGATTACTTTTGTGTGGCCTCTCTAGTCACGATCTTGTAACTCCCATCCAGATTAGCTAGCACTGTGTTATAGGGTACTTGTGGCCTATCACAGGGATTGGTCAGTTGTGCCTTCTAAGACAGCCAATTCCAGAGCAGAGAGGAGAAGCCCACCAGCAAGGACAATACAGAGGGTTCCCCAGCCCATGGAGAAAGGTGAGTGCTTTGGTGCAGAGACTGAGAATCAGGGAGAGGCCATCCTGATGGCGTACTGAAGGTTCTTGAGCCTGAATCATAACTATTACTTCCCTAATAAACCCTGTACTTTTGTGGTGGTCTGTCAGTTTTGTGTGGCCATTGCAGTGAAAACCCAGGAGAGTGCTTTGGAAAAGACAGCTGGTGTCAGAATTGGCAGGGATAGTGCAGACAGGAGGTGTATCTAATCTCCACTCCCTAAGAATCAGCCTTGGGCTGCTGACCTTGTTTGTCCTTCCCCTCTGTGAAACTGGAGGAAGTCAGACACTGCCCCACACCGTTTTTACACTTGCTGTTAGCTGAGTAACAATTCTGGTTCTCTGGACAAGGGCATCATCCATCTGTACCATAAAGATTTGTCTTCCCCCTGCCTCTCAGAATAACCAGATTACAATGTAGATTGGCCACCCAAGGCACACTTTCATACACACACACACACACACACACACACACACACACACACGGTGTATACTGTCCTATGTTAAGGGGGTGGTTTAATAAAGACAGGTCACTCTTGAATCAGATTGCCTGGGTTCAAATTCTAGCTCTGCCACTTTTCAGCTGTGAGATCTTGGGCAAGTTATTCTTTCTTTAAGCCTCCGGTTCCTTTCTATAAAAAGGGGATAATTATAGTACTTATTTCAAAAAGTTGTTACCAATACATAAGATAAAGTACATAAAGCACTGTAGTATCTGGTATACCATTAATGTCATCTCTTACTATAATACACTATAAGAAATTCATAAGTGGTTTCATATGTGAAATATACAAATATATACATAAATACATAGCACATGGCATGTGCACTTTCATACAAACCAGTGATTTTCAACCAGGACAATTTTGGCCCCAGTCGCCATTTTTGGTTGTCACCGCTGTGGGGGAGGTGCTCCTGGCATCTAGTGGGTCAGGACAAGGCTACTGGTCAGTACCCTGCACAAGACACTCTTCCCATAAAGAACTGTCTGGACCCAAAGTGTCAACAGCGCTAAAGTGAAGAAACCCTGACAAACAGTGAGTAAAGAAATGTATTTTATAGGATGCAGTCACAAGCTAGAGACACACACATATCACACACACACATATGGTCACATTATACACATAGTTCTCATAGCTGCACATGTTGATGACATCCTTTGACACAGCTTGGATACTGTTACAGAATATGTTGAGTGCAGCAATCTGTCACGTATACGTTGTGTACAAACGGACTGGAGCTGACGACATCAGTATGCTAAAAGGCAGTCTGACTTTCTACCGGAAAGAGGGCCGAAAAGTTAAAAAAGCTAAGGGACACAGAACCTGTGTCCTTATCTGCATTTCATTTCACCCTCACAGCCACGGAACGAGGATATGCCAACTTTATGCAATGACTAGTTCAAGGTGATGCAACAGGTGATCCCGGTCGGCTCCACAAAGACCTTTGTTTATCTTATTCACCGATGTGTCCCCAGGGCTCCAGCAGTGCTTCAGCTCCTACCTCAACATTTGTAAAGGGAAGCGACTGGGCCAGGACTGGGACGCAGGTCTGTCTCCAGCACGTGATCTTCACCAGCCCACCGCCCGTTAGGTTATCAAGCCAGCAATCCAGTCCCCACTCCCTTCGCGCCCCCAGAGAAACGGGTTCACCTCTCTGAGCCTCACTTTACTTATATTTTAAGTGGGACTGTAACAAAGCAACCCTTCCCCGTGCTAGCGTGCAGACACAAACACGCCGAAGGAGGAGGGAGTGCTCCTGGGACCCCGCACGGCGGGCTCCTGGGACAACTCAGAGACTCTGCGAGGCCGGAGCCCTCTTGCCACCGGCTCAGGTAGGCTGAGAGCGCGGCCGCTCGAGCAGGCAGAGGTTAATTTGGTCCTGGACGCAAAACCACCGCTCCGCCCCCTAAAAGCCCGGCACCCGGGGGACCAGCTCCGCAATTCCCCCAGCGACCCTCTCGAGGGGCGCAGACTCACCTCCGCGCTGCCTTGTCGGTGACGTCATCGCGGCCCGGCCCAATCGGAGCCCGCGCCTGCGTGCGTGACCCCACAGGTCAGAGACGGCGGCCGGGAGGCGGAAGTGGCGGTTGTTGCGGCTCCGAGGGCCGCGCGAGGGGCTGGCTGCTGCTGCTGCTGAGGCGGCGGCGGCGGGGCTGAGGAGGTGGCGGCGCTCCCGGCCCCGGACCACTCGGCCTCTTGGCTCGCCTCTCCCCCGCACCTGAGCCCGCCGGGGCCTGTGCCGGCCAGCACCTGCCCTATGAGTGTGTCACTCGTTGTCATCCGACTGGAGCTCGCGGAACACTCGCCCGTCCCCGCCGGCTTCGGCTTCAGCGCGGCGGGTGAGTCCACCGGCCTCATCGCCCTTCCGGTCGCCCGTTTCTGGGCCCGAGGGCTCGCCCTCTCAAAGCAGGTACCCAAGCGAAGGCTGCGGTGAGGGTTTCTTTCTCAACAAAAAGCTGAGACGCGGCTGGGATTCCTCTCAGATCTCATCCACCCTAACGCACCTTTCCAGTTGTCATCTCTGGGAAGTCCTTCTCTGATCCTGCCTCTCATTTGCTTTCCCAGGGGTGCTGTATACCTGGCGGGACTCCCTCCGCCTGGGTTAGAGTCGACCTGTGTGATGGTCTCACTTGCCCTCCTCTGGGCTTCTGAAGACAGAAACGGGATCCCTGACCGTGCTGACCTGGTTTCATTAAGTTTTTCCCTTTTGGAAGAATACGTCTTTAGGTCCCTTTTAGCAGTAGTGGAAAACCTGGTGGTGTAACGGTTAAGTGCTGGTAAACAGCTAAACAGAAGATTGGCAGGTGAAATCCTCTCGGCACTCTTTGGAAACTCTGCAATAGTTCTCTCACTAGTCAGAATTGACTCGATGGCCGTAGGTTCGGGTGTGTTTTGTTTTGTGGTTAGCAGTAATGATCATTACAGCTAAAATTTGGACAGGTTCTCTCTCACAACACTGTACTAAACACTAATTATCTTTGCAAGAACCCTTAGAGGTAGATGGTTGGTGTACTTGTTTTACAAAACTGGGAAACTGAGCCCCAGGGTTCAATGACTTGCCCAAGATAAGCAGTGGAACTGGTATTCAAACTGAGAGCTGGACTTGAGACCTCAAGCTCTTCCTAGCTGCAGTGTCCTCACTAAGAGATGCAGCTATGAATCTATTCCTTGAATATGAAATAGCCTAACAGGAACAGTCCCTCGAGAAATATTGATTGAGGGCTGGCGCTGTGGTTGTATGCGAAGCTAGACATGGTCCATGCCTTAATGGCACCATCAGCACAATGAGGGAGATGAGTGAATTGAGCGTTTAGGGAACAAATGTAGTATTACAACTGTGGTCAGTGCAAGGGAGGAGAGAGGCAGTTTGGAGAACTGTTACAAAGGGACTGGGAAGGGGAGAGGGAGCTGGGCAGGTAAGGAAGCTGTTGTTGAACACTTCATGATGCAAATAGAGAATTAAATGTGGTCGAATGGGCTGAGAGCACCTTCTGAAGGCCAGAAAGGATCTCTGAGTTCTGAAAGGGAAATAAATTGACATCAGCTGCACTTTGACTTGCCTATGGGTCAGCCTTGGGGGCAGGCAGCTGAGAGAAGAGAGTGGCCTGTGGGTGGATCCACTGGAAGTGGAGAGGAATTTGTTTTTATCAGATATTAATCATTCATGTGTTCTTTAGCTGGGGAAATGTCTGATGAGGAGATTAAAAAGAAGACACTAGCTTCAGCTGTAGCCTGTTTAGAAGGGAAGTCGCCAGCAGAGAAAGCAGCAGTCATCCATCAGCATCTTGGCCGTCGGGAAATGACAGATATGATGATAGAGACTGTGAAGTCTGCCCCAGGTATGCGCTCTAAAACCCGGGACCTTTTTTGCAGTATGAGCCCCTGGTTCTCTGTTTTTCATACATGTTATTCAAGGAGCCTGTGCCTTTGGACTCTAGCCTACCTTTATCTTTCACTGCCTGTGTGCCTGACATCAGGCTGTCAGACCACATTTCAGCTTCTTCAGTTGTTTCTTGTAAACTTGTCCCAGCAAGCTGAGTTGCCAGCATTTTTTTTTTTTAAGGGGGGCAGAGTTACCACGTAGATCACTGCCAACTCATGAGTGACTCTGAGTAAACCTGTTGCTCTTCCCTCCCGTTCTACCAGCTTTTTCTGTCCTGGGGAGCAGATGTGTAGAGTATTTCCAGCATGGAAGTGGTCAGAGTTGGTAGGTTTCCTTTCCAGACCCAGTAACCTATAACACTGAGTGCTCCTGTCATTGAGGAGTGTGTGATGGAAGGAAAACACCTGCTTGTGTTATGGCACAGTCAAATGTAAGCACCACCCTTAAGTTTCTGAGAGTGTTAGACTAAGATTCTTATAAGGCAAAGAGGGATTTCAGGTTAAGACACCCCAGACCTAACTGTTCTGTGAATATAGTTCTTAATGGGGCACATTACACTTTCTTTGTCAAAGTTTTTCCTCCTGACTTGAAATTTTAATCTGGTTAGAACCCTTCAGCATATTTCCTGTCAGTTTATAATCTCCTAATTTTTGATTTGTGAAAGATGAGCTAAAAGCTACAATGGAAGAAAGCAAGTCTTCAAAAGCATCCCCCACTGCCCAGAAGAGGAGAGATCGGACTAAGGAATGTGTCAGTGCTGCTCCTGACTCTCCCTCCAAACAGCTTCCAGACCAGATTTCATTCTTTAGTGGAAACCCATCAGTTGAAATAATTCATGGCATTATGCACCTGTACAAGACAAAGTAAGAAAAACCTTGATTTCCTTTGGGGTTGGTGTTAATGTGTGCGTGCGCGCACATGTGTAGCATAGGGTAGAGAAACAATTTCTTGTCCTGAAAGGAAGTGGATATTTTAAGCTTCAGATGGATAATACTTTGTTGTGTTGTGTGTTAGAGAAGTTTACATATCTTACATTTGGTTCGTCTTAAGGGGTTGGGCCAAAACTTCACATTAGGAAAGAAATGTGTGGATACACTGAAGAAAATACCAAAGAAAGTGTTCCTTTAGCAGGGTGGGCACAAAAGGTGATTGACAATAAAAAAAAAGAATTAGAGATGATCCACAGCATCAGTTTAAGGTTCTGTTCCCACCAAATCTTTACTGAAGAAGCTGCAAACAAGCCAGTTAATCTACTGTAGTTCCATTACCTTTCTTTTCTGTGTTCCCAGCAAAGGTTGCTGCAGGTCACAGGAAGGGAAGCATTTGTCTAGGTAATTTACAAATGGGACCCTCAGCTCTTTGGATTGGTGACCAATGTCTTAAAGCCTGTTCTTGCCAGAGCTGGTTTGCCAGGTCCCCCCAAGGAAGCCAGCAAATACTGAGGTTGCCATTTTGGATCACAGCTGTTGAAGGGGAAGGTTTTTCTTCCCACTCATATTTCAGCTCTTGCAACTCAGCAACACTTGCTGTATCTTCAGAGGCACAGCGTCGCAGGTTAGACTTCTCTTTCCTGTATTTAGAGCTTGTTTCTAGATCTTCTGAAGGAAGTCTGTAGCTGGAGTTGCGTTCCTATACCAGCTAATGACAGATGAGTAGTCAAAAACTAATGAGAGAGTGGTAGAAACTAGATTTCTTTTTGTATGAGATAGATGGATAGATAGAGAGACAGATAGGGAGATAGACAGACAGACAGATGGATATTTTCTTCCACAATTAAACTAGTAAGAATGAGAAACAAACCAGTGGGTATTTTCCTAATGCAGATTCCTAAGTGTAGCACACTATTTTAACTGAAGATTAAAAATGCCGCTGAGGGGAGTATACAGTGGAGAGTTTTAAAGCTTACTGCAAACTCCACTGCAGATATGTTTGAGGGATTCTGACTTTACCCTTCTAGCATGTACTTTGGAGTAAAACAACAAGCTGTTTAAGTTGATAGGTGAAATACTACACATTTTGTGTCTTTCGTATTTTCCTGGGCATAAAAGTTGTCTGATTAGTGTTGTCTGAACTAATCACACCTTGTCTATTCAAGACAGTCTAATTGTTGTCTTCTTAGTAAGATGACCTCCTTAAAAGAAGATGTGAGGCGCAGTGCCATGCTGTGTATTCTCACAGTCCCTGCCACGATGACCAGTCATGACCTTATGAAGTTTGTCGCCCCATTTAATGACGTAATTGAACAAATGAAAATCATCAGAGACTCTACTCCAAACCAGTATATGGTGCTGATAAAGTTCAGTACACAGGTAAAAGTTATTAAGGCACTAAAATCTCTTTGCCACTGAAACTGTGTTTTTGAAATTATGTCATAATAGCTGTATGTGATTTACAGTGTTTGGCACTTAAGATTTTCTGCAGACGTGTCTCCTAGGGTATTTTAAATATAGATGTGTTTCTAAATTCCTTAGCGGAGCTGTAATCCAAATCATACCCATACTTCTTTACAAGTCAAATTAGGTGTGAAGTCTAGTTTTTTGTTTGTTTTACTTAGTAGCAACTACTCCAGAAGAATACTCATTCCCAAGCTATTTCAAGTTGACACACACATTACTTGCTGTTCTAATACTGTAACCATACATCTTTGACTGTCTTTTTAAAAGATGCTGTTTGGCACATCTTAGAAATAAAATTTGTCTTTTTTTTTTTTTTTTTTTTGGTGGACCAGCGGGTAGGGTATTAAATGGGCTTTAGGGTTCTGTCTGAAAACCACAGAGTGGTAGAGCAGCGGAAACATTGCAGGAGTGGTGATATATTCTGTCATTAGCAGTGCTCGTGTGTGGTAATAGCTACTTTGAAAGTAGATTGGCTTTGCTCTTCCTCAGTTTCACTTGTTCCACTAAGCAGCAGTTTCCATGAGCCTCAATTATAAAAATGCTTACAGAACATCCTCTTGGGTTTGCATACTCATTCTTATGAATATAATGAATATAACCATGAAGTAGGTATGTTTAGGAATAATGCAGGTTATTAAGGCGCTCTCTAGTCCTTAGGTTTCATTCAGTGTTTTTGTTTTTTAGTAGCCTATTATAGTCTTCTGTTGAGATTTCATTCAGTTTTGAAATACAACTTTGTCAAAAATTACTTCTCTCTCATCTCATTCAAAATAATCTTCTTGAATTTGTCCTGGATAAATAGTTCCAAGTTGCTGGCTAACAGAGACTGGGTGTGCCTTCAAGACCCTGAGCCATGGCCTTTCTGGTCGCATACAATTAGTGGGTACCAGGGAGCACATGACCCAGAGTTACACTTGCTCTCTTCTCCTTCTTCTTTACGAAAATCCAGAGCAGACAGCACAGAAGCCACTCCCTGGCCATGAGGTGGAAGCTAAGAGAAGTAACAGTTTAATTCTCCCTGTGTCCATTCTGTAGGCCCCAAAGAGAAAACGCTTAGTATAAAGCTGCGTATGTGAGGACTGACAGTTTAATTTCTGAACTCATCCTAGAAAAAGTGCTACGTACCTCATTGCTGAATATCACTACAGTCGCCTTCCAAGTATTCCCCTTGGGAAGCTAGGCACCAATGCCAGTGCCTAGTCCACCCTTTAAAACAGCTTTGGAACTCTTTCTGGAATGGCCATGAGAGCTGTCATCATATTACCTGTGACGTCCTGAATGTCATCAAAATGTCTTTCTTTCAATATTTCCTTTATCTTCGGGTAAAGAGAAAAGTCATCGGGGTCCAGATCAGGTGAGTGGGGAGGGTGTTCCAATGCAGTTATTTGTTTACTGGTTGAAAACTCCCTCCCAGACAACTATACAGTTAAGTTTGCGAACTTGCCACCATGCCACTGTGCGCAGTGGCCATTCCAGAAAGAGTTCCGAAATTGCTTTGAATGGTGAACTAGGCTCTGGTGTCGGTGCATAGCTTCTCAAGGGGAGTACTTGGAAGGTAACCATGGTGCTGTTCGGCAGTGACATATCTAGCACTTAGAACTGGAAAGTTCAGACTTAGTTGTTGGACTTCCTATGCAGTTGTTACCCCTTCAGTCTATAAAAGCCCCCCTGTTGAGAGAAACATGTCAGCGTGAGTTCAGCTGTTCTGTAGACTTGCCCTTCACAATTGATGTTGGAAACAGAAGTGCACCTGGAATACTGCTCTCACTGACTGTCAGCCTTCTGAGATCACCGAGGAACTTGGCAAATGGTGGGGAAATGGTGCCTAAAACCTTTAAAATCCGGTAGCAAGTGTAACAGTCAGGACAGCAATGATCATATCTAACTTGACTGACCACTTGCATGGTTTAGCACTCAGATGCTAACCAAAAGAGCAGGGGTTTAGACTGCCACACTGTGGGGAAAAGATGGGCCGTCTGCCTCCATAAAGATCACAGCCTCGGAAACGCTATCAGGTCGTTCTGCTCTGTCCTGTTGGGTCACTTGGAGTTGGGATTGACTTGATGGATTGGTACTTGGTTAGTACTCTGTCCCTCACAGGACTAATGCTTCACATGCGTTATCTCAGTTAATGTTCCACAGCCCTGTAAGGTAGACACTGTGGCTTTTCCTGCTTTATGGACAGACAGGGAAATGGATCGCAGAAGAAATGAGTCATTTACCCAGGGTCACACAGCTGGAAGGAGAGAGCTGAGCTGGCATGTGAGCCTCACTTTTAATCCGTAGGCCAAGCTCCTGTCCTAGCAGGAGTGCCACGAAGGTGTGGGACGAGAAAAGACACTCTTTCCAAGACAGTGTGTAACAACAATGCTTGAGTGATAGTTTTGACTCAACAATTAAGATTAAGTGATATGCAAGCAAAGTCTCGTTAACAGATTAGGGAAAACACATTTATGAATCTGTTACCCAAACCAAGCCTCTTGTCACTGAGTCGATTCCACCTCACAGTGAACCTGTAGGACAGAGTAGGGGTGCCTGGTGGATTCATACTGCTGACCTTTTGATTAGCAGCCAAAGTCTTAACCACTCCGACCCCAGGGTTCCCAAGATGCTGTTAGACTTTTTAAATTGTCCAAAGTCTAGGAAAGCCACAAACTTTGTAGCAAATACTCCCCTTCCTAATGTGGAGATAATACTGTGGGTATTTTCACTGTTCATAGATTTTCTTTGTGTATATCTGCAAGTTGTTTCCACCTCAGATTTTGACAAAGTGCAGGTCGCTCAAGTTGGCAGCTGTTGTCTGTGTCTGTGTAACAGTTGGTGCTTTTTCCTACCAGTGGAGCTAGAACCCCTGCCCTCAGATCATGGGCTGTGGTGTTATTTATCTGCAGCCCATCCTGTCCAGGGTTTCTCAGATCTAATAACATCCTACCGGTGTAAGACTGAGTTGCTAAATTAATAGTGAGCTGTAATGGGAATGACAGAGCACTGAGGAGATGTGAGGCCCTGGGCTGAGTGCCTTTCATACATTATCTCCTTGAGTCCTCTCACCAATGACATGAAGTAGGTATGATTAACTTACTTTTTCATGATTGAGGAAACCACAGCACAGAGAAGTTCAGTCACGTGCCCGAAGCTGCACAGCTGATGTGTCGGAGCTGGGATTGAAGCCTAGGCAGCCTGACTCCATGGCCTGGGCTGCCAACGATATTCTTACTCCTTTTTCTCACCCCAGAATTTTTAATCAGAACTTACAGCTCTGCTCCATATCTTTTATAATCTTTAGAATTTCTTTTGCCCTTAGCTTTATGCTTGAGGTCTTAGAAGCAAAGGCACTGACAGAGTTCTGTAACGTTTAGGAAACATGGTCTTTGGGTACAGAATTTGCAATTACTTGGGACACATAAAAGCAGAGGGATTCAGTACAGTAAGCCTGTGAAAGCCAGAACTTGCTGAGATGGAAACATCAAAGAAGGAAAATTCAAATATTGTGCACTAAAATGAGTGATATGAAAGTGGTCAGACTGTACCCTGTCAGAGGTGGAAAGTGTGTGAGACCCATAAAAGCAAAGCCATCTTAGTAAGTTCCTGCTGTCATAGGTGTCCCTGTTGTTCCTGGGAATGAAAAATGACGGGTATCTTCTGGAGTGAGTGTGTTGCCTTCTTTTCACTGGCATGCCTTGGACATGCCAGTGTAGTTCCTAACGGTGATGGTGAGGGAACCTGGATTACAGTGAGATTTTCTTGGTTTATCCTGAAGAGAGATCAAAGGACGGGACTGGGGAAAAAAACAGCAACAGAAGTTTGGTTTCTTTAAAATTTTGACTCTGTAAGACATGGACATTTTAAACAAAAGAAGTGTTTATTCTATATCTTTTGCTATTAGTTGCAGACTTTGGTCATTTTGTGCGATTTGTCCCTTGCTCTCTTCTTGGTGCATACTACAGTGCCTGGCAGCACCGGGGTGCTCTGTGGCTGTGTGAACAGATGAAGCTGAGTTTCCAAAAACTGAGAGGTTCAAAGAGGAGATCAGTGTGTTCATGTTGGGGCATCTCAGCTGTGTATGAATGTTCTCATTTCAAAAACATGCATGTTTTTAGTTTGAATAAACAAGTCTCCCAAGTAAGGACTGACGTATCTGGTGTTGAATGGGCTTTATCGCATGCCTTGTGTCATGCACTGCGCCTTTTCCTTTCCTCCGAGGAGGCAGGGGTGCTTAGTGAACATTTACAGAGTTGGAGGGTCTGAGGAGGCACTGGCCTTTTTATTGGAGCTCATGGTGGGCCCTGAAGAGCTGGCCCTCCTTGCAGTTCATCAGTCATACCCCTCAGAGCGTCAGTCCATTCGCTCATGACGCTGCTTATTCAGCCAGAAGCATTTCAAGAAAAAGTCACTGCTCTTGAAAGATATAGGGAGCCATTTTATTTTACCTCTTTTTTGTATTAGAGAAATTCACTATTCAACAACTGACTGGTGACTCTTGGATGACAGTGAAATACAGTGTACCCACTACACAGATTGTTTCCAGGAGGATAGGCCCTCCCCAGCCCCTACCACAGTTACAATTACCTTCAGAGTTGGTCTTCCTTCTGCAGCGGCACAGCTCACTTGGTCATATTAAGAAAGCATAAATAATCAAGAATCCACATTTAAATTACATCATCAGAGTGGAATTACAAGCTGCTGAGAAATGTCCGGAGGCTGTAAGATTCAGAAGCCCTCAGAGGGTAGAAAAGCAGGAGTATTTTTGTCTGGTACGACCTGGATCTCTTCCTAGTGACTAGTAATGCAGCGTGTCCTGCGGAACATGCCCCCCCTCAGGAGTCGGTTTTGTGGACAGTCGGAAGAGCCAAAGCAAACCACTTCCTGTGTTTGAGCTAATGCCTGTGTGGGAGTGAGGTCCAGACAAGCCTTGGCCTCCCAACTGCCTCTGAACTGTGAAGCTTAAAATCTGGACCCATCTCTTCGTTGCTTCCTACTGAGGCTAGCCCAGAAGGTTTGAGTTACTGTGTCCACAGTCCCAAAGACATATGCACCTTGGTAGCATTCCCTGACAGTGGCAGTGGCTTCGTATTCCATCTGCGTTCCATTGCTGGGCCAGATTTGTCTTGGATGTCTTGACCTTGGCTGAGAGTTTTCCTTTCAGTATCAGGCACCTGACTGTTGCTTAAAACCTTATGATCGGACCCTTATCTAGCTACCAGGTGGTAATGTTGGGTTTATTGAAGTGATGGAGCTGGTTTTTTACTCCATGCTGGTTCCGCTAGTCCTTTATGTTTTCTTGACAATGATGCTGACGTTCTATAAAAGAGGCTTTTTTTTGCTCCCTCCCCTCATTATTTTATTTTTTCGCAAAAGAGCCTTTCTGTAACAGTTGCCAGTTATGATTCAGTTGTAAGCCTTGCAGCAATGAGTGTTGACTTTTCAGCTGCTGTGAAAGTGCTGACTAACGACAAAAAGACGTTATCAGGGAACATGGTGACCAGTGCTGGTTAGATATTGAAATTGTACCAGCTGTCAGCTTATTGGACTTCGGGAGCCCTTGCCAGTTCAAGTGGAAACTCCAGAGCCCGGAGAGGCCTGTGGAGATGCAGGCTCGTGACCTGCAGTGTTCAGTCTGCCAGGGAACTCGCATCCGTAGGTGCTCCTTTCGGTGATTGCTTTCTCTGCTTAATATAAGTTTGAAAAGTTGATGACAGTGACTGAAACCTTCCCTCTTGCATATAGAGCAAGTTTGATGAGACTGACTAAAGTCTTACATCTTGAATGTAAAGCAAGTTGGTTTTAAGGCTCTCTTTATTTTTTCTTTTCCTGATTGGTATACACAGGGTGATGCAGACAGCTTTTATATGGCTTGCAATGGCCGCCAGTTTAACTCCATAGAGGACGACGTCTGCCAGCTGGTCTACGTGGAAAGGGCTGAAGTGCTGAAATCTGAAGATGTAAGTGTGAATGACTTTTATACGTGATGTAAATGTCTCAGAGTGGTATAAAATTGAGTCTTAACAATGTTATCCATGGAAATGTCCAGAATAGGCCAGGCTGTGGAGATGGAAAGTAGATGAGTGGTTGCCCAGGGGCACTGCTGCAAATGGTACAGGATTTGTTTTGGGGGTGATGTAAGATAGGAGTGACAGTTGTACAGCCTTGAGACTATACTAACAAAAAGATTATGTGCTTTTTAGTGGTGAATTGTATCTCAATCTTTCTCATTGCCAAAAGATGTTTTAAAAACTTTGAAACGATGTTACACATGTTATCGGAACTGAGTGTTCCGCTATTCACAATCAATGAAATGTCATCTAAGGCCAAGAAGAGGGGTGTTCGGTTTTGTTTGAAATCTTAGCCCTTCATCCCCTTCCCACTTCTGGAGAGTAATTCTGCTCTGGGAGCACCCTGTGCTTGTGCAGAGCTGCCGCCCTTGGTGGAGACCTTTCCTGCAGCTTGTGGTCCATTGAGTCATTTTATGTCACAGGTTCAACTCGATCCTCCTCTGAGATTTACTGTCTTTCTTAGCAGGCCTGAAATCAGTTTAATGTAAATAAGTAACGGTTTGATTGTTCTGTCACTGTTGTTGTTGGGCTCCAAGAGGTCGATTCCAGCTCCTAACAACTCTATGTGACAAAGTAGAACCTGCCCCATCGGGTTTTCTAGGCTATAACCTTGACCTGAGCAGATTGCCAGGTCTTTTTCCCATAAAGCGATCAGATGGATTTGAGCCACCAGCCATTAATTTCGCAGCAAGTGCTTAACTGCCAGGGCCCCTTGTGCTGACATTAGCTAATATAAAATAAAACTCCATACTGATAAACTTGGGTCCCTAGAGCTGCGGCTGTGGTGGACCTAAATTTTAGAGACTCTTCTGTAAGTAAACACGGCTTTCCAAGAGGCTTCTTAGAAGTGCCTGCTCTTCAGCGACTGTGGTCAGTGTGATTGTTTGCTCACTGTGCCGTTTCTGTGTGAGCCTTCAGCTTCACCTAAGTAGTTCCTATACAGCTCTCAGCTGCCAGGTCTCGGGTGAGACATTTGCATTCTTTAGGGTGTCTTTCCTGACCACCTAGACCAAATCATACCCTCTGCTTCACATCCTATTGTACTTCCTGAACATTTCCTTCATAGCACTGTTGGCAGTCTGGTTTTTGTGTCTGTCCTCCAGGCCCTGTGAGGGCAGGGACTGACTCTGGTGTGCCTTGAACTGACTCTTTTCCACACCTTGGGCAGTGACTGACACAGAACAGGGACTCAATACTTATTTGCTGAATGAATGAATACAGAAAAACCCAGTGTTGTAGGTAGGTACTGTTATCACCAACTAGGCAGTTAAGTTGTAATTTACAGAGAAATCATTCAGAATCATTGCTGCTCTGCCATTTCTGTTCCTTTGCATTCTGTTATAGTCCTCAATGCTTACCATGTGACCAAGGGTCACATTTTAGAGCTACCCGTAAAACCTGTAGGGTCGCTATGAGTCGGACACAACTTGATGGTAGAGGGTTTGGTTTAGTTTGGTTCACATTTGGCAGCAGTCTCTCTTCCCCGCAGTGTTAGCCCCAGGAGGGCAGGAATCTTAACTGTTCTGTTCACTGTATTCCCAGTGTTGGGAATATAGGGGTGCATAGTATGGAAACCCTGGTGGCATGTGGTTAGGTGCTAACCATAAGGCTGGCAGTTCACATCCACCAGGCGCTCTGTGGAAACTCCATGAGGCAATTCTGCTCTTATCTGTGGGGTTACTGTGAGTTGAAATTGACTCGATGGCACTGGGTTTTTTGGTTTTGGTAGTCAATATTTGTTGATTGAATGAGTTAATGAGAAGTTGACTGATTTCAGTTATCTAGAGAGAATCACAGTGTTGAGATCACTTTGCCAGGAGTCAGAAAGCAGCAGGGAAACTACTGCTGGAGCACAGCAGTCAGAGCCAAGCTGCAGAGTGTAGCTGACAGGCGCTGTGTCCCTGCAGGGCGCCAGCCTCCCCGTCATGGACCTGACCGAGCTCCCCAAGTGCACCGTGTGCCTGGAACGCATGGACGAGTCTGTGAACGGCATCCTGACCACGTTATGTAACCACAGCTTCCACAGCCAGTGTCTGCAGCGCTGGGATGACACAACGTGAGTGCCGCGGCACCACAGGGCCCATCGAGACCCCTCCCGAGGCGTAGAGATAGACACCCCCAGAAATCAACCATCACAAGTGTTCAGTTGTACAAACCTGGGTGCCACACAGTAAAGCAGTCAGTGGAGTGCCTTCCATCATCTTCCTTCCTTTTCCTTAGTTTGCGTGGGTGTCTGTACCCTCGGACCAGGTCCTTCCTAGTGTGTGGATTCTGAGTCCTTGTGGAACTTTCCAGAGCAGTGTGAGTTGTCTTCTTCCAACAGTCAGAGAAGGGAAAAAAGAAAAAGTCAACTTAGCCTTGAGGGTCTTGCACCAAAACCAGATCTTTGTCTGAAAGCTCATTTCTCAACCATGTGCAGTCTCTGCCATGTACATACAGCATCCTAACAGTTTGTCCAGGCCAGCGATGACACAGTGGCCAGCAGTAGTAGCAGTCACCTAGAAGAGGGACATACCTGTGGTGCCCTACTGCCTGGTTCAGCAGAGCCCTTATCCATAGAGAGACACTGCTGCAAAGACAGGACTCGGAGGTAGCCTGTGCCTTTGTATTTTTTCCAGTCCCAGGTCGTTGCTCCTTTTGCAAAGTGCACCATAAGACTTAGGTAGAAAGTAGACCACACACTGACCTTCGCAATATTACAAGGAGAGGTGGACAGTCAAGTCATCTCACAAATAAATTTGAAGCCGCAGCCATCACAGGTGTTAGGAAGGAGCAGTGTGCAGTGCTGTGCCTGCAGGGTCAGCCAGTGTCGTCTGACAGGTGGCTGGGTCATCAGGATAGGGGCTACACATGGGAGAGGTAAGAACATTCCAGAAGTTTTGGGGAGTGGAAATTCCCAGGAATCTGTTCTCAACTCACAAGTGGGCCAGCGCCTAGGAGGAGGTGCTGCCTAGAAGAGAAGGGCCTGGCCTGTCAACTTGTCTACTACTGGGCATGAGCCCTGGTGTGTAGTAGGGACTCAGTAAGTATCACTGAGCAAATACACACACTGTGGGTTTTACAGAGCGTGTGTTTTTAACTGGCCAAGGATCTTGCTCAGTCCCCCAGTGGCCTCAGCCAGCTTATTCTGGAATATCATTGAGAGAATCGTTCAAGTTTGACATCTGTATCTTGTGTCCATCAGCCACAGCATTCTGGACACCTTTGTGTTCCCTGCCACTTTGGTTTTGCTTTCGGTGTAGGTTAACTGTCATATAGAACCATAGCATTTTGAAATTGCAAGTGTCATCAGAGATCATCTTGTCCAACCTCCTCAGACTTCAGAGGAGAAAACTGAGGCTTGAAGAGATGAGCATTAGCATGTCAACATGTCCTGGCCAGATGAGGAAACTGGAACTAGAATTCAGCCCCACACAAGACAGGAGGCGTAGCGTCTGTCCTCACAAGCACACTGTTCGTGTGCGTTTGTGGATTGTAGGTGTTAGGTACTAAGCGGCAGGAACCAAATGGGGCTGTGCCTCAGGGAAGTTCTGTCTACAGGGGAGTGGAAGCATGCCCGTAAGTGTGCATGGCTCAACGTAGTCGTTGAAGGTGACAGCAGTGTGGGCTGCTGGGAAGGCTGCAGGTAGGAGCCACCTTTGACCCTTCCACAAAAGCTGGTATTCTCCTGTGTGGAGATTTCAGGAACAGGTACTGTGGGAGGATTTTCCCAGAAATCGCCTTGATACATAAAAATTTGCACTTATTCTTGCAAGGGAAAACAGGGCAAATTTAATAAACTTTGGTTTTACTTATTTAATAGATGGTTAGATCACAGAGTCCTAGTTGTATCATACAAATAAGTTTATTTTAGTAACTTTTTCCCTTTTTTTCTTTTTAATTTTTTAATTTTTTTTATTTTTATTTAACATAACTGAGTGAAAATGTACATTCACATGTAAATTTACATGCCCCCCTATATGCAGCTTCCACTGCTCTCCCTGTCCGGTGACTGCACACTATTCCTCTCTGCTCCATACATGTCTCATCCTCCCAACAGTCTCCTTTCCCCTCCTCTCCGTCCACTCCCCTTCCTCTAGCCAGAGGTCAGCAAGATGATATCCTATAGATGTATAGAACCATAAAGTGCTTCCAATATATGGTTACTCTGCATTGCCAAGTCCAATCCATTCCTGTCCAAAGAGTGGACCTTTGTTATAATTTATGGGAACGGGCAGCATCAGGGCCGGGAGTCATGCTCTCAGAGGAACCCCAAAACCGCTGGACCATCAATTGAGGTCTTTTAGTGGAGATCTCATGATGCACCTCTTTTTATTCTTGTGTTGCCAGTGAGGCTCCTCTCTGTGAGCTCCGTCATGGCTATCACTGGTGGTGGCCGGGCACCATCCGGTTCTTCCGGTCCCAGGTCGATGTAGGCACCCACTCTTGTGGGTCTCTCTGTCTTCTCGGTTGTCTTTACCGCATGCCATTTTGGCCCTCAGTGAGCATCCATTCCTTCTGAGTTGGGACCATTTGCTGTGTCCTCGGATGGCAGCTTGGCAGCTTTTAAGACGCCACTCACCAATGTGGGGTGCAGAGAGCTCTCTTAGCAAAATGCTAGTTGTGCCAATTGGCCTGGAATTCGCCTAAGAGCATGGTCCCCCGTCCCCCGCCCCAGCTACTCTATCCTTGCAGTATTGAGTTAAGATGGAAGGAGTACTCAAGTTATGCTGAAGTCCACTTAATGTTGTTCTTGTTCCTAATGTGTGCTGTCACCGCTTTCTCCCAACTAGATTTCTAGTAACTACCTAAACTAAACCCTCCCCCCCTCGCCCTCCCTCCCTCCTTCCCCTCCCTTGCAGCTGTCAAAGAGTCTTTTCTTTTATACACAAGTCTGTTTTTGAGATCTTATCGTAGAGGTCTCATACAGTATTTGTCCTTTTGTCGCTGACTACTCTCACTCAACATAATGTCTTCCAGTTGAAACCAGGTTAGGAGATGTTTCCTGGAATCATCGTTATTCTTTATCATTGCGTAGTGCTCCATTGAGTATATGTACCACAGTTTACCTATCCATTCTTCTATTGTTGGGCATCTGGGTTGATTCCACCTTTTTGCTATTGTGGACTGTGCCGCGATAAACATTCTGGTGCATGTGTCCATTGGTGTGAAAGGCCTTGAATCTGTAGTATATATTCCAAGTAGTGGAATTACTGGGTCAAATGGTATATCAATATCCATTTTTTTAAGGAAGCGCCAGATTGCCTTCCAAAGAGACTGGACCATTTTGCAACCCCAGGAGGGTTCCACTTTCTCCACAGCCTCTCCAGCATTTGTTGTTTTGTGTTTTCTGGATCATGGCCAATCTTGTTGGGGTGAGATGGTATCTCATTGTTGTCTTGATTTGAATTTCTTTAATAACTAAAGATCATGAACATGTCCGCATGTGTTTTTTGGCTGCCTGGATCTCCTCTTTAGTGAAGTATCTGTCCATCTCCTTTGTCCATCGCTTAATTGGATGGTTTATCTTCTTCTTATTGGTATTTTGTAGTATCTTATAGATTATGGAGATCAGGCGTCGATCTGACATAGAGTTGCCAAATATTTTTTCCCACTCTGTGGATGTTCTTTTAATTCTATTAATAAAGTCTTTGGATGAGCAAAAGTGTTTGATTCTTAATAGTTCCCATTTATCTACTTTCTCTTCTGTTGATTGAGGTTTCTTTGACAGATTTTGGAGTCTGTCCTCATTGTGTATTAAAACTTCCATTGTTGTTCCTACCTTTTCTTGGATGAGCTTTATCATTTTAGGTTTGATATTTAGGTCTTTTATCCAGTTGGAGTTGGTTTTTGTATAAGGTGTAAGATATGGATCTTGATTCAGTTTATTGCAGATGGATAACCAATTTTGCCAGCACCATTTGTTGAAGATACTGTTTTTACCCCAGTTTAATGTCTTAGGGCCTTTGTCAAATATCAACTGTTCACTTTTTCCCTTTTTTTCTCGGGTCATACTGGTGTTTCAGAAAGGTCGTTCTGGCACTCTGTGGAGAATGAGATTTTAGAACCAGCCTGTTGTTTCCATATGCAGCCCCTCCCACACAGAAAGGATGACCCACAACCAGCTCCCACCTCTGACAAGACTCCATGCAGCTTGGCTACCTGCCGGTTTTTATTTTTCCTTTGAGCTTGTAGTCTGTCTTCTCTTTTGATATTAAAAAAAGAAATAGCCTGGATCCTTCCGATTAACATTATAAATAGAAACCTCCGTGCCTGTGACAAGAACTTAGTGTTCTCCCTGCTAATTTCCGTTTCTTGGTTTTATTGACTCATTTGGGCAACAGATTAACCTGATACTGCTGCTTATGTCTTGAGTATTCTTTCTTTTTGGAACCATTTGCCCTCAACCCTTAAATTACAACCTATTTCTATTTTTTACTCATCTAACAAAAATATTTATGACTGCTATTAGCATTACTTTTCATGAGTAAAATAGAAAAGGATTAATGGATTTAATTGTCATTTTTGTGAGTTTTTTTGTAAATCACAACTTGGGTACTCACAAAGCACTGCTATCTTCACTGCGCGATAGAATGCCAATGCGTATTTCAGGAAGTACCTCAACAATTTTGTTTTTATTTGTTAAAATTTATTGTGCATTTTTATTTCCAACTCTAAAGAGCAACCTTGAGGGGCGAGGGTACGATTCGAATTATTGAAATCTTTGGGAAATGTGGAGAGGGTGTATTGAAGTAAAAACATCTGTTGGATAACTAGATGTGCAATGATAACCTCGTCTCAAGTCCCTCGCTGTAACCTGTGAGTACTTAGCCTTTTGGTCATCTTAGCTCTAGCCAGGAGGTGGAAGAGGGTATGAGGCCAATCAGGATTCCTCTGCTTTATTGGTGTTTTATATTTTCAATTTTGTTTTAATAGTAACTGGACAATGTTTTGGCTTTGAACATTTGAACATCAGAGTGTTTTGTTTTGATCTTCTTAGTTATGATCAGTGTAAAAGGAGTGTATGAGAGAAGGGAGATGGAAAATTTAGGCTTTGACCGTGAGGCTCTGTAATGTGTGGTGTCTGTCTTTGGTAATTAATCTATACCGTTGTTCTTTGCTGTCCCAATAGGTGTCCTGTGTGCCGATACTGTCAAACACCAGAGCCAGTAGAAGAGAATAAGTGCTTTGAGTGTGGTGTCCAAGAAGTAAGTAAATGGGTTCAGGAAAATAATGACGAGTGTGGCTGCCGGTTTCTTGGGCTTTCTTCTGCCTGGTGTAGCTTAAATTCTTTCAAATGCTTACCGAGGCTCAATTTTCATTTTTTTGGCTAGGATCAGGCAAGAAAAATGAATACCGAAATGATTTTACTTACAAGAAAACAACTATATGCTTTTAATTCTTTGTTCTTTATAAAGGCCTAGACACTTATTGATAAGTTGTGCATGTTCTTTTGATTTACGTAGAGCTCCCTAGAAATCAAAGTGAGAAAAGGATTTTTCTATCACATTATCCTTGATTCTTGGGCTTGAATCATGCATTTATTCAAAGCTGCTGTAGAAACAACTCAAAGTCATATATTTTCATTGAACTGGTGAAGATCTCACCTTCCTCTTGGCAGAACCTGTGGATTTGCTTGATATGCGGCCACATAGGCTGCGGACGGTACGTAAGTCGGCACGCCTACAAGCACTTCGAGGAAACACAGCACACGTACGCCATGCAGCTCACCAACCACCGCGTCTGGGACTATGCTGGAGGTGAAGCCCGCCCTCGCTTTCTCTCCCAGGCATTCTGTAGGAGAATGAATCTCTCCGCTCGCCCTCCCAGTGTGAAATGTCATCTTCCTGACAGCTGTCACAAATGTGAATTCTCACAGTGCCCCTGAGGGCACAGTTAGCTGGCCTGAATCACACATTGTAAAGAAAGTTCACACTTCCACTCTTGCCTTCTCCCGCTCTCTCTAAAGTTCAAGTGATTTAGCCTACCTTTAAAGAGATACTGCCAAGGCATTTAGTTTTGATCCATTAAAACAGTTTGTCAGAGTTAACATGTGTGGAGACCCTTTTCATTCTGAAGAAGCAATTTTGGCTGATGTGTTCTCTTCTTTAGATAATTATGTCCATCGACTGGTTGCGAGTAAGACAGATGGAAAAATCGTACAGTATGAATGTGAAGGGGATACATGCCAGGAAGAGAAGATAGATGCCTTACAGCTGGAGGTAAGGGACGGTACTCACCACTCAATACCTGCTGGTAGATTCTACATTCTCTACTGCTCTCATTTGAAAGGTTGTTGGGGCTTTTTGTCGTGCCGCTACCCCTCGTGCAGACTTCTTTTTCAAAGTTCAGTCTTCGCTGTGAGTGTTTATTCAATTACTTTGACTCTGTCTTTCTCTTGTGACTGTCTGAGTTTCACTGTGCCACACTGTTGACAGTGCAGTGTTCCCATTTGTCTCAAGTTCAAGATTCTGGTTGGCCTTTGCAGCTGTAAAGCTGGAAGTTAAGAGTGTTCTTGTGGGCCTGATGTTGTTCTTGGGTGCTATCAAGGTAGACACATAGCAGCCCTGCAGGGTGGACTGTAACTGTCGCATGGGGTGTCCAGGGTGCCATCTCTGCAGAAGCACATCCTTCTCCTGTTGGGTGGTTAGTGGCTCCAAACTGCCAGCCTCTCAGTCTGCAGGTGAGTACTCCACCATTGAGCCACCAGGGCCCCTGGTATCACAGTTATAAGTGGAAACTGAACAGACTTGGTCAGAATGGGAAAACCTGATAGAATTGCTCTATGCCCAGGAAGCTTTCTCTTCAGTTTTGGGTTGGTGTTTTATGAATTTGAGGTCCATATTCTCAAAGTGGGAGCCCTGGTGGCACAAGGATTAAGCACTCAGCTGCTCCCCGAAAAGTCCACCGTTCTAACCTGCCCATGGCTCTGGGAGAGGAAAGCCCTGGGGAGCTCACAGCCTCGGAAACCCAGGGAGGCAGTTCCACGCTGTCCTGTAGGTCGCTGTGAGTTAGGGTCAACTCCCTGACGAAAACAACACTCAGCGCGTGCCATTTGTGAATTACGGACAAAAAGGCTTTTCCTGGGCATCCATATACTTTAAGAAACAACAGAACTAATGCGTTTTGATTGTTTTCCATCGCAGTAAATCCTGTCTCAGTGTGACACAGTGTAAATTTTATGTTAATGAAAGGAAAATTGAACATGAGTCCTATTTGGTATAAACTTCAAAAAAGATTTTGAAAACTTGCTCACCTCAAGACTCGTAAAGGTCAGGTTAGGTTCAGTAAAATGACTACAGTAAGGCTGGTATTGTCACCAGTGATTGTTGTGATGATAAGACACGCCCTTCATGCTGAAGTTTTTAGAGTAAGTAGCTCTTCCATGGTGGTTGTAAGTATATATGCACATGGCGTTCTTTCAGCAAGTCCTCACTGAGGGCTCCTAATGGTTAGCCGCTGTTCCCAAGGCTGGCTGCACAGCCCTAAGCAAGCCTGATGAGATCTGCCTTCATGGTACCCACATTCCTTCTGATTGTCCTTTTCTCTCTGTTGTACTTTCAATCTCTAGCATGCAAACAAGTTCAGATCTCTTCTGGTCTTCTGAAATGCTGTTGCGAGCTTGCCACTACTCAGCCTTGATTCCCCTTTGCCCCATTTTTCAGCATAGGATTCCAGGGCCTTCCATCTTGGTCCCAACTTACCTCCAACCATATCTCTCCATACCTTGCCCTCCCACCTCATTGGTCTTCTCCATCTCAGAGAGGTGAACGTTCATGGCTTAACTCTTGATCTGGGAGCTTTTTCTAGCCGCCTATCTGTCTCCTCTCCCCCTGTTTCTCCAGAGCCCTCTCAGATGTCACCTTCTTCTTTCAGAAGTCATACAGATCCCCCCACCATAAGCCATCTCTCCTCTCCTTGTAGTTACCCAGCACTGTCATTCACTCATACAGTCATGTAGCAGATGTTTCTTGACAGCCACCATGTACCAGGCACTGGGGACCGGGGGATAAAGGCACAGTTCTCACTTTAAGGCATTCACAGGCCAATCAGGGAGACGGTGGCTACACCAGTGATTAAATGCTGGTGTCGGGAGTGCCTTTAATGGTGGACAAAGTGCAGAGGCAGCCACAAGGGCTCGGGGGGCCGGGGACAGCCTCCGGAGGGAGGAGACGGCTGGTTGTTTGAGTTGCACTTTGTTTATAAGTGGCGCACATCTTTATACTGTCTGCTTGAACAGGAACTGTTCTGTTTTGCTTTTTCATATTGGTTGCTCCGTCTGCTAGATCCCAACCCCAGAAAGTCAGGCGTAGAATCGCTGGCTCTGTGTTCCTCTTTACCCAGAGTGTGTGGTGTGGAGAAGACCCAAGCTATAATAGACCTTCTGATGACTGCTCCACCTCTCTTGTAGCCCATTAAAGTTCCTGTTTTAATTGCATTTCAGAGACTGCTGACACCAGTGTCTTACGGTCTTCCTGTTTTTCCTCTGTGTTTCTAGTATTCATATTTACTAACAAGCCAGCTGGAATCGCAGCGAATCTACTGGGAAAACAAGATCGTTCGGATAGAGAAGGACACAGCAGAGGAGGTCAGTCTCTGGTTTGGTGACTGTGCTGAGTTGCCACATGGCAGGGAACTCTGACGTTGGGGCGGGGAAGGCAGAGGCCAAAAGAAAAGTGGTCTTGGAATCCACCCGTTTTAGTCTCGTGCATGGCAGGGAATCACTTTGCCTCAAAAGAAGGCTCAAGTATTGTGACGTGGCGGTCTGGGGAAGGGTTTTCTCTCTTTTTTTTTCGGTTTGTTTGTTAGTTTAACCTCAAAGAGACTTTTAGTCTCATTAAAAAAAAGAAATAGAAGTACATACATAAGGGTTTGTAATTTGAGTCAGCCAGTTGGTGTGTCAACCTGGGAACAGCTGTTTCGGGGAGCTCGGTGTGGGCTTCTTGGGCCACAGAGTATGCCGAGCTGTTCTGCGTTGAAGGGAATAAAATCTGGCAGAGACCCTGATGCTTCGACCATCACCCTGGTGCCTTACTGGTCTAGGGTGGTGGCATCTAACTTTCACAACAAAGCCCTTTAAGGAAGATGCTGTCCATTACTCATAATATGAGAGAAGTGGTGTGACCGTGGTCAAGGGCCCTGAGTCCTAACCGCTTGCTTTGCCGCTTTTCAGCAGCATGACCAAGAAACCCTTGAGGATTCCGAAGAAGAGAGCGGTGAAAACCAGTGGGGGGGGGAGGGCCGTAAACTCCTCGGGGCTTTATGTGTCATTGGGGCTCTAATAACTGTTCGTAGGACCTAGGAGTACTGTCTAATTCATTGCTTCCATTAGTCTTAAATGAGGGCTTTTTAAATTTGAAAGGACAATTTTAGCTCTGTGAGTTCTCAGCAGTATCTGGGCCTTCACAGGGACTGTGGGCCGGGCTTGGGGCTGACCTCTGGGCCAGCCAGGATGACCCGGAGCCTGGTGGCCAAGGCCCAGCCTCTCACTTGGTACCAGGGGCACCATCCTTTGGGTGACCAGAATGTGCCAAGAATGAGGAAAAATCAGCTTTTTCAGTCAGTACTGAACCCCAGCTTTAAGGCGACCTTTAGTCAGAAATTCTTGATAAAATTGTTACAAGAGCCTCCCAAGCAAAGGAAGTGCTTTGTGAGAGGCACTGAGGTCGCATGACTTAGAGTTCTAAATAGGACTTGATTGGAGTGCGGCTGGGGAGGGACATGCTCCCAGGAGCCACTCACGGCGGGGCGGGGGAGGGCAGGAGGGGCGGTGGCGGAGCACGGCCACTGCCACTCAGTAGCACCCTGGCCTGATGTGATTCCAGCCGACTCTGCAAAGCCAGTCTCAGGATACTCCCTGCCCTTGAAGATTTGTAGGATTAACTGTATCCCCTAATACAAGCCAATGAAAAGCGAGTCCAGGGGCAGGAACACAACAACTGCGACAGTCATATTTACTTTTCCATAGGAATGAGGTGGAGGCAGGGGCAGCACTAAACATAAAGCTTTATGTGCTTGAAAGGATGTTTTGTTTCCTAACAACAAACGCCATTTATCCCCAAGTTAATGGAGCCTTTGGTTCCTGCCGCTGGTCCTCACTTTTGACTAGTCCTCTGTCCGTCTGCGTCCAGCCGTGGAGCTGCATGGGGAGAAACAATAACTGACCCTGGGGTTGCTTCAGAGATCCTGCTTCCTAGGCCTCTAAGAAGTGAGCGTGAGGGCTGATGAAGGAGAGGAGAGGCAGGCCCTTCCAATGTAGTTTTGCCCTGATGATGGCCTGTGAGCAGCCCTGTTGCGAACAGTGGCTTATTCCTACTCGGAGGGTATTAGTTTTCATGGAGCCCTATACACGAAGTAGGTGACCGACCAAACCAAAAACCTGTTTCCATGCGGTGGATTCAGGACTCAAAACAGCTGCCCAGTACAGGTGAATTCCCCTGTAGAGAGACATGCCTTCCTCTAACTTCATTTGAATCTGTATTTTTCCAGCTGTGGATGGAGAAGTGAATTTTAGTGGGTCATAACTGGTATTTTGATTCACTAGAATAAATGTAAAGCCGCAGTTTGTCAAGTTCAGCGTTACGTACAGGGGTTCTGACAAGTTTGGTCTGGTTCCAACCCCCACTGAAAATTTGCGTTTCTAGCAAGTTCCTAAGAAGTTACATATAAGAATCACCATCTGATGTTCTTAAAATGTAGATTCTGATTCAGTATATCTACTATGGAAATGCAAATTATCAGCAGGTTACTTGTTAGATGTATAAATTCTCAGCAGAGTTTGAACTGGACCAAACCAGTTCAAAGCCCTGGTTCGATGAAACTCATTTCTCTCTCTCTCTCTCTCTGTGTATGTGTCTACGCTGGGTGTTTCTTACTGTGTACTACTGGTCAGAAATGTTTCTTAAATGTACCATTTGTCTATTGCCATACTGAAAATGTTTTTAAAGTTACTTGATTTATGTGATTGACATGTATTTGGTTTAAGTATTTTTACTGACAACAACATACATAGTTAGGTTCCCTTTGATAGTAATTTTTGTTCTTTCGTACAAAAATAGGAATCAGTTTAGGAGAAAATGTCAAAGGAGCTAGTGGTCTTTTACTTTAAAACAGTATTAAAGAGAAATACTGATACCGAACTGGAATTAGAGTGACTCTAAGATCACTTTCGTTTTTGTGACATAGAGGAGTTTTTAGGAAGTGTCCCTTTGTGTGTCCTACCTTAATGAAGTTGGCTGTAAAGTTAATTTCCACGAAGAAGTTGTTTTCTTCTCATGAAAAACGTCGGTGCTGCCAGACACCTGGTAGCCTGGATGGAATGTGCTTGAAAAGGAAGCACTGACGGTGGCTGGCCTTCCGCTGTTGGCCTGGTCACTGTTGCGTGCGTCGCCAGCAGGTCTCTGCTGAGAGCCTGGGTCTTGCTCGCATCACTTTTCCTTTGCTTCAGGGCTGAGGCCTGCAGAGAGCACCAACCCAAACCAAACCCAGTGCCATCCAGTCGATGCCAACTCATAGCAACCCTATAGGACGAAGTAGAACTATGCCACAGAGTTCCCAAGGAGTGCCTGGTGGGTTCAAGCTGGCAACCTTTGGTTAGCAGACATAGCACTTCACCACGACACCACCAGGGTTTCTACCATGAGTGCAGGGGTGTGGAATTCTGCTGCAGACCCGGATGTCCCCAGTCTACTGCAACGGGGTGACTGTGGTCATGCTGCCTCTCCTTTGGCTGAGCCTCAGTTTCTGCAGAAAGCTGACAGATTTAAGTCAAGATTATTACAAGGAATAAATGAGACACTACTTACAAAACACCTAGGCAAAACTGAGACCATAGGATTTATTTTTTTATTTTTAACATTTCATAGTGGCTTGGGTGACAGTTTGAGTTTCCTGTTCAGTAATTTATTTGCAGTTTGTTTCATGACATTAGTTGCAGTCCCCTTGATGTGACAGCGCTCTACCTCCTTCCTGCCGGCTTCCCTGTTTCCATTTGCCCATCTTTTCCTGCCCCTTCCTGTCTCCCAATGTTTGTTTGAGGCATATGCTGCCCTTTTGGTCTCATGTGGTCGGTTGTTCAGAAGAGACAGTTCTCACACATGGTGGTGCTCACATTACAGGCTTGTCTGTTGTTTGGCTGAAAGGTGGCCTCCAGGAGTGAGTTCAGTGCCAGGTCTGAAGGGTGTCTAAGGGCCATAGTCCCAGGGGTTCTGTGTGAGACCAGTGAGCTCTGTCTTTCTTATGATTTGGCATTTGGTTCTACACTTTTCTCACTCTGTCCGGGACCTCCTATTGTGATCTCAGTCACAGCAGTCAGTGGTGGTGATGGCACTGTCACTTCTCGTCTCAGCTGGTGGAGGCTGAGTTCCACACAGTCTTTTAGTCCTTTGGACTCACTGTTTGCATAAATCTTTGGTTTTCTGTACTGTTCTCTGCTCTGGAGTGGAAGACACCAGCAGCTGTATCTTAGATGGCTGCTGACAGACTTTTAATAACACAGGTGCTACTCACCAGAGTAGGCCGTGGAACATCGTCTTTATGGACTGTGTTATGCCAGATGACCTAGATGTCCCCAGACACTAAGCCCTCAAGCCCAGTGATTCATTTACTCAGGGCATTTGCTTCTGGTTAAGAAGCGTTCCTAACCGTTCTGCCTGTGCCTTCTGCCACACTGCTGCTGCTGTTAGGGACTGGCGAGTTGATTGCAGCTCCTGGAGACCCTGTGGACAACGGAAGGAAGCAGTGCCCATTACCATGCCTCCCTCACAGTCAGTGCTGTGCAGGAGCCCAGTGTTGGAGCCACTGCGACGGCTCATTGAGGGTCTTCTTTTGTGCTGACCCTCTACTTTACCAAGCATGGTGTCCTGCAGAGATTGATCTCTCCTGATAATATGCCCAAAGAACAGAAGTCTTGCCATCCTCACTTGTAGACAGTGTTCTGCCTTTATTTCTTCTAAGACATTTGTTCATTTTTCTGGCAGTCTATGGTATATTCAGTTTCCTTTACCGACACTGTAACCCAAAGGCATCCTTTTCCCCTCAGTCTTCCTTATTCATTGTCCAGCTGTCACATGCATATGAGGCAATTGAAAATATCGTGGCTGGGGGCAGGTGCACTTTGTTCCTCAAGGTGACATCTTTTTTCTTTTTTTTAAACACTGTAAAGAGATCTGTTGGCCAATTTGCCCAGTGCAGTGTGTTTTTGATTTCTTGACTATTGCTTCCATGGGGATTAATGGTGGATCTAAGTAAAATGAAATTCTTGACAACTTCAATCTCTTCTCTGTTTATCTTGATGTTGCTTATTGATTTCCAGTTTCTTTTTTTTAAATATAAATATTTTATTGTGCTTTATGTGAAAGTTAGGATATTCATTTTCATTTAGGTTGAGGTGTAATCCATTCTGAAAGCTGTAATCTGAGCTTCATCAGTAAGTGCCTCTGACCCTTTTTCCTTTCAGCAAGCAAGTTTGTATCACTTGCAAATTGTAGGTGATTAATCAGTCTTCCTCCAGTCCTGATGCTGTGTTCTGCTTCACACAGACTGCCTTCTCAGATTGTCTGCTGTACATACAAATGGAATAAGAATGGTAAAAGATTGCAACCCTCATGCACACCTTCCCTGATGTTGAACCACACAGTATTCCCTTGTTATGTTCAAACAACTGCCTCTTGATCTTTGTACAGGTTCTTCATGAATACAGCAATTCCCATTCTGGTTATCGATAATTTGCTATGATCTGCACAGTAGACTGGATTTGCACAGTTATAAAACAGATAAACATCTTTATGTTATTCTCTACTTGTAGCCCAGATCCCTCTGACATCAGCAGTGGTATCTGTTGTTCAACATCCTCTTCTGAATCTGGCTTGAATTTCTGGCAGCTCCCTGTTTGTGTGCAGCTGCAGCTGTTTTTCTATTTATCTTCAGCAAAATTTTACATGTATGTGATGTTAATGATACTGTTCGATTGTTTCTCTATTCTGTTGGATCACCTTTCTTTGGAATGGGCACAAATACAGGTCTCTTCCAGTTGATAGGCCGGGTAGCTGTCTTCCAAATTTCTTGACTTAGATGAGCGAGCACTTCCGGTGCTGCATTCATTTGTTGAAATATGTCAGTTGGTGCTCTGTCGATTCCTGGTGCCCTGTTTCTCGCCAGTGCCTTCAGTGTAGCTTGGATGTCTTCCTTCAGTCCCATCAGTTTTTGAGCATATGCTACTTACTGAAATGGTTGAATGTCAACCAGCTCTTTTTGGTACAGTGAGTAGTATATTCCTTCTGTCTTCTTTTGATGCTTACTGTGACGCTCAGTATTTCGCCCACAGAACTTTTCAGTATTACAGCTTGATACTTGAATTTTTTCTTCAGGTTGTTCAGCTCGAGAATCGCCAGCCGTGTGCTTCCCTGTTGGTTTTCTGACTCCGGGACTTTATACATTTCATTATAGTACTTTGTCTTCTCAAGCAGCCCTTGGAAGTCCGTTCAGGTCTTGTGGTTTATTATTTCATCCATCTGCTTTATCTGCTCTACGTTGGAGGTCAAGTTTCAGAGTCCCCTTTGACATCCATTGTGGTCTTTTCCTTTTTTTCTGTCTTTTTAATGACCTTTTTGCTTTCTTCATAATGTATGTCCTTGATGTCATCTCGCAAGTTGTCTGGTCTTTGGTCATTGGTGTTCTCTTCTTGAGATGGTCTCTAAACTCAGGTGCAGTATACTCAGGGTCATAGTTTGGCTCGCATGGACTTAATTTTCTTCAGATTCAACTTGAACTTGTATATGAGCAAATTGATGATCTGCTCCACATTTGGCTCCTTGCCTTCTTCTGACTGGTAATATTGAACTTCTCTTTCCACAAATGTAGTCACTTTGAGTCCTTTTTATTCCTTACAGTGAGACCCACCATTTAGGTTGAAGAAAGATATTTGCAGTGAATAAGTTGTTGGTCTTGCAGAATTCTGTCCTGTGATCTCCAGGGTCATTTTTATAATAAGCCAAGGCAGTATTTTCCAACTGCTGATCTTTCTTGTTTGTTTCTAACTTGCGCATTCCAATCATCAGTAATAATCAGTGCATCTTGATTGCATATTTCATCAATTTCAGACTGCAGAAGTTGGTACAAATCTTCAGTTTCTTCATCGCTGGTGTTAGTGATAGAGGCATAAATTCGAACAGTAGTTGTTTCAGCTGGTCTTCCTCAGAGGTGTATGGATGTTATCCGATCACTGACAGTGTTGTACTTCAGGATAAATGTTGAAATGTTCTTTTTGACAATGAACGCAGCGCTTTTCCACTTCAGTTTATCATTCTCAGCTTAGCAAGCCATGATTGTCCAATTCAAAATGACCAGTATCAGTCCACTTCGGCTCACTAACACCTAGGATATCAATTTTTGTGTGTTCCATTTCTTTTTTGACAACTTCCAATTTTCCTAGATTCATATTTTGTACATTCTACATTTCCATTATTAATGGATGTTTACAGTTGTTTCTTCTCATTTTGAGTCGTTTCCCATCAGCCTGTGAAGGTCCTGAAAGCTCTGTCTCATCTGTATCATTAGGGTAGACTCTAAGGTGGCAGCTCTTCCCTGGTCCTGTTTTGAGTGTCTTCCTGCCTCAGGGGCTCATCTTCCAGCACTGTCTCAGACAGTGGTCTGCTATTGTTTGTAAAGTTTTCACTGGCTGGCTTTTCCAGAAATAGACTGCGAGGTCCGTCTTCCTAGTGTGTCTTAGTCTGGAAGCACCATTCAGTCCTGTCCACTGTGGGGGACCCTGCTAGTGTTTGAAATGCCATCGGCACAGCTGTCAGCATGACCAGCAAAACGCAGGCCACCACAGGACAGCAAACTGACAGTGGAGCGGTGGCTCTGCTTTATACAGGGATGTTTTTCAGCACATACAGATACATATGTGAAAACATCCTCTGCCAAACCTATATATGCTCGTGGGTGTGCCCCCATATGCCATCCCACACTGTTAAGTTCACACATCTACCTGTGTGTCCACTTACAAGTTACTGTTTATTACTGTTATTGCAGGTTTGTGTATGAAATCCTGTTTATTGCTGTTGCCATTTACTCTTGCGTACCTTCCAGGGTCTTCCTTTGCCTCGATCATGTTGTGCTGCCGTTCCCCTTTTTACGTGTTGCAGTTCCCCTCGATCATGTTAGTACACGTCTGCTGTCTGGGTGGTGATTTTCCTCCCCGCCTCGTCCCGTCCCTGGGGGCCCTCAGAGAATGTTTCTGTCTGTGTATAAGGCTTTCCCTTTTTCCCCCACTTTTGAGTTCTGCTCTGCACTTTTCTCTTGCAGAGATGGAATCAGGGAGTGTCTTGTGTGCCCTGTCGGGGTAGTTATTGGGAGTAGCTGGGCTCTATCTAACTCTTCTGGTCTTGGGCTGATAGAATCTCTGGTTTATGTGGCCCTTTTGTCTCTTGGTTTAACAGTATCCTTGTATTTTTGGTGTTGTCCATTCGCCTCTGCTCAGAGTGGGTTGAGACCAACTGATACATCTTAGATGGCCGTTCCTGAGCTTTTAAGACCTTAGATGCTACTCACCAAAGTGGGATGCAAAGCATTTTCTTAGTAAGCTTTGCTGTGCCTGTTGACTTAGCTGTCCCTCGAAACCGTGGTCCCCAGGATAAATCTGTTCTTGAGTTTTTATAATGTTGATCTCGTATGATATTTTCTTTCTTATGACTGACTGACTTCCCTCAGCACAGCATCCTCCAGGTTCATCTGTGTGGTGAGGTGTGGCACTAATTCACCGACATCCCTTTGTTGTGTAGCATTCCATCGTGTGCATGCACCATAGTGCCCACTCATCTGCTGATGGATGCCCGGGGGGTCCCCATCCTTCTGCCGCTGTGAATCGTGCTTCAGTGCACACGGGAGTACACACATGTCTGTCATGGCTCTTCTTTCTCCAGGAGATACACCGAGCGGTAGTAGTGCTAGAACATGGGGGGGTTGTGTTTCTGACTTGTTAAGGAAGCATCATCCTGTTCCCACTGTGCTTGCAGCATTTTACAATCCTGCTGGTCGTCAATAAGAGTTCCAGTCTCCCACACCCTCACCAGCATTTGTTATCTGTTTTCATTGTTGCTGCTGTTGTTGGGGTGAGATGATGTCCCTTATTTCGCTATGCATTTCTCCAACAGCTAATGATCAGGGGCATCTCTTCATGTATCTGTTATGGGGCCAAAGGATTAAAATGCTCCGTTATTTTCAGCACCTGTTATTACTGCCTGTCACCCACCTAGCCTCACTCCCCCTGTCCTTTCCCAGTGCCCCAGGCCAGTGGAGTAGGGCCACTGCCCACCTACGGTCCTGACCTCCTCTCCACCTGAGTGAATCCAGTACCTTACAACCTAGACTCCAACACACAGCATGCTGTCGTCTAGGGCTGCTGCTCTCTGACACATAATATACCACAATGCTAAAATTCTGTTTTAATTTTCAGCACTGTCACATGAATTAATCATACGTACATACATATATATATTCATATAGATACATGATGATGATGAATTAATCACACATATACATGGAAACCCTGATGGAGTAGTGCTTAATATACCCACTGCTGTCAAGTTGATTCTGACTTATAGGGACCCTAAAGGACAGAGTAGAACTGCCCCATAGGGCTTCCAGGGAGCACCTGGTGGATTCAGACTGCCAACCTTTTGGTTCACAACTGTAGCACTTAACCACTGTGCTACCAGGATTTCCAGTACGTACATATACATACAGACATACCTATATGTGTGTGTCTGTGTCTGTGTGTATATACATGGGTTGATCCTGGCACAGTGATTAAACACTCAGCTGCTTAGAGCTCAGCAGTTCAAACCCACCTGGCAGTCTGAGGGAGAACAATAAACTCCATAAGGATCTACAGCCTTGGAAACCCTAGGTCACTGTCAGTCAGTCAGCTTAACAGCCATGAGGTTGATTTTTATATCTGTGTCCTTAATAAATGAACAAAACAAGGACTACTTATATTCCATATAGCTTTGTGGTGCTATTTTAGAAAATCAAAGAGTGATTTTCAAAAGAAACTCAATAGCTACGATCAGTGACACAGTCCTTGAGTGGATAATGACTTGTGGAACGTCATCTCAGGAGGAGAAAAGTGATGGTAAGTTCAGAACAGAAGGCTTGGCCAGGCTGCTGACCACTTAGCCGTCTTCTGGGCCAGTGCTTGAAGCTCGTTATGTGTGAGCAGTTTGCTTGTGTACTCGGCACTGTGTGATCCTCTGTTCCCAGTGTGCAGAGAATTAGGAGGAACAGGAGTTCTCAGCATTCTTATTACTGTTGCAGAGATTTTTTCAAATGACTATCTCACCTTTTCTGCATTTGGCTTGTTAAAGTAATAAAGAGGTAATTGGAAAAGAAAAATGGTTATAGCCCGAGAGAGCACAGAACTTTGACTTTGCGAAATGAATCTGATCTCTCTGTTCTTTCAGATTAGCAACATGAAGACCAAATTTAAAGAAACCATTGAGAAATGTGATAACCTGGAACACAGACTAAATGATCTCCTAAAAGAAAAGCAGTCCATGGAAAGAAAGTAGGTATATTTCGTCTCTTCTCTAAACTGGCTATTTTAGCATGGCAGGCTCTGTAAACGCATGGCATCTTTCATTGTTATGGAAACACCCTCATTTTCAATCTCCTGCATCACCAGGTTTCCAGGGATCTTCCTCTGTGAGGAACAAGTTTATTGTGACTTTCTGTCTATTAAAAAATGGGGTGTCTTGTGCCAGACAGCTATCATGTGGAATGCAGTGAGTGCCTCCCAGTGTCCGTGTCCTCAGTGAAATGCTCAAATGCATGTCATCCTTGCCTGTAGAAGGTGCAGTCCCTCTCAGCCCTGTGGCTGAGTAGTTAGGAAACAGACTGTGCCCAAGCTGAAGATGTCATGTGCTCTGTCCTTGGGTAGGAATCAAAGGCTACAGGTGTTGAATGTGGAGCAGAAAACCCACTAAAAGCATGGCAAAAACATAGCCCACTACTGTAACTCAGGAAGATAGTCGCTGCTAGTTGAAATCACCCTCCTGACTCAGGTTATACCCACAAAGATAGGTGCGTTTTTACTTCCATACAAACGGGTGAAAAAATGAATTTAGAGGAGGTCATTGTTCCTTAGGAAGGTGTTGTTTTGTTTTTCTTTAATGAACGTTTTATTTCAGAGTAAATTGAGATTTATAGAAAACTCGCAAAGATAGTGTCACGTTCTCTTGTGTCCTTCACCTGGTTTCCTCCACTGTTACGTGGATTGTCCCGAGCTTTGTCTTACTTTTCTTCACTGTTGTAAAGACAATACTGCAACATTAATAGAAATCAAAATTAAGAATTTTTCTCTACCCCAGCACACTGGTGAATTTAACACTGTTAAAAAAAGTTAAAACTGAAAAGTTCTCTCTGACCTCCTTTCTTCCCACCTACCCCCTAACAGGTCCTGCTCTGTGGAGATAGTCGTTCTCAATGCTAGCAGTTTCCTAGTTCTGTTTCCACATCTTCTGTTCTGTCAACAGAAACATTGCACGTCCGTAATCTGTTTTCCTGTAAAAATAGAATAATGCCAGGGGCTTTTTTTCCTCCCTGTAATTAAATATGGAAACTCTGGTGGTGTAGTGGTCATGTGCTACATCTGCTAACCAGAAGGTGCTCCTTGGAGACTCTATGGGGCAGTTCTTCTCTGTCCTATAGGGTCGCTGTGAGTCAAAATTGGTGGCACTAGGTTTTTTTTTTAATAATTTAATATAGTTACTAAAATACATAGTTATTGTATATATACATATATAATTACTAAGATACTATTTCCGTAGTGAAAGACTCTGTTTTTGAGATTTTCTCACATTGGCACACAGAGATCCACCCTGGCTTGTGTAAGGACTGCATTCATTGTGTGGCTTAACCACGATCACTTCAGCCAGTGGCCTGTTTGTGGACGTGAAGGGTACTTCAGGTCTTGCACTAATTCAAACGGTGCTGGAATGGGCATCTTTCTCCTTGTGCTTTTGGGGGTTTTTTGTTTGTGTTTTGGGATTTTTTCACCCAATCCTGGTATATTTATTGTATAGAATGAATTCCTTAAAAGTATAGAAGACATGTCAGAGGACATGAGATTTTGATTTTGAGAGCTGTTCCAAATTGGCTTCCAGCAAGTGGGCCTTTGCTCACAGTCCCGGCGTCAGTGTGGGCGTGTGCCTCTTTTCTCCATCAGAACTCTTCAGCCTTCTGCTAGATAAAAATGGTATTTCAAACAGTGTTTTCCTTTGTCATTCTTTACTCATGAGTAAGGTTGCGCGTCAAGAATAGGGTGCTGCCTCTGCTTGAAAGCCCACTGGTGAGAAGCAGCTCCTTCCTTTCTTCACCAGACATAGTGAGGTCAGAGCACGTGGCTCTGAGAATGTCACTTCTACTCATAACTTCCTTACCATAGCTGTCATCTCTAGAGCACCTGTTTAACCACCGACTGCCAAACAGGGAACCACTAGATATGTTGCAGTGGATCACAGAACAGTTTCTGTTGACACCATTTCTGATACTTAACACAAATTTTCTTGAAGCTATAATTGGATTAGCTAGAGCAAAACTCCTGTCATGCAAAGCCCATGGCAGTGACAGCAAAGCAGCCTTCCAGGCCGCTGGAGGGAGGGGGCAGCTCTAAGTGGATTCTGAGGTCCTAGATCCTCTGTGCAGTCCCAGAGCAGAAAGGGGACTGGTCAGCCAATGAAAAACCTGCTTTTGTCTCCCTTTGTTTTGTAAAAGATGCACTCAGCTAAACACCAAAGTGGCCAAACTCACCACGGAGCTCAAAGAGGAGCAGGAGATGAATAAGTGTTTAAGAGCCAACCAAGTCCTCCTGCAGAACAAACTAAAGGAGGAGGAGAGGGTGTTGAAGGAGACCTGTGACCAAAAAGACCTACAGATCACTGAGATCCAGGAGCAGCTGCGTGACGTCATGTTCTACCTGGAGACTCAGCAGAAGATCAACCATCTGCCTGCCGAGACCCGCCAGGAGATCCAGGAGGGACAGATCAACATTGCCATGGCCTCGGCCACTAGTCCCCCCTCCTCGGGGGGCAGTGGGAAGCTGCCCTCCAGGAAGGGCCGCAGCAAGAGGGGCAAGTGACCTTCGGAGAACAGATGTTCATGACACTGTTCTCCCTGGAACTGAAAGGGTGTGCTGGAACTGTCAGCTGCATTTGAAGGTGGACCGTAAAGAAGTACATCAAGTGAGGAGCCAGCCACACTTGTTGGGATCTTTTCTTTCCTAGCGTGTGGTTTAGTAGTGACTCAGAGGGTTGGTGACCAACAGAGCTGAAGGTAATGGGCAGTCTGTTAAAAGGGGGCTGCTTTTCTCAGTGGGGATAGTTCACTGACCTCAGACATTCTGATGACCATTTTGCCTTCTTACTTGATAGATGCCCTGTATCTGCTGTGCATTTTTCCTTTGTGTTTCTTGAGTTGGTGTATGTAACAGTCAGTCCTGGGGACAGTTTAAGACATTATTTTTTGTTTTGTTTTTCCCTGTTCGCTCCCAGTGTAACAATACTAGCACTCTGCAACAGGCCCCTCTGAGTGTTAGCAGCTGCTTTAAAAAGAGGGTCCCATTGGGTACTGACTTGTTAAGAAAATTCCCTGACATTAGTCTCCCATCAGTGTCATCCACCCGTTTCCTCTGGGGAACTGATGAGTTGTTTTGATGTTTCATTAAAAGGGGCTGGGCCTGTCAACCATGTGCTGGCTTGTCACCGGCAGCTGTCTCTTCCAGCTCAAGGGCTAGCCAGCAACAATAACCAGCCAGGGGGCAGAGTCGACCAAGGGTTGGGGAAGGGGGCGTTTCCCCTTGGTGTGTTTTGGGTGACTCTCCACCCCTTGGGGAACCTCATAGAAGAGAGAGGCGTAGTGGCTGCTCTGAGACGTAAGGCTGGGAGCAGACTGTGTAACAGCTGGCTAAAAAGGGCAGGTTTACATCCATGCGAAAATGGTCTGCTTATGGTTTGTTTTGCTGGAATCAGTATTTTCTGGATGTTGATAAAAGATTGGGCTGCCTGTTCAGGGTTGAACCAAGCTAAAGGGAGCTTGGGCAGCTTTTCAGTCATGCTTTCAAGATAGAACCAAAGGCTGTTTCTAAATCCGCGAATGAGGATTTTGACAGAGCGCCTGTTAAAACTCCTGCAGTGTTTGTGGTGGGCCGACAGCGGGACTGTGCTTCCTCTAGACCCATAAACATCCCAGCATTTGGAATATTCAGGAAGTGAGCAAATTGAACAAAGGAAGACCGTGTTGGAATTTAGCTTCAAAAAGAAATAGCTGGGCAGGTTAGTAAGACTAGTTTGTTAAATGATAGATGTTTTTTTCCTGCTTTAGAATTAGAAAAAGTTTGCAAAGGCTCACGTTTCAGAATTGTTTCTTTTCAGCCTGTAATTGGGCCTCCTTTGCTTTGACCTAGCCATCTGACAGGCACCTTTTTAACACACCAACTGCATACTCATCCCCGTGTGTTTCTGTGGGAGGAGCTGCAGCATCTCCCCAAGAACCTCACCTGTAACTCTGCGGAACGAATGTATACTCAGACCTTCTCACTTCTCCCCTAGGGCAGATCAGCTCTGTAAGTCCCCTCTGGACTTGTGTACAGAGAGACCTAAAGCGAAGAGTGGGGCTGTAAAGCGTAACCTAATTCTCTTTCCTATAGAGATTCTATTTTATTTAAAATCTATTTTTACACTAGTTAGAATCCTGCTGTTCTGGCCAAGTGCTTGTCTTGCATGCCTGACCTTGCAGAAGCTGAGGTGGATTGTAGCATACTAATTAAGAGAATTAGAAGTAGTTTACAGAGCGGGCTGGCTGCTCACTGCTCTGAGACGGCCTCCACCAGCAGCTGAGAGAGCGGAGGTTTTCAGCACAGGTGGGGTAAACGCTCTGAAAGGCTGCACCTAGAGGACTGAGCAAATAGGCATATGTTTCTGAGCTACTTGAAGGTTAAAAAAAAATCTCAACATATGTGAAGAACATGTTTTTTTCTAAACAGTCGTAGAGTCCTGTGTTTTAACTTTGACAACCTTATGTAAAATTGGGCTGTTAGTGTTTTCTTCAGGATGGAGATAAACCACTTGACATACCCATACTACCTGGAACAGTGAAGTTGCATTAAAATCACCAAACTTGGAAATGACTCTTGTTTTGTGTGAAATTTGTGCCTCTGGTTTACATTTGTTCAGAAGCGTGTAGCTAAGAATCCAGTGGCCCAGACTTAAAAAGAAATGTGAAAATCAGTAATGTGCGAGGTGAGCAGGTTGATGATTCATCTTTCAGCCCTTTTGATCCAGCTCCCTAAACTAATAAAAACTAGCTGAGCCAGATGTTGAGTAGGGAAAATCATCTGCATTTGGAGGCTCCACACAGGGGGAAGGTCCAGGCACCCAGTTCTTTGAAAACTAAAAATAATCAATTTATAAACCTGAGAGTGTTTTCCAAGCCCCACCAAGCTGAGATCACTTCAGTTTGGAGATTGTTGCAAGCATGACTGTTCCAAATATGTTGGGTTACCTACAGCACCAAGCCCGCTACCCCTCCTTGTGTGCTTTCTGGTGCGGTTGTCTTCATCAAAAGGGCTGAAAGGCTGATTCAAGCAGTCAGGCAAGAGAGCGTGGAGAACTTGGCAGATCACAAGTGGACAGCCGTCTGCCACCACTTGGAAATCCCTCTGCTAATACCGTCAGGATGCGCAAGCTACAAGTGCTATCTGCAAGACTTGGCTGGAGCACATGGTGCCATGTTGCATGTGCTGGTGTCATATTTTGTCTTGTATGATGAACCCCACGAGCTTATCTAGACTAGGACAGCCAGCCGCTTTTGCATCGTTTGAGTAAAACCACTGTTTCCTCTCGGATGGCACTGATGAGCTCTGCAGCACAGGAGTTCTGCTGCATTACTTTCTGTTGGCAGTGGTGGGGAAATGTTTCCCTTTATAAAAAGGCTGCAAGGAGTCTCTTTTAAGAACCGGCTCCTGCTCTTTCATGGCGTCAGGGGACACCTTTACTCCCCAGAGACCCAGCCATTACCTTCAGCAAGTTTAAGAAGCCACTAAATGTTCTTTAACAGGGTGTGCAGCTGACCAGGTCTTTTCATCCTTGCCTGTGAAAATCTGTGAAATGGGATTTCTAGAATGCCTGCACAGTGGCCACCCCAACAGATGTGGTGTTTAAAGTGCTGAAGAGTGAAGTAATGATAATGAGAAGTCTTTCCATTCCAGAACCACTAGTTTTACCCTGGAGTCAAAGGCCACATGTCTGCTTCCCTCCTGCAGTGTAAAATTGATTTTTTTTTTCTCCCTGAATGCTGCATTGTGGTGGAGACAGTGGGAAAAAATTCTTTGCATTTGTACGTGAGGGTAAGTTACGTAAGTCTACTTTTTTATTTTGGAGAGATACGTGGGCAGAAGAAGGAAGCCTCCTTATTCAGATTAATGTCATAATCAGCCTCTTTCTGCCTTCCTTCCAGTTTCTCATGGTAATCCCTCTCCCTTTGTATTCAGGAAACTCAGGTGCTCTCCTGGATTGCTCATAGACTCTTCAGACAGTAAGTTCTACCAGACAATAATTTTGCAAGTTGTGCTTCCAGAAAGCAAAATTTATGGGTTCATTCTAGCTAGTATCATGTTTATGAGCACTGAGTAGTTGCACTGTAATTCTGTAATCTAAGAGTACATGGAAAGGCTCTGCAATTGGTTCTTAATCTGGATTTTGCTTTCGTACTGCATCAGAGAAGGCCAGGAAGACATGAACAGTTTTTCATACAAGTTGACTGTGGTCTTTGGGGCCTAATGTTCAATTGCTTTGGTTCAGAAAACTTTTCACTAGAATCATCCCAAAAATGTGGTTTAAGTGCCTGGCACAGAGTTACCCTGCCAGCCAAGCCAAGCACCATTGAGTCGGATCCGACTCATGGCAACCGAGCTGCCCTAGTACAGATAACATTCAGTGAACTAAAGTAGTTCTGCTTCTTTTCAGACCATGTTTGAAATCCTGTGACCCAAGATTCCTTTAAGATCTGCCCTGAGGTTGTCTCCAAAATAAATTCAGGCAAGTTTGTATATAGTGGGAAGTCACAGAGGGAAATCACCTGTGCAGTCCCAGAATGTGAAGGTTTATGGTACCCAGGACAACATCTACTCTCAGATAATGAGATTGACAGTACTATTCTTTTCAATAAGGGAAAAGTAAACCTGTAGCACTGAGCATAAGTGTCATGTAGAAAAAGCAACTCTTACAAGGCCTCACAGCTATTCAGCTATATTTGGCCATCTTTTGTGCTGAAAAAGCAGTAGGTCTTAGATAATTCCCCTCCGTTTATTTCTTCATTTAAACAGGAATAGCCCAGGGAGACCCTTCATAATTCTAAATCCTCCATCCCTTGGTTTAATAGGTGAAAAGTTCAGCCTGTCCCTAGGGGACCTCGGGAAGTCAAGTCCTGTTAAAAGAATGAGGTGTTGCCACAGCTCGAGAAACTTGGTGTATCACTTTACATCATTAACATGGCGTTTAGCACCCGAAGACTTCGGTGCTAACTGAACCAGAAGGAACACACACTAATGTCTGGGAACAACAGATCTCAAAGAAAGACGTAGAAGTGAGAAAGAGCACATGGAAAATTTTAGGAGAGTTGCTGTCTTGGAAACACTCCAGTGGAGAGGGCCCCAGTTACTAATCACACAGCCAGAGGGTCTTCTAGCATCGTTTTCCGGGAATTGTCTTCTGTGAAAGACCCGACCTTAGCTGTAGCCCACGCACACATATTCTAACAGATTAGTTGATGTTCACGCAGAAGCTATGAGCCCAAAACAGTCTGTGAAAAGCATGGCATTAGAAAAGCCACGTCTCACTTCCCCCACCTCGCCACCCCACCTGCCCTCGGGGGAAAAAAAACTAAAATCCTCTTTTCAGAATGCATGCCTCAGTAAAACAGCTTCATTGCATTTGTTTCCGTGCTGCAGAAAGTCAACACCAACTGGCTTGGATCCCAAAAAGGGCCAACTGCAGGACGCTAAGGAGTCTGCAGCCAGCAGAGAGCTAAGGCCTACTCTGTCCACCCTCCCCCAGCACATTTGACTTTAATTATATGGGAACATGCCTCAGCCGGGGGGCTGCTGCCAGAACTCTTTGGCCCCAAAGGGGGAGGCCCTGTGCTGTGGCCCAGAAATTTTCCTAAAAGTCCATACAGAACCGTGGTGGCTTGCCAATCCGGCACTTTCTCTTTGGCAAGAGTCTGGGCTCTGCTTGGCCAGTGTAGGGGAAAGCTCTCTCTAGTCTTTTTCTTCCTGTGTCCTGGGTTCTCTTCTCTCTAGAGCTCCATTGTCCCTCACAGTTGTAAACAAGAAGGTTCATTGCTTCCAGAAACAGAATAATCCCAACAGATACCCCAGATCGAGTCCCTCTTTATATGGCTCTTTTATAGCCCATGGGGAGGGCTGCCTTCTTGGTAGACTCTTACCAAACAGTTTTCTTTTCATCTTCTGAGCTAATATTCTTGTGGGAAAGGGAGGTGATTGTCCATAAAGAACCCCAGTTTGATCACAGTCAGCTTGTGGGCTAGGAAGAACCTAGAAGGATGTCTGAAGAGAACTCTTGTCCAGCATTGGGTTATTTGAGTTAAGTCAGAGCATCACTCTGGCTTTGAAAGGATGCAGGGCTGATACTGGCACCTTGCACTTGCAGGGAATCAAAACTGGAAGCAAATCCTGTCTTCTGCTGTGACGTGGCTGCTTTAGGCTATTACTATGTGTGGTCCAGTGGATTCCCACTCATAGCAGCCCTATGGGGGGGGTACAGCTGCCTCCATGGGGCTTCTTTAGCCGTAAAGTTTCACCAGAGCAGGCTGCTGGGTCTTTTCTCCTGTGGAATGGCTAGTGGCTTCAAACCCCTGATGTCTCATTTGGCATGTGAGCTTTTAACCATTGCACCACTAGAGCTCCCTTTTCCAAGGCCAGCTGGCATTTATTGAACTCCCACATTCCTAACTACATCCCCAGTGCTGAGAGCTTTCCATGCAACCTTTAATTGCATCTTTAGCAGAACTCTGTGAGGTCTGTATAGGTGTCCCCACTTACCAAGAGGAAACCAAGGCTCAGTGAGAGACAGAACTTAGCCGAGGTCACAGGGCTGGTAGGCAATGGAGGCAGTCAGTGCACAGTCTCAGCTCTGTCCCACCCCAAAAGTTTTCTGTGCCCTTCACCACTCCGATATCCTTCCCCTAACTTTGGAACTGGGAAATGTAAAGGATGCGACTCCCAGTTCCTGTTGTTGCTTTGACGGGAAAAACTTTCCGTGGAGCTGAGCCCGATGTATGGTGGCCTCCCACACGTGAGAATAGGACTGTGCCACTCCAAATTTTCAAGAGCTAATTTCTGGAAGCAGATGGCCAGGCCTTTCTTCTAAGGCGCCTCTGGGTGGGCTTAGACTTCCAGCCTCCTTGAACACGGCAGGTAGCATCTGTACCACTGGGAACTCCAGCTTGGAGAAAGGAGAACATTGAATTGGGAGCATGTTCACGTAAGTCAAATCAGCACTGTCCCCTCTGCATGCGTTCTTCCCTTCTCACATAACTTCAGCTTCTCTCTCTCTTCTCCCTCATGTCAGTGGGATCTGAACTAGAACTGATAAGCAAAGGAGGAAGAAAAGCACTCCAGAGCCTTTTCCCCTGCTACATCCATGGGCCAGCTTTGAGAAATTACTCCATTTCAATTGTCCAGCAGGGCCCCTGTCACCCTGAGAGGGCCAGGATGCCCCATCTTGACCGAACATTGAAGCAGTCAGCTCTATTCTTTTACACAGAGCTCCAGGGAAGCTGATACCCCAGCTGGAAAAGTGGTGATCTTTTACTTCTGGATAAAACTCCCAACTCTGAGGACTTCTGTCTGCAATGCTGTGGGTTTCATTATTGCTCCCAGAGAAATTATTAAGCTGGCATGAGCAGACTAACTGGAAACTCTAGATTCTGGAGGGATTAGCTTAACTTCAGGCTTCAGTTCATTACAGAATAAACAGGGGAGAGAAACCTTACAATAAAATTCTTATAGACTACAAGGGAGCATGATCAAGCAGTGCTCAGTTGGCAGGTGGCAATTGGTGTGTGTGTGTGTGTTCTTAGAGCATTTTCTTTTTTCTTTTTTTTATGTTACAGAAAGCCTGGATTTATGGTATAGACCCAAGACCTCTTTGTGTTCTATTATTCCATTTACCCTATATATAATTATACAGTTGGATATAATTGTATTTTTTAAATACTATAAAATAATAGCAGGGATATTATCTTTTAAAACACAAAAGTATAGGCCTATTACTAGAGGAGAGTGGAGAGGGTGGAGAGGAAGGAATGGGGGATTGTTACATAGCACAGAAGGGAGGAATGTGCTATTACCAGGTAAGGAGAGCAGTGGGAGTTGCACATAGGCGGGCATGCAAATTTAAACTGGATTGTACACTTTCACTCAATCACAAATAATTTTTTTTAAAAGCACAAAAGTATAATGTTTGTATTTTTTGATTGAGATATCATTAACATACAGTAGTATATAGATCTTGGGGGCAGGGCCAGCGATGGAGTACTCAAGATAACTTCTGTGATCCCTCTAACAACAAAGATCCCAAAGAACAAACAAATTGATTATATATGACATTCTAGGAGCTCTGAGCATAAAAGGGAAAGTTGAGAAATCACACCGAGCAACAGAGAAAGAAGAGTCGGTCCAGAAGTAGCTAGGGCTGGCCAGACCTGACCCGCCGGCGATTAGCTGCAGTCAGTTTGGTGAATGGAGCAGTGGACTTCAGAGATTGTTCTCCTCAGTAGGAGACACTGAGCAGCACAAAGTCCATTTACACCTCCAGAACCAGTGAAAAATGGTTCTCGATGGTCAAAAGCTAAATGGCTTGAATTTAATCTACTGTGAACACATCTAAAACTTTCCTTCAAAATAAGTCCTGTCTTCCATTTCCCAACATGTCTCCTCCTATCTCTGCTCTGCACCAGGCTCCACAGACTGACCTGTACCTGGTCAGTAGAAGTAGAACCCCTTATGCATGCCCTCAGCCATTCTCCTAGATTCAGAAAGGGAACAGGTTAATTAACAAACAGGAAGGAAAAACAAAATCTGCCAGTTCCCCTGAGCTGGAATTTCAGGGCAGAAAGAGTTCCTTCACCTAGGCTCAGGCATGAGGTGACATGCCTTTGTGACAGACACTCGTTGATCAACAGCTGTCAGCTGCCTGTCTTTCTCAGTATGTGCAGTGAGATGCCTATGCCTACATCAGTCACCCCTGCCCATCTAGAACTGTAGGGAAGAGCTTGCAGCACACACTTGGTGACTGACTGCGTGGACACCTGAGCTGAATCCATATGAGAAAACTAAATGGACTCCTGGGCTCGCATGCCTAATAACAGCTCTAACCACCCGGTGACAGGATGTTAGAACTTCAAAGGTGCCAATAACCAAACTAGCGCACACAACCAGCCTATTTGGACATTTCAAAATGAGAAGCTACTTCAACATAACTTGAATACTCCTTCCGTCTTAACCCAATATTGCAAGGACAGAGTAGCTGGGGCAGGGGGCAGGGGACCATGCTCTTAGGCAAAATTGAAGCCAATTGGCACAACTAGCATTTTGCTAAGAGGGCTCTCTGCAACCCACATTGGTGAGTGGTGTCTGGGGTCTTAAAAGCTGCCAAGCTGCCATCCGAGGGCACAGCAAATGGTCCCTACTCAGCAGGAACGGATGCTCACCAAGGACCAAAATGACATGGGGTAAAGACGACCCAGAAGACAGAGAGACCCACATGAGAGGGTGCCTACATAGACTTGGGACGGGAAGAACTGGATGGTGCCCGGCTACCACTAGTGATAGCTGCAATCTCACTGGCAACACAAGAACAAAAAGGGGTGCACCCTGAGATTTCCACTAAAAGACTGCAATTGATGGTCCAGCGGCTTTGGGGTTCCCCTGGGAGCATGGCCCCTGGCCCATAAATCATAACGAAGGTCCACTCTTTGGACACGAATGGATTGGACTTGGCGATGCAGAGTGACCATATATTGGATGCATTTTATGGTTCTATGCATCTATAGGATATTATCCTGCTGACCTCTGGCTGGAGGAAGGGGAGTGGGTGGAAAGGAGACTGTTGGGAGGATGAGACATGTATGGAGCAGAGGAATAGTGTGCTGTCACTGGTCAGGGAAAGCAGTGGAAGCTGCATATAGGTGGGCATGTAAATTTATACAGGAATGTACATTTTCACTCAGTCATAATAAAAAAAAATGAGAAGCTAAAGCAGAGTAAGCAACAAAATACAACTTACTGATGGTTTGGAGAAAACAGTCAATATCAAATCACTGAAAGAGGCAGACCATGATGGCTTCAGAAAGCTCCCAAAACAAAGAAGACATTTTCCAGATAAAGAGAACTTCCTGGAATTAACAGAGGTGGAATACAAAAGATTATATTTAGAGCTTTTCAAGACATCAGGAAGGAGATGAGGCAAAATTCAGCATAATGTAATGACAGAACAGGCTTCAAGAAGGCATACAAACAGATGAAGCAGAAATTCAGAAGACTAATGAAATTACAGAATTAGCTCCATAGAAAGTCAAAGGAGCAAAATGGAGGCAATGGAAAGCCACATTAGTGAGACTGTAGATAAAGCACATGACACCAACATATTTGAGATCCCAAAAGAAAGACACCCAAAGCATATTATAATCAAACTGGCCAAAACCAAAGATAAGTAGAGGATTTTAAAAGTGGCTAGGAATAAACAAAAAATAATCTACAAGGGAAAGACAGTAAGACTAAGCTCAGACTGCTCAGCTGAAATGCAGACAAGAAGGCAATGGGATGATATATGGAAAGCCTTGAAGAAAAATCACTGAGAGTTACATATCCAGCAAAACTATCTCAAAAATGATGGCAAAATTAGGACAGTTCCAGATAAACATAAATGTAGGCAATTTGTAAAAACCACAGCAAAATTACAAGAAATACTAAAGAGAGTCCTTGAGTTAGAAAATCAGTAACATCAGATAACAACCTGGCTAGAACGCAGAACAGAGTGACAGGTTATCAACCCAGATACAGAAACCCCCAAAATTAATCAAAGGCAAAACAGATGTCACTATGTAAAAGATGACAACATTAGAACAAAAAAAACTCAAAAAAGAATATAGTCATAAAATCTTTCATATGTAGAGCAAGTCAAGATGATAAAGACTTTTAAATTTAGAAAAAAAACTTTCAGAAAATGAAAAGACAAACTTACAAAAAGGAAATTAATGATCCACGCATCAAAATTTAAAAAACCTTGAAGTCTCAGCAAATGCAAAACCAACAGCAAGAAAAAGATGAAAAGAAAACACATAAAAACTATTTGGCACAGAAAATTAAGTGAAACAAAGAAATTGTCACCCACGCACAAAAAAAGTCATCACACTGACAGCTTAAACTCATATCTATCTGTAATTATGCTGAATGTAAATGTATGAAACGCACCAGTAAAGAGATGGAGAGTGGCAGATTGTTTTTTAAAAAAATATGTTCCATCTGTATGCTGCCTACAGGAGAGATGCCTCAGACTTAAACATACAAACTAAAACTCAATGGAAAAAATATATGTAGCAAACAACATTCAAAAAAGAGCCAGAGTGGGAGCAATATCAATTTCAGATAAAATAGACTTTAAAGCAAAATCTACCATATTGGATAAGGAAGGACACTATATAATGATTAAAGGGTCAGTTCCCCAGGAGAACATAACCATACCAAATGTCTACATATCCAATGATAGGGCTGCAAAATACATACGACAAACTGTAACTGCACTGAGTAGAGAAATAGACAGTTCCACAATAATAGTATGAGACTTCAACACACCAGTTTTGATGAAGGACAGAACATCCAGAAAGAAGCTTAAAGACACAAGATCTAAATGCCACAGTCAACCAACTTGACCTCATGGATGTATGTAGAACACTACCTAACAGCAGTCTTTTCCAACACATTGGAAACGTTCTCTAGAATAGACCACGTATTAGGCCATAAAGCAAACTTTAACAAAATTCAAAGCATCAGAATACCACAAAGCATCTTTTCAGACCATAAAGCCATAAAAGTACAAATCAGTAACAGATAAAGGGAGAAAAAAAAAAATTAAGCATGGGAACTGAACAACACCTCACTCAAACAACTACTGAGTTATAGAACTCAAGGACAGAATAAAGACATTCATAGAATCAAGTAAGACTGAAAACACAACCTACCAGAACCTTTGGGACACAGCAAAAGCAGTTGTTCTATCTCTGTTTATGTTAATTTATGTAGGTAGTATGTTCCTAGAAATTTGCCCGTTTCCTCTAGCTTTTCAAATTTGTTAGAGTCCAATTTTTTATAGTATTCTGTTATGAAGCCAATTTATTTTAATAAGTGCACACATCCAAAAAAGGAGAAAGGACCCAAATTGAAGCATTAACCCTACAACTTGAACAAGTAGACAGACAGCATGTATTTCTTCCCTCAGTTAGTGAAAAATATACTAAGACTTTCATTATGTTTGTGGCAGTACGCTGTTTATTCTCCTGATTCTTTAATGTTATCCACTCTCTAAGAAGTAACTATTTAAATTGAAAAGATAAAGAGCTTGTTTGTAGGTAACACATCTTTGTAAATTATAGAGTAACATCTTAAGCCTTTTATTTCTGACCCAAAGTTCTTAGTTATCAGTTGACACAGTTTCTCTCAGTGGCATCACTATTCAACTAGTGACCAAGTTAGAGTGCTTAAAATGAAGCCCTTGTGTGCACCAGAAGAAAGCAAATAATATGAGCAGTTAGAAGAACAATCTAAAAAGTTAACAAGACCAAAGCTGGTTCTTTGAAAAGATCAACAAAATCAAAACAACCAATGACCAAATTGACAGAAGGAAAAAAGGAGAGGAAGCAGATAGCCCGAGTAAGAAATGAGAAGGACAATATCTTAGCAAACCCAACTGAAAAGAAAACAAGTCCTAACAGAATACTATGAAAAACTGTACTCTAACAAACTTAAAAAACTGGAGGAAACGGACAAATTTCTAGAAGCACATTACCTACATAAATTAACATAAACAGAACAACTTGGTAAGCCCATAACAAAAGAAATTGAAAAGGGCATTTAAAAACCTCCCAGCAGAAAAATATCCATGGCCCTGATGGCTTCACTAGAGAATTCTACCAAACTTTTAGACAAGAATTATCACCACTACTACTAAAGGTATTTCAAAGCATACAGCAGAGTAGAATGCTACCAAATGCATTCTTTGAAGCCAGCATAACCCTGATACCCTGATACCAAAACCTGGTAAAGACACCACAAAGAAGGAAAACAACAGACCAGTCTCTCTCATGAATGTATGTGCAAAAATCCTAAACAAAATTCTAGCCAATGGAACAAACAGCACATCCAAAAAATAGTTCACCATGACCAAGTGGAGTTCATACCAGGGATGCAGGGATGGTTCAATATTAGAAAAACAGTGAATAAAATCAACCACATAAATAAAAGACAAGAACCACTTGATTTTATCAATCGATGGAGAAAAGGCATTTGATAAAGTCTAACACCTATTCATGATTAAAAAAAACTCTCAGCAAAATAGGAATAGAAGGGGAACTCAGCATAATAAAGGGTATTTATACAACGCCAACAGCCAACATCATCCTAAATGGATAGAATCTGAAACTATTTCCCTTGAGAATGGATGCCCGTTGTCACCACTTTTATTCAACGTTGGGCTAGAGGTTCCAGCCACAGCAGTCAGGCAAGAAAAAGAAATAAAAGGGCATCCAGATTGGTAAGGAAGAAGTCAAAGTATCTGTATTTGCAGATGATATGATCTTATACACAGAAAACCTAAAGAATCCACAAAAAACCTACTGGAAATACTAGAGTTCAGCAAATTATTACGATACAAGGGAAACATAGAAATCAGTTGGATTCCTTTACACCAACAAGGACAGCATCACAGAGGAAGTCACCAAATCGGTATCATATACAATAGCCCCCAAGAAGATAAAATACTTAGAAATAAGTTGAACCAGAGATGTGAAAGACCTATACCAAGAAAACTACAAGACATGACTGCAGGAAACCAAAGAAGACATAGGTGGAGAAACCTGTCTTGCTCGTGGTTAAGAAGACTACCCAAAGCAATCTGTGGACACACTGCAATCCTGATCCAAATTCCAGTGTCATTTTTTAATGACATGGAGAAACAAAAGGGAAGAAGCCCTGGATATGTAAAGCATTGCTGAAGAACAAAAACAAAGTGGGAGTCCTCACATAGCATGGTACTGATACAAAAGACGCATAGACCAATGGAACAGAATGGAGATTCCAGACTTAAAATCATCTGCCTATGAGCAGTGGATGTTTGACAAAGGCTGTAAGTCCAGACACTGGGGAAAAGACAAGGCTTTTTAAGAGATGGTGTTGGCCTAACTGCATGCCATCTTCAAAAAAATAAAACAAGTTCCATATCTCACACCATGCACAAAAACTAACTCAAAATGAATCAAAGACCTAAGTAGCAAATTTAAAATGATACAGATCATGAAAAAAAAGGGGGGGGGACAATGCTGGGAGTCCTAAAACAAGCCATAAACAGAATGCAAAACATTACTAACAATGTGCAAACGCCAGAAGAGAAAATGGTTAACCAGGAACTCCTAAAAATCAAATACTTATGCTCATTCAAAGACTTCACCAAGAGTCAAAAGACAGCCTACCGACTTTGAAAAAAAAATTGACTATGACAAATCCAGGTAGCATCTAATCTCCAAAATCTACAAGATACTGCAAAATCTTAACACCGAAAAGACAAATAACCCAATTAAAATGGGCAAACGTTAAGAACAGGCATTTCAGCAAAGAAGACATCCAAGTGGTAACACGTACATGAGAAAATAGTCATGATCATTAGCCATTAGAAAAATCCAAATCAAAACTGCAAAAAGATGTACTCTCACCCCAACTAGTCTGTCATTAATCCTAAAAACAGAGAGTAATAAACATTGGAGAGACTGTGGAGAGACTGGAATACTTCTATTACTGCTGGTGGGAAGTCAAATGGTACAACCACTTTCATAATCGATTTGGCACTTTCTTTAAAAAACTAAAAATAGAAATACCATATGATCCAGCAATGCCACTTCTTAGAATATAGTCTGGAGAAATAAGCGTTATCACACAAATAGAAACATGTACACTAAGTTTTTTGCAGCACTCTCCACAATAGCAAAAAGATGGAATCAACCCAGGTGCCCATCAGTGGTCGAATGGATAAACAAACTATGATATATTCACACAATGGAATACTATGTAATGATAAAGAACAATAATGAATTTGGGAAACGTAACGTGGAGGAATCTGGAAGCCATTATGCTGACTGAAATTCGTTGCAAAAGTACAAATATTGTATAAGACCACTATTGTAAAGACTCAAGAAAAGGTTTAAACACAGAAGAAAGCAGTTTTTGATGGTTACATTGGTGGGGAGGATGGGAAAGGGGTATTCATTAATTAGATAAGACAACATACAGTAGAGGTGAAGTCAGCACAACTGGACTAAACCAAAAGCTAAGACGTTTTGTATATATAACAATAGAGCAGCAGGGGCAGAGCTCTGGAGACTATGCTTTCAGGGGACTTCTAGGTCATTTGGTATGACAAAGTGTTTTAAGAAAATTTGTTGCCTCCTACTTTGGTTAGTGGCATCTAGGTCTTAAAAGCTAGCAAGTGGCCATCTAAGAAGCATCCATTGTTACCAGCCAACCTGGAACAGAGGAGAAAGAAGGACATCAAAGGCCAGGAAAATCTGAGCCCAAGAGACAGAAAGGGCCACGTAATCCAGAGACTACATCACATGAGACCAGAAGGACCAGATGGTCCCTGGCCACCACCAGTGACTGCCCTGACAGGGAACACAACAAAAAATCCCAGACACAGTGGGAGAAAAACAGGTGTAGAATTTGAACTTTACTAAAAAGACCAGGCCTCACGGTCCAACAGACTGGAGGGTCTATGAAAGACATGGTCCCCAGACTGTCTCCTAGGCCAGAACTGAAACCAATTCTTCAAGGACTGGACTGGTCTATAAAATTATCTTGGTGAAGAGTGTGCTTCTCGGCTGAAGTAGATACATGAGGCTAACTGGGCAGCTCCTGTCCAGAGGGGGATGAGCAGGCAGAGGGGGACAGGAGCTGGATGAATGGCAAAAGAAATACAGGGTAGTGTGCCAGCTGTCACAGGGTGGGGAGAGCAACTACAGTTACATAGCAGTGAGTGTGTAAATTTTTGTATGACAAATTGACTTGGATTGTAAACTTTCCCTTAAAGCATAATAACATATATATATATATATATATATATATATATATATATATGTAAAGAATACAGATCTTAAGTGTTCGGGTCCGGTGTTCAGCTGCCCACTGAACAAAGTTCACTTGCTGCTGCTTCTGAAATTTCTGTGTAAGAGAATTTTCTTGTGTCTGCAGTCAGCTAATCTCCCATGAGAGGTGAACTGAAAAGCATCCATTATAGTGTGTACTTCCTCTTCATATTTTTCATATAGTAGATATCAGATAAGATTGGAAAGAATAAAGAAATCTTAGTGTCTGTATTAGCATCGTATATAGAATCTTGCCAGGAAAAGCCAGGATGCTTCTCAGAGTCAGAAAGGCGAGATGTCGGTTTGCTTAGTTTAGACACGTTATCAGGAGGAACTCATCTGGGAGGAGAACACATCATGCTTAGTAAAGTGAAGGAGAAAGAGGAAGACCCACAATGAGAGACGGATTGACACAGTGGCTGGACAATGGGCTCGAACATACCTACTGCTGTGGTGATCTACCACTTGCCGTACTGTGGTGTTTTGTGTGTTGCCGTGGTACTGGAGGCTATGCTGCTGGCATTTCATGTACCAGCAGGGTCGCCTATGGTGGACAAGTTTCAGTGGAGGCTCCAGACTAAGACAGACTAGGAAGAAGGACCTGACAATCTACTCTGAACAATATCAATACCACAGGGGTAAAATTTTGCTGAAGATAAAAGTACATTGACAGAGAGCTGAGACAGCTGCAAACATCCATCAATAACTGGAACATGGGATGTACAGAGTATCAATCTAGGAAAATTATTTTTAAGTTTTCAAAAGTGAAATAGAATGCTTAAAGATAGATATCCTAGATGTTAGCTAAAATGGACTGGTACTGACATTTTGGATTGGGGCAGTCACGTGGTCTGCTATGCCGGGATTGACAAATTGAAGAGGAATGGCATCACATTCATCATCAACAAGAACATTTCAGGAGCTAGCCTGAAGCACCGTGCTGTCTGTCGTGACAGGATAACATCCATACAGCTACTATGAAGACCAGTCAATATGGCTGTTATTCACCGGTATGCACCAACCACTAGGGACAAAGATGAAGACATTAAAGATTTTTACCAACTTTTAAGGTCTGAAATGGATTAAGCATGCAAGACAATGGCATTAATAATCACTGGTAATAAGAATGCCAGAGCTGGAAGCAGTGAAGAAGGATCAGTTGCAAGAAAATAGGGCGTTGGTGAAAAAAGTGATGTCAGAGATCACAGGATAGAATTTTGCAAGAACAATGACCTATTCGTTGGAAATACCTTTTTTTTTTTTTTCAGCAACATAAATGGCCCTCGTCAGATGAAATACACAGGAATCAAATCAGCTACATCTGTAGAAAGAGACGACAGAAAGGCTCAGTGTCAGCAGTCACTGCAAGGCCAGTGCCCAGCCAAGGAACACACCATCAGTTAGTTGCTCATACGCAAGTACAAGTGGAAGCTGAAGCCCAAGAGATCTGAAGTATGACCTTGAGTATATCCTACCTGAAGTTTAGAGACCATCTCAAGAATAGCTTTGATGCATTGAACCCTAAGGACCGAAGACAAGTTGCAGAATGATATCAGGGACATTATAAGTGAAGAAAGCAACAGGTCATTAAAAAAAAGGAGAGTCCAAAATGAATGTCAAAAGAGACTATGAAACTTGTTCTTGAACATTAGGTAGCTGAAAGGAGTGGGAGAAATGATGAAATAGAAGAGCTGAACAGAAGATTTCAAAGGGCAGCTCAAGAAGACAACACAAAGTATCATAACGGAATGTGAAAGGACTTGGAGTCACAAAACTAACAGAGAAGAACATGCTCAGCATTTCTCAAGCTAAAAGAACTGAAGTAAAAATAAAGCCTCAAGTTGCACTATTCAAGTATTCTATGGTCAAAATATTGAAGGAGGCAGGAAGCATCAAAAGATGAAGTCAGTATACAGAGTCACTGTGCTAAGAAGCGGTCCCAGCTCAACCATTTCAGTAAGTAGCATGTCATCAACAACTGATGGTGCTGAAGGAAGAAGTCCAACCTACACCAAAGGCACTGACAAAATCAAAGCTGCAGGAACTGACGGAATGAACTGAGATGTTTCAACAAACGGATGAAGCGCTCTCTCATCTGTGCCAACAAATATGGAAGACAGTTACCTAGCCACACGACTTGAAGAGATTCATATTTGTGAACTTTCCAAAGAAAGGTAATCCAACAAAAGGGGTAAATCATTGAACAATATCATTCATATCACATGCAAGTAAAATTTAGATGAAGCCAGTTTTGAAATAGTGATTGTAGCAGTACCTTGACAGGGAACTGCCAGAGAAGAGGACATGGAACTAGGGATATTATTGCTGATGTCAGAAGAATCTTGGCTGGAAGAACAGAAGCCCATAAAAATGTTTGTTTTATTGACTATGAAAAAGCTTTCAACTGTGTAGATCCCAACAAACTATGGATAATATTGCAAAGACGGGAATTCCTGACCACTTGATTTTGCTTGTGGAGAACCTTTACATAGACTAAGAGGCAGTTGTTCAAACAGAAAAAGGGTCTACTGTGTAGGTGAAAATCTGGAAAGGCATGCATCAGGACTGTCTCCTTTTACTGTATTGATTCAGTCTGTGGGCTGAATAATTGGAGAAGCTGGGCAATATAAAGAACAGGGCATCAGAATTTGAAGAAGATTCATTAACTGCAGTACAGAAATGACACAGTCTTGCTTGTTTAATATGAAGAGGATTTAAAGTATTTAGTGATCAAGTTCAAAGACTACAGCATTCCATATGGATTATACCTCAACATAAATATTCCTTAGATCTGGTCCAATAAGCAGTCAGCATTATGATAGAGAAAAAGAATTGATACATTTGAATCAGGTTTCTGAACAGGTCATGGCTGAAGGAAACAAGGATAGTATTTGCATTACATAGCAACCAAAGCATCCCGTCAAATCTTGTCCTGAGTAGGAAACGAGCCTTACCTCTTCAGGGATGCTGTCTGTCCACACTACTTTGAATGCTTGTTGCTCTACACCATACCAACAAAACAAAACCTGTTGCTGTTAAATTAATACCAGTTCATACTGTCTCTGTAGGACAGAGTAGACCTGCCCCATACTAGAGTTTCCAAGGAACACCTGGTTGATTCGAATCCCAGACTTTTGGCTAGCAGCCAAGTTCTTAACCACTGCACCAAGACAGCTGTGTTGCTCTCCACATGCTTGCCAATAATCCAGTCTCCTGGTAGGAGAGTGACAGACATTGAGAGCGGTGTGGTCAGCCAACTACATTCGAATAAGGCTGTGCTCTTTCCTCCTTCGGACGAAATCTGACAGGCAAGAGCTTCGGTTGCTACGCAACCCTTGTTTCCATCAGCCATTACTGAACCTTCCTGAATTAGTTCAAAGCCTTGATTTGAATTATGGTATTGGTGGAGAATATTAAATATACTGTTGACTGTCAAGAGAATGAACAAGTCTGTCTAGAAAGAAGAACAGCCAGAATGCTCCTTAGAAGCAAGGATGGTAAGACTTCATCTCATGTTCTTTAGACATGTTATTAGGAGGGACCAGTCTCTGAAGAAGGACATCATGCTTGCTAACTAAAGCAGAGGGTCAGCAAAACAGAGGAAGACCCTTAACTAGATGAATTGACACAGTGGCCTCAAACATTGCATCAACTGAGAGGACAGCACAGGACCAGGCAATGTTTTGTCTTGTTGTACGTAGGGTTGCTGTGAGCCAGAACCAACTCAACAGTACCTAACTGCGTTGTGGAGACGGCTGAGGACCGGGCAGCATTTTGTCCCGTGACACACATGGTCCCTGTGAGTCAGAGTGGACTCGACAGCACCAAACAGCAAAGGTAAAAGTTATCATAAGAACCTGGCGTTAGCAGCCAGCTGACCACGGAGAAAAATTTGTCTGTGCAGTGGGCTTTCAGCTGGTTCCTTTTGGGCACACTACCCTCTGCTTTGGTTACCTTGGTTTTAAGTAATCAGGTTGTATCCTGGAAAGAAGAGGAGAAAGTCCTAGAAGGATTTTACTTGGCACTCTCATGTATTTCTTACTCATCTAGTCATGCATAGGTGGAGCATACCAAACCCAGTGCCATCGAGTCAATTTCAACTCTTAGGGACCCTATAGGGCAGAATAGAAGAGCTCCGTAGAGTTTCCAAGGAGCACCTGACAGATTCAAACTATCTACCTTTTGGTTAGCAGACGTAGCACTTAAGCACTATGCCACCAGGGTTTCCATATAGCTGGACAGTGATGCCAATGAAGCCATAAGCACTAAGGAACCAATATTCCAAGGTTAGGTGCACACATGTTCTGAAGGTAGAATTGGAAGTGACTCTGAAGATCATCTTAGCCATTTCTGTCATTTTACAGACAAAGAAATGTACCTCCCTGTAAGCCTCCCTTCCATACGTTGTCCCCTTGGCACCAGCCAGCCTCACTCCGCTAGACCTTGAAGACATCATGCCTCCTCTACTCTGGTCTTGGGCTACTGCTCCTTCAGACGGAGCCTCCCTTCCTCTAGCCAACTCCTTCCTATCCATTCAGCTGTCCTTTGGACATGTCTTCTTAAAGAGGCCCTCACCCAGCACTGTGTCCTCACCCAGCCTGCTGCCTTTAAAAGAAAGTCAAAGTCACTGCTGTTGAGTCGACTCTGACACATAGCTACCCTATAGGACAGAGTAGAACTGCCCCATGGAGTTTCCAAGGAGCACCTGGCATATTGAGCTGCTGACCCTTTGGTTAGCAGATGTAGCACTTAACCACTACGCCACAAGGGTTCCCCTGCTCCCTTGGGCCACAGCTCCCTCCTCTCCTATCTCCTTCTCATGTCTTTCTAGCACCTTCCTCTGGCCACCCAAGGCAAGGATTTTTCAGAGCTCAAGGCCAGACTTCCTCTTTCTCTTTAAGTGAGTGTGCCAATTCCCGTGGTTCAAAAGCTCATCTCCCTGCTATCGCATCCCCAGCTGACTACCTCTAGCCCGGCCCCTCCTCTGAGCCCCAGACTCACATGTCCACCTGTTGACTTGATCTCTACTATGATGCTGCACACAGTTCCAGCTTGACATGTCTGAAAGGCATCTTTCGTTCTCCCGTGGCCCCAGGCTCCGGTCTTTTGTCTCAGAATAAGAACCACCCTCATCCATCTAGTAACCATCATTCTGGGTTTTCTTAATCATCTAGTACTACTGTAACGGAAGTACCACCAGAGGGTGGATGGCTTTAACAAAGAAAAGTTTATTCTTACATGGTCCAGTAGGCTGGAAGTCCAAATTCAAGGTGCTGGCTACAGAGTAACATTTTCTCTGCAGGCTCTGGAGGAAGGTCCTTGTATTGCATCAGTCTTTGGTCTGAGGGCATGTTGGCACAGGAACCTCTTGTTAAAGGATGCACTCTGCTCCCAGCGCCACTGTCTTTATGGTGTGAGGTCCCTAACTCGCTGCTTGCTTCCTTTTCCTTTTATCCCTTGTAGGATCAAAGGTGGTGCAAGCCACAGTACAAAGAAACTCCCTTAGTCAAGAGTGTTAGGGTCCCACCATAATCCTCTTCAACATAATCCAGTCTTGCCCTGTTAACTCCAGGCAGAGGTTAGGATTTACAACATAGGAGGCTCACCAAACGAAGGACCGCCACACAGTGCTGGGAATCATGACCCAGCTAGACTGCTGCACACATTTTTGGGGACACAATTCAGTCTGTGACATGAGTGATACAAGAAATTTGGGTGTCACTTTTGATTCCTCTCCTTCTCCTCATCCATCATCAGGCCCTCTTGTACCTGTCCCTCGAATAGTTATGGAGGTCACTGTCCTCTCCACCCAGTCACACCACCATCATCCAAGCCACCAACTTCTGTCAACTGAACAATTGCCACAGACTAGTCTTCCTGCTGTTACTTTTATTGTCCTCCACAGAGGTGAACTGTTCCCTGGATCTTACAGTAAAATCTAAACTCTTGCCTCAGCCTCCAAAACCTTGTGTGACCTGGCCCTGACCTGCCTCTTTAAGCTAATCTGACGTCCCTCCTTGACTGCTTCCCAGCTACCTTGAGACTTACACAGTTTTGACTTCCAAGCTCTTTCCTACCACAGGGCCCTTGCATGTGCTGTTCTAGCTTCCAGGAATATCCTCCCAACCGCTTGGAAGGACCCAGAACTTCCCATCCTTTAGGTCTTAGCCTATGTGTCCCACTCTCCACCCACCCACCCCCACTAACCAGTGAGTGTTCCTTCATACCACCCCTGGCCCAGCTCCTTGCTGCGAGTCTTGCCTCATCTCTTTGCTTATCCCCTTCATAACATTTAGGGCAATGTGTGACAGTTTGATTTGTCTGTTTATATTTTTCCAGCTAACTAAATCCTTTGAAGCCAGAGTTGATGGCTGGTTCTTCAGTGCATCCCGTGTTTATTAAGAAAGTAAAGGTTGAGTTTATTTGGTCACACCACAGAGCTAGGATTAGCATGCAGGTCTCCCATCTCCTCATTTCTGTAGCCTTCCACATTCCTTTCCTAAGAAAGCTGCTTTCTGACTGAGCCTTAGGATGAAGTGAGCGGAGCCACTGTAAACAAGTCCTCAAGGGTGTGTGCTGGCTAGCCTCAGCCACCAACTCTTCCCTCCCCTGCTGTGTTAGCTCAATCCACTTCCTTACCCTCTCTGCGCTCTAGTTTCTCCCCTCTAAAATGTGATAAAGCTGCTAGGATGATGATCATTAATTGTGTTAATGATTAATATGATCATTAATCGTATTCATGATACTGTCACATCGGCGTCCTGATAAATGGTAATTAACTCATGAACTCAGGGAGTGCCTGTGAAGTGCTTTGCACAAGGTTCGGTAAATGTCAAGGTCGCAGATGCAGGAGAAGAGTGCTCAAATCAAGTCCTTAAGTATATACCTAGGACCTACTAAGGACAGCGTGCCCTTGGAGTCACATATGAGTAGCATGCGTCCCTGCCTCCATGGAGCTTGCCATTGCCCAGTAAAGATGTGATAAGCATGCTGCTGAGACTGGAGGGTTCAGGGGAGGACAGTGTGGTGCAGAGGTTATGGGCCCAAAGCCAGGCCTGGGTTCTAATCCTGCGGCTGCCTCTGCTGGCTGTGTTACGTGATATCGCTAAAGCACTTTTCCATCTTCGGTCCAGTGGGGATAAATGTTTCTGTCCTTCACAGGATTGTTGTTTTTATGAGCTAGTGTTTAGCTCCGTGGACACTGTTGGGGTGTCTGTTGTTCCAGCCTTCCCACCCTGCTCTCTCAGGCTGTGTTGGTGGCCCCTTTGCCACCCCCTGAGAGTCCTGTGCTTATCTCTGTCCCTCTGTGTAACCACTCCTCGGGCTAGGCTGGGTGCATGTTGATGGCGAGATGAGCCCTCGAGTGGGAAGATGTCCAGAAACCAGACTGATCAGGACATTCTTGGGAGCAGGGGACAGTAGTCAGTGACTGAGGATGGGGCAGAGAAATTCACAGACACAGGAGAGAGGCCATCGCACTGGGTGCTGGGTCATGGCGAGCACATTCAGTGTAGTTACCCAGGACAGAGGAGGGCACAGAGAGCCGCAGGGGACCAGTCAGTGTAGAACAGAAGTTTGCCAGCAGCAGGAAGGAGAATGATGAATGGAAGCTCAAGGGAGGCACAGAAGATTTGTTCCCTTCTAAACCGGGGGAGCCTTGAATAGGTTTCTAGGTGTCCCGAGCTGCAGGAGCCAGTAAAGGAGCCACTGAGGGCTAGGTGAAGGTCCATTGTTCTTTCATTGTCTTCACCTTTGTGCAGTTTCCCCCTGGGGACCCGCCTGCCTCATTTGTTGATCCATAGCCCAAGCCAAGTCCACTGCCATTGAGTCAGTTGTCACTCATAGCAACCCTGTAGGACAGAGTAGAACTGCTCCACAGGGTTTCCAAGGAGCACCTGGTGGATTCAAACCACTGACCTTTTGGGTTAGCAGCTGTAGCTCTTAACCACTGTGACACCAGTGTTTCCTGATCTGTAGCAGGCAGGTTTAACTAACCATTAAGCAAGGTTCACACTGGCTTACTTGTGTTTACTTACTGATTTGTAGTGCACCATTTCACTTGAGTTTCATCACATCCCTGATGTGAAAACCAGATGAAATTTTCCTCTTCCGATTAGTAAGTAAGCACAAGTAAGCCTGTGCATCCCTTACTTATTGAGTAATCAGTTCCTGGGCCGTAGTCTGCTCCTAACTGGATGCAGTCATGTGGCTGAAGCCCGGTCAATCAGCACTTTCTGATTTCTTTGTCCACAGTGATAGATTCATGAATGAACACAGGACACAGTTCTGCCCAGAGGACATCAGCCCTAGGATGTTTGCTGAAACTGCATCTTCTGGGGTTTGCCAAGCTGGTGAGAATGGAATCCTGGAGCTTTTAGGGGCGATAAGGAGGATCTGTCAAAGAATTAAGTCAACACAGAGGACAACAGAGCTGAAAGATTGAGAGGGACTGAGTCCCAGTAACATCATCTGTGCCCCTGTGCCCAACACATTCTTCAGCCAATTTGTGCTGGAATTTGTGCCACTTAAAACAGAGCGTTGCCTAGTATGGAGAATAAGGGAAGGGATGTGTTGTGCACAGAAACAACACCTGTTCCTCCCAAACTTCCTCACGTGGCTGTTGGCAGGCCTCAGGTCCTCGCTGGATGTCATTGGAACTTTGGTGCCTTGCCCATGTGGACCTTCCTGTTAGCTGTCCAAGTGTCCTGCTGGCAGAGTCCAGAGGGAGATGTCTGAAAGACAAAAGCACCAGCCCAAGAGGGGTGCTACCGTCTCTTTATAATTAATCTCGAGGGTGACATACCAGCACTTCAGTCATATTCTATTGGTTGAAAGTCCAGCCCGCTCTCCAGGTGATAAGAATTAAGCTCTACCTCTTTTTTTTTTTTTTTAATATTTTGTTTTCAGTAAAAGTTTACACAGCAAATTAGATTCCCGGTTGACAGTTTCTATACAGATTTTATTCAGTGATATTAGTTGATATTTTCCAGTGTGTCAACATTGTCTTTAATTGCATTCTGGTGGTTCTATTTTTGGTACTCTAGTTTCCCTGATGCCCTGTGTTCTCATCTTTGCCCTAAAATAACTATTGACCTTTTGGTCTCATATAGATGGGTTTTTTTTTTGTTTGTTTGTTTTTCTTATTCAGCCAGTTTTTATTTTAAAACAGAATGTCTTTCAGCTAGTATAAATTCTTCTTCTTATTATTATTATTTAACATAACTAGTGAAAATGTACATTCACATATAAATTTACATGCCCACCTATCATATAGATGGTTTTTTAATGGAACACGGTACTCATGGGTAATTATCCTTTATTTTGTGCATTAGTCTGTTGTTGCTCTAAAAGGTGTATCTTTGTTCAGAGTTTAAAGACTATCTCAGGCTGGTATGAGGACTGACAATTAAGTTTGTGAACTCATCCTAGTAAAAGTGCTGCATACCTCATTGCTGAATATCACTATGATCACCTTCAAAGTACTTTCCTTGGGAAGCTATGCACTGATCCCAGTGCCTGGTCCACCCTTGAAAGCAATTTTGGAACTCGTTTTCTGTCGTGGCCATCAGAGATGCTGTCATATCACCCTTGATGTTCTGAATGTCATCAAATTTCTTCCTTTCAATATTGCCGTTCTCTTTAGGTAAAGGAAAAAGTCACTGGGATTCAGATCAGGTGAGTAGGGAGGGTGTTCCAATACAATGATTTGTTTACGGGCTAAAAACTCCGTCACAGGCAAATAGACAATGAAGTTTGCAAACTTGCCACCATGGGCAATGGTCATTCCAGGAAGAGTTCCAAAATTGCTTTCAAGGATAGACTCTGTGCTGGCATCAGTGCACAGTTTCCCAAGGGGAGTATTTAGAAGGTGACTGAGTGACACTCAGCAATGAGGCACGTAGCACTTAGAACAATCGAGTTTGCAGACTAAATTGTAGATCTCGTAGTCTCAGTCTTCTAGGCCTAAATAGTCCCATAAGTCTGGACTTTTTAAAAAAAAAAATTTATTTTTATTTAACATAAATGAGTGAAAATGTACATTCACATATAAATTTACATGCCCCCCTATATGCAGCTTCCACTGCTCTCCATGTCTGGTGATTGCACACTATTCCTCTCTGCTCCATACATGTCTCATCCTCCCAACAGTCTCCTTTCCCCTCTTCTCCGTCCACTCCCCTTCCTCCAGCCAGAGGTCAGCAGGATGATATTCTATAGATGTACAGAACCATAAAGTGCTTCCAGTATATGGTCACTCTGCATTGCCAAGTCCAATCCATTCCTGTCCAAAGAGTGGACCTTTGGACAGTTATAATTTATGGGAAAGGGCAGCATAAGGGCCGGGGGCCATGCTCTCAGCCAGCCAAGCCAAGTGCCGTCGAGAGGAACCCCAAAACTGCTGGACCATCCATTGAGGTCTTTTAGTGGAGATCTCATGATGCACCTCTTTTTATTCTTGTGTTGCCAGTGAGACTCCTCTCTGTGAGCTCCATCGTGTCTATCGCTGGTGGTGGCTGGGCACCATCTGGTTCTTCCGGTCCCAAGTTGATGTAGGCACCCACTCTTGTGGGTCTCTCTGTCTTCTCAGTTGTCTTTACCGCATGCCATTTTGGCCCTCGGTGAGCATCTGTTCCTGCTGAGTTGGGACAATTTGCTGTGTCCTCGGATGGCAGCTTGGCAGCTTTTAAGACCCCAGACGCCACTCACCAATGTGGGGTGCAGAGAGCTCTCTTAGCAAAACGCTAGTTGTGCCAATTGGCCTGGAATTCGCCTAAGAGCATGGTCCCCCGTCCCCCGCCCCCCGCCTCAGCTACTCTATCCTTGCAGTACTGAGTTAAGATGGAAGGAGTACTCAAGTTATGCTGAAGTCCACTTAATGTTGTTCTTGTTTCTAATGTGTGCTATCACCGCTGTCTCCCAACTAGATTTCTAGTAACTATCTAAACTAAACCCTCCCCCAGTCACCCTCCCTCCCTCCCTCCCCTCCCTTGCAGCTGTCAAAGAGTCTTTTCTTCTATACACAAGTCTGTTTTTGAGATCTTATCGTAGAGGTCTCATACAGTATTTGTCCCTTTGTCGCTGACTGCTTTCACTCAACATAATGTCTTCCAGTTGAAACCAGGTTAGGAGATGTTTCCTGGAATCGTCGTTATTCTTTAAGTCTGGACTTTTTAAGAATTTGAGTTCAGTTCTGCATTTGTCTCCCATTCGTTAAACTCCATCTCTTAAAGGAAGGAGGATTAAGGAATTTAGGGACAGGGTTTTGAAACCACCATGCCACCGGTCAAGCCCTCCCCCTGAGATCTCACTGGTCAGGTGTGTGTCACATGACCCTACCTGAGCCAATCACTGGTAGGGGCGTGGCCTACCCGCCACTAGTGTTTCTGGAGGGAGGCGGGGGAGGGGAAGGAGAGGGGGAGGGGAAGGGGTGGGAGGGGTGGGGGGCTGGGGTTCTGCTGCCCCAGAGGGTGGGGGTTGAGTGAGGAGAGAGGAAATAGCTCAAGAAAACGACTGTTCTGTGAGGAAAGAAAGATGGGTGCTGGTGAGGAGCTCCCAGTGAGTGCTAGAGACAGCGCCCTTCAGGGGAGCAGGCCACGCCAGGCAGGGACGGTGCTGCGGAGGAAGAAGAGCTACACTGAACTCGTCCTTAATCCAGAGTCCTCAGCACATACTGACTGGATGGAGGAGGTTTCATCTCTGTCTAGGGAACTCTCTTTCATTCCCTCTGCCCTAGAAATTGTATACTTTGCACAGAGTAATCATTTGTATCACTGAGTCTTTCCAAGCATGCTATTTCATAAAGAAAGTCAAGATGGTATGAATTAAAGAAGGCTCTAACTTGAGGCCACCATAGGCTTTACACGTACCATTAATTAGCTAATTTTCTATTGTGGACCAGCAAAGCTAAAAATCTTGCTTTTGATTTGTCTAAAATAAATGTAAGGGGAAAGAAGAAACAAGGCTAGACGTGGCATGGCTTCTGAGCAATTTGAGATCAAAAATACCCTTGTAAATCCCTCAGTTAAAGTCATTTAGATGTGCTTGGAGCAAAAAGACCAGCAAACAAGGAATAGCACAGGCTTATACCAGTCACGCTGAACCATGCTTCCAATAACCATCAGAAAGGAAAAAGAACTGCAATCTCCTTGTTGCATCTGAACAAAGCAGCCAACTAGAAGAATAGCTGGAAGCTGACCTGTTATAAATATTTGTATTAATTTGAACACAGACTGTGAATAGCACAAAAGAAATTACCTGCAGTGTACCTGTGTCTAGAACCTACTGCTGTCTAGTCGATTCCAGTCACTGGTGATCCTATCGGACGAAGTAGAACTGTCCCATATGGTTTCCAAGGAGCGCCTGGAAGATTCGAATTGCTGCCCTTTTGGATGGGAGCAGGTAGAGGGTTCTGAGCAGAGGAACCATACATGAGGGCGAAGAATTAAGTCTGTGAAACTAACTGTTCTCAGTGCCGCATATCCTCACTGCTGAATATCACAATGTTCACCTTCGAGGTACTCTGCGTAGGAAGCTATGCACTGACACTAGTGCCTAGTCCACTCTTCAAAGAGATTTTGGAACTTTTTCTGGAATGGCCATTGGCCATGGTGACACAGTGGCAAGCTTGTGAACTTAACTGTCTATTTGTCTGTGAGGGAGTTTTTAGCCAGTAAACAAATCATTGTATTGGAACAGCCTCCCTACTCACCTGATCTGGCCCCCAGTGACTTTTTTCTTTACCTAAATATATAGGAAATATTGAAAGGAAGGCATTTTGATAACATTAAGGACATCAAGAGTAATACGACAGCAGCTCAATGGCCACTCCAGAAAGAGAGTTCCAAAATTGCTTTGAAGGGTGGACTAGGTGCTGGTGTCAGTGCACAGCTTCCCAAGGGGAGTACTTCGAAGGTGACTGTAGTGATATTCGGCAGTGAAGTATGTAGCTCTTTTTCTAGGATGAGTTTGTGAATTACATTGTCAGACCTTGTGCTAGAACTTTTGTTTTAAAAGAATTGGCTCTGGAGAAGAGGCTTACCGGGAGGTGATAGTGTTTGTGGAGCAACCCGATAGGAGATTGCAGCAGCCATCAGGAGGGGAGCTGGGCATGGCAATCAACTAGGATGTTCGCAGTGGAGGCGGGAGGAACAGCAGGTTCCAGATATATCTGAAAACTGAGCCAACAGGATTTGCTGATGGGTTAGAGCCGGGCTGTGAGCAAAAGAGGAGTCAAGGACATTTGAAAGTTGCTGTTTTCACATTTTATTTTTGGTGGAAAGCTACACAGTAAACTCCACTCCCATCCCACGGCTTCTAGATGTAATGATCACTAGTTCCGTTCTTCACATTGTGTCAACATTCTTGTTACTTCTGTTCTAGTTGTTTCACTCCCATTCAGCTCCCTGTTTCCCAGCATTCTCATCTGTACTTTAAAAGTTGTTGTTTTTATCTGCACAACTGGAAGAATGGAGGTCGAGTTGCCTGGGGTGGGGGAGCTGGGGAAGACGAGGTTTGAGCTCTGGGTACACATTCCATTTTAGACATGTATAAGAGATCCCGTGGGAGATGCCACTCAAGTATTCAGGAGGAAAAGATGAGATCTTGTGGGAATCTGTGGTATGTAAAGCCACAGGACAGGGTGAGTTTATCTCAGGAGTGTAGGTGCGCTCACCTGATGGTGTACCCACATTGTGATGTCAGGGATACCAGGAGGAACCGGGAAGAGGACCCAGAAGGAGTAGCTGCGTGGGGGTGGGGGCAAAGCACAGAGCAGTGGCCAGTGTGCCAGGTGGAAGAGGTGTTTCCAGGAGGAAGTGTTCACTTGGGACAAAGCCTGCTGATAAATCAAGATGCAGGTTGAAAAGTGGCCACTGAAGGTTTTTAAATTGAGGTGACATTCATAGAAAATGAACCATCCTTAAAATCTACAACTCATGGCATTAAGCACATTCATTATACAGCATAACCACTACCTCTGTCTAGTTCTGGAATATTTTCATGACCCCTAAAGGAGACACATATCCATTAGGCAGTCACTCCCTAGGCCTAGCTCCCAGCAACCACCAATCTGCTTTCTGTCTTGATAGATTTGCCCTTCTGGACATCTCATGTCAATGGAACCATACAGTGTGTGACTCTCTGTGGCTGGTTTCTTACCCTTAGCGTTGTGTTTTCAAGGTTCATCCACCTTGTACCGTATGTCAGTACTCATTCCTTTTTATGGCTGAGTACTGTTCCATTGTGTGTTTGCACTGCAACTTGTCCATCCATTTATCCCTTAATGGGTGTTTGGTGGTCTCTGGATTTTGCAGTGGGACAGCCTTTGACCTTGAGAAGAGTAATGGAGGTGAAAGCCCACCTGGAGGCGTTCAGGAGAGAATGGCAGTGGAGGAAGCGAGGCTGGGCAGACACTCCTGCTCAGCAAAAGGCATAGTGGAGGGGAGATGGGAGCTCAAGGGGGTGAGGGTCTGGATGAGAGGTGCTGCGGCACACTGGTGTGCTCGCGAGAATGACCCAGTAAGAGCCGAGAACTGGGGGTGCAGTTCAGTAGAGGAGAGTTTGGCTCTAGACAGACTACAGACAGGCTACTCAATAGAACAGTGAACACCTTTGCCAACATAAGTAATCTCCCCATGGACAAACCTGCTACTGAAGCCTCGTTCCAAACCCGAGAGTTTTCCTAAGAACCTGAAAACATCTCCCATGTTCTCCGAAGACAGCTGACAAAGATTGATTAGTTACTGTCTACTTTCTTAAAGCAGTGTTTAGGGTGGGATAAGGAGGAATGGAATACATAGGGCTCCTACCTGGAGCCAAGGAGAAGGAGGAGAACCAAAGACACAAGGAAAACAGTAGCCCAACAGAGTAAAGGGCCACATGAACCAGACGCCACCGGCCTGAGACCAGTAGAACTAGACGGTGCTCGGCTAACTGTCGAGACAAGGAACACAACAGGGAGCACTGAACAGAGGAGAAAAATGTAGAACAGAATTCAAATTCACGTAAAGACCAGACTCAGTGGTGTGGGAGAGACTAGAGGAACCCCGAAATTATGGCCCCCTGATGCTCTGTTAACCCAGATCTGAAACCATTCCCAAAGCCTAGCCTTCAGACAAAGATTAGACTGGCCCACAAAACAAAAAATAATACGTGTGAGGAGTGTGCTTCTTAGCTCAGTTAGATACATGAGAGGAGATGGGCAGCAGCTGTCCCAAAGCAGGATGGGAAGGCAGGAAGGGACAGGAACTGGACAAAGGGACACAGGAGAAAACCAGGGTGGCAAGCGGGAGTGTGCTGTCGTATTGTGAGGATTGCGACCAATGTCACAAAACATGTATAAATTTTTGAATGAGAAATTAACTTGAGCTATAAACTTTCACCTAAAGTACAATTTAAAAAGAAGAAAGAAAAAGGGCAAGGAGACATTTTAGAAGGTAATGACTTTGTTCTCATCTTGACTGTGGTGATGGAGTCACAGATGTGTGTATGTATGTATATGTACATCAAAACGTATCAAACTGTACACTTTAAGTGTGTGCAGTCTAATGTATGAGGACTGCCAGTTAAGTTTGTGAACCCGCTGCTATAGTCTCCTTACAAGTCCTCCCCTTGGGAAGCTATTCACCGACGCCAGCACCTAGTCCACCCATCAAAGCAAGGTTGGAACTCCTTCTGGAATGGCCATCAGAGATGTTGTCGTCTTACCCTTCCTTGATGTCCTGAATGTCATCAAAATGTGTTCAATATTTCCTATATCTTTGAGTAAAGAAAAAAGTCACTGGGGGCCAGATCAGGTGAGTAGGGAAGGTGTTGCAATACAGCGATTTGTTTACTGGCTAAACCCCGCCCCCCACTGACAACCGTACAATTAAGTTCAGAAACTTGCCACCGTGCCACCAAGTGCAATCGTCATTCCAGAGTTCCAAAATTGCTTTGAAGGGTGGACTAGTCCCAGGGGGAGCACGTCAGAGGTGACCATGGTGATATTCAGCAGTGAAATACGTGACACTTATAACAATGAAGTTCACAGTTCACAGTTGCATCTTAATAAAGCTGTAAAACAAAGAAGTAGTAGTTGATGGAAGTAGTACTAAAGAGTGTTCAGTAAACAGTAGGTTGCCTATTTCTGATTTCCAGTCATCTGTCATTTCCAAGGGACATCCATTGTGATCAGTTTCTTGTCTCCTTCTACAAGTGGTGCAGGCACACATGAGAATATGTTTATGTGTTATTTTCCTCCCCACCTTTTTAAAAAAACTAAAGACTTTGTACCTTGTTTTTTCTTCTTTCTCACATCTCAGAGACCCATCCTTATCTATGTAGACTCTCTCATTGTTTGCGATATCTGCATACTCTTCTGCCTTTTGGACATATTGTTACAGTAGGTCTAGCAGTTCCCTCCTGATAGACAATAAGATTGTTTGTCATCTTTGGCTATTACATTGCTACAACGAGTATCTGGGTGCAAATGCCTTTTTGTAGGTAGCGTACTTGTCACGTGAGAATTCTAAAAGCCAACACCTCCTAAGTGAAACCCAGATGGCACTATTAATCCGTAGCTGTTGCCTTGAGCAAGATAATGAACCACAGTGCCTTTTTCTTTTCTGAAAAACAGACAAGTACCCACTTTGTGGGTTGTAAAGATTAAATGGCAGAATCTATCTAAAAGTACTTTGCAGAGAGTCTGGTGCACAGTATGTGCTCAATAAATAATCAACTCTTACTGTTGACTGAAGAAGTCTTGGCAGCACAGTGGTTAAGCCCTTGGCTGCTAGCTGAAAGGTTGGTGGTTTGAATTCACCAGCGGCTGTACAGCAGAAAAGACCTGGTGATCTGCTCCTGTACAGATGACAGCCCAGGGCCAGCAATGACACACATGAGGGACATGCCTCATGGTTCAGTCATGCAAGAGAGACTGATGGGCAAACCAGTCCAAAGCAAAGACAGAAGTCAGGAGGTACAAATGGAAAGAAGGAAACTGGAATGGAGAAGGGAAGAGTGTTGATGTATTGTAGGTTAGCAACCAAAGTCACAAAACAACTGGTGTATTAACTGTTTCATGAGAAACTCATTTGCTATGTAAACTTTTACATAAATCACACACACACACAATTAATAATTACAGCCTTGGAAAGCTTATAGGGCAGTTCTGCACTGTGTCATAGGGTCACTAGGAGTTGGAATTGACTGGATGGTACCCCAAAACAACAATGACTATTTGCTGGGTGAATTCCTAAAAGAGGACAGTCCCGTTAGTTTGCACTCTTCTGACAATGAAAAAGGCAGGTTATGATCGTGGTATGCTTCCGGTCATTCTGCTCCAATGTCAGTACCAAGTAGATAAAGGGTGTGGGTGGAGAGCACCCAGTGGAAGCCAACAGGGGTCGGTATTTACAAAGAACAATGGACAATAGGTGAGCATCTTTGCTCAGTCCTCACAGGAGCCTGTCCACACGCAACGTACACAGGCTGTTGCCTGAACTGTCGCCACGCAGTAAGTCCAGACTTAGGTTGCGGATTGAGAAGTTTTGAATCCACTGCCTCAGTTTATGGCCATCTAGGTTTTTCCCAACAGGCCCCATCAGCACCAGCCAGGCCTATGTTTTGCCATTATGCACAGACTTCTTAACTCAGTCCCCCCTGTCTGAACATGGAACATAGTACAAAGCATAAGCCCCCCAAAACCAAACCCACTGCCATCGAGTCAATGCTGACTCCTAGTGACCCTGTTGAACAGAGTAGAACTGTCCCATAGAGTTTCCAAGGAGCGCCTGGTGGACTTGAACTGCTGACCTCTTGTTTAGCATCTGTAGGATGTAACTACCACACCGCCAGGGTTTCTGAACAGAACACAGTGCTCTAAAATGCTGGGACACCACCAGCCTCTTTAGAACTAAGGTAGAAAGTGACAGAAGTGCATGGCCCCAAGGGAGGGGTAGACACATGAGGCAGACACTCCCACGCGCACCTTTCCCTACGTCTCCCTTCCAGACACCCCCTTGCCTCTCTCTCCTAGAGCCATGTAGAATGCCAAGAGTTCAGCCCATCCAAACTCAGTTTTCCATTGGAAGTTGATGGAGAAGAGTATAAATAAGTCAATTACTAGCAGTTGATCTACAAAAATCAGGTCAGACCTGAAGCTTAGTATGAAACAGACCAAGTTTCAGGAAGTAGATTAGTGGTTGCCTAGGGCTTTCATCTCCACCAGTCTTGTCAAGGTCAGAGCTGTCCCACTGTAAAGTCCTGGGGCCACAAAACATCTATACAAGGGGTGGAGAGTGACTGCTACTGGATTTGAGGTTTCTTTTTGGGATAAGGAAAATGTTCTAAAGTTATATTGTGATGGCTGAATCTATTAAAAATTATTGAGTTGTACACTTTGAAAGGATGACTTATATGCCATCTGACTTATTTTGGTAGAGCTGTTAAACAGTCCAAGTTGGATATGCTTAGGAAATACCCTAAGTAAACAGATTCTCTGCATTCATTTGGCTTCATTCACTGTCCTCCGTTACAGCTTTCATTTATTGTAACATTTTGTGCACCTACTATGTGCCTTGTCCCCTGCTTACTTTAGTATCCTTGCCTATTCTGCTAATCGTGGATGCCATTCATGGGGTGGGGGAAGGGAGAGTTTCAAGGTCAACCTGGAATAAATGGTGTGTTTGTAAAGTGGTGTAATAAGATTGCCCAATAAAGTGAGATCAAAGGGTGTAATCAGGCCTATGAGAATGGGAAGGAGAAAATCGTAGACACCCAGATCCTGTCAAAAATCTGGACAAAGACTGAAATGTTCAGCCCCAAGCCTGGCCATCTTATCTGTGCAGGATGTGGCATATTTTCTTTTAATTTTTATGCAATGAAATCTCTGAGAGGTCCTTTCCAACTTGAGTGTATCTAGTGCAGCCGTTTATCCTTGAGAAAGGATTTATTTATTAGTCAACGCTTACCAGAAAAACAGACCCAACACTCATGCATGTATGTATGTACATTGTTGCTGTTAGGTGCCTTTGAGTTGGTTCTGGCTCATAGTAATGTATACTACAGAGGATGGTCTGGTCCTGCGGCACCCTCACAATCCTTACTGTGTTTCAGCTCATTGTTGCAGTTACTCTGTCAGTCCTTCTTATTGTCTTCTTCTTTGTTGACTTTCTACTTTACCAAGCATTATGTCCTTCTCCAGGTCCCTCCTGATAACACGTCCAAAGTATGTGAGACAGTCTTACCATCCTTTTTTAAATTTAATTTATTTGTATTATGATTAAGTGAAAGTATACAATCCAAATCAATTCCTCATGCCTGCCTGTCTGCAGTTCCATTTACTCTCCTCACCCTGTGACAGCACATTCCTCCTTTTCACTTTTTACTTCTAGTATCCTCTTAATGAGCACCTGTCCCCTCCTATCCACCCTCTTCTCTCCCATTTCCTGTAAATGTATAAAACCATAAAGTACACATACCACATGCTAACTCTGTGTGCTCAAGTCCAGTCCATTCTTTGTTTTGAAGTGTTGACCTCAGTGCTGGTTTCAGGTCTCCTTCACCAGCAAGTCTAGGGGCTGCAACCATTTTTTTAAATTATTGTCAGAAAAATTTTACATGCATGTGATATTTTAATGACATTGTTTGATAATTTCTGCATTCCGTTGGGTCACCTTGTCTTTGGAATAGGCACAAATATAGATCTGTTTCAGTTAGTTGGCCAGGTAGCTGTCTTCCACATTTCTTGGCATAGATAAATAGGGCTTCCAGCATTGCATCTGTTTGTCGAAACATCTCCATTGATATTTCATCAGTTCCTTGAGCCTTGTTTTTCACCAGTGCCTTCAGTGCAGCTTAGAATTCACCCTTGAGTAGCACTGGTTCTTGATCATATGCTACCTCCTGAAATGTAAGGAGGTCAACCAATTCTTTTTGGTACAGTGACTCTGTGTACTGCGTCCATTTTCTTTTGATATTTTCTTCATTGTTCAGTAGTTTGCTCATAGAACATTTTGCATATTGCAACTCAAGGCTTGAAAGTTTTCTTCAGTTCTTTCAGCTTGAGAAATACCTGGCATTTCCTTTTAGTTTTCTAACTCCAGGTCTTTACACATTTCATTACAATACTTTAGCTTCACAAGCTTCCCTTTGAAATCTTTAACTTTTCTACTTTAGTTCTGTTATTCACTTTACCAATACTCTACATTCAAGAGGAAGTTTCAGAGTCTCTTCTGACACTCATTTTGGTCTTTTCTTTCCTGTTCTTTAAATGACCTTCTGCTTTCATCATGTATGATGTCCTTGATGTCATCCATAACTCATCATTAGTATTTATTATGTCATATCCTTGCGATGGTCTCTAAAGTCAGGTAGAACATACCCAAGTTTGTACTCTGGCTCTTGTGGGCTTATTTTAATTTTCTTAGCTTCAGCTTGGACTTCCACAAGAGTAGTTGATAGTCTTTTCCTCCACTGGGCCCTGGCCTTCTTCTGACTGATGATACAGAGCATCTCCACTGTCTCTTTCTACAGGTGTAGTTGATTTGATTCCTGTGTGTTCCATCTGGCAGCGTCCGTGTGTATTGTTGTGGCTGTTGTAATGAGGTACCACGTAGTCAGTTCGGACTCACAGCCACTGTATCTACATCAGAACACAACACTGCCTGATCTTGCACCCTCCTCACAATTAGTATTACGCTTCAGTCCATTGTTACAGTCACCATGCCCATTCATGTATATAGTTGCCCTTATGTTGCTGAAAAGAGGTATCTGATGAGTAGATTGTTGGTCTTGCAAAGCGCCTATCATTTGATCTTTGGCGTCTGTCATGGATCGAATTGTGTCCTCCCAAAAATATGTGTAGCCATGTGGCTGGGCCAAGATTCCCAGTATCTTGTGACTGTCCTCTTCTTGTGGTTTTCCTAAGCTGTATGTTAAAGGATTAGGGGTGGGGCTGCAAATCCCTTCATAGGATTACCTCCCTGCTCCACTGTAAAGGGTGTTTCTCTGGAGTATGGCTTGCTCCACCCTTAATCCTTTCATCCTCAGAGAGATAAAAGGACAGAGAAGCAGGCAGAGAAATGGGAACCTCGTACCATCAAGCAAACAGCACCGGGAGAAGAGCGCCATCCTTCAGACCTGAGGTTCCTGCGCCAAGATGCCAAGGACAAAGACTGATGTAATACCGGACTTTCCTCCAGAGCTGACAAGGGAAAAGACGTCCTGTGGAGCCGACACCCTGAGTACGGACTTGTAGCCAACCGGACTGTGTAAGAATAAACCTTCCTTTGTTAAAGACATCCACTTTGTGGTATTTCTGTTAGAGCAGCCCTAGCTGACTAAAACAGCATCATTTCTATCACTAAGGCCTTGTTTTCCAACTATTGATCCTCCTTCTCTGTTTCCAGCTTTCACATTCCAATCATCAGTAATTATCAATGCATCTTGATGGCAGGTTTGACCAATTAGACTGTGGAAATTGGTAAAAATCTTCAATTTCTTCATCTTTGGCATTAGTGGGTAGTGCATAAATTCAAATAATAGTCATATTAACTGGTCTTCCTTGTAGGCATTATTGATATTATCCTATCGCCGATAGCATTGCACTTCAGGTTAGATTTTGAAATGTTCTTTTTAACAGTGAATGTGACACTGTTCCTTTTCAGCTTGTCATTCCCAGCATAACAGACCGTGAGGTCTGACAATTAAGTCTGCAAACTTTGTTCTAAGTGCAGCATACCACATTATGGAATGTCACTATGGGCACCTTCGAAGTACTCCCCTTGGGATGCTATACACCAATGCCAGCACCTGGTCCACCCTTCAAAGCAATTTTGGAACTCTTTCTGGAATGGCCATTGCACATGGTTCTCAATCTTAATTGTATAGTTGTCTGTGAGGGAATTTTTAGGCAGTAACAAGTAACTGTATTGGAACACCCTTCTTACCTGATCTGACGCCCAGTGACTTTTTCTTTACCCGGAGATATAGGAAATATTGAAAGGAAGGCATTTTGATGAGATTCAGGACATGAAGGGCGATACAACAACAGCTCTGAGGGCCATTCCAGAAAAAGAGTTCCAGAATTGCTTTGACGGGTGGACTAGGTGCTGGTGTCCGCAAACATAGCTTACCAAGGGGGGGGGGTACTTCAAGGGTGACCATAATGATATTCAGCAATGAAGTATGTAGCACATTTTCTAGGATGTGTTAGTTTGCAAACCTAATTGGCAATTCATATAGAGGATTGTCTGATACAAAATGGCTAATGCTAGTCCCTTTCCGCTCACTAATGGCTGGAACATTGCTCTTCAAGCGTTACATTCCTTTTTTTTTTACATCTTCTAATTTTCCTAGGCTCATACTTAATACATTCCATTACAGCTGTTTCTTCCTTTGAGTCATCCACATCAGCAAATGAAAGTCCTGAGAGCTTGACTCCATGCACATCATTAAAACTCAGTCTAAGGAGGCAGGTCTTCCCCATCATATTTTGAGTGCCTTCTAACACGCATGCATACATACACACACACACACATGTACACACACACACAGGCAATCTGACCTAGGGATTTCTGACTCAAAGACTGCTGAAATTTCCAGCCTGTTGCCTGGTGTATGGATTTTTAACTTGCCAGCCCCCCTGTTCATGTGAGCCAGTCTTTCAAATAACCCATCCATCAGTCTCTTTCTCAATCCAGAATGGAAGAACTTCCCAGCCAAACCACAGAATTGTAAGAAACATTAAATGTTTCCTTTTTTTAAGCCATAAGTTTGGGGTGATTTTTTACACAGCAAATGCTTATGAATACATAAATATTCTGGAAGTTTTTGAAAAGGCATATATATAATTAAAAAAAAAATCCAAGAACACCAAAAATCTCACTAACAGGATTTCCTGAGTCATTCTCAGGACATGAGAATCCTGTTGTTGCTTAATTGCTGCCTTGGGACATGGCTTGTGTCCACCCTCTAAGGACAGATGTGAGCCACGTGTGCAATGGCGGAGCCCTAATCAGCTCTGGTATGGCCTCAGCTCCAACCTCCTGAAGCCTGCAACAGGTTGGTGACTATAAGCAGTTCCCTGTGGTGTCTTGGCTCCAGAACTTTCTAATTAACTAGGACACTTGCCTGAATGCCCGTGAGGCCATATCACAAGTCATTAACTAGAAGAGAGATCCACTTTATCCAGTGTCAATATAAACAGTGCCCAAACCATGTGATATAAAACCCAAACCAAACCAAATCCAGTTACATCAAGCCAGTTCTGACTCATAGCGACCCTACAGGGTGGAGAAGAACTCTTCCATCGAGTTTCCGAGGAGCGCTTGGAGGATTCGAACTGCTGACCTTTCGGTTAGCAGATGTAGCACTTAACCACTGATATGACCCAAAACCCCACTACCATCAAGTAGATTCCAATTCATAGCAACCCTGTAGATCAGAGTAAAACTGCCTCATAGAGTTTCCAAGGAGTGCCTGGCAGATTTGAACTGCTGACTTTTGGGTTAGGAGATGTAACACTTAACCACTACGTCATGAGGGTTCCCATGTGACACAAACACGCAGGTAAAGAAAGCTGGTTGTCCGATGACCTCCTTCAGTGCCTAAAATTGGTTGGGTGACCTTGGACATGAGCCCTGCCTTATGGACCTGTGGCTGGCAGCTGCTACCATTTCAGGCCTCAGTAAGTGGACCCATGTAAACCGAGAATTAGTCTCCATCAAATCAAATCAAATCAAACCAGGCATCTGAAATGCCTAATGTATACAGTCTGAGGAGCCCTGGCAGTGTAGTGGGGAAACTGCGTGGCTATCAACCAAAAAGGTTGGTTGTTCAAATTCACCAGCTGCTCCACAGAAGAAAGACATAACAGTCCCACTCTTATAAAGATCACAGCCTCAGAAATCATACGGGGCAGTTATACTTTGTATTATAGTGTCACTAGGAATGAGGGTCCAGTCAACAGTAGTAGGTTTGCTTTTGATTTGGATGTAGTTTTCAATTGTCTGTCATTTTGTCACACTGTGCTAACTAGTGTGATGCTGGAAGCTGTGCCACCCATGTTTCAAATGCCAGCAGAGTCATCTCTGCCAGAGGAATGACAGATCTGTCTTGGAGGAAGTACAGTCAGGATGCTCCTTAGAAGCGACGATGGTGAGACTGTCTCACGTACTCTGACATGTTGTCAAGAGAAGGATGTCATGCTTGGTAGAGGGGCAGCAAAAAAAGAGGAAGACCCTCAGTGGGATGGATTGATACCGTGGCTGCACCAGTGGATTCAAACACTGTAGTCACTGGGAGGGCGGCACGGGACTGGGCAGCGTCTCATTCTGTTGTCCATGGAGTCAGCAGTCAGCACGGATTCAACGGCGCATAATGACAGCCACTGCAGACAAAGACTCGGTTATTTGGTTGGTGTTGGGAGGAAGGGATCCACCTGGTTGCGCCACTCCTGATTTGGCCAGTGTGGCAGTTCAGCTGGAACCAGCACCCAGGTAGCAGCAAGCTATGCATTGATGAAGTTCCCATAATGGGCCTTTCTTTTCTATGTGACCTAAGACTCATGATCTAGAATCTTAGCATCGCAGTCTGTGGCTGAATGAGGTGAAATTAAAGTGGTGGAGATAGGAAGAGGTCTTGCTTGGGGAAGTGAGGAAGGACAGTTAACGTGGGAAATGAGCCGGGAGCAGCAGCTGCTGAGCAGCCTGGGCTGGTCTCCCCACCTCCTGCTCCCAATCAGCTGGCCACAGGGTGCTCAGGCCACTTCTCTGCATAGGTGTTGTCATCTCGGCCGTAGGGTGAGGGCCAAAGGAAACAGCACAAGGAAAAACACTTTGTAGACCAGGAAGAACTACACAAGTATTAGTTATTCCTACTGATGCTGCATGCTTTGTGACTTTTTTAGAAAAGGTAATAGAGATGCACATGGCACGATCAAGTTGCCAGCCATCCAGAGAGGATACAGTAAATCAGTTTCTCTTCTCCCTTTGTCCCCTTGTGCCAGTTTCTTGTGTCCCCATCTAGAGATACTGTATGCACGTATACACATTAGTATATGTATGTAATATATGTATACAGACACACATATTTCCCCTTTGTGGAACACAAATTGAGCAGGTTATCTTACAAGGTAATCCACACTTTGTGTGTTCTTACCAGCTTTATTGAGGTGTAATTCACATGCCACAGAATTCCTCCATGTAACTGCACGGTTCACTGGTTTTTAATGTAGTCATAGATAAATGCAACTAATACCACTGTCAATTTTAGAACTGCACCTTGCTTTTTTTTTCTTTCTTTTGTTTTGCTTGGATCAGTATAAATACCTACTACTTTGTTAACAGCTGTATAGCATAAAGACCAAAAGAGCAAACCCATTGCCCCTGAGTCGATTCGAACTCACAGTGACCCTATAGTTCAAAGGAGAACTGAAGCTGATAGCTGCATCTTTGGCCCAGGGTTGGTGAGTTTGAACTACCAGCCTTCTAGTTAATAGTGCAGCTCCCTTAACCACTACACCACCAGGGTTCCTTAAGGCAAGGCTAAACAACGGGCTTATCAAGACTAACAGTACTTGATAACCCACTGCTGTCCAGTCAGTTCTGATTCACAGCGACCCTATCAGACAGAAGAGAACTGCCCCATGGGATTTCCAAGGCACAACTGGTGGATTTGAACGCCACCCTTTGGGTTTGCAGGTAAACACTTAACCAGTGGGCCACCAGGGCTCTTAATACTTGATAACCAAAACCAAAACCAAACCCATTGCTGGTGAGTCAGTCCCAGCTCACAGCAACCGTACATATTACTCCATTATTCCAATGCATTTGGGACCCCTTTCAAGGTGTGACACTCCTCTCTACTTGCTGGCAGTCCCAGACAACACTGTCCTGGTGACCCTTGCACATTCATCTCCTTACCTTGGTTGGGCCAAAGAGAACATGCCATTTCAGTTTGGAGAGGCACAGCCAACGAGCCACCTTCAGAGGTTATCCGTGGTGACTTTTACACTCCTTACTTGTCCTTTGAGTCAAGAAAGAGGCATTACCATATTAAAATAATAATAATAATAATAAATAAAAAACAGGCCCTCACTGGTGGTGCAGGCTCACCAGAGCCCGGCATTTGACAAGACCAAAGAGAGAAATGCAGTCACCTAGGAAGGCCAGCCATCAGTTAGGCCGAGTTGGAAAACCAGTTCTACCATCAGTGTGTGTGACCTCAGGGGAAGGGACTTCACCTCTCTGTGCCTCAGTCTCTCTATCTGTAAAGTGAGAATAATAATGCTACATACTTCATAGGGTTGTGGCAGTATTTGTCAGCCTCAGCACTGCTGACATTTGGGCCTGGTAAAGTTTCTTTATTGAAGGGCCATCCTGTACATTGCAGGATGTCCTAACATCCCTGGTCTCTACCCACTAGGTGCCAGTAGCAAACCCCTGTCCCAGATGTAACCACGCAAATGTCTCTAGACACCGCAGCTGCCCTCTGGGAGGAGGCAGAATCACCCCATGGAGAACCTGTAGGTTGTAGTGAGGGTTATCTGAGGGAGTTACGACACAGAAAGCACTTAGACATCTGTGGCCGCAGTGAGTATGCTACAGGGTTTGAAATGACTATCATTGTGATCATTCTGTACCTCTGGCCTATCTTATAAAATATTTTTGGTAATATGGGGGACTTGAGCAAGACAATCAGTATTGTTAAGCCCTATCTAGTTCCACTTGGGAACCATTCTAACATCACAGGTTAGCGATGTCAGTATTAATTATGGTTGGATTCCTCTGGGGTTTGCGCATGGGGCTCACAGGTTCCTCTAGCAAACTTAACGAGCTCCCTTGCTACTGGCTGGCTCAGCTGTCACCAGTGCTGCGCATGTCCCTCTGAGTCACCCTCCTTCACTCTTCAAGTGGTGCATACTCACGTCTCCAGCTTCTCAGAAATCTGTGGCCCTGAAACAACAGGCTGTCCCCCCAAATTCACCCCCCCAAAAGAGGGGGAGAGGAAAACAAAATGAGAGGGTGAGGAAAAACAAAAGGCTAAGTTTCTTTAAATTTCCAGCTCTGCAGAGCACAAGCAATTCCAGTGAAAAATAAAGAATTCTTTCTTCTGCATCTATTTCAGCAGGCATCCAGCTTTTGCCTTGTGAATAATGTCACTGCATCATTATTCTGTCCCACAAGGTAAAACAAAACAAGCAGCTTAACAGCCAGAAGTGAGCTTGTGTGGAGGGAATGGCCAATTTAGAAGCTTTTCAAATAAAATGTTGCTGAGTTCCCTACTATTTTAACAGCTCCCCTCCCCACCCCCCGTTTATTCAAACCTATGGGAAAGTTGTTCCTTTGCACATAAGGTATATAAATAATGCCCTCCTGGAAGCACCATCCACCCCTAAACACACACACTTTTCTTATTTTATTGTTTTTAGTCTTTTGGGGTTCCCAGAGTGTCTGCAAATAGATTAGTCTCTAAGAATTCTGAGTAACTGTGGTTAGAAAAAAACTATTGGTTTAATTAGCCATGGTCCTATTTTTGAAATTACATCTGCTCTTTTTTTTTAAAAATGAGGATTGGTTTGTGCAAAAACTTGAAGACTGATTTTTTGGGGGAGGAGGTGCATATTAGTTTTGATTTGAATTAGTTTTGTGCTTTTGGAAGTGAAATCAAGAGTATTGAGTGAATAATGTATCATCATACATTAAACATGATCAAAGACAGTTGAAATGATTGCAGAAAAAGAAACTGCTGGAAATAGTGGATCATCTGATGTGACGACGGGTAGCAGACCTCTCTTCACTTTCTGCTTTGCTGGGCTGTGCCGTTTCTTCATGACTTGTGTAATCACTGAAGTGAAGAAAATAAAGCGGCTAATGCAAGGGCCAGGTGCCTGGCCAAAGGATCAGTAAAAAGTCTAAAGCGTGAACAGAATCCACCAGACTAGATTCCCACATCTGAAAGTCTGTCCACTCTTCCTTTTGAGGCTCTTTTTTCTTTTATTTCTGAAGTATTGGTTGAACGGGCCGAGGCTATTTTTCTAGGTGAGAGTTTAGCAACACGTCTCAATAGTCTGCTAATCATAAGGTCAGCAGTTCAAATCTACCAGGCGCTCCTTAGAAACTCGATGGAGCAGTTCTATTCTGCCCTGTGGTGTCGCTATGAACTGGAATCGACTCAGCAGCACTGGGTTCGGTGGTTTGGTTTCTCAGTGTTACAGTAGTTTCAGGACATCACTCTTTGCTGTCTTTGATGACAACTCTCTGAAGACATTTACTGGTTTTGTTGAAATAGTGACCTGCAGATGTTTGGGGGTGTGTATGTGGTAGGGGATATAAAATTATCACTTTCATTGGCTATAACATTAATCCCTGACTTCAGCATTTGTTGTAAAGAAATCTGAATGCAAGGACATCACAGGAAATACACTTACTTTCTTTTGGTCCCTGTATCAGTTATCTGTTGCAGTATAACAAGTCACCCTGAAACTTGGTGCTTAACAACAACAAATGGGGTAGGAAGCTGGGTGCCTGTGGCTTGGGATCTCTGAACCAAGGTATCAGCCAGAGCTACAGTCATATTGAAGCTTGACTGGGGAGTGAGCCTGTCCATGCCCACCCACCCAGCTGCTGGCAGCCATCAGTGCCTCCCTAGCTGATAGCTGGAGACATCAGCCCCTTGCCCAGTGGGCCTCTCTGTGGGGCTGCCCACAGCATGGCAGCTGGCTTTCCTCAGAGCAACTAAATGAGAACAGGCAGCCCGAGACACAAGCTACAACTTTCTGTCAACTAGTCTCAGAAGTAGTTTCTTGCCTTTTGTGAGAAGCGAGTTGTAAGGTTCTGCACCTACTCAAACTAGTAGCCGATGAGTTGACTCTTAACTTGTGGGGACCTGGGTGTGTCCAAGCAGAACTGTGCTCCCTAGAATATCAGTGGCTGTTTTCTTGGAAGGAGGTCTCCAGGCCTTTCTTCCAGGGCACCTTGGGGTGGACTGCACTGCTAGCCTTTCAGTCAGCAGCCGAGCTCCTTACCTGCCTGAGCTGTGTTTGCACGGGACGTGAAAATCGGAGGCGAGGTTCACGTGGGGTCACGTTAAAGATCATTTTATTTTCGGGTACAATATCCTGACATAGCTAAAGCTTTCTGACATCACTGTTGCTGTTAAATAGCCATGTTTTCAGAGGTCTGGAATTCAAGCAAACAGTTCGTAATTAAGAGAGACACCTTGGTTTAGGGTGGTGATCCTCCCTCCACAAAGAAAAAGGAGAAAGTATAAACTAGAGTTGAGAGAAGACATTCTTTTGGTTTCTATTTTAATATAAAAGCAGAAATCATGGTTTTAATTGTGTTAAACATATGTGTAACAAAACATTCGCCATGTCAACATTTTTTTACAGGTACAGTTTGTGAGATTAATCACATTAATCTCTGTTCAACCCTCACCAGTGTCTACTCAGATTTTTCCATTACCTCCAATAAAAATTGGGTGTCTCCTAAGCAGTGAGTCTTCCTTTTCTCCTCCCTCCTGCCCACTTGCCTCTGATAAGCATTAATTAATTTTGGTCTCTATATACTTGCCTATTCTAGAAACTTAAAGTGGAATCATACAATATTTATCCTTTGGTGTCTGACTTATTTCACTCAGCATAACACTTTCACATTTTATCTATGTTGTGGATGTCATTTCTCTTTATACCTGATTATTATTTCATTGCTTATGTATGTATCACGTTTTGTTCATCCATTCATCTGCTGATGGACAGTTAGGCTGTTTCTGCCTTTGGGCTACTGTGAATAGTCTTAACAGTGGTATACAAATACCTTTTTGCATTCTTATTTTCAATACTTTTAGGTATATACCTAGGAGTGGGATTGCTGGGTATATTGCTAATTCCATATTTACCTCTTTGAAGAACCACCAACCATTTCCCACAGAGACTGAAGCAGAAATGACATTTTAATGATAAACTCTTGTATATTCCTTGTGTTAATGTAAAATGGTATATCCCACTCTTTCCAAAAAGTATCTTTAAAAAAGTTCAGTATAATCTTGCTGACCTCTGGCTGGAGGAAGGGGAGTGGACGGATAGGAGGGGAAAGGAAGTTGTTGGGAGGATGAGACATGTATGGAGCAGAGAGGAATAGTGTGCAGTCACCGGACATGGAGAGCAGTGGAAGCTGCATATAGGTGGGCATGTAAATTTATACGTGAATGTACATTTTCACTCAGTTATGTTAAATAAAAAAAAAGAGTTCAGTATAAATTTACCATAACCAGAAGACCAAACCCATTGCTGTTGACTTGATTGTAATATACCATACCCAAACCAAAACAAACTCTGTTGCCACTGAATCAATTCCGACTCACAGCAACCCTATAGGACAGAGTAGAACTGCCCCATAGAGTTTCCAAGGAGTATCTGGCGGACTCAAACTGCTGACCTGATTAGTAGACATAGTCCTTAACCCCTACACCGTCAGGGTTTCCATATTTTCCTTTCTCGTGGGTACCATTTTAGGAATGGAATAGCAATTGCTATTCCATTCCTAAAATATACATCTACACAAATAAATGTTGATAAATCTTCCCAGAGGCATAATTCATAATAGACCCAAACTAGAAGGACTCTAACTGTCCACCAGTTGGTAAATGGATGGATACACAAAAGGTGGTTCACCCGAATACTACTCAGCAATAAACAAGAGCACTGATACCTGCTGTAACACCGATAAAAAGCCAAACACTGTCAGATTCCATTGATATAAAATGTCCACAACAGACAAATCCATAGAGACAGAAAGTAGATTAGTGGCTGGCTGGGCCTAGGGGTGGAAATGGAAGGCAACTTTTTTTTGCAAAAATCTTTTTAGGGTGATGGAAATGCCCTGAAATCAGTTGTAACTGTTGCATAGCTCTGTAAATTTACTGAAAGTCAACAAATTGTACCCTTAAAATGGGCAAATTTTATATTAAGTAAATTATACCTCATGAGAGCCGTTATAAAAATCACACTAGTAGGAGAGAACTTGAGCTTTCTCTGCCTGCATGAGATCAAGTCCAGCCATGTCAGCCTCAGGCCTTTTATTCTATTTCTTTCTTGCCTCGAGTCTAGTCCCAGGCCTGAATTCTGAGACCTTAGTCACTCAGTGGCAACAGGTTTTTTGTTTTTTTCTTCATCCCAGAAGTTGCAGTAAAGGAAACCCTGGTGGTATAGTGGTCAAGCGCTAGGACTACTAACCAAAGGGTCGGCAGTTCGAATCTCTCAGATGCTTCTTGGAAACTCTCGGGGCAGTTCTATTCTGTCTACAGGGCCTCTGTGAGTCAGAATCTACTCGAGAGCAGAGATTGTGGTTTTAGGGTATTGCATTCAAATCATTAAACCGAAGAAAGTTCGTTCTTTCTTTTTCCATCTGGTACTTTATCTCCAGTTTCTTTAGGTTAATTTTTAAAGGATTTACAGCTGTTGGTTTAAAGGAACAGCTTAGCTGGGTAGGGGAAGGGGTGCTTATTTCCTAGTTTTCAAATGTTTGCAGAAGACAAGCATCATTTTTGCCTGGATTATCTAGGAGATTACTTTCATTTTGGCTACTAGAGATACCTGGCTTAATTACTCTCTATTTCCATGTCTTTGTCTGGACAGCTCTAGGACATGAGGGGGAATTTTGCTGTCTTTCCCTCTATCATTTCCTGAAATAATTTCACTTAAAAAAAATTCTTCACCCAGAAAAAAAAATTAAAAAGTAGTTATTTACTTGCTTCCAGTTTAATTACAGCACATACGGAAAAGGGACTACTGTGCTGGCTGGCGCCTAAGTTAAACTTCCAAAAGGGGCCAAGGTCTAAAGTTCGCACATTCTTGTTAGGTCTGTTCTGTCTTCACCAAAGTAGACCCTATTGTCCATAGCACTACCAAATCGCCTCCATTTACTTTCTTGTCTCGTGCACGGAGAAAAAGAAGTTCAAGGGAAAAAAATGGGTTTAAATGAAGGTCGGATACCCAAAAGAGGATTCTCGTTACTCGGTTGCTGGAGTGGAAGAAGCGGGGTAAAGGTAACCAGATGTGGGTGGCCCTAGGAGGTTGCTCCAACCCCATGAGTCTTGGCAGGGAAAGCAAGCACGGCCTGCCTTTGCGACACCCAGTGGCACTTGAGGGCCTACTATGTGACAGGCGCTGACGCTGTACGGTCATCGGATTTATCCGATGCTTGCGTTCTGCGAGCCGGGACCGGCTCTAAGTGCCTTGTACGCAGCAAGATACAGTCTCCGCCCTACAGGCGCTCGCAGCCCATTTTCTAGGTTGCATCAGGTGGGGGCCTGCACGACTCGTCCACGGAGTCAGAGGAATACTCGCAAGGAGGGGGACACTTTCCTCCCGTCCTCCGCACCAGGCTGACCCAGCAGGCCAAGGCAGACACGCCCTCGCCGGAGGGCAGACCCGCCTCGAGAGGGGCGGACCCAGGCCGGGCCGGACACCAGGCCCTCAGCCGACCCTCTCGAACACAGCGGTGCGCGGCACCCGCTTCTCACGTGTCCCTCCCGGCCTGGCCACTTCACGACACGCTTCCGCCCGACCCTTCCGACTTCCGGTAAAGAGTCCCCAGCCCCACACCTCCGCGCCAACCGGACACCGCCGCCCAGCGTCTTGGTGTGCCTGGCCTCGAATGCGGTCGGCCGTCGGAACAACTCGGGGCTCCGTGGCGGCCGTCGAGCCTCGCCGCTTCGCAGCCGTGAGGCAGCCTGGGCGGTGCTCGCTCTCGCGGCCGGCGCGGCGGCGCGGGCGGGGCGGTGGCGGCGCGGCCGCGACTTCGTATCCCTCCGCCGCCCCTCCTCCGCCCGGCCCCGGCCCCCCTCCCTCCGGGCAGCGCTCGCCACCTTACGCCTCAGACTGTTTTGGTAGCAACGGCGGTGGCGGTACGGCCCGGCTCGGCTCCCGGCGGCTCCTCGGTCTCAGCGGGCCTCCCCGTCCCTTCGTTGTCCTCCTTCTCCCCCTTGCCGGCCCCGGCGCCCCCCCGGCTGCGCCAGCCCGCGCCAGCCCGCTCGGCGCCCGCGCGTCCCCGCCGCGTTCCGGCGTCTCCTCAGCGCGCCCGGCTCCCGGCTGTCCCCGCCCGGCGTGCGGTCCGGTGTATGGGCCTCTCACCATGTCGCTGAAGCCCCAGCAGCAGCAGCAGCCGCAGCAGCAGCAACAGCAGCAGCAGCCGCAACAGCCGCAGCAGCAGCAGCAGCCCGCGGTCGCCAATGCCCGCAAGCCCGGCGGCCTTCTCACGTCCGCCGCCGCGCCGGCGCCGTCTTCGCCCTCGGCCGCCTCGCCTTCGGCCCCGGCGTCCTCGGCGGCGGCGGCGGCGGCCAGCGCGGGCGGCGGCGGGCGACCGGGCCTGGGCAGGTGGGTGTCGGCGCCTCGCCCCCTCCGTCCGGGCCTGGACAGCCGGGCCTCGTGTCCCCTCCCCCGCGGCCCGCGTCGTCTTTCCGCCCCGTGACCGGCAGGGCCTGGAGGGTGGGCTGGGGGCCCAGAGTGGGGGCTGTGTCCGCGCTGGTCTGGAGCCGAGCGAGCGGCCAGGGGAGTCCCCCGGGGCACCTCGGCAATTGTCAAGCCGCGTCCGGCCTCCTGCACCATCCTTGCCCCCTTGAAGCGGTCAAGATGGAAGGACCGGGCAGCCGCCGCCTCCTCATTTCTGTGCTCAGGAGGGGTTCCCAGGTCCCAGCAATTGTCATCCTCAATTCTACCTTTCCTCAGCTTCCTGGGTCCTCATTGGGGGTGCCTGGGCAGCACCGCATCCCCGGTTTGACTATTTATGTTGCATGGGTCTTCGGGTTTGGGGTCAGGCCACTGAAATACACCGCCTCCACCAGTGGGAAATTTCGAGGGCGGGGGGACCGGAGCGCGTCCTCCCGTATTGAAGGGCGCATCTGGAATCGCTGGGGTTTGTCCAGACCTCCCAACCCCCCTTTTCTGTGCCTGGAGAAGGTCGAAGGACGCGGTGAGGGAGTGGGCAGCGGCCTGTCGCCCCTCCCCAGTGACATCTGGAGGCGGCGGCGGTTCCGGAACTCGGGGGTCGTGCGGCCCGGCCCTCGCCCGCAGCGTATGCCCTGCCTGCGCCCCGACGCGGGTGGTGGCCGAGCCGCATTGCTGTCGGAGGCCGCCGAGGAGCAGGGTGGGCGCGAGCCGCTGCGGGAAGCGGTGGCGGCGCCTGCCTCGCTGCCTCCGCTTCAGGCTCTGGAATTTCAGGGGAGAGGAGTTGTCGCGGGGGTGCCTGTGCGCGGAAATGCGGTGTTGACTTGCCGTCCCTGCCGCTCCTCGTAACTCAGGCTGGAGGTTCGTTTTGCTTTACGCGAACCGGGTTTGACTTGGGGGGGGGAGGAGGGAGGAGGCCTGTCGGGAGTGCGGGGTGCTTGTCAGTTCGTATTTCATGAACTAAGAAAATGTTTCGTGCCCAGCGTGGGCAGCAAATGTCAGTCGAGTCCATGCCATTGTGGCCGGTGTCCTTAACTTGGGGAATGCCGCCGCCGGGGCTTGCCAAGGGCACGCAAGTCCGATTCCCTAGCGCCCTGAGCCCATCCTGCTGCAGTCACGGTCATGTCTCCCTCAGGCCTCAGCAGACCTGGCAGGGCCGGTGACCAGCGTCCTCCTTAAATAGACAAACTGGTCTTAGGAAGGTGGGAAAAGGGGATTTTTCATGCGCTGAGTTTTGTTTGTGAAAACACACTTTCAGCAGTCCATTTCCCAGAATTTTCGTTTACAGCAGGAGAACTTACCCATCAAGATGTTTCAGAGCTGTTTTTTGGAAATTTTCTCTTCCAAGGGGGACAGTCACTTTTAATTTCTGCACCCCACAGTCCCATAGTTTCCCCTGTCCGAAGCAATCACCGAAGCAACCACCAACGCTACCTAGCAAACAAGTTCAAGTAAATGGTAGTTTCTCAAGCTCTGTACACTTAGGAATCCATACCTTGAAATTTCTGTTTTTTCAGTGACAATGATAGAGAAAAACAAAGACTTAAAATAAGTAATTTTTATAGAAAAGAGTGCATTCTTTTTTTTTTTGCAGGTATGAGGTGGAAATATGACAGATACCTTTTCAAATAAGTAAAAATTAAAAAAAAGGCTTTAAAGTTGCCCTTGCTCTTCTTAGGCTTAAAAATTAGATTATAACAAAGAATTTGCTTCAGAGTAGGTTGAATGATCAAGCCAGCCAAGTGCCGTCAGAGGTAGTTGAAATATTTTGGTATTACAGGTCTTTTTCTGTTCCTTAAGACTTCATAAAAACTAAATTTCTTACTTGGTTTGAATCTTTTTACTCAAGGCATAAATTGTAGTAAACTTATTTACTGTAAAATTCATACATAATGTGAAATTTTGTTTTGGGATAGATGTTTAGTTAATGTAGAGTTAGTTTTTGGAATCACCTTTATAATCAGTTCAAATGTCTAGAATCTTGTAACTTAACATTTGAATGTGTCAGTAATTTACTGATTTTTAGAGCACAACCAACCCAAGCCAAACCAGCTGCCATGGACTCGATTCTGGCTCATAGCGACCCTGTAGCACAGAGTAGCACTTCCCCGTAGAGTTTCCAGAGAGCATCAGGTAGGTTTGAATCACCAACCTTTTGGTCAGCAGAGGTAGCCCTTAACCACTACCCAGCAAGGTTTCCTTCTACCCCAAGGAAGGAGGGAAAAAAAGCAACATTGGGTTTGATTTTAAAGGTAACGAAAATACTGCTGAAAGTCTTGAAATTCAAATGTCTGTTTTAAATAGCATACCATTTCATCATATTTGAGTTTTAATTTTTTTTTGGTGAGTAGTGGATTGTATGGCCTTCAAAGATGATTTGTTGTCTTTGTCACGTACTTATGAGATGAGTTTTTTTCTTAGCAAAGAATAATGTAGCCACAATATTAAAATTAGAAAGTAATTAATTTTACCTTAACCCAATTTTTATTTTTGCCTTTTATCCTCCAGTTCTTACCAACATTTTTTTTCTCTTTAACACTGATACCTATATATGGTTTCTACTCCTTTTGTTGGAATTTGAGTTTCTACTTTGTTGTTACTATAGATAATAGTACAGTGAACATCTTTATACCAAACTTTTTTGCTTCACTCTAATATTTCCTATGAGAAAGTTCCCAGGAGGCGCATCACTAGGTGAAAGGGCTTCTAGATTTTTGTGCTCTTGCAGGTTGCCAAACTGCACTTAAGAAGATGTGTGTCAGCTTCCAGTGCCTAGAAGGTGACTCTTCTTTAGAATGTCTTCTTGGTAGTTGTTGAACACTATAGCAGCAGTTCCGAGGGAAAAGTTGTCTTTGTTGTCAAGTACACACAGTGCTTGTGTTGGTTACCTAATGGTTTATATTTGAGGTTTGGTTTGTTTTCTCTGAGGATTTAGTAATAGATGTGATGGTGCTTTGGAATGGTGAGTAGTGAGGGTACAGTAGTTTTGTCTTTTGCAGTGATACTTTGTCCTAGTAAGTCCAGGAATGAAAATCCTGGGGAAGTGTTCTGAAGCTTTTTGTTTTTGTTTCTTTTTAACCTCCTTTCATCTAAAAGTGTTTCTGATTAGCTGCTAGTCTGTAATCAGGCCCTAGTGGTGTAGTGATTAGAGTTGCAGCTGCTAACCAAAAGGTGGACAGTTTGAATTCACCAGCCGCTCCTTGGAAATGGCTGTGGGATGTTTATTCTCTGTGTTGTATGGTCACCTCAGAATTGACTCTGACAACAGGTTGGGTTTTTTGTTTTTTTTTTTGGTTTTCAGTCTGTAACCAGGTTCTGGTGGTGCGGTGATTAGGCATTCTACTGCTAACCAAAAGGTGGGCAGTTCAAATCTACCAGCTGCTTCTCGGAATCCCTGTGGGGGATATTCTGTCCTCTGTCATTGCTCTGAGTTGGGATTGACTCAGCAGCAGTGGGTTTAGTCTGTGACCAAACTGTTTTTGGTAACTTGTATGTGGTTTCGAGGCACTATTGAGAACTGTCACTGGTGAGCCCAGATTATTTCTTAGACATTCCCATCTACATTCCTGCATTTTAAAAAATGATTTACTAATCCTGTTACCCTAATTCTAATGCTGAATAGTATAGCTGATAACCTTTGAATACAGGGTTCAGTGTGAATAATTTTTTTTAAAAGTAATTTTCAGCTTAGTACTTTTTCACTGCTTCTTTCTCTGGAGGTACTGCACCTTGGTATGCTGCGATTTAGTGTGTTCTGTTTAATATCAGTGAGATGTGTTAGCCTCTTTAAATGTAAAATCTTGTAGACGCACCTAAAATGTTCGCATGCGTTTGACACAGAAGCTTACTGAGTGTCTACTGTGTACAAGGCAGGTGCTTGAGATACATTGATGAATAAGACAGATGGCTATCCTCTTTAGTGGAGTTTTCATGTAGATGTGAGGACACACAATAAACATGAGTCATTAAATTAGCAAACTATATAATGTTAGGGAGCAGAGGAGAGCAGGTTAAAGATATGGGGAATGTAGGGAAGGGAGTAGTTGCAGTTTTAAGGTTGCAGTTTTAACGGGGTGGGGTAATTCTCTTTGAAGTGGTGAAATTTGAGCAGGGAGTTGAAGGTGGTGAGGGAGTTATCTGCTTGCATTTTATCTAAATTAATTAGTCATAACAGACATGGCCTCAGTGGTGATTTTGAGGTTTAAACTACATCATCCTTGTTAATACCTTCTTTTATGTGGACTTGGATGATAACTAACAACGTTAACCAAGAAAGTTAAATTGACACTTAGGCCACTAGAGGTGAACTGTAGATGGCTGGTATTAACAAAAGAAGTACACTGAGCTTGTTTATTTTACCTAATTAGTGTTCCTTGCAAGTACCTAAAGAAAGTACAGTTTTTAAAGGTTAGACAAAAACCCACTTTTCTGAGTTTGTCAAGCAAAAAAGTAAGACTGTAATTGCTGAAATATTTTGTATTCTGAAGCAGGGAAAACATTCGTGGTATCATTTGTTGTTATTTAAATGTAAACTTGCTCTTTCTGTGTTTCTCTAATTACTTAAACATTACACATGAGATAACTCATGTAGGTATTTGATAGTCATGCGTTTCACTTTAAAGGAGTATTTGTTATGTTTTTGTCCTAAGTGGGCACAGCTGTATTAGGATTGTTTTTTACCATCATGAGGTGTGATCCTTAATAAGGATTTTTTGGTTGAGGGCTTTTTTCTAGAATTGTAATTTTTTATTTTGGCTAGCAGCTAATAGTATTTTGACAGTAATAAAGAGCTCAGCATGAACTATTTTGAATGATTGTTTCAACATCAGTGGGAATGTAAACAGAAGTCTTTTTAAGTGAAAGTACCTGTCTTTTCTGAAGCATTATCAGGATCATCTGTGCCTGTTATTGTACTTGTTTTAATATGATTCTACAGTGCTCTGTGTTAGAAAGAGTGGTACTGAAATGTAAGTGGAATTTGCTAAAAGCAGTTAACTCAAAACAGTGTATAGTCCATTAAAAGAATGCCGTTTTCTCTGGGGGTCTTTTTTGCCTCCATACATGTTAGATTTCAAAAGTAGGAATGTTTTTCCTAAGCGAAACTCCTCACTGGTGAACATGAGGCTGGTCTCAAGCCTTGGAAAAGTTACAACATCTAATCTAGAATTTGTAATGTAGACTACCCAACTCATAAGCTTTATTAGCTTTAGTTATGATTGGGAATAGTTTTATCTGTATCAGTGTGTTTTAAGATTCTTAAGTATACTTGAGTATATTTTTCTATTCAGTTAGTGCCTACTGCTTTTGAAGATGCTGTGCTGTGTAGAACATAGTATTTCCTTACCTAGCAAGCAGTGTTGTAGGTAGTTTTGGTATAAGCCACTTTTCTGTTATTTGAAAGCCAGTTCATGAAAGCCAGTTCATTCATTCATTCATTGAAGAAATTTTGTTGTGTGTGTGTAAGATATTTGGTGCCTTGGTGCGTACAGACATGGCAGATTATGGTCCTTGATCTTAAGCTGCTTATAATAAAGAGAATTCAACTTTATTTTACTACAATAAAAATTTAAAATTAAAAAAGTGACCTAAACCAGTGACCAGAACACACTTATATTTGAAAGTCAGAGAAGGTCTCTAAGTATTGTCTCATTCATAAATGAAAGTTTTGTCTCATATAATGTGAAACATAAATTTTAAGCATTTATTGTAGAAAAGTAAGCTGATGCAGAAGGGCCAAAAAAAAAAAGTCACTTGTAATTATATCACTGACATATAACCAGTTAGAAGTTTAGCATGTATTTTTCTAGACTGTTCTATATGTGTTACACAAAAGTGGAAGTACATGGTACATACTGTTTAAGTTTAGTAGTTTGTATCTTTTTAAATACACATTTTTCCTAAAACTGTACAAGTTTAAATCAGAATGATGTAACAGAGAATCTTACTTTAAAGAGAGAACAGTCCAAGCTTTATGAAAATAGGAAACTTACCAAAGCAACATATTTTTAAGAGTTTATTACACCCCCTCCTGTTTTTATAAGTGTAGATAATGTACATAAACAAGATCATGGTAGGTATTTTAAAGACTACTCAGCTACAGATCTTAGCCATCCAGGATGTCTTTATATAACCTTGAGTTTGGCTGGCTAACATAGGAAATCAATTTCCTTGTCTTTGTCTTTTGGTAATTCTACGTATATGTCATGTGAAATCTTAATTTAAATGTTTAATCTCTGGTTTATTTGTAAAGATATACTGTTGTGGATATGGATTATATGAAAATTTTCGATAGCTGTTAAACTCAGGTAATTTAGAGATAATTGTGATTATATTCGTGTAGAATTTTTGTTTCTTTTGCTTAAAAAAAAATCTACCTATTGTAGAATTTAATTCAAGTCTTAAAGTTGAGTCAGGTCACTAAAATACCAATTTCATGCCGTGATTAAAAGCTAACTACATTTTGGGAATTGAGTCAGATGTTTTTCTGTGAACCAACCAAACCCACTGTTGTTGAACCAATTCCGACTCAGTGAGCCTCTAGACAGAGTAGAACTGACTTGTAGAGTTTCCAAGGAGCGTCTGGTGGATTTGGGCTGCTGACTTTCTGGGTAGCAGCTGTAGCATTTAACTGCCATGTCACCAGGGTTTAGAGGTTTTCTATAAGGGAGCCTTTATAAATCTTACCAGTTTGTGGTATGATGCTTATCTGTAATGTAACTATAAGTGAATATAGCTTTTTTTTTTTTTGGTATATGGGAACTTAATATGTTATGCTCTTAAGAAGTGTTATCTTTGGGAGCTTGAACTGATGTCATTGGTCATATCTTTCTGACTGACACTTTCCATGTTGCTTCTATAAATTGTTTAAAATCTATTAGCTTAATTGTGATCTTTGAGGTAAGAGGTACAGCCAAAGTCAAAATTAATCTTGATTTTGGTTTTAGTTGAAAAGAAAAAAAATTTCTTTTTTAATTTTGTTTTGGGTGGAAACGTACACAGCGAATTAGATAGATGCTCAGTCAACAGTTCATGTACACATTGTTCTGTGACACTGAGGACAATCCCTGTCATGTGTCAGAGCTCTCACCATTTCTGTCCCGGCTGCCCTGTTTCCATCCCTCCAGTTTCCCTTCGCCTCCTGCCCTCCCCTCTTCACGTTTGTGTAAATGTTGACGGTTTGGCCTGGTGTAGTTAATTGTAGAGAGGAGCACAGTCCTCACAAGTGTTTTTGTTTATTTTATACAGCAGGTTGAAAGGTGACCTCCAAGAGTAGCTTCAGATCCAGGTTAATGGGGTATTTTAGGGTGATAGTCTCTGAGATTCCTCTTGTCTGTTGGTCCTGTAAGTCTAGTTGTCTTTAAGAATTTAAGTGTTCCTCTACATTTTTCTCTCATTCTAACTTACGTGTTCCATTGTATCCCTGGTCAGAGCAGTCAGTAATGGTACCTAGGCACCAACTAGGTCTTCTGGTCTCGGGTTAGAAGAGGCTGTGATTTCTGTCAGCCAGTAGTAGTCTGTACTGCTTGTTTACTTTAGTGTTTGGTTTCCTTCACTCTTCTCTTGGAAGGAGAGCAATAGTTGTATCTTAGGGAAAGAAAAAAATTTTAACCAAGTAGTAGGTTTGTCTTTCTGGACTCATAAGCATTTGTTGTAAATCCTTATACGGTTTTGGCTGGCTTTTGGCTATATGGTTAATTAGTTTCATCCTTGAACCATACTTGAAAATCAGTGAGAGGGAAGACTTAGTTAGGTTCTTGCGCTGAAGCTTGTGCAGATGACAGAGCTCTTGACGGCTCTTTCAGAGCTTATTTACCAAGTGATTCTGCCCAGTTTGCTTTTGACAGATTACCAGCAAGTCACAAAGCTGAGACTTTTAAAGGTGAACATGTGGACAGTGACAAGAATGAATAATGAGATAAAGGTAAAGACATGGGAGACATATTTTGAAAAAACAAACATGTAAGAGTAAAAGAAAGAAAGAAAAAAAAAAGCCATTCTAGGCATTCTGGCTGTGACTTTATAGCCCTTTTCTTTAGTAGGCCCCCAGGGTATCACTGTTTTTATTGCACAATGTAGTTAATTGATGTACTCATAATGGTGACTCATAGGACAAGGTTATATTGTTTTTCATGTCTTTCAAAGCATTTTTATAAACTGCAGGTCATGACCCTTTAGTGAGTTGTGAAATCACTTTAATGGGTCATGACAACCATTTGTAGAAAAATGAAACCAGAGAAAATGCTAGAATACTTTGCATTGTTAAGGGGAAGGGTTCTGTAAAGAAGCTTTTGTTTTAATAGTATATATATATATTTTGTCACAATGTAATGTGTAACTTTTCTTTGGTGTGGTGAAGAAGTCTCAGCTTCAGAGGCAGTGAGATGCAGTAAAGGATTGAGGGGCTGTTTTGCAGTTACAGCTGGGCTAGGTGTTTTAGTCAGCTAGGCTGCTCTAACAGAAATACCACAGAGTGGATGGCTTTAACAAAGAAAGATTTATTCTTACACAGTCCGGTAGGTTGCAAGTCCATGTTCAGGGTGTCCGCTCCAGGGAAAGACTTTCCCCTTGTCGGCTCTGGAGGAAAGTCCGGTATTGCATCAGTCTTTGTCCAGGGAGCGTCCTCACGCAAGAACCTCTGGTCTGAACGACGCACTCTGCTCCCGGTGCTGCTTGCTTGATGGTAGCGAGGTTCTCCAATTGTCCTCTTTCTTTTTCCTTTTATTCCTTGCAGGCTAAAAGCATTAAGGGTGGGGCAAGCCATACTCCAGGGAAACTCCCCCCCCAGCAGGAATTCACAGCCCCACCCTAATCCTTTAACATACAGGTTAGCAAAACCATACAATGGAGGACAGTCCCAAGACACTGGGAACCATATCCCAGCCACGTGGCTGCACACATTTTTGGGGGGACACAATTCCAACCATGACACTAGGGTTACTAGATTTCACAAGTAAAAATATGTGCACTTAGATTTTAACTTCCAGAAAACATTACTACTATCAAAGTAGTAGTAATATGCAGTGTAAATACATCCCGTGGGACAAAATTATTTGTTGCTTAGCCGAAATTCAGATTTAACTGGGCATCTTGTATTTACTCTGATAACCTTAATCTAGGCTAGAATTTTGGCTCCACCGTATAGTAACTAAAGTTTAAGCCTAGTGAGGTAAAGAACTTTGTTTCTTCACTACTGTATTTCTCTTCTTGGAGCTGTGTGCATGGCACTTAGTAGGTAATTAGATGTTTGAATGAATGAGTTACTTTGGACAGGTTACTTAGTCACTCAATTTCAGTGTCTCCGTGGATTAAAAGGAGAAAAGAATGCCTTCCTCAGAAAGTGGAATACTAAGTTTTTGTTATGTCATATTCTTGGCAGCTAATACACTCTCAATTTAGAATTAAACAGACTTTTTTTAGTACTCATTCTGTTCACAGGTGAAGAAACAGAAGCCAAAGAGATTATTTGCCAAAGTCTCCCATCATTTTACAGAGCTGACATTAGATTTTAGTCTATTGTTGGATTATAACATATCTTGTAAGTCTTCGACGTTTAATATGTATTCAGTGATTGAAAAAAAGGTCCACCTATCCAGAAGCAATCATTTCCCTGAGGGTTCCAGTAACCTGGCACTTCCTTTGTCCTGCTCCCACGACCCAGTACTTTGGAAGTAGAAGAGTGTCTCTTTAGTCCCTGTAAATTTAGGAATTGAATGCAAAATGAAAGTCTTCCACAGTATTGCTCCCAGGTGTTCTGGCTATCCTCTGACTGTCCTGTTCTGATCCTTAACATAGATGGCATGTAGCCTGTGGATGGTTTGTCAGTTATCACTGATGCAGTGTTCTGTACAGGATTCTGAGGTTTCATTTAGCTGTAGTTGGGGAGTAAGGAAGGGGTGCCTGAGTGTCTTTGCTCACTGAAGCATAGCAAGCTTCCCATGTTGATTTCTCCACGTCCAGAAACATCCTGCTCTTAAATTATTCTGTGCATGACCTCCATAGCCAGGATAATCTTCCCCCAACATCTTTCGTTATATTCTTTTTTTACTGCGAAACTTTTGAGTGGCTGTCGGTGCACTGCAGCCTGGGTCAAATCCAGACTACTCGGCTTGGGAGGCGAGCCACTCCCCAGGCTGAGCGCACCATATTGATTCTCCAGTAGGAGACAGATTTTTCTGCCCATCTTGTCTTGTCCTTTTAAACATAGGTCCTACCTTTCAGGGTTAGCCCAGATCCTCTGTTTCACAGTGTCTCGCTGTATTTGTCCTGGGAAACGTGGTTCTCTGTGGTATTCATTGCCCAGTGCCTTGTGTCACAGTGCACAGCTGTACCTCGTACAGACTGACTTAGGGTGAGCTCTGAGATAGGAGCGAGCCAGGCTACATTCGAGAACAAAATTATGTCCGCTGTACCTGCCACCATGGTGGGGGGTGTGTGTGTGTGTTTACTGTGTTTGAGCTTAGTTTATTGTTATTAAAGTTGCCATATTCAGTAAAGTGCAGCAGCAGTGATTGTTGACAGTGCTCCTTAGAAGAAAGCAGTCAATTACGGTAGAAATGAAAAGCTTTCAAAAGATTGTGAAAGTGGTAGGAAAATGACTTGGGACAGATTATTTTGGGATAGTGAGCAATGTACCATGTTTGTTCAGTGAGTGATAAATCAAAAGATTAGAGAGAATTGATGGATGAAATGCAGGAACTTGGAACTTTGTAGTTAAAGGTTAATTTCGGAGAACGCCAACTGCAGTTAAAGTGCCACTGCGGAAACTTTTACCAAAACTAACCGATAGTGCTTTGGGGCCACAGTCCACTGGATCCAGGATCTGCGGAGTCCCTAGGGACACTTGAGGACGTGATTAAAAGAAGGTCATCTTTTGAGAAAAGATGTCTAATGGAACAGTCATTGTGGAGGAAAGAAGGGCATGCCTCTTTTAAAGATGGGAAGGGCAGATGCTGACTTTGGTAAGGTGGAAACTCATCCATGGTTCATAAGCTTTGGAATGGACTCCTGTCCATCTTGGACTTAGAACAAATGGATACACAGATGTGGCTTTTTTCGTGTAGTTTTTTCTTCATGGCTTGCTGCACTATGATTCAGCTCACATTGCTGAACAGTTTTCCTCATTGTGGTATATTGTGTTCTATTTCAGTTAGGTTATTGAGATGTAATTTATGTAGAGTTCACCCTTTTAGTGTATAGCTACTGAGTTTTGACAAAGGGGTATAGTCGTGTAGCTGCCACCACAATCAAGGTGTCGCCTCCTAAGGTTTCGTTTAGCTTGTTGTCGTTCCGTCTCTCCTCTTCTCCTGGCAATCAGTAGTCCTTTTACTGTCATCATAGTTTTGTCTTTTTCGCAATGTCATATAAATGGACTCATACAGTATGTAGCCTTTTGTGACCTTTCACAAAGCATAGTGCTTTCATTGATCCATGTGATTGCATTTAACAGTCGTTTTCTGCATTTATATTTCCTTACTACATGCATGTACCAGAGTTCACCAAGTAGTGGACATTTGAGTTGTTAGTGGCTTTGACTATTATGGATAAAGCTGCTATGAACATTTGTGTACAAGTTCAGTGTCGACATACAGTTGCTTTTTTCTTAAATAAATACAATTGAAGTTGCTAGCATATATGGCAAGTGTTTTCAACGGCACTTGGCTTTGGCTTTTTATTTAATTTTAATATTGCCAAACTGTTTGCTGAAGTGGCTGTACTGTGTTTTTTTAATACTTGATTGTGATTTTTAAGTAAAAGTTTACAATTCAAATCAATTTGCCACATAAAACTCTACCTACACACCACTGTGCACCTCCAACTGCTCTCACCACACCTTGGCAGGACAGCACTCTTCCTTTCCTCTCTAAACTTCCCAAACCCATTCTGCCATCCCCCAGTCTCTCATCTTGCCTCTGTATAAGAGCTGCCCAGACAGCCTCATGTATATATGTAAGCCAAGAAGCATATTCTTTGCTAGCATCACTCAGTGTCTTATAGTCTAGTCCAATCTTTGTCTGAAGAGTTGGCTTCGGTATGGTTTCAACTTTGGTCTGCGGGCCATGTCCTCAGGGCACCCCCCCGTCTGGCACCCCCCCCCCCGTCTGGGACCCCATCAAGTGTGGTCTTTTCATGGAGTTCCAATTCTGTACACCCATTTTTCTCCCACTACATCAGGGACTTTATGCTGTGTTCCTTGTCAGGGCAGTCATTGGTGGCGGTCAAGCACCATCGAGGTCTTCTGGTCTCATGATGATGTAGACTTGATCATACAGCACCTACTGTCTTCTGGTCTTATAATTTTCTCACATCTTTGATGTTGATTCTGTGCTCCAGGTGGATTGGGACCAACTAAAACCAAAATGGTGTGCTTGACGTTTTCTTTTTAAAAAATTTCATTATGCTGTAAGCCTAGATATCCCTTGAAATCATAGTCCCTAGACCTTTCACCTGCTAATCTGTCCTTGAAAATGTTGGATTGTATTTAGAAAACCTCTTAAATTTTGGAAACCTTGGTGGCACAGTGGTTAAGTCTGTCTGTTACCCAGAAGGTCAGCAGTATTTGCCAGGTACTCCTTGGAAACTCTGGAACAGTTCTGCTCTGTCTTACAGGGTGGCTATGAGTCAGAATAAACTTGACGGCAGTGGCTTTGCCCCTCCCCGATTTTGATGTGGTCCAGTTGTGCTGACCTCCTTTCTACTGCATGTTGTTGCTCCCTTCACTGAACCCAGTGACTGCCTGCTACCTAATTTATGAATATCCCTCTCCGTCCTTACCCACCCTGGTAACCATCAAAAATTTTCTTCCGTGCTTAAACATTTTCTCAAGTCCGTGTAATAATGGTCTCATACAGTATTTGTCCTTCCGTATCAGACTAATTTCACTCAGTGTACTGTCTTCCAGATGATTCTGTTATGAGATGCTTCCTAAAATCACTGTTCATTATCACTGCATAGTATTCCATTGTGTGACTATTCATAGTTTGTTTCTGCATTCATCTGTTGATGGGCATCTAGGTTGATTCCATCTTTTTTGCTATTGTGGACAGTGCGGCAGTAAACAGTGTATGTGTATCTGTTCCTGTGACTGGCTGTACTATTTTTTTTTCCCATCAGCAGTATATAAGATTTCTGATCCACATCCTTGATAATACTCGATATGTTGGTCTTTAGTTTTAGTGGCTGTGGTGGTATCTCATCATGCTTTTAGTTTGCATTTCTCTAATGCCTGCTGATGCCAAATATTGTTTCTTGAGGTTGTTAACCATTTATATATCTTTTTTTATGACTGAGGAAAAGTACTTGAACTCAGACTTGCTTGGAAGTCTGAACCTACAAGACTTGAAAAAACTTTTCTGTATTGCCTTTCTTGTAGACATAGAGCATGTTGAGGGCAGAAATGAGTACATCATACAACTTTGTATATTTATGTCATCAGCTCATGTAAGACATCAGTAATTTTTTGACTGGATGAGCAGTGGTTTCACTATTAACTAGGTGAGTTTGCCGTGCCAAAGAAAAGCTGTCATCTAGCGTCATGATGGCAACCTTAATGCTGAAGAGCTGTGTCTGCTAGTCAAAAGGTCAGCAGTTTGTATCTACCACATACTCCTTGGAAACTCTGTGGAACAGTTCTGCCTTGTCCTGTAGGGTTGCTGTGTGTTGGAATTTCCTTGATGGCATTGAGTTTTAACCTCATGATGTTTGAGGTGTTTGAGATGTTAAAACTTAGTTCTGCCATGTAAAATCTGGGAGAAAGTCTTTTCTATGAGATCTTACTCAGAAAATAGATTCTCTTAAGTAGAGTAGTATGGTATGTTGCTAAGGATCTTATTCTTTTTAATGCTTTGGGGATGGCCACTAATTAGTCCCAGAAATTGGTGTGTTTGAGCAGCTTCCTCTTCTAAGCCTGTGAAAGTTGGTTAGCATCATAACTGAAAGGGAGAGCAACAGTTGAATGGACCCACCATAAGCTTCTTAGGCTGCTAGGGCATAGGCATACATAATCTCATTTGATGGCCACACAACTGCATTAGGTAATCTGCTTGCAGTCCCCATTAGGAAGAATTGAAGGCCCAGAAAGGTTAAGTGACCTGCTGAAATTTGCCCAGCTGGAAAGTGGCAACATTGGAATGACTACTGTTATATTTGGGATCTCTGAAGAGGCTTGTGTGAGAGAGAATAGAAGAAAGAAACTGGTGGTGGGATTAAGGAATGCTACAATTAGTGTCTTATTTTAATTAACTGGGGACTTAAGTGTCTAGCTTCACTGGCTAAAGAAGTGTATCAACAGGCTTCTGTGTCAGAAAAGTAGAGGAAAAAAGGAGGAATGTGTGATGGTTATGGAATTTAGTTGTTCATAGTCTAGAAATGTTATAGGAAGTCTGCACATTTTTTTCTCCTTTTTTTGTTATGATTGAGTGAAAATGTACATTCCCAAATAAATTTGCATGCCCACCTATGTGCAGCTCGCCCTGCTCTCTCTGCCCAGTGACAGCACACTCCTCCTCTCCATTCTATGTGTCATGTCCTCCTAACAATCTCCTGTCCCCACCCCTCCACCCTCTCCCCTGCCTCCAGTAAGAGGTCAGCCAGACAACATCCTACAGATGCATAGAGCCATAAAATGCACACACGATACGGTAACTCTGTGTCACCAAGTCCAATCCATTCCTGTTCAAAGAGTTGACCTCCATTATGATTTATGGATAGGAGCAGCATCAGGGTCAGGGGCCATGCTCCCAGGGGAACTCTGAGGCCCCTGGACCATCAGCTGTGGTCTTTTAGTGGAGATCTCAGGATGCATCCCTTTTTATTCTTGTGTTACCGGTGAGACTCAACTTTGTGAGCCCCATCATGGCTATCGTTGGTGGTGGCCGGGCACCATCCAGTTCTTCCATCACATGTCACTGTAGTCACCCACTCACATGAGTCTCTCTGTCTTCCGGGTTCTCTTTCCCCCACGTCGTTTTGGTCCTTGATGATCGTCTGTTCCTGCTGAGTTGGAAACATTTGGTGTACCTCACATGGCAGCTCGGCAGCCACTCACCATTGTGGGGTACAGAAGACTGTCTTAGCAAAACAGTAGTTGTGCCACTTGGCCTTGATTTCACCGAGAGCATGGTCCCTGACCCCCCACCTCAGCTACTCTGTCCTTGCGATATTGGGCTAAGATGGGAGGAGTAATCATGTTATGTTGAAGTCCAGTTAAAATTGATCTTTCTAATGTGTGGAGGTCTGCACATTTTTTAACCTGGTCTCAGAGGTCACGGGATAAATAAGAGCTGTTAACTATGGAAGTCCCAGTGGTGTAGTGGTTCAGAGCTGTGGCCGCTATTCAGAGGTCAGTCGTTGAGTCCACCAGGTACTCCTGGGAACCCTGTGGGGACAGTTCTGCTCTGTTGTGTATGGTTGCTGTGAGTTGGAATCGATTTGATGGCAGTGGATTTGGTTTTGGTTTTATTAACTATATAGAACAATGTAGGAATGAGAGTACCATTTCTTTGCCAAGTGGTAGAAATAGCTATTTTTGTTAATAAAAAATAAATAAATAAAGAGAACTTTAGCTGTCAATGATGTGAGAACAGTTTGTAGAGAATTTCCTGTTTATATAATGATAGTTACCTTTTACTGTGTGCTTGTTAAGTTGCAGGAATTGCGCCAGATGCATACTTACATATCCTTTAATCTTTACAACAACCCAGCCTGTGGACTTGTTGGTAGTATGTCCATTTTACAGAGGAGAAAGTGATGGTTCAGAGAAATTAGGGAACTTGTGAGCAGTCAAAAAGCTAGAGAATGATGGGACTGAGATTCGAACCTAGAAGATTTGAAAGCCCTTTTTTCTGTTTTTCAGTAATTTTTTTAGGTTTGTTGTTGCAAACAGACACAGCAAAGTGTACACTGATTTAACAGTTTCTACATGTACAGTTCAGTAACACTGTTTACATTCTCTCACCCTCTTTGAATTGTTCCTCTTCTAGTAACATAAACTCACTGCTTTTACCAACTATATTCCACTGCCTCTAGCATAGCTCCACGACATACCAAAAGCTGATGAAAATGAAGGAAACAATGTAGTCGTTATTTGCAGTGCCCCCACTTAATATGGCCTGTCTAGCCTTACCTAGTCTTTATGACTCCCACAAAATGATTGGGTGGGACCATGCAAGTAAGTGTTTGTAGCCCACCAAGGAGATTGAACAACCTGCTAAGAGTGCACATAAGGTGCATGGAACCTGGGGGGGCTGAGACCATGCAAATAAAATATTTGGAACCCTGATGAGGGGATTGGTCAGTTTCACCATCCTATTAGGCTTAAAGAAGAGAGGCAGTCCCACAGCAAGGTATACAACCTGTTATCAGCAAAAAAAAGTGACGAAGGTAGATGTGTCCCTTGGAGCTGGGTCCCCTTGTACTGAGAACTTCCTAGACTCAAGAGGCAGAGCTGTAACACGGAAGATGGGGTAAGACAGTGATAAGTGGTGACAGAGAAATGGTGGCAGCAGAATCAAGAGACCAGTCCAGGTGTAGGTGTGCTGACCCATGCAGGAGCTGGGTACCCTCAGGCAGGAGGTTTCCTGGTGGACTAGGGTGCTTCTGGGCATTTGGGCTTGCTGACCTCAGGGTGTAAAGAGGGCTGAGTGCCTTTGAACTGAGGGTTACTGGTGAAGTGGGGTGCCCCTGGGCACTGGTGGATAAGCTAAAGAGCTTTGCAACATTGGCTTGAGCTTGGTACAGGCTGGGCCTTGCCAGAGAACCAGGGAGAGCCCTGCTGGTGGACATGGTTGAAGAGCTGTCCTTCATTGTTGCTGATCTTTAATTGTAACCTGGTCTTTTCATAATCCACCCCCTGCCTGTATGGTCTGTGACATCTGTGTGGCCATTGCAATGAATTCACGAACTCAGCGGAGAAGTAGAGTGTGCCCTGGGGGTGGGATGGCTGGTGTCATATCTGGTAAAAAGGTTAGCGGGAGGAAATATGTCTGACCTCTGTCTTAGAGGAGAGGGCTGTTAACCCTGATGCTGAATCTTTTTCACCTAGTAAAGTTAGACAAGGAGGTCTGAGCTGCTGCCCTGCCATTTTTACAGTTGGTGCTTTTATTTTTTTGATGTTATTGTTATCTGTAAAACAGTTTTGATTACCCATGCCTCTTAGTCTTAACAATTCTCAGTTTAGAAATGAGTTTGGATTTAGAGGTTTGTTTATAATTCCTTTTTTTCTTGTAATTAAAAAATTTGGAAACACTTTTTATGAACGGTGGTTTTCTTCACCTGCCTGTTTGAGCAAGATAGTCAATTGAAACCTGTAATTAATTTGCACTAAGTAGCATTGTGCCATATCATGGGTTAAAAAGGTTTTTGTGGTTTGAGCTAATAACCCAAACACTACTTAATGATATTTGAGAAAATTAGAGCCTAAAGAACCAAGTTTCCTCACTCTTTCACTACCTTAGTCATGTGAGAGGTAGCTTCAGCAGCATATTGGTCCTCCAAAAAGAAGGAATACAATAGTGGAAGAAATAATCTGTCTCCTCTGTGGCTTTAGGGAAGTTCCTGAGTGTGCAGCAGCTGTTTCTTTGGGCAAAACAAGCATGCCAAGAGATGGTACCTTTTTTTTTTTGTCATTTTCTTAATTACTGTAATACGTTAGGTTTTGCTGAACGTTTTTAGCATAACCTAGCCTTTGCTATCAGCCTCAAACTGTCCTTTTGTTGGGTCACTCCTCTGCTCAAAAGCACCATTCCCAAGGCTGAGGTCCTCTTCACCTGTAAGGCTTTCCATAGTTTAACCCAGGAATTGGGAAATTTTTTCTGAAATGGGCCAGATATGAAATATTTTACACTTTGCAGGCCACATACAGTCTCATATATGGAGTGTGTGTGTATTTGTAAAGCAGTACCCATACCAGTTCAATTTTTGCATGTATAATTCAGTGGCATTGGTTAAGTTTCTTACATTGTATGGGTATTCATAGTCTTCCTTGCATACTTTTTTAAAAAACTCTTTATAAAAATTATTTTTCACTCCAGGCCATATATAAACAGGCTGCTAGCATTTATGGACCCCTAATTAGTTGATATCAACTCGACGGCAGTGAGTTTGGTTTAATAAGCCCCCACCTTTACCTTTCTAGTCTTCTTTCCCATTCGCTTTTCAAAACATGGCCTCTGTTTAATTCCAGATGGTCCAGTATGATTCTCAGCGTCTTCTCCTTGACCGCTTTTCCAGCATTGCTCCCCCTTTCCAGATCCTTTTATTTACTCTATAAGATCTAGCTCAAATCATCCGTGAATTAATTTTCATTTGCTATTTTTCTGCTTGCTAACTCCAGTAGAATGTAGCCTGTCCCATACACATTAGCTTTCTTAATTGAGGGATTGCTCCATGTTTTCCACCAGTAGTTTGCTGTAAAACACAAGAAGAGTCACATTTTCCATCTAGCTATTTTATGGAAAATGCCTAAAGTTACCTTTTCTTTTCAGAGATTGGTGTTCTTTCTGGCTTCCCACTCGTCCTCCTCCCAAGTCTGAATTTTAGAATTGGAAATTGGGATTTGAGATTATTCTGACCAAAGTCACACAGCTAGTATTTAGCATCCCAGCTGCTTTCTTACTTTGTGACCTAGGACAAGCTATTCCACTTGTGTGTGTGTTTCTTGCCCTATAAAATCGAGATGATAAGGATTAAATGAACCCTACGTGGAAATGCTTAGGATGCCTGGCACGCAGAGCTTAGTAAATTTTAGTTATTATTAGCATGTTTGGAAGCCTCAAAAACTACATGAGCAAGTTAAGGCCGGAAGTGAAATGTTAGTTGGTTTGGAGTAGCATACTACAAGTGGTGGACACAGCTTAGCATTTTGTGGCACTTATATACTGTATGTTACTTGAGTAAAAGTTTGAAACTGTAAAAACAGCGTGATGACAGTGTCTGACCTCTGACTTTACAGGGGGGAAGAGGAATCAAGATCAACAGCCTAAGACTGATTCACATGGTGTGGCAGTCATACGTGCCTCTCCTTCTCTGCTGGACTTGATAATTCATTGCAGTGGCCACACAGACCTGACAGAACATACTCAAGATTATGGGGTTTGTTAGAGAAGTAAGAGGTTACAGAAAACCCAGTGGCATAGCGATTAGGTGCTGTAGCTGCTAACCAAAAAGGTCAGTAGTTTGAATAGACCAGGTGCTGTTTGGAAACTCAGTGGGAACAGTTCTTGTCAGTCCTATAGGATCACTGTGAGTTGGAATCAACTCAGTGGCATTGGTTTTGATTTGCCTTTTTTTTTTTTTAAGAACAGGTTACACCAGGCTCAGGAATACTCAAGGATACAATTCTTCCATCAGGACAGCCTCTTCCCAGTCATGCTCACAGGCCTCCCTGGCCCTGGCCCTAGGCCCAAAGGCACTCAGCTTTCTCTCTCTACGGGCCAGGAAGCCCACATACTGTCTCCTACTGCTGGGTCTCTGCTACTTGTCTCTGCTTTGTTGGTGGTGGTGGTACCTTCTCTTTCCACACTCTAGGGTGGAAACCTAGTGGGATGGTATAACTGACCAATTCTTTTGGTGGTCCAGAGTTACACTGACACACAGTCCAGTTTAGTCATTTGTCAGGGGATTACAAGACCATGGTTAGAAGAGTCACACAAAAGCAATCTATGGCATCTTCAGCTGTCAGACTGAGATAGTTTTGTGGATGAATAAAACGTGGTCTCTGCAAGTTACCCAGCTTAGTAGGTGTCAGACATGCAAATCCTGTGAACTGGTAGCACTGAGAGGGAAGTAAATGACAGGACAGGAAACTTTAGAAAAGCAGTGAGGGTCAAGATGGATGGGTCCTGAGGAATGGTCGGCAGTTTCCAGTGGGGCCATGAAAGAGAGGAGAAAGTTGCAGGCAGAGAAAAGGTGACTTAAAGCACAGAGATGGCATAAACATGGGGTGTGTGGAAAAATCTGGTTCTTAGTGTGGTAAGGACTGGCAGGAGGCAGATGCTAAAATCAAGGAGATGGTTTGGAAGCCGATATAGTTGGAATAATGTCAGCCAGCAATAAATACTAAAAAGTCCTTTTTTTAGTAGAAAATTTCAGTGTATGTATGAGTAGAATAGTACAATGAGCCCTGTATGTCTGTTCCCCAGTTTCAGCAATTATCGGTTAAGTGGCCAGTCTTATTTCCTGTACCTTCCTTCCGCATTAACACTGGTAGTCTTTTGAAGGATATTACACTAATTTGGGGACCCCTAAGAAGGGATAGGAAACCCTGGCTGTATAGTGGTTAAGTGCTATGGCTGCTAACTGTAAGGTTGGCAATTTTAATCTGCTAGGTGCTTCTTGGAAACTATACGAGGCAGTTCTGCTCTGTCCTGTAGGTTCTATATGAGTTGGAATCAACTCAATTGCAGTAGATGTGGGTTTGGGTTTATGGGTTAGGAAGGGATAATGAGGTCTGGTGACACAATGGTTAAAGCAATTGACTGCTACCCAAAAGGTTGCTGATTTGAACCTACCGGTGGCTCCACAGGAGAAAGACGGGGCCGTTTGCTTTTTTATGTAGGAAACTATGTGAGGTCACTGTGAGAATTCTCTTGACAGCAGTGGATTTAGGAAGGGATAAACTAATGACTGATGGTTACAAACTATTGGGAGAGAGATTCGAGCTTCCTGAGAGGAAGCATTCTTGGTACATTAGGTAGGTAGAATGAATACTTAGAAAGGTAGGTAGCTTCTTGTTACTGGAGATGCACAGCAGAGGAGTGGAACTTCGTGGTCCAAGATGGTGAGCACTATGGACATACAACTACTTAAGTCTAAAATTAAGTTAATGAAAATTTTTAAAACTTCAGCTCCTGGGAGAAAAATGAGTGTGCAGAACTCAAGTTCTATTTAAAAAGACTAGACTTGATGGTCCAGCAAACTGAAGGATTGCCAGAGAAATGACCCCAAGACTCTGTTATCCCAAAACAAAAACCATTCTTCAAACCAGCTCTAAAGATAAAGATTGGACTGGGCTAGAAGACATAACGATGCTAGTAAAGAACATGCTTCGTAAGTAGACACAGGAGACTAACTGGGCAGCTCCTGTCCAGGGGCGAGATGAGAGGGCAAAGCAGGACAGGAATTGGTTGACTGGACGTGGGAAATACAGGGTGGAAAGAGAAGTGAGTTGTCACAGAGCAGTGAAAACAGCTCAAGTTGCATAGCAGTATGTATGTAAGTGTTTGTATGATGAATTGACTCGGATTATAAACTCCTGAGCTCTTTTTCCCTTGTGTCTTTGATGTTCTCGGTCATCATCTGTTCTAGATTTGTGGGACCAATTGGTGTTCCTCAGATGGCAGCTTACTAGCTTTTAAGACCCCAGGTGCTACTCATCAATATATGGGGTACAGAAGACTCTTAGCAAAAGACTAGCTATGCTAGTTGACCTTGATGTCCCCAGAAAACATGGTCCCCAGATCCCTGTCGCTGTTACTCTATCCTTTAAAATGTTGGATGGAGTTTAGAAAACGTTTCAGTTTGTGGTGTAGTCCAGTTATGCTGATCTGCCCTCTACTGCGTGTTGTCACACCCTTCACCTAACCAAATTCCTGTCCATTATCTAATCTATGAACAACCCTCTCCCTCGCACCATTGTAGCCTTCAAAGAGTCTTTTCTTCTGTACTTCAGTCCATTTTTAAGTCCTTATCACAGAGATTTCATGCAATATGTAGCCTTTTGCAGCCGACTGATTTAACTCAGCATGTCTTCTAGTCGAAACCAGGTTATGAGATGTTTCCTAAAATCATCATTGTTCATCATTTCGTAGTGTTCTGTTGTGTATATGTACTATAGTTTGTTTATCCATTCATCTGTTGATGGGCACCTGAGTTGTTTCCATCTTTTTGGTATTGTGGACAGTGTTGGGATAAACACTCATGTACATGTATCTGTTCTTGTGACAGCCTTTATTTCTGTAGGATATATTCCAAAGAGTGGGATTGCTGGATCATATGGTATTTCTATTTCCAGATTTTTAAGGAAGCACCAAATTGCTTTCCAAAGAGGTGTTACTGTTTTGCATTCACAGAGACTGTGGTCTTTGATCTTCCTCAGTAAGTGCTTCAAATCCTCCCTGCTTTCAGGAAGCGAACTTGTATTATGCGCGTGTCACAGGTTGTTTCAGTGAATCTTCTTCAATCCTGATGCCACATTCTTCTTTATATAGACTAGTATGTTAAGGTTATTTGCTCGGCATACAGAGTAAATAAATATGGTGAATATGGCTTGATGCCCACCTTTCCTGATTTTAAACCACATAGTATCCCCTTGTTCTGTTGGAATGACAGCTACATCTTGGGCCTGAGTGCCGTTAAGTGTTCTGGAATTCCCATCCTTCACAGTGTTGTGCATAATTTGTTGTGATCCACATAGTAAAACAGGTAAATGTTTTTTGGGTGTTCTCAGCTTTCAGCCAAGATCTATTCCGCATCAGAGGTGATACCGTTTGTTCCATGTTGTCTTCTGAATGTGACTTAAGTTTTTGGCAGTCTCCTGTCAGTGTACTGCTGTAGCCACTTTTTAGTGGTCTTCAGCAGAATTCTAGTTTCGTGTGATGTTAATGATATTTTTCAATAATTTCTGCTTTCTTTTGGATCACCTTTCTTTGAAATGGGCCCAAATATGAATCTCTTCCAGTTGGCTGACCAGATAGTGGACTTCCAGATTTGATGGCATAGAAGAGTAAATGCTTCCAGGATTGTATCTGTTTGTTGAAACATCTCAGTTTGTATTCCAGCGGTTCCTAGTTCTTAGTGCCTTGTTTTTCACCAGTGTCTTCAGTGCCTCTTTTGCTTCAGTACTGTCAGTTCTTGATAACACACTGCTTCCGAAAATGGTTGAGTATCAGCCAGTTCTTTATGGTACAGCAGTTTTTTGTATTCCTTTCGTCATCGTTTGATGCTTGCTGTGTCATTTAATATTTTGCCCCTAAAATCTTTCAGCATTACAACTCTTGCATTATTTGAATTTTTTTCAGCTTGAGACATGCCAAGCTTATTATATTCTTCTTTTTTGGTTTTCTAACTCCAGGAGCTTATACATGTCATTGTGATAATTTATCTTCTCAAGCTGCACTTTCAAATCTCCTGTTTAGCTCTTTTACTTCATCATCTCTTCTGTTCACTTTAGCTACTTAACATTCAGGAGCAAATTTGACAGTTTCTTTTGACATCTGTTTGGGTCTTTTCTGTCTTTGTAGTGACCTTTTACTTTCTTCATGTATGATGTCCTTCGTGTCATCCCACACTCCTTTGGTGTTTGATCATTAATGTTCAGTGGATCAAATCTGTTCTTGAGACGGTCTGTAAATTCAGGTAGGATGTGCTCAGGGTTGTACTTTGGCTCATGAACTTTTTCAAATTTTCTTCAGCTTCAGCTTGAACTTCCTTATGAGCAGTTTGATGGTCTTTTCCACTGCTGGGCCCTGGCTCTCTTCTGACTGATATTAGGCTTCGCTGTTGTGTGTTTCCACAGGTTAGTCAATTTGATTCTTATGTATTCCATTCTGTGAGGTCTGCTTGTATTTACTGTGTTTAAAAAAGATACTGATTAAGTCATTGGCAGAATTCTGTCATGTGATCTCCAGTATTATTTCTGTCACCAGGACCATATTTTGCAACTACCAATCTGTCTTTGTTTCCAACTTTGGCATTCCAGTCACCAGTAATTATTAATACATCTTGATTGCACATTGGATCAATTTCAGACTGCAAAAATTGGTTTAAAAAAGTGTTGATTTTCTTCATCTTTTATGTTATAGTGTTTGGTGTGTAAATTTCAATAATCTAGCTAACTGGTCTTCCTTGTAGGTTTATGGATATTGTCCTTTCATTGACAGTGTTGTACATCAAGATAGATCTGGATATATTCTTTTTGACAATGAGAGAGACACTATTCCACTTCAGCTTGTTATTCCTGGCATAATAGCTCTTATGATTTGCCAGTGCAGAATGGCTGGTACTATACTGTTTCAGGTCACTAAAGCCTAGAGTATCTGGCTTCAAGCATTTCATTTTTGACAGTTTGGCAATTTTCCTCAATTTGTATTTTACACATTCCATGTTCCAATTATTAATGAATTGTTTGCAGCTGTTTCTTCCTGCTTTTGGTATTCCACGTCAGCAAATGACGTCCTGAATTCTTTACCCCATCCATATCATTAAGGTTGATTCCACTTTGAGGAGGCAGCTCTCTCCCACTTACAATTAGGGTGCCTTCCAGCCTGAGGGGCTCATCTGCACTATATCAGGCAATTGTTTTGCTGGTATTTGTAAGATTTTCTCTGGCTAATTTTTTTAGAAGTAGATCATGGGGTCCTTCCTAGCCTGTCATGCTCTCAAAGCTCCACTGAATCTGTCTGCCATAGGTGACCCTGCTGGTATTTGAAGTATTAGTGGCTATTAGTGGCAGAGTTTCCATAATCAGAGCAACACGCAAGTCACCAGAGTATGACAAATTGACAGACAAGTGGTGGCTAATGGTTAGGTTTCATAAATTAATGTGATAGTAGTGAGCACGTGTAGCTAAGTCAAATGATTTGCTGTAGACAGTACACACATAGAATTTGTGGGTAAATGTAAAATCTCCCATGGCTGGAGTAGAGACTGACTTCTAGTTTTGTAAGAAAGTCAAAAGATGTAATTGTGGTGTGAGACATTAATAAATAGATAAAAGTGGTTTATTGGTATCAAACACAAGAAGATGCAGAGCAAGAACATGTATGGGAATTGAGGTACAGTTATGTGTAGTCAAGTCGATTCCAACTCATTGCGACTCTGTAAGACAGAGAAGAACTGCCCCAGAGGGTTTCTAGCCTGTAATCTTTATAGGAGCAGATCACTAGGTCTTTTCTCCTGAGGAGTGGCTGTTGGGTTTGAACCACCAATCTTTGGATTAGTTGCTCAGCACTTCACTATTTTCACCTCTTTCTTGCTACTCACTTATTACCCTTTGACACTACAGTAGCTAATGATAGATGCTGTGTACACAGTATCCCACTTTAAGAGTAATCTGTGTGTTTAAATTTATGGAGTTACATAAAGTTGAAAGTGTCCCCTCTTCTGTCCTAACATGTGGAGAATAGTTGTGTATTTATTTAGAGTTTTTTCCCCCCTACCCTTTGCTTATGGAAATAAATATATTAGGTTAAAAAGTGTAATTGAGTTAAATTATACGTATTTTCCTAACTTGGTTTTTTAACATCTATTACAAGAAATTTTTCATGGTCCTGTCCTTATTAATAGTAGCCCAGTATTCCACTGTATTAAAGCACCATAATTATTTGTTTGCTTATTGAGGGACATTGACATTTTTTCTACATTCTACCTTAAAAACTACCTAAATGAACAACTTTGTATGTATTGGAACCCTGGTGGCATGCTGGTGAAAAGTTCAGTCACTAGCCAAACAGTTAACAATGTGAATCCACCAGCTGTTCCTTAAAAACGCTGTGGGTCAGCTTTACTCTGCCCTGTAGGGTTGCTATGAGTAGGATAGGCCTGACGGCAGTGGATTTTGGTTGTATAATACTATCCTTGTTATGAGATACTCTTTAGAGCAAATCTTACAGTTAATGGGTCAAGTGGTCTACATATTTGAAATATGGACAGATAGTGCCAAACTGCCTCTCTAGTAAAACTAAAAAAGCCAAACTCTGTTGTTGAGTCAGTTCCAACTCATGCTTACCCTATAGGACAGAGTAGAACTGTTCTATAGTTTTCAGAGAGCACCTAGTGAACTTAAACTACCTGTGTTTTGGTTAGCAGACATAACACTTAACCACCGCACCACTAGGGTTTCTGCCTATCTAGTAGATTGTACTAATTTGTACTTGGGTCCTGGAGTGTGTGAGTTTGTTTTTTTTTTTTACCTTGGCCAGCTTGCTGCATACTTCTGTAACCTTTGTTAATCAGTGGATGTAAAATGTTTTAATTTGCGTCTCTTTAATGGCACAGTGGTGTTTTTGGTGACTACAAAATATTTCACTATGTGACTGTAGCCAGAAACCAAACCGGTGGCTGTCTTGTTGCTTCCAACTCTTGATGATCATGTGTTTCAGACTAGAACTGTGCATAGGGTTTTCAGAAACAGATCGCCAGGCCCTTACCCCTAGATATCTCTGGGTGGGGTAGGTCGCTGTACTATAACGCAGTGATTCCATGATGTTAAAACATTTACTTTGCTAGACATTACTCATTGAGTTACCCATTTATTCAATAAAAATCTGAGTGCTGTCTGCCAGGAATGGTGGAGGTCATTTATTTTTAATTTATTTTTTAATTATTGCATATGTCAGATACGCAAAGGGAGTCTATAGTGAACTCCACGCATCCCATCGTACCAAGATCAACAAAAACCTGTTGCTGGCAAGTGAATTCTGACTCGTAGTGACTTAGAGTAGAACTGTCTCACGAGGTTTCCAAGGTTGTGAATCTTCACAGAATAGACTGCCACGTCTTTCTCCCGTGGAGTGGCTAGTGGGTTACAACTGCTCACCTTTCATTTAGCAGTGGAGCATTTAATTACTGAGCCAGCCACAGTTAATTACCAGCACGTATCCAGTTGTTTTTCATCTGTACCCATACTCCTGTGTTTAAATAATTCACATACCATACCTTTCATTCTTTTAAGCATACAATTCAGTGGTTTCTAGTATATTTATAGGAGTATGCAACCATCTCCACTGTCTAATTTCAGAATGTTTTCATCACCCCAGAAAGAAACCTGATGCCATTAGCAGCCACTCCCTGTTTTTCCCTAGTCTTCCCTTTCTAGCCATTGACAACCACTGATCTACATCCTATCTCTGTTAATTTGCTGATTCTGGATGTTTCATACTAACGAAGTCATGTGATATTATTTCATTTAGCATGATATTTTAAAGTACATTCATGTCATGGCATGTATCAACTTTGTCTTTCTTTATAATTGAGTCATAGTTCATTGTACAAACAGAGACCTCATTTTGTTTATCCATCAGTCGATTGTACATTTTAGCTATTATGATTATGCTGCTGTGAACATTCAAGTACCAGTTTTTGCATGAATGTTTTCTTTTGAGTGTATACCTAGAAGTAGAATTGCTTGGTCATATGCTAATTTTATGTTTTAACTTTTTGAGAAACTGCCAAACAGTTTTCCATAGTGGGTTGTGCCATTTATATTCCTACCAGTAGTGTGGAAACTGGTGGCATAGTGGGTTAAGTGCTATGTATGCTAACCAAAAGGTCACCAGTTCAAATCTGCCAGGCCCTCCTTGGAAACTCAGTGGGGCAGTTCTACTCTGACCTCTAGGGTTGCTATGAGTCGGACTCAATTTGACGGCAGTAGGTTTTTGTTTGTTTGTTTTACCAGCAGTGCAAGAAGCTTGTTGTTTCTTCACATCCACTCCAGCACTTTTTACTGTCTTGTTTTGATTATAGCCTTCCTGGTGAGTATAGAGTGATACCTAATTTGGGTTTACATTTCCCGGATGGCTAATGATGTTGAATATTTTGTCATGTGCTTACTGGCCAGTTGTTGATCTTTGGATAAAATGCCTGTTCATATCCTTTGTCCATTTTTTCTAATAATGATTGAATGAAAATGGACATTTCCGTATAAATTTGCATGTCCACCTACATGCAGCTCCCACTGCTCACCCTGCCCAGTGACAGCACACTGTTCCTCTCCATTCCATACATGTCTTATCCTCCCAACAATCTCCTGTCCCCTCCTCTCCACCCACGCCCCCACCTCCAGTAAGAGGTCAGCAGGACAACATCCTATAGATGCATAGAACTATAAAGTATACACATGATATGGTCACTCTGTGTTGCCAAGTCCAATCCATTCCTTGTCCACAGAGTTGACCTCCATTATGATCTATGGACAAGGGCAGCATCAGGGCCAGGGGCCGTGCTCCCAGCGAACTCCGAGGCCCCTGGACCAACGATTGCAGTCTTTTATCGGAGATCTCAGAGTAGACCCCCCCTTTTTTTTTTTAAACTTATCATTTTGCCATATAACCTTAATGTTTTTTTTTTTTTAATTTAACATAACTGAGTGAAAATGTACATTCACATGTAAATTTACATGCCCCCCTATATGCAGCTTCCACTGCTCTCCCTGTCCGGTGACTGTACACTATTCTTCTCTGCTCCATACATGTCTCATCCTCCCAACAGTCTCCTTTCCCCTCCTCTCCGTCCACTCTCCTTCCTCCAGCCAGAAGTCAGCAAGATGATATCCTATAGATGTATAGAACCATAAAGTGCTTCCAACATATGGTTACTCTGCATTGCCAAGTCCATTCCATTCCTGTCCAAAGAGTGGACCTTTGTTATAATTTATGGGAACGAGCAGCATCAGGGCCGGGGGCCATGCTCTCAGAGGAACCCCCAAACCGCTGGACCATCAATTGAGGTCTTTTAGTGGAGATCTCATGATGCACCTCTTTTTATTCTTGTGTTGCCAGTGAGGCTCCTCTCTGTGAGCTCCGTCATGGCTGTCACTGGTGGTGGCCGGGCACCATCCGGTTCTTCCGGTCCCAGGTCGATGTAGGCACCCACTCTTGTGGGTCTCTCTGTCTTCTCGGTTGTCTTTACCGCATGCCATTTTGGCCCTGGGTGAGCATCCGTTCCTGCTGAGTTGGGACCATTTGCTGTGTCCTCGGATGGCAGCTCGGCAGCTTTTAAGACCCCAGACGAGAGTGGACCCCTTTTTATTCTTGTGTTGCCAGTGAGACTCAACTTCGTGAGCTCCATCGCAGCTATCACTGGTGGTAGCCGAGTACCATCCGGTTCTTCGTGTCAGAAGGTGATGATGTAGTCACCCCCTCATGTGGGTCTCTTTGTCTTCTGGGTTCTCTTTCCCCCATGTCGTTTTGGTCCTTGGTGATCATCCTTTCTGCTGAGTTGGGACCATTTGCTGTACCCTCAGATGACAGGTTGGCAGTTTTAAGACACCAAATGCCACTCACCAATGTGGGGTGCATGATCCCTGGCCACCTGCTCCAGCTACTCTGTCCTTGAAATACTGGGTTAAGATGAAAGGAATAATCATGTTACGTTGAAGTCCAGTTAATACTGATCTTCTTTCTAATGTATGCTGTCGCAGATTTCACCCAACCAAATTTCTATCAACTATCTAATCTAAACCATCCCCACCATGCCCTCCCTCCCCCACTTCCCTCGCTCCCTTCCCACCCTTGCAGCAATCAGAGTGTCGTCTTCTGTCCATGAGTCTGTTTTTAAGTTCTTATTGTAGGGATCTCCTACAGTGTTTGTCCTTTGTCGCTGACTACTTTCGCTCAACATAATGTCCTCCAATTGAAACCAGGTTATGAGATGTTTCCTCAAATCATCGCTGTTCTTTATCATTGCATAGTGTTCCATTGAGTATATATACCATAGTTTACCTATCCTATCCATTCCTCTGTTTTGGGGCATCCGAGTAGATTCCATCTTTTTGCTGTTGTGGACTGTGCTGTGATGAACATTCGTGTGCGTGTATCAGTTGGTGTGAATGGCCTTGATTCTGTAGGATATATTCCAAGCAGTGGAATTACTGGGTGAAATGGTATATCTATATCCCCTTTTTAAGGGAGCACCAGATTAAGTTCCAAAGAGGTTGTACTGTTTTGCAATCCCACCAACAGTGTAGGAGAGTTCCCATTTCTCCACAGCCTCTCCAGCATTTGTTGTTTTGTGTTTTTTGGATCACGGCCAATCTTGTTGGGGTGAGATGGTATCTCATTGTCATTTTGATTTGAATTTCTTTAATAGCTAATGATAGTGAGCATGTCCACATATGTTTTTTGGCTGCCTGGATCTCCTCTTTAGAGAAGTGTCTGTCCATCTCCTTTGCCCATTGCTTAATTGGATGATTTATCTTTTTCTGATTGATATTTTGAACTATCTTATGGATTATGGTGATCAGACATTGGTCTGACGTATAGTTGCCAAATATTTTTTCCTGTTCTGTAGATGGCCTTTTAATTCTATTGATAAAGTCTTTGGATGAGCAAAAGTGATTGATTCCTAGTAGTTCCTGTTTATTTTCTCTTCTGATGATTGTGGTTTCTTTGACAAGATTTTGAAGTCTGTCTGTGTTGTGTATTAGAACTTTCATTGTTGTTCCTACTTTCTCTTGGATGAGCTGTATCGTTTTAGATTGATATTTAGATCTTTTATCCAGTTTGAGTTGGATTTTGTGTAAGGTGTAAGATATGGGTCTTGTTTTAATTTAGTGTGGCTAGATATTCAATTTCGCCAGGACCATTTGTTGAAGAGATTGTTTTTACCCCAGTTTAATGTCTTAGGGCCTTTGCCGAATATCAGCTGTTCATAGGCAGATGATGTCATCTCTGCAGTCTCTATTCTGTTCCACTGATCTATCTGTTTTTGTACCAGTGCCAAGCTGTTTTGACTACTGTGGCAGTATAATAGGTTCTAAGGTTGGGTAATGAGAGGCCTCCCAGTGTGTTCTTCTTTAGTAATGCTTTACTTATCCAGGGTTTCTGCCCTTTCCAGACAAAGTTGGTAATTTGTTGCTCAATCTCATTAGAAAATGTCACTGGAACTTGTATTGGGATTGCATTATATAAGTAGATTGCTTTGGGTAAAATAGACATTTTCACAGTGTTAAGTCTTGCTATCCATGAGCAGGGTAGGTTTTTTCATTTATCTAAGTCTCAGTTTCTTGTAGCAACGGCTTGTAGTTCTCTTTGTGAAGGTCTGTTATTTCTCTGGTTAGATTAATTCCTAGGTACTTTATCTTCTTAGGGGCTATATTAAATGGTATTGATTTAATGATTTGTTTGGTGGTGTAAAGGAATCCTACTGATTTACTTATGTTTATCTTGTATCCTGCGACTTTGCTGAACTCGTCTGTCAGTTTGAGTAGTTTCCTTATAGATTCTTTGGGATTCTCTGCATACACAATCATATCATCTGCAAACAGGGAGATTTTGACTTCTTCTTTGCCGATACAGATGCCCTTTATTTCTCAGTCTTGTCTAATTGCTCTGGCTAGAACTTCTAGGACGATGTTGAATAGGAGAGGTAAGAGTGGGCATCCTTGTTTAATTCCTGTTCTCAAGGAAAACTCCTTCAGTTTCTTTCCATGCAGGATGATGTAGGCAGTTGGCTTTGTATAAAAGGCCTGTACTGCGTTGAGGAACTTTCCATCTATGCCTATTTTGCTAAGAGGTTTTAGCATGAATGGGTGTTGGACTTTATCAAATGCCTTTTCTGCATCAATAGACAAGATCAGGTAATCCCTGTCGTTTGTGATATTTATGTGGTTAATCACGTTAATTGTTTTTCTGCTGTTGAACCAGCCTTGCATCCCTGGTATGAATCCAACTTGGTCATGATAGATTATTTTTTGGATATGTTGCTGTATTCTATTGGCAAGAATTTTGTTGAAGATTTTTGCGTCTAGATTCATGAGTGATATTGGTCTGTAGTTCTCTTTCTTTGTTGGGTCTTTCCCTGGCTTTGGTATCAGAGTGATGCTGGCTTCATAGAATGAATTTGGGAGTACTCCATCCCTTTCTATGCTGTGAAATAGTCTCAGTAGTATTGGAGATAACTCTTCTCTAAAAGCTTGGTAGAAATCTGCAGTGAAGCCATCTGGGCCTGTGCTTTTTTTCGGTTGGCAATTTTTGGATGACGTTTTCAGTCTCTTCCTTTGTGATGGGTTTATTAAGTTTTTCGGCTTAACGTTGTGATAATTTGGGTAGATGATATGAATCAAGGAATTTGTCCATTTCCTCTAGGTTTTCAAATTTGTTAGAGTACAGTCATTCATAGTATTCTGTTATGATATTTTTGATTTCTGTTGGATCTCTTGTGACAACTCCCCTCTCATTTCTTATTCAGGTTGTTTGTTTCCTTTCCTGTTTTTCTTTAGTAAATTTAGCCAGTGGTTTCTCAATTTTGTTGATCTTTTAAAAAAAAACACCTTTCGGTCTTTTCAGTTTTTTTCAATTGTTTTTGTATTTTCTAATGCATTCAGTGCTGCTCTAATCTTTATGATCTGTTTTCTTCTGGTGCCTGGGAGGTTCTTCTGTTGTTCTCTCTCTCTACTTGTTCAAGCTGTAGGGTTGGTTCCTTGATTTATTTTCTTTCTTTCTTCCAGATGTGTGCATTTATGGGGGTTAACAGACCTCTGAGCACTGCTTTGGCTGTACCCCATAGGTTCTGGTAGGAAGTCTTTTCATTCTCACTGGAATCCATTCATCGTTGATTTGTTTTATAACCCATGGAGTTTTGAGCAAGATGTTGTTCAGTTTCCAAGAGTTCCACTTTCTATGTTTTTTCTGCTAATTGATTTTGACTTCTTATGGCTTTATGATCTGAGAAGATGGTTTGTAGTAATTCAGTGGTATGGATTTTGTTGAGAATTGCATTATGTCCTAACACATGGTCCACATCAGTGGACAACTACACCTTGTCCGCTGATGGGTAGAAAGTTCTGTATGTATCAGTGAGGTTTAGTTAGTGAATTGTGGCAGTAAGGTCTTCTGTATCTTTACTGAGGTTTTTTCTAGATCATCTGTCCAGTATTCAGAGTGGAATGTTGAAGTTTCCCACTATTATTGTGGGGTAATCTAACTCTTTTTTGAGTGTAGTCAGTGTTCTTTCGACATACTTAGGTGCTCTGATGTTAGGTGCATAAATATTTAATATAGTTAAGTCTTGCTTGAGTACTGAACCTTTCAGCAATAGTGTCCGTCTGTGTCCACAGTGGTGGGTTTTATCTTAAAATTGATTTTATCTGAGATTAGAATTGCCACACCTGCTCTTTGTTCATTGTTAGCTTGATATATATTCTTCCATCCTTTGATTTTCAGTTTGTTCCTATCTTTAAGTCTCAAGTGAGTTTCTCATAGACAACATATGTGTGGGTCATGTCTTTTGATCCAAGATGTCACTTGATGTCTGTTTACTGGAGCATTCAGTCCATTCACATTCGATATAATTATTGATAGGTATGTGTCTATTGTTGCCATTGTGATATGTTTATTTTTGTGTTGATGTTTTCTCCGTTGTTCTTATTAGTCTGTTCTGGGACATTCTTTTTTGTGAGTTGATTTTTCACCTTTTTCAGAGCTGGTTTTGTAGTTGCTGAGTCATTTATTTTTCTTTTGTGGTTAATCCTTTTGATGTCATGTCCAAGAAACCATTGTCTGATCCAGGGTCATAAAGATTTACTCCTCTGTTTTCTTTTTAGAGTTTTAGTAGTTTGGGGTCTTAGGCCCATTTTGAGTTAAATTTTGTGTACTAGAAGCAGATGGCCCAGTTTTACTTCATGTGCATGTGGATATCTACTTGTCCCAGCACCATTTGTGGAAAAGGCTGTTCTTTCTCTATAAAATCGTCTCGGCAGTCTTGTCAAAAATCAGTCCGCTGTAAATGTAAGAGTTTATTTCTGAACTACCAACTTGATTCCATTGCCCTGTGTGTCTGTCTTGATGACAGTACCGTACAGCTTTCATTCTTGTAGTTTCCCCAAGTCGTTGATCTTTTTTTTTTCTTTTTTAAATCATGATGAAAAGAAACACACCAGAGCATTCACCAGTACAACAGCTTCTACATTTGCAGTTCAGGGACATTGGTTACATTTTTGTGTTGTTCCATCATTGTTGTTATCCTTTCCCAAAACATTGTACCACCATTAACATAAATTCCATGTCCCGCAAGCTGAATCTTCTTTTTCTCCTCCTTCCCACCATGGATAAGCATTAATAATCTTTGGTTTCTATATGTATTTATTTCATACAAGTGAGATCATACAGTATTTATTCTGAGACTGGCTTATTTCCCTCAGCACCATGTTTTGAAGGTTCATCCATTTTGTGGCATGGTTCAAGAACTTTGTTTCTGTTTATGGATGTATGTATAGACTCATGTTGTTTATTCACTCGTTGATGGACATTTTGGTTGTTACACATTTGGGCTATAGTGAGTAGTGCTGAAGTGAACATCGGTGAACAGGTTTCTGTTTGTGTTTCTACCTTCATTTACGCATCAATACCTAGTCTTGGGATTGCTGGGTCATATGGTAGTTCTCTGTTCAGCCTTTTCTGAACAAGCTTTATTGAGGTATAGTTCACATGTCACACAATTCAACCATATACAGGTACAGTTTAATGGCTTTTAGTACATTTCCATCACCACAGTCAATTTTAGAACATTTTTATTGTCCCTAAGAGAAGGCCATACCTCCCAGCTGGAACATCACCTCCCACCCTAGTCAACTACTAATCTTTCTGTGTCTGTGAATTTGCGTGTTCTGGACATTGCCTGTAAATGGAATTGTAGCGTAAGTCATCCTTTGTCAGTGTTTAACTTTTTGAAGAACTGACAAACTCTTACACAGTAGCTATAGTGTTTTAGATTCACACCAGCAATGGATGAGGGTTTCTCAATAACCTTGCTAACAGTTATTGTTTTCCTTTTTCTTAATTTTTTTGTTGTGCGCACTGCCTTTCTGATGGAGATGAAGTGATAAGCCACTGTGGTTGCAATAGTGGTTGTCTTTTCAGGTACTCCTTGGCCATTTAAATACTTTTTTTCATGAGCTGTGGGTAAAAGCCCTTTGCCCAGTTCTCTTTCTTTCATTAATTGTGTTTTAAGTGAAAGTTCACAATTCACATCGTTTTCTCATACAAAAACGTGTATACCCGCTGTTATGTGACCCTGGTTGTTTGCTCTTCCTATAATGTGACAACACACTCCTCTCCATTCTTTTTTCCCCCCTATGTCCATTGAATCAGTTCCGCCCTCTCGTCTCACCTCTACACAGGAGTTGCCCATTTGGTCTCATGTATTTATCTAGTTGAGCCAAGAAGCATACTGTTACCATATTTATTGGCTTCTAGAATGGTTTTAGTTCTGACCTTTGCTCATTTTTTGGTTTTTGGTCTTTTTGTTAAGTTGTAGAAGTTTCATGTCTTATGTTGTTATATTTTTATTGGCATCTGTCGTTAAAGAAGCTGAGAAAATGAAAGCACAGATATAGTTACAGCTTTTGTTTTGTTGACCTTCTAGTTTTTTGGTTTTTTGTTCTTTTCGTTTGTTGTAAACTTAAGTGTCTCCTAGTTTCCTAAGGCTCCTACAGCTATGCTTGCACCCATCTCCTTTGTGCTGTTGTTGGCAAACATACTACATTTGTCAGTATTTTATGCCAAACAATACATTATGTGCATTTTGTTTTACCCAATTGTATTTTAAGTGAGTTACTAGAAAGAAACATATAGTATTTTATAATTACATGATTTTTTATTTGTACTATATTTTTAGTATGTGTGGATTCAGACTTTTGTCTGGATGTGCTTACTTTCAGTCTGAAGAACTTCCTTTAGTATTTATCATAAAGCAGATGTGCTTGCAAGAAATTTTGTGTTTTTATTAATCCGGGAATATCATTATTTCACCTTGATCTGCAAAGATAGCTTTGCTGTACCTAGGGTTCTTTTTTTTTTTTTTTTTTTTTTTTTAGCTGTTTTGTTGTTGAGACTATATACAGCAAATCATATACCAATTCACCGGTTTTTGGCAATGACGGCATTCTTTGAGTTGTGCAGCATTTCTCACCCCCGTACTCTGAATTGTTCCTCCTTCATTAACATAGACTCAGTGCCCTCTAAACTTTCCGTCTCATCTTTTGAGTTGCTGTTGTCAGTTTGATTCCATATAGATCTTAAAAGAGCAGAGTGCTTAAGGCAGACTTTTTTACTGTTTAGCTAAACTGTTGTTTATATTTAAGACTTCACAGTATATTTTGGTTTAAGATTTAAAGATCATCTCAGGGCAGTAGTTTTGGGGATTCATCTAGCCTCCATGACTCCGGCAAGTTTGGAGTCCATAAAAATCTCTCTTGTATCCCCCCGCCTTCTTTTTTTAATTGTAATTAAATGAAAGTTTATAATTCAAATCAATTTACTATATAAAACCCCGAGCATCTGCCTCTATGCGACTCTGTCTGTCTTCTCACCCTGTGACTGCTGACTCTTCCTTTCCATTCTTTACTTTGGTATTCACTCTGTTTGTCATCTTTCAGTCAGGGTTCTTCTATAGAATCTGTGATCAGAGTGTTCGCTAATGGTACCATCCAGTTCTCATGGAAGAGATCATGAAGGCAGTTAGCCACATAGTCCTTTCCTTCCCTTATTCTAATTCCATCTCTTCCTCTTTTGCTCCAGGTAAACAGAGACCACTTGTGCCTTGGATCACTGCTTGCAAACTTTTAAAGTCCCAGGCACTATGCAGTAAATTAAGAGATAGAACAGAAGCACTAAAATGTTCTTAGGCTGGTTAATTTGGATGTCCGATGAAACTGTGACCCTAAACATCCAAATCAGGGAACTATATTCCATGAAGTATTTGGTTGTAGATAAGCAGCCTCAGTAGCTGGATACAGGATTCTTGATTAACTGTTATGTTCTTTGAGCACCTTGAGTATATTATTCCATTATCTTTTGACTTGTGCTGTTTCTGATAAAAAGCATGCTATTAATCTTATTGGAGTTCCTTTGTAGGTCATGGAAACCTTGATGGAGTAGTGGTTAAGTGCTGTGTCTGCTAACTGAAATGTCGGTAGTTTGAATCCACCAGGTGCTCCTTGGAAACTGCAGAGCAGTTCTGCTCTGTCCTGTAGGTTTGCTATGGGTTGGAATTGAATTGATGGTAGTGGTTTTTGTTTTTTTGGTAAGTCACAGTTTTTCTCTTATTACTTGCAAGATTTTTTCATGGTATTCAGCTGTTCATATTTCTATGATGATGTGTCGGGGAAATATTTTTTATCGTACTTGGAATTCATACATCTTTGTGTGTTGACTAATAATGCTTTTCCCATAAATTTGGAAAGTGTTCAATCATTATTTCTTGAATATGTTTTCTGTTAGTTTATCCTTTTCTTTCTGGTGTTCCAGTTACATGTATGTTGCTTGTCCCACAGTTCTCTGAAGCTGTTTTCGTTTTTCTTCATTCTTTTCGGAGTTGCATAATCTCTGTTGATATTCAGGTTTGCCAGTTCTTTCTCTCCTGTCAGTGTGTATCTACTGTTGAGTTCTGCTAGTGAATTTTTGGTTTCATTTATTGTACTTTTCCACTCCAGAATATCCACTTGGCTCTTTTTAGTAATTTCCATCATTTAACTGATGATGTTTACTTTATGTGACCTTGTTGCCATACCTTAATTCTTTATCGTGGTTTCCTTTTATTCTTTGAAGATTTTTACAGTGACTAATGGTTACTTTGAAGGCTATTAAGTCTGACAATCTAGTTACTCTTACAGTTTCTCTTGCCTGCTTTTTTCCAGTGTCTACAGTGTACTTTCCTGTATCTTACCATGTTTAGTAATTTCTTAGAAGTTAGACATTTTAGATAATGCATTGTAGCAGTTCTAGGTACAGAGTTGGAGGCCAAGCCAAGCTTGGGTTCAGGGTATCTAGGTCTGTGCTGCTTTACTGTCTGCTGCCCTCAGTCAGACAGCTAGATCTTTTGAATGGGAATTGTGCTGCTCTTTGAATATGTATAAGTTAAGGCTTCCTTTGTGTGTTGGATTATTAAAATGAAATTTTAGTGCTATTATTCTAGAGTAGCTAATGTTAGTGAGAAAGGTAGTAGTTCTCCTTATTAATATTTTTATGATTTCTAAGGGGCCTAATCTTTTGGAGTAGAACAAACCTTAGGTTGCATTCTGTTCTGTAATGAAATTCACTTGAAAGTGGAATCTACCTCACTGGAAATTACCTGACAGCTGACTTTGGTGTATGGCATCATTGTATGGGGAGGGAGCTGACAGGGAAAGGTACTTGTCATATAGATCCTGACAGAGGACTCACTGTTTAGAAGTTAAAGTGCTTTGAATTGTGTAAGTTATTTTCAAATGTTTTTCTGTGCTGGTAAGCACATTAGCGTTTTCGGAGGAGGGAAGAAAGATAGCAGGCGCCTTAGTGTCAGTTACATGTGTTAGTTAAATCAGAAATAGAATTTATATTTTATCCTTAGGTAGCTCTTTATGACAGTGATCAGTTACTTTTGGAGTAAAGATTATCATTCGTGTTTAGGATTTTCCTATTGGAGGCTATTTTTTTTCCCACTTTGTTCATTTGACAGAGAGGCATACTTACCTAGCCTTGAGAATTAATATTAGAGGAGCCCTTCTTTCCCATAGTGTGTTACTTGAGTGTAATCTGTGGCATTTTAAGTTTTTGAAAAAACATTTTAGCTTGTTTAGCCTGTGAAATTTAATAAACATAATATTTAATCTTTTCAGAGGTCGAAACAGTAGCAAAGGACTGCCTCAGTCAACGGTGAGTAACTCAAACATTCATTTCTTTGGAAAAAGTGGTAACTAAAAGATTATTTCTAGCCATAGACCAGGAGCCACGGCAAAAAAAAAAAAAAAATTCTCATGGATTGTGTAGCTCAGAAACCTTTAAAGATCGATATAGTTCAGTACAAAAATATTAGTTATATGTGTTGCTTTTAATGACTACATATAAAATGTAAAGGTGTGTATAAATAGTATTTTGTCATGTATAATTTTTGTGTGTGTGTGTATGATTAGGTGAAGGTTTTCAGTCCAAGTCAATTTGCCATATAAAACCCCAAACACCTGCCTCTGCAACTCTTACCTGCTCTCCTCACCCTGTGGCTGCACACTCTTCCTTTCTACTCTTGACTTTTAGTATGCACTCAGCCAACACTTGTCCCTTCCTCTCCACCCTCTCCTCTCCCCTCTAAAAAGAAACCAGTAGGACAGCCTCATGTAAGAATTTAACCATAAAGTACACACACCACCGGCATCATTCTCTGTCCCTGGGTCCAGTCCACTCTTTGTGTGAAGTGTCGGCCTTTAGTACTTGTTTCAGCTCTGGGCTAGCAGCAAGTCGGGGGGCCATATTCTCAGGGGACCCTCGAGGTTGTTAGACCATCAGTTCTGGTCTTTCAGTAGGGTTGGTCATGTTAATAAATCCAAATGAGTAACCCTTCAGAAGATAAGTAAAACACGAGGACTAGAGTTTGCGGAGTTCTCTGGGGGTTTGATTTTGAAATAATTTGCTGTTTTTCTGTTGCTTTTTTTGTTTTTCTCCCTTGGAAAGGGCCTTCTAGTCTTAAATTTTGAAACTTTGTCATTGAAATTAAACTAGACCTGAAGGGCAGAAGGCTTAAGTTCCACATGAAATAAGCTGTCACTATTTTTGAGACTTTGCCTGGTTTGCACAGCTTGTCTTCATAAGAATAGGGAGGACATGTGCTTATGTGATAGTAGTATGGAGTGGTGTGGTTTATCATACTTTTGAGCCCTCTTACTGATTCTGGTATAGTGGGAGGAGGTGGTCTTGAAAGGCAGTTATTACCCATTTTAGTGACTATACCTGTAAGTTAGACAAGTGCATGCAATCATGTAACCACTACCCTAATCAAGAGAACAGAATAATTTTGCACCCCTAAAGCCCCTCATTCTACTACATAGTCACCTCTTTCCCTCCTCTCAGCAGCCACTGGTCTTCTGTCCCTGTGGTTTTGTCTTTGCATATCTGGAAGTTTAATTGTACTTTTCTAGTCAAAATACCGTTAGTATGAGTGATTTCAGTTTTGAAAACCTGAACTGCTATTTTATAAGAGCCAAAGGTTATAGTGAACTACTCCTTTTAATACATGTGAGGTATTATAACCTTACCTAAAAGTTTTGTAACAAAATAAATACTACCTTAGTGTATATACAGGTATAAAGTCTGACTTCTAATAATGTCTTTTCATATTCCAGATTTCATTTGATGGCATCTATGCAAACATGAGGATGGTTCACATTCTTACATCAGTTGTTGTAAGTGATCAGAGTGTTGAGAATAAACTGCCTTGGGAGTAATATAAAGTAACAAAAAGTTAAAATTTAGAGTTAAGAAAGTGTATGAATGATTCTCAGAGTAATCATTTCTTAGATTATGTTTAATCAGAGTGATTTTGTAAAAAAAATAGGGTAGAACTCTTCTTCATTCATACTGTTATAACTCATTGTAAAAGTATTTTTGTTAGGCATATGGGCTTAATCATAGAGTTGGCAGTTTTCTGTAATACATTATTTTCTTGTCACCCAGTATAGCTGGGGTCGGAGATGTTTAACTCCAGTATTAAGCTCATAATACAAATGCTCAGAGCCCCTTGAAGAATTCTGATAGTTGAGTGCATTTTTAATACTTCAGTTTTTTTAATAAGTTTGTCATTGAATGTGTAATACAATAAGTGGAGCCTAATGACCTATAAAAACGAACATGAAAACAGTTGTCCTCCATGACTTATAGCTGCCATTTCTTTGATGAAGTTATTGTATGTTTTTAGGGATCTAAATGTGAAGTACAAGTGAAGAATGGAGGCATATATGAAGGAGTTTTTAAAACATACAGTCCTAAGGTAATTTTTACTCTTTGTTAATGTAAAACTTATGAATCATCAAATGTTACGTGTTTACATGACTTTCTGAGTAGTGACTCTTAGTTTTGCTTCAGCAGTTTGTAGTTGTGAGCTGGGTATGTTGATAGTTGTGTGATCATAGATGCTGTGGTCTATGAGATTGTTAAAATACTTTGTTCTGTTTCAAACATCGTGGACTAGAAATGAGTCAGTTGATTTTTTTTTTTTCCCTTTATCACTATTTATGTACTTAAGATACACTCTGGTAGAAAGGGCCAACTGTGAGATGCTTATATGATGAATGGGTAGTCAGTCAGATTTCTGAGAAAAGGGTATGATCATCAGGCTGTCTGGAGATAGATTGTTTTTTGCCAAAGGTAAATAAAAGATAACAAAGACCTAGCTGTGCTGAAGAATCCTTATCAAATTTTATTTTTGAAGTGTTTTGAATATTTACTTGTGTTTTTAATTTTAGTGTGATTTGGTACTTGATGCTGCACATGAGAAAAGTACAGAATCCAGTTCGGGGCCAAAACGTGAAGAAATAATGGAGAGTATTTTGTTCAAGTGTTCAGACTTTGTTGTGGTACAGTTTAAAGATATGGATTCCAGTTATGCAAGAAGAGGTAAGTTTTGATTTACTAAATATGCCTCATGGTTTATTAGATTTACTCCAGCAAAGATTCCACAGTCATCTTATAGACTGGTTTTGTTTTTATAAACATAGACTTTCTAGAATAACCTGATTAAAAAATTTTTTTAGAAAAATGAGGCTCTTAATACATTATTTGTTAAAAAAATACTAAAAATGCATGAGGAAAATTATCTAGTATTTTCAGCAACATAAATAGTAACTTGAATTTGTGTTCCTTTAAAAGTAGTTTGTAAAGAATTTTCTGAAGTTTCGTGGTCAAGAATGCTTTGATGTGTGTTGCTGTAGTATAGACGGGAGCCTATGTCTGCAAGGAAATCAAAACTCAGGGCCAAGAGAAAAAGGCCTAGAGATATGAAGGAAGAACAGTTGTCTAATGCAGAGTTCTTTGAGCTTTTGTTTATGAATTAATGTGCAGTCCTTTTTACTACTTTACCTTTCTCCCTTAGAAAGGGCCTTCTGGTCTTTAAGTAGAACCATGTATGTTAAAACAAAACCTTTAGAGTATGAGACTATTTTCTGAGAATTTAAAAGCAGTTCTGCAGCTGTACTGAAACTCGGTGTGTTTCCAGTGTTCATTGAGGAGGAAAGTGTGGGGATTATTGCAATTTATTTGGAGAACATGCTCTCTGGTGTCAAGGGTTCAGTACCATGGTGAACCTTCTCCTGGGCAGTTTTGAACTTGGTTCTAAAATTCTTAAAATGATTGTTTTAAACCAAAACATATGTAATTCTGCTGTAAGTTGTAATTTGTTACAAGTTGATTTTTATTATTAAATCTATACCAACAGTTCTTTTGGTTTGGGGCTGATAATCCTGCACTATTGATGGAAAAGGACAAGCCATCAGGACGTTCCAGCCTTTTCTCTTTGACTTGTTATTCTCAGCAAGATTCTCACCTATAGTTAGCTTGCTTTTTCAGAGGCTAGCAGTGCTAGATACTCTGTAACTGCTTTGAAATGCTGATGAAAGCAGTATTCTGTTTTTGCATCTTTTCATATGTCTGTCTTTGATTCATGACTCTGTCTGTGGGTCCTTCATTGGCCTGCACAAGGAAACTGGTTTTTTTCAGTTGGCTCTAGAGTTGGTCTTGTTGATGCCTAGGAGCACAAAATTATTTATTATTACATGGTTAAGTATGTCACTGTTTTATATTTTAAAACAGGCTGTGGGTCATAAGCCAAAAGTGAAAATAAAATTTTATGTAAATAATTTGCTTCATAGCACCCTGGGAAAGAAAGATAATTGACCACAACAGAAATGAGCACCAGGCCATTTAGGTGACAGCCATTCGCAGTATGCTTTGTTTTTTTCTTTTCTTTTTCATTGTGTTTTAAGCAAAAGTCTACAATTTGAGTCTCTTTCTCATACAAAAACATACACATACTTTTTCATGTGAGCCTAACTGCTCTCCCCACACTGTGAGAGCACATTCCTCCCCTCCACCGTGTATTTCCCGTAAGTACAGCTCCTGTCCCCCTCAGTCTTCGCATCCTGCCTCTGGACAGGAGCTCCCCACTTAGTCTGTTGTATCTACCTGAGCCAAGAAGCACTCTCTTCACCACTGTCGTTTTATGTCTTGCATAGCAGTTAAGTCTTTATCTGAGGGGTTGGCTTTGGGAATGGCTTCAAATCTGACCTAACAGAGTCAGGGGAGGTGTCTTCCAGGGACTGTTCAGTGAAGTCTCATGCTTTCACTAGAGTTGGAACTCTACACCCCACATTTCCTTGCTCCATCCGAGACTCGTGGTTGAGTTTCCTGTCAGGGCAGTCATTGATAGTGGTTAGACATTATCATGTTCTTACTCTTCATGTTGGTGTAGTCTCTAGTTTATGTGGCCCTTTCTGTCCCTTGGGCCCAGAGTCTGCTTTTGTCTTTGATGTTCTTCCTTTGCTCCACGTGGGTTGAAACTAGTTGATGCTTCCTAGATGGCTACTTGCTAGCTTTTAAGACCCCAGATGCCCCTCACCAAAGTGAGATACAGAACATTTTAATGAGCTTAAGATAATTGACCTAGATATCCCCTGAAACCATGGTCTGCAGACCCCTGACCCTGCTACTCTCTTAGTCCAAATACTTGGTTTTATATGGAATACTTACAAGCTTTGAGTTTACTCCATTTATGCTGACTTCTTCTCTACTGTGTGTTGTCTCTCCTTTCACCTAAAATAATTCTTGTCTGTTGTCTAATTACTGAATACCCGTAGACCCTGGCCCCACCCCTCGATTTTTAAAGTGAATTGGCATTTCTTAAATTTAGGGAAATAAAGAATGTTACTTTCAGGTATTTGTTTGATCCCCTTCAAAAGTTAATGTGTTTAAACTTGATTACCATTTTAAATTTGGGTTCATTGTAGACAGGTGAGAGATTGCAAATTTGAGTGATACCTTTGAAGCCTTTCAGTATATTCATAAGTGATGTATGTGTAAAAAGTATACTTTTCTTGGTAAGGATATCCAATATGGTAATCCTTTCAGACAGTTTATTTACAGATTGTACTAGAATAGTGAATAGTGAATAGTGAATTACTCAGTTGTGTCCAATGCTTAGCATCCTGAAAATAGCACTAAACCAGAAAAAAAAAAGTTGTCAAATGGATTCCAACCCATAATGACCCTTCAGGATGCATTAGAACTGCCCAAAGAGTTTCCAAGGATTGCCTGGTGGATTAAAACTGCTGAGCTTTTGGTTAGCAGCTGTAGCTCATACCGCTATGCCACCAGGGTTTCCTGTGTTTAGAATTTCAGGTCTCTTAAGACAGGTTCTTAAGACTTTTCTGACAGAAGCTGTCCTCTCTGCAAAATAAAAGTATTATTTTGGAGATGCTAGTTGTGTGGAGCAAACCATGGTGGTTTAGTGGTTAAGAACTATGTTTGTTAACCAGAAGGTCAGCAGTTTGAATCCACCAGGCTTCAAAACTATGAAAACTATGGGGCAGCTCTACCTGTTCTGTAGGGTCACTGTGAGTTGGAATCAACTGCATGGCAATGGCCGTATTAGTATGGAGAAACATTTTTGAGGAAAATTAACTAGCATAGTTTATTATAGATAGTAAAGCACTAATACAGTTTTTAGGTTCTCAGTATTTTATATTAAAGACTTACCAGACTTCTGAGGAGCCCTGCTGGTATAGTAGTTAAGTGCCCAGATACTGATCAGAAGGGTCACTGGTTCAAACTCACCAGAAGCTGCTCAGGAGAAAAGACCTGCAGTCTTCTCCCAGGAAGATTACAGCCTTGGAAGCCTTGTGGAGCAGTTCTGCTCTGTCATGTAGTGTTGCTGTGAGTTAGAATGTTTTCAGTGGCACACAACAACTTAGATTTCTAGTTCCATTCAGTCAAGGAAACCCAAAAAATCAAACCCATTGCCTTCAAGTTGATTCTGACTAATAGCAACACTCCAGGGCAGTGTAGCACTGCCCCCATGGAGTTTCCACGGAGTGCCCGGTGGATTTGAACTGTGAACTTTTGGTTAGCAGCCATGTTAGTTAACCACTACACCAGCCAGGTTTCCTCAGTAAAGGAAAGTGGGATTTAATGCTGAGTTTATAGTTAAGTCACCTGGAAAAAGAGTCCACGTTGAGGGAACACAGCGCTGAGGTGCAGGCAGGGAGGGATAGCCATCACGGGTTTCACAGGCTGAGGTGGCTCTTTTCAGAGTCTGCAGGGTTTATGCTTTCATTCCTTGCTTTGTAGTATCCTTTGTGTCTCAGAAATGGGAGAGTATTTCAAATAGTTTCATCAGTTTGACGCTTCTTTTCTGCATCTTAAAATAAGCAGATAGATTTGCTTTTTTTGAAGTATTAGTGTGAGTGATAACTGAAATACTGGTAATATATTGTAGCATCTTTAAAGGAAGGAAATGTGTTTCCTTTGTGAGCTTCTAGCTTCTCGTAAGTCTTCTGTAAATACTACTGTCAAATTGTTAAGACTGATAATACTCACCCAAATCTGCATATTCTATGTCAGACTGGTGTGCAAAGTGCTTTATATGCATTTTTTCTTCATTTAGTCAACACGCTTCTTTCTGAAGTGAGTATAGTTACTACCCACATGTTATAGATGAGGAAACTGAGACAAGTTTAACTGGTGAAAATGAGGGCACACCCCAGCTCTCTCTAATCTGAAGACATGTTCTTAAACATCACAGGATGATGACAGAAGTTATGTGGTATCATTTGTTGTTTAGCTGAGCTGTGTCTCAGGATTCATCTTCATTAACCTTAAAAGATTTTCCCACAAATAAAACCAAATTAAGAAAAATAAAACGAGAATACAGTATGAAGATTATTAATTACTCAAGATTATTTCATTTTTAAATTTTTGGCTTTGTTTTTGGGAAAACCCTTTCTAGTGCGTAAAGTCATTGTGACTTTTAGTTCCAGAGGCTGATCACTGATGTCAGTAAATAGTAAAAAGTTGTCTTACTCATGAATATATGTAAATGAATAAGAAAGGCTTAGAAATAATTGATATTTTCGTATGATACTGTGGGTAAGTTTTATTTGATCTCTTAAAGTTATACGTGTGCCAGTTTTGATTTGTGGGCAGAATGAAAAACAGCTTTTATATCTTGTGGTTTATGGGTCCCATTGGTACAAATACTTAGAAGATCAGAAAATGAGCGCGTGTTTTATTCTTTCATTGGATTCCAGTGCCCACAGACCTGGACGCTCTCACTTCCTCACTCCCTCTGCCTGTCTGCTGTTTATTTTAGGGCCATGAGCTATCTCTGTCTCTGCACTGCTTTCATGGAGTCCTGGAGTCTGCCTGTTAACTCGACCTGTTTTTTGCATGCTCCCTGTCTCGTTCCAGCACTCCTTTATTGTGTCTTTATTCATGTTTTGCTCTTTGATTTGATTACTCCAGCTGAAGTATGTTTCAGTTCTGTGGCTTTTCTTCCACTTCCTGATTCCATTGCCTCTCATCTTCCTTCTACCACATTGTTTCCTTTGTTGTATCCACAGCCTGGAGATCAGGGGTCCGCATGCTTATGAGCCACAGGCCAAATCCGTTGTTGCTTGGTTTTGTAAATTAAAATATCACTGGCATACAACTGTGCACATTCATTTATGTGTTGGCTTTGGTTGCTTTCATTGAGTAGTTGTGAGAGAGAATGTATAGCTCACAAAACCAAAAATATTTCTTCTGTGATGCTTTACTGAAAATGTTTGCTAGCCCTTGCTCTAGACTGCTTGCCCTGCTACCCTTGTTACTTTTGGTACTTAGACAGCCTAGTTGTGAAAGTGCTTGATCAAAAACATGTATAGTACTGGTTTTAGTGAAATAACACTGAACATTCATTGGCTCTAAACTGATGGCTTGAAACTTACCTTTATCTCTAATACTCCATAATTTCATACATTTCCTTGTTTGTCACCATTCAAATTGAATTTATTCCAGGTAATCACTTTTGCTTGCCATCTCTTTTGTCACAATTAGTGAAAATCATATGAGAAAACTGGCTCTGGGGGTGGGGTGAACTGCGTTACCAGTTCCCCCCTGCCTCCACCATCATTATTCTCTCTCCTGTGATCCTAGTAGACAGGTATGTTGCTTCCTGGTCAAGCCCAACTTTTCCAGTAATGCCCTTGCCCCTGGCTCTTCTACCTTTCGTGAACTCTTGCTCTTTTACCCTTCCTCTCTCCTTATTCCATCTCTTGTAGACTGAAAACCTACTTCATTCTTTCCTATTCAGAAAATGCTACCTGCTTACCCTGAATTTGTCTAGCAGCTGTCCTGTGTTTCTCCCTTCCCCATCCAGACTTAGCTTCCGTTTTCTGCTAACTCCTGAACGTGCTGTAATCTGCCTTCCATGGTCAGAATTTGGCTGTTCCTCTAAGGCTATCCCAAACTCGTAATTGCTGTCACTGAGTTGAAATTGACTCGACAGCAAGGGGTATGTTGTTTCTGGGCTGTTTCTCAGTTCTTTCTTTGCTGCTTCATTTGACACTGTTGATTTGTCCCTTCTTCTGACTCGGCAAGGTTGAGTTCAGTGCTGTTTTGTGTTTTTCTGTGTTTTATTAATTGTTCCTTCCCTGCCTTTTATTTCATATCCACATGCAAAACATAACCCCCACTTATTTCCACAGAGTCAATTCCGACTCATATTGACCCTATAGGATATACAGTTTCCAAGGTGATGGTCATTATGGAAGGAAAGGGCCACATCTTTCTCTTGTTGAATGGCTGGCAGGTCTGCACTGCAGACCTTTGGTTAGCAGACAGGTGTGTAACCACTGTTTCCTTAAATCTTTGTGTTGCCAGTGTTTCTCCCCAATGTATTTACCACTTGCCACTTGCTCCTATGGCCTCATCATTTCCGTTGTCGCATCTAAGCCCCTTCCTGTCATCTCCGTATCATCGTCCTTAGGCCATGTTGTGTTGATCATCACCTGTTTTTGTCCCTCTCCTTGTACTTGGAGCTCCTTGTGTGTAGACACTGTCTTGACTTTTTTATCCTCAGGAATTACCATAAGGTTAGCCCATAGTGTGGACTCAGAATAAACGTCTTCACGTGAATGGAATTTAGGGCCTTTACATACACTTCACACACTTTAAAGAAGCACTAATTTATATAATGAGCTTGAAAGCTCCAGGTGGTCTTATATGTATAGCCAGCTAGCAGATCTTTATTGAGCTCTGGAATGTGTTCATTGCTGTGCTTGTTGCTATGGACAGGACAGAGAAATACAAGACTTAGTCTATTTTGGGTCTCTTTTGAGAACCTAATGAAACTGTATACTCTCACAGTAGAAAAAACACACTGAGACTTCTCCATTTAGTTCCATAGTGTTCATAGTACACTCTGTGTTACAAAGCTATGTTCTAGGCTTGCTTTTCTAGAGTTGCAGATGTTGAGGCATGTGAACAAATTAAAGAGAAATGAAATGTGGAACCAGGTGGCCCTGAATTCCAAATGGATTTCATGAATAGGAAGAGTTGAGTAGGTTGGAGGAGATTTGAATAGGAAGGTGTGAATGGAAAGCAGTAAGAGATACAATCAAGTATATATTGTCTTACTCTGTTGTTGCACTGTTGTGTTCTGACATTACATTATCATCTTGTTGGTCTGATAGGGCAAGGACCCATGTGTGATAGAGAAGGTCCTTGTTTCAGTTAGCTAGTGCTGCTGTAACAAAAATACCACAGAGTAGATGGCTTTAACAAAGGAGACTTGAATCTTCCACAGTCTGGTAGGCTACAAGTCCAAATTCAGGATGTCTGCTCCAGGGGAAGGCTTTTCCCATTGTGAGCTCTGGAGGAAAGTCCTTGTGTTGCATCAGTCGTTGTCCAGGAACCGTCATGGTACAGGAACCTCAGATGTGAAGGACACGTTCTTCTCCTGGTGCTGCTTTCTTAATGTTGTGAGATTCCTAATTCTCTGCTTGCTTCCCTTTCCTTTTGTCTCTTGTAGGATGAAAGGAATTAAGGACGGGGCAAGCCATACTCCAGGGAGTGAAGCAGGGAGGTGATCCTAAGAAGGGATTTATAGTCCCACCCTAATTGTTGAACATACAGCATAGGAAAGTCACAAAATGGAGGACAATCACAAAATACTGAGAATCATGGCCCAGTTACATGGCTGCACATATTTTTGAGGAGACACAATTCAGTCCATGACAGACCTCTTCTGAAGAGGGGTGTGTTGTTAGGAACGCCATTTCAGTCATCTAGGGAAGAGGCACACCCCACACTGGCATTGGCCTAGAAGGGCTTGAGTTCTGAGGAGTGTAAATGTGTTCTGAATTCGTTCTGGGTGGTGCTCCCCTAGAGCACATGGGCTACAGCACTGCAGCTGAATAGGCACTCCTGTAGGTAGAAGGGCAGCAGCCTTTGTAGATTGGCCGGAAGTGCTCAATTTGGGTACGTGACTGTCCTGTAGCTGGTCAGGTGACAGTACACTGTCTGGCTGTCCTTCTAGGCCCTGTGGTAGATATGCAGGTGGGTACCATATAGACAGGTATTGGGTTTTTTTTTATTTTTTATTATGACTTGAGTGAAAATGTACATTCCCATATAAATTTGCATGCCCACCTATATGCAGGTTCCGCTGCTCTCCCTGCCTGGTGACAGCACACTGTTCCTCTCTGCTCCATACATGACTCATCCTCCAGCAGTCTCCTTTCCACTCCTCTCCACCCACTCCCCTTACAGGGGTCAGCAGGATGATATCCTATATAGATGGACAGAACCATAAAATTCATCCATGTATGGTCACTTTGCGTTGCTAGGTCCAATCCATTCCTGTCTGAAGAGTGGACCTTTGTTATGATTTATGGGCAAGGGCAGCATCAGGGCCAGGGGCCATGCTCCCAGGGGAACCCCGAAGCTGCTGGACCATTAGTTTTGGTCTTTTAGTGGAGATCTCAAGGTGCACCCCTTTTTATTCTTGTGTTGCCAGTGAGACTCAACTGGGTCAGCTCCATCATGGCTATCACTGGTGGTGGGCGGGCACCATCCGGTTCTTCCAGTCCCAAGTCGATGTAGGCACCCACTCTCTAGAAGGGTATTCTTGAGGCTGGGGGCTAGGCACCAACTAGCACAGTATCCAGTTCTAGTGAGCTGACCGTAACTTTCTCCATGTCATAGTACTCTTCTGTTTTAACTGAGCCATTGCTATTAGAAAATTCTTTTCCCTGTCTCAGCTGTGCTCTGGGCTTTGAAGAGATGGATCTGTGTCCTTACTGGGGCAAGCATAGCAGATGGAGACTAACATCTCCTGAGGCCAGTGTGGAGGTGGCACTGAGATGAGAGTAGAACCAGGTGATGGAGAGAAAGCTAAGCAGTAGTTGGTGGTAAGTAATACGAAGGTGTTACATGTTCACTAAAATAAGGCTTTATTCCACTTAATACAATTATATTTGTTTCTGAATTCATTTTTAGAGCATTTAGAAATGTTCGCTGTATTCATGTGTATCCCAACATGAGAGTAATAATTCTTCATTTATTAAAAAAAAGCATGAAATAGAATTAAGTAACTAGGAGGAGTTACAGTACAGAAGCAGACAATGAGAAAGGCCAATGTCCCATTCACAACAGCAGCTGAATTTAAGTGTCTAGAAGTAGATGTAGGCTGTGGATGTGCTGTTAGCCTGTGAAGTACTTGTTAGACTGCAGAACACTTAAAAGGAGTTGTGACTAAATGGAGAAACATGCTGTTCTGTGAAGGAATATACCTAGCACTGTAAAGTGGTCATTTCTCCTCAAAATAATTTAGAGAGACTATCTCATCTTTTTTTAAAACAAAAATGCCAGATTGATTTGCAGAATTTTGAAATTTTTTTCAAGAAGAGTTGAGGAGGATTTACTGTACCAAATATTAAGATTATTGTAAAACTGTAAGCATTTAAATGTGTTTGTAGCAAAGAATAGCGAAACCTAAAAAGACCAAGTTGACATGGATACCTAGTTAATACACAAAAAACATGATCCTTTCAGTTTGGAGTAAATGTGGATTAGCCAGTAGTGGTTGGTGTTGGGGCAACATTTGGAGGAAAATTAGATCCGTACTTTGCGCCTGCTACCAAAAGAAAATGCAGATACAATATAACACAAATGTGAAACAGAGCCAAATACCTATAAAAGTGCTAAAACAAGTTTTGAAATAGGTAAGGAACTTGTTAACAATGGCCAGTGAAGAAAATAAAAATTGTTGATACGTGTGAATACTAAAAAATTAAAGCCTTAGATGTGCTCAGAAGTACCATAAATTTTAAGAGACATACTGCAAACTTGGGAAAACAAAATAGAAGGTCTTAAAAATGACCAGTGACAGTACAGAATGATGGGCCATTTCACTAGCAATCAAAGAAATATAGATTGAGAGCAGTGGAGTACCATGTTCCATCTGTCAGCTTGCTGTCTGGTAAAATGAGACAGATAAATATGTTTGAGAGAAAATTATGAAAAAGACTCTTAATACTTGATGGATAGTTTTATTGGCAGCTCAGTTTCCAAGTTCTGTTTTTTTCCTTTAACATCTCTGGTTTTACGTTTTCTTTTTTCCTCTTTGCCATAGCTTTTCTACAAAATTCCTTTCTCTTTATTCCATTAGCTTTTGAGAGTAAAACAATATTTTTACAGAAAGTCCTCAAACAGTGAGTGGAGTCATTTCATTCTTTCATATGGCACAATTTAAGGTCTCGTCCCCACCCTCAAAATGGAATCCTGAGCCAGAATTGAATGGAGAAGTTGAAAACCAAAAGTTTATCTCCTGATGTCTTTCCCTTGGCATCTTTGTTAGAGTTTCTTTTGATCTCTTTGTAGATAGATGCTTTTAGGGGTTAGAAATCTAACAGTCTGTGGAATCTGGCACCTTGTTTTTTAGAATACAGCAAATCCAGTTAATTGTGTTTCCTCATTTTCTTGTTCTTCTGTTAGCTTTACAGTAATCAGCCTGGCTGTGCATTTGGTGCATATTTGTTCCTGTGGAGTCTCAGCTGCTAACTTTCGTTCCTATCATTCAAAGGAATCTTGTTTAAAGGAATCTTGTTAAAAAAATTTTTTTCCGATTTAATTTTTTAAAAAAAAATTTTTATTTAACATAACTGAGTGAAAATGTACATTCACATATAAATTTACATGCCCCCCTATATGCAGCTTCCACTGCTCTCCCTGTCTGGTGACTGCACACTATTCCTCTCTGCTCCATACATGTCTCATCCTCCCAACAGTCTCCTTTCCTCTCCTGTCCGTCCACTCCCCTTCCTCCAGCCAGAGGTCAGCAAGATGATATCCTATAGGTGTATAGAACCATAAAGTGCTTCCAGTATATGGTCACTCTGCATTGCCAAGTCCAATCCACTTGTGTCCAAAGAGTGGACCTTTGTTATAATTTATGGGAAAGGGCAGCATCAGGGCAGGGGGCCATGCTCTCAGAGGAACCCCAAAACCGCTGGACCATCAATCTGATTTAATTTTTGAAGTCAAATACAGCAGCAGCGTTTTAAGCTTTTTGCAACAATTTTACCTCGAATTTTGATTAAACAAATTTAGGAAATTGTTTAAAAATGTTACCCTATCACATATGCAAACTCCCTGAGGGAGCGAATTACTAGGTTGAGGGTGTGGGGACCATGATCTCGGAGAACATCTGGCTTAGTTGGCATACCAGAGTTTAGAATGTTTTACATTCTGTTTTGATGAGTAGCATCTTGGGTCTTGGCAGAAGCCAGTGAGCGGCCACTTAGGATATTCCACTGTTCTCACCCTTTTGGGACAAGGAAGAATAAAGAAAACTGAAAATGAAAGGGAAAAATTAGTCCATAGGCCTAGCGGACCACACCTACAGTGGCCTCCAGCAGACTTGAGTCCAGTAAGGCTAGATGGTGCCCAGCGCCCACCACGGACTGTCCTGACAAGGATCACAACAGAGGGTCCTGGACAGAGCTGGGGAAAAATGTAGAAGAAGATTCTAACTTAGAATGAAAGACCAGATTTACTGACTTGATGCACTGGGGAAACCCTCAGTTACGTAGTCAGTTCTGAGGTTCACCCTTGAGCCAAAGACTGGACAGGCCCATAAAACACAAGACTAAGGGGAGGCACTTGCCTAGAGGCAAAGACTAGGAGGCGGGGCAGGAAAGCTGGCAATAGGAAACCCAAGGTTGAGTGTTGACATGTTGTGGGGTTGTTAACCAGTGTCATAAAAGAATGTATATACTAACTGTTTAATAAGAAACTAGTTCTATAAACCTAAAATGCAATTTTAAAAAAGTGTTAAGCTATTGATTACAGTGCCTTTTTATGTTCTGTAGTGGGCCTAATAAAACTAAGAGGGTATCATTTATCTGAAAAATACTTGATTTAAAAGAATAGAGTGTGCACATCTCGTATTGGGAGAGAAAGTAAGAAGTGTTGGTTTATATGTAAATAGAATATATTTTTTCCCTCAAGGATTTTTTCCCGTTCTTCTCTCCTGCCTCGTTGTTGCCTTTAGGTGCCATTGAGCAGATTCCCGCATGGCGAGGCCACTTCGTTGTAGTACCGTATGTTTATCATTCAGTTCGTGTGGGAAGAAAAGGAGGCTTCTTCACTATCAGTCCATTCGGGAGCAAACTGGCGCTGCTGAAATAGAGCCAGTTGCTGCACTTTCTTCAAATGTATGATGAAATGTTGTAGAACTGGGTGTCTCTGGGCATTTCATGTGGAAGCTCTGTACTCTAGATTCTTTTTAGATGGTGTGGTGAGTGGAGATGCTGGTCATGTTCCCTTGCCTCCATAAGAAGGATGTTGTTGGTTGCCAGTGAATCAGTTCTGACTCTGGAGATGCCTTGTATGCAAAGTAGAAAACAGCATTCCATAGTATTTTCAGGGCTGTGACCTTTCTGAAGCAGATTGCCAGATGTTTCTTCCAGGGTGCCTGTAAGTGGGTTGAGACAGCCAGCATTACAGCTAGTAGTCAGACAGTTAACTATTTGTGCTGCCAGGGTACTCCTCAGTTCCGGCAGTGGGCTCAAGCATAACAGTGGTTGTGGACATGGCACAGGACTGGACAGTGTCTTGTTCTATGGTACGTAGACTCACTGTGAGTAGGAACCAGCTGGATGGCACCTAACATCCACAACAGGAACTCCTCATAAGAGAGATTGTGACTTTTAACGTTAAATATTATTCTTTGGAGTTCTCTGTTTCGCATCAGTTGATTCTTTTCCAGATTTTGGTCAAAGGGGTACCTAGTCCCAAACGGAGAAAAGAACAAGGAAAATGATTCAGTTGTAGAAAATCAAAGAGAGGATGAATGGGTTGAGAGAGTGTGTGTATGTGTGTGCGTGTGTGCCCACGCATAGGTGGGAGCGTGTACTTGCATTTGTGTGGTGTCGTAGGCAGCTGATGTGATGCACCGTGCTTTTCCTTAGTTGCTTGTTGCCCAGGAAGGAAGTCCTTCAGGTGAGTTGAGCTCGTTCCTGCCACATCGTGCCTGCCGTACTTGACTTTGGAAGCTGGCACCCTTCACATCTCTTGTGTACTTGAAGTGTTCTGATAGCCTCCACCTCAGCTTTCTTGCTTTTGGCTGTGTCATCTCTTCCTAAAGTAATAAATTTACTTTTGAGTTAAGGAGTCAGAAGTACGTTATAGAAATCATAGTCAAAAGAGTTACTGTTCTAGTCTACTATTTTGTTGTAAAAGAGCAGGAAATAGTGACATTGTCTTTGTAGTTAAGTTGCATGTAGCTCTCAGGAAGAGAGGACACCTTCCCTTTTTTCAAGATGCTGTGTTTCTGGAATGCATAGGCTGTGTAAAAAAAAATCTGTTGCTGTGCTTTTAGTGGACACTGCTTTTGAGTCTTTTCAAGGTAAGTCTTAAGCAATACAGTGTTTTATTTCCATTATTTCTGTATAACTAAGCATTCTGTAACAATCTCAGAAGGGATTTGAGTCCATGATAAAGTCTGATGTATATAATTTTTCTTTTAAAGGAATTGCAGGCATTTAAGATTTGTTGCCTTGACCTTGTTCTGATTTTACCATTTCGTTGTCACTTAAGCCTGAATAAATGATTAAAGCCGTAAATTATCAAGATAGTTCAGTTTCTGAGACACATAGGCACTATTTCTAAGAAAGCATGTGCTTTAATGCTAACTTTAAACAAGGTGATGTGCAAAGATATTATCCAGATAGCTTTATTTGAGTTGGGATTAGGATTAGGATCACTCTGTATTAGACCGTTGTTACTTGAAAATTGTCAAAATAAGTACTAAAGAAGATAGACAAAAGTGAATTTTTGTTGTCCACTCCAGACTTCTTCCTACTGACATTTGTATTGTTTTGAATGATCAGAAAATAGTCATCAAGCTCCAAACCCCGAACACCAACGATACTTCATGTGTGTGTGTGTGTGTGTGTGTGTGTGTATAAAGGGTCTTCCAATAAGAGTCTTCTGTCTTTGAACTTGAGTAAAACAAGCTGTGTAGATGATACAGTTTTCATTGTTATTTTCAAGTACATTTGATGGCATTATGTGTGGAAAAGAATTTTGGGTAAATAGCTGCCACGGCACCTTCCAAATGGGGCCAAAAGTAATCATTTATCATAACCTGATATCTTTCACCATTGACAGTCATAGCCTTTCCTCTTTCATCGTGGAAAAAATAAGGGGCAGTGATACTGCCAAACCAAAACCCACAGAAGACGGTAACTTTTTAGGGGATGAAGTAGACATTCTTGAATTGCCAGTGGATTCTCATCGCTCCAAAGGCAACAGTTTTTTGGTTTTTTTTATTATGACTGAGTGAAAATGTACATTCCCTTATAAATTTACATGCCCACCTATACGTAGCTTCCACTGCTCTCCCTGCCCGGTGACAGCACACTATTCCAAAGGCAACAATTTTGGTTTTTCACAAAACGTTTCATCCAAAAGTGGGCCTCATTGCTGAAGATGATTTTTCGGTGAAAAATGGGGTCAACTTCCATTTGCTCCAGTGTGCAGTCAGCAGATGTTGAGTGCAATTTATGGTCATTGGACTTTAGTTGTTAAGTTAAAATAGTTTTGTGAGGGTAAAGCTTCGAGTCTAGATGCAAAATCTGCCAAATTGTGGTCGACCAAAGGGTCCGGTTCTTGTGCTCGGCGAGAAATTACTTGGGATGGAGTCTTGCACACACTCTGACGAACGGTGGCAGTGTTTTCATTGGAACGTGTGGCTCAGTGACACACAGGTGTTGTCTGATTGGCAGTAGACCCAGTTGTCTCAGAGTTTTTGATGAAACATTGATTGTTCTCTTGGTGAGATGATTATGTGCATCACAAATCTCATGTAATGCACGGAATGAACCTCTGTTTTGATGAGACACTTGCATAATTCTACGCAGTGTGGAATTGTGTAACTTTTCATGTCTGTCTATCAAGACTAATTTTAAAAAGTGATAAATATGACTTCTATAGCTTCACAAATATTGCCACTGTCAACTGTGAAAAACAGGACATCCTTATTGGAAGACTCTTTATATGTTAATCTGTTGGATCACAGTGATAGGCAAGACCACTGAGAAGCCTTTCTAATTTTGAAGTTTCCCAGAAAATGTATTGTTTACCCTCTCACATCCCGTAGTTTTGTAAAAAAGTAGGATCTTCTTTATTGTAATCCTGATACTTCATTTCTGAGCCACAGCACTGCATTGTAGAAATAAGATTTCAAGCCCTGAACTACTTCTAGCTTTTGAAATAACTTTGAGTAAAGTAAGTTTTTCATTTATTTGGAACCATCGTCACCTAGGCCTCGTTACCTGGGCTGTGGAGAATAGTGTTAGTATTTTAACACCTGTGTTGAGATAAAATTCACATATGTTAACAGTTCACCAGTTTAAATTGTAAAGTTCAGTTTTTTTATTAGTACACAGGTAGTCCCTAACTTACAGTGCAGTTCCATTCCTATGACTTCTTATAAGTTGGTTCTGTAGTAAGTTGGATACTTTTTTAAGTTTTCATTATTACTGCCTTTTATTATTAGTATCTTTATAAATCCAGTCTTGGAACATCTGCAAGAGAACATCTGAGAATGATAACATAAGCGAATTATATCAGAAACATTGTATATAGTATATATGTTACTAACAATAAGACCAAAAAAAGAAAAAAGATTGTCTAAGTGGCATGAATACACAGTAAGTCAGGAACGTCATGTATTCAGAGAATCGTGCAGTTGTCAGTGCAGTTTAGAATATGTTCATCACCCTGAAAAGAAACCTCATTCCCCTCCCTAACACCCCCACCCTAGGCAATCACTAATCTTTCTGTCTCTGGGGTTCCCTATTGGAGACACTTCATATAAATGACTCATAAAATATATGACTTTTTTTGTGTGGCCCTTTTCACTCAGCAGAATGTTTTCAGGATACATCCATGTTGTAGCATGTATCACAACTTCATCCTTCTTAGAGTAGCAGGGATGGGGGCCTGAGGACCATATTTTCAGGGGACCTCGAAGTCAGTTGGCACAGTTAGTCTTTTGCTAAGAGAGTCTTCTGCACGCCATATTGGTGGTGGTGTCTGGGGTTTTAAAAGCTAGCAAGCCGCCATCTGAGGTATGCCAATTGGTGCCAACTCATCCAGAACAGATGACCATCGAGAATAACAGACACAAGGGAAAAAGAGCTCAGGAAACAGAAGGACCCATGTGAATGGAAGACTGTATCAACATGTGACTGAAAGAACCAGATGGTACCCAGCCACCACGAGAGACAGCTCTAATGGTACACACTGTGTTGAGTCCCCGTGGCAACAGGATGAAAAAGAGGAGTGCAGCTCAAGAACTCTACTGGAAGACTGGAACTGATGGTCTGACAGCCTGAAGGGTCCCGTAGGAACATAGCCCCTAGACTTGTTGCTGGCCCAGACCTTAAACCAGGACTGAGGTCAGCTCTTCAGACAAGAATGTACTGGATTTGGAGACACACTGTAATGATACAGTGTCTGTGCTTTATGGTTTTATACATTTATAGGAGGGTGTCCTACTGGTTTATTTCTAGATGGGAGAGAAGAGGGTGGAGAGGAGGGGCAGGTAGGTGCTTGTTAAGAGAAGTACCGAGTGAAAATGAGGAATGTGCTGTCACTGGGTAAGGAAAACAGATTGAGCTGTAGACGGGCATGCAAAATTGATTTGGAGTGTATACTGTCGCTTAATCACAGTAAACAAAAGAACTTCATCCTTTTTCACTGATGAATAATAATTCCATTGCAAGTGTATGTGACATTTTATTTATCCATACATTAGTTGATGGACTCCCCCCACCCCCACTTTTTTGCTATTGTGGACATTGCTGTCCATATTGATGTACAAGTTTTTGTGGGGATATGTTTTCAGTTATCTTTGGTGGGGTTGTAGAAGTAGAATTGCCAGTTTATGTGGTGGAAGTGGCCAGACATTTTTCCAAAGTGGCTGTATCATTATTACAATGCCAGCAGTGTGGGGCGTTCCAGTATTGCTGTATCTTCACCAGTGCTTGTTACTCTCTTTTTGATTGCAGCTGTCCTAGTGGATGGTTGTGAATTGATAACCTCGTTGTGGATTTTGATTTGTGTTTCCTTAATGACTCCTGTACCTTTTGGACATTTGGATAGCTTTCTTAGAGAAAAATCTGTTCAGCTCTTTGCCCTTGCATTTCTTTGTTTATTGTACTTTAAGTGAGAGTCCACAGAAGAAACTAGTTTCTCATTGTGCAGTTAGTACACATATTGTTTCATTACATTGGTTAACAACCCCACAGCCTGTAAACATTGTAACTTCTGAACCTTGGGTTCCCTATTACCAGTTTTCCTGTCCCTTCCTGCCTTTCAGTCCTTGCCCTTGGGCTGGCATGCCCCTTTGGTCTGGTTGAGTTTTATGAACCTGCCCGATCTTTGTCTTTTGCCCATTAATTTTTTCTTTTTTAGTTGTCAGAGTTTCTTAAATATATTCTGGATATCCATCCCATTCTATGAATTGTTTTAACATTTTCCTGATGATGTCCTTGATTCACAAAAGTTTTGCATTTTGCCGAAGACTCATTTATTTATTTTACTTGTGCTTTTGGTGTCATATCTAAGAAACCATTACCTAATCAAAGGTCACAAAGATTTACACCTCTACTTTCTTGTGAGATTTTTATGGTTTTGGCCTTTACATTTAGATCTGTGATCCATTTTGAGTTAACATTTGGCATATGCTTATGCATGTGTTACACGTTTTTTCCCCCATTGATTTTTCTTGGCATCTTGTTGAAAATCACTTGACCATAAATAAGTAAATTTATTTATGTTCTCTTCGTTGTATTTCATTCATCTGTATGTCTCTCCTTGCACTGGTACCACACTGTCTTGTTTTGGATTCATCAAGTATTAGTCGTCAGCCTATGGTTTTTTTTTTTAAAGATTGTTCTTGACTATATTGGGTTCCTGGAATTCCCATGGGAATTCCAGGACTATATTGTCAACTTCTGCAAAATAACTGCTGGGCTTTTGATTAAGAGTTGTGTTGAATCTGCAGATCAATTTGTTGAGTATTACCATTTGAACAAGTCACTATTTGGCATTTAGTTGCTGACTCAAGGGTTCCTTGGGAAAAAGGCCTGACAGTCTGCTTTTGAAAAATCAGCTGTAGAAAGCCCTGTAGAGCATAGGTCTGCTATGTGGTCACTGTGAATCTGAATCACCTCCATCGTAACTTTGTTTTATTAACTGCGTGTTGTGGGTTGAATTGTGTCTACCCCCTGAAAAATGTATGTTAACTTGGCCAGTCCATGATTCCCAATACTGTGTGATTGTCCACTGTTTGTCTTCTGATGTCATTTTCCAGTGTGTTGTAAATCTTACTTTTATGATGTTAATGAGGTGGGTGGTATTAGTGACAGTTATATTCATTGAGGACTCAGTCAACAAATTTGTATTGTGTCTTAAGTCAGTCTCTTTTGAGATACATAAGAAAGAAGGAAGCAGAAAGACATGGGCCTCATACCACCAAGAAACAAGACCTGAGAGGAGAGCACATCCTTTGGACCTGGGGTGCCTACCTTGAGAAGCTCCTTGACCAGGGAAGATCAATGGCAAAGACCTTTCCCTAGAGCCAACAGAGAGAGAAAGCCTTCCCCTGCCACTTGCACCGAGAATCTGAACTTTAAGCCTCCTAGACTGTTGAGAAAAAATTTCTTTTTGTTAAAGCCAGCTAGTTGTGCTATTTCTCTTATAGCAGCAGGAGGTAATTAAGACACCATCTTAACAAAATTAAGTAAATCTTCCAGTCTAGAACATGAGCATGGGATATCTTTCTGTTTATTTAGGTCTTACTTCTGTCAGTAATATATTGTAGTTTTCAGTGTACAGATTTTACCCTTCTTTAATCAGTTTTATTCTCAAGTTTTGTTTGTTAGTGCTGTTGTAAGTTTTCTTTTTTCTTTTTATTATGATGGAATGAAAATGTACTTTCCCATATAAATTCACATGCTCACCTATATGCAGCTCCTGCTGCTCTCCCTGCCTGGTGACAGCACACCCCTCTTCTCTGCTCCATACATGTCCTATCCTCCCAACAGTCTCCTATCCCCTACTCTCCACCCACTACTCTTCCTCCAGGAAGAGGTCAGCAGGATGACGCCCTATAGATGCATAGAACCATAAAATTCCCACAAGAGATGGTCACTTTGCATCACCAGGTCCAATCCATTGCTGTCCAAAAAGTTGACCTTCATTATGATTTATGGACAGGGGCAGCAGCAGCATCAGGACCAGGGACCATACTCCCAGGGGAACCCCAAAGCCCCCCAACCATCAGTTGCAGTCTTTTATTGGAGATCTCAGGGTGCACCCCTATTTATTCTCTTGTTGGCCAGTGAGACTCAACTTTGTGAGCTCCATTGTGGCTATCACTGGTGGTGGCCAGGCACCATCTGGTTCTTCTGGTCCCTACAAGTCGAGGTAGAGACCCACTCAAGTGGGTCCCTTTGTCTTCTGGGTCCTCTTTTCCCCATGTCATTCTTGTCCTCAGTGATCGTCTGTTCCTGTTGAGTTGGGACCATTTCCTGTGCCCTCAGATGGCAGCTTGGCAGCTTTTAATCCCCAGATGCCACTCACCAATGAAGGGTGCAGAGAGTCCTCATTAGCAAAATGCTAGCTGTGTCAGTTGCCTCAGTTTCGCCTGAGAGCATGGTCCCTGTCCCCCTGTCCCAGCTACTCTTTCCTTGCAATATTGGGTTAAAATGGGAGGAGTACTCAAATTGTGTTGAAGTCTAGTTATTGATCTTATAATGTGTGCTGTCACCGATTTCACCGAACCAAATTTCTATTAACGATCTTAATCTGAACCCTCCCCCACTCACCCTCCCTCCCTACCCACCCCTGCAGCCATCAAAGAGTCTTTTCTTCAGTGCATGAGTCTGTTTTTAAGTTCTTATCGTAAGGGTCTCATACAATATTTGCCCTTTTGCCGCTGACTACTTTCACTCAGCATAATGTCCTCCAGTTGAAACCAGGTTAAGAGATGTTTCCTGCTATCATTGTTGTTCTTTATCATTACATAGTGTTCCATTGAGTATATACACCATAGTTTACCTACCCATTCCTCTGTCGTTGGGCATCTGGGTTGATTCCATCTGTTTGCTATTGTGGGCTGTGCTGCAGTGAACATTCTTGTGCATTTATCAGTTGATGTGAATGGCCTTGATTCTGTAGGATATATTCCAAGCAGTGGAATTACTGTATTCCTGTATCTGTTTCTTTAAGGGAGTACCAGACTGCTTTCCAAAGAGGTTGCACCATTTTGCAATCCCACCAACAGTGTAGGAAAGTTCCAGTCTCCCCACAGCCTCTCCAGCATTTGTTGTTTTGCGTTTTTACCTTGTTGGGGTGAGATGGTATTTCATTGTCATTTTGATTTGAATTTATTTGATAGCCAGTGATCATGAGCATGTCTGCATGTGTTTCTTGGCTGCCTGGATCTCCTCTTTAGAGAAGTGTCTGTCCATCTCCTTTGCCCATCACTTAATTGGATGATTTATCTTTTTCTTATTGATATTTTGTAGTACCTTACAGATTATGGAGATCAGGTGTCGGTCTGATGTAGAGTTGCCAAATATTTTTTCCCATTCCATAGGTGGCCTTTTAATTCTATTAATAAAGTCTTTGGATGAGCAAAAGTGGTTGATTCTTAGTAGTTCCCATTTATCTATTTTCTGTTGTTTGTGGTTTCTTTGACAGATTTTGAAGTCTGTCTGTGTTGTGTATTAAACCTTCCATTGTTATTCCTACTTTCTCTTTGATGAGCTTTTTCGTTTTAGATTTGATATTTAGGTCTTTTATCCAGTTTGAGTTGGATTTTGTATAAGGTGTATGATATGGGTCTTGTTTTAATTTAGTGCAGATGGATATCCAGTTTTGCCAGAACCATTGTCAAAGAGATTATATTCACCCCAGTTTAATGTCTTAGCGCCTTTGGCAAATATCAACTCTTCATAGGCAGATGATGTCATTTCTGGGGTCTCAGTTCTGTTCCACTGATGTATCTGTCTGTTTTTGTACCAGTACCAAGCTGTTTTGACTATTGTGGTGGTGTAATAGGTTCTAAGGTTGAGTAATGGGAGGCCTCCCAGTGTGTTTTTCTTCTTTAATAATGCTTTATTTATCTGGGACTTCTTCCCTTTCCAGACAGAGTTGGTAATTTGTTGCTCGATCTCATTAAAAAATGTCACTGGGACTTGTATTGGGATTGCATTATATAAGTAGATTGCTTTGGGTAAAATAGACATTTTTACAATGTGAAGTCTTCCTATCCATAAGTAGGGCAGGTTTCTCCATTTATGTAAGTCTTAGTTTTTTTGTGGTAAGGGTTTGTGTAGTTCTCTCTGTAAAGTCCTGTTATTTCTCTGGTTAAATTTATTCCTAGGTACTTTATCTTCTTAGGGGCTATTAAATGATACTGACTTGGTGATTTCTTAATAAACTCGTTGTTGGTATAAAGGAATCCTATTGATTTATGTATGTTTATCTTGTATCCTGAGACTTTGTCTAACTCTTCTATCAGTTTGAGTAGTTTCCTTATGGATTCTTTGCGTATACAATCGTATCATCTGCAAATAGAGAGATTTTTAGTTCTTCTTAGCTGATCCAGATGCCCTTTATTCCTTGGTCCTGTCTAATTGCCCTGGCTAGAACTTCTAGTACAGTGTTGAATAAGAGAGGTAAGAGTGGGCATCCTTGTCCCATTCTTAAGGGAAACTGTTTCAGTCTCTCTCCATTCAGGATGATGTAGGCAGTTGGCTTTGTATAAATGGCCCGTATTGCGTTGAAGAATTTGCCGTCTTTTCCTATTTTGCTGAGAGTTTTTAGCGTGAGTGGGTGTTGGACTTTATCAAATGCCTTTTCTGCATCAGTAGACAAGATCAGGTAATCCCTGTCTTTTGTGATATTTATGTGGTTGATCACATTAGTTGTTTTTCTGATGTTGAACCAGCCTGCATCCCTGGTATGAATCCAACTTGGTCATGATGGATTAGTTTTTGGATATGTTGTTGTATTCTGTTGGCAAGAATTTTGTTGAAGATTTTTGCATCTAGATTCATGAGTGATATTGGTCTGTAGTTCTCCTCTTTGGTTGAGTCTTCCCCTGGCTTTGGTATCAGGGTTATGCTGGCTTCATAAAATAAATTTAGGAGTATTCCATCCCTTTCTATACTGTGAAATTGTCTAATAGTATTGGAGATAAGTGTTCTCTAAAAGGCTGATAGAATTCTGCAGTGAAGCCATCTGGGCCTGGGCTGTTTTTGGTTGGCAGGTTTTGGATGACATTTTCAATCTCTTCCTTTGTGATGGGTTTATTAAGTTGTTCTGTGTCACCTTGTGATAACTTTGGTAGGTGATATGAATCAAGGAATTTGTCCATTTCCTCTAGGTTTTCAAATTTGTTAGAATACAGTCTTTCATAGTATTCAGCTATGATATTTTTGATTTCTGTAGGATCTGTTGTGACAACTCCCCTCTCATTTCTTATTTGGGTTACTTGTTTCTTGTTTTTCTTTAGTAAGTTTAGCCAGTGTTTGGTCAATTTTGTTGATCTTTTCAAATAACCAGCTTTGGGTCTTTTCAGTTTTTTCAGTTGTTCTTCTGTTCTCTAATTCGTTTAGTTCTGCTCTAATCTTTATGATCTGTTTTCTTCTGGTGCCAGAGGGGTTCTTCTGCCGTTCTCTTTCTGTTTGTTGAAGCTGTAGGTTAGTTCTGTGATTCGGTTTTTTTCTTCTCCAGATGTGTGCATTTATGGAGATCAACAGACCTGTGAGCACTGCTTTGGCTGTATCCCATACGTTCTGGTAGGGAGTGTTTTCATTCTCGTTGGAATCCATAAGTTTCTGTATTTCATCCTTGATTTCTTTTACAACCCATGGTTTTTTGAGGAAGATGTTCAGTTTCCATGAGTTCCACTTTCTATGTTTTTTCTGCTATTGATTTTGACTTTTATGGCTTTATGATCTGAGAAGATGCTTTGCATTAATTCAGTGGTATGGATTTTGTTGAGAATTACTTTATGTCCTAACACATGGTCTATTCTGGAGAATGTTCCGTGTGCATTGGAGAAGGTGTAGTTGTCCGCTGATGAACAGAAAGTTCTTTATAGGTCAGTGAGATCTAGTTGGTTAATTGTGGCATTAAGGTCTACTGTGTCTTTATTGGGCTTTTTTGTAGACAACCTGTCCAATATTGAAAGTCAAGTGTTGAAGTCTCCTACTAATTATTGTCAAGTGATCTGTCTCCTTTTTGAGTGTAGTCAGTGTTTCTTTGATGTATTTAGGTGCTCTGATACTAGGTGCATAAATATTTAATATTGTTAAGTCCTGCTTGTGTATTGAGCCTTTCAGCAATAAATAGTGTCCATCCTTGTCCACTATGGTGGATTTTACATTAAAGTCGATTTTATCTGAGATTAGAATTGCCACACCTGCTTTTCTTTGTTCATTGTTAGCTTCATATATATTCTTCCATCTTTTAATTTTCAATTTGTTCCTATCTTTAAGTCTAAGATGTGTTTCTTGTAGGCATCATATAGATGGGCCATGTCTTTTGATCCAAGATGTCACTTGATGTCTTTACTGGAGCATTTTGTCCATTAACATTCAGTGTAATTATTGATAGGTATGTGTTCAGTGCTGCCATTGTGATATGCTTATTTTTGTGTTGATGTTTTCGCTGTTGTTCTTATCTGCGACCTTCTTCTTTGTAAGTTGATTTTTCTCTTGTTTCAGGTTTGGTTTTGTCATTGTTGAGACTCCTGTATTCCATTTCTTGATATGGCATTGCTTTTTTATTGTGCTTTACGGCTTCCCCTATGATCCTGCTTAATAAACATATGTAAACCCAATTTTGATTGCTACCAGTCTTGTCAACTTCCTCTCCATCTCGAAGGACTATAACAACTGTAGTACATCCCTCTTTTTAATATGATGACATCATAGTTATATGATATGATCACTAGATTGTTTCTTTTACTACTATAGCTTTGATTGTGTTTGGAGTCTTCCCTAACTGAGTAGGATTCTGGGTAGTGTGTCCTTCTAAAATATAAAGTTAACAGTTTTGTTCTTCCAAGCTGAGAAATTCTTTAAGTATTTCTTGTAGCTTTGGTTTGTTTTTTACGAAGTGAGTTTCTATTTATCTGTGAATGTCTTAATTTTATTTTCATATTTGAAAGATAGTTTTTCAGGATATGTAATTCTTGGTTGGAAGTTCTTCTGCTTTAAGGCTTTCAATATGTCATGCCCCTGTCTCCATGCGAGCATGGTTTCTGCTGAGCAATCTGACGAAAGCCTACAAGGTTTCCCTCTGAATGTTAGCTTTGCTTTCAGTCTTGCTCCCATTAGGAGTTTCTGTTTATGTTTCATTGTTAAGCTTGATTATAATTTGTCTTGGAGTCTTTCTATTGAGATCTGTATTGAGTGGTATTCGATACGTATCTTGGATGTCTGTATTCCCTTCTTTCATAATTTCTAGGAAACTTTCTGTCAGCAGCTCAGCAACAATATTCTCTGTGTTCTGAGGTATCTTGCCCTGTTTAGGAACTCTTGTTAATCATAGATTGTTCCTCTTCATAGAGTCCCACATGCTTCTTACTGCTTCTTTGTTTTTCTTGTTTCTTTTTTCTGTTTCTCCTCATACATATTGGAGTCAGTAGCTCTGTCCTCCAAATCAGAAAGTCTATTTTCCATTTGTTCCATTCTGTTTTCTTGGCTTTGAATTGAAGTTTCTATGTCTTTGATATTGTTCTTGATCTGTTGGATTTCCAAGTACTGGTGTTCCATTGGATCAAACAGCTTGCTTAATTTTTCCTTTTGCTCTGCTGCATTTTGTATAAGGTCTAGGAGGGCTCTATATAATTCACCTTCTTATAGCTTCAGAAAAGCTTCTTCATCTGGAAAGTTCTGAGGTGGTTTCTTTTGGGGGCCTTCTCATGCCATGGGTGATTTCTGGGTTACGGTCTTCTCCACAATTTGTTGCTTTTTGGGCTTCATGTGGATCAGTAGAAGCTGGGAGAGATGGCTTTGGTCTATGCAAGCCTCTGCTTGCTGAGAGTGGGGCCAGTGAAAGAGAGGAGGTTCTGCGTTCAGTGGTATGAAGTCCAAATTAATATACATATGCCACATCCCAGGGCTCACTAGGTGTCCAGAAGAGTCTGTTTAATTATCATTTCAGGTCTTGGTTTCCAGAGGGATTAGGGAGACATGCGTGTAGTCTGCCACCTTGACTCTGCCCCCCCTGTAAGTTTTCTTTATTTCCTTTTCAAATGATAATATATTTTATAAGACTTCCTCTGGAGATGAGAGCAAAACTAAATTCTTCTTCCTTTGAAGTAAATGATAAAAGTCAAACGGCTGTTATGCTATGAGATTGGAAATGTAAAATACCTATTATAGGTTATTTCGGCATGGCTAGGCTTAGCTGTATTTCTTCTTTCAGTCTCTGATTGTGCACTTCCAGAAAAAACTCAGATCTTTTTCCTCATTCTTTTCCTTCAGGTGCTTGAAGAAAAAAATTGACTTAAGTTTGGAAAGAAATTTGTTGTTTTATTTTGTCTAGTTTTGCTTAGTAATGTCACATCCATATTTTCTTCTTCTGTTCCCATTGGTAGATTTTTTTCCATACATTGCTGTGACTTCCTAATGAACTTTTCTTCTACATTCTATCACTTCCAGTCAGTCTGGACAAAGACATTCTTAATGATTGATTTTACTATGTTACCATCCTATCTCTTGCTCAGGAACCTTCAGTTATAGCCACTGCTGCTTACAGAATTAAGTGGGGATGTTGGTGTTCTAGGTCCTTCCCAGCTGAGCTTCTCTTTTTCAGCATTGTTGTGCATCATTTCCCAATAACAAAGCCAAGGCATTCCTGTTTCCACCTCTACCCTGGCATATGTTGGTCTTGGGTTTTACTCTCCACCTGGAGTACCTCCCTTCTTCATCAGAGGTATAGTTTCTTTTTGATCACCAAGCTCAAATCTCCACTCCTTAGAGGCTTGCCAGACCTTACCTGCTCACTGCAATCTGTATCTGTTTTTATTGCTTCCACAGGTGGACATTAAAGTTTACCTTTTATTTTGGGCACAGAATAGTTCTTTGTTTTTGTGTGAGTGGTAAAATACATAAAACATTTTCCACTTCAACATTGTTTATGTGTGTAGTTCAGTGACATTAATTATGTTCATCATATTGTGCAGCCATTACTGCTGCCCTGTTCCAGATTTTTCATCACCCCTTAATCACACCTTTTTTAAAAAATGAAAACTGTTGCTTAGTCCCAGTTAAAGTAGGACAGTGATGGTGGTGGAGGGCTCAATGTCTGCTAGTTCCATTTTCCCTCATCTCCTGTGGAAACTAAAGGGTTTCTTGAAGCACAGGTGGAGAACCAGTGATCTGTCAGAGTTACTGAGCACTCACCTTTACAGAGCTGTGTGTGGTGTCATTTGTCAGTATGTTTGCTCTTCCCCAGTGCATTATAATTTTCTGAAGTTTAGAAATCACATTTTATTTTATTTTTTAGGCTTTTTTATTATTATTGTGAGTGAATGAAAATGTACATTCCCATATAAATTTGCATGCCCACCTGTATGCAGCTCCCATTGCTCCCCCTGCCCAGTGACAGCACGCTCTTCGTCTCTGCTCCATATATGTCCTATCCTCCCAACAGTCTCCTATCCCCTCCTCTCCACCACTCCCCTTCCTCCAGTAAGAGGTCAGCAGGATGATATCCTATAGATGCAAAGAACCATAAAGTGCACCCAGGATATGATCACTCTGTGTCACCAAGTCCAGTCCATTCCTGTCCAAAGTGGACCTTCATTATGATGTATGGACAGGGGCCGCATCAGGGCCAGGGGCCATGCTCCCAGGGGATCCCTGAAGTTCCTGTACCATCAGTTGTGGTCTTTTAGTGGAGATCTCAAGGTGTACCTCTTTTAATTCTTGTGCTGCCAGTGAGACTCAACTTTGTGAGCTCCATTGTGGCTATCACTGGTGGTGGCCGGGAGCCATCTGGTTCTTCCAGTCACAGGTTGATATAGACACCCACTAATGTCAGTCTCTCTGTCCTCTGGGTTCTGTTTCTCCCATGTTGTTTTGCTCCTCAGTAATCATCCGTTCCTGCTGAGTTGGGACCATTTGCTGTACCCTCAGATGGCAGCCTGGCAGCTTTTAAGACCCTAGACACCACTCACCAATGTGGAGTGCAGAGAGCCCTCTTAACAAAACGCTAGCTGTGCCAATTGGCCTCAGTTTTCCCTGAGAGCATGGTCCCTGGCCCCTTGTCCCAGCTACTCTGTCCTTGCTATATTGGGTTAAGATGGAAGGAGTACTCAAGTTATGTTGAAGTCCACTTAATATTGTTCTTCATACTAATGTGTGCTGTCACTGTAGAAATCACATTTTAGATAACAAGATACACGTGCCCCTTGCAGACAGTAGGACTTCAACAGTATTCCTTCAGTTGATTTTTTTTTTTATTTTTAAATCTTGGGTATTTTTGCATTCATTAGACCCAAACCAGGCTTGCATTTGGTTTCTGGGTTTTTTTTTCACCCCCTTACATAGGTATCTTGCCATAGGTGATGGTCTGAGTAGTTATTACCACTCAGTTCTGAGGCACTGAATAGATCAGTTATTCATAGCCAAGTTTAAAACTGCTTTCCTAGATATCCACGGCATATTTTTCTGACAGGCATATGCTTCCAGTGGGCATTTTGACACCTTCTTGAAATACGAAAAGCAAAATCTTAAGTGTGAGCTTTGAAAATAAGATCCAAATGATTCTTATGAATAAGAAAAGTAAGAAAGTGAAGTATTAAAGCAGACGTCCAGATGACCTGAAGGCTTTTTATAACTTATCCTAGTTATTGTCTGGGTTAGAAATGCACACATACGTGATACTTAGGTATATAACGTGTCTGTCTGTGAGGAGTAGTGTGAGATTTACTTTCATTTTGATTCAGTTTGAGCTCATAAGACTGTAAGGTACTTTACCTTCAATGAGATTCTGTTACTTTTTGTTAATACAAGTAGAAACAACCCCCTTTCTACCTGTTAGTCATAAAAGTCAATTTTCTTGTTCAAATGCCCCAGAGGTCATTCTTCCCCATTTGGAAAAAAGGCATCCTTTTCTATTAAGGTAAGAAGTTAAGTTTTGTCCCAGGCTTGGAAATGCTGATAGTTGGCATTGAGTTTTCAGTTTTCTTGTGGAAGCTTGTCCTGCCTCCCCTGCCAGATTTCTTTAGGGGTGTCATTGCTTTGCTCACTGCAGTGTTCTCCTTGGGACTGGTGGTACAGAGGTTAAGAGCTCAGCTTCCAACCCCGAGATCAGCAGTTCAGATCCACCAGTGACTTCTTGGAAACCCTGTGGGGCAGTCCTGCCGAGCCGTATGTGGTTGCTTTAGTGCTTCTCCATCTACTGCGAGTTCGTGTGTTTTGCCCTCCCCCCTCCTTTATTTTTTAACACAGAAGATTTTTAAAGACTTGTTTGCTTGAGGGGTTCTCCTTCTGGGAAAAGAAGAGATTACAAACAAGAAAAGAAGACTGTTGCCGCTTTGGGCGGTGCCTGTACTGCAGAGACAGATCCTGATTCCCTGTCCATGTGTGAGTCAGGATTACCTGTGTTTGGTTTGGTTTTACTGAGTAAGCTTTTTTTATTTTGCAGAAATATGTACAGCAAAACATACACCAGTTGTACAGTTTCAATATGTACAGTTCAGTGACATTGATTACATTCTTCAAGCTGTCACTCATTTTCATCTTTCTGAGCTGTCCCTCAATTTATATAAACTCGCTGTCCTGTAGGGTACTTATCTAACCTTTTGAATTATTGTTGTCAGTTTGATTCCAGATAGATGACTCTTTAAAAGATCATAGTGCTCAAGGCGGGCATTCTTGGCTATTAAAGTTGAACTGTTATTTGGCTTAAAGAAGACTTGAGGTGTTAGCTTTGGTGTAAGGTTTACAGATTCTCTCAGGAGAGTAGTTTTGGGAGTAATCCAGCTTCAGTGGCTCCAGAAAGCCTAGATTTCCTTAAGAATTTGAATTCTGTTTCACGTTTTATCCCCTTTTGATCAGGATTCTTTTTCTTTTCTATGGTATGTATATTTTACAACAGTTATTTTTTTTATTATGATTGAAAATGTACATTCCCATATAAATTTACATGCCCACCTATATGCAGCTTTCAGTGCTCTCCCTGCCGGGTGACGGCACACCCTTCCTCTCCACTCCATACATGTCTTACCCCCCAACAATCTCCTATCCCCTCCTCTCCACCTTCTCCCCTGCCTCCAGTAAGAGGTCAGCAGGACGACATCCTGTAGATGCAAAGAACCCTAAAGTGCACACAGGATATGGTTACTTTGTGTCACTAAGTTGATCAGGATTCTTCTGTAGAATTCTTTGATCAGCAGACAGTAATAGTAGCCTGCCACTGTCCAGTTCTTTTGATAAACATTGGTTTTGTTTCAATACTTCATTCTAGCCCTTTCTGAACTCCTAAAAATGTTTCCAGTCAGATGAAAAACTTTGAAACTAACTGTTGGATTTAACTCAAAGACTCAAATTTTGTTGTTACCTGCTATCTGTGTTGTTATCTCAGATAAACCACCTGTGATATTTTAAACATTTAAATAATTCTTCTTGATAGGCCAGGAATTACAATTAGAGTTCGTGTTTGAGGAATAGGATGTAAGGCATCAACTATTAATAAAACTGAACAAGAATTGACACCTTTCAATTACGGTGTTGGTAAAGAATATTGAATATACCATGGACTGCTGGAAAAACAAAGAAATCTAACCTGGAAGAAGTACAGCTAGAATGCTCCTTGAAAGCAAGGATGGTGAAACTTCATCTCACATACTTTGGATGTGTTACTAGGAGAAACTAGTCCCTGGAATTCCAGGGCATCATGCTTGAAAAAGTAGAGGGTGAGTGAAAAAGAGGAATTCCCTCAATAAGATGAATTTATGTAGTGGCTGCAGCAGTGGGCCCCAGCGTAATAATGGTTGTTCGGGTGATGCAGGAACAGGCAGTGTTTTGTTGTGCTGTACACAGGATGGCACCTAACTGTGTGACAGTCGTGGTCGTTCACAGTGGACAGTGTCCACTCATCCATTTTGAAACAGGAGAGTGCTGTTGACTGGTGTATTTTGTAATGTAACTTGATAACTTCTTGATACTTAGAATGGAGGTTTGTACTCCTTTGGAATGCATTCAAGTTTCCCATAGTTTTGTGGCTAGGACCCTAATACTTTTAGATGTTAGCTGAGATTTGGTAAATGTTCCAAACTTGTATTTTTAAATTGGCCCTTTGGAACAGAACCCTGTTCCTGGGGAAGTTTATCCTCCTAAGCCCTGCTCACTCAGCATCTTTCATCTCCACCCCGTTTTAGCAGCCTGTTCTCCCTAGTTGTCATCACTCAGAGCTGCTTCTCTTCCAAATGCCCTCCAGGTCAGCTCTGGCCACCACCTTCTTACCCTTCACTCTGCTGCTCCCTGCCCTCTCGCCCCTCACAGAGCTCTGTGACCCTTGACTCTGCCCCAGGCTTCATTTTTAAACTCCCTCTTTGTCAGCTCCTCTAGCCAGCCCTGCCAGGTGTGGCTGAGGTCCCACCATGGTGCCAGCCAGTTAGGAATGGAGGCCTTCCAGTTCTTGCTCAACCTTCAGGAGACCTCAGCAGGTGGTCTTCTTTTTACCTGCTTTTCCAGCCTTAATGACTACCCTCCAGTCACTTATTGTATCTACTTTGTTTTGTTATTCACAGCAGGTTGTCCTTTAACACATCTGATAGGCTGGGTCCTTAACTGGCCCCATGGATTGCCCCAGAAATTTGTGGAGAAGGAGCAGGGCCTCAGTGAATCTGAACGGGAGAAAAAATTCCCATCTTTATTTTCACTTAACTTTTTTGCCTGAAATTTAGCACTTTGAATTATGAACAACTGGTGTTAGTAGTGTCTGGGACTTCAGCCCATATAGAATTCGGTTAATTTCATTTTTACCCTTGTAGTGCCTATCTTGAAATACTATTTTATTTTGAACACCTCTCTGAAATTACAGTAATTATTAGACCTGCTGCTAGATCTTATTTAACCTATTTATAAAGAAGCATGTATATTTCTCTTCTGCAGAGTTTATTCTTTAGGTTTGATTGATTCTTTTCATTCTGATTGTTTCCTTTGATTTCGTAAGTATTTGTGGGGCTTTTCTACTCTGTCCTTTAGGGTTACTGTGAGTTGGAATCATCTTGACAGCGATGGGTTTGATTGTTGGTTTGGATTTTATTTTATGTATTTAAAAACATTTTCTCCTGCATTAGAAAGAAGATCAATATTAACTGTACTTCAGCATAACATTTCTCCTCCCATCTTAAACCAGTGTTGCAAGGACAGAGTAGCTGGGGTGGGGGGCCGGGGGCCATACTCTCAGGAGAAATTGAGGCCAGTTGGCACAACTAGTGTTTTGCTAAGAGATCCCTCTGCACCCCACACTGGTGAGTGGCGTCTGGGGTCTTCAAAGTTGCCAAGCTACCATCTGAGGGTACAGCAAATAGTCCCAACTCAGCAGGATTGGATGAACACCAAGGATCAAAACAACATGGGGAACGGAGAGGAGGGGAAAGGAGACTGTTGGGAGGATGAGACATGTATGGAGCAGAGAGGAATAGTGTGCAGTCACCGGACAGGGAGAGCAGTGGAAGCTGCATATAGGGGGGCATGTAAATTTTCATGTGAATGTACATTTTCACTCAGTTATGTTAAATAAAAAAAAAAAAAAAGTTTGGAAAAAAAACTGGAAAAAAAAAAATGGGGAAAAGAGAACCCAGAAGATAGAGAAACCCATGTGAGTGGGTGACTACATCGACTTGTCACTGGAAGGACTGGATGATGCCCAGCCACCACCAGTGATGGAACTCACTGAGTCTCACTGGCAACACAGGAATAAAAAGGGATGCACCTTGAGATCTCCACTAAAAGACCACACTTGATGGTCCAGGGGCCTTGGAATTCCCCTGGGAGCATGGCCTCTGGCCCTGATGTTGCCCCTGTCCATAAATCATAATGGAGGTCAACTCTTTGGACAGGAATGGATTGGACTTGGTGACACAGAGTGACCGTATCCTGTGTGCACTTTATGGTTCTTTGCATCTATAGGATGTCGTCCTATTGACCTTTTACTGGTGGCAAGGGAGTTGGTAAAGAGTAAGAGATAGGAGATTGTTGGGAGGATGAGACATGTAGGGAGCAGAGGGGAAAAGTGTGCTGTCACCGGGCAGAGAGAGCAGTGGGAGCTGCATATAGGTAGGCATGCAAATTTATATGGGAATGTACATTTTCATTCAATCATGATAAAAAAGAAAAAGAAAAAAAAACCATGTTCTCCCAGATTCCCAAAGAGTCTACAGATGAATAGAGTAGGAGTCTTTCCCTGAGAGGCACCTGCTTTCTCCTCCCACCCGATTCGACCCCACTCCGCCTGGGGGGACCTCTGGCCCTTGGTCTTGCTTCTGTCCATGTGCCCTGGGCCTTGAATGGGTGCATTATCCCCACTTTGTTTCTTTTTGCTGTTTTGTTTTTTTTAATTGTGATTGGGTGAAAGTGTACCATCCATTATAAATTTGCATACCCACCTATGTGCAGCTCCCACTGCTCTCTGCCCAGTGACAGCACACTTCTATCCGTTCTATACATATATCCTCCTAACAGTCTCTTGTACCCGCCTCTTCACCTTTTCCCCCTCCTCCAGTAAGAGGCCAGCATCCTATAGATGCATAGAACCAAAGTGCACATGCGATATGGTCACTCTGTGTCACTGAGTCCAGTCCATTCCTGTCTGAAGGTTTTTGCTGTTCTTGCATATTGGCTGTGTAATAAAACATATAGTATATGCTCATAGTGTACAAAGGCAGGCAGTTCCCAAAACTTAAAAAAACATTGGCATTGAGTCACTTCTGATTGTGCATCCCTGTAAGATTGAATAGAACTGCTCCAGGAGGTTTCCAAGGAGTGGCTGGTGGATTCAAACTGCTGACTTTTTGGTTCGCAGCTGTAGCACCTAACCACTGTGCACCAGGACTCCAAAAAGGTATAGTTTCCCTTGTAATCCCTAGTCTCACTTCTGCAGGGAAGCCTTTGGACTGCTGTACAGTTCAAAAAAATTTTACTTGCATTCATTTTCAATCCTACTATATTCTCTGTTAGAACAACTTCTTCCCTACTTAATTCTTGCTTCTATTCTTGAAGGTGTAGATTAGCTGTCGCTTCTAAAGCCATCCTAGCCTCTTGTTTCTCAGAGCTGTGTTAACTACATTTCGGCACTTGCCATGTCAGATTCCATAACACTTGCTTTCTGTCTCTTTGCTACCTTCCCTCATGTGGAAGCTCCTGCGGGAAAAGGCAGGGATTGCATCTAAGTCAGATAAAGAGTCCCCAGCTCTGCTGAGCTTAGTGACCAGCAAAGGGTAGCAACTCAGTAAATGCTGAAAAATGAATGTTTGAGTTTCTTTCCAGGTCAGCTCCACTGTGACCGATGCTTACAGCATGCACGTTGGTCTGCAGCGAGACTCGCAGTGCAACTGATGCTGTGGGATGAGGAAATATTTTAAAAAATAGTTGGGGAAGAAAATGCCGTAGTATTAATAATTTACGCAGCAGAAGAGCAATTATAATTAAAACAGGTTTTCTTATCTCAAATTTTAGTTTTTGAGGGAAAAGCTGAGGATTTCAGTGAGACTTCACTGGGGGGCACATTTGAGGATTTCTGGTGTTAATGATTTTTAACATTTTGTCCCTTTTATGTCAGTTTTTATAGTTATTATAAATTTATATGTTTATTATATGCTATAGTTATATAACATACAAACTTACTGAATCATGATACATTTATAATATTAATTATGGTATGTCACTAGCATCTTGCTTATGTCACTGCCATTCTGGCTCTTTAAAAAATTACCAGACGAGCCTGGGTGAATAGTAAAAGATTGGGAAGCAGACTCTGTGCTCTATTACTTGCGTGTGAAGTAAAAGAAAAAAGACAAAATGGTTAAGCCATTTTTTCCTGCATTCCACCAGGTGGCACCACCAGCCCAGAACCACTGGGTTTCTGCCCAAAATCAGAAGGGGAGGTTTTGGGAGCCAGCTGTTAGGGGTACAGTATGGTACTGGGGAGGGAGAGAGAATCTGGACACATTTTTTCTCTCTAGAGAGTATTGTAAATTAGATGTATATAAGGCAGAAAATGAAACACATGAAAAATGAAATCATTTCATCTGATAATTTTTATTTTTCTTTCTTTCTTTCTATACCTGTAGTCCCTTCAGAAACAGGTAATACTTTTTAATAGTCACTTTGTATTTCTGCATCTTGATTTTATAATGCTTTTGTTTTTTATTACAGATAGTATAAGATTAATACACCCTGATATGTGGCATTGTAAAAATTTGCATGCAGATTCCAAAAAATGCAATTAGATTATAGCCAGTTGGGAATTTTCTGAACTTGATATAAATCCTGGTTACAATTTTGTACTGTTTGCTTACTACCCCCCAAACGGATGGTAATAAAATAATTAACATTTCCAAAATCTCTGATGTTGGCTATTGGTAATCACAGGGATTGAAGCACTCAGCTTTTGCTTCTTCTAGATAATGATACGCTCTGGCCCAGAACAACCAGGATGACACAAGGAGGTCTTAGAAACAAAGCCACCGAACTGGGTTTTCCAGCATCCTGACCCTGTAGCCTCATTTTGTGCTGACTCTCCACTTCTGTACATTTCTCCCTAGACTCTGGAATCATCTTTAAAGAGGAACTTTAATTTGGGGAAATTTTTCAAATCAAAGAATACCATTCCATGTAGAATCACAGTTATATTTTCCTTCCCCATTTCTGCTTTGAAAGAAAAGCATAATGCTAAATTACATGTGAATTAAGTATTCTTCCGTAAGGTGGGTATTATAAACAGGAGATTAAAGATACAGTATTGAAAAACATGGGCTACTTTACAGTGGCCTCTTAACACAAAGTGAATTGTAGTCAGCAGAGTAAAGCTGGTTCCATGAAGTTATAGAAACATTTGTTTTTCCAGATTGGTTTCAGTATACCTATTGCTGTCAAGTTGATTCCCACTAATAGTAACTCTGTAGGATATCGAGCTGCCCCATAGTGTTTCCAAGGGGCAGTTGGTGGACTTGAACTTCCAACTTTCTGAGCTTTTAACCACTGCACCTCCATGGCCTCCTATTTGATATTTGTATAGAAAATCCTAGTACCAGCATCTTTAAGGCATTTTTCTTGCACGTTTTGACCCTTAGTATGAGCACAGGTTGACACAGTCTCTAGTCTTTACTAACACTGTTAAATACATATGCACATGTGTACATACATACTCTGCAGTATGAAAAAGTCTGTGTAGCTCCTTAAAAATCTGTAGTTGCTTTGAGCTTTAATTTTTTGAATAAAAAGATTGTCTTAATGCTGAGTTTCTAAGTAAATGCTTTACCTAATGTATGCTTTTCAGAAACTGTATGATTAAAACATTAAAAGGCTCTTAAACTTGTATCAGTAGTTTGTATAACTTAAGGTGATACAGAATAGGGCTGAAGTGCATGTAAAAGGAATTTCAGGTCTTAGGGTCGTGCGTGGCTCCCAGCTGAAGATGGAGTATTAGGAAGACACCATTTCTCCGTTGAAACATCTCAGAACTTTTTCAAAACACAGGCCCGCTGCACTCCTGCCTGAGACCTGCTATGGGGATCTCCCATGGCGTGCCTCTCACCCTGTGGGAGCAGTGCTGTGCGGAGCTGGCAGCTAAACTCTTAAGTGCAGTTAATGCTCTCTTTCTCCAGCACACACACCCACCCCACACAAGCCACAGCCACAGCCACACCCACCCATCCACCCACCCATTGTGGGATGAGAGGAGGTGAGAGCCGGCTGGGCTTACAGTGCCATGTCTGAATTTGCTGTCTCAGATCTCTTACTCGGACATCACTTTGCCCAGGAGGGAATCAGTGACCATTACAGAAGCAGTGCAAATCAAAAGTCCCTCTTGAGTTCTCTTTTGAAGGAAACTGTGTGGTTAGACTGTTGATTGGCCTCTTCCTGTGCTTGGTGGCAGTTTGCATTAAGGACAGGGACCAAATGGCCGGGAGCCAATATTCCCCATTAGAGCTAGATCTGCAGAAGAAGCACTCCCTAGCCTTGTGCTGCTGCTGCCCTGCTGGTCCACCTGTTTAGATGCAAGCCTGTATCTACAAAGCCTTTTCTCACTCTGTCATTGCTCAGGTAGAATTGTATTTAGCTGGCTCGTAACTCCCAGATGACAAAATTTCCCTTTCCTCCATAGCAGCTTGGGGGTAGTTGTAGTCAGCTGAACATGCTGAGGCCTTTACATGCCAGGGCTCTTCAGTGACAGCAGTAGAGAAGGAGAAGACACACGTGAGTGAGGAAATGGGAATGGGAAGTCCAGGCAGGCCTCCCACCCAAACTGCCTGGGCTGGGTGACACTGTCTGCCTCAACTTAGTAGCAAAGTAGCTATAGGGAAAGTGGGATCTGAAGGGATAGGCCCCTTAGAATGGTTTCAGTTATTGAAGTCGAGTCTGTTAGGACTCTTAGGAGTTCGTATAAACGTGGATTTGGAAACTATAAAAGAGCAGTTTCCATGTGTTTGGCTGCAGGTACTTTGAAAGTATATGTATTCAGTGGGTCCACTAAAAAGGATCTTGTTTGGGATGGATTGAGAGAAAGTTCCTGGGTCACTTCTGAAACACAGTAATTATTTTTCATATAATTTAGTGAGTTGTGCAAATACTTTGAAACTTGTTTCATGTGGCTTAAAATTATTTGGGAAGAAAATAACTTTTACTGACCTATTCTCTGTCATGTCATTTACTGATTTCAGTTGTCTGGGGGCTGTGAGATAGAAGTGGCACACCTCTGAAAGCATGGTGCTTGTTGAGGAGAAAGTACTCTCACTACTCACTTTTCACTGTTATTTTTTAAGCATATTCTTTGATGATTGACAGTTCTCACATGTATTCTTGTAGCCAGTTTTCTGGTTATATAATCTTTCAATCAAAACCATCCTTTGCAGATGCTTTCACTGACTCTGCTATCAGTGCCAAAGTAAACGGTGAACACAAAGAGAAAGACCTGGAGCCGTGGGATGCTGGTGAACTGACCACTCCCGAAGAACTGGAGTCTCTGGAGAATGACGTAGTAAGTCAGACCTTCGCAGTTAGAATCAGTGGCCAGTGTGGTGTGTGTCTGTGGCTTTCCGTCTCGTGGTTTATATTTACAAGTATGGGTTTTTTCCTTTGTTATAGTGACATTCTTAAAGCAACGTTTTAATGGTGTAGGGAGTTACTTCCCACGCTACCCAGGCAGTAAATTAAGAATAATTAGTTCTTTTTCACTTACCTTGTAAATGTTAAGTGGGAGTGGTGTCTGTTCTCCTGGATGTTCATGAATTGTTTCTGTTTGATCAAAATTATGAGGAGCAGCTTACAAGTTTAAATTGCGAGCTGTAGGAAACTGGAAATGCCAGCATCTTGTGCCTTGAACACTGCAGAATAAGGTAGCCTAAGGAAAGTGGTGTGCCATTACCTGTTGGCTTTACCTTGAAAGGAGGTCAGAGGGCAACATTCTGGGATTCTTGTTGAGGAAGAAGTATTCATTATTCAGATACTGTAGTTATTGTTACTTTAGAAATAAAGCACTAAGTAACTTCCGTGGTCTTAAAATTTGGATCTGAAATAATGCCGCTTGTCACATACTATTTTCTGTTTTCCCATAACACATTATGTTTAACTGCTTAATGCTCCACCTTCGGAATTCTGTAAACTTTGTTTTTAAAGCGTAGAGACATAAAGCAAAGTCATTTGCCAAAAATGAATGTTTAGATAGCAGAATTTGAGTTGGGTAAAGATTCTTGCATTGAGAAATCTTTCTAACAAATTTGAGTTTGATGTGTAAGGTGTTGCTTGCCCGGTTAATAAGCTGAAAATATATGGCAACATATCATTATTAACTTTCATCTCTGATACCATCTTACCTAGTGTGGGCTGTGGAGGACCAGGCACCCCCTACATTGTTAAGGAGGCACGTTTACAGATAGGCACATTCTGAAAGTGGTGACAAAAACTTAAAATGCACGTGCACTTTGTTCCAGCAATTCTGCCTGTAAGAACTTTTTAGTTATAATATATCCATAAGACATGCAAATAATTATGTATGAGGATTATTATTTTGGCAGCATTGTTTCTGAAGGTGAAAAAAATGGAAACATTCTCAATCTCCATCCGTAGGGTGTGAATTGAATATTATGGTACCTCCATTTATTGGAAATCTTGGTGGCATAGTGGTTAAGTACATGCTGCAGCCAGTAACCAAAAGGTTGACAGTTTGTATCTTCCAAGTACTCCTTGGAAACTCAGTGGGCAGATCTCTTCTGTCCTGCAGGGTTGCTAGGAGTCAAAACTGACTTGACAGCAATGGATTTTTTTGTTGTATTCATTGAAATACTATACTACATATCCATTAAGAGAGAGCATTGTGGTGATTTGGAAACTTAGCCAAGCTATATCAAAAAGGAAGTTGCAAAACAATAAGATAGTGCTTGAATTATTTAAAAAAAAAAAAAAGAGGATGCCTGGAGTTAGTCCCAAGAAGCTGTTAATGATGGTTATCTAGGTGCACTGAGATTGAAAGGCTTGCACTTTTTATCAAATGTCTTTATGGTTTGGTTTGGTTTTTAAAATAGAGCATATATTAAGTAATTTTAAAGCATCCATACGTAATTGTGATTCCTTGTGCGTGTGTATTTAGGCCTGAAGAATGGCTCTACTGCCTTAATTACAGTCTTCCTGGATTAGCACAGGAGAATCCAGAGCTCAGGCTTTAGAGTTGAAGTTGCCATCAGCATTCCTTGGATGATACTGTGCCCTGTCTTCTGAGATTAGTAACAGTGTGCATTTTGCTCCTTTTGTCCATCAGGCTTTCAAAGGAGCATCAGAACATTAGATAAGTGATTAACCAGAAACTAATATTCACCAATGAAAATTTGTCCCCCTTCTGCTGATGATTGGTTGATTTTAATAGATGTAAAGAAGGAGATCTAGCTTTTGAGGGTGATAGTGTTGTATAAGTCACTTGTAGATTATTTAATGTAGAGTTACTTACAAGGGGTTACAGGTTAAGGCACTGAGGCCCGAGTTTCATTGGGTGTTCCCACAGTGGCAAAACCCAGGTTCCATGATCCTACCCAGTGATGCCCTGCTTGCTGTTTCATGCCACCTTCCCAACAGGAAAGGGAGGATGGCAGGGATCTAGTGCCGTGGTCCCACATTCAGATAGTGGTGACTCCTTTACCTTCTCCTTCTTCCTCCTAAAACATGGGTAATCTTTTCGGCTGTGAGGAAGCACCCCTTGTCCTGCACAGACCTGATGGCCAGTGATCTCATGACGGGTGCTGGGGGGACAGGAGAGCTTCCTGGTCTGAAGAACCCCATTTTACAAAGTAACTGACATGTTCTCAACTTCTACTAATAGCCTATCAAATCACTGTTTTGTATAGTTAACTTACTAACTTGTAGGGGCTGATATTAGATGAAAAGCTTTCCCTTAAAACTTTTTTTAAGGAAATTTTTGCCTACTTGTGAAAAATTTTCTAGATTTTACTAGTACAGTAGATTAGATATATTGTTAGTGTAGTATTGACATGTAACTGAATTAAGGAAGACAAATACTTTGTCATTTTGAAAAAATGAGCTTCATTTTCTTCTAGTCTAATGGATGGGATCCCAATGACATGTTTCGATATAATGAAGAAAATTATGGTGTAGTGTCTACGTATGATAGCAGTTTATCTTCATATACGTAAGTTTAAAATGTTTGCTTTTATTGTAGTCCGTTTGTTTTGATTTTCACCAACTTACACTGTAATGTTGAATATACATTTCAGTTGGATATTAGCTTTGAACAGCTGTGTAAGAGAGTTAATTCTGTCACATGTGGGCTGATAAGTTCCTGTTAAAATAGGGGATACATATTATGCTGTTTTCTAATGTTATGCTCCAAGTATAGTTTTGTGTTGAACTTATAAAAAATGCAAACCTGCAAGGGTAGAGGTTATAGGTGAAAAGTCAGCTAGCTAGTTTTTTTAAATGTTACATTGCTCCAAGAATGGGTAACACAGAAATTTTTAATCTTGATTAATAAATAAATAAATGAATAGATCACCTTACCTCTTACACTTTTACCAGTGTTCCAAGTGCTAGACTGAAATAATGGTTGATGATGACAGATATATAAACCGTGGCTGTGAAATATTCACGTTGCTTTTTATTTTCTTCATGTTTCAGAGTGCCCTTAGAAAGGGATAACTCAGAAGAATTTTTAAAACGGGAAGCAAGGGCAAACCAGTTAGCAGAAGAAATTGAATCAAGTGCCCAATACAAAGCCCGGGTGGCCCTGGAAAATGATGATAGGAGCGAGGAAGAAAAATACACAGCAGTTCAGAGAAATTCCACTGAACGTGAAGGGCACAGCATAAACACCAGGTATTTAAAGGAAATCATGATGCAGTGTTTTGGATGCACAACTCAAGGTGTGTGTGAGAAGGTGTATTGTCATATTTCAACCTCCATTAATGTAGCTTAATAGGAAATTGGTTCAAGATTCTGTTAGAGAAAAGATTATGGTAATCATGGACATTACTTTTTGAGAGTCAGCTTTGTGGGCCGAGTGTTGGCCATAAATTGATGAGCAGAGCAAGGCCTTGGAGAACTGGCAGTTAAACAACCAGCAGTCAGATAGGGGAACACATAAAACAGTATGATTTGCTAGAACACACACCAGAGGTGTGTTCAAAGATCTAGGAACATTCAGAGTAAGACAAACTAACATAGCCTGTGGGATCAGAGAAAGTGTCACAGAGATGGTGACGTTTTGTGATAGGGTGGTAAGTGTGTCTGCCACTCAAGAGAGGAGGAGTAAAGGAGAGAAATTTCTTAGGTGGTGAAGAGGCATGTGCAGAAATATGATTATGTGAGAGAACCCTGCCAGCTCCAGAAAACTCAAATTGTTTCACATGCCTGGAACCCAAGGTACATGTTGGGGGTGCAGGCAGGGGCAATGTGAAAGAACTGGCAGGGAACTGAGGGTCAGCTGAAGCATGTTAGTGTGTTAGACTAACAGTGCATTGAAATACTTCAAATGTGAGTACTTGGTAACCACCTGGGCCAGGAATGGTGGTAGAAAGGTAAGAAGAATGAGGGGCGGCTCCGAGGTTTATTTTACAGTTAAACAGCTTGATGGTAGTACTGACAATGAGATGGAAACGTAGAGCCAGATGAAGAAGACAAACAAGGAGTCCATTTGTGGAGTTCATTGGATTCCAGGGGCTTGTGAGTCTTTCGTTCATTTCCTCGTTAGCAGGCCTGTGACATGCCTGGCGGTGGAGTAGGATTTGTGTCCAATCTTGAAGGAACTGACATTTCCAAGTGTCTCATAGGAAATACTGAGACTGTGGAACTGATCAAGTGAATTTGGAGTTCATGGCTACTGCTGATAATGGAAGCCACAAAAAAAGCAGATAACAGCCAGAGAGAGAATAAGTTCTCAGAGAAAATAAAGTTGAGAAAGCCAACACAGAAGAAAGTTTTAAGGAAACCTTGATGGCTAGAATTGGCCATAGAGATGCCAGATAGGGTGAGAAGGAGCAAATATCTACTAAACTTGGGGCTTAAGATGAAAGCCTGGGGGAAGGGAAGACCAGAGGCAAGAAATCAGGGTAAGATGGACGGACAGGTGTGGCTGGGAGTCAGGCAGCCTGGTTCAGTGTGTAACCTTTTATACCAAGCATTGTCTTGTCCTTAAATTACTTTTAGACATGTTTTGCAGGCTTCGTGTTATGGTATAAAATGATTTAGAGACCCTCTTGTTTTCAGGGAAAATAAATATATTCCTCCTGGACAAAGAAACAGAGAAGTCATATCCTGGGGAAGTGGTAGACAGAATTCACCACGAACGGGCCAGCCGGGATCAGGCTCCACGCCATCAAGATCCACCTCTCACACATCCGATTTCAACCCGACTTCTGGTTCAGACCAAAGAGTAGTTAATGGAGGCAAGTATTTTGGCCAAATTTGTCAGTGTAATGAGTCAAATATGTAGTTGTCTAAATACTTAGCAATGTTTTACATAACTGATTAGCGTGTGCATACCTTTGACTTTTGTGGAGTATTATTTCACACTTGCTTTTGTGGCTATTAGATTAGTAGAATGTTGTATAAATCAGTGGTATGTGTAGTATCCACCATGACGAAATCGCCCTGTCCTAAGATAAAGTGCTAAATTTAGCCCAAATACATGCTCTTGGCCAAAGAACTCCCCACATATAAAGAAATTGGAAACTTTGGATAGGTTCTCAGTTTTAAAAGCCCTAAGTAATAAAAATATTTAGAAATTGTTTACATGGAAAATCCTGTCCTTTTTGACATGGTCAGTGTTGCATATAGATTCATTTTCATTAACTGTTTATATTCTACTTACTTGAAGAAAAGATTTGAGATAATTTGCAGTACAGGAGCTGACCAAGAGTCATATGTAAAAGGAGAGAGAAATGAATTTAACAGGATAACAAAAATAACAGGGCGCAGGTTGCTCTTTAGCCCCTTAAGTAAAAGGCACGTGTATGTCCAGTACAGATGGAAAAGTTCTAGGCTGAATGTAGCTCATAGGGAGTTTTTAAATTACCCGTCATGGATATTGGACAGCAGCACCATGGATAGTATGAAATTATGACAATTAGTAATAGCAATCAAAGGTATACCAATAACTTACAGAAAATGTTTTGGTACTTAAGTTTGAAGCGTCAGAAAAAATAGAGAACACTAAGTTTCCAATTTCGTTTGTTTTCATTGAACCTATTCTCCAGAATTCCTCTCCAAACAAACACTCTTGAGTATTTTCTAAAAAAATATTTGGGGATAAAATTTCTTTGCTCACTGAGTAAAGACTTTTAGTTATTCCCAAACAGAATTTTCACAGTAAAAAACCAAAAGGGGGCTAGGAAGTATATGATACTCAAGTGTGTGGAACTTAGGAGAGGAGGCCTGGGCTCTCTGCGGAGGTGAAGGTGAGCAGCATGTGCTTGTCAGTGTCAGTTCTGTGTGGTGTCGCACACACCTGTCAGTGTTGGTTGGCAGGGTGACGACTGCTCTGTAGTTGCACTGTTTCTTGAGCAGTCCCTTAGATGAGTGTGTAACTGTACATTACTTCAGAGATCCCCTTTCTTTTTCCAGTTGAATAAGATTCTGAAAAGGCAGTGAATAGCAGCCATTGTCACTCCAGTGACTCCAGAAAATAGTGGTGATATTTACTTCTTAAATGAAACTTATTTAATGATATTCCAAACTGAACCTTGGGTTCAGTGTAAACTAAATGGAAAAACAGGTGATCATAAGGAACGAGCATTCTGAATTGGATATAATAGCCCTTAGTTATTTTCATTGTGTTTCCGAAGGTGAAACTAATACAATAAATGATCTTACTCCTGCACTCTGTGATGGATGGTGTCAAATGACCTCATGTATGCTGTACTCCCTTTAACAGTTGATTACCCAGAAACCGTTTTAGAAGCAGAAGTAGTAGGTGAAGTCTTAACTGTCTTCTTCAGTAGTATTTGTAGATCCTAATTAACCCTTTGGGAACGTGTATTCATTTCAACAGATTTAATTTTAAGGAGGTTAAAGTAAAATGTTAATTTATGTCAGTTAAGTTATGCTAAAACTTAGCACAAATCAAATGACTGTCCTCAAAGGGTTAAAATGTACAAGAAATCATTTTTGTCATTTTACTTTTTTTTCTGTTTACTTTTTTCCCTCATTTTTTTCTTTAGTTTTTATACTTTCCTTCATATCATTTGTTCTGTCAGGTGTTCCCTGGCCATCGCCTTGCCCATCTCCTTCCTCTCGCCCACCTTCTCGCTACCAGTCAGGTCCCAACTCTCTTCCACCTCGGGCAGCCACCCCTACACGGCCGCCCTCCAGGCCCCCCTCGCGGCCATCCAGACCCCCGTCTCACCCCTCTGCTCATGGTTCTCCAGCTCCTGTCTCTACTATGCCTAAACGCATGTCTTCAGAAGGTACAATACCACAATTTGTTCATGTTTTTGTTTGTCTTTGTTTAACTCCTGTGTGAGTTTATAATTACAGAATAGTTTCCTCTTCATTATTTAATAACCTATAATTTCAGTGTTTTAACTTTAGTTTATTAAAACTATTTCTATTAACCTTTTGTTCATTAGAGAGAAATTCGGTTAATGCTGTGTCAAGCTGTGAACTCTTCTGAGTTGTAAGAAAGGGGTTTATCTCTGCCTGGTGACGATACTACTTTATGGGCTCAGAAAAGTCGGTCCTCCCAGGGCTTGTTACCACTTTGTGGGTGATCCTGAACAAATGAGCTGCTCACCCCACTTTTGGACTCAACATGGAGTCTGTTGCTGGACAGCTCCTTTGCCAGAACAACTGGGATTCTGCCTATTGCCACTTAGGGACCCTTCTTGAGAGGGACATTCCAGCCTGTGTGTATCTGACCTTAGATTACAGTCCAGTACAGAGTTTAAATGCATGAGGGTTTAAAACATTAACTTAGACTGTTATGTAGCAAAATCTGCTTTAATCTGGGAGAGTCCTTGATCCAGGATAAGTTGTTTATTAAAAACTAAATGTAAAAGCTATATGTAAATTTGCATCTTTAGGTGTTGTCTGTAGCTCTAGTTAAAAATAAGAATAAAGTCTTGGAATTTTTGTTCAGTATTTGGCACTGAATTCACTATTCCGCTAATCAGATAACATAGATGTGGTGTAGAAAGGTCACATTCTAATGTTAAACCAGCATAAATTTAGCCTGTTTTCTGAGTATTACTGTCCTCGTGATATTAGTTCAGAGTATTGGTATTAAACCTTTGATACTTGCATTCAAATTATAGTTGATATAGCATATGTTGGGAGTGTTAAGATCTTCCGGCATAAACAGCTTTCCTGGAGAATATCATGTTACCTACTTTTGAACAAATTGTCATCCAGGCAGAGAGAGGGCGTGTGGTCTTGGAACAGCAAGTTTCACGTAACATTCACGGTAGTGTCCTTAGAAATACTGGTAGTGGTGGCCACTCAGTGGAAATTTAATTTCTGCTGATAATGTATGTTGTAGATCATCATTTGAATAAATGATACTTGATATCATGAGGGTATGTTATATAAGATACGACTCTTCAGTTAATTTGAACATTTTTACCACATTAAGATAAAAAGTGTGGACTAACTTCACAGAAATAAACCTCTTCATTATTCAGAACTGTTGTGTTTCAGCTTTTCTTTTTTCATTAATTTCAGTTAAATTGTTTTCTAGTCAGGTAGTTAATAGGCACAGTAGAATTTGTGAAGTGTTTGCTTCAAAATTAAAACTATTAAGTACAGTATTTGTTTATATATGTACATTTATATATGTAGGAGAACATGGGTTGTTTTTATAATGTTTTATGTTTATATTACCAAAAAGGTATGGATTTTTTTTAAGTTGCATTTGATTTTATGGAGCTGTGCCAACCAGACTTTCTTGATTTCTTTTGAGGAGTATAGAACAGTATATAAAAGCACATACCCAGTTTTTAAATCCCTGTTTAACATAAAACAACTGTCTAGTTGAAAATCGAAATACATAGCGTTAGTGCTCTTTTCAAGATGGTGTCCGTGATGCAGTTCCTACCCACACTGATGTGATGCTCTGAAGCGTTTGGGAGAAGGGTGGGTGACAAGCCCTGACCTTGACAGTAAGGGTATTTTCTTTGCCGAGTGTCAGCGCTGTCAGGCTTGTGGGGTCAGACCCATTCTGTTCACTGTTTTTATACACGGTAGGCTTCACTATGAGTAGAAATCTCCACCAGGGTGAAAAAGTGAGGGATGTAGGATTTTGACAATTCCTGTAGTCCTTGTTTCCTTTCCAGTCTCACGTATTCTGGTCTAGCAAGCCACACATCAGAAGTAGAATTTTTAGCACAGCCCACGACTGCTTACAGGTGAGAGCAGCTTTAAGGCCATGGGCTATAAAATCGATTAGCGTGGCATAAGAGGTAGACATTCTTAGGATTCTGGAGAAATTTAAGAAGGGCGTATACATATATTTCAGTAGTACAAACAGTCCGTTGTCGAATAATGAGTTATTTTTTTTCCAAATTTTAAAAGTAATGTGGAAAATTTAGGAAAAGAGCTAAAACTGCAGGGTAAAATAAAAACTAACCCCTCGTAGAGCCATGACATCTGCCAGCATTTCACTGGAGTTTTGTATGTGCTACAGATAACACAGATTAAACAAACTCTTTCAAGGGTTATGATGTCTTATTGTTTGGTTTCTTACCGGTAACTTCATCCTTCTCTTTATTTAAAAACAAAGATTGATTATGAAGCTTTATGGGTCATTCTACAAAATAATTGCATTAGTATAGCCAAAAATATGTATCGCTTCCTTCTTTTAATCAAGGAGTCACTGAACTACTTCTTTAGAGAAACCGTATAGTTGAGTGAGTGTGTGTGTTTAGTAGAAATGCCGTACTGATGGGCGTTGTGCATTTATATCCTTTTACTGTTCCTCTCTTAGGGCCTCCAAGGATGTCCCCAAAGGCCCAGCGACACCCTCGAAATCACAGAGTTTCTGCTGGGAGGGGTTCCGTTTCTAGTGGCCTGGAGTTTGTATCCCACAACCCCCCGAGTGAAGCAGCTGCTCCTCCAGCAGCAAGGACCAGCCCTGCCGGGGGAACGTGGTCATCAGTAGTCAGTGGGGGTAGGTGACAGTTGGCTTGGGGCATAATGACAGGGTTTACTTCGTGATTCTATTTGTCGTAAAAAGGGCTGAGCTCAGTCTCTGTTTGAAGAATTGTATTTGAGGCTCTCTTGGTGTGGTGGTTAAGTGCTATGTCTGCTAACCAAAAGGTCAGCAGTTGAAATCCACCAGGTGCTCCCTGGAAACTATGAAGTAGTTCTTCTCTGTCCTGTAGGGTCACTGTGAGTCAGAATCGACTTGACAGTTTCGTTTGCCAGTTGACCAAACCTAGTGAATCTCCTACATTTTTAAAGTTGCAGGTAACCAGGAATAAAATGCCTACATTTTATTCTGGAATCCAGTACTTACTTAACCATATGTTAGTACAAACTAGCCAGTCCTTCTGAATTTGTTTTCCTTAGTGGTAAAGTAATACCTGATCTACTTCATGGGATTGTTATAAGATTTATACAAGATAATATATGTGAGTATACCTTATAGCTTTATAAAGTGCTTTTCAAATATGAGAGAAATATGTAACAACACTTTGAGGGACCTTGTTTTCTGTCATCTTAGCAGCTTGGTTCACTGTTTGATTCCAGAAACAGTTTGTTCAAGGCTCATGGTGCCATGTGTTTCCATAGTATCTGTATGTGACACTGATTTCCATCTATATATCCCATATATGGCATTACAAATCCAAATGAAGGGCCCAGGTGTTGTCTGTGACTAGTATAAGGACTACAGGAACAGCAGCTCAAATGGTGTGAAGTAGGAACTTGAAAAGATTTCACAGTCAGGTTAAGCCTGCTTTAACTACTTGACAGTTCTTTTCCTTCATACTTTGCTCCCATGATAACTGGAGAAGGGGAGCGTGCTGTGATGGCTCCTTTTAGTCTTAATCAGTCAATCTACAGATCCTTAAATAAAAAAAGAAAGAAAAAGACCTTTAAACTGAAGCAGGGGAAAAATACCCAGCTTTATTTTAGGTCATGCACACTGTCTCCTCAGCTTGTGTCATACATAAAATTGTATTGCAGTTTCCTTTGCACTTTGTGTTTTCTTCTTTGGTCTTCAGTTACATTAACAGCAAAATACAATTTTCAGATATTCCGCTGTACATTTAATCATTTGATGGTACTCAGAGGATGAGCTGAATTTTGAGACTAACAGCATGAGTATAACGGAAGAGAGGAAAGCAGAGTTTTTAGTAGTATTCTCAGAACAGTGTCACAGGTTTGCTCTTCATACTGTTTGGAAGAATGGTGCTTATTATGATGCCATATAGAGTATGAACCTTTGCTTGGATTATTTTTCCCCCTTTGGATAAATGGATCCCTGATTTCCATAAGTGGTGTTTTAATTGGTTATTTGGAGTAGGAAGTTAATACTACTAATTCAGAGTCTTCATCCCTTTCCTGGTTTTTAAAAAGAAGCATTTTGCTTCCCGCCCCCACCCCCCACCAAGGTTGCTGTCTTTATCTTAAAAGGTGACATTTATCTTGTCGTAGGAACCAGTTTCCAGCTTCGTTTAAGATACTCCCTTTTGCTTGTGAGACTGGTCATGTCTTTCAGAATTAATACTTTGACTTGGAGTAGGGATTCACAATTGTATTAGTAATTGCTGTTCTTCACATATTTATGTTCTGATAACAGTTACTGCCCTTATTCCTGAGACTTTGGAAAGGAAAACAGGGTGGTAGAATAAAGAGTAATTGAGATAGGGACCAGAGAGTCCTACTTATGCTGGATTTTCAGAGAAGCCTAACACCTGTGTAAGGAAATGATACTTGGGCTGAGATTTTAATGGATAACTTTCCTCTTTCTTTTAGTTCCAAGGTTATCCCCTAAAACTCACAGACCCAGGTCTCCCAGACAGAACAGTATTGGAAATACTCCCAGTGGGCCGGTACTTGCTTCGCCCCAAGCTGGTATTATTCCAACAGAAGCTATTGCCATGCCTGTTCCAGCTGCCTCTCCTACACCTGCTAGTCCTGCATCCAACAGAGCTGTCACCCCGTCCGTGGAGGGTATGTAAGGGAGGCTTCCAGAGCCAGGCTCTTGTTCCCAGAGTTGAAGGTTGGGATTTAATTATGTGAAAAATGCAGTTTTGTTTTATTCACAGTGAGGTATTTAAACACACGTTTTAACTGTTGGTATAAATGAAATTAGTTATTTAAATAATACTGCTAATTATATATATTGTTCTTGAATATGTGTTGCAATCAGGGTTAACATTCCTGGAGATTAAATGTCTGCACAAGTACAGTTATTGGTGTTCATGTGTCTGCAAAGGAGAAGAGCCTTTTTTTTTAAATGGAAGAGTTCATTTTCAAAAAGATAGGAAACCGAAATTGTTGAGTGTTTTCCCTTTTTACTTACCTAACTTCTGGCTTTGAATTTAAAATGTTTTTCTTTTAGCTAAGGATTCCAGACTTCAAGATCAGAGGCAGAACTCTCCTGCAGGGAGTAAAGAAAATACTAAGCCCAGTGAGACATCACCTAGTTTTTCAAAAGCTGAAAATAAAGGTTAGAATTTTTAACATTCTTTAGGTATGGTTGTAGAATTGAGAAGTAGTATGTCTAATCCCATTCCTAGTACAGAGTATTTTGTTTATCACTTTTTCTTGTGCTTTGTATATTTAAATGTATAGTTTGACAACTGCCAAAATCCATAATAGTTATATTGAAATTGTTGAGATCTTATTTTCATTTCTAACAGTATACACACACACACACACAAAAACAAACTTAAAGATTAGAAACTGCATCTGACAGTTCTTAATTTTACAGGTATACCACCAGTTGTTTCTGAACACAGAAAACAGATTGATGATTTAAAGAAATTTAAGAATGATTTTAGGGTAAGTGACCTGTTAGACTAATGAATTAGAATGTAAAAAAATAGTAAGCATTACTAAGGATTTTTGTATCATCCCTTTATAACATGAACCATGTGTGTAGAAGGCTAAGCTTTCTTAAAAGTTGTCTTTGCCTGTGCTTAAAGTGGGGTAACAAAAAATGTGAAATTTCATAAAAATGATAATCAAGTGAAAGAGATCATAATTGTGAGAGTCAGAGCCGCTAGACACAGAAGTTCACTTCTGATGTTCTTGTGATGACTTTGTTGCATGAAACTAGATTTTAGCAGAGGGAGGCGACTGCATTCGTTCTGTGGTGTGGAAGGCAGGAGATAGACAGGACCCTGTTGTTTTGAGGCAGTCACAGCAGTAGCATCACCAGGAGTGTGGGGGTGTGTGGACTGTACCAGGTGACAGCGTCAGAGAGGGTGCCACCAAAATGACAGTCTATAAAAACACTCCTGTCACTAGTTACAGAAACCTCAGTGATGTGGTGGTTAAGTGCTATGGCTGCTGACCAACAGGTCGGCGGTTCAAGTCCACCAGGCGCTCCTTGGAAACTATGGGGCAGTTGTACTGTGCCCTGTGGGGTTGCTGTGAGTTGGAATCAACTGTACGGCAGCGGATTCTAGGTAGTCAGTTATAACAACAGAAGCATTTCTTGTAGCCCAGCTTACGTGTATCAGTGTACCATATGGCTAAAACTGTGATGGTTTTTGAACCTTGTAATGCCGTGGGCTCAGAGCTGCCATTACCCAGCTGTGGTGACGCCTGTAGTCACGTGGTTTTGTCTGCATGAGCTACAATCACATACTGCTGTTTCCATTGCTGCCGAGTTTGTATAGTTGCTGATTTTGTCAAATTTTCTGGTGTTTTGCCTACAAGATAGTGGTATTTACATTTATGAATCTGTACCATGAACATATCACTTTCAAAAATACAGTAGTAATTAAAAGAAAAAGAGTGATGGGAATTACTGTTTCCAAGTAAAAGAGCACATTACTAAGGATTGTGTATGGGCTGGTGGAAGAAGAGGTCCATGGAGGGGAAACACCAATCCCTAGTGATGCTGCTGAGAGCACAGATGTATTGAAATGCAGCATTTTTTTTCTGGTCTGCAAACTTCAAACACCCATCACTCACTTCACTAATGTTTGCTGTTCTTCTTGATGATACTTCTGTGGTTTCCTTTGTTTAACTTACGTTTTTAGATAGTCTGGTTGATCAGTGCATCTGTTCAGATCTCCCTCTGGTTCTGTGTATTTCTGACCTCCAGTCCATCCTGCTCTAGGTCAGGCCTCCATCCAGTCTCTGTACTTGCTCACTTGCCTCCCTCCAGTTCATTCTCCACCGAGCTCCAAGTCTGCTCAGCACTCTACCCTGCTTCAAGTCCTTCAGTAACCACCTGAGAACTGGAAGCTAGAGTCCCTTCCCAATTCCTGACTCCCTCGCACACCAGGCCCCATCTCTGTTCACCATCAGTGCTTTTCACGTTCATGATGGTACTGCCTTCTCCCTTTCCTTTGGGTTGGTAAACATGCTGTGTATTTTCCTGAGACTGTTCCCATCTTGCCCATGCTTTTCTCCACCCCTGATCGTCTCTCACACTGCAGACCAGACAGCATATGCTGTGGAAAGCCTTCTCCTTCCGTGGGCTGCCCTTGTGGCAGATTCATGTAGCATTGACCGCCTTGGGTTGTTTAGCATCAGTTCTCACCCCGATGGCAAGCTGTAGGGCAGAAGAAGTAACTATTTGTCACTGTTTTCATTCCCAGCAGGCCAAGTGTGTGACACTTGGTAGGCCCTCGGTAAATACTGAACTTTCCAGGCTAGGACGTTTAAGTGCTTGTAGGGCTATGGCTGTCTTATGTAGCCATTCTGTTAATTACTGCCTTATATAAAAATATTACTCTTAGGTATGGAAAACAAAACATATTTAATACATTTCATGCTTATAAATACTGTTTTTCTTCTGTGTGGCAGTTTTGGCTCTGTTTATGGAGAAAATTGATTGCTAGAATTATTGAAAACATTTGGGTATATTTGTTTCCTTTAGTTACAGCCAAGTTCAGCTTCTGATTCTGTGGATCAACTGTTAAACAAAAATAGAGAGGGAGAGAAATCAAGAGATTCGATCAAAGACAAAGCTGAACCAGGTACTAAGGACTCTTTCATGGAGAACAGTAGCAGCAACTGCACTAGTGGCAGCAGCAAACCCAACAGTCCCAGCGTTTCCCCTTCAATACTCAGTAACTCAGAGCACAAGAGAGGACCAGAGGTGACATCCCAAGGGGTGCAGACTTCCAGTCCTGGCTGTAAACCAGAGAAGGAGGAGAAGGAGGAGAAGAAAGATGCAGCTGAGTAAGTAAACCTGGAATTGAGCACATCCTGTTATTTCATTAGCTTAAAGGGGCTCAGGTATTTCCAGCGTACTCCTTCTGGACTGTTAAGCCGCCTTCTAAGCAGCCCTCCACTGACAAACAGCTGGTCCCGACAAGCGGCACTGGCAGTAGGTTAAGTCAGTGCACCCTGTGCTGTCTTGCCTTCTACTTCTGCCCCAGTGTTTGCACCCAGGCTTTTTAGAAATTAGAAGTTTCTAAATCTAGAAATTAAGGAACGCTTTTTCTGTAAGTGCACAGAGGTTTGGAAAAGGACTGTCTTTTGGGACCTGTGCCCCCTCAAACTTGGTGTGCTGCTAGGACTTTAGAACTGCCACACCAGGAAGAGGGAGAATTACGTCTCTACTGGAAATTCAGAATGGTTTTTATCAGAAATGCTCTTTTAAGTTATCATTAGATTTTCAAGATAGGCTTAATGGTACATATCAGTATATTCTGTAGGAAACGAACTTAATTGTGGGCTAGCCTCCAAACCTAACTACCATTAATTAGTGTTATTTTGGTTTCCAAACAACTCGATTATAGCTGAACTGGGACTGCAGCTTGTTGATAAGTTGAAGGCTGCTTACTCTTAATTTGAGTTAAAAATTTTAGTAGACTAGTGTTTTTTTCCCCAAGGTGTTGTCATGTAGAAAATACCTTGTCATACTGAAAAAAATTTTTTAACTGTCCTTTCCTGGCCAGTTTCTTTATCCAATTAAAGAGTGGAAGATGTGTGTATGTTTTGTGTTTTCTTTTGCATTTTATTTCTTAATAAAGAAGATTCATGTTTTTCTAAGTGTGAGTTGTTTAAGGCTGATGGATAGCAGTTTTTAAGAAATTATCACGTATGGAAGATTTTAGAGAAACATAAGCTCCATACAGATTTCATTGCCGTGTGTATTTCTTATTTAGGCAAGTTAGGAAATCCACGCTGAATCCCAATGCAAAAGAGTTCAACCCTCGTTCCTTTTCTCAGGTAAGTTTGTTACTCTCTTTGAGGTAATAGTCTCTGGAAAAAAATCCAGTTATGAGTAGTAGTGAATTCTTTCTTCCATACCTGCCATCTGAAGTCAGTTATATGCTAGAACAGCTTCTCGTTCTTTTTTCTTATGTGGTCATTAGTGCTTATTTGTGAGCCGTAGAAAAGATCCTTGTTTTGTTGTCATTTAGGTGTGATCCTAGGCAAATCTTTGAATGTGACAGAGGTTTGGCCAGTTAACACTGTTGGACTCGTGGATATACTGTTTCCTGTATTCTGAATTTCTAAGAAGATAATTATTTTTTAATTATTCTGAATACTTTTCTCCAGTTCCTTAAAAGTTACTACTGCCATGTCTAGTAGTATTAAGCTTAACTTTCTGGCAAACCGATTTTTCTTTTATGTGTAACATGCATGAGTTCATTTTCTATAAACTTGTCATTGAAAGGAACTAGTTAAAAGCAAGTGGAAATTAAAAGGATTAGAAAAGCCAGTCTTACAATTGCAGTGATAATTAACCTTTTGCATCTGAAGGTGATTGAGCTGTGTTTCTGTTTCTGTAGCCAAAGCCTTCTACCACCCCGACTTCCCCTCGGCCTCAAGCACAACCGAGCCCATCTATGGTGGGTCATCAGCAGCCAACTCCAGTTTATACTCAGCCCGTTTGTTTTGCACCAAATATGATGTATCCAGTCCCAGTGAGCCCAGGCGTGCAAGTGAGTCCTAGAATTTGATGTTCACCAAGGACTCTGTAGCTATGCAATGTCTTGAGGCAGTGATGGTATTTGAAAGAGGGTGGCATGAGGTGGTACGGAGTAAACCTGAGAATTGTCTAGTGAGGAGCCACGTGAGAAAATTGGTTTAAATCTGCTGTAGTTGGGGTTGGTGCTTTAAGCTCTGGGTGTGATTTTTCCTTTTTTTAATGACTGTTAGAGCATCGGGAAGGCTTCTTAGAGTTAGGTCTGTAGCAGTGAATGACGGAAGAAAGTGTTACTAATAATGATATGAGCCTAATCTTCATCTGTTTTACTTTTAAATCTCTCAAGCCTTTATACCCCATACCGATGACACCCATGCCGGTGAACCAAGCCAAGACATATAGAGCAGGTAAAGGTGAGAATAATCCTGCCCGTGTTGCTTGTAGTCTGCATGTTGCATGAGTCACGTAACTCATCCTAAGCTGAATGGGTGTGGGTAGCCCTTCTGTAACGTGATGAGGCTGCGCGCTGACTTCTGGTGGCCAGCAGTGCTGAGGACCCAGGTGCGTTTTTAGGAACAAAGACAGGGAGGAGGAAGGCTCCTCAGTAGGACGGTTATAGGGGCTCGGGTTGTGCGGTGGTTAAGCACATGGCTGCTGACTGGAGGGTCAGCAGTTCAGGCTCACCAGGTGCCCCGGAGCAGAGAGAGGTGACTGCGTCTGTGAGGGTGACAGTCTTGGAAGCCCTGTGTGGCAGTTTTGCTCCTCTAAGGTCTCTGTGAGTTGGAACCGACAGCAACGGGGTTTATGGCAGTTAAACTACCCATGTCCTCTTCACAAGGAGTTATTCTGAGGTTTTCAGTGTTCAGTTTAAAAGCAGCTTTGCTAGATTAATTTACTAGATTGCCCGCCTTCTTATTTTATACTAATATCCAATTCTTTTCCTAAAGTCTGGATTTTCTTTTAAAGCAGAGAGCAGCTCCAGAAACCAGTGTCAGAATCGTGTTAAAGGAATATTTACTCATCTGTGAAAGAGGGAGCTATAAAATCTAGTATTCTGATGTGAGAGTAAAATGCAGTTTAACTTCAGGAGTCGCTGTCAATTTAATGGAGGAGAAATGATGTCCTCTGAGCTACCTCAGGCTCTTTTACAGAGGCACACCTCACAAGACAGAACAGCTACATTGCGGAGAACATCACCTGTGAACATGTGCTGTTCTGCCAAGCTAGGAAGTAAGAAGGTATTTACTTTGCCTGCAACTCAAATCCAGAGATTAATCAAGATATTACCCTCTTTGCTTTGTCTGTGCTCTTTGCTGAAGTATTTAAAAAAAAAAAAAAAAAAATCCCAGAATCACATCATTTAATTCCTTCATATTTGGGATTGTCTTTTAAAAATAGGGACATTTTTCCCTGGCATCCAGAGTGCTGTTATCATACTTTACAAACTGAACAGTGATTCCTTGGTATTCTCTAATAAACACACCTAAGGAAATTGCCCAGATCAAGTCAAGGATATGCTTGGACAATTTTGCAAGATCTATATGTTTCTGTGTAGTTACCCCACATTCTAAATGTGTCTGTGGGCTTTGGCTTTGTGTAGTACGTTAATTGGGTTCAGACTCAGCCTTTTTTTCTAGGAGGAAGTGGGCCAGGAATGCTTCATAGAGGGTTCTGTGTTCTTTCTGCTGTATCACATCAGCAGGCACTCAATACTGGGCCACTTTAGTTAGGGGGTCAGATGAATTGCTGGGCTCAGGTGGGGATGGCCTCTCCCTTGCTGGCGAGTTTTATGTTGAGTTTTCAACAAATGCATTATTTCATTAGGGCTGTGGTTCTTAAATTTTGGCATGCAGCAGAATCACTGGGGGATTTGTTAGAACACAGATTGTTTGGCCCCAGTCCCAGAACTTCTGATTCAGTAGGTTTGAGGTATAGCCTGAGAATTGATCTTTATGGTACAGTTTCTAACAAGTTTGTTCCCCGATGATGCAGATGCTGAGGCTGCTGGTCTGGGACCACTATCTGGTCCTTGTTTTATTGTGCTTCAGGTGAAAGATTACAGAGCAAGTGAGTTTCTTCTTCAGAAGTTAAATACTCAGATCACTTTTGTGCCGTTGGTTGCAGTCTCACGTTGATTCAGCACCCTGCATTTCTGCAGAGTGGGTCCCTCGTCTCTGTCTGTCACCCACTTTACCAGCCCCTTCCCTGTCTCATCATCGCTTTCAGTCCAGTCTTGCCCTTTTGGTCTCATATACGTGATGGAGCTCAGAAGCATGTTCCTAATGTGTGGTATTGTTTGTTTTATGGCTGTATCTAATCTTTGGTTGAAGGGTCCACTTGACGAGTGGTTACAGTTCTGGGTTAAAAAGATGTCCAGGAGTGATAGTCTCTAGTCTCTGGGGTTCTTCCAGCGTCCGTCAGACCAGTAACTGTAGGTTTGGGGATGTGTGCATGCATGTATTTTGTTCCACGTTTTTTCCCACACTGTGGGACCATACTTTGAAAACCACTGCAGGTGGGCTTTTGAAACAGTGATTTCTGGATTCCTAATCTTTCTTTCCCTGTTTACTATTGTTGTTTGGTTTTCCTGAAGTAGCTTGTACAGAAAAAGAAGAATGGTCATTTAATTCTTTTTTCTCTGCATGTTTTCAGAGTGAGGTATTAGGGCTTTGTTGTTTCCAGTAACATCCAGTCAAGTTGGTTTTCTTTTAAGGGTGCCTCTGTCTCTCATCTGATATTACTGTGATAAAATATATATAATAAAACATTTGCCATTGTAACCGTGATGTGAATGATGCTATGTTTGCCCCTGTCACCACTGTTCACTTGCAGCAGTTGCTAACCACCCCACAGTAAAACCCCGCTTCTCCGAGTCCCCTGTAACCACTGACAGATATTGGTGTCTACGCATTTGTCTGTTCTAGGTATTTTATATAAGTGGGATTATAGGATATTTGACTGTGACTGATTTATGTCTCTCAGCCTGAGGTTTTCAAGTTTCCTCTGTGTTGTAGCATGTATCAGATCTCCATGTTTTTTTATGACTGAAATGTACCTATTGTGTATATCCACTTGATTTGTTAATTCAGTCATCTGTTGATGGGCACTTAGGTGGTTTTCACTTTTTGGCTATTGTGAATAATGTGGCAGTGGACTTTGGTGGACAAGTGTCTGAGTTGCAGCTTCTAAACCTTTCAGGTGTGTCCCCAGGAATGGGTCGTATGGCCATTCTGTGTTTAACTATTCCAGGAGCTCCCTCATTTGTTTGTTACTTATTTTCTAATATTAAGACTTTGTGACATTTCTGTGTATCCATGTATTCATTTTACTGCTCCAGTCATCCCATCTTTGATCATTGGAACCCCTTCTGGTAGGCTTCTGTGTCCTTGTAACAAACCAAAACAAAACAAGCCCATTGCCATCGAGAGGATCCTGATTCATAGTGACCCTTGGAGGGCAGAGTAGAACTGCCCCATGGGTTTCTGTGGATCTAGCTGGTAGGTTTCAGCCGCCATTGACTAACCACTGTGCTCTGTCATTGTGATGCTGCTCTGTCACTGTAACTGACGGCTTCCTTTTTTTCTGCTACAGATGGAAATAAGCTGTCTCAGGCTTATCATTTTCTAAATCCTTACCTGTACCAGTTATTCATCAAGGAGCCTGGATTTCTTTTACTGGGAAGAGTATTTAGTAACCATTACCTGGTCATTGGATGTGCTTGCAGCTCATGCATTATTGCTTCAAGGCCTTTTCGTTGGACAGAATTAAGGAATGTCACTTTTTTTCCTCTTGAAAAATAGACAAAAATCATGTTTCCAACTGAAATTAATGTTGCAAGGTTTTTACTATATGGTTTAGTGCTCACGTCTCTTACTGTCTTACACTGAAAAATACTGGTTATTAAAAATTTTTGTCTGTCACGTAACGGATTATCCCTTAAATTGAGCAGCCTAGTACAACAGGCATTTGTTGCTTCACACTGTCTGAGTGTCCGGAGGCCCGGAGGGTTTAGCTGGGTGGCGCTGTCTCAGGGTCTGCCATGAAGTTGCAAACAACTGTTGGCCAAGGCTACAGTCATCGTAAGGTTAACTGGGGCTGGAGGACCTGCTTTCAGAGTCACTCACCGCTGTTGGCAGGAGGCTGGATTCCTTGCCTTGTTGGCTTCTCCATAGCACTACTTATGATGTGGCATCTGATGTCTCCCAGACTCTCCAGAGGAGGCTGACTGACATGGAAGTTGTATTGTGTTTATAACCTGATCTCAGAAGTGGCTCACCACGGCTTCTGCTGTACACTGTGTGAGGGGAACTGCAGGGAGGGGTGTGAGTACCAGGGGGTGGGCTTATGGGAGCCGTTGTAGAGCGTGGTGTGTTTATCCTTTCCTGTAGTTTATGCAGGACCCTGGGGGCACCGTGGGGAAGTGTTTGGCTACTACCAAAAGGTTAGCAGTTTGAATCCATCAGCCTCTCTTTGGAAACCCTGTCAGGTGGTTCTGCTTTGTCCTGGTAGGGTTGCTGTGAGTTAGAATCACATAATTTGTATAATATATTTTCAGAATGTTTGTTGCCTAAATGTTAGATATGAAATAAAAGTTAATATTTCTTTGGAGTATTGCTTGTCTTTAGTATGTATTTTACTAGGTGTACAACCAAAAATGTCTTCTGCAGTCACTAAGTGATTGTGTCCAAAACCTGATACATGGGTAGGTTCATCTGGCTGACCTTTTATTTTTATTTATTTAATTTTTTTATCTGCAAAATAAATCAGTATGCTTTCAAAGTGAAAGTTACATAACAAGATCTATTCGGAGAAGTCCTGCTCCATCCCAGTTTCCCCTCGTCGCCCTGTGATTGTTTTAAATTCTTGTTTGTTTATCCTTTCATTGTTTCTTCTTGCAAGTATAAACATTTATTTTTAAGAGTAACTTTATTTTTTATATATTTCACATACCTTAAAATTCACCTATTTAAGACATATCAAATCAAAACCAAACCCTCCATCATCAGGTTGATTCCAACTCATAGCAAGCCTGTAGGGCAGCGTTAGAACTGCCTCATAGAGTTTCCAAGGCTGTAGTCATTATGGAAGCAGGTTGCCACGTGTTCTTCCTGCAGAGAGGATGCTGGGTGCAGACCGTTGACCTTCTGATTAACATCCAGGGACTTCAGACTCTGTGCCACCGGGGCTTCTTTGAACTATATGGTTCAGTAGTTTTGAGTATATTCAGAGTTGTGCAGCCATCACTGCCATCAACTTTAGAGCACTTTCATCATTCCTAAGAGAAGCGTCATACCTATTAGCGGTCATCCCCCCATTCTGTCCTCCTCCCCCATATAGACACTCCGCCAAGTCAGAAAATCCAACTGTTTGCTGTGGAGTCAGCCCACAGCGCAGATTAGAACTGCCTCACGTGGATTCTAAGGAGCATCTGGTGGATCTGAATGGCCACCTGCTGTGCCATCAGGGCTCAACATAGACTGCATGAGATACTGGAAATAGCCAAGTCTGGAGACTAGATGCACCCGACTAGTTTTTGTCTTTACAGCTTTGCCTCTTCTAGACTTCTCATATAAACAGATCCTATAATACGTGGACTTTTGTGGATGGTTTCTTTCATCTACATTGTAGCATGAGTCAATACGCCATCCCTTCTTATTGCTGAATGACACTACTTTGTATAAATATATCACATTGTCTGTCAGTCATCTGTTGATGGACATTTGAGTTTTTCACTTTTTGGCTATTGTGAATAATGCTGCTGTGGACATGATTATAGAAGTTTTCACGTGGGCGTAAAAACCAAAGCAACCAAACCTGTTGCCATTGAGTCAATTCTGACTCATAGTGACTGTCTAGAACAGAACAGAACTACCCCATAGAATTTCCAAGGAGGACAATGGATTCAAACTGGTGACCTCTTACCTATTAGCAGTCATAGAACTGAACTGCTATGCCATCAGGCTTTCTTGTGTAGACATATATTTTCATTTTTCTTGGATATATGCTTAGGAATAGAATTGACTTTGTTAGGAACTGTCGGACTTTTCCACAGTGGCTGCACCGTTTTACATTCCTGCCAGTAATGAGTGAGGGTTTCAGTGTCTCCTCATACGTGGCCGACACATGCTGTTGATTTTCTTTTTGACTTTAGCCTTCCTAGTGGATTGGAAGTGGCAACTGATTGTGGCTTTAGTATGCATTTTCCTGCTAACAGTATAAACATCTTTTCACGTGTGTTTTTGACCATATGAATATCTTCTTTGAGAAATGGTTATTCAGATTCTTGACCGAGTTTCCATTGGATTATTTGTCTTAATTGCTGAATTGTAACAGTTCTTTATGTATTCTGAAAACGAATCTCTTGTCAGATAAATAATTAGCAAATATTTTCTCTCTATGGGTAGTGTTTTTACTTGCTCGTTACTGTTATTAGAAGCACAAAAGTTTTTAATTTTCATGACATAAAATTTTAAAAAATGGTGTTGGGGCAGCATTTGACCTCCTTTAACTTCACAAGGGGGAGGAAACTCAAGACCAACACCCTAAAGCTGACTGCTGTGAGGCAGAGGTAAGGCATGCCTCCTCTCTCTCCCATTCTTTACTAGTTCTGACAACAACTGTCCTTACCTTGACCTTCTCTGTGGGGTTCAGTAATTTATTGCTGTGACCACACAGAACTCACAGACCATACTCATGATTATGGGGTTTATTATAGAAGTAACAGGTTACCGTTCAAATTCAGGAGTGCTCAGGGTACAGTTCTTGTATCAGGATAGCCTGTTCCCATCTGTGTTTACGGGCACACCTCTCTCTGGCCCTTAGCCTCTGTCCTGCTGGAGAAAGTACTCCAGAGTTCTTCTGGTTCTGTTGGTAAGTACCCAGAGGCACCCTAGGCTAGAAAGCCTATGGCACTGTCTGTTGCTGCTCTCTCTAGCCACGTTTCTCTGCCGCTACTTCTGTGGCTCTCCTTCTTTGATATTGGTGAGATCTCACTGCTCTGGAATTGGCTCTGTTTTAAGGCAAAATTGACCCATCTCCTTGATGGGCAACCATTACTGTATTTGCATAGTCTGCCCAGTTACCTGATGAGGGATTACAAGACTGTGGTGACAAAGGCCACACAACACTGATCATCGCACTGCACTAATTTGTGTACTTTTTGTTGTTTGTGCTTTTGGTGTCACACCTAAGAAACCGTTCCCTGAGTCACGGCCGCAGAGACTTAGACTCCTCTGATTTCTCCCAAGAGGTTTTTTTTGTTTTTTGTTTGGTTTTTTAATATGACTGAGAGAAATGTACATTCCCACCTATATGCAGCTTCCACTGCTCTCCCTGTCTTGTGACAGCACACTGTTCTCTCTGCTCCATACATGTCTCATCCTCCCAGCAGTCTTTTCTCTCCTCTCCACCCACTCTCCTTCCTCCAGCCAGAGGTCAGCAGGATGATATCCTATAGATGTATAGAACCATAAAATGTACATCCAATATATGGTCACTCTGCATCACCAAGTCCAATCCATTCGTGTCTGAAGAGTGGACCTTCGTTATGATTTATGGGCAAGGGCAGCATCAGGGCCAGGGGCCGTGCTCTCAGGGGAACCCCGAAACTGCTGGACCATCAGTTGGGGTCTTTCAGCGGAGATCTCAAGATGCACCCCTTTTTATTCTTGTGTTGCCAGTGAGACTCAATTTAGTGATCTCCATCGTGGCTGTCACTGGTGGTGGCTGGGCACCATCTGGTTCTTCTGGTCCCAAGTCGATGTAGGCACCCACTCGTCTTCTGGGTTGTCTTTACCCCATGTCATATTGGTCCTCGGTCAGCTTCCATTCCTGTTGAGTTGGGACCATTTGCTGTGCCCTCGCATGGCAGCTTGGCAGCTTTTAAGACCCCAGACACCACTCACCAATGTGGGGTGCAGAGAGCCCTCTTAGCAAAACACTAGTTGTGCCAATTGGCCTCGATCTCGCCTAAGAGCATGGTCCCCTACCCCCTGCTCCAGCTACTCTATCCATGCAATATTGGGTTAAGATGGAAGGAGTACTCAAGTTATGCTGAAGTCCACTTAATGTTGTTCTTGTTTCTATCTTGCTATCACCGATTTCACACAACCAGATTTCTAGCAGCTATCTAATCTAAACCCTCCCCACCTTGCCCTCCCTTCTCCCCTCCCATGCAGCTGTCAAAGTCTTTTCTTCTATACACAAGTCTGTTTTTGAGACCTTATTGTAGATTGTCCTTTCATTGCTGACTACTTTCACTCAACATAATGTCTTCCAGTTGAAACCAGGTTAGGAGATGTTTCCTGGAATCATCGTTATTCTTTATCATTGCATAGTGCTCCATTGAGTATATATACCATAGTTTACCTATCCATTCTTTTGTTGTTGGGCATCTGGGTTGATTCCATCTTTTTGCTATCGTGGACTGTGCTGTGATAAACATTCTTGTACATGTGTCCGTTGGTCTTGATTCTGTAGGATATATTCCAAGTAGTGGAATTACTAGGTCAAATGGTATATCAATAATCCATTTTTTTAAGGAAGCGCCAGATTGCTTTCCAAAGAGGCTGGACCATTTTGCAACCCCACTAACAGTGTAGGAGAGTTCCACTTTCTCCAGCCTCTCCAGCATTCGTTGTTTTGTGTTTTATGGATCATGGCCAATCTTGTTGGGGTGAGATGGTATCTCACTGTAGTCTTGATTTGAATTTCTTTAATAACTAAAGATCGTGAACATGTCTGCATGTGTTTTGGCTGCCTGGATCTCCTCTTTAGTGAAATGTCTGTCCATCTCCTTTGCCCATCGCTTAATTGGATGATTTATCTTCTTCTTATTGATATTTTGTAATATCTTACAGATTATGGAGATCAGGCATCAGTCTGACAGAGAGTCGCCAAATATTTTTTCCCATTCTGTAGGTGTTCTTTTAATTCTGTTAATAAAGTCTTTGGATGAGCAAAAGTGTTTGATTCTTAATAGTTCCCATTTATCTATTTTCTGTTGATTGTGGTTTGTTTGACAGATTTTGGAGTCTGTCCACATTGTGTATTACAACTGCCATTGTTGTTCCTACCTTTTCTTGGATGAGCTTTATCATTTTAGGTTTGATATTTAAGTCTTTTACTCAGTTGGAGTTGGTTTTTGTATAAGGTGTAAGATATGGATCTTGTTTCAGTTTATTGCAGATGGATATCCGATTTTGCCAGCACCATTTGTTGAAGATACTGTTTTTACCCGTTTAATGTCTTAGGGCCTTTGTCGAATATCAACTGTTCATAGACAGATCATGTCATCTCTGGGGTCTCAGTTCTGTTCCATTGATCGATCTGTCTATTCTTGTACCAGTACCAGGCTGTTTTGACCACTGTGGCAGTGTAGTATGTTGTAAGGTCGGGTAATGAGAGGCCTCCCAGTGTGTTCTTCTTCTTTAGTAGTACCTTACTTATCCAGGGCTTCTTTCCTTTCCAAACAAAATTGGTGATTTGTTTCTCCATCTCATTAAAAAAATGATGCTTCTCCAAGAGTTTTATAGTTTTAGCCCTTAGGAATTAAATCTGAGTGAATTTTTTGTGTGTATAAGGAGGTAAGGGTCTGCCTTCATTCTTTTCATTGTGACTGTCCGATTATCCTGGCACCATTTGTTGAAGACTTTTCTTCCCCTCCACCCTCCACCCTGGGAATTGTCCCAGCAGCTGTGTGGACATGTATTTGTGTTTCTCTTCCATCCTACACAAAAGAAAACAGACTGTATGGTTTTCCATACCTTTTTCTTTCGATATAGTGAAAAGCCACTCATTGCTATATCCTGGAAGTTACTGCCCATCAGTGTAGAGCTTTTCCTCCTTCCTTTGCTTTTTCCCTTGTGTTGTTTGTCATCTTGTTGAATTGGGAAAGTATATGGGTGACTCTGAGTCCTGTATCAGTGTATGTACTTCAGACATTTTATCACAGCCTGTGTATCAGCTCGCCTTTCCAGTCTCTTATAAATGTTCTTCAAAGAACAGGAGTTTTGTCTTTTGAGGTCCATTGTATTCACTTTCTGTATGGTTTATGCTTTTGTCTCCTATCTTTGCATACTCAGAGGTTGCAGAGATTTTCTCCTGTATTTTCTTCCAGAAGTTTTTATAGTTTCAGCTTTCTTCTGTTTGTTTTTTCTGAGTATTACTTTGGATTTAGATCACAGTTTTTAAGATTTTTCCCACTCCCATATGTAATAAAAAAAAAAATTTATATACCTTTCCTTTCTAGACCTATATAGCTTTAGTTTTTACATTTAAATTTCTGATCCATCTGGAAATTACTTTGGTGTACGACATAAGGAATGAATCCAATTTATCTTGTCCAAATGGCTATCCAAAAATTTTAGCCAATTTTATTTTTCCATAATTTATGTGAACTAAACCTTTTAATAGCCTGGCAGTTCAAATCTGCCAGGCGCTCCTTTGGAACTCAAGGGGGGGAAGTTCTCATCTGGCCTCAAGGGTAACTATGAATTGGACCTGACTCGACAGCAGTGAGTTTTTAAACCTTTGGATGATTTGTGACAGGTAAATTTATTATGTGACTCCTACCACAAGCAAGACACAGGACATTTTTGTCATCCGAAAGGGTTTCTTGTGTTCTCTGTCAAGCCCTACTCCACTACCCCATCTCTAGGCCGTGACTAGTCTCCTTTCTCTTACCGTAGACTTTCCGGTTGTTGGGTTTTGTGCAGTCAGTTGCAAATGACAGCACCACCCACAGTGGAGGAGTGCCCAGAGGGCTTTCTAGGCTCCGCTCTTGACTGGCACAAACTGCTTGGTCTTGTTCGCACAGAGCATGAACTGTAGGTCTTTCTGGCTGGCAGCTGAGTGCTTTGACCATTGTGCCTTCAGTACTTGCTTTCACTGTAGATGTGATTTTTCCAGAGTTTCCTGTGAACAAAATCATATTCTGTATGGTGTTTAATGTTGTTTTCTGTGTCCAGCAAAATAATTTAAGATTATTTAGTGTTACCTCATGTATCAGTTCATTCCTTTGTACCACTGAGTGGCATTCCTATTTATATTGTATTGCAATTAGTTTATCCATTAACCAGTTGAGAGGTATTTGAATGATTTCCAATTTGGGGCTGTTAGAAATAAGCTGCTGTAAAGCATTTGTGTGGACTTGTATTTCATTTCGTTTAGGTACCACTGAGGAAGTTTTTGTCATTTTGATTTGGTTTTTGGTATCAGCATAAACCCTTAAATTTCAACATTCAGTTTGCCAGTTGGCATTTTTAAATTTCAAATAAACTTAGGGGAAAACTAATATTTTTATAGTGAAGAATCTTCTTACTCTAGAACAAATTATGCCTTACCACTTATTTAAATCTACTTCCCTATCTCCGTAAGTGTTACACAGTTTTTGTCATAAAGATTTTGCCTGTTTCTTCTTTTCATGTTAGAGAAATTCTCATGTTTTTTTTAATGTTAGTTTGCGGTTTTCTTCTGTTGTATCTTCTCACTAGTTACTGTCGGTGTGTGTCTGTGCGTGTGCGCACACACACGTGCGTGGAGGCTATTGCTGTCTGTGTGTTAGTTTTGTACCCCACTACTTGACTGAATTCTGTCATTTGGATTGTTTGGCAAAGGTGTTTTTCCATGTTCGTCAAGTCACACGGTCAAGGCTTAGTTTTGAAGTGTCGTCCTGGTTTATATGAGACATACCGTTTCTTCATGGTAGGAAGGATTTGGTGCAAAACCACATCTTTGCCCCCTTGCTGCATGTCATAGAGTATTGCGCAGCCTATAAGAGAAGTTTAAAATATTTTAAAGTCTAGGGCTTAATTAACGTCAGGTGGGGTTTTTCAGCCTTGGCAGTGTTGAGAGTTGGGGACAGATTTTTGTGGTGGTGGGTGGTGGGTGCCTTGTGCACTGTTGGGTGTTTAGCAGCACCCCAGGCCTCGAACCACTAGATGCCAGTAGCAGCCCTCCCTCCTTAGTTGTGACAATCAGAAATGCCTCCAGACATTGCCAGATGTCCACTAGGAGGCAGAACTGCCCCCAGTTGGAAACCACTGACAGAGGAAGGAAAGGACTGAAGTATGGTCCATCTAACCTGCGGGTTAAATTAAGATTCAAGTAGGTTCAGTTTTGGAAAAAGGAGATCCCATGACCAAGAGTCTAGTACACATCTCTTTGTACATACATGCATGTACGGATGCAGAGAAGATGATCTTGAAGACTACCTAATGTTTTCTGTTGAGGAAAGAACAGTGTGCAGATGATGGAAACGGGAATTTTACTTTACATTTTTGGGATATTTTAGATTATCTCTTGGATACTAAGATTATATTCAGGTGTTCTTTTTATAGTTAGACTTTCAGTTTCAAAAATGGTAGTAAACTGGGCTAGCTTCTTGGTTAATTTTTTTAAATCTGAGGGTAGTAAGTATCAGTTGTGGCAGTGAGCAGGGAGCTCGTTCAGCTTAGTACACAAAAGCTTTTATTTCATTAAAATGATAGCTGAGTGTGGAATGGCTTTTTATTAACCAGAAGAAGCTGCTTTGTTTTAATATGTGGGTTCTCTCAAAAGTAAATTCAGAAAAATATTTTACTCTGTTGGTTTCTTCTGTTTTCAAGGTTGCCTTTCAAAAGAGACTTTAAAAAATAGGTAACTAGTACTTCTTCTAAATTTCTAGCTCAGTCATTAAAATTTTAGCCAGAAGCTTGAAAGATTTAAAAGGAAAACTAAACTCAGGAAGTAGGCAGTTACTGTATAATTAGTTCTGACAATTCGGTCAGCATCATATTACCTGTTCAGTTCACCTAGTACGTTGTTGTGAGCAGTAAGGATGTGGCTATGTCCCCATAGAGACTTGGTTGACTTTTTACCAGAAACAGATGTCAGATGCCAGAGTACAGGCTGTAATAGACATATGAGGCTGAGGCACATGGGACTTAGCCAGCTCTTTGTAGGGGAACTGGGAAAGTCACTAGAAAAGAGATGACAGTTGAGCAGAGTTCTTAACTGGATCTTTGCCGAGGAAGCCTTTTAGGGGCAGAGATCCAGGCAGACTAACGGGCTGTCATTTAACCTCCAGAAGCTAAGACAGATGGACGACACACACAGTTTGCACTCGGTTTGTAACCAAGACGTAGACAGTTCAAACCTATCCAGGCCCGGCAGGCTGCTGCTGTTCAGATTACAGGCGTCAGTGAGCCGAAATGAAAACAGAGGTGGAGGTGACACTAGAGTTGGGGCCCTAGTGGCCTCCTTTGTTGTGCTTTTGTTTGAGTGAACTCAGTGCTCTTCCCTGACAAAGGGAATAATTTGGTGTATCCAGCAGGTGGGATTATAGTCCTCACCCTCACATCTGATGGAGAGAAGAATGGAGCAGGGATGCAGAGAAAGTGGTGTGAAGGAAAAGCAGTATCCTAGTGCTGTTAAAGCCTGTTACAGAGGCCTGATCACTGCTGTGGTCATTACAGAGGGTCTGTCTGAGGAAGTAGCTGTCAAGCTGACCCCTGAAGGACAAGGGGGACATTGAAGAATGGGGTTGGTGGCTGAGGTGGGGCTGTAGTGGCATAGGATGACGCCAGAGAAGCAGGCAGGCAGGTCGCTTGTGCACAGCCTCTAGACCGCATTGGTGGGTTTCCTTTTAGCGCTGAGTCCTCTTTTTTTCTGCAGTACCAAATATGCCCCAACAGCGGCAAGATCAGCATCACCAGAGCACCATGATGCACCCGGCCTCCGCAGCAGGCCCCCCCATTGTGGCCACCCCTCCAGCCTATTCCACACAGTATGTCGCCTACAGCCCTCAGCAGTTTCCAAATCAGCCTCTTGTTCAGCATGTGCCACACTACCAATCTCAGGTGAGGCCAAGGTTTCCTGATGCTGCTTTTGGTTCCATTGAAATGACTTAAACTTTTAACATGGGAAAAGCTTTTCTGTTTTATGGCTGTGTGTTATGGTGGGGTTAAGGTGGGAGCCTTTTAAATCTGTGTGGTAGAAGATTACTGGAGAGTGTAAAAGTTTCATGGAAAACAGCCAGGAAAGGTTAGAATTTTCAGGAGCGTCAAGTAGAGTTGTTTCTGGAAACCATAGACTTAAGATATCTTGCTGACATCTGTTTGACTGTCGTGGTGTTTTAATGTTTTCCCTTTATTTTTTGTTTGCACACAGCACCCTCATGTCTATAGTCCTGTAATACAGGGTAATGCTAGAATGATGGCACCTCCAGCACATGCCCAGCCCGGTTTAGTGTCTTCTTCAGCAACTCAGTACGGGGCTCATGAGCAGACGCATGCGATGTATGGTAGGAAACACTTTGTTTGTCTTTTTCAGTGTGTGTGACTATTTTAGATTTGTTTAAGGCCCTGAAAAGATACTTAAAGAATAACCTGGCCTTTTTATGACACTGAGGATTGTGAATCTAAAAGATGAACTGGTTTCTGCCCTTGACTTGCTTTGTAAGCCTTGGCAAATCATTTCTGCTGCTGTTCCTGGAATCCTTTCCTTCTGTAAGTCTCTCTTTTTACCTTAACCAAAAATGTGTTGATGTATGTAACAGCAAAGTATTCTTTTGCGAGAAAGGTATCCTCTTCCTCCTCCCCCTTCTTATTGCTTATAATCTCACTAAGGCATGCAGAAAAAGTTGTACCCTAATAAGAGCATAAAAGCACGCTTCAGCATGAGGATCTTTGCTTCACTCCCTGCTCTGAGGGTCACTGGTGTGACATGTGGGTGTTGCTCTGTTACAGTGCCTGTGACTCGGCACCACACTGTTCTCCAGCTGTCACAGTGCTGTCACAGAACATCTGTTGTAAACGTGATTATCGCCTTTAGTGTAATCCATGGACAGAGTGGTAAAACAAATTGAGGTACTATAAAATTAAACGGTGTTTCTATATAAGAATAATAAGCCAAAACAAGTCTTAGTTTTGTTGCCAGTTGGAGAGCTTTGGGCAGGTCAGTTTATCGGCTGTCTGAAGTACTAAAATAAACGGTTTCCTTGTTGAGAATTCACAATAAAATTTCCACTCTCACACGGTGGGTGGACTGTCACATATTTTTCAGAGTACATCTTTAGAGTACCAGCTTTGTTAAGCTGTCGGTTTTATTTAGGATGTAGTTTCTGAGAGCTCCTGCACTGCCAGGTCAGTGCCACCCCTCCACCCCTGGCATTTCCATGTTAAGGGGTAAGAGGAGGTAGGTGTTAGGGTTCCATGTATAGTGAGCAGGAGTCCTGCTGTGAAGGTGACGTTACCATGACGTGCAGCTACCTGGAGTTTTTGTTCTTTAAACCTCTGTAAACTTTTTAAATGATTAAGAAGATAAAGGTTTTGGGGTTTAGTTTTTTTATTTTACTAAAAATAGCTATCTTGAATAGAACATGTTTAGGCAAAATTGAGTTCTTTAAAAGTGGTCTTTTTTTGAGATACTACTGCTTTTGTGTCATACTTTCTGTGTCCCCATTTGTGAAATAGCAGCTTTAGCACTATCTGGAAACCCTGGTGGCCTAACAGTTAAGAGCTAAGGCAGTCCAAAACCACCGCTGCTCCTTGGAAACCCCACGGGCCGTGCAGCTCTGTCCTGTAGGGTTGCTGTGAGTTGGAATCGACTGGAGGGCACTGGGTTTGGTTGGAGCAGTACGTAAGTGTGGTTGCTCCAACAGACAGCCATTTGTCACCCTTAGCCCAGCTTGCCTTCTTCCTGGAGGGCTCTCATGTTTTCCAGGCCGCTGGTGGTAGATAATTATACAGTGCTAGAGGCAGTGTTTGTGTAACTGCTTGAAAACCTGATCTTAATTTTCCACATCATTGCTTCCAAAAACTTTTTATCATGGATTATACATTTTAGATGAAGAATGGTGTAATTGCTACGTTTTGGAAAACATGCCATTTTGTAATTTAAGAGAAAACTAAAGAAACAGCCTGATGTGGCTAATTATGGACGTGGTTGTGCTGTCCGGTCGTTGACTTGTTTTGAGCGCCCTTGAGCAGGACCAAGTGCGTATGAAAAGGCGTCATCGATCCATTGAGCTGGCTTTAATGCAGCTTGTAGATATTTCAGCAACTTGCCCATGTACTGAAGGCTTCAGCGAAAAGTTCATGATGAGTGTTTATACATTTCTGATGACTACATCATGATTTAACAAGTGGAAAAAGCATTTATTTCCTCTCATTTTCTGGCATACTCCCTTTGGAATAAGATCTGAAACCTTTGAGCTGAAATTTCCACTGCTTTTAAAGGATACCAGTGCTTTTTGAGACACTGTGGTGACACGGAGATGCTGAGCAGGATTTTTCTCCTCAGTGTGTTTCTGTGCTTCCAACATCTGGCTTTGTCTAGTGGATAGACGGTCATTGATTGGGAGCAGCCTCTGCCGTGAGGAGTGCCTCTGAGACACTGATGATTTTTATAACTCCCTTCCAAACGTTCCTGTTTGAAAACCAATTGGCATTGGGCCCTGAAGTCCATTTCTGTGTGGATAAATAGGGGGTATTGAAAAAAGAAAAACAGAAACACTACATCTAATGTACTGTGAGGGTGCTGAGGTAGCACAGCGGGTAAAGCAGCTGCCACAACGAGAAGGTTGGCAGTTTGAAGCTGCCAGTCACTCCGTAAAAAGATGTGGCAGTCCACTTCCATAAAGGTTTACAGCTTTGGAAACCCTCAGGGGCAGTTCTGTCCCATAGGGTCACTATGAGTCAATCAAGTCAACAGCAACAGTTCTAGTGAGCAGTGAAATTTGGAGTGGACTAGTCTTTCAGGTAGGTTCTTTCGTGCCAGGAGAAAGTTGTTCAGCCGAATCTCAACTGTTCTCCTATAGTTGGCACAGATTATCACTGGGGGCCAGGCTGTAGACTTGGCTTGGTTACTGCTGATCTACCAAAGTTCTCCTTTGGATTCTTACACCAGAAACCAAATCCATTACCGTTGAGTCAGTTCTGAAAAGAATGCTAGGAGATGAGTGGTTTTCTTCTTTGCCATCACGTGCCACAAGGTAATCTGCCAAAGTAAGTTCTTTGTTGAATTGTCAGTACTTTAGCTGAAAGCCTACGTATGCCCACTGTGAACAGACTTGTAAGTACACTCTTTTAAACTAAGACAAAAACTATTGCATAAAAATGCTAATTTTGTCTCCCTTTAACAATTTATATTTTATATTCTCAAGGCAGAAAAACACTTAGAGTATAAATTGTTTCTCTAGCTGTGTCGTCTAGATTTTTAAAATGTTTTATACAGACACAGGAATGCGTATACAAGCATCAGTGACAATTTTTTATGTCACCTTTTTATCATTCTTTGTGTCCACAGCCAAAGGCGCCGAGAATAAATAGGACCAGTGACAACTGCAGAATAACTCATTATTCATGTCTTGGCAGATTTAACATAAATATGCTAATGGTGACTGAATACTTAAATTATTTGAGTAAGAGGTGCATATTTAAAAACTTGCTGACCTTTAATAAAAAGTCTTTTTAGCCGTCTTCGAAAGGCCTTCAGTCACAAGCTTTGTCTCCTAGCCCTTAACATCCCCGTCATTGCCTTTGCACCCCTCCTTCCCAAGAAGTGTCCTTAATTTTTCTTCCCTCTGAGGTGTCATCTTTTAAGTCATCTAATGTTGCTGTTAGTAAGAATGAAACTTTGTCTACCAGTGAGAGCCATGGGAGAGACTTAAAAGCAGAACCCTTGTTTGGCTTGTTTTGGATGGTTTAATGCAGATAAGTTATAAAATACAGCAAACAAAAATTTAGAATTAAAAAACACCTGTTTAACTTGCCACCTGTTAACATTTTTGCTGTTTCTCCGTCTAGATACACTTTAAATACATTGACATATTTAATGAAAAATTATGATATGCCCATGTGTAATATTGTTCCTAAACTTCTGAATCCACTACCAGACATCTTATTAAAAAGTTTTCAGAATAACGGCACTTCTAGTAATAATGTTTGACAAGATTAGAGTTGCTTAAGTCACTTGAACTGAACCTGGTAAATGTTGTCTGACTTTTGTATGTTATGTATTTCAGAGTTTTTGAATGGAATGCCATGTTGGTCTTTTATTAGATAATGGTTTTATTCCTGTCACTTAAACAGGTCAGCTTTTGAAAACTGACATCCCAGGACAGAAGAATGGTGTCTTTCTTAAAACACTGTCTGATTTAATTCTGTAGCACTATTTCAAAATGCTTATCATCTCTTGTAAGATAAGTGAATTGTGCATGAATGCAAAAAGAAATGACTGAATATGTCAGCCTTTCCAGAAAAGTAGGAAAATGCACACCTCAGAAGGCTAATTTACCTTTCTGTTTCCCAACTTCAGCATGTCCCAAATTACCATACAACAAGGAGACAAGCCCTTCTTTCTACTTTGCCAGTGAGTCGGGTTTTTTATATTAACTTTAATTGTACAGTGAAACACTTTTTAAAGAATACATGTTAAGGGACTAGACTTGTTGAACAATATTTTCCTTGTGCCAGACAAAATCATTAAAATAAATTTATATAAATCATTTAGAGTGTTGTTTTTTTTTTTAAAGGAAATAAGTAAAACCCAGCCTAAGAAAGCTGGAGTTAATAAGTAATTGACTTCTTTCATAATTAATTTTTGCATACCAAGTACACATGATTATTTTAAAATGCCTAATCTTTTCCTTTTCTCAGAGAAACATCCTGAACAGCTCATTTTTTTTTTTCTTTTTTCCCCATACCAAGTCACAAGCTTAGTATAGTTTTTTGTAGTGTCCTGGTAAGAAGAAAATTATCCTCACCAGTATTTTTGATAGAAAAAGATTGATGGAAACGCTAAAGGAGAAGTATGTCTGCATTTCAGTCTTTGCATGAATGAAGGCTTAAAGTATTCAAGATATGCCTTCTCCAGCCCACGGAGGACAGCTGACGTAGACCCCTCAGAGTCTACCAGGGTGGCCTCGGGCAGCAGGGGCTTCCTCAGCCTGCCCTTGAAAACATCAGTGGTCACGCCCGGGTGGAAAGAGGCAGCAGGACTTTCTCTCAGAAATGAGCTTCTCGGGCCGCTTTCTCTGTCTGTGGGCCAATGCTGGAGTAAGACCAGTCACGGTCTTGGTATTTGGATGAGAAGAGCACAAACTGGGAGAAATCCGGTCGCAGTGGGTGCTGTTACTGTCTGTCTCCTTGTGTGAAGTGCTGTGTTACAAAACATATTAAGGATTAAAATTTTTATGTCAGGAATTAAATTTTGAAATATTTAGAATGACTCAATGTCTAATTTTATGAAATACCAGATTTAAGAAATCATTTAAAAAACATGTTGACCTTAAATGTTTATTAATTGGGCCGTGACTTGGTATCCAAAAATATGTTGGCAAAAATAAAGTTTATGAATATCACTTAATTGGTGCTAGGAAATGTTAACAGATTTCATCCTTTAATAGATGCTCTTTAAAAAGGAGTCTTGCTGTATGTATACGATGAAAGGGAAACTATGTATGTGATCGTACTGTGTGAAAAGATTAGTGTCATACCTTGATTTTATTGTGTACTCAAACAGAGGTCTCACACGTAGTTATCCTCACCATCTTACTGTCTCTGTTAGTAGTTGTGGAGTTGGTTCCCGGTAAGTAGCTGATTACAGCTCCTTAGTCATCACACCTGAGCGTTAACTGCCTTAGCATGGCTTCCCCATAAGGGGTATCAGTGTGTTTTAAAAGAAACTAACAGTTGGGCTGTTATTCATAATTTGCTGCTTTGTTTTCCCTTGTAAGCTACTTTTTCATGGCTTGATCTATTTGTTTTAATTCCCCTTCTAAAGACTTTCCAGCTGTCCTTCACACTTCCCTTTTTCTGAATTTAGCACTGGCTTAAGAATGCTCCGTGACCTTTGTCCAGTTTTGCAGTGCTGGCGCTCTCTCGTGACTTGTGCATCCAAGGTCAAAATGACAACACCTTGTTACAAATTAAACACAGTGCCTTCGGGACCAAATCTGCTTCAGAAGTACAGATCATGACTTAGAAAGTGATGTTTGGAAATACGGTTAGTCTTGTAAGGATTTCACCAGTGGCCTGTTGAGAACTTCCAACATTTATATCAAGGAAACCCAGTTGTGGGGGCGGGAGGGCAGAGTTGCGGGACATTACTGGACCAGCTCTGGTCTCTGACTTCGTTTCTTAATTACGACAGAAGCAATTCTGTGATTTGCTTGACCTGATCCAGCAGGTCTCATGAAGGCCGCTTAATTTGGGGAGTTGAACTGACAGAAGTTCAGCCAGAAGATGACAGAACTGACCGAAGTTCAGCAGTGCTCAGTCAGAATTCCCAAGACAGCTGCCTTTCTTGTTGAACCACCCTGGAATCTTCGGCCGCAGCGCGCGCGTGTGTGACGAAGCCGTGAACCGATAACGCTCAGCTCAGCACTTGGTCCCTCGCTCCCCACTTCTCCTTTCCTCACCTTTGTCGCCGTTTTTCTTTTACCCTATTTCGGTTTTTCTCTTGTTTCTCTCTTCTAACCTTTCGTTTCCCTCCTGTCCCACGTTTGTTGGTCTCTTAACTGACCTTTCGAGGGACCAGAGTATGTTTTTGTTACTAATGTTGAACTGAAGTGTAAATTTCACAGTTTCCCAGTAAGCTGCTGAGGTTTTGTATTTGAGGGGGGAAAGGACTTTCTATTGGATAAGGTACTTGCTTTCATATCTGTTGAGGTAGAAAATAAATAAAAGACATATTTAGACCTCCTTAAATTTTATTTGCAGCTTGATTTTATTTGCATCTGCTTGATTTTTCTTATGTCACAATGCTGTATAGTACACTGCTGTTTAGGTAGAGAAGAGATGGATGTTTTAAACAAACTGTGTATAGATTTAGTCCACTTGGATTACTTGAAGCGTGTCCTGTGCATGGATAGATCAGAACATTCTATTTTAGAGCCGTGAAGTACTGCTCGAGTCCTTTATTATATATGCCTCTAAACAATGCATAGCGAAAAACCTTTCATCTTTTAATTTTCTCTCCAAGGAAATAGTTTCAACTTTCCTACATTTTTCTAATTGATTAATAATTGTAAGAACTGTGTGGACAAAATTACTGTTTGCAGTGGCTTTGCTTTTATGTGTAAAAATATACATATACCACGTACCCAGACTTTACTTTTTTCTTTATTCTTGTTTATACTCTTAATACTTTGCTTACAAGGTAATTAAAATGAAAAGCTTTTCAGTAAAAGGAAAAACAATCTTGAATAAATAAGGTTAAAAAAATTAGAAGCTATTAGATTCTGTGGAGCCTCCATAGCACAGTAGTTAAGAGAGCTTGGCAGGTGAGCAAAGGGTCTGCAGTTTAAATCCACCAGCCACTCCTTGGAAACCCAGTGGGGTAGTGCTGCTCTGTCCTGTAAGGGTTGCTGTGAGCCAGAATCAACTCAACAGCAGTGGGTTATGACTTTATGAGATTCTATACTGTCTTTATGAAACTCCATAAACAGAACTTGAGTCTTAGGGGTGGCTTTTCCACAGATGGATTTAGTATTCTTAAAGTGAAGCATTTAAGAAGCTTCTCCTGGGGAGGGTTGGGTTTCACTGCTGATGACTTGGAAGGAAGACAGTGCGAGTGACTGTGGAGCATCGCTGTCCATCTGGGCTTGATGGAGTGTCTTACAGGCTGCTGTGCCGTGCAGTGGCCACCGGTTACGCGGCTGTCGAGAACGTGGGATGTGGCTGATGCTGCTGAGAAACTGAGGCTGCGGTTTGACAGTTTCCACAGTTACATGTAGCTGATGCCTGCCACATCACTGTGGTTCTAGGTGGATGTTTGGCTCGTGTCAGACATTTTGAATTTTCATTATTTTTTTTCCAAGAGTGTAAAAAGTGTTTTATAAGAACAGTAAAGTCAGGTTCAAAATTAATAAACATTTATGTTAAATCTTTTCTTCCTTTAGACCAAGTCATTGCCTAGACAGTTGTGAGGAGCTGAAAGTGCCCGGGGGTGTTGTGATCAAATGAGTGAGTCAGGGAAGAGAGACTCTCACAGACTCATGAGACTGTGACACCCAGGAAAGCACTTAGCATGTCACTTTTCCCAGTTCTCAGAAAGCAGTCACCAACTCTTCTTAAAACTACCCTTAAGCTGTGTTGTCACCATTTTCCGTATGAATGTGGATTTTCTACTGTATATTAATTGTTGTTAATTCCACTCCTATGGAACCTATTCATAGACCAGGAATCATTATTTTGAACAGAACAAGGAGATACTGCTGGTTCAGTCAAGAAGGGTGTGTGTTAGCGTTGTATCCTTCCACCACATTTCACCTGCATGGTGAGCAAATAGTCCAAGAAACTGGACTATATGAAGAAGAATGCAACAGCTAGAAGGGAGGAAGATTCATTTACAACCTGCAATGTACAGTTGGCACAGCCTTGCTTGATGAAAGCAAAGAGGCCTTGAAGCACTTACAGACGGAAGATAGAAGACCTGTAGCCTTTAGTAGAGGTTGCACTTCAGTATAAAGAAAGCAGAAATCTTCACAACCAGACCAATTTCCTGATAAACAGAGAAAAGATGGAAGTTGTCAAGGATTTCACTTTACTTGGATCCACTGCTGACATCCATGGAAGCAACAGTCAAGAAATGAAATAAGACGTTGGCATGATGCAAGTCTCCTCCAAAAGAGCTCTTTAAAAGTGTTACAAAGCAAAGAAGTGTCCTTGAGGATTAAAGTGCACCTGACTCAAGCCATAGTCATGTACATGCAAATGGCTGGACAGTGAATACCAAAGACTAAAGAAGAACTGGATTATGGTGTTGGCAGACAGTATTGACAGTCCCATGGACTGCCAGAAAAACCAGTCTGTCCTGGAAGAAACACAGCTGGAATGCTCTGTAGTGACAAGGATGGTGAGACTTCATCTCATGTACTGTGGACATGTGATCAGGAGGGACCAGCTGCTGAAGAAGGGCATCATGCTCTGGGAAGTAGTGGGCCAGTAAAAAAAACAGCAGACCCTCGACGAGATGGACTGACACAGTGCTGAGACTGGGCCCAGACACAGTGACAGGGATGGTGAGGGTGCTGCAGGACCAGGGGCTGTTTCATCTTGTACCTAGGGGTCACCGTCAATGAGAACCAACTTAGTGGCCTTTAAGGATGACATGTCAACTCTGAGGGTCAGGAAACTTTTACCAGTGTGTAGACAAAGCTGCTTTGGTTTACACTGGAAGTTCAAGCAGTGTCTCCACTGTGGTGCTGGCACTGGATGATCCAGGCACTGGCCTTTTTTCCTCACCTTTCTCTTTTTCAAGAGCTACACTTGCAGTTGGGAGACAGTTGTGGGGCTAGAGTGTTGCAGTCCCTCGCTTCATGTGCCTGACCCTCCGGGTGGCACTGATGTGCAACACACCAGGTCATCTGTGTTAGTGCCTACCGGCAGCCTTGCCACTCAGACAGTGGTGCCTGCATCTCCCTGACCCATCCTCCATGTGTCTCTGCTTGCTAATGTGTTAAATGAAGACTGGAAGGGACTGTTTTGGAGTTGTTTCTGTGTGGGCTCCGCATGTAAAGGAGTTTCACGTTAGTGTCTTGAGCAAAGACTGAGAGTCATGTGCTGCTCCAGCTGTGTCTTGAGAAGATTGTCCTCACCTCACTGCTGCATCATGGGCAGTGGGTTCATACTGGGTGCTGGCAGCAGTCATCAGAAGCAGTGAACACATCTTAACTGTCCTGATTCTCAGAGGGCTGCTTTTGGAAGACATGGGCAGATGAATTTCTCCCGAATCTCCCTGCTCTGTTCCAGGGAATGGCCTTAGCTGAGATTTACAAAGAATTGACTTTTGGCTCTTCTCTTTAAATGAACAAGTTATGACTTAAACTGGCCCAGTCTTTACTTTGAAGTTACTGTAGCTAGTGAAGTCCCTTCTAAAAGGCTAGGTGCTCTGAAGGGTCTCATCTTCTTAAACATAGCTTAGGTCTTGTCATCTACGCAGTTCTGTAAAGCAGAAGGGCCAGGGAACGAGTGAAGTCACAGAGTGGCTCCCCTTTTCTGCCCAAGGAGATGGTGATGATTTGGCCCTGAAGATGGAGCCCTGACCCCATGACCTGTGAGTGGAGACAACGTCTCTGGCTCTCCCTCTCTCACCCTGAGAGCATGTGTGCCCACTGGACACGGGTGCAGCTTCAGGGCAGTAGCATGGTGAGGTTAGCTCGGCGATGGCCTCGACCTGAGTGTGCCAGAGTGCATGTTTCTACCTGTGATTTCATGCTGTCTAGTCAGGAAAACGTAGGGACTAGTTTAAAAATAAATTCAAACCGATTATAATACAGTAGATACAGATGTTTATAATACAGTAGATACAGATGTGTTATCACATGAATCAAATGCTAGTTTGATTGTTGAGTAATGACTTGAGTATTTCAAGAAAAGGGTGTCACTAGTAATGGCATAACTTAGACATTTGCACCCCTCGAGAAAGCTCAGCTGATAACACCTAGAACAGTGGAGATCATGTTGGTGTGGACACTTTCCTTTTCTCTTTCACTTCAGTTTCCACTGGCTCCCTTGCTCAGCAGTATGCACACCCCAACGCTACCCTGCACCCACATACTCCACATCCTCAGCCCTCGGCTACCCCCACTGGACAGCAGCAAAGCCAACATGGTGGAAGTCACCCTGCCCCGAGCCCTGTTCAGGTAAGGAGAAAGCAGAGGCCTTCAGACACCCTCTCCCACTGCATTTACTGAGTCCCTCAAGTGAGCTGGGTGCAGTTCAGCCAGCTGTGCCTTTTGCGGCTTTCAGTCACATACCATGTTCAGGTAAGCTCCATATTGAAAAGTCTCATTTAACATAATGTATATCATTAAGGAATCTGGAGGGACTTTTAGTTATCTGGGACATTCCTGATGTGTTTTTTCTATTTCATCTTCAGTTCTGTTTATTGAGAATTAGCTTTGACACCTGTTCCCTCTTGGGGAAAGAACGAGTCTTGTTTTACTTCTGTTTGTTGAGGGCCTGGAACTGTCAGACTGAGAGTCAGGCTTTTACCCCCCAGAAAGGAGCCTCTGGGCAAGAGGCAGCCCAGGGCCTGCTCTGAGCACCCCGTGCACCCTTGCGCTGTCAGGGCCTGTTACTGGAGTCTGTCCTGGGCTCGGCCCTGGGTGTGGCCTCCACTGCCTGCCTTTCAAGCGTCTCTCCCTTCTCGCTGGTTGCTTTGCAGCACCCCCAGCACCAGGCAGCCCCGGCGCTCCACCTGGCCAGTCCGCAGCAGCAGTCCGCCATCTACCATGCGGGGCTCGCGCCAACCCCACCTTCCATGACGCCTGCCTCCAACACGCAGTCGCCACAAAACAGTTTCCCAGCAGCACAACAGACCGTCTTTACGATCCATCCTTCTCACGTTCAGCCGGCATACACCAACCCACCCCACATGGCCCACGTACCTCAGGTAAACCAGCTTTAGCCGACTCTCCGTCCAGAGCAAACAGGCTGTGGAGGTGGTCAGACCAGCAGCAGGGCCAGGTGTTCTCTGGCTAGAAGACCCTGTGTGTGGTGCCTGCGCCTGTCCCTTTCCCTGTGCCATCCGTGTGCTCCAGCCCTAAGTGGGTGTTTGTGTCATTCTGTGATGGAGTCAGTGCAGCTGCTGACTGGTCAGCCCTGAACGTTTCCCAGTTGAGGACTTAAAAGTACCTGTGACTGTGGAATGCAGCCCAGCCCAGCCCAGCCCAGCCCAGCCCTTCTTTCCTTTCTGTGTCTGCTTTGCTTTGCGTATATGGCTTCATTGCTGTATACACACACATACGTATGTATACACCCCCCCACACGCACACACACGAAACCCTGCAGGGCATGTGTCCCCCCACGTGCTCAGCTCTCTGAGATGACCACCCTGGGCTTGTCAGCTTGAATGTCAGTCTCATGGGTTCCAGAGGCATCTCTCTGGTGGTTCTCCCTGGCAGTTCCTACATCTGCTTTGACCATATGTTGTGATTGAGAGGGTGTGGCCTTGCACCTCAGTACAGTGAGCACCAGGGGTTCTGAATCCTGTTTCTTAACCAGCAGCTCAGGAAACACTTGGGAGCTTCGAAAGGTGGAGAGGCTTGTGTGCCATCTCAGGTGGCTGGCTGTATCAGTTGCTAAATCCAGTCCAGGGCAATCTGGGCCAAGGTGGATTGTCGTCCTGAGGAGGAGTGGCTCTGAAGCTGGCTCTGACGCTGTCCTTGCACCCTTTCTGGGGCTGCTAAGGGTGACCTGGCTGTATGAGATGGTTTTATATTGTCTTTTTTGCTCCTTTAACAATGTAACTCCCTAAGGTCGGGTCTGAGGTAGACCCACCTGCCTGAATTTCACTCTAGGTCCAAGAGTGCCAGTGAGGTCTGGCCCGGTGTGTCATTAGGGCTGTGTCTCAGTTGGCTCTCACCCTCAGGAGTCTGCCTCGTAGCCAGAGGTCCACAGCTCTGGGAAGCCTGTGTGTCCTCGGCCTGCATGGTGTAGGTGCCATCACGCAGCGTGCAGCAGCGGATGTGCTGCGGATGGCGGGGTGGGGCGCTGGTTTGGTCAGGCACGGGCCGGTGTGGATTGGCTGACTAGTGTCCGGACAGTAGGGTTTCTGCAGGTGTCTAGCAGAGGCTGCTGGCTCAGCAGGCATGTATGAGTGTGGATGGAAGTTGGGGTTCCTAAAACCTCACTTTGTGTTGGTGCTGGAAGAACAAAAAGTTTCTACTTACAAGGAAGCCCAACATGCCATGGACCGGTTTGACTGTGTAAGAGAGAGTGAAAACGGTGTTTCATTCAAGGCTTAGCGTGGTCTGGACCAGTGTCCACTGTGGGAGGCAGGAAACGGGACTCTTCCTGGTCTTGCTACACCCTGTAGAACTGGGTCCATCCCTGGGGCTCGCTCTAGCCACCTCTCCAACTGGACCGTGAGACCATGTGGAACCCCTATCTTGGTACAGGGACGCTGGGCTGCCCGGATGATTATTTCAGATTACCCTCCTCATCTACTGGAGCCATGAACTGTGTCCTCTTCCTCCTCCATCTGTGGAAGCGGGACTGGAGAGTCTCTCTCTCCCTGCCCTGACACGCTCTTCAGTGAGCTGTGTTGGTGGGCGGGCAGGCAGGCAGCAAGGGGAAGGACAAACGAGAGAGGTCCGAGTGACCCACTGTCCTAATCTGAAAGAGGTGCTAGCTGTCAAAGTGTGGCAGACTGAATTGCTGCTGCATCTTGCCTCGTCCTTAATGGAGAAGCTGCCATTGGCTGTGCAGTGTGGTCTTTGTGAGGGCCTTACCACACACACAGAGAGACCCCGTGTCCCTGACGACTAGGTCACGGCAGCCCTGCACCGGGCCTCACCGGTGCCTGTCCCCAGCTTTTAGGATCTGACAGAGGGTGAAGCATTATCTGTAGGTCAGCTGATGATGCCCTAAGGAGAGCCCCCCAGAGGAAAGAAAGGGCCCAGAAGGCCCACTGCTGCCCTTGCCTGCGAGCCCCAGCCCAGTGAAAAGGACACAGATGACATGTTGTTTAAGTGGAGATGTTGCCTGTATGCGTAAAAGAGCTCTCTGTTTCAGGCTCATGTACAGTCAGGAATGGTTCCTTCTCATCCAACTGCCCATGCGCCAATGATGCTAATGACGACACAGCCACCCGGCGGTCCCCAGGCCGCCCTCGCTCAAAGTGCACTACAGCCCATTCCAGTCTCGACAACAGCGCATTTCCCCTATATGACGCACCCTTCAGGTGAGGCGTGTGTGTGCAGGGGCCGCCGGGGCACCCAAAGCATTCTGCTCGCACAGGGCACAAGGCAGGCAGGGCCAGCGCTTCCCGCCCCAGCTCGGAGAGCTAGCGAGACCTGCTCTAGTGTGCACAGCAGGGACGGTGACGGTCAGCTCAGTGTCAGGGCTGGAGGCTCCCGGAGCCTAGTCTGTGTGTTCTGTGGTCTCCAAGGATTTGGCTGGAAGAGCAGCAGCAGCAGTCTGGGTGGCTGGCATATGCCGAGGACTCAGTTGGCCTTCTTTGTTACTCCAGGCTGGACAGGACGGCGTGGTCTGTCCTGAGGCCCAGCAGTCTGACACGCGGGGGGTTGTCACCAGGGCAGAGTTTGAGTGGCCCTCTGAGAACACTCGTGACGTACAAGTGCTGTGTGTGGTTGGTGGCGAGTGCAGCGTCAGCTCCTGCCTACGCCCCGCAGGGAGAGGCGCCCGGGAGCGCGCCCACTGCCTGCCACGGCGGACTTCCCGGGTGGACCTCGGACTCGGACAGCAGTACTGGTGCTTGGCCTAGTATTCTGGGAGGGGAACATTAAGGCCTTTTTCCTAGCCCGTGAGCCACAAGTCTTGCGGGAGTTTTATCTGAAACGGTTTTGTCTGACTGGTTTGTTTCTACCCACCCCCCACTTCCCCTCCCCCACCCCCCTACAGATGGGAGGGAAGAAACACCTTTAGTCTGGAGTCGTGTTCAGCTAGCACGAGGATAGTTGACAGTCGTGTGCTGCAGACACCAGGCTGATGTGTGGTGTTGGCAGTTGTGTGTTTCAATCCGCACTCTTCTCTTTACAGCACAAGCCCACCAGCAGCAGCTGTAAGGCTGCCCTGGAGGAATCGAGAGGCCAGACCCCCTCCTCCCTCCTCCTGCTTCTACCGACTGGAAGCGCAGAAAACTAGAATGTCATTGATTTGTTTTTAAGATACACCTTGACTTCTTGTAACATCCAATAGGAATGCTAACAGGTCACCCTGCAGTGGAAGAGACATGGACCGAATAGCGGCCGTTAGGAACTTGGGGGCTGCTCCATAATTCCACTCGCTGGTCAGAGTCCCGCAAGTACCCCGCTCTGCTTGCTGAAACTGGAAATTATTTATTTTTTAATGACCCTTTGAAAGTCATAAACACGTCAGCTAGCAAAGAAGTAACAAGAGTGATTCTTGCTATTACCGCTAAAAAAAAAAAATCAAGACTCGGAACACCCTTTTACTAAACTTGACAAAGGTTCAGTCGATTCTTACCGTCATACCGGCGGGTTATTATTTATAAACCAAGTTTGATGAAGTGATCACTGTCTACAGTGGTTCAACTTTTAAGTTAAGGGAAAAAACTTTTACTTTGTAGATAATATAAAATAAAAACTTTAAAAAAAATTAAAAAATAAAAAAAGTTTTAAAAACTGACATCAAGTTAGTGTGTGTTTGTATAAGCTGCCTGTTGTAGGAGATTTGATAGCAAGCCGGGAGGGCGGAGTGTGCTTGCCTCATGTCCCAGAAGGCAGCTGTCACATGATTTTTCTTCTTCACCTTTAGTTTGGTTCACGGTATCTCTAGAAAAAGCCAAGCCCGAGCTCTTCTCTGAGGTGGACTGGCAGCCCCGTGCAGGAAGACGAAGGCCGGCCAGAGCTGGGCAGCGCTGAGCCCCCGCCCCCAGGCTGACTGCCGCTAACCTTGTAAGCTTGCTTCTTTACCCTCTGCCCGGCCCGCGGGAGTGGAGCCGGTGACTGCTCTCTGGGTGCGGGCATCATGCCTGTCTCACCAGTAGGGGGGCAGGAGACACTTTTTTAAAAACATAGAAGACAGGAAGGGGAACAAGATGCAGAGGTACACACCGCAGCTTACTGATAAATGGAGTCACAGGCACCTGTTAATGTCCCCAAATTGTGGGCGGGGATACAGGGAAAAGCCAGTGTCTCAGCAGGGTAGGGGTCTTGTAGAGAGGCCACCATAGTCAAAGAAGAGACAGCCAGTAAATACGGCCACAAGTCAGAGTTCTGAAAACTTATTTAAATTCACATAGAGCAATCTGTACATTATAGCAAAATCCGCATTATTCAAGAATAAGTTAACTTGTACAGTACATAAACAATACATAAAAATGTGCCAGGTAACTTCTGCCTGTCACAGTACAAGATGAATCCACTTCCTGTGTCATCCTTACAGTGTGCTGCTGCTTCCGATGACACACTGCATGTCAGATGTGTCCTCATTAGCAGGCAGTGGAGAACTGTCAAGTCCCTCTGTCCTGTGGGGCTTAGAGCTAACATCTGCAACCCTGAATGAAAGCATGAAGGGAATCTCAGTCGGCCCTCAGGGAAGAGGCCAAGGCCTTGGTTTTAGGTTAAGAAACAGTTATGTAAAAATAGTGTTCTCTGCCCCGGGATTTTAATGACTGCTATTCCTTTTTCCAACACGGTCCAGAAATGGTCAAAGGCAGAAGATCTATACCAGATAAAGCCATACGGATTGCTGGTCTAAAATTGAAGGCAGGTTAGTTGACTTCATTCTTTGGTGCTGGTGACTGTTAGTGTTAAAAGTGGACTGGAGTCAGATGAAGGAGGTGCTGGTGCTGGGGCCTGTCACACTGTGTCTGTCTCCTGTAACTGGATGGCGGGGGGGGGGGAGGGGGGGGAGGGACGGGTCCTCTGGTGCTCCAGGCCCTTATGGTGGGGGGGCTGGCTGCAGCCAGCAGGGAGGTGCCCAGGGAAGAAAAGACATTGGCTCCAGGTCACTTTCCCTCCAAGCCTTGAGGAGGCCTTGTGATGGGATGTGTCTGAGCTGTGCTGGTAATTAGGACATAACTAACGAAGGAGACCGATTTTTTCTTGAATATTACAGTCTGGAGTAGCCTGGGGACGGTGACACCCACCTCTGTGTCACAGGTTCTGAGCTTATACATGGCAGTGGTTAGAGCTGCCTGTCAGCCAGACCTGGTTTGCCCCTGGCGTCTGCTTCAGAGGTGGCTGAGAAGTGGGAGTCTGGGAGTCCCTGGCTGGAGGAGAGTCTCTCCCCGAAGGTCGGGCGTCTGGCTAGAAGGACTGAGCTTACGGGGCTGAGTTTCTGCTCAGCCTGCACGGAAGGAAGTCATCAGCATGTGCACGGCTTTCTCTGTTTTAGGGAGACATCCAGACTCTTGTTTATTCCTTTGGTTCACACTTGTGTGTAGCACTGCATTTTAGAAATCTGCTTGCTGGGTAGAAAACAAAGGAAAGCATGTGTTCTTCCAGAGGGACCCCGGTCTGGGTTAGGCTTGGATCTGCTTGAGCGGTCTGTGACAACACTTGGGGTTTGAAAGCAGTGCAGAGGTGGCTGCTTGCCCAGCCCCTTTAAAAAACCCATTAAGTTCCAGAAGTAAATTGACTCAATCTAGAGAATGGCTGGAGGGAGCAGACGACACCCTCACCCTTGGTAAGGCAGCCAATCCTGTTGGTTCAAACTAAACTGCTGGGTTTAGTTTGAGCCTCTGATGGACGTGTCTGTAAATACTAAGTTGTGCTCAACACTGAGTTTCCTAGAAGCAACTGCAGCAAGCAGGTGGCTATACTGAATGGCACTCAGGTGCTGCTGTGTCACTGGCTGCACACAAAAGTTCTAAGAGGAGCCCGTCTGCCCCTCCTGGGTGCCCTGTGACTTCTAGGCCTTGTGGATGGGGAGGGACCAGCTGGACAGAGCAGGGACTGTGGACTTGTGAAGGAGGTTTTCATTAGCTGTGACACCAGATTTCTAACATGAATCTTAGCTCCCAAGTGAGCCCAAAGCCCGCCTATGGCCCACTGACTAAACCATGAGAAGCTGAGGGGGTCGGCAGTGCTCCCGGCCAGGGCCCATCTGTGTCTTTCCTCCAGTTCATCTCTGACCACAAGGCTGCTGCGGTGAACCAGAACCTGGTTCTTGATTCATAAGGCACACTGCGGTAGGGCTGTCCCTTGCCACCCTGTGTCAGTAATGGCCTGAATTTCTCTGAAAGGGTGACACACATGCTTCACTTCTCTACATACAGGAAGGACAGTGGCCGCTCAGCAGCAGGTGATGGTCCTGAGGATGCAGTAGACAAGGAAACCAGGCATCTCGACTTGGCAGAGGGTGAACCCAGTCACTCAGAGAGGGTGCACAGCTGTCTCTGACCCCAGGGTGCTGCACGGGGATTAGGTTAGACAGTGCAACAAAATAAGCAACAGTTTAGTTTGAAACCTGAATTCTTAAACTAAAATCTGAGGTAAAAATGTTTAAAATCACTTTTGAGTTTTTTAGCTTGTCTGTCTGACAGAGCATTGTCCAAAAGCTGGGTAGGAGCTGGGCTAGGGGGTGTGGTCACTGGTGGTGAGGGCAGTGATGGGAAAACCACGTGGGAATCCAGGGCTGTTAGTGTTTTGGGGCTTCCTGATGACTCCCGAGTAGAAAGTCTGTCATCGACCATGACGACAACGTCAGTGAGCAGGAAACAAGTCTCCACCGCAGGCCTTGGGCCTCCCCTTGCTACCACCTCGAGCGACAGCGACTGGTCTCAGGACCCAGGGCAGGAGTGGGTGGTGTCAGCAGACCAGGACGACGTCTGTAAACAACAGAGAGGGAGCAAGCAGCAGCGGGACTCACGGACAGCAGGCCGCAGTGCCCTTCAGCCTCTTGTCTGGGAGGGAAGAAAGACGGTTATGTTCAAGTCCACACCTGCCCACACCTGCGTGTCCTCCTTGCGCGTCTGTCTGGAGGCAAGGGGGGCCTGTCAGAGGGGTGTGTACTGATTGTCAATGGCCCGCAAGTGTCTCCGTGAGGACGCATCCAGTTCATAGTCCATGTCCTGAGTCCTCACGTCAGGCCCGGGTTCCAGCAGCCGCAGGCTGTCGGCCAGCTCCTCGGGTGAAGGCACCCGGTGAAAGATCTGTTCTGGGGGTGAGGAACGGCCAGGAGACACCGCAGGGCCCAGCCCCCGGGGACAGGCAGGAGAGCCCAGGTGGGGAAGGCCTGGCTCTGAGTCCCAGCGAGGCAAGGAGAATGGGAACAGGACAGGGTTGCAGGAGCCTGCAGACGAGAGAGGTCAGGGTAAGAGACTGGATAGGAGGTCTGTGTGCCCTCCGTCCGAGTTCCACCTCCTACCCACTTCCCTGCAGACAGGCCCCACCTGGTGGCTGGGAGACGACAACCACGTAGCTGGACAGGCGGACGTCACAGGCGGCACCGCACTCGAGCGGGATAGGGGAGCGCTGGAAGTGGTGGAGCATGTCCACTACCGAGGGGAAGTGGAGGTGCTGCACTCGGCACTGGCCCCGCTCACTCAACGACAGGCGCAGGTGCTGCGGGTCGGGGAGACACAGGCTGAGGCCTGGCGCCAGGGTCTGCCAGGTCCGGGGGCCGCCCCGCCCAGCCTGGCCGTACCTTGGCTATGCCCTGGAAGTTGAAGGTGAGCACGTACTCGCCGCGCCGCGTCTCACTCTGCCGCACGAGGAACACGCCATGAGCCGCAGGGCCCTGCAGCTGGACCAGCTGGGCTGCCTTCACTCGGGAGATGGGCCCGTGGAACCAGGGGTAGCAGGACAGGAAGTGGTCCGTTTTCTGGCAGGCTGGGTCCAGCAACCCCCCAGGAGAGGCACCTGGCAGAGAAGGTGGTGATGGTGAGCCGGCTCCCCACTCGGCTCCCCAGGACAGAGCCCCAGCCCCCTCACCTTGGTTAAGGGAGTCTGTGCTTCCCCTTGGGGAGCTGGCCGGGCTGGGCTCCAGGGCTGAGGGCACAGACGGCTCCACGTTGCTCTCTAGCCTGCTGGAGAAGAGGCTAGGTAAGGGCCCGGGCAGGCCAGGGTGCGGGCGAGGCTGTGCCAGATGGGGCTCAGGGCCCCAGGCCTCACCCTCGGCCTGTGTACTCTTGGAGCTCGGCCATCCACGCAGTCAGCTGCTGCTCGTCTCCCACCTCAAAGATGACATCTGTGCGGTCCTTCACCTGGGGGTGGTGGTGCGGGGAGCTGTGAGGTTCTGCATCCTGTCTCCCCCAGCCCGGTGGGGAAGGCCTGTCCCTCACCTTGAGCACAAAGGTGTAGAGGTTATCGGGCATCTCCAGGCGGGTGCAGCGCCGGACCTCCTCAATGCTGGAGCAGGTCGCCCGCAGCTTGGGCTTTGAACTCTAGGAATCAAGAGAGGCACTCTGGCTCACAGTCCCCCACCCCTCCAGAGGGTGCAGACTGCCCAGGGGGCCAAGGCCTTGGTCATGCTGAGCCATCAGACACCACTCCTCCCCCACCCCTGACATACAGGGTTCCTTCAGGCTAACCGTAGGAAGTAGGGGCTGTCACTGTCACCACGTCTTAAAGAGAACCACTCTCTCAGAGCGGGAGGGGGCAGAATCTGGGCTTGGTCCCTGTGCAAAGCTCACAGCCTAGAGCTTCAGAAGTTCCACAGGGACCCAACTTCCCATCTTTCTCATCTGAGACAAGCAGGGGGCTTGTGATCTAGGTGGGGGAGGCACAGTGTCTTTAGGCACAGCCTCTGGGGCCTTCTCCCACTAAACCCAAAGGGACAAAGCTGGGTACGGTTGGCCCAAGTCCCAGCCAGCCGAAAACCCTCCTCAAACCTCAACTCCATCAGGCACACGCCACCTAGGGGGTGACTGGCTGTATGTGGCCCCCTGCCACAGCCCACCTTCTCTGGACAGCATAGGATTTTCTCAGAATGAAGGTCACCCCTCTACTTCTCTGCCTGCCACCCCCTTCAGCTCATGAGGTACTCTGTGACCGCTTCCAAGTGAAGGTGGTGGGGGGAAGGGCCAAGGAGGCCCCACTGGGGGAGCGGCTGCCTTTCCAGACCAGACACAAAGGCAGCACTAGGGTGGGGGGGCGTCTAACTAGGACTAAGCTCGAGGGCATCCAGTTGTGGTCCCCACTGAGGTGGGTGTGGGATGCGCCTAGTACTCCCGGCACCTCATCTCAAGACTCAAGGGACCACTGCCATATTTCAAGCTTCTCTGGTTCCCTGGAGCCATGGAGATGAGAACACAGACATGCCAGAGGCCCTGTGACACGGTGGCGCTGAGCTCTCTGGCACACACTCTACTTTCAGAGGGTTGGCCTCCCAGAGCCTCTATTTCCTGTCTGCCAAATGGGTGAGCCACGAAGGGCTCCTTCTTCCTCTCTGCTTTTCCAGTGGGCCCTGCCCAGCTCTGGGCCCCTAGACCACCAGCAGGAAGTTGCTGGCCTGAAGGGAACAGCCCTGTCTCCCTTTCAGTTCCCCTCTGGCCGTCCCCACTGTGCGAGCTGAGATTCACCAGCAAAGCCACGGGTTTCACTCTGACTGGGCCCTCTGTGCCAGCACCGCCCCTACCCTTACCCCAACAGACAGGCTGTGGGGAGGAGGGAGAGCCCCCTTTTTCTCACTGAGAAGCTGTGCTCAGCCCCAGAGGGACAAAGGCAGGAATCACCCCAGGACCCTGGAGCTGCCTGAGGTCTGGGCCCCACGTGCTCTCTGCGTGCAGTCTGTGGCACAGATGTCCCTGGGCCTTACCCAGCACCACACAGCACGAGGGACAGCCTGGAGCAGAGGCCATCCTCTGAACCCACACCACACATCTGCAGCCTTGAGGGCTTCCACCCTCTCTCTGACTGCCCTGGAATCCACCTGCCTCACAAGATGCAGCTGGGCCCTGGAGCCACCTTGTCACGCTAGGGAGTGGCCATTCCAAATGCAAGCAGGATCAGAGATGTGGCCACACACACTCAGCCAGAGTTGGGAACAATAAAGCTATGTAAAAACTGTACAGACTGCACATCAGTAACACTGGGACCTGACTCCTCAGGTGACACAGTTAATTCGTAGGCTGCAGTCCCAGGTCCAATCTTCTACTTGGGGCATCTGGAGTGCAGCAGGGACAGTCCACCCAGGGTCCCATCTCCACCTCCCTTTGGGCCTTGAACTCACCTAAAAGGAATGAGAGGGATACACTCTTGGCCTCGCTCCCCTCCAGCTGTTACCTGTAACCTGTGTGCCATTCCCAGCTCCCCTGCAGTTCCTGATCGCACCTCAGCATCTGTGCCCACACAGCCACCTTGGGTAGAGTCTGTCACCAGTCAGCTCCAGGTGTCTGGAGAGTGAGCAAGACTTGTGCACCTACCCCAGCAATGGATGGACAGACCCATGAGGGAAGCAGCCTCCCCACCCAAGCAGCACAGGACCTCGTCTATCCACATGCCCCAGCCTGGCCATGAAGGGGCCTTCACTGAGGACCACCACAGGGAGGCGCCCCACCACACCTTGCCTAGACCCTGGCGGCTGCACCGTGCGGCTCCAAGTGAACTCACAAGGCCTCACTGCACCACCTACCAGACATCGGGCGTGGTACAAGCCTGAGCCTCCGTTTGCTCTTTGATACCACGGTGACAGTACACAGGTCTCGTCCTGCTTCCCACCCCCACCCGAGGACTTGGGTAGGGTGGGAGGTGGCCTGCATGAAGGCCCCAAAATAGGAAATCCCAGCTCCCATCAGGGCTGATTCTGGAACAGATGCTGCCTGGATGAAGGGACAGGTGAGAAGTCATCAAGGAAAACAGCCCACCATGTCTTTACTGGTGGGTATCGAAAAAGAATAGAGGCTCTTGGTTTCCAAACAGATTTGTCAGGTTGTGGGAGTACTTAGAGCAGGAAGGAGACAACCACCGGACACACCAGAATCCTGACTGCCACACACTTCCGTCTGAGCTTCCAGGGACCCTCTTGTGCCTAAAAAAGGTCACGTGGGACATACAACGGAGCCAACTCAATGGCAGCTGACAACCCTTACTGTCCTAAGGCCTGAGCTGGGGCTGAGGCAAGGGAAGGCCCTCCGTCTTAAAAACTGTCCCCCAACACGGTTCTTTTCAGCCATTCTCTGAGAGGAGACAGCATCAAAATCGAGTCCAGGAGTAAATGCCACTCTACTGTCCTGCTTGAGAACCCTCGGCGGGGCCTGCACAGCCCCTAGGCAAGCAACCTTCTGGGGTCTGAGCCCTGGCTCTGCTGCATTTATGGGCAAAGGACTGGCCTCTCGGCCTCAGTACTGTGCTCTGTAAAGAAAGTGGGCTAAGCAAGCCCCCGCCTCGCCAAACTGTGATGTGTGCAGAGGGGCTCCCGGTGGGGGTGGGAGCGGAGAGGCGGAGGGCTGAGCACCGGGCCCATCTAGGGATGCTGTCCTGAGGTGCCCCGCACGGCCGACTGCCCGCCAGGCCTTGGACTCAAGAAGCTCCCCCCTGCAGGGCACAGCAGTGACTATAAATGTATGCTGAGCACGAGAACCCTCGGAAGAGGTGGAGGGTCACGGATTTAAGGCCAAGCATAGTGAGGGCAACCACCCAAAGGCCAGAGAGTACAGACCCAACCAGAACATGGGGGCTTCGCTGTGGCTGTGACTGCAGGCCGCCGGCCAGCAGGGCATCTGGGTGTTCAGAGTCTACAGGCCAGCACGTTGCAGTATTCTAAGGACATGGAAACAAGTCGCACATCCCTAAGGCAAGGACACATGACACCAAGGGGTAGGCAGGTGACTGCCTCAGAGAAACCGACAAGTAGCTGTGATGGTAGAGACCCTTGCCACCTCACCCAGGCTGGTCCTGCCAAGGAGCAGGTATGGGAGCCTCACAGAACCCTCCCGTGACTGCCAGGGTCCTGCCCCAGTCCTGCTTCAGAGAAGCCAAGGGACTGAGGAGGCCAGGCTGGCCCTCCGCCTCCTGGCACCACAGAGCCAAGGAGAGGAGACTGGAGGAAGCAAAAGGGGGGTGCTCCCTGGGAACTCACTGTGGGGCAACCTCTTGACCCCCCCACCCTCTACTGGGCCTAAATGGACCAGCATGCACCACCACTGACCTTTGACCCTGCTGCTCCTCCACTGAAATGCGGATCCCCACATGGTGCCACACCTGGTTCCTCAGATCGAGGACTCAGCCCGCCCCACCCGTTGGGGAGACTGTCCCTGAGCACAGTAGACAAGCAGACTCCTAGTCACTGACTGACCTAGTGCCCATCACTGCACAACCCTGCCTGTGACATACATGGCGGGCTTGGGGTGCACATTTGACTCCTACAACAGATTCACCCGGACCTTCTGTGTACCAAGTACTTGGGTGCTGGCATCAGTGGGACCTGGCTGGCCCAGTGGGGGCACCAGGAAGTGACAGACCCGTTGGTGTGGTCAGGATGAAGAGGGGGACCGCTGGGGCTCCTCAGGCACGAGGGGGTCTGGGGAGAGGACAGGCTGAGAAGCAGGCCCCGGGAACTTCACAGGACTCAGCACAGCCAAGGAACTGAATGCTACCACCGGCCCGCACCGCTGGGTCCACAACTGAACACAGGCCCAGGAGCTGGCAGTCAGGAAGTGCTGCAGACAGATGTTCCAAGGGCAGAGCTGGGACTCAGCCTGCCCAGCCCCCGGGTCCATGGCATGCCTCCCCCAGCCCGTCCGCTCCAGGCCTTTGCGAGCCACCAACCAAGCAGAGGTCCCAGCGCAGAAAACGTCCCTCCTCCCCCAGGGAGCTCTCCCGCCACTGAGCACTCGACACCTCTCCCTCACTCTGCGCCTCACCCTCTCCCTCTCCCTCGCTGGGCCTTATCAGCCTGAGCCAGGATTTCCTGGTGACGCCGTCCCCCCACCTCCCCATGCCATGGGCCTCTGGTGGGGGCAGGGCTGAGCCCTAGGTCCCCCCCCAGGGGAGCTGCCAGAAAGAACTCACAGATGGACGGATGGATGGACAGGTGGGTGGGAGACCTAGTGCCCCTGCCCTCCAGTGTCAGAGCCGGGGTGGTGTCAGGAGTCACCTCACCTCCCTTGTTGCCCAGCTGAGCCACTTCCGGGAGCTGAACTAAAGTGAACTACAGGCCACAGGTCACTTCCTGAGTTTGCCCCGAAGCAGGACCAGCTCAGCCCTCGCTGGCCCTTCAGGTGCCTGCTTGGGCCTCTTGTCCTCTGGGTGACCACAGCCTCCTTCTCTGTAAGGCAGGAATGAGCCAGTTACTTCTGTATTTCAGAGTCCTCATCTGTTAGACGAGGATGAACCTGCCGGCCACGCTGCACACCAGAGCCCACAGAGGTCTCACAGGCCACACAGATTGTCATGTCTCCCCCGGGGTCAGTTCCCTGTTGCCTTACACCCCTACACAGCAATGGGAAAGAGATGGGAGAAGCTTCTGGAAAAGGCACAGGTCTAGTCACCTTCCCTTCTTCCCTATCCAGGGAGAGCCACCCACAAAGCAAAAGGAGAGAACAAGTGACATCGCTTGTGGAAACAGAGACCTCCCGAGAGCCAGAGAAATGGGCCTGCCTGGGTGGGGTGCGAATAGGGCACATAACTGCCTGCCCCTCCCGGCCAGTTGTGGACCCTCTGAGACCCCTGAGACCTTATGTGGGATGTCATTAGCAAAGATCCTGGGACTACAGCACAGGACAGACAAGCTGGCGGCCTTGACGCCCCAGTAGGCAGAGGGAACCCCCCACTCAAGCTCTGAGAACTGCCATGTCAGAGAGGCCCCCACAGTCACAACAGAGATACATAAGTCCCTCCCCTCAGAGACAACTGCTCAGAGACAACCTGCCCCGAGTCCAAAGGAGAAGACAACTTGGCTATCTCCCAGCTGCAAGGCCTGGTCACCTGGATGGTCAAATGGGGACGGAGTTCCCCTTGCCGCCACCACCCTGCTGCAGACCAGCTGCCATCAGCCCCTGCCGTGACCGACCACATCCTGCTCCTCGCTGCCCCCAGCACAGTGAATGGTCAAGCCAGCTTGCCTGGCCCTCACACCTGCCCCGGGACAGGTGCCCCGACCCAAAGGACCACTGCTGATGACCAGGTTGTGGTCAGTCCCCCAGAAGGGGAACACAGGCCCTGATGGGCCAGGGCATGTGGCGCGGTTGGCCCTATGGCAGGAAGCGGGCATGCCTGGCCTCACGAGAGGCTCCCCCTTCCAGAGCTTCTCCCCCACAGAGGAGGGTGTGCCCCATGAATTTTAAACACTGAAAAAAACAAGGCACCACCAAGAGGAGCAGGACAAGGTCCATTTGAGTCTGTGAGCACTCAAGGTGGGTGTCACAGGCACCTACACGAGAGCCTGGGGTTGAGCCCGTGCCAGCTGGGGTCACAGCCAGTTGTAGGGAGACTCTCACCAGCCCCAGAGCCCTGAGCAGCAGCCCCTGGCCCAGATCCACCCTGAGCCCAGGTGAGGGCGGAGGAAGCTGGGGCTCAGAAACCACCACCTATGTCCCTGCCTTGGCTAGGGCAGGGGCTCTCAGTACCAACATCATCCCTGGAGCCAGCTGAGCAGGGCCCAGGCCTAGAGACCCCGACCAGCTCACACAGGTCTGTCCACTGCAGCCACCAGGGATCTCCTGTCCTTCCGAGCCACCTAGTACTGATTTAACAGCTTTAGCACGTGTTTAGTGAATGCTTACTGTTCAAGTGCCTTCACACACAGCATCTTACAGACTTGAGAAACCACCAGAAGAATGAGGGTTGGGGACCATGGTCTTGGGGACCATCTGCCTCAACTAACCTAGCAAAGTTTATACAGAAAATGCCCTGCATTCTCCTTTGGTGAGTAGCATCTGGGGTTTTAGAAGTTTGTAAGTGGCCGTTTAAGATTCTCCAATGCCCGCACTCCATGTGGAGCAAGGGAGAAATAAACCAAAGACACCAGGGAAGGATCACTCCAGAGGACTCAAGGACCACAGCTACGACAGCCTCCACCAGACTGAGGCCAGCCCAGCGAGGTGGTGTCCAGCTACTGCCACTGACTACATCAGGGGTCCCAACAGAACAAAACTGTAACTCACACAAGAAGACCAATCTTACCGGTCTGCGAGAGATGAGAAAAGCCTGGGAGTATGGCTCCCAGAAACCCTTTTAGCTCAGAAATGAAGTCACTCCTGAGGTTCACCCTTTAGTCAAAGATCAGACAGACCCATACAATGAGACTAAGTGGGCACAGCAGTCCGGGACAAGGGGACGAGAAGGCAGGATGGGACGAGACAGCTGGTAAGAGGGAACCCAGGGCTGAGAAGGGGCGAGTGGTTGACATGTTGCAGGGCTGGCACCCAGTATCACAAAAACAGTATGTGAACTGTTTAATGAGAGACTGTCCTCTGCTCTGTCAACCCTCACCCAAAGTATAATTTGAGAATAAATGGAAATCACACATGCCACCAGCTAGTGAAACCAAGGTAGGATTGGAATGAAACCTCCACATTTACCTGATCCTAGCATGAGGAAGGTCTTTCTAAGCATAAAAAGCACAGAATGAAACCGTAAAGGAAAAGATTGGTGTCTCTGACTGCCCAGAATGTAACCACCACCCCATGCCCAGAAACTTGAGCACACATGTGAAACATCAAATGGCAAATGAGGGAAACGATCACAGCATGCAGCAGAAGGCTGGTGCCCCTTCCTGTGACGAGCTTGCACAAACCCAACCCACTGCCATCAGTCAGTGTCCACTCAGCAGCCCTGCAGGACAGAGCAGAACCACCCCATCAAGTTTCCAAGGAGCGCCTGGCAGATCTGAACTGCTGGGTCATTGGTTAGCAGGTATAGCACTTAACCACTACGCCACCAGGGTGTGTGTGGGACCAAGACACATCGGAGACACTGTCACTGTCCCTACAGACAGGCAGATGAGTAGCTGCAGGGATGGGAGGCAGGTAGACTTGAACTGGAACGTGTGCTCGCAAGTTTGGGGTTTCTGGGGTGAGGTAACATTCAGGACATCGCTGTGATGGCTGCAGAACAGTCAACTGTGGCACTGAACTGTGCTTACCCTGCAGCTGTGAAATGTGTGTTTCATGAATTACGCCTCAAGGTTTAAAACAGAAATGGTCAATCCCACTCAGAATCAGGACGGACAAGATAAGAAACCACTTTTCACCCAGAAGTTGGCAAAGGCTTTTCACATAGTCCCTATTGGTGGGACCACGGTATCAGTGACCAGAAAGTAAGTGGGTAATAACCTTTCTGGAAGGCATGTGAAGAGGATTTATCAAAAACAGGAGACGTGGCGAGTAAGCCCAGGAAAAAAGATGCTCAACATTGTTAGTCCACAGAGAATTACAAATCAAAACCACAATGAGGTAACTGCCTCACGCCCACTAAAGACAGTTACAATTTTCTGAAAAACGGAAAATAAGTGTCATCGAGGCTATCAAAAAATCGGCACCCCTACACAGTGACCCAGCAGTTCTTCCCCTAGGTGTGTACCCTAGAAAAGTGAAACCATGTGTCCACACAAAACGTGTGCCCACATGCTCACAACAGTGTTATTCGTAAGAGCTAAAAAAGTGGAAACGATACAGATTTCTATCAATCTTTAGTTTCCTCTCTGTGACTGTGAATCTGGACATTGCATGGACATGGAATAACACGTGATATGGCTTTTGGGGACTGGATTCCTTCACCTTGCAGCATGTCTCAGGACTTCCTTTCAACCAAAAAAAACCCAATGCCATCACATGGATTCCGACTCACAGCGATCCTACGGGTCAGAGAAGAACTGTCGCACTTTGCGAGGAGCGCCTGGTGGATTTGCACTGCCAGCCTTTTGGGTTAGCAGGCATCATACTTCACCACTGCCCCACCGGGGTTTCCCTTCTACAGCTGATTATTATGTCACTGTATGGTGACACCACGTTTCGTTTATTCATTTCTCAGTTAAGCTAAGGACTGTCAGGGCCTGGGTCGGGGGACAGGGAATGACTGCTAATGCGTACCAGGTTTTTTTTTTGAGGTCATGAAACTGTTCTAAAATCCTATTCTGGTGCTCACTGCACACCTCTGTAAATATAATAAAGATCATTGCACTGTACACATTAGACAAGTGAACTTTATCTGAATAAAGACGTGAGGCAGAAAACTGCTTGAGAAGCACATATGAACCCTTCCACCCAGCACTTCCCCTTCTAGGAATTCAAGCTAAAGAAATCGTCAGAGATAGAAACCAAGATTTATGTGCAAGATGTTCGCCACTGGGTTATCTATATGAGCAAAAAAGTCACAAATGACCAACGGGGGTCTCAACAGTGACTGGGGAGTACAGAAATATCATCTGGCATGTGCGGCCAGCTTAAGGAAGAAGCAGATTTCCTTGAAAAATATTTAAGACACTGAAAAACATTCCAAGTTGGTTAAGTGACAAAAGTAGCTAACAAAAGAATCTGGGATTTTTGTTCAGGGCTGTTTCTAGAAGATCTAATGCACTGCGCACAGCTGGGGCTTCAGACCTAATTGAAATCTGTATGGGGGGGGCGGGCAGGAACTCGAGAAACAAATTCAGACAAGAAAGATTACAAAGCCATTTGCCAAAATGGAAATACCAGTTCTCTCTGGATAGTGAGATTTCAGATGGTTGATATTTTATCATTTCTGGCATGAGCTATTTTTTTTGCAAATTGTAAATACACAATATTTGCCACTTCAACATTTTTCAGGTATACAGTTTAGTGGCATCAATTTCAGTAATCATGTGTGACCACCAACCATAACCCTTGCCCAACTTCCCCTCTCCACAAACACTACTAAAAAACCCCCTTCTTCCCCTTCCTCCCCCACACCTGGTAACAGACTTTGCCCTCGCACAGTGGCTTATTCTTGTGACTTCATGTAAGATCCTACAGATCTGTCCTTTTGTAACGATTCCACGGAGCATGAGCTTTTGGAGGTTCGCTCATGCTGCCCCACAGACTTCGTTCTCTTTCAGTCTGAGCTCTCTTAATGAAACAGGTATTGGGGCCTCAAGCTGGTGGCCCTCAGCAAGCCGGAGCTGGTTTCCTAGATGACACGAAGCCTCCAGATGAGAGGAAACGGCCCCCAGCCCTGAGTGCGCCCTGCAGACAGGCCTGGCTCTAGCGGTACACACGAGGAAGGAGCCCTGGCAGGAGCCACGGCGGCCGGCTGCAGGTGTCTGTCACCCACTAGTTACGGAGGCCGACCCACAGGCAGGAGTCACAGGGGGAACAGGAAAAAGACGTGTGGGACCCCGAAAGGAAGCTGGGGCAGCCCCTCCTACCTTAGGAGGAAGACCCCTCCCCCATCAAGGGCTACCAGCTCCGAAGGCCGGAGACCTCTTTTTGTGCACTTTGGTTTCCTTTTGCCATTCACAAAGGAGTGGGTGGGGGACTTCCAGCCCTGCCCAGTCCAGGCTGCAGGGATGGCGGCGCACCGGGGGAGGCGCTCAGGAAGCCCCTTTTTGAGTCCCTGGGGGCCGGGGAACCACGTCATGCTAGACTATTCGAGTTTGTTTATGGCTCACAAGCCCCCTGCAAGGCAAGTAGTGGTTTCCTCCCCTGTCTCAAATGGGAAACTGAGGCTCAGAGACATCAAGCCTTCTGTCCAGAGCTACACAGCAAGGACGTGAGGTAAGACAGATGGAACCCAAGCCTGTCCGTCTGTCCTTCTCCAGTGCTCGCCCGGCCTCCTCTGATCTTGGACCCTGACCCCAGCCCCTGATCCACAGGTTACTGGTCTTATCCCAGTAACCTCCCCGCCCAGAAAACCCACAACAATAAAAACAGAAACAGGAGACCAACCTCCAAGAAGCCACCAAAGTAAACAGGCCTCTGGGTGCCAGACTGGAAGCAGGCTCCAGGGGCACAGGACAGGCCACAAGGAATTCATTGCGATAACCATCCCCCCCCCGCCGGTTGTGGGCCGCTCTCTCCTTGGAGGATTCACAGCATCTGAGCTGAAGGAAGCTCAGCCATATCACCCCCGCAAGGTTGCAGGCGCTGAGGTTGCAGCTTGGGAGTTCCCTTTAAGCGGCAGAGGACTTTTACAACGGCAAGCCGACAGGACGATAGGACTAAGGGTGGCCCTGTGTGCAAGGAAGCCCTGCCCCCCACCCTCCCTGCCCCCACCTACCCGCCGCCCAGATCAAGCCCCCCAGTTGTCCTTCTCATAGCTCAGGGAAGGTGCAGACCACCTGAGTCACCCAGCAGCTCGGGGCAGAGCCAGGAGGGACCCAGCCCTCACTAGAGGCCCTCTACCCCAGGTCTGCCTAAGACAGTGAATGGGGGTCCTGGGGCCCAAAACCTTATCTCCACACTGGGCACCTGGGATCTATCTTGGCCACGAAGGCTGGCTGGGTGGAAGGAGGTGGCTGGTGGGTAGGGGGGTGCCCATCTTCTTTGTGGGGTTGCGTCAGAGGCTAAGCATGAGCGCTGTGCCCCTGGTGACGTTGGGCTCCACTTCTCGCTGCGTGGGGCCTCGGGCAAGTTTCACTCTGTGCCCCGGATTTGGTATCTGTGAGGTGGCATTCGTGTCCCCACCTCACAGACCCTGTGGTGAAGATGCTACATGATATCCCAAGGGTAGGGCCTACCATGTCAGAAAGGACTGACAAAACAGAAGGACCGCTGGAGCTCAGGGGGCTGTCAGACAGCTGCTCTGACCTGAGGACACGCAGGCACCAGGAGGGCAGGTCACCCTTCCCAAGGCCACACAGCTCGCTCACCAGGGGCCTGAGGAGTGAGCCCTCCCACCACGCGGCGGCTTCCTGCCTGGCCCTCTTCCCCCGCCTCGCCCCACTCCAGCTCGAAGAGGAAACCACCAGGCCCCCGGGCGGATGTCCCTTTCTTTCTGCTTCCTCTTTCCCACATGAGGCCAGAGACCAGCAGCCTCCGCCCTGGCTCCAGGCTCAGGACCCCAGGGCTCATATCCTGGCTCCTTCTACCCCTCTGGGGCTCAGTTTCCTGATCTGTAAAGTGGGTACAATAGCAGTATCAGCTATGAAGAAGGACGATAGGTGCTAAAGGGGCTGATGGAGGTGCTATGCCTGGCACCATGCCCCACCCATAGGAAGTGCTCAGGAAAGGCACACCCATTGATCAGCCAGGCATTCATAAGCACCTACTGCATGCACTGGCCAGACGTCATGCTCACCCACCCAGTCCCCCACCTGGCCACAATCCCACAGAGTTACTATGTCCAGCCCCATTTTACAGACAAGGAAACTGAGGGCAGGTCACCTGCACAAGGATATCTAGCTTGGAAGGGATGGAGTGAGGACAGCTCTGACTCTCATTTGCCCACTGGGACCCACCTGCCCACTGTCTGGGCCTCACCCAGTCCATCTGTCTACTGCAGACCAGACCCCCTCCTCCTGGGGGGACTCAAAGCCTTCGTGCAGGCCAAGCTTTCCAAGGCACCACCACCTCTTCTCCTTGCTCTCCCGGGTCAGCAGCACAGGGCACTCTGGGTTCACCCATCTGCATACGAGATGAGGGGCACTGCCAAACCCCTGGGTATCAGTGTCCCTATGTAAAATGGCAGCACAGACAAGACAGTCTGAAGGAGCTGTCCCAGGTCTGACAGCCTGAAGCAGGCAGGGCTGCTGGCTAAATAGTGCCACTGATAAAAATGGCCACCATCCTCTGAGGACTTCCTACACACCAGGGGCTGCCCAGCTGCCAGGTTTCCAACCCCATCTTGACTCCTCAAAAGCTGTGTGACCTCGAGAAAGTCACTTTCCTCTCTGGGCCTCAGTTTCCCCAGCTGTGAACAGGGCTGCTGGAGGATTCAAGCACTAGAACCTGGTTCTCTGAACATCCCCAATAAATACTGGCCAGAAAGGGAGTTCTGTAGTCCTGGGCTCCAGCTTCCTTGCCAAAAGCAAAGAGGACTGGAAGCACTTACTGATGAAGATCAAAGACTACATAACCTACCATATGGATTATGCCTCAACATTAAGAAAACCAAACTCCTCACAACTTGACCAATAAGCAACATCGTGATAAAAGGAGAAAAGACTGAACTTGTCAAGGACTTCACTTTACCTAAAGCCAGAATTAACAGCCACAGAAGTAATAGTCAGGAAATCAAATGACACACTGCATTGGGCAAATCTGGTACAGATAACATCTTGACAGTGTTGAAAAGCAAAGATGTCCCCTTTGAGGACTACAGTGCTCCTGACCCAAGCCACGGTATTTCTGATCGCCTCACATGCATGTGGAAGCGGGACAAGGAACAAGGAGATGGAAGTAGTAGTGATGCCTCTGAATTATGCTGGTGAGGAATACTGAAAATCCTGCGGCCTCCCGTGAGCACAAACACATCTGTCTTTGAAGCAGTGCACCCAGAATGCTCCTTAGAAGCCAGGATGGAGTATCTATGTCTCGTGTACTCTGGACATGTTATCAGGAGGGGCCAGTCCCTGGAGAAGGACATCATGCTTGGTAGAGGGTCAGTGAAAAGAGAAAAGCCCTCAGCAAGATGGAATGACTCAGTGGCCACCCTGATGGGCTCAAGCATGACACCGATGACCACTACGCAGGACGCGGCAGGGTTTCCTTCTGTTGTGCCCAGGGTCATCACGCGTTGGAACCCTCTCAGAACAACAGGCTCCATCATCACCCTGCTGTGCAGATGAAGACCCAGGCTCCGCCCACAGACCTGCCGGGGCCAGGAAGACTTGGGGAACACCCTGGGGCCAATCCAGTCCTGAGTATATGGGGAAACTGAGGCCCAGAAGGCCACAACAAGCCCTGTCGGTGCCCTGTTTGAAGGTGGATCCCCGCTTCCAAGGGCCCTGCCCCGAGCCCAGCCAGCCGTCCTCTCTTCCCCTCGCCCCTGGCCCAGCCGCTGTCCAGCTTCCTTCCTAGTTTCCCTGAGGCCAGCCCCCTGCAGGCCACATCCCTGCGCAGAGGCTCAGGTGGGAGCACGGCCAGGACCAGCCCAGCCAGGACCAGCCCAGCCAGACCCACCGGCTGTCGTGGAGACGCCAGAGGCCAGGATTTTAACGTGACATCTCTCTGCTCTGCGTTTTTAAATACTGACAACATTTTCCATTCCTGTTGTCACTGTCTGTCTTTAGTGGCCAAATGAAGCACCCTGCCAGCTCAGGAGGTGGCAGTGGCCTTGGGCATGGGGACCCTGACGTCAGCAGCACAGTCTTTTCAGCTGCAGGACCCTGACTGGGACCCTTGGCCTCTCCCAGCCTTGGTTGCTGCATCTGCTAAATGGACCAACTTGACACCTAGGTGCTCTATCAGCACCCTGCTGTGCAGATGTTCACTCAGAGGAGGAAACCCACTGCTCCCCGGTCAGCCCGGGCCCCAGAGATGCCCAAAGGAGTGGGGGCTGCAGGACAAACAGACATGATGGTGGCCACAGAGTCTTCCAGGAGAAGCATCATGCCACTCTCACCAGCCACCTGGCCTCCCAGCTTTTACACTAAGAGCAGTGGGACCCAGCCAGGGCAGCTGGGCTGACACGGAGGCTGTCTCTCCTTTCCCTAGCAGCTGTCCTTCAAGGAACAGAGCTCAGTGTGAACCCCAAGCTCAAGCCCTCAGCTGCCTTCCTCTTCTTTGGCTTAAAGCCACTCACATAGGTAATACCAGGGTTAGAGATCAGAGGCTGGTCACACACCTGGGAAAGCCACCCAGCCTTGTCATCTGGAGAGCAGATCCTCTGTATCACGGAGGAAAAGGACATTCCTTTAGGAACAGCCCTAAGAAGTCTCTGGGGCTGACCCAGCACCCGGTCACACTGAAGCTAGGCGCCCTGCCACTGGGAAGGGCTGGCAGACGTACCATCAGGGCGGCTCAGCTTGCAGGTGACACTCGGCCCCCCAGGCCCCAGCAAGCTAAGCCTGGGCCAAAGGCTGAGCCTGGGCCCCTTGCAGAGTCTCAGTTGGCCCCACCATCAGGATCTGGAAGAGGCCCACACCACAGCCTGGAAATGAATCTGTGTCCTCAGCCCAAGGTCACTGTAGCAGCAACAGTGAGGCCTATGTCTGCTGGGTGTGTGGCAATGCTCGGCACTCAGCAGACATGTTCTACCAGTTAATGCTCAGGACGATCAACCCCAGGAGGTGGGAGCTAAGAGTAGCCCCATTTCACAGAGGAAGAAACTGAGGCCTCTGTCTAAGGCTCCAGAGCCGGCAAAGAAGCTCATTCACTATCCGAACACAGATCTGTCCAACTCCTGACACCTGGTTTACTTTAAGCAGCTGCATTTGTTGTTCAAAGCGAAAGCTCATAGGGAACCCCACTCCGTCACGCAGATCTGACCACACGCTTGGGCCATTATCTGCCTCTCACAGCTTTGCAGATGCCAGACCTACATAAGTGAGGACAAGGAGTTTTCATCTGCAACTGAGTTTTTCCAACAGCTTCCTGCTGTGTCTGGAATAAAACATGAAGGCCTCTAGGTACCCTCCCCTGCATATACTCCCACTCCCCCTCTGCCCTCTGCCCTTTACATGCTCTGCCCACTATGGCCTCTTCTGTTGTTCTTGTTCTCTCTTCAAAACATACCTAAACCCTTTCCCACCAAGGGCCTTTGCCCATGCTGTTTCTTCTGCCTCAGATGCCCAGTAACTCTTACTCAGGGCAAAGATCAAGTCTGAAAGTCACCTCACCTCACCTACACCCTATGATGCTTTCAGAATTGAGAGAGTGTTGATTCAGGATAAAGCTGTCATGGCAGTCCATTAGGAAAAAGCTAGTCCCATCTACAAATACTGCCAGAGCAATGGTGTATTCATACGCAACAGAAGAATGGAGATCCCCTACCTCACACCATGCACACAAAACCAATTCAAGACGGATCCAAGTCCCAAGTGTGAAAACCAGAACAACACAGCTTCTAAAACAAAAGAGAAGTACATACCTCCATGATGCTGGCTAGGCAGAGTCCTTTAAAAGGACACAAAAAGCACTAACCATGAAAAATTAGACATCATGAAAATTAAGAACTCTTGTTCAAAACGTGGTAAACCCACATGTGTCGGAATAGAACTGCTCCACAGGATTTTTAAAGGCTGACTTTTCAGAAGCAGATCGCCAGGCTTTTCTTCCAAGGCATCTTTGAGTGGACTCGAGCCTCCAACCATATGCACCACCTAGAGGCTCCAAAGACCCCATTAGGGAAGTTAAAAAGCAACCCACAGAGAAGATGATAATTACCATGCAAAGAAAATATATCCAGATTATGAAAAACACAGTCCTACAAATCAGCTAGAAAAAAGACAACTCAATACAAAATAGCAGATATTTCACAAAAGAGTAAATGCCCAAGGCCAACAAACAAAAAGGTGCTGAAACTCAGGAGTCATGAGGGCCACACACAACAGGGCCGCACACAACAGGGCCACATGGGGACACCAGTCTGTACTCACCCAAATCCAGAAAGCTAAGTCCACTGCTGTGGAACCCACTCTAATTCACAGCAACCTCACAGGACAGAGTAGAACTGCTCCACGGGGTTTCCAAGAGGCCGCCAATGGATTCAAACTACCAACTTTGGGGTCAGCAGCCCTGATTAGAGCGTCTTTGTGCTGTGCCGCCTGGGCTCCCCGCCCCACCGGGAAGGCTGCAGCGAGAAGCCTGCAGTACCCAGGGCCAACAAGGACCAGGACCAGCTGGAGCTCTCTGACACTGCTCGTGAGCACGCAAAATGATGCCTCCACTTTGAAAAACCGGTTGGTGGTTTTTTCCAAAGTTAAAACGTGCACCTACCATAATATGACCCAGCAATCCTACTTCCAGGAACCTACCCAAGAGAACTGCAAGTGGACGCCCACACAGAGACCTAGACACAAATTTCCTAACAGCTTCGTTCCGCATCATCCCCGAGTAGAGACAGCTCAAACACACGAGAGCTGAGTGGACAGACCACTTACGGTACATCCGCACCACAGGACTGCTGTCATCAGCTGCGGAGGACCCGAGTCCCACTTCACGGCCCCCCCTGCACAACTGAAGGCAACGCGGCCTGGCTCTGTGCCCTCCCCTGTGGGCAGCAGCGAATGGACCGCTGTGATTCATACGGTTGTCACTGGCCAATTTTCGGAAGTAGGTGGCCAGGCCCTTCTTCCCAGTCCATCTCAGTCTGCAAGTTCAGCTGAAGCCTGTCCAGCATCACAGTGACACATCAGTCCCCACTGACAGACGGCTGGTGGCCGTGCATAAGGCGAAGGGGTCAGGAGTCAAAGCCGGGTCCCCGGCACGGCAGATGAATACTGTACCACCACGCCCGCCCTGCGTCTGTATGACAGGAGAGTCTCCAGCAGTAAAATGGAACAAGTTACTGGGGCGCGCACAGACCAAGGGATCTCACAAACACACAGGATGAAAGAAGCCAGGAATAAGGGCGCCGAGCTGCAATTCCATTTATACAAAATTCCAGAGCTTTGAACTTCAAACAGTTCAGTCTCAGCCATTGTAAATAAGGGCAGCGCAGGCTCTGCACAGCCACCAACTACGCTGTCCATGACGTTCTGACTAAAGCAGGAAGCCAACAGCAGTGCCCTGCTCCAAGGTGACGGCCAACTACGCCCCTCAATGTCTCAGGGCTCTGACACAAGACACTGGATTATTGGTAGAACGAAGGAGAGCGAGCCACAGGGAGCCCTGGTGGTGCAGTGCTCAGGGGCCTGACTGCTAACCAAGAGATCCGCAGTTCACATCCGCCCGCCACTCCCTGCAAACACTGTGCAGCAGCTCTACAATGTCCTGTAGGTCAGTGTGAGTCAGAACTGGTCTGACAGCAAAGGGTCTCAGTTCAGGGGGGGGTGGAGACCAGTGGGCCTTCATTCATTCATGGGTCGGGGGCCTCTGAAGGTATACATCCATAAACAAATGTGAGATTATAAATTGTAACATGTACTTTCCAGGAAAAGTAAGGGTTCTCTGGAAGCATAACCGGGGCCCCCTATCTGACTGGGTCGGGCCAACACACATTGGAAGCAGTGCCATCAGCCACATCTCTGAGCACTGCTCAGTGCTCAAGGCACTGCTGTTTGCTCCTACTCAGGTCAAAATGCCACAAGCAGTGGATCTGGTTACCATGCAACACGCATGCTGCCCTTGTTTACAACAGCCATGACTGAACGGGCTCAAATCCCTGCTTAGAGCAAGGAACTCTATCTAACCCGTGTGTTAGGAGTCGACACACAGGTGGGGGGTACAGGGCACAGGCTTGCAGTTCTTGGAAGGAGCCCTCTGATGTGCAGGGGTCCCTTGGGGATACAGGCATGTAAACCTACACTATGCTGTGCTCTTACGAGACACTCTGTGGGCACTTCAGGACATACATGTTACACCCTAAAGAAGTTTAAAAAGGCTACTCATATAAGAAGCTTCGCTGACAATACCCAACCCAATCAAATGGGGCCCCCAGTTATGCTCCCAGAGAACCCTTTTCTTGGAAAACACCTGTCACAGTTTATAATCCCACATTTGTTTATGAATTTATACCAACAACAGCCCCCAACCAATGAATGAGTGAACATCAGTCTCCACCATCCAGGCTGTAAGACTTTCACGCTGGTAGCAGGTCTGCTTTGCTCACACTGTGGCACAAGCCCCCAGCACACAGGAGGACCGCAAAGAAGAATCAAGCATTAAAGGAAAAGGCACACAGTCCCATCAACCCAAGGACGGAGAGTGCCAGGTATACAGAACACCATGACCTTTCAACCTCAACTGAAAGGATGGAATTAAGTCACCTGCAAAGGACAGCGACATGTTTAAAACGTGAAAGAAAATAAAACTCAGTCAAAGCACGGGAATGCAACAGAATTCCATAGCAGTTCTGAACCCTCCAGAGACACAACTGTCCCTGTCACGGTAATCCGTCTGTTGAAAGTGTCCAAGGACCATGCACCATCTATCACCAGCCTACAGGATGCTCACATACAGATCTAAAAGACCCCCCGGACATCCTACAAAATCTGTGACCAACACACCCCCAAATCAAAACCAAGGCTGCCCCACACCACACAAGGCAAGGGAGACCTAATAACTAAATGAAACATGTTGTGGCTGGGATCCCGGGGTAGAAAAAAGTATTAGAGGAAAGCTCACAGGATCTCATGTAGCGATATTTGTTCCTTAGCCGTGACCAACGTGCCACGTTGTGGCTGCTGTGGAGTCAGGACGCATGGAACCCACAGGGTTTTCACGGCTGTGACTTTCACAGGACACTGCCAGGTCTTTCTTCCAACGCGTCTCAGAGTAGGTCTGAACCCGCAACCTTCTGGTTAGTAGTCGGCGGTTTAACCATCTGTGCTACCCAATCAAAAACCAAACCCACTGCCATGGAGTTGGTTCCTCCTCATGGCAACCCTACAGGACACAGCAGAAGTGTCCCCTAGGGTTTCCAGGGAGCAGCTGGCGGACTCCAACTGGCGACGTTTAAGTTAGCAGCCAGTCTCTTCACTACTGGCCGCCAGGGCTCCCAGGCTGCCCAGGATCCTCTAAAGGTACCACAGCAGCACAGATGTTTACACTAAGGGACCCTGGGTGGGTGTCAATGGGAACACGCAGCATCGCTGTACTAGCCTTACGGCTTCTCCATAAACCTACTATCAACTTAAAATAACTTTTAAAAAAAAAAGGTATCCTGCCTCTGAGCACTTTGCAACCACATGCCAGAACGCTGTCACCGTCCACACCAAGCCACGCGGTGACTGGCGCGGCACGCTGTGTGCAACGCGCACAACTGGCACTCACCTTGGGCGGGTCAAAGAGTTCCAGCATGCGGTCCGAGCCACCGTCTGGGCCGCCCCCGCGCCGCAGGGCCAGCCGCCCCCGCTGCCAGCGCGCCCCACTGTCCATGGAGGCCTCGTCAGCCAGAGTGTAGTGCAGCACCGCCTCCTTAACGGCCTCAGGCGGCTGCTCTCGAGTCCAGGGCAGGAGCTTCCGGGCCAGGCCAGGTCGCACCGGGGCCTCGCTCGCCTCACCTGCGGCACAGGCTCCGGGGACTCCAGGCAGCTCCCCAACTGAACGGCGGCGAAAGATGTGGCGCAGGCTGCGGCGCAGGTGCTGGAGCGCGCAGGGCCCGGGCGGCCGCGGCGGGGCCAGCTCCTCGGAGCTGCGCGCCTTGGGCAGGGTGGGGGCGGCGGCGGGGCGCGGGTTCCCCTCGGCAGAGCCCGCCTCCGCCTTAGCCGGGGGCCCGCGGCCGGTCTCTCGGTAGTCCCGCGCCGGGGCTCCGGGCGCGCGGCCCTCGCACACCTCCCGGCAGAAGTAGCGCTGGAAGAGGTCGGTGAACTGCAGCGAGACCAGCTCGGCGCGCAGCGGCGCGTGGTGCGGGTGGTCGCGGGCGAAGAGCCAGTACTGCCGGGCTAGCTCACGGGCCGTGGCCACAGCGTGCAGCTCGCAGAACTCGCTCCAGCCCCGCGGCGGCGGGGAGGCTGCTGCCGTGGCCGAGGGCACGCTGGTGGAGGAAGCAGAGGTCGCGGAGGAGGTCGCGGCAGGCTGCAGTGTGGGACCGTTCATGGCGGAGACCGAGGGGGCGCGGCCAGGCTGAAACACACAAGGGGGTGTGGGGCAGGAGTGAGCGCACAGGAAGCAAACGGCTACTTGAAACAACAGCCCGTACATAGTCAAAAACGTCAAAACACTCATAATACCCAGTGCTGGTGAAGATGCAGTGAAATGGGCACTCGCAGACAGTGTTGCTGGTCCTGACAGGTAACTTGGCAGGACGTAGTGCTGACCTGTTAACTCCACTTTGAAGTCTTCAATTCCACTATCAAATAATCTGGCTCATTTGTACAATGAGAAATTATGAGGTCACACCTCACAGGCATTCCCTGAGGCGATGTTTCTCACAGGAAAAGTTATTAGGTACAACCTACGCGTCCGTCGGCGGGACGAAAATAAACTGGTACCTCTGTAGGAACGGCCTTCATCGGTCCGAAAGGATACGGAAGACCAATGCTGCCAGCTCAGAGAGATCTCTAACACAGGCAAGAAAACAAACCACCAAACCATGCAACATGGGTATCTATCAGTGTAAACACACACAAAACTAACCTACCAGTGTTTATGTGCACATAAACGCACATAAGTAAATTTAAATACAGGCAAGGAAGATCTAGCTGGAACAAAACCACCCAGCAACAGCAGTGACCTCTGAGGAAGAGCCAGAATTGGGGTACAGAGGAAAGTAACCAGGAAGCCTGTCAACTACTTCTCCCTAAAAAAATACAAAGAACAGGGACTCTGGGGCCTGGGCTCAATTTCCAGCACCAGTTACCAGAGTGTGACCTTATGGGAGTTACTTAATTTCTCCCAGCCTTGGTTTCCCCACCTGCAAAATGGGGATCGTAATTGTACTGTCTCATAATGTTATCAGGATTAATACATGTAAAGGCTTCAGCACCTAATAAATGTTTAATAAAAGCCAGCTGTTGTTCTTGTGATGTCTCTGAGTGGTGGTGCAAACAGTAAGAGCACTCAGCTGCTGACCCAAAGGTTGGAGGTTCAGTCCACCCAGAGGTACCTCCGAAGAAAGACCAGGCCGTGTGCTTCCCAAAAATCAGCCACTGAAAACGCTACTTGGCACAGTTCTACCTGGACACCCCCGGGGCTGCCATGAGTCGGATTCGTGTTCTGTTGTTGCTGTTCTTGGTTATAGCTATTTAAATGTTACAGACCGTATTACCCATCCTAGGCACAAACAATCAAAAAGGAACATCTTAACACAGCAGGAGAAAGCCCCAATAGCTCTTTCTGTGCCCATCACGGCCTTGGGAACTCTATGGGCTGTTTTGCTCTGTCCTGTAGGGCTGCTGTAAATTGGAATGCACTCTACCCAACTCCACCTACAGCAGGGTTCACTTGCCTATCAGTAAGACTTCCAACAGGGACAAAGGTATTTCCTGCTCTGATGGGGGAATCTCAGGACTGGTAGAGACAGGCATCTGCCCACCAGCTGGGGGTCCATTTCCTCCCATACCCCACTGGTCCCTCCTCAGGCACATGTCATCAAGATGGCACTGAAGCCACCACGCACCGCTGTCTGTGGTGCTGAATGGCTGCTCCCCCTCTTCCCCCACCCCACCTTCCTTCCTCCCTCTCAGCCTGGTCAGGCCTGGGCCCCCTGGGGACCACATACATCTCCAGACCTGGCCTCCCCTTTGCCAGGCACATGAGGCCCTCCACGAGGTTATCCTGAGTCAACGGTGCCCTCTGGTGCTTCTCCCTCACTGGAAGGTGACAGGAGCTGGGAGCACAGGTTGCTGAGCCACACAGGCCTGGGTGCAAATTCCAGCTCCACCCATTCTCTCATTCACCCCATCCAAGTGTTACTGAGAATCTACTGGGTGCCAGCAAGCCTGGGGGCACAAGTGGTTTGTCACTGAACTCAGAAAGGTGGCTTGGTGATACAGTAGTTCATCACTTGGCTGCTAACAGAGAAACTTGGCAATTTGAGCCCACCAACCACTGTGCAGGAGAAAAGACCCAACAATCTGCTCCCATGAAGATTTACAGCCTAGGAAACCCTATGGGGCTGTTCTACCCTATCCCACAGGATTGCTGAGTCAAAAACTGACTCAATAGCACACAACAAGAGCTAAGGGTTGGCAATTCAAACCGACCCTATGTCTCCAAAGAAGAAAGGCCTGGCAAGTGGCTTCCATCAAGATTATAGCTACAAAAAAACCTATGGAGCTCTACTCTGTAACAGATAGGGTCACCAAGAGTTGAGGGCCAGCCTGATAGCAGCTAATGATGACACTGTGGACCAGGCACAGTGCATGGCCCTGGGGACACAGGAGTGAGCCAGACAGATAAAGCCCCCTAATGTGCTCACTGACAGGGAATGTATACTGGCTATGTGGCCTCTGACGCCTGCCTATTCCTCCCCAAGCCTTGGTTTCCTCTTTTGCCACGGGAGAGTAAGACACATATGTCATGAGGTAGTTGTAAAGGACTCCCTAAAACAGGACTCAAGGCAAAGATTTGAACTGTGAAATCAGAGTTCTTTCCCCTACATCCCACTTCATGTAGCCTCATTAGGACACACAACCCTGCAGGGCAGTGACAAGGACCGTGAGGGCTGCCTCCACCTCCTACAAGCCTGCAGTGACCCTGCAGCTCATGGCAGCAGCATACACAGGCACTGCAGAGTGCGTGCCTCTGCACCCCACAGTGCACACCAGGGTACTCAGTGTCCATCTTCAGTTAGATGGTCTGTCCAAACTGCTGGGTGCAAGGGAAGGAAGATGGTCCATGTATGCCCTGGACCACCACGCTGTCACAAAAACCACACCTGAGAAGGGTCCTTGGTCAACCCCTGACCTGGGGAAGAGGCGATTGTCCTGGTCCTCATGGGCTGGAGGTGTGCAGAGAGCTCTCAGAACCCAAGCCCAAGCTGTTGTCCACCTGGGCAGCCCTGCATGGTCCAACCATCCCACCACACTGGCTGCCCCAGGGCCTTTGCATGACCTGTCCCCTGGCCAGTCAGCTTTCCATCTGCTTCCACAGCAGCTGAGTCAAGACCTGCATTTGACCTTCAGCACACCCAATCAAGATTGGTAATCATCTGAGCAACCATCTTCCCGTTGGACTTTGAGCCCCATTTGACCAGGAGCTACTCCCACCCTACTCCAGACCCTGACACAGAATAGCTCTGTAAATGCTTGCTGGATGAATCAACGTTACCAGTCAAACTTGCAACCTGTGGCTCTTCTAGCAAACATGTGGTAGCCAGCACCCCCCAGGAGTCACCCCTCACTAGGCCAGCCTACCTTCTGAGCATCCTGGGCCTTCACCTGTGCCCATCCCTTGGCCCAGAACACCTGCCCATGCCAAGCTTTGTATGCCAGTGTGCCAAAGCTACAACTCCAGTGCCAAATCCTGGCAGAAGCCTTGCCCAGAAGAGCCGCACCCCCACGAACTTGCTCACTGCCTGACCACTGGCCAGGGGCCATCCTCTCTGCGCCCCGTCCCCCGATACCTCCATAAGAACAGCACCAACCACTGACTGCACACTTGGTACACGTCAGGCGGGCTTGCAACCACTTCTGCAAAGCCTCCACGGTCTCAGACTTCGCAGCAATCAGAGGCAGCAGGTCTCACCATCGCTTCCACTTTACAGACAGGGAAATCGAAGTACAAAGTGCACAAGGCATGAAGTACACTTCGTGGTATGTGGACACCTCTACATGGAAAACCGAAAGGAAAAATTGGTTGTCCTCAGGTGGATTGTGATTGTAGCCTGAGAGGTTTCAGTCAGACGGGACTTCCAAGGCACAGCTGGTAGATTCCAACTGCCGACCTTCTGGTTAGTAGGTGTAGCTCCCAACCACTGTGCCATCAGGGCTCCGCTCCCCAAAGGCCTGCTCAGTGCCCAAACGCACAACGCAAAGCATCACTCTCCACCAAGCATTTCCTGAGTGAATGGTGAGCTGCAGTGGGGAGCAAGGGGTGTGAGGCCTGAGTCAGCACTTTGGGGAGTCTGGCCTCAGCTTCTGATCCAGGTCCCAAATCTACCAGGTGGTCAGGAAAATAGCCAGAGTGAGAAACAGAAAACAATGGTAACTTCATAAATGACATTAGTTCGGGTTTTCTATGTGTCTTTCTCTGTACTGAATGAACACAAGCACTCCTTTAATCCCCATGGGGAAGGGCGAGGTCTAACATTTTATCCATTTCACAGATTCAGAAAACTGAGGCACAGGAGGAGCAGCTTTCCCTGGGTCACACAGCTAGAAAGGAGTAGCACTGGAGTGGGAACCTGGCTCACTTGGCTACAAGTACTGGCTATAAATGTGAGTGAAGTTACTGTCCCTCTGCCCCCACCTGGGCCAGCACCCCTAGCCCAAGGCTGACAAGCATCTCATTTCTGCCGATACTGCCCCTCCGATGCTCTGGAAACATTACTGGCACAAATCAAGGAGTTCCTCAGTTTGACAGGGTCATGCTCCCAGCTCACACCAACCAACCCGAGCACCAAGTGGTGGCACTCAGGGAAACCCAGAGGCCATACCTCTAGACACTCCTTTGTGGTGTGGCCATGGACCAAACATAGGTTCACATCCTGCCTCTGCCACCTCCTCACCATGTGATGTAGAAAAAGGGCCTTCACTCTCTCAGCCTCAGTATTCTCATCTGTAAAATGGACTGATGTTCACTTGGCAGTGGCTAGGAGCACTCTAACAGCCGTCATCTGCTAGATGCTTGGCATAGGGCTCAAGAAAGTGATGGCTGGTGCTGCTTTATTACTTTACTGTTGGAATTAGAAAAGCAGATACTTAGATACTTCCTTAAAGATTTATAGCCTTGGAAACCTACCAGGTAGTTCTAAACTGTCTTATAGGGTCACTGAGTCAGAATCAACTAGACAGCAGTGGGTTTGATTTTGGGTAGACAGTGGTGCCCTGGCTTCAAGGAATGCCAGGCCTGCCCACCACAAGAACTTGAGGGGGTGCGGGCCTTGTGGGCTGGGCTGGGGGCATCAAGGGAGCCCAGACAAAAGGCCTTCTCAGGGGAGAGGTGGCTGTTTGGATGGCTCCAGCAGGAAATCACCAGGCAGAGCAGTCAGCTGCAGCCTGGGCTGAAAGGGGCTGCACCGGGGAAGCTTCCTGGCCAGGCAGGCAGCCAAGGCACAGGAAGGCAGTCTCCTCCCTGGGGCCTGGTTTACTGAACACATACTATGTGCCAGGCACAGATGGAGAACAACTGATCAAGCAAGGCCAACTCCGGGATCAGTGGCTGAGTTCTCTGCTGGAAGCAATTCTGAACCGAGATCCCCCCTTCCCAGTCCCAGTCTGAGGCATGTGAGTGGGGAGGGACTTTGGGGCACCTCTGCCCCACCCCCAGCTGAGCTCCCAGGAGCCTGGGCAGCCAGAGGGATAAACAGCCTTCTAGACAAAGGAATCTTCCCTGGGGTATTCTCAGGGCTAAAAGCAGAAGTCCCAGCATCCCTCTTCTCTCTCACCCTCAGCCTAGGGTGGCTGCTGGGGTCTTGGCACAGGGGTCAGGATGGCAGTGGCACCCTGGGCACCAAGTGGGCCATCTCCAGGATTCCCCAAGGTCCTGCAGCTAGGCGAGGGACAGAGACAATCTCTTCTGGGTGCGCCATGGCACCAGCCCCCAGTCCTGTCAGCAAACACTTGGAGGCAGCTAACTCCCTGCCCGTTGGAGGACCCAGCTGGGGGGCGGGTGGGGTCAGTCTGTGTCCCAGGAGCACAACTGTGCTTTCCAGAATGCCTGCTGAGGGAGTCTTGGCAAGGACCTTGAAGCTGAAGCCTTGCCTCGGTGGTTCCTATTCAGTTACGCCCACCCTAAGGGACCCTCCAGCCTCCATGGGAGACGGTGAGAACCTGTAAGAGCTGGAACAGCTGGAAACCCCCGGAGCTGGCTCTGCGCTATGGGACCCACTCACACCTGTGACCCAGAGATGGGGCTCACCAGTCTCTCCCATCCTAACCATCCCAATAATTAACTGTAGATGCTAAAGGTTCCTTGTTAATCACCAGACCCAGGTGCAGAGAAAGCGTTCCTGCCTTGGGAATTCTACCTGAGAGGCTTGGAAGTTTCTTACTGAGGTCAAATTCACATAACATGAAATTTACAGTTTTATCCATTTTAAAGAGTACAATTCAGTGATTTCTAATACATTTATAATGTCATGTAACCACAACACACTAATTCCAGAACATCTTCATCCCCCAAAAACCAGGGGGAAAGGGAAAAACGTTATTGGGGAGGATGTTTTAAATTGTGTAAATAAAATTAAGAGCAGTTGATCAGACCACACCAGCCCTAGGGTAGAGGCTGAGAAGCCCTTGATTGGAAGCAATTATTAATTAAGTGAATAATTTTTAAGTATGAGTTAAAGTTAAAACAAACCAGTTCAGATCCCTCCCCATCCCAGAGGAAAAGGGAAAAATCTTATACCCCTTCTAGTAGTCTAGTATGGTATCTAGCCCTCCAAACCTTCCAAGTCTCCCTGGAATGGAGTCAACCTTCAAGTTAAGGAAACTGAGGCTCTGAGAAAGAATGCACTTCACCCACTGATGGAAAGCAGCAAGCCCAGAACTGCTGCATCCCTGCACCTCTGCACTCCTGCACAGTTCACAGCTGTTTGGGCAGAGGTCCACACCTACAATGGGAGCCACCGCCTCCAGGGAGGCCACCAGGTGGACTCCATGCTACAGGGAGCATTTCTGTCTTCCCCATGCACAGTACCAGCCACTCCAGCAGTCCAGATCCCTGTCCAAGGAGGCCCCAAGAGCTAAGATGATTCCACTGCCCTGCGCACCATCTCCAGCGTCACCGAGAAGCCCCAGGAACATCTATGAGGCAGCACAGTGTGGCAGGGCAGGAAAAATCCTCTAGCTTCCTGTGCCACCACCCCAGCCTGACACCCACTACCATCCCAGCTAGGCTTCTGAGACCATCTCCAGACTGGGCAGTGCCCACCAAACTCCATAGGTAGAGAAGAAGAGAAGGGTGAGACACTGTCACGGGGGGCCTTTCAACATGCCCCTCCAGTGGTGCAAGGCCAGCTGCTTTGGGGTTTCCGGAAGGGCACACTGAAGCCCTCCTAGGTCTGGGCACCTGTCCACGTGCTCCCATGATGGCTGGAGACCCCTTTTGTGTCCACCTTCACCAGCCTCCCAGGCACCCATAGCCAGGCCCCCCGGACGATATCCCCCATCAGGCACCCCATGAGTCAGCTCCAGGACGAGCAGGGCACAGACTTCCTCCCTCCCAGCCCTCCCTGGGGACATGTGTCGTGGGCAGCAGCCGGCTCCCCCTTTGGCCAGCTGGGGGGAGGCCACATCCGGGTGGGTCTCTAGGGGCTCCAGGCACGGCTCACAAGGAAGCCCACAGCCCAGCCCCCCTGGCCGACCCCTGACAGGGTGGCGTGGGAGGAAAAATCCAGACATCTGCTCAGCTGCTGGATTTCCGGCCAAGGCGGGGCTGGGGGACACCAGCAGGACCTGCTCACTTAGGAAAGTGCCCCCTGCCCCAAGCTGGGTAGGATGACACTGGAAATGGCAACCCAGTAGGGGCCAGCTGATCCCTCTAAGCCCTGACCAAGGAACAGTGGCCACTCAGGTCACAGGACCCAAGTTAGTGGGTGTCCAACTGTGGCCATGGTCCAGTTACCAACCCTTGGGCCTGCCTGATCCCCCGGGAACCTCAGGCCCCAGGAGGCAGAGGGCTGGGATGCAGGGCTCCTGGGTCCAATTAGCACTGACTCAGCAAGTGACCCCAGCTGAGTCACTTCCCTTGGGGAGCCTGCTGGCCTCAGTTTCCTTGGGGAAGGCGGGGAGCTGGGAATGGGGATTGGCTGGGAAAGTGTCCCTTGTCCTACACCTCTGGAATCTCCCAGACAGGCTCCTCTCCTGCCCCCACAGCTTCCTGCCCTGCCCAGGGGAAGGTGCTGAACACGTGTGGAGCCCAGAAGCCCATCTGCCCAGGAAACTTGACAATTAGGTGTGAGCTCCCAGGGACTAACAGCTTCTTTAGCTGGAACTTTCAAGACCTGACTGTAGGTGTGGCACTGTGCATGTCCGTTCTCCGTCAGTGGTAATTGTTACCCCCACTACACAGATCAGAAGAACCTTAGCTCAGAGAGGTTGAGAGACCAGGCCGAGGTCACACAGCTATAGTAACTATAGCCAGCCTGGTTCCAGTCCCTACTCTGTGCCAGGCGCTCTACCGCCCAAGCTGATATCCTTGGTCTGCACAGCCACCTACAACAGGGTGAAGTTCTGGTCCACTCCCGACCCTGTGCAGGGGAGGCCCAGAGAGGTCAGGTCACTATAACTGAGTGCTGGTCATCCAGCACTTGACTGCTAGCTCATCAAAGCTAAACTACTAGTAGTAGTTAAACTACTACTAACAAATTGGCTCAGAGAGGTTAAGTGATCAATCCAAGGATGACCAGCAGTGGGGTACCGAAGTGCCAGGGCAGCTCCCTGCTGGGTCTCCTGGGAGCCCCCTACTGGAGCCACCTTGGCTGGGGAAGGTGCCCTGTCTCCCTCCACCAGGGGCAGCCCCTGCCAAGTGCCTCCATGCTTCCCTTCTCCCCTAGGTTATGCCCTGGAAGAGGCTCCACCACCCAGGCGGTGGCGAGTGTCCATGCTGGCACAGCTGGACCCGGACACCCAACAGTCCCCATGGGCTGACCTGCTCCGAGGTGGGGCTACCCAGCAGCTGCCTGTCCCAGGCTGCCGCCTTATCTGGAGCAGCTCTACAGGATGTAATTTGTCCTACAGATGTCTGTTTATCAGAGAAGGCTGAAGCCCAGGGAGGAAAACAAGCTGGGCAAACAGCCACAACAACAACAACAAAAGATTATAACAGTGCCGTCTCACTGTCACTGCTCTTCTGGGCCGAGTCATTGTAAAAAGTCACTCATGTTGCCCACAGCCCTAAGAAGGAAGAACTATTATCATACTCCTTTGCCAGATACGGAAACTGAGGCTGGGATGGTTAACACCATCACGCCAACAGCCCTGGTCTGCAAACTGCTCCCAAAGACTCAGGGGAAGCTCAGTGCTGCAGGTGCTCAAGGCACGGGGATATGGGGGCATTCCACAGCCGGGAGCACCCCCACTAATGATGCGAATGACATAAACAAGAACCACCTGGAATCATTTGGAAAAGGCCAGCGGGAAGGGCTGCACAGCCTGATGTGTAATCACCGTCACCTGAGTTATACATGTAGAAATGCTTAAGCCGGCCCGTTTGCTGTGTATATTTTCACCACAATCAAAATGAGAAATTTTTAAAAACCACTACCATTACCTGTAACTGAACCTTTTCTCTGTGCCAGTTAAGACGTTGCTTTTCACAAACCGGCACATTACATCTCCACCACCACCTGCTACGGACCCGTTTTACGGAGGGGAAAACTGAGGCTCACACATGTCACCTGCCCCACTTCCTGAGGGAACGAGACACGGAGAGATTGGAACCTGAGTCTCCAGGATCCTCCTCTGTCACTGCTGAGTCCTGCAGCCCTCAGACCGCAGCTGCTGATACTTCAGGGCCCCCGCTGGCTGCAAGGGGACTCAGAGAAGTTCTAGGAATAATCACCCTTTGCCTCCTCCAAAGGGGGTTGTGGGAAAAAGCGCTGCAAAAGCGTATTATAAACCCTTCCAACTTCCCCAACGGGCCCTGGCCTCTGGTCCCCTGACCTCAGCCCGCCCAGGCGGCCTGTGCCTGCTCTCCCCCCAATTCCGGCTGAGTCTCCAGCCCCCGCAGGTCCCTGGGAGCCTCGCAAGCTGTTTCCGCTCCCGCCGCCAGGTCAGGGATGGGAAATCCAGACACAACTCGCGCGCGCGCATCCCTGGAGACTCCTGCGGGAATTCGGACTGGAAATGGGGCCAGGGGACGGCCAGCCTTGCCCTGCCTGGCAGCTAGGGGGTGACCGGGGATGATCGTCTCCTAGGCAAACGAGGTTCAGGTCAGATCTCAGCCCTTTCCGCCCCCGAGGCTGGATGGACCTCGGCCCGGGAGGCATGCCTCCCCAGGCTCTCCGCTCCGGAGCCCCCGCCTGCCGCCGGATTTCACTTCCTCCCACTCAGGCGATCCCGGCCGTGCCTCCCTCCTTCGGAGGCCCCCAGCTGCAGGCAATGACCTCCTCACCTACATCATCGTGGCCAGGGAATGGGGAAGAGAAACGGGAAAATGAGGAAACTACAGAAAAAAAGCAGAGGACGGGCAGGCAGGCCTCCACCCCAGTTCCTCAAATGCAGCCTCCCCCGGCAAAAGCCCCCACGGTCAGAGGGAAGGAAGAGAGGGGATTTCTGCAACAGGCTTTCGAGGCCTCAGAAATACCCTCCCGGCTGCGCTAACCTGAGGCCAAGTCCCCCCTATTTTGTGTGTGTTTTTGGCGAGAGGCATTCCCCAGGAGCCCCGGGCCCGCGATCAGAAGGGCCCAGCCCAAGGACAGCACGACTGTGGGCTCCTTCACACCCAGTGAACCCCCAAGTTTAGCTGTATGGACACCCGGCCTGGCCCAACCCGCAGGCCAGGGAGTGGGGCTTCCGGAGTCGGGGCCACTAACCTCTGAGCCACATGGCCTGGCCTTGGGGAGCCGGGTGGAGCCTCGCGCTCCGCTCACCGGAGGGCTCATCCATTCCCACAGCCTCAGTTTGACTGCTTTCACTTTCAAGGTTCCAAGTGGTGACCCTCGACCCTGCCTTACCAGGCACCAGTTGCAGGCAGCGCTGTCTTTGGGGGACTATGGATGTTAGCCATACCTCTGCCAGCACCTTCCCCCTCCAACTGCCTTCGCTAACCCTAATACATCCTAACACGTGTGTGGGTGGGATGAAGGCTAGGGGATGTGTCAAGAGCCAGGTAATGGTCCCCCTGTACACCCAGTCGGAATGAGCTGCAGGCAGTATTTGCGGATGTTAGGGGATGTGCAGAAGCTGAGGAGGACCGGCTACGGGGCCTCCTGTTCCCCCATTAAAGCCCTCCTAACCCCGGAGGAGGGCAGAGCGAGGAAAAGACGGGCTTACCTGACAGAGAGGGGGTCCGGGCCCGGCCAGCCCATGGCGTCGCGCGCCCCCGGCCCCCCAAAGTCGGAGGGGGCGGGCGGAACCCCGCCCCGGGTGCGTCCTCTCCCGCGCGCCGGCGGCTCGCTCGCGGCTCGCTCGCGCGGGGCTAGGCAGGAAACCCAGGCTCGGAAAATGGCCAGCGACTCATCATTTCCGCTGCCAGCGCATGACAGTTGCGGGAGGATGCGCCCCCGGACCGCCGCCGGGGAAACTTTACTGCCGCCGCTGTCGCCCCCGCGAGCCGCGACAGTCCGGGCAGGCGGGCGGCCGGGCGGAGGCGTTGGCCCGAGCCCATGCCGCCTCGCGCCGTTATGTAAAGAGGAACGGCGGCTTCGGCGCAGCCCGGCGGGGAGGGCGGCAGGAGGCGCGGCCAGAGCGAGGCGGGGTTACGCCGGGCCACGCCCCGACACGCCCGCCAGCGGGAGATTCTCTTGGAAGAGGCGGTACCACGGCGAGCCTCTTAGGGGCGTAACCCGAACTGGCCCTGCCCACCAACCCTGCTCCTCCCTCCCGAGATGCCTAGACATGGTCCGCTGAGGGGCTGGGCCTTGTGAAGCCACACCCACAACTCGCCACCCTATTCGCCTCGCGCAGCCTGAAGATGGGAAGAGACGGCCCGAGGGGTGGGACAACCCTGACTCCACCCATCCAACCTCCCGCGGGCAGTCGGAAGCCTCGGTCAAGAGGGGGCGGGGTCTGGTTAATGGGCGTGTCTAGAGGCGGGGCAAGACCGAGTCTCTTGGCCTCGAGGGGGCGTGCCCACCGACTCCCTCCCCCTAGGCCTTATCACCGCGCGCCGGGTCCGCAGTGCAATAGCTGCGGCCACTTTCATCATCGCAGAGAAGGGGAGCTCAACCCCGCCCGGCCCCGACTGCCCGCGACTCTGCTGAGCTGCCGCTACGGCCCCAGCCTCCTAACCTGGGCTCCTCCCGCCCCTTATCCCCAGCTCTGTTCTGGCCGCTGTCGGTGCCGGTGTAGACCACCCGTCCCCCAGCTCCAGGAGGGCGGTGTCTTTCTCCTGGAAGCCCTCCTGGACTGCTGGCTTACCATGCCCTCTGAGCCTCCCATTCCCTCCCCGGGCTACTGTCGTTGGTGGTTAGCACCCATCCAACGATACCACAGAAGAAAAAAGCCTGGCGATCTGCTTCCGTTAAGGTTATAGCCTACAAAACCCTATGGAGCAGTTCTACTCTGTAATGCATTGGAGTCTCCAGGAGTCTGAATTGACTTCAGGGCGGTTAACAACAAATAGGCGTCCTGGATGGCGACGCTGATAGTCGGGCTTCCCTCCAGTCTGGGCTAGGGCATGCTCTCAGCCAGCGTCTCCCCAGTACAAAGGAGGGGGAGGGGGATGTCCGCTCTTCTTCTCCTCCCCCAACAGGAAACAAGTCGTTTACGCCCCAGCTTGGAGCGGCCACCTCACACCTTCCTAGACAAGGGGAGGAGGCAAAGGGGGTCCTTCCTCCGTTAGACTGCCTAGGCAAAAGCCTTCTCCCTACCTCAATTTCCTCGCCTGTAAAATGGAAACAGTAACAATATCTGCCCACAGAGTGAGTCGTAGTCAGGATTCAATGACTGCCTGTAAAGCAGTCATCCCTGTAGACCCAAGAAGCCCCACAGGGGCGTTGGTTAAACCAACAGGTCCAGCCCCTCGCAGCTGCAGGAAGGGGTTCCCCAGAAGGCGGGGGTTTCCTGACTGCCTGCGTGGGGCAGGAAGGCCGGACTTCTGTTGGATCCAAAACCCTTGAAGGACCAGCCAGGGATGGCAGGAGAGTTCCTGTTTTCTGTAAATACAAATGGACTACCTACTGAGCACGAGGCACTGTTCTAGGTGCTAGGAAGACAGCAATGAGCAAAGCAGAAAAACATCTGTACCCTCCTGGAGGTGACCCTCTAGTGAGGGACACAGGAACAAATGAATATGTACAATTACTATGTTATAGGATGTGATGTGGGAAGCGGCTATCTTAAACCGGAGGTTTAGAGAGGGCTCCCTGAGCACCTGACATTTGGGCATTCACCCTTTCCAGTGACAGAAAGATCTAGGCATGATAAGGTCTGAAGGAAGGGTACTTCCGGCCAAGGAAACTTACGGTGAAAAGGTCCTGAGGTAGGAGTAAGCTTGATACTTGCTTGAGGAAAATAAGACCTAGACTGAGAAATGGAAAAAGATGAAGTTGGAAAGACAAGGTCTTAAAGGTCCCAGTGGGGAAGTCTGGGGATTACCTTGAGGGCGCTGGGTAGCCATGGAAGGTTCTTAGCAGGAGAGGGACCTGCAGAGTTTAGATTTGAGTTCCAGAGCCTGGATTTGGCAACCTGACTAGAAAGCATCCTGTTGCCACTCACACAGGTCGGGCGGGTATCAAGCAAGCCTCAACTGATCACTCCATATCATTAGTTCCTTATCACATTCGCGGGAAACCCTGAAGTGTGGTGGTTAAGTGCTACAGCTGTTAACCAAAACGCTGGCAGTTCAAAGCCACCAGGTGCTACCTGGTAACCCTGTAGGACATTTCTATTATATAGGGTTCCTGTGAGTCAGAACTGACTCGAGGCCAGTGGGTTTTCCTTTGCTTTATTACAGCTTGAATTGACTAGATGCTCCTTGGAAACCCACAGGGTCACTATGGGTGGGAATCCACCGAGGCGGTGGGTCTTGTTTTGAGTCTTAGACCCAGAGACAGAAGTTACATACCTGCAATCACACTACTGCCAGGTGGTACCAAGACAGCAGCCTGCCCGGGTACACAGCTGCTACCCAAAGGTTGCTGAAATCTGCCAGCCACAAGCACTTTCCCTCTCAGGGCCCAGAGATCAGTTCTGCTGACTTAAACGGGGACTTGTGGTTCTTCCCCTTTTTAATCACTGTCCCGGTCTTTCTTTGCTAGAACCAGATTGCTCAGAGCCTCAAGCCGGTTTCCTCCCTTGCTAGATTGCGTCTCCTCATGGGTTCCCTCCGGAGTCCGGTTTCTGGTTTCCGTGCTCTCCCTAATCGAAAGACTTCTCGCTTTTTTTTTTTTTTTTTCCTTCTTCTCTTTCTCTTCCAAAAGCCAAAGGAGTTACAACAAATACTCCTCCCATCACCTTTCTCGAGAGACTTGAGGCCCGTGGCGCTTTTCTGAAGCAGCGGTTTCTTTGATCTGCGACACCGCCCCGCTGGGTGCTGGCTGGCCGGGGCTCCTCCCACTTCACAGGTTGCTAGGTCCCAAAAGAGAGAGGGCTTTATTCGAATACCCCGGACTGATTTGCAGAAACGGGTCCCCCTGCCTTGTTTCCTTCCCGCAGTGAAAAAAACACCCTGGGGGCATAGTGGTTAGGTGCTATATCTACTAATCAAAAGGTCAACAGTTCAAATCCACCAGGCATTTCTTGGAAACTATGGGGCAGTTCTACTTTGACCTATAGGGTCACGACGAATCGGAATGCACTCGATAGCAGTGGGTTTGGTTGGTTTTACAGTGGAAAACACTGGATAGGAGGACCTACTGTGTGCCAAGTTCCAGGCCCACCGATACACGAGAACAGAAGGAACCTGGCCTGAGTCCTAAGATTAATAACAATAAGACAGTTAACTGCTACAGGAGCAATAGTAAAAAACTTAATAACAATATATATGATAACAATAGCAAACAGGTCTAATTAACAGCAATAGTTATTAGCTGTTACAGGATTAATAGCAATAGGATATTAACAGGATTATTAATACCCATAGTATAATATGATAGGAACAGTTAACAAGTCTAGGATTAATAATAGTAATAGTTAATGGTTACAGGACTAAGAATAATAAAGATAAAATAACTAGAATATTAATAAGATAATAATAAGGAAAATATAATAATAATACCATAATAGTAATTAGCAGGTCTAGGACTAATAATAACACTTAAATAGTGACAAGTCAGTAACGATATATATAACAATAACAATAGGCTGTAAGATTATAATAGTTAACAGATCCAATCCATTACAAAACCAAAACCATTGCCAGCGAGTAAATTCTGACTCACAGCCACCCTATACGACACAGAACTGTCCCATAGGGTTTCCAAGGAGCACCTGGTGGATTTGAACTGCCAACCTTTTGGTTAGCAGCTGTAGCACTTAACCACTATGCACACGATCCAAGAGTGATAATAACACGACTAACAGTTTTTGAGGTTTACTCTGTGCTAGGCACAGCTCTGCACCATCACTAGCCAATAGAACTTTCTGTGATAATGGAAATATTCTATCTGCACTGTTCAATATGGTCACCTCAGCCACATGTAGCTATGGAAACGTGGCTAACACATCCGAGGAACTGAATTTGACATTTTATGGCATGGTAATTAAAATGCAAAGAGCCACATAGGGTATTATGGATTGAATTGTGCCAGCCCCCCCAAAACACCAGTGCTGTCAAGTCAACTCCAACTCATAAAGACCCTACAGGACAGAGTAGAACTGCCTCACTAAGTTTCCAAGAACTGCCAACCTTTTTTTTATTATTATTTTTATTGTGACTGAGTGAAAGTGTACATTCCCATATAAATTAACATGCCCGCCTATATGCAGCTTCCACTGCTCTCCCTGCCTGGTGACAGCACACTATTCCTCTCTGCTCCATACATGTCTCATCCTCCCAACAGTCTCCTTTCACCTCATCTCCACCCACTCTCCTTCCTCCAGCCAGAGGTCAGCAGGATGATATCCTATAGATGTGTAGAACCATAAAGTGCATCCAATATATGGTCACTCTGCATCGCCAAGTCCAATCTATTCGTGTCCGAAGAGTGGACCTTCGTTATGATTTATGGGCAAGGGCAGCATCAGGGCCAGAGGCCATGGTCCCAGGGGAACCCTGAAGCTGCTGGACCATCAACTGCGGTCTTTTAGTGGAGATCTCAGGGTGCACCCCTTTTTATTCTTGTGTTGCCAGTGAGACTCAACTTAGTGGGCTCCATCGCGGCTATCACCGGTGGTGGCCGGGCACCATCCGGTTCTTCCGGTCCCAAGTCTATGTAGGCACCCACTCATGTGGGTCTCTCTATCTTCTGGGTTGTCTTTACCCCCATGTCATTTTGGTCCTCGGTGAGCATCCAAAGAACTGCCAACCTTTTGATTAGCAACAGCTGCACTTAACCACTGTGCCACCACTGTTTTCTCCAAAAAAATATGTGTTGTAAATCCCTAAACTCTGTGCCTGTGGTTGTAATCCCATCCAGGAATGGGTTGTCTTTGTTAATCTTGACAGGATTAGTGTAGGGTGTATTTTGAGTCAACCTCTTTGGAGATACAAAAGAGATGAAGCAAGCAGACTGGCAAGCAGAGATGGGGAAGAGAGACACCAAGTCACATGAAAATCAGCCGGGAGCAGAAGCTCCAAGATATGAGGACCTTCCTCCAGAGCTGAGAGAGAGAGATAGCCTTCCCCTAGTGCTGGCATCCTGAATTCGGACTTCTAACCTCTTAAACTGTGAGTGGGTAAATTTCTGTTAGTTAGTCATGCTCTTGTGACACTTCTGTCATAGCAGCACTAGATAACTAGGACACAAGGCTAGTGGCTACCGTACTGAGCAGTGCACCTCTGGGCACCTTACAAATGCTCACTCATTTAATCCTAACAGCACCCCAGGGGTAGGCACTATCATTTTAGTCTCATTTTAAGTATTAAGAAATAGAGACACTGAAAGCGTAAGTCTCTCCTCACCTCAAGGACAGGACCACTGTCTTGGGACCCCTAGACAGCTTTTGTTAAGAACAAAAGTTCTGGGGTTACCTACACAGGTTTGGAATTCTCTATTTTGCATCTTCTTAACTGTGTGGTCACCTAAGACTCTCTGGACCTCAGTTTCCTCATCCACAAAATGGAGACAATTATAGTGCTGACCCCACTGGATCAATAGGGAGAAAAATCTAATCAGAAAATAAACATGAAGGGCTTGGAGGTAGGAATGGGTGCTTCCACACAGCACTGTGCTCAATAAAGAATGATGACTATGTTATACCAAAACTAACCCAAATTGGATACAAGACCTAAATATCAAACCTAAAATGATAAAGTTCATCCAAGAAAAAACAGGATCAACAATGGAAGTTTTAATACACTATGTAGACAGACTTCAAAATCTGACCAACAAAGCACAATCAACAGAAAATAGATAAATGAGAACTACTAAGAATCAAACACTTTTGTTCATCTGAAGACTTCATTGAAAGAATTAAAAGACCACCTACAGAATGGGAAAAAACACTTGGCAACAGTATGTCAAACTGACATCTGATCTCCATAATCAACAACTTACTGCAAGATATCAACAAGAAAAGGGTAAATCATCCAATTAAGTGATAGGCAAAGGAGATGGACAGACCACTTCTCTAAAGAGGAGATCCAGGCAGCTAAAAGACACATGCAGAAATGCTCATGATCATTAGCTATTAAAGAAATCCAAATCAAAACGATGATGAGATATCATCTGACCCCAACAAGGTTGGCCATGATACAAGAAACACAAAACAACAAATGCTGGAGAGGCTGTGGAGAAATTGGAACTCTCCTGCACTGCTGGTGGGATTGCCAAATGGTACAACCTCTTTGGAAAGCAATCTGGCACTTTCTTAAAAAGCTGGAGATAGATATATCATTTGACCCAGTAAACCCACTGCTTAGAATATATCCTACAGAAGCAAGGGCAGTCACACGAACAGATACATGCACACAGTCCACAATAACAAAAAGATGGAATCAACCCAGATGCCCAACAACAGATGAATGGATAAACTGTGGTATATATACTCAACGGAACCCTACACAATGATGATTTTCTGAAGCATCTCATAACCTGGTGTCAAGTGGAAGACATTATGTTGAGTGAAATCAGTCAGTGGCATAAGGACAAATACTGTATGAGACCCCTACTATAAGGACTTAAAACCAGACTCAGGTACAGAAGAAAAGACTCTGATGGCTGCAAGGGAGGAGAGGAAGAAGGTTTGTTATTGATTAGATGATACAAATTTGGTTAGGTGAAATCAATGACAGCACACATTAGAAAGTAAATCAATTTAACTGGACTTCATTATAACCTGAAAACTCTTACAATCTTAATCCAATATTGCAAGGATAGAGTAGCAGGGGCTGGGGCCCAGGGACCACGCTCACAGGGGATATCAAGGCCAACTGGTATAACCAGCCTATTACTAAGAGAGTCTTCTGCACCCCATATAGGTGAGTGGCATCTGGGGTCTTAAAAGCCAGCAAGCTGCCATCTGAGGAACACCAAATATTCCCAATTCAGCTGGAACTGATGATCACCAAGGACAACAATGACATGAGGGAAAAAGAGTCCAGAAGACAGAAAGACCCACATGAATGGGTAACTGTATCAACATGTGACCAGAAAAACCAGATGGTGCCTGTCTACCACCAGTGACAGCTGAAATGTGTCTCACAACATTGAGTCCCGGTGGCAACATGAGAAAAAAAGAAGTGCACCCTGAGAACTCCACTAAAAGACCACTACTGGTGGTCGAAGGCGTGGGAATTCCCCGGGAGCCCGGCTCCCGAACCTGATGCTGCCTCTGATCATACATAGATCATTACTGAGGTCAACTCTTCAGATAGGAAGGGATTGGATTCTGGGACACAGAGTGAGTTATCACGTGTGCACTTCATTCCATGCATCTAAGGATGTCATCCTAGTGGCCTACTAGAGGGGACTGGAGAGGGTCGAGAGGAGGGCACAGGAGATTGTTAAAGAGGACATGAGCTATGACATACATAGAACAGAAAGGAGGAGGGTGCGGTCATGGGCAAGGAGAGCAGAGGGAGCTGCACATAGGTGGGCATGCAAATTTGAATTGTATTGTAAGCTTTCACTCAATCACACACAAAAAAATGGTGACTATAATCTATAACTGGGTATAAGAGCTATCTGTCCCTCAAAGGTGGTTATAAAGAGTGATGGCTACGGAGACTAACCTGTGGGCAAGAGGCCCTCACATTCATAGACACTGAGGCTTGACAGTGCAGGTTTTGCCTATGATCAGCCTGTCAGTCAGTGGAGGCTTCAGAGTCCACACCTGTAAAATGGGCTTCTGCAGGCCTTTCCTCTGCCTTTTGGAAAGCAGGTCTGAGCCACAGGTGAGGGGAAGACCTTGGAGCCAGGAATACCTCCCAGGTAGGTAATGGCTCATGCTGGAGTTTCTCAAGTCTGGATTCTAGTCCCAGCACTGCCACCTTCTGCTGTCTGCTCTACAGTAAAAGACTCCCACTCTCAGCCTCAGTACCTTCCATCTGTCAAACGGGCATGACAGTAGCTGGATGAAGGGAACTGAGATTGGGCAGGATGCACAGATGCTCACTGACTAGCACACAGCTTTGGGACACAGTTTCTCAAGCCTGTCTTCACGCTCCCAGTTCCGGAGCATTGTCTGCCTCTGTCTCTGCCTAGAATGTCCCTCTCCTGGGTCTTGCCCACGTCCCTTGCTCCACCTCTGGCACTGTTCACCCATCACCTGATCTTGCTTCTTATTAGCCTTGTCTTGTTGCCTCCTGACTTTATGTGATAACTATTTATTGGCCTATTGACTGTCGCTTTTTCCCCTTCAGGATGTCCCCTGCACGAGGGCAGAGATTTCCGTCTGTCTCGTTCACTCTTGTGTTCCCAGCATTTAGCAAGTTCCCAGCTCAAAACACTTGTAGGAGTTTAAAATGTGTCCACAAATTCTCCAGTATATCTCCTTTCAAAAGACACAGCCACAGTCAACAGATTGGAGCAGAAACTCAAAGGGCAGTAAGTTCATGTGGACGGTGCAGGAGGACCTGGAAAAGGGGGTGAGAGAATGGTTGTACAACCCAAAGAATGTGATCAGTGCCACTAAATTGTTCATGCAGGAATTGTTGACTTGGCATATGTTCTGCTGTGTACAGTTTTGCAACAACAAAATAAATTTTTTTTTTAAAAAAAAGCCAAGTGCCGTCGAGGGAAAAATAAAAAGGACAGGGCAAATTCCCCTACCCTTGGCTATGGGCTGGACTAGTCAACCTGTTTTTAAAGACTAGAACAAAGCAGAAAGGATGCTGCATGACTTCGTAGATTATGTCATAAAGGCACCCTGGAGTCCTCCTCCCTGTTGATCTAACCTGGGGGAAGCTAGCCACCAACTTGTGAGGACACTCAAGCAGCCTTGTGCAGAGGCCCTCGTGATGAGCAAACTCAGGCCTTCTGCCAATGGCCAGCAAGGTACAGAAACATCCTCGTGACAGCCCCATGAGTGAGGCATGCTGGAGGTGGACCATCTAGCCCCAGTCAAGTATCAGATGACAGCAGGACCAGCCCACAGTCTGCCCACAACCTCATCAAGGACCTTCAGCCAGAACTACTCAGCGGAATGGCTCCTAATTCCTGAAACCAAATGAGAATTATAATAAATGTTCATCATCTTAACCACTAAGTTTGGGGCTAATTTGCTCAGCAGCGATAGGTTACTAATAACAGAATTCAAGAAGGCTCTGGGGTGTCCAACTAGACCTTCCCCCATCCACCAGTGGGCTCAGATGAGGCTGGAAGGGTTCGGGAAAGGGCACCCCTTTGCCAAAACAGAATTAAGTAAATGGGCCCCGCCCCTTTCCACCTGGACATCGGGACTCCGGGGCCAGGTTCCTGGGCTGAAGGTCTAATCTACTGAGCTCAGGTGCCTGATTCCGTCTGCTGCCTCTACTTCCTTCCTGAGGCTTTGGTTCTATTTTCTTTCCTCCTGGTTCCTTTGACTAAAATTACCACCAGGCCTTGCCAGAAAAAAGGAAGCACAGTACTTACAACCACAATTCCATGTGTGGAAGCTACTGCCTCCCACGCCCACCATCAGGCGGAGTTTGCTATTGCTCTCCCGTTTTTCAAATAAGGAAACTCAGGTGAAGCCACATGCTCCAAATCACACAACTGGTAAGTGACTAAAGCACCTAGTCTGGACACAAAGTCTGTCTGATGGCTTGCAGAGCACTGTTAAATGACTTCAAGTCTCCTTTTCCCACTTATAGCCACCCCATGTGTTACAGAGCAGAACTGCAGCTGCCCCCATTGGGTTTCAGAGGCTGTAATCTTACAGGAAACAGCTTGGCAGGTGTTTCTCCCCTCGAAGCTGTTGGGTGGGTTTGAACTGTTCCCTTTCTGTTGAGCGCAGTCTTAACTGTTTTTCCACTACGGGGGCTCCTTGCCCAACTCTTAAACTACCTACAATGACGACATAAAAAAATCTGTCAAGTCGATTCTGACCCATAATGACTCTGTAGGACAGAGTAGAACTGCCCCATCCAAGGAGAGCCTGGGAGACCTGAACTGCTGATGTTTGGGTTAGCAGCTATAACAGTTAGCCACTATGCCACCAGTTTCCACAATGCCCAGACAGTAATGGTAATAATAAACCTATTGCTCTGAAGTGGATTCTGACTCATAATGAACATTAACAGTAGAATTAACAATTAATTATTACAGCATAATGCGCTAGAGGCATTCTGAGAGTTTCAGATGAATTAACTGTTTAATCTTTCCAACAATCATGCGAAGGACTGAATATTTCTTCCCATCTAGCAGAAGAGGAAACTGAGGCACAGAAAAGTGACCTGCCCAGGCAGTACAGCTGCTAAGTGACCCAGTGAGCATCTGCAGCCAAGCTCCAGAGTTCTTCCGATTTTAGCAAAAAATAAAAAAATCAGCTGCGGTAGCACACCCCAATGGCCCCCAGCTCCCCGGCACCCGACGCGCTAGCGGACCCCACCCCTTTCCGCAAAGGGGAATCTGGCTTCTGAGGGGAAGTGACTCACTGGCCTGAGGCCCCGCAGATAATTATTCGCTTCCAGTCCTGGTAATTAAAGGCCCTAATAGCTCCACAGAGGACAAACAATTTAGTTACTACATTCGTCCGTACCCTTGCGCCAGGATCAGCGTGGGGTGCGCGAGCTTGGCCAGAATCCCGGGCAGCGGGCGGCTAGCAAGGGCCTTGCGCGGGGCTCTGGCGCCCCCTGGCGGCGATGGGGTGGTTGGGCGCGGTCAGTCAACGCCTTTGGCTCCCAGCCTGGCCGCTGTCCCTCCAGGACCCCGCCTCCCCGATTCAAGGAGTAGGGAGGCGGGTAGAGGGGGGCTCCAGAAGAAGCACAGAATGGCATTCCTAAATGCCACGAATACGAAAAGAGCCTGACTAAAGCAGCGGGGCAAAGGAGTGGGGGAAGCATTTGTTCGGATGCGTCGCTGCGATTGAGGTGGAGGGTTCTATTCATTTTGAAATTGGGCAGGGGTACAATTTGGATATTTCCCTTAGGAGCTCCTTGCCCTGTCTACGCCCCGGCCGGAATTCCCCTCTCTAAGCCTTCCTAGAAGTATCCCAGCCTCCAGATGTGATGTCTCTAATCCACTACCAAGTGGTTACCAAGATCTAGGAGAGGGCTTGGGGGATGGTTTAATGCCTGGCTTTCCGTTTAAATGCTGGGCCACCTGGACAAGTCATCTGGGCTCTCTTAGCCTCAGATTCCTCATCTGTAAAATGAGGATAAGAGCTGAACCTACTGCATTGGATTGAAGCGAAGATTAAACAAAATAATTTATGCAGAAGTGTTTGTGTTTAATAAATATTGACTATAGTTACATAAATCTGATTATGTGGCATATGTCTCCCTTAATCTAAATCCTCCATGGCTCCCCATTACCTTCTGAAAAAAAAAAAAAAGCCTCATTTGAAGACACCCATCCAACACCCTACACTCCAGTCACACCAGATTTCTTTATGGACAGACTCCTGCCTCCCTCCCCAAACCATTTCAGGCTTCCAGACCACTGCTTGGCACTCCTTTTCCCTTTCTTCTGCTTGGCAAACTCATATGCATCCTTCAAAACCCCCCAAAAAATGTTCCTGCAGAAAGTCTCCCCAAGTCCCCAGGGGGATATTCCTAGTGTCTCCTCTAGCTTCCTCTGTGTCCTGCCTCGGAGGGACACAGGACTTGGCCCTTAAAGGACAATTCCTCACTTGCTTGTCACTGAGATTCTGAGCTCCTGGCAAGCGGCTCTGGGGATTCATGCATCTCTAAATCGCCATGTCTGGCTTGAACCTGGCGTGGTCTAGATACTCAAAATACTGCAGGAACACAAAAGGAGCCCTGGTGGTACATTGGTCAAAGTGCTCAGATACTAACAGAAAGGCCAGCAGTTCAAATCCACCAGCTGCTCCAGTTCTCAGGTCCTTTCTTTACCCTGAGAAGTGGGTGACTGAGAACCAGTTGATCCTTTCCTCCCAACATCAAAGCATTTCTAAAAATGAACAAACTTTCTAAAGGAGTAAGGGGGAGCTTGGTGATGTGCCCCCTCTATTCCTTCAATCCCCGACTCCCACCCCGAGACAGGCTGCTGGAGTTCCTCTCCCTCGCCCTGACCTGGCACAGGCTGGGGGTGCCTCACCAGGAATGAGTGAGGGCCACACCTCACCAGCAAGCCAGTCGCCTCGATCAGCACACTCCAGGCTTCAGGTAACTGAAGCATGAATTCGAGTGAGCAAAACAGCCTCAGAGGGGACCTGAGGCCACTGAAAGCAGAGGAGCGGCCCACGTGGAACAGTTGTCCAGTAGAAAATGGCTGCAGGGTGAGGAGTTCCTCTTGGGGGAGTAAGCCCTGGCACTGCACAGAGCAGTCATTCACTTCTTGCGGCTGTTGTCACAAAGTCCACAAACTGGGTGACTCCAAACAACAGTAAGAGTCAAGGTGGCAACAGGGCGGTGCTCCCTCTGAGGGCTCTAGGGGTGTCCCTCCGTGACAACACGACAGTCCCTCCTGTGTCTGTCTTTTCTTTTTTCATAAGGACATCATTCCAGTGGACCAGGACCCGTCCTGCTGTGGTGTGACTGCATTCTAACTGACCTGATAACCTCTTCAAGGACCCTTTTCCAAAGGAGGTCATGTTCACAGGTACGGGGACTAGGAACTAACTTATCTTTTGGGGGGACACAATTCAATCTATCATACATGACAGGCAAGAGGCAGGAAGTAGCCAGAAGGGACACAGTAAATGAGACCTGTGGGCAGCAGGTGCCTGGGGGAGGAGGAACCCCGAGGACAGAGGCGGCTCGGGAATGAGCTGCAGTGTCCTCTGAGGAGCTATTAGGACTATCAGGGCCATTCATTACTTGGACTGAAGGCTTTCACCTAGAAATCAGACTCCAGTTTCCCTGGGTTGGGCTAGCGGGTTTTTGAGCAGAGCACCCAAAACTAGCTGCCCTCCAGTGGATTCTGACTCATGGTGACCTTCTGTGTATGAACGTACAACTATATTTGATAGTTTTCAATGGCTTTTTTTATTTGCAAGTAGTTCACCTGGTCTTTCTTCTGAGGCACCTCTCCCCAAACCCGAACCCAAACCCACTGCCGTCGAGTCGTGTCTGACTCACAGTGTCCCAAGAGGTCAGAGCAGAACTGCCTCATAGAGTTTCCAGGGGGAGCCTGGCAGATTTGAACTGCTGACCTTTTGGTTAGCAGACATAGCGCTTAACCCACCACACCACCAGGGTTTCTGAGGCACCTCTGGGTAGACTAAACTTTTAACCTTTTGGTCAGCAGTCCAGTACATCAGCCATTCGCTTCAGCTTATTCAAGACCAAGTGCAGGACTCTGGGGCTACATGTCTGAGTGCGCCTCCAGGCTCTGCCACACAGGCTGTGTGACCTTGGGCGAGTCACTTCACTTCTCTGAGGCAGCAGGAGCCCCAGCACCAAGGAGGAGAGAGAAGAAAGCACGTGGCAAAGCTGGAAGCGAGGGTGCAGCAGGGGTGCAGGGGTGCAGCAGGGGTGCAGAGCCGCCGGGCCTCACATGTCTGCTTTCCCCCAGCTGGGCTTCCTCACTGCACAGACAGGTTCCTGTGAATGGTGGACACTGATTGCCTCTGGCTGACTTCTCCGGATTCAGATATTGTCAGGTAGCACTAAGTCGATCCCAACTCACACGGACCTTGTAAGACAGAGAACTGCCTCATAGGATTTGCTAGGCTGTGGTTTTTAAAGGAGAAGAGCACCAGTTTTTTTCTCCCATGGAGTGGCTGGCGGGTTTGAACTGCTAACCTTTCAGTTAGCAGCAAAGTCCACTGAGGGATCCTACTGGTTATGGCAGCAACTGCTGACCCTCAGTCCCCGCCTGGCCCCAGCGGATTGGCTCAGGGACAGACATATGATACCCCAGACCAGACAAGCCCCATGCCAGCCTTGGGCAGGTCAGTCAGGTAAGAGAAAGCCTTGCTCCACTGGTTTTGTGAGGTCATAAGGTTGGAGTTTCCAGGCCATCTTTCTGAGAATGAACAAACACACTTAGAGGAAAACAAAACTTAGAGACCAAGAAACTACGGTCTGGTGGCAATGCCTGTGCCCCTAGATCCAGCCAAGCCTGAGATCAGTCCTGTGGACTTCTCAGCCAGGTGAGCTGCAGCCTGTTTGTGCGTGGCTTCTAATCACTGGGGGAACTCCTGCCAAGTAGGCCAATACTTCCGAAAATGGCCCTGTGGTTCCTAGTAATCCTGTCACCTTAAACAAGAGACTGGGATGGTCCTGGAGTTGGAGGTCAGCAGTGCCAGGGAGTGGGCAGGCTCAGGGGAGCTGGGGGTCCTCCAGTGGAGGTCAGCTAACTCCCGGGAGAGCAGGGGGTGAAATTTGCTTAAGTGCTATATCTGCTAACCAAAAAGCTGGCAGTTCAAATCGGCCAGGTGCTCCTTGGAAACTCTATGGAGCAATTCTACTCTGTCCTATAGAGTCGCTATGAATTGGACTTGACTTGACGGCAGCGACTTTGGCTTTTTTTTTTGGCCCCCAAATGCAGGACTCTCTCCCAGGCACTGGGGCAACAGTGTGACAAGACACTCTGTTCTCAGGCCAGGAGTCCGGGAGCTAGAAATAAACCCTTAATAGAGAATGGCAGGCTAGGAGGGGCCACTGCATCCTTCCAACCTCTCTAATTTGCATTTTCCTTATAAGGAACCTGAGGCTCAGAGAAGTTAAGTCACTAGCCCAAAGCCACACAGCTACTTAGATTTCAAGTTGTGATTTAAACCTGAATTTGACACCAAAATCTTTCAGTTTTTATTAATTTTTTTTAAAAAATGAAAACACTTTTAAAGTAAAATGGACTCCAGCTTTAATTCTCTTACCTCCAAAATACCACATATCTCAGATAACAATTTGTTTTTAATTGTTTTTCTATTGCTCAAAAATGTTTGGATTACCAATCAAAACTTTTGAGCAGACAATAATGCTTAGCATTCATTAAGCTCTTACTACACACCAGTGCTGCTAGCCTGAGGCCCTGATATTATCCCACAAAGGGGCCACAAGGTACAGACTCAAGCTCCAGACTGCTGGGATTCAAATCTACTTGTTTGCTGTGTGTAACTTTAAGCAAGCCACCTCACCTCTCTGTGTGTTGTTTTGTTTATCTACTAAACTTAAAAAACCAAACCCACTACTGTCGAGCTGATTCATTTCGGAATCATAGTGATCATGCTGGACAGAGTAGACTTTGCCCCATAGGCTTTCCAAGGAGAGGCTGATTCATGGCTTCCCACTGCCAACCTTTGTGGTCATAGTGTAGCTCTTAACCACAGAGCCACCAAGGCTCCGCAAGTACCCCCAAACCTACCGCCAAAGAAGGGAATCCGACTCATAGTGACAGGTTCGGTAAACTGTGCCTACTTGTGCATTGTCCTGAAAAACAAAACACCAAGCAAGCGCCAAATACAAGCTAGCCGTTATTCTTGAAATAACACCTTCAGACGTAGGCACTGTTATGTCCCTGTTTTACAAGAAAAGACACAGAGAGGTGGGGTCACTAGGCTAGGCACAGCTTGCTAACACCAGAGCTGGGCTCTGAATCACTTCTGCACATTAAATGCATTCATTTCCAGCCCAGAGCACAGTCCCAGGTGGCTTTACAAGTGGTGGAGAGGGGCAGAGGCGGGCCATTGCTGGCAGAGGGAACTGCAAACACACCTTTTCCCCTGCCTTTCCGCCTTTCGGTAGTCCTAAATACTGGCTCGGGGACCACTCCCTCCACCCCCACCTGCCTTTAGGTCCGGAAACAAATTCCATTCAGTGCACCGATGGCAGACAGGAGCGCCGGTGGTGCAGCAGTTAAAGTACACTGGGCTGCGACCTCAAGGGTTGGCATTTGACCTCAAGGGTTGGCATTTGAAACTCACCAGCAGCTCCAGGGGAGCACCATGCGGCAAACAGCTTCCGTCAAGATTACATGGCCTTGGAAAAGCTAGGGGCAGCCCTACTCTGTCCTGTAGGATCCCTGTGAGTCAGGAGCCATTCAGTGGCAGCGGGTTTGGACTGCAGCCCTTCCTGATTTGTCCTGCCTTTCAGAGAGGAGGCTCTTGATGTGTGGGTTTTGCTAGGGCAGTATCTAGTGAGGCTTCCTTGGGTTTGAAGAGGAGTCATTTGAAGGGCTGGCATGAAGGGATGCAGTGTATCCTAATGGTTAGCAACATGGGATTTGGTGGCCTATCAGCCTGGGTTCTGCCCCAACTCTGCCCGTCTTCCACCACCAGCACATTCCTCGCCCTTTCAGAGCTCTGGGGTTGTCAACCTTCTAGGAGTCCACGTGAGGGCTGAGGTAAAGGAGCTGGGCTCTGGGCCTGTATACAGAAGGTCTTGGTCCATTAATAAGGAGGAGGTGAAATGCAGAGATGTGCATTGCTCCTTGAGAAAAAGTATCCAGGAGTTTGGGGGCATCTACATCAGGGGGTGGGCTTAGGGAGAAGATGAGAGGCCCTACAAATGGTGGAGGGGACAGTGAGAGCAGGCAGCAATGCCACCTTTAAAGCAGAGCTCTGGATTCCTCTATATAGGGCCAAAGGAAAAGCTGGCAAGTGCCTTTAGGAAAACCATCACACATGCCTCCCTGGGCCTCAGGCTAGTGGTACAACTAGGGTCTTCGTTTCCCCCTCAAAAATACCAGTGAAGGGGGACCCTTGCAGCAGAGAGACACTGAATCTTTCCATTGCCTGCACCCTTCCCTACTGGGTCCCTCCCCAGAGTGCAGTCTGGGGCCAGCATGCTGGTGGTGAAGGACAATTTCAGTTCCACACTGGGGTGGCTGGTTCTGCCCACTTGCACTAGGGCAGCCACTGGAGAAGGAAGCTCTGCCCTCAGACCTCCCCTTGCCCCCACCCTCCTTCACAATGGCCCACTGAGCTGGGTCCTGGCTGCTAAGCAAAGAGGAGGAGCAAAGGGTCAGTGTGGCTGAGATAGGGACGTGAGCTGGAGGGGAGCCTGTGGACGCCTTCCTCAGAGGAACAGCCCTGGTGCTGAGTTGCCTCAGAAGCCCCGAACACCTGCTGTGTGCATGCGCTGAGCACAGGGGCAGAGGCAGCCGCACACAAGGCAGAGAAGCCCTCCTTCCGCACAGACCTAGCCTTCCCCTGGGCTGGGGGTTCGGTTAGGTAGAGTCATCACATTCACACAGGCCCCCTACGCTTGATTTCTGGGGTGTCTCCCACCTCACTGGCTGTACCTCCTCATCTCCTTCACTGACTCCTCATCACCCCTGGAAACAAAGAAATCCCCACCCATCCCCCGACCTCATCTCTCTTCTTGATATCTCTGCTTTAGGCACACCGGCTCCTCCATGTATTTCCAGCCTCTGAGCCTTTACATTTCCTGTTCCTTCTGCCAAGAATGCTTTTTCCCTGCAAGTATATGTATATATGAGGTCCGACAATTAAGTCTGTGAACTTAATTGTTCTAAGTGCTACATCCCTCATTGCTGAAAATCACTACAGTCATTTGTGAAGCACTCGCCTCGGGAAGCTGTGCACTGATGCCAGTGCCTAATCCACCCTTCAAAGCAATTTTGGAACTCTTTCTGGAATGGCCATTGCACGTGGTGGCATGGTGGCAAGTTTTTGAACTTAACTGTATAGTTGTCTGTGAGGGAGTTTTTGGCCAGTAAACTAACTGTCTTGGAACACCCACCCTACTCACCTGATCTGGCACCCAATGACTTTTTTGTTTACTGGGAGGTAAGGAAAATATTGAAAAGAAGACATTTTGATGACGTACAGGACATCAAGGGTAATCCCACGACAGCTCTGATGGCCATTCCAGAAACAGTTCTTCCAAAATTGCTTTGAGCAGTGGACTAGGTGCTGGTGTGGGTTAATGCTTCCCAAGGGGAGGAGTGAAATTCAACAATGAAGTATGTAGAGTTTTTGTCTAGAATGAGTTCTCAAACTTAACTGTCAGACCTTGTATACATGGCCTGTGGCCCTGTTCTCTCCAGATCTTTACTCATAAGCCTTATTCCTCAGGAGGTCTTCCCTGACCCTCTCCTAGCTAAATGACAACCCCCATCTTCACTGACAGTTGAGATCCTCCCGCTCTGCTTTATTTTTTTCCTTGACTCCTGGTTTCACCAAATGTGCTTAATGTGGATTAACTCATTAGTTTTTCCCTCTGGTCGGGAAGAGCGTGGACATTTGCCTTTTAAACTTGTAGCCCCAGTGCTTGGGGGTGGTATTAAAGATACAAGTGGTCAGCTGCTAACTGAAAGGTTGGCAGTTCAAGTCTACCCAGAGGTGCCTTGGAAGAAAAGCAGGGCAATCTATCCCTGAAAAATCAGCCATCAAAAACACCATGGGGGCACTATTCTACTCTGACACACATGGGGTCACTGTGAGTTGGAATTGACTGAGGGCAATTGATTTATTTGGTTCTCCCACCTCCCACCTCCCACTCCCTACTTGGAATACAGTGGTGCTCAACAAATGTTGCTTGAAACAATGAGTGACTGGAGGGAGGCACTTGCCTCAATGGGATCAGGAGATGGCTGAGCAAAGTCTTAAAGGACAAGCATGGGATGAGCATGAGAGGTGGGGTGTAGGAGGAAACCTTCCCAGGAGGAGGAACAGCAGGTGCAAAGGTCTGGAGTGTGGTGCATTCTGGGAACAGAAGGACCTACCCAGGTGACTGCAGCTAGGCTGGACAAGTGGGACCTTCTGCCCAAGGGGAAGGTTTTATCCTGAGGCAATGGGGAGCTATGGAAAAGCTTTGATCAAGAGACAGCTGCGAGATTTGGTTTAAGTTCTAAGACAGTCCCTCTGGCTGCTCAGGGGGAATGGATTCAAGGTGACAGCAATCAGAGTGGAAGCAGGAAGACCCAAAGCAGGCTGCTGCAGTTGGCCTGAGGAGAGACAGTGGCCTTGGATGGAGAAGTTGTGGCAGAGATGGAGAAGTGACGGATTCAAGCTGAGACATGGTTTGGAGGTAAAATCAGGATTTGTAAAGGTAGCCACGACTGAGCTCTGTTTCCTAAATTTATCTTCCAGTCCCAAGTTAGCATCCCTTCTCCAGTTGTCTGTGGTTTCCACCCAAAGACACTTGGCAGAAGCTACCCTAGTGCCCATCAATGGATGAATGGGGAAATGCTTGTACCACAGTGCAGTACACAAGCATTTAAAGGAACAGTCCTCAGTCATGAAAAGGAACAAAATATTGACGCATGCTACAAGGAAGATGAATCTCAAAAACATGCTGGATGAAAGAAGCAGACAGGGAAGACCACATGTTGCACAATTCCACTGAAATGAACTGTCCAGCTGTGGTAAATCCAGACAGAAAGCAGCCTTGGTTTGCAGTTTGAATCTATCAGCTACTCCCGGAAAACCTTTGGGGCACTTCTATTCTGTTCTATAGGTCACCATGAGTTGGAATCGACTCAACGGCAATGACTTTTTAAAAAAAATTAGTCAGAGAAAACATAAGCGGAATTTTCTCGAAGCAAGGATGGCAAGACTTTGGCTTGCTCACTTTGGACACTTTGGCAGGAAAGATCAATCACCAGGAAAGGACATCATGTTTGGTCAGCAAAAAGGACACATACCTCCAAGAGAGGGATCAGCATAATAGCCACCATGACGGACTCCAGCACACCAGCAATTCCAGAAATGGTACAGGACCAGGCAGCGTTCTTTCCTGTGTGCCATGCACTGAGTTCCAAGAGAAGCCGGCAGTTTGAACGCACCAAGTGCTTCTTGGAAACTCTGTGGGACAATTCTACTCTGTCCTGTAGGGTGGCTATGAGTTGGAATCGACTGGATGCCAATGGATTTTTTTGTTTGTTTTAGATAAGTGAAGGTACCCTGGTGGTACATGGGTAAGAGCCCAGCGGTGAGCTAAGAGATGGGAGGGAGGTTCCAGTGCACTGGCCACTCAGAGTGAGAAAAGACCTGGCGGTTTGTTCCCTTATAAGATTTCAGCTTAGGAAACCCTGCGGGTTGGGTTCTACTCTGCCCTATATATAGGGTTGCTATGAGTTGGAATCCACTCAATGGCACACAATAACAGACATGTGAAGTGATTTTCCTAAGGTACCACAGTGGTTCAGTGACTCAGAGGGACTCCAAGTCATGCCTACCTAGGTCCCTTTTCACCTGCGTTGCCTGGTTGGCTTGCCAGGACAGTGTTGCTACTGGTCTTGTCAGGACACCCTGAAAATCCAGTATTCAGTTTCTTAAAAATAATTTTATACTTCAGGGGCAGTTACTCGAATTAAATTTAACTGGGTGTTAAGTCTGTAGAAGGGGAGCTCAGACTTCAGGCCTAGGGCCCCATGGAGTGGTCGCGGCAATGTTTGGGACCATGGCCTGACCTTGCCTTTGGAGGCGCATCCGGTCTTTAGGGCGCGAATCCTGCTTTCCATTGAGCTCCTCCAGGGCATAGCGCTGGGTATCTTAAGCCTGTCTTGGTCCCTTTAACAATGGCCTAGAGGGCGTATCGAATTTGGGGGCGTGTCGGCCTCGAGCTGGCCAATCCGAGGACGGGACGAACGTGGGGGCGGGGCCGAAGCGAGGGCGGGCTGGGTTGGGTTAAAGGGGCGAGTCCGCGGGTCACGGACGGTCCGATTGCTCTCGCCTCCTTCCGTCTTCTCTGCGCTCTCTCGCGGCTGCGCCGGCCTGGCGGCCCCGGGAGACAAAGCGCCACCGCCGTCAGTGTCGCTGAGGGGGTCCCGGGCCATGGCCCGGGTGCCCGCCGGCCCCAGGCCTCCCGTCTCGCCGCCGCCTTCGCCTCCTTAGGCCTGCGCTGCGAGGTAAGGCCGGCCTGGGGGAGGGGCAACAGTGCACCGACCTGCGAGGGGACGCGAGACCCGGGTCGGGCCGCCGCGGGCCGGCCTCGGGCCCTCCGGCGGCCTGGAGAGCTCTCTGCTGGGGGTCTCTCCGTCTGTGATTCCGGCCCAGTGGTCCTGTGCCACTAGGGATCCCAGCTGCCGGGAAAACTTGGCCCGTGACCCAACAAGCCCTCTCTCGGTACCCACGTTCTGCCGTTGACGACCCACTTGGGACTCTAGAGAGCGCCCACGCACCACTTACAAAGGAGTTGAGAGAGCTAGGGGGTAAGGCCAGACGTGGAGACACAGCCTTTGCCATGGGGCTGCCCTGAGCCCAGGACTGCAGTTTGGTCCGTGGTCACTGCCGAGGACAGCGCTGGACGGGCGGCTCCTCTGTGTTCTGGGCACATGTTTTTCAGCCAGTGCCAGCCACACCCTCTCTCCTACACCCACTGCTGAAAGATGGGCAGTCCTCCTCAGGGGACACTTGGGGGCGGCTGGACTCAACCTAAGTACTAGCCATTTGGGCTTATTTCCTTGAATCCTCCCTGGTGAGTGTTGAAAAGCCATGTCACCGTGTCCCCAGAGACCCTGCATTTAGGCCGGCTGTGCTTCTGGAGACGTAGGCAGACAGCTCCTTCTCTGAGTACTCACCACTTGGCAGGCACCTTGCAAAATGCCTGTTTAGCACTGATGGTCCCCCTTCCTAGAGGGGTGAATATTAGTGTCTCCATGTTATGGATGAGGCTGTGAAAACTCTGACCCACAGCAGCAAGTATTTTTGCACCTTTCCCATAGTCCAACAGATTTTCCTTGTTTTCACTCACTGAATCCTCTCTACTGCCCATTTGACAGATGAAGAAACTGAGGCTCAGGAAGGTGAAGGTGACTTGCCCAAAGTCCCCCAGCCTGAACATGGGGAGGTAGGAACTTGGCCTGCATAGAGGAGGAGCTGGTCCCTTACAGCTTCCTGCCTGGCCAAGGGCTGTTGAATCAGCAGCGGTGCCCGCAGCAGACTCTGAACTTGGGAAACCGCCTGGTCAGATAAGGCCAGCACCAGGCGCTGCCTGTCAGCCTCTGGGTGAGGCTAGGGAGATAAACCTGGGACTGGGCTGTGTACCCTGGCTTCTTGGAGAGGCTGGAGTCCCTTGTCCCTGTCGCTTCCAGCTCTCCTGGTTTTGCCTGGCTGAAGGAGGCAGGGCCTGGTTTTGCCTGGCTGAAGGAGGCAGGGCCTGGTTTTGCCTGGCTGAGGAGGCAGGGGCTGTGGGCAGAGCCAGTCTCTCTGCAGTGACACTGAGACCTTGGGCCAGGCAGCCCTATCTGGGCAGTTGAGAGAGTTCCCTCTTTCAGCTGTAAGGGGGTAGGCAGATCCCAAGGTCAACCTCCCCCTGCATTTGGGGTAGTTGTCCAAAGCATGGGATTGTGGGCCCAGCACTGTGCCTCTGGCAAATGACTCACCCTCTCTGACCCTCGGTGTCTGTATCAATTAATTGGTGAGATAGCCCCCCTTCTCATAGGACTGTTGAGAAGTTTAAGAAGATAACTGCTTGATTCATTCAACAGGTATCTGAGCACCTACTGTGTGCTGGAACAGGAGTTCAGATAAAAAAATGCCTGCCCCCCAGGAGCAGGCAGACATGACTTAGGTAACTGTGGGTTGAGGTACAGGTTGAGTGGTGGTGGGAGGGATGGTCTCTTGTGTATAGGGTGGTTGGGGACAGCTTCCCTGAAGAGGGGATGGAGCTGAGACTGAGGGATGGGAAGCTTTGGGAAGGGCAGAGGAAGGGCTCTGAAGTGGCAGTGTGTCCAGTGTGTTTGAGGGACAACACGGAGGCCAGTGTGGCTGGAATAGAGTGAGCGAGGGAAAAGGACTGGAGGTCACGGTAAGGACTGAGAGGAGAGGAAGGATGTGATTGGACTTGGACTTCCCAGGATTCCTCAGTGTAGGGGGCAGATTTCAGTGGCATCAAGGCAGGCAGCAGTGAGACTAGGGGCTGGCCCAGCCATCCGCCTGTCCAGACTCACTCCTGACCTGTCATGTTAGACCACTTTGCCTTTGCTGGGCCTCTGCTGGAATGCTGTCCTGGCCACGTCTCTGCTCTGTGTTGCTGCCTCTCCTCCATGCCCTTCCCTGAGCTGCCCAAGGGTCCATGTGGGGACTTCATCATAGCCTGCTTCATGTTCTAGGGGCTGCTTCCCTGCCTCAAGTCCCCCCATTAGGGCAGGTCCTGGGCCTCCCTTCTTTCTGAAGCCCCTGTTGAACTGTACAAGATCGAACCCTACTTTGTGGAACTCATAGCCTGTAAGGTAGGGTATGTGACCAGGCAGTAATGTGTGTGATCACTACTGTAATCACAGACACCCAGTGGGACTATGGAGCCCAGAGAAGATATGTGACCAGTCTGGGTAGTCAGGGAAGGCTTCCTGGAGGAGGTGTTCTCAGTGGAAGGGAACATCAGTAAAGGCCTGGAGCCCGAGTAAAGCTGGAGAGGCAGATAGGGCTCTGTAGGCCAAAGAAGGACTTTAGACCTTTTCCTGAGGTACTGGGGAGCCATGGACAGGGAGCAGGCAAGAATGGAGATAGGGAAACCAGTGAGGAGGACACTGCAATCATCCAGGAGACCCGTGATGGGGCCTGGAATGGAGAGGTGGCAGTGGACAGCAAGTAGTCCATTGATTTGAGGTTAAGGGGAAGAAGCAACTGGATTAGATGAGTGATCAGATATGGGGTGAGGGGAATAACAAGGGCCATCTGATGAGACGGGTGCTGCAGGGGAGCACTTCAGATGCTGAAAGACGTGAACAGCTGCCACTGCTGAGCACCTACTGTGTGCCTAACACCATGCTCACACCTGCATATAGTCCTGTTTCCTTTCACAGTAACCCTGATCTCTTTTCACAGATGAGGAGGTGGTGGCCCAGAGATGCCAGCAGCTTGCCCAGGGTCACACAGCCTGGGTGCTGCAGAACTGAGATCTGAACCCAGAGAAGAGTGTACTGGGACCAAAGCTGGGCCGAGTGTGAGGAGGCGAAAGGTGGCCTGAGAGGTAGGAGGGTAACAGGGTAGATGGTGGGTGGGAGGTGAGCAGTGGGCCTGGGGACCATATGGGATGCATGAAGGTGTGGGTGGGGGATGCATGTATCCCATTTTACAGGGGGAGAAACTGATGCTCAGAGAGGGTCAGCTTGTGTCTAACAGCTCAGGGAGGCTGAGCAGGGATTAAACACCCTGAACATTTAGGAGCTCTGGCCTCGTCTCCCTTGCTAGGTTGGGACAGGTTGGTCTCAGCTTTTACATCATGGCTTGTGTTGCCTCTTTGAGGAAGCCTTCCCTAACTTCCCAGGTGGGTGAGGTGAGGTGGTAAGGAAACCAGAGATCTGACTGGGAAAACTGCCCCTCCGCTCCGGCTCAGGTGGCCCTCCCCACTGAGGCTGGCTGCTTCTGGGAGAGCCACTACCTAGACCTCACCCCTCCTGGCCCTGAGTAAGGTACCACCCAGGTAGGGGAACAGACATGAGTCGAGCAGCCACTGTATAACAGGGAGTTCACATACTTGGCCTTTTGAACCATGTAGCTACCATCCTGCACAGAGTGAGGCTGTGCAGTGGGAGCATGTGTGGTTTCTCAGAGTGGCTGAGGAAACCCCCAGAGGGAGGTGTGGCCACAAAGGGGACCTGAGCGTCACCTCCAAAGTCCCACCTGGTCAGCTCTGCCCTCATCATGTATGTTCCTTGGGGCAAGATGGAGAGGGAGGAAATCACCATGGAAATCACTTCGAGCCAGGCCCCCTTCACCTCCTGGCTGGTCCACAGGCATGTGCCTACCTCAGGGCCTTTGCATCACTGTTTCTTCAGTTTGGCTTGCTTTCCTCTAGATACTCCTGTAGCTGCCTCCTTGCTCTCTCCTGCTCAAAGGTGTCTGCTCAAAAGTTACCTTCTCACAGCATCCTCTCCTGGTTATCCTGTTAAAATCACAAATGCCCCTGTTGACCTTGATGCCACTGATCCTCTTTCCTTTCTTATTTTTGCCTCTGTAGCAGTTACGACCATCTGGCAGTCATATTCTATTTAATGTGTTTGTTGTCTTCCTTGCCTCTTCTGGCCACTGGCAAGTCAGCACCATGCGGGCAGGAACTTTGTTCCCTGCTATGTCTCCAGTGCCTAGAACAGTGCCTGATACACAGTAGATGCTTAATAAATAGCTAATGAATGAATGAAGTCCCTACAAGCCTCTGAAGGAGGTTCCGTTCATATCTCTTGTAGATGAGCAAATCAAGGCTGTGAGTCACAGAATCAGCAGAGCTAGGAGCTGGAAGGGACAGCAGGAAGTCAGCTGTCCTGCACTGGGAGGTGATGGAAACAGCAAACACCTGATCTGAATCTCTACTTTCATTGTGACCTTGCCATGTGACTAACCTCTTTGTGCCTGTTGCCCCATCTAAGGGAGCTAACGATAGTGCCCACTAAGGTTTATGTGACCATTAAATGAGTTAGTATGTATAAAATGCTTGGCACACTGTAGTCTGGAACCCTTGACATTATTTTGGGGAGGCAGGACAGTGGGTGGGTAGGAGCTTAGACTCTGAGGCCAGTGAGACTGAACTTTGAGTCCTGGTTCTGAGCCTTAGGAACTGTGTCAGCTTGGGCAGACCACTTCTGTTCTCTGACCCTCAGTTTTCTCATCTGTGAAATGGGGATGTTGGAGTGCCATGGTGGCCTGGGGTGGCTGGGAGATTACAAGGTGGTGCTGGGTGTTCTGGTGGTAGTGGCCACTTGAATAAAGTCTGTTGTGGTGGGGGCAGGCCCCAGCTCCTCTGCAGGCCCTAGGTCACGGCCATGAAGCTAAATGAGCGCAGCCTGGCCTTCTATGCCACCTGTGATGCCCCAGTGGACAATGCGGGCTTCCTGTACAAAAAGGGTGGACGGCATGCCACTTACCACCGCCGCTGGTTCGTACTGCGTGGCAACATGCTCTTCTACTTCGAGGACCCGGCCAGCCGTGAGCCTCTGGGTGTCATCGTCCTGGAAGGCTGCACTGTGGAGCTGGTGGAGGCTGCTGAGGAGTTCGCCTTTGCCGTGCGCTTTGCTGGTGCCCGGGCACGCGCCTATGTGCTGGCCGCCGAGAGCCAGGCTGCGATGGAGGGCTGGGTGAAGGCGCTGTCACGGGCCAGCTTTGACTACCTGCGGCTTGTGGTGCGCGAGCTGGAGCAGCAGCTGGCGGCTATGCAGGCGGGGGGCTATGCACCGCCACCCCGCCGCCCCCGTCCCCTGCTGCCCAAGGAGAACGGCTGCGCTGTCTGGAGTACTGAGCTGCCCGCCACCCCCATGGTCACCAGTCCTGGTGCCCAGCCTGGTCCTGAGCTCCCACCACGGCCACCCCGCCGGCGAAGCTTGGCGCCCGGAGGGTCTGTTGACACAGCCTCTTTTGCCCAGCTGCATGAACAGTACGGACAGGAGATCAGGGCACTGAGGGGCCAGTGGCTCAAGAGAGGGGACCGGCCCTGAGGAAAGGGGTCAAGGCCAGCCCTGAGGTTGCCCATCTGCCTGGTTCTAGGGGGACTCTAGCTTTGAGAAGGTGCTGGATTGTGAGCGGGGCTTGGCCTGTCTGACCAGAGCAGACTCAGTCCTGAAGGACCGGAGATGCAGGAATCTGAGGAGAATCTAGATGAGATCCCACAAGCCTGAAGGTGCCCAGGACACCTGGCCCCAGCTACTCAGCAAAGGTACATTGTTGATGATAGACCTGAGCTGGTTGCATAGCTTGATGGGGACTCGACCTGAGAGTGACCTGTGGCTCCACAGACAAATGCCTGGCCAGTTCTGGCACTGGTGGCTCCTGACCATGCCCTCAACATGGACAGGGAGAAGGCTTGGCCATAGGCATGCCACACCCAGGCCTGACCTCTTCTGTTCTAGGCCCCATGAGAGAAGCTGGTCTAGGTCCCAGTACGCTGAGATGGCCTGGGTTTGGGTCTCTTGGCTGAGGCAGGTCTTTGCCCTGGCCACTGGTCCAGCCTGAGGAGGTGTGCCTGGCAGGCAGTAGGCTCTCTGGCTGCAGCTGTGTCTGTCCCCATGGGGCCTCATACACCCTCCTTGACTGTACCCTTCAGTCACGTTCTCCCGGAGCTGGCTATTCCGCCAGCCTGGGGCGGGGCCTCTCAGGGAGCTGGCTTGACCTCCTCTAGACCTAGCTAGGTGGCCATGGCCTGAGATGGCACTGGTGTCCCAAGGTGTCTGACAGGTTTATCCAGGGAGGATGGGCCATGAGCTGACTCACCACCAGGAAAGTCCCAGTGCTGATCTGACGATGCAAAAACGAGCCAGGAAGCCTTTTTGGATTCCAGAATACTCTCCCTCGAATTCCACACGGTCACGTCCCTCACTGAGTCGTCAGAACTCACAGGGTCAGCTTCCTGCACCCATTTTTTAATAGGGAGAGTGAGGCATGGAGCAGGAGACGGGTCTCCCTTTGCTGAGAGGCTGCCCTGGCCTCACTGCTCTTCTCTCACCACAGTGCCCCTACACAGTCCAGGGGGAATCTGGGGTTTGGAACACCCTGGTCCTCCAGCTGGGTCATGTTTACAGTCCTCAGTGTCCCACACCAAGGATCCTCTGAGGATACCACCACTCCAACCTTTATTGCTTCAGTGGCTGCCTTTGGGTGACAGACAGATGTGGGCCCCTCCTGCTGTCTTTGGAGACCCCAGGGCTTGGGGACAGTATGGGGGTGTATGTATCTACAATCAAGGCCTCACTTGCTCACTGCTGGCTCAGTGGACAGGGCTACAGTTTTAATTTTATTTTTAAACACTTAGGGTGTTTTTTTTTAATGGACATGAAACTTACTGTTTCATTGCTTTTGTTTCCTGTTGTCTGGTGGGAAGGGATGAGGACCCAGTGCCGGGCTTGGCTGGGGGATGGTGGGCACTGTCTCCAGAAGAGGGGCAGGAGCGTCAACTGTGGAGAGCCAAGCTCAGAAGCTTAGAGGTGCCACAGAAGGGAAGCTCACTTCTGCTTTGCCTTCTCTCTGGCAGGCGCTGCCTCCAGAGTTCTGGTACGTTTCCCGTCCCCCTTCTTCCCAGCGTCCTCTGCTGAGACCAGAGCTGTGGGAGCTGGCGGTGGTTCCCACCGTGGGCTCTGGGTCTGTGTGAGGAGCTGTCGGGAGCCCCAGGCCCTGGCCAGACCTAGGTGGTGGTATCAGCTGTCACACCCAGTTCGGGTACAGGTTTACAAACTCTAATGGTACAGTGGCACTGGCTGCCGTGGGGGTACAGGATGGTCTTCCCTCCCTTCCTCCCAAAGCACAAGATGGGGTGAGGGTGCCTCCAGGTTGGATGGGGAAAGAGGACGCAAGGGCTGAAATAAATACAAGTTTGTCAAAGAATGGCTGTTGTGTCTTTTTTTCCCCTGCACCCCTCATCAAACTCCCAGTTGACTTGCCTGGCAGAGCCAGGAGCAGCCTGACAGGGACTGGACTAGTGCTTGCTGTGGGTCCTCCTGCTGGTGGTGCTGCTGGGCACATTGCCACAACATCTTAGGGCAGGCATCCGCAGCCCCATTTTACAGATGGCAAAACTCAGGCTCAGAAAGGTTAAGAAATCTGATAGGGTCCAGCAGCTGGGAAGGGTCAGGTCAGGGCAAAAGATTAAAGCCTTCGGGGGAATAGAAAGGTAGGGAGTAGAACAGTTTTTCAGAGGGCAGGGGGAGGTAAGACTGAAAGTCAAGTGAAGGCAGAGATCTGAGAGTGTAGAGGGAGATCAGTGATCTAGCTCAGGGATAGCAAATGAAAAGTCTATACCTGGCTCTTCTCACTGACTGGTTTGTGGTAGCTGTAGGCGACAGGGGTGCCTGGAGTTAGGGGAATTCTGGTAGCAAGCCATGTTCAGAGTGAACAAGCCTGCGCTTGATTAGTAATGTCAGTTGTGAGCACCAGGTGGCTGGTGGCTGGGCTCCTGCTAACATACCTCCTAAGAGGACTAGCAGAAGGGAAGGGGCTGGTTCCAGGCCACCCAGTGCGATCGACTCAGAACTTGGGTCACAAGCCTCTTGCCAGCCTGGAAAAAATATGCACATCCAGGAAAGTGTGGTTTAGGATGAGCAGTCTATGGTCTTAGTCTGCAAAGTAAGTGCAGAAACAGGAAAAACACTGGTGGGGAAGTGCAGCCCTCATGAGGGACCGGTGCACGCTGACTAAGTCTCTCCACCACTCCTGCGGCCACGGTGACACGATGGGGAAGTAACTCTCCACACAGGCTGAGCCAAGGCATTGTCAGTGGCACTGGTGACCACAGCCACTGCAGAGTGGGGGAAAGCGAAGAGAAACAGCTCCAAGAGGGAGAGTCACAGTCTGCCTTCATAGGTAGACCTCACAGGGCCAGAATGCCCCACTGAACCAACTGAAAGATGGAGGGAAAACACTGGTCTGTCCCTAAGTGTGATGTACCTGCCTGCTAACATGCAGTGTTTGCCCTTGACCAGGGGAGGCATTCCGGGCAGGTGACTGAAATGCCCAGAAACATGACAAGGCAGAGAACACTGTCTTCACTCAGGCAGCCCCGGGGGATGATAACTGCATGAGAAGTGACCTGAGGTAGCGGTGAGAGCCTTAAGGGGGCATTCAGGCCAGAGGTCACAGGGCGGCTGCCCAGTATTCATCCACCCTGAATGATCAGTCAGTCAGCTGTGCTGCCCCCATTGGCCTTTCAAGGACTGGCAAAACTGGAGCCATTCAAGTTCGGGCTTGTGACCCAAAGTTGGGTGTATGACCCAATTTTGGCTAATGAGACATGAGAGCAGGGCCTTCTTGCTTTTGAAAAGAGAAATAGCAAGGATCTCCTTCCTTGTTCTCCTGGGGAGAGTTATGTGTATGATGCCTGGAGCTGTGGCAGCCCTCTTGTGATTGTGAAGTAGGCTCCTGAGGAAAAACCTCCACACTGCCTTTTAAATGTCCCTGAGCTGCTGAATCAAACAAGAATTGACTCTACCTCTGGATGTCTGGTTATTAGAGGTAATTTATGTCTTTGTTTAAAGCTTTGAGCGGGCCTTTTTTGTTACTTGCCGATGGATGACCTTGAGGGACAACAGCTAGCCCTTCTAAGGAGAGTAGCTCTGGATGACTAACTGCAGGGCTGCTTTTGTCCCAGTGAGGTGCAGGTTGGGGCTAGAGAAGGGTCTTCCAGGAGAGGAGGGGGGCCCTGCTGTCATCCTTTCCCTGGAAACTGTCCATGTCTCTCCAAAGAGGGAATGCTATCAGTTGTGTCTCCTTCAATACACGTACTGAAGTCCTGGCCCTGTACTTGTGTGATCTTGTTTGGAGACAGGCTTAATGAGGTCATACCAGAGTAGGGTAGGCTGTAAACTTCATCACTTCTGAGTTATAAAAATCAGAATAGACACAAAGCACATGCTAGGAGAAGGCAGTTGCCACGTGAGGATTATCTAAAATCCAAGTGTCACCTGGGTCTGCCAACAAGGAAGGACTGTCCCATAGAGCCGATGCCCTTATTTTGACTTCTGGCCTCCAAAATGTGTGACAATAAATTATTCTTTAAAGCCACTCACTCAACCCAGTGCTGTGGTATTTGTGTTACAGCAGCATTAGGTAACCAAGACAGCAAACAAATAAGGGAAAATGTCACATTCCCCACTGGCTTGCCTCTCTTCAGAACAGTACCTTGCGTGTTCCTGATGGGGTTGCTGTGTCCCCCCTCTAACTAGACTGCTAACATCATTTTACACAGACACTCATGTGAACAAAACCTTCTTGCCACCCTGGTTCCTAATATCTTGGCATCCAAAGTAAAATGCTTTCATGATGGGCAAATATTAAATTGCTGAAACCCAGCTGCCAACAAAACTTTGCAAAAAAAAAAAAAAAAAAGCCCAAACAAAACAAACTCACTTTACCTGTGGCTGGAGTCCTGGTGTGGTCATTCCTGTGTATATGGGTGGGGTGTGAGCTCCAGGCCTGATGTGGTCACCTTCTCTTCCCTGTCCAGGTACCCTTCTGTCACTGCTTCTCTAGTTGTGTGGGCAGACAAATCCAGGGCCACCTCTAGGCTACAGCTCTGAGGGGAGGGCCTGTATCTACCTCTCCAGGGTGCCCCTCAGGTCCTGGCACAGAGATGCCAATCCCGGCCTCTCCTCCACTCTCAGCCCACATGACTTATCTCTTGACTACAGCTGCTTGGACCAGAGTTGGTCCTCAGACAGAAGCTGAGCCAACCAGAGTGCTGGGAATTTTGAACTGGGGCTCAGAAATGAAGGTATCTGTGGTCACTAAACCAAAGACTTCATGGAAGGAGTGGCCATTGTAAGGCATCCTGATGTGACGGAGCCAAACAACCAAACCTGAGAGAAGAACTAAGGAAACGGATGAAGACAGACTACACAGCTCTCAGAAGCCTGCCTGAACGCACTTCCTACCACTCTTACCTCCAAATGGATCTTCCCAACAAACCATCTGTGCATCTTTAAGTGACTTACAGTTTCTCTGAACCCAACAGTCCCTGACTCTGACATGACCCCCACTGAAGATTGTTCAGCTCTCTGTTTCTGTCTTCACCAGCATCCTTCCCCATGCCTGGCATACCCAGCTGGGCCAAACAAAACTAAAATGAATTGCTTTTCATGTACTGAGACCCATGTTAGCAGTTCTCATGCTTAAGTTTGTATCTGAGTCACCTAGGCTACTTTTAAAAAGTGCTGATTCCTGGACACTGGCTCCAAGAATTCTGGGTCAGTAAGTTGGATCCACAATCAATGCCCATGGAAGCAGCCGCCCAGAAGTTAAATGACATACTACGCTTAGCAAAAGACCTTTTTAAAGAGTTAAAAAGCAAAGATGTCACTTTGAGGACTAAGATGGACCTGAGCTAAGCCATGGTATTGTCAATTGCCTCATATGCATGGAAAAGCTTGATAATGAATAAAGAAGACCAAAGAAGAATTGACACCTTTGAATTGGTGTTGGTGAAGAATACTGAATATATCACAGATTGTTAGAAGAACAAACCTCTTAGAAAAGATATAGCCAGAATGCTCCTTAGAAGCAAGGACGATGAGACTTCATCTCACATAATTTGGACATGTTATCAGGAGGGACCAGTCCCTGGAGAAGGACAGCATGCTTGGTAGAGGATCAGTGAAAAGGAGGAAGACCCTCAGTGAGATGGACTGACACAGTGGCTGCCACGATGGGCAGAGACATAGCAACAGCTCTGAGGATGGTGCAGGACTGGGTGGTGTCTCCTGTGGTCGTTCCTCGGGTCGCTATGAGTCAGAGCCAACTCCGTGGCACATGGCAACAATGGCTGGAGTGAAAAGGGGCTCTTGTGGTGCAGTGGGCTAAGCACTAGGCTGCTAACTGAAAGGTTGGTTTGAACCTTGCAGTTGCTACGAGGGAGAAAGATGTGGCAGTCTGTTTCCATAAAGATTTACAGCCTTGGGAACTCTACTGGGCAGTTGTGTTCTGTCACATAGGGTTGTTATGAGTTGGACCTGACTAGATGGCAATGGGTTTGGTTTGGGTTTTTAGGTTGGCAGGACCCAGGAAACTATTCTGAGTAGAGGAGGGTGCAGGTGATATTAGGACTATAGCTTAAGAAATGCTCACCTTTCAGATGAAAACTAAGAACATCAAAGACTTGAGGAAAATAGGGGCCCAGGACACAGAAAAGACCATATGATTGGGAGATGACATCAGCATGAGACTGGAAGAACTAGATGGTACCCGGCCACCACCAAAGACAGCTCTGTCAGGGAACGCAATGTATAGCTCCTTGTGTGGCATGAGAAAAGGGGGTGTGCAGATCAAGAACTCTAATATAATAAAGACCAGACTTGATGATCCAATGACCTGGAAGGTCCTCTGAGAACATGGCCCCTAGACTAGCTACTAGCCCAGAGCTGAGACCAGTACTGAGACTAGTACTGATCCTTAGAGCTGAGACTCAGACAAAGATTGGACTGGACTAAGGGAACCCAGAGTGATGCAGGTAGTGTGTGTACTTTATGGTTTAATGTATATATGAGGCTGTCCAATTGGTCTCAGAGGGGAAAGAGTGGAGAGGAGGGGACAGGTGTCGGTTGAGTGGATACTGGAAGTAAGAGTGGAGGGGATGAGTGTGCTGTCACAGGGTGAGGAGTGGAGGAGGCAGAGTTGCATAGAGGCAGGTACTTAAGAGTTTTGTATGACAACTTGCATTTAATTAATCACAATAAAAAATTAAAAAAAAATGCTCACTTAATTTTCAAGAAAATTTATAAGTCAGTGAAGTGGCCAGCTGCCCAAGCCCCGGTGATGCTTACTTCCTGGTGGCTATAGCCTTCTCTAGTCTCCTCCCACAACAACTCACAGAGGACCTGTGTGATCAGTAGAATACTGTGGGATGTGACACAGTGACTTCCAAATCTAGATCATTAAAGACACTGTAGTTTTTGCCCTAGTCTCTTTTAAACAGCTAGTTCTGGGGGAAGTCAGCTGCCACATTGTGAGGATACTCAAGCAGCTGTACGGTGAGGCTCACTCAGAGAGGAGTTGAAGCCTCCAGCCAGCAGGCAGCCTTGAACTTGCCGGCTATGTTGAGTGAGTCATCCTGGAAGACTTTCCAGCCCTGAACAGCCTTCAGCTAAGTGCCCCAGTGGCTGACGGCTGAACTATAGTCCTGAGCCACAACTATCTGGTTAAGCCACTTCCAAATTCTTGACCCTGAATAAGATGTTGTAGTTATTAATCGTGGTAGAGTCAATTCCAGCTCATGGTGACCTTGTGCCTGCAGAGCAGAACTGCTCAGCCCAGTTTCCAAGGCCGTGCCCTTTTGGAAGCTGTTAGGGTTGTTTTCTAAAGCAGTTGTGGGTGAGTCTGTGCCACCACCCTTTGGGCTAGTAGTCAAGTGCTTACCCGTTTGAGCCACTCCCCCCCTCCCCCAAAACCCACTGCCATTGAGTCGGGTCCGACTCATGGTGACCCTATAGGTCAGAGTAGAACTGCCCCATAGAGTTTCCAGGGAGTGCCTGGTGGATTTGAACTGCTGACCTTTTGGTTAGCAGACATAGCACTTAACCCACTTAGGCCACCAGGGTTTCCGAGCCACTCATGCAACGGCTCCTAATAAGAGTTTTTTTTGTTGTTTGAAGCCACTAAGTTGTGGTGGTTATTTGTTATGCATAAATAGACAACTAATACAAACACTGTGCTCATAGTGTCCGTTTTATAGATAAGGATCATGCAATCACCTGACAGCTCGAATTCAAGCCTAAGCCAGTCTGAGTTCAAAGTCAGTGCTTTTATCAACTACATCCTAAGGGGATGGATTAGGTCATGTAGACCATTGAACAACTCAGCTATTAAGGGTCATGCGGCTCAAGGTCACCTGGCTGACCCCTTTGGGGGGTGCTCCCTGCCAGTCCCTACCGCTTTTGGGCTTGGGGGTTGGTGGTGGTTTCAGCAACAAAGAGTTAATTCAGGGAGGCTGGCCCTGGCAGTCCAGTTTCCATAGCAACGCATACCTGGTTCCTTGGCAGTAGAGAGCTAAGGCTTAGAATAATCCCGCCCCAGCAGTCATGGGCCAATCAGCTTAAAGAGCAGGTGAGGGCTGGCTTCTCCTTCTCAGAAAGGTGGGGCTGGTGGCCCAGAAGGAGGAGCTAAACTAGGAGAAAAAGGAGGGCAGATGAGAGAAGGGGCTCCGGATCCGTGGTGGGGGGCACCCTCCCACAGACCACGCGCTCCCCTACAGCAGACAGCTGTAACCTCCTAAAAGTGCAAACCTGGCCATGTCACCACCCTGCCTCATACCTTTCAGGTATCCTCGGTGTCCTCAAGGAAGAAGGGTACCTCCTAGAACGCTCCCAGGGTGGTTCATGATCCCCTTTCCTCCATCTCCTCCCTTTCCTGCTTCAATTCCAGCTTCTTTGGATTACCACTCCCCTTCTTTATCCAGTCCTGTCTCCTGCCTGCTATTCCACTGTCCTCCTCTGTTGCTCCTAAACTCCTGATATCCTTCAGGTTTCGGCTGAGCTGCCCCCTCCTCCACGAAGCCTTCCTGGAGTAGTGCTGTCATGGTCCCTGTACCTCTCTCATCAAAGTACACAGTAAGTACTCAACAAATACTTATTCGCTGGATGAACAATTATTAAATTGCTTCCAAGTCAGTTCTCTGCTCTCCTCTATTCCACACCCACTTCTTCCTGGAAGGCAGGCCTCACCTGCCTGCTCATCTCTTTCCACAACAAAACAACTCCTTGGCAAGAAGGTGATTCCAACTCATAGACACCCTATAGGACAGAGCAGAGCTGTGCCATCCAGTTTCCAAGAAGCAGTTGGTGGATTTGAACTGCCAGTGTTTTGGTTAGCAGCGAAGCTGTCACCCAGGGTCCCACCCCTCCAGATTCCCCATCTCTGTATTTTTCACTTCCGATGACCCAGGATGGGGCTTCAGTTCCTGGAGCCAGGGGGCATCTACTTTCTCAGAGTCACAGGGCTTCTGAGTGTCACTTGTGGTTTCTTCCTGTGCTCTACCCCTACATACCCCATATCCTTGGGGTTTCTGACTCCTTCCCTCTTAAAAGCTGTGAAGAGAGGGTGCCAAAGGACAGTCCTTGATTTAATTTGAATTCTCATCATCCCTACTTCACAGATGGGGAAACCGAGTCACAGAGCAGTAGGCATTTGTTCAAGGTCACAGAGCTTATGAGGTGGAGCTGGGGCTGAAACCAGGTAGTTTAGCTCCAGAACCCAGGCTCGACTCCCATCCTTTTCCTCCCTGACTTCCAGGAAAGGCCTGATAAGAAAATGTATTGCCATGTTGATTCTGACTGACAGCAACCCTACAGGGCACAGAAGACCTGCTGGGGTGGGGGGAGGGCTGCCAAGGCTGTCATCTTTATGGAAGGTGACTTCATGTCTTTCTCCCATGGAGTGGCTGGTTGAGTTTGAACAGTTAGCAGCTGAGCACTTAACCACTGTGCTACCAGGCCTCCTTCAGGGCCAGATCCTCTGACATGTCACCCATGCACCAACTTGGAGCCTCTAGGGTTGATGGGTGCCTGGGGCCCCCCTCATTGCTCCCTCCCTCCTTGGGATGGGGTGCTGAGGGTCCTAGGGAGGTCCTGCAGAGCTCCAAACAATCAGTCATCCTGACCTGAGACAGAGGTAGCTGATTGCTTTGTTCCCGCTGCAGTGACTGCAGAAAAACCAGGGTGTTTTCCGGGAAGCTTCCAGACGAAGAGGAAAAATCTGTCTTGGTACTCCCTCATGACCTTAGCTCAAGAGGAGGAATACTTAGTGCTGGTCTCATGGTTCAAGGGAAAAAAAACCCTTCTGTAGCTGGACATGCAGAGACTCACCATCAACACTATTTCTAATCATATGTACTTGGCTCTCATCATGTGCCAGGAGCCACCCTGAAGGTTTACCATGCATTCCTGTTCCTCCTAATAGCCCTTTGAACTGGATGCTGTGATATCCCCATTTTACAGATAAGGGAATCAAGGCCCTACTCACACAGCTGGGAAAGGGGCAATGCCATGGAGGTCACCAGGTAGCCCCCTCCCAGCATTTTTCCATCAGGAGCTGAGGCCATCAACCATCCATGTCCCCCTATGAGGTGGGCATAGTGTGCACACTGGTTAGTGTTAGGGGGCTGGTCCGTGACCACTGATTGAAGGCAGGGCACAGTCCTGGCTCCTCAGTACCAGGCTCCAGAGTCTAACCAGCTTCCACCATGCGGCACCAAGAAGAATGGATTCCAATCCTTATATTTTCCTTTGTTGCAGCTGGGTCCCAAAGCAGAAGAGGCCACCTCAGAAGCCCACAAGGCCAGGCAAGTGGTACAGGTGAGGACTGAAGCAAGTCAGGAAGTTGTACCCTTATCCCTCATCTAAACAGGGAGGCCACTCCTTGGCTGGAATGTCAGACCCATGTGGCCAGATCTTAGGATTTTCAATAGAAGCTGGTAATCAAAAGTTTCTGTGACATGTCCCTATAGCTGAATGTTCACAAACCAATTTGTGATGGCTGGATGGGCCCCCCTCCCCCAAGTGGCTACCCCAACTCCAGAACAAAGCAAGCAGGACACTGAGGCATTATTATACAATTCTGTATTTAGTGACTCGTTTACAGAACTTGTTCCTTTTTCTTTTTTTAAAAGTTTAAACAAAGTTCATCAATCTCTCATAGAAATGGTTTTGTGGATTTTTTTCCCCGTTATAGGACGTGAACCTGACAAAGGTGTTCACAGGTCTGGCAGCTTTAAGCACGACAGGATTTCTGTGTTCAAAAGACTGTCTGGTAAGTGCTTCATCAAATCCCATCACACTAAAGCCAAGTTCCCTAAGACTTGTAGTCCGCGTGTAAGCCTAGGTTTCATTGCTGTGTCGGTTTCAGCAGTAAGAAGGGGTGTGTTCCCCTACAGCTGTCTTGATTGCCGACAGAGTGGTGGTGGCCGAAAGAAGACGGTTCCTTTGTTCCAGACTAGAGTACTCTGAAAATTGGTCACTGTTTCCTATTGTCAAAATATAAAAATACCTTCATCTGGATAAAAATGTATACAGTGGAAAACTCTTCAATGCATAGCCTGGGAGTATGGAAAAAAGTTTTCCACCAGGGTTTGTGGTGTTGTTGATTGGCATGAAATCTGCGGCTGGGGCTGGGTGCACAAGAGTTGCAATTTCTGGAACGGCCCTCACTTGTCCCCTTCTGGTTACTGGCTTTTGTAAGCTTAGTTTCCAAACACTTTGCTGCATCCTCGAGACCCCTGCTGGCCATCTTTCTCCTGGGCATTGGACTGGTGCTGATTGTGGCCATCTCTGTATCCACTCAGCCTGGGAGTCACCCAGTTCGGCCTCCCACCAAGAGTTTGACGAAGGAAAGAAGGAAAAACAGATGAGAGCTCAGACAACCAATATGGCACCACTCCATCCAAAACGAAAAAACTCCTGGAAACCACGACGACAGTGACACCGGAGGAAGGGTGTCAAACTCTGAATTGGGGTGCTGTAATTATGCTGCCCAAACCGGCATGCCTTGGAGAGCAGAGAGTGGGCTTGGAGGCTGGGAGACGGTGCATGTGTTGTGACAAATTTGGCCATCTCACTTTGATCTGCACAGATTCTGAGCCATGGATGGCTTCCAGAAGGTCACCAGGGTCAACTTGTGAGGTAACATGACAAGAAAGGGGGTTGAGGCCTCCAGTTTGGCTAATTTACCTTTCTGGAGCTGGGTGCCAAGCTTCAGAGCTGTGGGATGTCCCATGCTGTTACTTTCTTAAAACACAAGAAGGGACAGATGGTGGCTGCAGTTCCACTCTGGAATGCCCACGTTGATTCCAGTGGGGTAACTTCCGGGGCCGTGGCCATGATCCAGCAGAGGAATGAGGCCACTCTGGCTCAAGTGCCACCCTCCAAGCACCTGCCCCGTGCCCGACTTTTCCACAGGGTCTGGACCCACGTCTTGTCTACAGCTGGTGTCTGACCTCCATAGCCCACAGGTGTCTAACTCCAGGGAGCATAAGCAGTTTGTTCGGTACCATGCTACATCTTGGATAGGACGGCTGGGCCACAGCCCACGTCTCTACGACATTTACAACGGCTTGAGACATTCTGTGTTATCAAGGTTGCCAAAGAGACTGCCAGAAGGAAACACATCCTCAGCGGCACAGAGGTTTTTATTTAGAGTCTTTTGGACTTTGTCTTCTCCACACGGTTTCTGGAAGGGCAGTAGCAATGCACTGTGTCTCACAGACAAGAGGTGGGGGAAAAAAACCGTGGTTCAATGGTTATCTAAATTTTGGTCAGTCTTATAGTGTCTTGTGATGGCTTTGAATAATTGTCTTCTTTTAATCTCATCTAGTGGCAAAAACAACACAACTTCAGTGTATACTTCGCAACAGTTGTGACAGCATCCTGATTTTATAACTCTCTGTAATATCAAAACAGCATGGGCTGGGAATAAATTCCAAAGGATCCTTTATTAAAATATCTAAAAGAGGTCTATAAATATTTATTTATTTTTCTAAAAGAGTTCTGGAGTTTCCAGGTGATACGGTGGCATCATTCTGCTGCTGCCCCCTCCAGAGAGGTCAGGGTGGAGGGGAGGGGCCGAGTTCCGCATCCTCCTTGGGGCGGTGGGTGCCCCCAAGAGGCGGCAGTGGCACCTGCTGCACCCACTCACTCACACCTTTGTAAAACTAGGATTACAACAGAAAACATAAATGGAGTAACACTGCTGTCCGAGTTGTGACGCCTGGGGTCCTCCCTCCCTTGCCCCATTCTCTAGGGGCAGTGAACGAATGAGTCAGGGAAGGTGACCATCAGGGCGCCCCTCCCCCTGGTCCCTGCCTTCAGAACTCCCACTCCAGGGCCTCCTCGCGGTTGGCCGCCCGCTCCAGCCGGTAGATGATGCTGTTGAGATTGGCCATCTTCTCGTGTCGCCGCTGCAGGCTGGGGTCTACCTTGGTGCTGGGGTGCAAGGCCCCGGCTGCGTCGGCAGTGGGGCTGGCGCTCGGCACTTTGGCAGGGGGAGCTCCAGGTGGGGACGGAGAGATGGGGGCTGAGGAGGAGGGGACAGGTGACACAGACATCATGAGGCCTGGTGAGGAGGCAGCAGAGGGTGAGTTCAGGGACACCTCCAAGCTGCAGTGTGAGGACTCCGAGGCTGACTTAAAACTTAGTGGGTCTGGGTGGAGCTGCTCCCTGCCCTCTTTCTCCTGGGCAGGGTGTCCTGAGGAGCAGTCTGGGGTGGTCCCACCTGGAAGGAGGGGACCCAGGGCCACTTTTGGGAGTCCATCATTATCTGAAGGGTCAGGATGCTCCTCTTTGGGGGTACCCTGGCCCTCTTCAGGCTCCCCTAAGTTCTGAGATAGGCTTCCCTCCTCTTCCTCAGCATTCTCCTCTGTCTGTTCCTGCTTGATCCTCACCTGGGCCTTGTCCTGGGTGCTCAGGGCTGTGACACTCTCCTCACAGCCCTCTTGAAACTCCAGTTCCTTTGCTGTAGGCTTCTGGTCCTCAGCCTCAGAGTGGGGGCTCTGTGGGATGGGGTCTGAGTGGGAGTGACCTGGTGGCAGAACACCAGGGCCCCTGCTTGGGTCCAGGTCTGGCTCATCCTGGGTCCCCTCCACCAACATCTCCCGGCGCATTCGTGACCTGGGGTAGAGAGAGCGGTGAGCCTGATGCTGGCCAGGGGGACCCAGCTCACATGGGCTCAATCCACTGGAGTGGCATCTAGCCCCCCACCCACTCACCAGGGGGCTCACTATGTGCTAAGCCTCTACATGCATCTTCTCATTAAGTCCACAACCCCCTACAAGGTGAGTGCTAGTAGTATCCCCACTTCACAGAGGAAACAGGGCTCAGAGATATTAAGTGACTCATTCACAATCACACAGGCAGGAAGTAGTTGAGCTGGGACTTGAACTCAAGACTTTCAGATTCCAAACCTCATGATCTAGAACTGTGCTGTCCAGTACAGGAGCCACTGGCCATATGTGGCTTTTAAGCACTTGAAATACGTCTGAATCAACCTGAGATGAGTTGTAAGCATAAAACTCACACTGTATTTTAAAGGCTTAGTAATAAAAAAAGAAGTAAAACATGCCATAGATAATGTTTTCATACTGATTACATATTTAAATGATGTTATTTGGGACATACTGGGCTAAATGAAAATACTCTATTACAGTTAATTTCATCTGTTTCTTCTTAGTATTGTTTTTTTAATTGACTAGTAGAAAATTTAAAATTATATAAGTGATTCTTATTTCTACTGGACAGCACTGTTCTAGAATATTTCACAAAGTCAAACCCAGATTTATTTTACAACACACCCCTGCCACTGGAGGGATTCTTCAATATCAGCTCAGAATGGGAAACTGAGGCACAGAGAATGACTTGCTTGGATCATCATAACACAGCAGCAGAGCTGGGACTAGAACCTAGGTACCCTGAATTCCAGCCCAGGACCCACTCCCTTGTCACTCCAGTGGCTTCCCTGCTGTCAGGGGGACACATAGACCGATAATTATGTTTCTGAGCAGGAGAGACCAGAAATGCATCTAATGCCATCAATTATTTTCCTGTTAAATGATGGCCAGTGAGATTAAGTGGCTTGTCCCAGGTCACAGAGCAATGTGGACAACTGTGTTAGAGGAGTTCTTTCATCACTTTCAAAGCCATAGCTCTATGCCTGTTTTTATTACATTAATAGTAAATTATATTTTATTAATATGTAATTCTAGCAATTACAATAATAAACATTATAATCCAAAACAAAAAATCAAACACAGTGCCATCAAGTTGATTCTGACTCCTAGTGACCCTACAGGACAGAGTAGAACTGCCTCATAGAATTTCTAAGGATCATGTGGTGGATTTGAACTGCCGAATTCATGGTTAGCAGCTGTAGCACTTAAACACTATGCCACTAGGGTTTCTAGACATCATAATAGTAGGTGCTTACCATGTGGCAGACCCTGGGCTGAGGACTTTTGTGGATTCTTTTGACACTGGTCTCATTCCCACCGACAAGGGAGACACGGCCTGGAGAGGTTCAGGGACTGCCCACAATCACAGAGCCAGCAAGAGGAGGATGTGTGGCTTGGAGGTGACACTCTCCTGCTTCCCCTCATTCCCTAATCAGTCAGAGATGGGTGCCTGGAGGGATTGTCATTCGGTCCCTTCTCTGTCCCCAGTTTCTCTATGGGGTGATCTTTTCTACCTTCTGGGCGGGCTCTGCCACCTCTTCCAGCCCCGTCCAGAGGGAGTACTTGTGGTTTCTAACAGATGGGATCTGAAAGGCCTTCACGATGGCCCTGTGACTGCAGCTCTACGACTGGAACTTCTGGACTGTAGCTCCAGTACTGGACTTTTGTTAAAATATCAGTGGGAGGTGCTAAATACGAGGCTAACAGTCATTCACACTTTAGAATAAATCAGTCCTTTTTTTTTCAACCTCTGACTTTTCAATCTGAAACAAGGCTTTCCCTGTATTTCTGCTCCTGTTGATCACCTTATCAGAGCTCACTGAAGTTATAATGACCTATCAATATGAGTGCTTATTTAACGGACAGCTTCCCTGTTGGTGTTAGAGCTAAGAAGGGCCGGGTCTAGTCTGTCTTGCTCTTTGCTGTATCCCAGCAGCTACTACAGTGCCTGGCTCAGAGCAGGTGTTTAATAAACATTTATCAATAATAAACAATAATAAACATTTTATCAAATAAAAGAATGTATCCTTCTATAATTATATCTCTTTGAGAGTAATTTTGCAGAAATGGAATTTCCTCTGTCCCTTGATGCAAACCCCTATGTGTTTTTCAAAACAGCTTAATGCTACCTCTGCTGCAAAGTCTTCCCCAGGCAGAACTCCCTGTTCCCTCAGCACCTTGTTCCTTTCTGGCTTACAGTATTCTATCAGGTCGTAGTGAAGTGTTAGGGTCGCTATGAGTTGGACCCAACTCGACAGCAGTAGGTTAGTGAAGTGATCTGGTTTGTAACTATGAGCTCCTTAGGGCAGAGGTAGTATCTTTGAGTCCTCCAACTCTAGACCCTGCATGACTGTGTACTCAGTAAACGTGTTGAATGAAGATGTTGGATACTAAAGGACTGCCCAGTTCCTGTGGGGAACCAGAGAGGACAGGACGACCCCATGTCTCCTAGGGAGGAAGGAGAGAGACGGGAAGGCTCTAAGGACCTGTGTCATTTGCTCTTTAGCAGGCTCTGGTCTGAGCCAGACAAACAACATGTCACAATGGGTTTCCACCCAAAGTTATTTCACTTGATCCCCGATTCAGCATTGTGGGGTAGTTATCCAGTTCCTCATCTGTAAAATAAGGTTGAGACCCAGAGAGGTCAAGTGACGTGCCCAAAGTCACACAGCCACGGTGGGCCTTGGACTCAGTGTTGTGTGACCCTGATGCTCAGCTGAAGGGGAGGGGTCTCCGCAAGCTCCACCCCTCCACGTCTCCTTCCTCTTCTCCCGTGAGGTCAGACGTCCTTGGACTCTCTTCCCCGGTACCACACATATTTTGCTCAGGAAACTGGGGTGCGGGGAGGTGTGCCTCAGACAGTAAAACCAAGCCCATTGCTGTCATCTTGATTCTGACTCAGTGACTCAACAGGACAGAGGAGAGCTGTTCCACAGGCTTTCCATGGTTGTAATCTTTACGCGAGCACACTGTCACAGCTTTCCCCATAGAGTGGCTGGCGGGTGCAAACTGCTGACCTTGTAGTTAGCACCTGAGGCCTTGAACACTGCACCCCCCGGCTTCCTGCACCTCCTGCTCCTGCAATCCTCCTTCAAGCCTTCTCCACAGAGACCTCCTCGGCACCTGGGAAGCCCTCTGCCTCCCCTCTGGCACTTCCTGACCCAGCCCTGGACCAAGTTCTCAGGAAGTCCAGTCCCCTGCAGGCCAGTGACACCCCCAGATTAGTGACTGGGAGTAGAAAGGTCTCCGGGGAGCGGCAGCCACAGCAGTCGGAATCTCTTGCTCTTCAAGGAGGGTGGAGCCTGAAGCGGCACCGGAGGAGTTTCCTTTGGCCTCAGGACATGGCAGGGGCCACTCAGAGGCTCCGGGTAGTAATGGCTCCGCAGGTCTGTGCTTTGAATACTGTGTCCTGTGCCTTTTTAGAGGCAGGTATGGAGCAAACTGGGTGAAGCAGTAACAATAATATTGTCAACACCTATCACTCACTATGTGCCAAGTACTTTATATAAATGCTAGTCCATTAGATCCACGGAACAATGCTATGATAGTATTGTCCCCACTTTACAGGTGAGAAGCCTGAGGCTCAGGGAGCTGAAGAACTTGCTCAGGGTTCCACAGCAGGAAACTGGTGATCAGCTTCACAGCTAGTTTGCCCACATTCTGAAACTAAAGGGGCATGCAAGCCTCCTCACCTCTCCAAGGCCACGCCGGAACCCTCTGGGCCCTGGGATGGGAAGGGGGTTTGGCAGAGAGCCCTGCAGCTTCCCCCAAGACCCTCACCTGTAGTTGTGGAACCAGTTGATGACGGTGTTGGTCTTGAGGTTGAGCTGGAAGGAGAGGAGCTCAATGGTCTGCTGGGAGGGATAGGGCTCCAGCTGGTAGGCCTTCCTCAGCGCCTCCTTCTCCTCGGGTGCCAGCACTACGCGGGGCTTCTTGATCTGCAGGAGGCTCAGGTCCTGGGGCTGCAGGCAGGGGCTGGGGCACTCAGAGCGGGTGGCCGGAGACTCACTGTCTGAGCCGGTGCTGATGAGGCCGTACCTGCGCTTCAGGTAGGCTGGGGCAGGGGGAGAGGGAGGGAGGGTGGCCTGAGAGGGGCCCTTGGATTGGAGGCCCAGTGCTGCCCTTATCGGTTCCTCAGGGGTGGCAGGAGCCCCAGAATGGGACTGTGGTCAGAGGGTCTGAACCACTAATCATCCACACCCTCTCAGGACTCCAAACCTGGGGCTAAACTTGGGGTCCATTCCATAGGCTTGTCTACTCTGCCTTTTGTTCCTCAGTCTCCTTCCAAATCTTCCTGATCCCTATGCTGACAGGCTCACCCTGCCCACACCAACCCCAGGAGCCTGGCCAGCCTCTGACTTCTGGTGATTAGAATATGGATGTGAGAACAGATGAGGGGCTTAGCAGGGTGCCCCTCACAGGAGACACTCAAAAAATGGATGCTATTACAGCACTCTCCGGCTGGCAGAAGTGTCATGGAATTCCAGAACAGCCATTGTGGGCAGGCAGAAAAACACTCATTTAAATGAACCCACTAGCTATATGATGCATCTTGACCCCAAATCACTAAAATGAGAAGTAACAGGTACGTGGGGCTGGAAAAAAGCAGCCCTAGAATCTCACTGAACCTTCCCTCACAGGTGTGCTGTCAGGTAGATGCTACTGATTTTACATTCAGACAGAGCAGACCAAGGCACAGAGAGGGGAATTAACTTGCTCAAGGTCACAGAGTCAGGAAGTGGCGGGCTGCCAAGTTCTCAACTGCAGAGCTGGCTGATGACAAAGCCCCTGCCCTGACCCTGCTCCCTACTGCCCCTCGCAGCCTGGCTTGACCCTGGCCTTCATCATGAACTGCCCTGTTGTGGCTTCACACTGTGTCCTGGGTGACATCTTTGCAATCACTTGTATCTGATCTTCCAGCTGGATCTGAGGTTCTTTAGATCCAGGAATCCCTTCTGTCCAAGAGGAGGTTGGGTACAGGACAGGTGCTTAATATTGGCATATTAAGACAACCTTAGGTAACACGGGACAACGTAAGTATCTGCAGTTCCCTCACTTAATCCCACAAAAGGATTCTTGCTGGCTGGGTCAGTTCCTGGTTCTGTTGTGTACAATCTGGGTAGTGGGCACTGGGGTGATCTATCTGGTAGGGAGTTAAAGCAGACAAGAGTAGGTTCAGAGAGAAGATGGTCTGGGGACTATGGCATTCGGATGGCAAATGACTTGGGAGTAGCTGTGAGCATGTGAATGGATGCTGAGAGAGATGTGGTACTGGGATGTCCATGGAGGATTTATAAATATTTTCATTGTTCTCAAATACCTTGTTTCATGGGGCTCTTTTTTTTGTGGCCCAGTATCAGGCTCAGCCAGGACCACTGGGGCCCTGACTTCATTGGTTTCACTGGGCAAATCTGAGGCCGGACCCAAAGTGTCCAGTGCTGGGGCCCACCTCCTGCCCACCCTCACCTTTCTTCTCCAGCTTCTTCATGTCCCTCAGTTTCTCCACGTTATGGGGGTCACTAAGCCACAGCTGCATGCGGACGAAGGGCTCCCGCCCCTTTAGGCTCAGCTTGTGCCAGGGTTTGGGCCGAGACAGCAGGTCAGACACAGAGCCCTGCGTCAGGCCCAGGATACTCTCTCCAAACAGCCGCTGCCCTGGGGACAGAGGAGGAGGACAGCCTTTACCCCAGACTGGGAGGTGAAACCCACCCTAGGCATAACAAGGAACAGGTTGGAGACGCAGGAAAGAAGCCACTAACTCAGAGAGAAGGCCAGAGACACATGGGAACGCACATCTAGCCTGAATCCCAAGGGGACCTTACTGTAAAACAGGAGGTTTGAGGGGCAGGCAAGACTGCTACCACCCAAAAACCATTGTCAACTTCAGAGGTTTTTCACTCCTACGGGATCCTGGAAATTGTCTGCAAAATTTCACGTGGGTGAATCTGTCTCACCTTGTTAGAGAGTAATTTGACAGATTCATCAGAATTTACATGTACATGTCCTTGGATCCAGTGATTCCACTGCCTGGAATTCATCCTACAGCTGCACTTGCCCCAGGGCACAGAGTTACCCAGGGACGCTGTCAGAGGCAGCAGGAAACTGGAAACAGCCAAAATGCCCATCATCTGGGCCAAAAGCTGTGCTGCTTCTGTATCATGGAGCAACAGGGGAAAGAACGAAGGTGACAGAGTCATCCTGCTGGGGAAGGATGTCCAGACAAGATTGCTACTTTTTTAAAAAGCAAGCTGTAGTAGTAGGTGTGCGTGTCATCAACTAAAAAGGAAAAAACCCATCAGTGTCTATATATTCTCGTATGTATTCAGAAAGCAATGATAATTAACATCTGTGGGGTGTAACTGACAGACTGACAGTGGATTTTATTTATTTCCTTATCTTTACAACTTTTTCTTTCTTTCCTATTTGGTGCTTCTAAACAATGAACACAACTTATTTTTATAATAAGAATTCTAATGAAGAAATTGAGGTTGACTTGCCTGTCTTTGGAAGGAGAGCCTAGCTTGCACATAAATCTCAGAGGAGTTTGTGATCTAAAAAGGGAAATAGACCTCCCGCAAATTCCTCCTGTATAAGGACTTCGGCATCTGCTGAGGGCTGAGATGGAGACCCAGTCACCAGGATTCTTTATATCTCCCCAGAAGGAAGCTTTGAAAGCTGTGGGCTGAGGATTCCAGGTCATACCAGACTTGCATCCAACTCCTTCCTGTATCTGCCTCCCTTTTCTTTGCCTTCCTTCACCCTGGGACCCAGGTCATATTCAAATGCTTCACAGAGGGGTACCTGATGCCCCAGAACTGACTAGCACCTCTAGGTTGGACTCCTGTGCCTTGGGATCTCCCTGTGGACACTTTTCACAAGGAGCCAGCAGGGCAGCAGATGGCATCCCTGTTCCTGCCACTCCATACCTAGGTTGTTGTCTGTGAGGACCTCCTTGACCCTCTTGGTGATGGAGTATGTGTCCAGCTCAGGGGACATGGCCACAATCTCCTGTATGCCACCCGTGGCCTGGCTGCCCAAGTACATCTTTCCACCCAGGGAGGAGCTGGAACGGCCTTCTGGTTGCTGGTTCTCCTTGCTGCTCTCCAGTGACAGGCTCAAGGGCTCCTGGGAGCTCTTCTCAGGCTCCGTGGGGCTAGGGGGTGGGGATGGTGAGGACCTTGGTTCAGTAGGACTGGCTGTGGGCCAGAGAGAGACAGAGAGGGTGGTTACTATGATTTGGCATAGATACACACATGGCAAACAGATTTACTTGACTGAATCAAGAGCTGGTAATCTGCGACCACCAGAGTAGTATCTCGGGCAGGACTTGAGCACTGCAATCTTTTAGAATCTAGCTATACGGGATCAAACAGACAACCGTAACTTGATAGACTCGACAGGAAACTTAGGAGGCTGTATTTATGTTTATGGGAGAGGAACAGTTGAGAAAAGGAGGGTGAGAATGGCTGCACAACTCAAAGAGTGTCATCAGTGTCACTGAACTGGGCACGCAGTGCATGCTCTGCTGTGTCTATTCTCAACAACAACATAAAATTATATATATATATATATACACATATATTTGTGCACACACAAAAGGCAGGAATCATCATGGATGCTAAGACTAGTAGTAGAAGGTAAAACTTGTAGGTGATGAACTTGGATCTCTCACTGCGGAGATTTCTAAGCAAGATCTTAAGGAGACAGCATGGTTTCTCTTTGCTGCTTACAGTAAAATGCTGGAGGAAAAGAGACAGACTTAAAAAGGAATTGCAAATGAAACCAGAACTTAGAGATTTAGAAAATTCTGTTGTACAGACTGAGGAGATGTGTCTTAGAAAACCTTTCACCAAGGATGCAGCTACACAATCTTTTCTGAAGAGATTAGGCCTGTGACCGATGGATCTAATCAACCACCCCAGCAGAAATCCCTTCAGCTCCAGCTGAAAAGAAAAACAAACAAAACAAATCCATTGCCTTCAAGCTGATTCCAACTCAAAGGACAAAATGAAGAAAAGCTGCCTGCCTCTTGGAATTTTACAGGCAGGTAACAGACAACAGACCAAGTTGGTTGTGAGTATATGGTGTCCTCCAAGCCTCAGTCCTTGGATCTGTTCAACAGGGCCAGCCAAACACCTACCCTTTGGGCCATAAGGATGATTTCAAGAGACAGACAGGCCTTGGGCTCAGCAGAGTTGAAACTTCTGAGGCTTCAGGGTCACCCACTGGCCCTCCCATCATGAGCTGAGCCTCGTGACAATTCGTGCAGAATGTGCCCAGGGAGATGCCCTTACTTGGGCTGGGAAGCCTAATGGGGGCACCTAGGAAATCCAGCACTGGCTCACATGGTACCTTCCAGAAAATTAGAAAAGGGTGCCTCTTCCTCAAGGCAGTCGACTGCTATCTGCTGGCAACTGTTCTGTTGTTGTTGTTAGATGCCATCAAGTCAGTTCCGACTCATTGTGACCCTATGTACAACAGAACAAAACACTGCCTGGTCTTGTGCTGTGTCCATGATCATTTTTATGCTTAAGCCCATTGTTGCAGCCACTGTGTCAATCCATCTTGTCAAGGGTCTTCTTCTTTTTTGCTGACCCTTCATTCTACCAAACATGATCCTTCTCCAGGGACTGATCCCTCCTGACAACATATCCAAATTGTGTAGGACGCAGTCTTGCCATCTTTGCTTCCAAGGAGCACTCTGGTTGTACTTCCTCTAGAACAGATGTTTGTTCTTTTGGTGGTCCATGGTACATTCAACTTCTTCTCCAACGCCATAATTCAAAGGCATCATTTCTTCTTCTATCTTCCTTGTTCATTGTCCAGCTTTCACACGCATATGATGTGACTGAAAATACCAAGGCTTGGGTCAGGCATAGCTTTAGTCTTCAGGGTGACATCTTTACTTTTCAATATTTTAAAGAGATCCTTGGCAGCAGATTTTTCCCAGTGCAATGCATCTTTTGATTTCTTGACTGCTGCTTCCATGGACATTGATCGTGGACCTAAGTAAAATGAAATCCTTGACAACCTCAATCCTTTCTCCATTTATGACGATGTTGCTTCCTGGTCCAGCTGTCAGGGTTTTTGTTTTCTTGATGTTGAGGTGCAATCCATACTGAAGGCTGTGGTCCTCGATCTTCATCAGTTAGTGTTTCAAATCTTCTCTACTTACAGTAAGTAAGGTGGTGTCACCTTCATAACACAGGTTGTTAATGAGTTGTCCTCCAATCCTGATGCCTCATTCTTCTTCGTATAACCTAGCTTCTCAGATTGTTTGCTTGGCATACAGGTTGAAAAGGTACCATGAGAGGATATAACCCTAATGCACACCTTTCTGACTTTACACCATGCAGTGTCCCCTTGTTCTGTTTGCATGACAAATTTGCAGTCACACAAATTTGTTAAAGGAAACACAAAAAATATTTGATAACTAGAAGTGGAGAGCCTTATAACCACAGCAGGGCCTTTTCTCCTAGACAGAACATGCTGAGCCTCTGTGCTGGACGGTTTCTTCTCGTCCCGTGGAAGCCAAGATACAGCAGCTGAACAGATCATTCCTTTGCTCAAGAATCTTCAATGGCTCCCCTCTACCCCCTCACACAAGAAATTTTGACCTCCTTGTTCTTGTGTGCAAAGCTCTGAACTCTCTTATCCCTGTCCTCCCACAAACCTAGAGCTACTCACAGTTCTTCTTCCACCAGTCTCTTCCCAGCTCATGTCTTTGCTCAGATTGGTCTTGCTGCCTTGGACGACTCCCCCTAACCTTATACTCTTACACATCCTTCAACACCCAATCCCAAATGCCCCTTCCTGAAGTGTATACCTTTGGGATCTAAGAGCACCTTGACCACACATTGTCATACTTTACTGCAATTTCTTATGTGGGCCAGTTGTCCTTTTGCCAGATGATGATAACCGTGATGAAGATGACGATAATGATGATAATTAATAAAGCTTCCCCTTATTGAGTACTGGGTAGTACAAATGTTTTACATGCTTGGCTGCTAATTGGAAGGTTGGAGATTGGGGTCTACCCAGAGATGCCTCTGAAAAAAGATCTGGCAACCTACTTCCAAAAAATTGGCCCCTGAAAATCCTATAGAGCACAGCACTAGTGTGACACACATGGAGATCACCATGAACTGGAACCAACTTGATGGCAACTCTGTTTTTTAATTTTTTTATTTGCACACCCAGTATCTGCCCAGCTTAGTTTTATTGTTTTACACCTGTGATCTTATATGACACAGCTTCTCTAGGAGGTAAGTACTATGTCATCCTATGCTACTGATGAGGAAGCTGAGGCTCAGAGAGGTTACACTGGGGTCATACAATGACAGGAGGCAAAATCAGGAGTTGAACTCAGGTTTGCTCATACCTAACACTGTTCTCTTATCCCCTAACTGTGAGCTCCTCAAGAGCATGTCCGGTCCTGCGGCTGAAGCAGGAGGTGCTGGGCAAACATCTGTGAGTGAACAAACATTGGCCAGGATCCTTGATTACTTCTGGAATGTACAAGATGAACCCAGAGTTCTGAGTAGTGGCACTCAGTCATGTGTGGATGGCAGCCCACATCTGGGATCCTGAAAAAGCCACTGCTCCCTCCACTACCCCCAAATCCAGCTGAGTCTGGCCATTCGGGCAGCATCTGTCCCTACTACCTGCAGCAGAGAGGGGCTGGGGGTCAGCTGGAGGGGCACTGAGAGTCTCTGAAGTCATCTGTCTCTTAGAAAACCATCTGCACCCAAGTCACCACTAGAAGGGCTAGGGTTTGGGTCAGAGAGCAAGGAGGATCAAGCTGATGGGATCATCCATCCTGAGGATCAGTGGGAACCACCAGCCACCTCCCCGTCCCTCACATGCCCCAGCCAGAGTGCTGGCCCTACCTGACTTTTTGACCTCTGAGAACTACTTCTGTCAAAGTGTTTGAGAGCCCTAGGGCTCAAGGGTACAGGAGGTCCAGTGCTACTGAAGGGCCAGGAGGGGGGATGTGAGCCTTGGATGGGGTGTGGGCAAGGAGTCCAGGGAGAGGGACAGGGAAGAAGTAGAGAGCATGGCAACACCTTATCCAGTCTGTCTGGGACTTTTCTGGATTCGGCACTGGCAGTCCTGTTCCGGGAGACCGTCACACCCATTGTCATCAGGTTGATTCTGACCCATAAAGACCTACAGAGCTGCCACACAGCACTTCCAAGGAGCAGTTAGTGGATTCAAATTGCCAACCTTTCGGTTAGCAGCCAAATGGTTAACCACTCAGCCACCAGTGCCCCTCAGTCTGCAGCAAATCAGGAGGGTGGGTTACCTGAGAGTGAGACAGTGAGAAATAAATGAAAGGAGAGAGACAGAAAGCAGAGGTAGAAAGAGACAGTGAGTGAAAGAAGTGGGACAAAGAGAGGCAGAGCAAGGACAGCAAGACAGACCCGAGGGTGAGACGGAGAAGGAGAGGGAGAGAGCGTGTGAGCAAGAGGAGAGAACAAGCCAGTGGAAAGAAGCAAGGGCGAGCGAAGCAGACAGTGCTGAGGAGGAGAGAACGCAGTGGGGGAAGGAAGGGAGGGGAGAAGAGGACAAGGAGGCAGGAGAGAGGGATGGGGTGGAGAGCGGGGCTTTCTCTGAGAAGGGTCAGACTGAAGCGCCTGGAATACTGAAGGGACCTCTATGGGCACTGCTAATGAGGCTGGTTAATTCACTGGGGTCTGTGGCGGGCAGCTGGCAGGAGCGTCCGGAGGAGTCACAGCGCGACGGCACTGGCGGAGTCCGGCCCTATCTCCACCGGCCAGACTGTGTGGGCCTTTGTGGGCAGTAGGTCCACTCTCGTAGGCCTAACTGGTAATGAATGAGGGGTGGCTGTGGGCCTGGCTGAGTTACTACCAACCTGGCAGCTGCTGCAGCTCCCATCTCTGCTTCCTCCAGGTCCGACCTTGCTGTCCTCAGATGAGGAGGGGACAGAGTGTCCTTAGTCACCTCCACTCACATCTCTTCCCCAACCATGCACCAGCCTGCCTCCTGGGCCTTGCTTGGGCTGTCTCCTGACCAAGCACACTGTCCTGGATATTCTCTGCTGGTTCTATCCTGCCTGTGGCCAAATCCTTCTGCACCGAGACAACGAAAATGAAGCCAAACAAACAAGTCGGCTGGAGCCCTTCAAGCAGTCAGCTGGGTGAACAGCATGTGCACGCCGCCAGGCAGGCATCACAGGAACGGCTGCACTTAATTCTCACAAACTACCTTATAGAGCAGAGGTTTTTTCACTAAAATTCTAAATCATAGGAAGTTTCAGATACAGAAATATATGAAAAAGAAAACATCAAAAAAAAAAACAGTATCAGTCCACCACTCACTCCCTCAACCAAACTCATCTCCAGACTTAAGAGATGTTAATATTTTGCTGTTTTCTTCAAATTTCCATTTTTGTTTGAAAGAAATAAAAAAGGAGCAGATACCGCCAAAGCCACCTTCCACTCTCTTCCAGGTCCCTTGCCCTGCCCAGAGGAGAGACTGGAGGGCACCAGCTCCTGCTTATGTTGTAATGCACATGCTTGTACCTCTAATACTACAGCTTTATGTGAACTGGTTCTAAGGACGTTAACTCCTAAGTGAACCCCATCACATGACACTAATGCTTCTGTGACTCGACATTATGTTTCCATAGGTATTCCTGTTGAAGCATGTCTTCTAGCTAATTTATTCACACGAGATGTGGTTTTGTCTTATCTATCAACTTATCTCTACAGATGGGCAAACTGAGACTCCTTGTCCTTGCCTTTCTCTTCATTTTATCTAATCTCAGTGGGTAAGTCTGCTGTCCATTCCTTACAAGCAGGTCCTTCATCCCAGTGTGGGCCTGGGTGGGTGCAGAGATGCCTGGGGGGGTGTCCTCAGGGCCCCAACACTCTCATCACAGCTGGAGTCTGCTCTACCACCCCCAGTCTGTGTGACTCTGGGCAACTCCTTGAGTCCCAGTTCCCTCACCCAGCAAAGTTCAGACTCCACCCTGGCTGTGAAAGCAGGAGGTACCAGCTGCCTGAAGGCCTGTGCTGATGCTGAGGCTGCATGCTGCCTCCTGAGGAAAAAGGCTGCCACCAATCAGTGATTCCTGGGACAAGGGACGAGAGGATGGGGCTCAACTCCACCGGCTCTGAGTAGGAATCCTGATAGCAGAGTGGTCAACAGCTTGGTTGTTAACCAGAAGGTCAGCAGTTCCAACCTGCCAGATGCTCCTTGGAAACTCTATGGGGCAGTTCTATGAATCATACTCTCTGTAGCAATCAGCTCTTAAGTGACCAGGACTTGGTCAATAACTGCCAACTTCCCTAATTTGAGCCCTGGTGTCACAGTGCTTTGCTGTTAACCAAAAGGTCGGCCGTTTGGATCTACTAGCTGCTCTCTGGAATTCTTTGGGGTGGTTTTACTTTGTCCTGTAGCACTATGAGTCAGAATCACCCTGCTGTCTTTGGGTTTTTTATGGAAACCCTGGTGGCATGCTGGTTAAGAGATAACTACATCTGCTAACCAAAAGCCAGCACTGTGAATTATCAGCACACTCTATGGGCACTTCTATCCTGTACTATAGAGGAGCTCAGACTGATGGCACGCCAATTTGCTTTTTCGGCTCTGGGCACTCTGGCGCCATCTAGAGGCTCTAACTGGGACTGGGGCGCCAAACCTGAGATTTAGAAGCCAGTGGAATGCAGGATTTCCGGGAAGCAGGGAGAGCATCTGCAGGCTTCTAGGCGGCCAGGACAGAGATACAGCAGTGGGAACAGAGAGAAGACTGATACAGGCCCCATCTGCCCATTCTGCACAGATAGTGGCTGTTCTGTGCAGGTCTGGGTTGGTGGCACTCACCCTGGGCAGTGCTGGCCGGCTGGCCAGTGGCCTGGCCCAGCTGGTCTGAAAGCCAGAGCTGCATGCGGATGAAGGGCTCCCGCCCCTTCTGCGTCAGCTTGCTCCATGGCTTTGGCCGGGACAGCATGTCGCTCACGCTGCCCTGTGACAGGCCCAGGACCTGCAGAGGGAAGGGTGGGCAGGGTAGGTCAGCAGGCCCCTGGAACACTGCCCTTACTGTAGGTCCCCAAGACCCAGAGGTTCCTAGGGGACCAGGGATGCTTTCATGTGTTCTTCCTGTCCCAAGTACCTGCTGGCGACCCGCAGTCCCCATCTGATACCCTGCATATAAAAATCTCGTCTGGCCCCAAAGACTTCCAAATGCCCCCTTCCTCCTAAGCCTGCCCTTGAAGTCACCTGTCCTTCTTTTCAGCTCTCCTGACCTTTGCCTATTCCTCTGTTAAGATCAGAGCTGATACCAGAGACCAGTTAACAACTAGGGTTGCAGGGGGCCTGCCAATCAGGAAGCACTGCAGCCCCTCCCTTAACCCTTTGGTGGTTGGACCCTGGGTGGGTAGGGAAGGTCGCCAGAGAGGGCAAGTAACTGGCTTTATGAAGCAGAATGGAAGCATGTCACTATTTTAACACCTTCAGCCCTGGGACAGGAGCCCTGCCTGTGAGCCTTGTACCCACAGGTGACAGCAGGAATCAGGAAAGCTAGCTTGGGCTTTGGGCTAACACAGACCTGGGTTTGGAATCTGCTTTTGCCCTGCCCTCACCCTCATACACTGCTTTCCAGGCCCCAGATCTCCTGGTCCCTCGAGGGCCAGGTCCTCAGGCAAACTACCCGCCCCGGGTCCTGTGGGGCCCTGAGCGGCACAGGGGCCTCTGTCCTCACCTTCTCCCCGAAGATCCTCTGGCAGATCCCATTCTTGGCAAGCTTCTCCTTGACCTGACGTGTCAGCTCCAGTGTGTCCACCTCGCGGTACATGTACAGCTCGTACTGCTCAGGGGTCAGAGGTGGCACAGTGGGTTTCAGGGTGCGGGGTACATATGACGGGTAGTAGGCTAGCCGCCCGCTGCTGCCCACCTCGGGGACGCCTGCCTCAGCCTTTAGCTCGCCCACCCTGGGGGGCTCATCCTCGCCTCCGGCCGCCTCGTCCTCTGTGGCCATGGGGGCCTCATCCCCGCGTGGCCACGCTCGTCCATTGGGCTGGCCAGAGTAGCTGGAGGAGGAGGAGGACAGCGAAGGTGAGACAGAGGCATATGGGTGGCTGAGGAGCCCGCGGTCCGAGGCCCAGTGGTGATCGAAGTAGCCAGCATCTCCAATCTCTGATTTGACTTTCCGGATAATGCTCTGCACGAAGGCGGCAGGGGACAGGACTGTGAGGGATGTCTGCGTGGCACTGCTGCTTGTCCCACTGTTACTGACACCACTGACACCGCCACTGCCACTGCCACTGCCAGCTTCCTCTTGCTTGACATAGGCTGGGGCCCCGTTCTGGCTCACAGCAGCCAATGAGGGCCGCTCCGGGGGTGAGGGTGGCACTGAGCGGCCCCGGGAGCCTGCCTCCATCTCCAGCAGGGCCTGCTGCTGTGCTTGCATCTCACGGCGTGCTTGTTCCAGAATGTTCTTGATGGCATCTTCTGAGGTGCTGGTTGAGGTCGTGCCATTGGCAATGCTCAGTGGGGCTGTTGAGTTCTTGGGCTCACCTGTGGGAGGATGACAGGGTGGCCGGGGCCCACTGTCAGGTCATAGCTTGAGGTGTGAAGACGTTCACATCAGTGCAACACTGGAAACAACTTCTGTGTTTAACAACTGGGGATGGGTTAAGGAAATTATAATCTAACTGTATGATGGAACAGTAGGCAACTGTTAAAAATCAAGTTGACAGATTTTGGCAGATGTGGAAAAAGTCCTCCCAGGAATAAGGTTAAAAAAATTTATTATATATACTCTGACCACAAATATTCATAGACAAGGAAAATGTCTACATCTATAGTACGTAAAATAAGCTCTTTGACTCATTTTAATAGGAAATGCCCACCAACTAGAGAACAGATAATAAACAATGGTATCAGCACACAGTGGAATACTATGCAGCCACGAAAAAGTCACCATACAAAACCACGTGACTCTTAATTACCTAGAACTGAGTGAAGAAATGAGTCACCAAAGATGAGACACAGTTTAACAGACTTTCTATAAAGCTCAAAACAAGCATAAATATCCAGTAAAAATTAAATTTCAAAAAGACAAATGCAAAGGAATAGTAGAACATAACTGAAATTGGAAAATATCTCTGGGAGGGGAGGCAGGTGCAGGACGGAGGAAAAACACCAGACACTATAGTTATTGTTAATGTTGTAGACTCTGGGTTGTGTAGTGGGCTATGAGACGTTCATCCCTTTATTTGAATGAATGAATAAACACACATGGTGCAACCATGAGAGCATATTGTGGACCAAGGGTTGACTGATGTGGCCTCTGAGGAGAAATAATTAACTGACCACTTTTAACACATACAGTAAAGGGTCTTTCCCTGTGCCTTGTGAGCTGGGGTCTCCCTGCCCCTGGACCAAGCTGGACTGGGATCATTCTTTCTCCATGATCTCTTTGCATAGTCTCCATCCTGGTGGATCCTCAGCCCCATTAAAATAATTTTGACTTCTTTTCCAATTCAAAAAGTAATACAGTGGAATACTATTCATCCACAGAAAGCAATGAAATACTGAGACATGCTACAGTGTGACGAACCTTGAAAACATTAAGCTAAGTGACAGAAGCCAGTCACAAAAAGTGACATATGTGGGATTATATTTACATGAAAGACCCGCAACAGGCAAATCCACGGAGACAGAAAGTAGATTAGTGATTACCAGGGGCTTAGAAGAGAAGGGAGTGGGGAGTAACTGCTAATAGGTAAAGGGTTTCCTTCAAGAGTGATGTAAACGCTCTGTATCTAGACAAAGGTGATGACTGTAAAATACTGTAAATGTACTATAAACCAAATCAAACCCACTGCTGTTGAGTTGATTCCAACTCACAGTGGTCCTACAGAACAGAGCAGAACTGACCCATAGAGTTTCCAAGGAGTACCTCACAGATTCAAACTGGCGAGCTTTTGGTTAGCAGCTGTAGAACTTAACCACTATGCCACCAGGGTTTCCGTAAATGTACTACTTGCTACTAAATTATACAACTTAAAATGGTTAATTTTATGTTACGTGAATTTCAGCTCAATAAAAAAAGGAATATTTGCCTACTAGGAGAACTAGAAAATTACAGAAAATTAAGATGAAAGTCAAAGCCCTCTCCCAGAGGCAACCACATGAAACAGTCTCGTGGACTTCTTTCCAGTCTGTCTTTTAAACTCCCCCTGTAGTATATTCGTCTTGTCCATGTGGAACTGAAACCTGGGTTGTCCATATTTTGGAAAAAATGCTTGTGTTGATATTCATACAAAAAGCTCTTCCACCTTTAACGGCTGTATGCTCCCCTACAGGGGTCTTCTCTGCTGTCGTCACACAATCCTCAACGGCTGGACACCTAGGTCACTTGTGGTTTGCCACTACTGTACATAAGAACAAAGGGACAGCTTGCATGTAAATCTCTGCCTCTGTTCTGGACATTTCCTCTGACTCACAGAAACAGAATTTCTAAGCGAGCAGCCAATCACGTTCATTTCCTTCTTGGGGGACTGCCAGGGTGCCCTCTGCTCAGCAAATGCTTCTGCTGGGGGCGTGGGAAATAACCTTGGCACTTCCCTCTGACTGGGCATGAACTCTTCTTAGGGCCTGAAGGTAAACGCACTGCCTGCTACACTTGTGGCAAGCTTTTCCTCTGCTGTGATGTCTGTTGGATTTCCCTGCTGTGTGTTTCAGACCCTCAGGCAGAAAGCACTGTAGAGGGAGTCAGACCTTGGCTCTCCTTCCACCTCTGGGTAACTCTGAGCATCTATCTTCTACTGTCTGGCCTCAGCTGTCCTGTCTGTTTAGTCTGAGAGTTAAACTAGGCGGTTTCTCATGGTTCTTCTCCCCCCTCATCATGTCTCATCCGTATCTGTAAGCCACGTCTAGTACATCCACCCACTGCCGTCAAATTCACTCATCAGGACCCCACACATTTTCTAAGGCTATAAATCTCTAAGGAAGGCAATGGCCACATCTCTGTTCGAAGGAGCTGCTGGTAGTTTTGAACAGCCAATTTTTTGTTTAGCTGTTGATTGCTTTAAACTGCTGTACCACCAGGGCTGTCTAATACACAACAGGTGCCTAATAAATGTTTACTGAATGATTGTGTCTCTCTCTACAGGAGGTAAGAAAGAAAGAAATGAATCCACACACAGTTGGGGCTTAGTGGATCATATGGGATGGGGCAGTGTAGATGTCTAGCTTGTTAAGTCTCCTGCTACCTCGCCAGGGACCAGTTCAGAGGGACTAAGGTCTCCTGGGGCGTGGGGGTGGGGTGAGGAGCACTGTGGGGAACCTCAGCAGCAAGCCCAGGAGACACGGGCATTGGGACACCTGTTCTGAGCAGACACCAGGGGGCAGCAGACACTGCAAAATGCCGTTAGTGCCGATCCTAGCACCCCACGTCTCAGACGAGCTCTGAGCTGGGTGCAGGGATGTGACTGGGTCCCTGGCTTCAAGCAGGCCTCAGACCAGTGGGCGGGCCAGCCATGTCAGCAGAACAATGTCCAACATGCACAGAGGTGTGTAACGGCAGGGTGGTCAGGACGGCATTGACCGCAATGACGCCCTCAGGCTGTGAGTCTGCCAGCCACGAGCTCACTGATCCTCACACAACCCTGAGACAAGTACCAATGGAGGCAGTGAGGAAAGGGAATTCGCACATGTGATTAAGTTAGGGATCTTGAGGTGGGGATTATCTGGATCTTTATGAAAGCAAGGCAGCGGAGGCAGACAGAGCAGGAGATGTGGCCTGCAAGTAGGGAGCAGGGAGTGAGAGACACAGAAAGGGTGGGAGACACTATGCTGCTGCTGGCTTTCAAGATGATGGAGCCAAGAGCCAAGGAAAGTGGACAACCTCTAGAAATTCAGAAAAACCTCTAGGGGAATCAGGCCTCCTGGTACTTTGATTTTGGACTTCTGATTTCCAGTGGTATGGTGATCAGTCACAGCAGCCACAAGAGACTTGGACAGGCGCCCACTAGGAAAGTGGACAGGATGTGTCTGAGAGGGGGCAGGAACCAGGACAGCATGGTTCTCCCTGGGAAAGAGACAGCAGAGGTTCAGGGAGGAGAGGCTGATAGGGCAGGGAGGCTCAGGTACCTGTGTGAACACGACCACTGCTGAAAACAGAGGATGTCTGGATAATCCAGACTAGCCCTATACAACAGAATTCTCTGTGAGGAGGGGAATATTCTGGAATTTCACTAATACAGCAGCTAGCTGCTAGCCAGCTGTGAAACGTGCAACTGAGGAGCTGAAGTTTTAATTTTACTTAATTCATCCAAGTTGACAGCTAGTGGCTCCCTATTAGAGAACACAAACACAGCACTTTCCGGGCCTAGGGCTCTCTGGGCTGAGAGGGGCAGAAGAGCTGCATGGAATTGCCTCTGGAGGGGGACAAAAGGGTAAGAGGCTTCACCTCCTGTTCAGAGTGGCCCTGGATGAGCTGGGCTGGACCCTGGCTGTGGGTCACGGGCCCTGCTGTGTCTGCACCCCCGTCACAGCCATGCTTACCCCCCTTTTGCGACTCAATCTCCTTCTTGGCCTGCTCCAGGATGCTCTTGATGGCGTCATCTGAGCCTGTCTCAGGTGTACGGATTCTTGGGGTGATGCTGCCTGGGGAGGCAAGAAGGCAGCTGTAGGGGGGTCTGCATATTGGGGTCCATCCCTGGAGCAAGGTAGGCTGGGGACTGCTCCTTCCTCCCTGAGGGGATCCAGGTTAGTGAGGGGCACACGGTGAATGCATGGTGTGAGGGACAAACTGCAGAGCCGCAAGTGATTCTGGCTGGAGAAAATAACAGCAACACTGATAGCAACCCCAGCTAACAGTGTTTGAATGACTACTATGCACCGGGTACTACAGTGAGTATTTATACTCATGAAACCCCAAGAGGCTGACAGGTGGGGAAACTGAGGCAGGGGGCTGTAAACATCAGTTGCCTGAGGTTCACTGGGTGAGGACCGGGGCGGCAGTTCAAGCTCAGGTGTGTGTGAGGGCAGAATTCAAGCCCTCCAGGCCCAGGTTATTGTAAAAAATCTAGTCTGCTGTGTTGGCATCACCCAGGCCAGCGGACTGACAGGTAGGCTGAGGCTCCGAGGTGCTCAGGGAGCGGCTGGTAGGGCAGCCTGTGGCGCTCAGCCTTCCCCACCATCATCAGTGGCCTGAGCTGCCCCATGGAGAGCTAGGTGGGGAGAAGAGGCAGCACAGGCCCCAGAAAGGAAGAAGAAACTGAGGCACAGAGCAGCAAAGTCGCCTGCCCCGGGTCACACAGCTGGGAATAGGCAGAGCTGGTCCCTCAGCCCAAACATGGCCACACGGGGGGCCTGTGCTCACTGTCCTGTGTGGTGGGAGAGGGGTGCCCGCCCTCACCTCGCTGCCGCACCTGGATGGTCCTCAGAGCCAGCACGTTCTGCTCGTCGGACAGGAACTGCCTCATCTTGAGGAAGGGCTCCTTGCCTTTGACCGTCAGCTTGCGCCAGGGCTTGGGCCGTGCCAGGATCTCACTGACCGAGCCCTGCGATAGCCCCAGCACGTAGTGGCCAAACACGCGCTGCCCGATGTTGTGCTTGAGCAGCTGCTCCTTCACCTGGAACGCGATCTCGGCCGTGTCCAGCTGCTCCTCCTCTGCCCCGGCCACAGCCACCACCGGGCCTCCCCCGGCACCCTCCACTGGCTCGGGGCCTCCAGGCGGCTCAGGGCCTGGGCCAGGCGTGGCTGGGGCAGCAGGCGGCTTGGTGCCATAGAAGGCTGGGGGGAATAGTAGCAGGCCACCTGCTTCTCCCTTGAAGGTGGCTGGGGGGACCAAGTGCTTGGGGAGCAATGAGTCTCCCGCCAGCCGTTCGCCCACACCCAGGCTGGGGAAGGGTGACAGGGAAAAAGTCCGCTGAGTGTCAGGGCCCAGGCCAGGGCCCAGCAGGGGCTGCCCAGGGCTTGGGGACAGTGGATCTTCTGGCCCTGCTGGTGGTGGGAGCTGCTGAGGGGATGGGTAGGATTGCTCTGTGCTCAGCGAGTCCTTGATGGAATCGTCCTCGGAAGGGTCCTCCTCTAGAACACCCAGAGAGACAGACAGCCATGGCAGGGGGACAGAGAGACAGTGAAGGAGACAGTGAGAGGGAGAGACAGTGAGAAAGAGACAAGACGGCGGGGCAGGGGGACAGAGAGACAGTGAGGCAGGTTGTGAGATGGAGAGACGGTGAGAAAGAGACACAGAGACAGGCAGCGAGGGTGGAAGGGGGGACAGAGAGACAAAAAGAGTGAGAGACAGAGACAAGTGAGAGACATGGAGACACAAGGAGACATTGAGAGACAGAAGGAAAATGGAGTGACAGTGAAAGAGGCAGAAATGTGCAAGAGAGAAACATGAGAGACCGAGATAGCAAGAGTCACACAGACAAAGAGGCCGGGGAGACAGAGGAAGACAGAGACAAAGAGAAAAGACTCAGAGAGTGACGGGGGTGAGGGGCGAGCAGATGTTGGCTGTTTCTGCCCCTCCACCCATTCTAGGCCTTTCCTTCCAAGCCAGGTCAAATGACACTTCTAGGGACCTCTCCCTCCTATGATGGGAATAAACGAGCCCTTGCCTACATCAGGTGGAACACTGAGTGCTTGCTGTTTGCCAGCACTGGGCCCCGGGCAGGAGCCTGCAGTCCTAGCCACTCCTGCACCCAGGATACAGGCCTCACTCCTTCCTCCTTTTGGATGAGAAACTGAGGGTCTTGGCTGGGGACCCATGAGGCAAGAGACCAAAACCCGTCTCCAACCCTCTGTAGAAGGCCGAATTGCTGAGAAGGCAATTTTGGGAACCCAGTGGTGTCCACAGGCCGTTCCTATAAGAGATCGGCTGATCTCCCCCACCTGATACCTTCAGTGAAGTTCCCACTGTTCACTACGGCCTGGGGTGGGCAGACCCCTTCCAGGAGTGGGCAGTGCCAGCTCCTGAGTCACAAAGGGCGCCTGGCACACTGTCAGGTACACAGGTAGAGCTCAACCAGTGTGTGTGTGAAATGGCACGACACTCAGAAACGAAGTGGGGAGAGATCCAGTGCTCCTGCCCAGCCCCACCTGGAACCCCCTTACCAGCGCTGGCCAGGAGGGCCGGCTTCTCCAGAAGGAACTTCTGGGTGGGGAAGAAGGCCTCCTTGGCCATGAGTAGTGGGTCATCTGGCTTGGCCAGGCCCTGAGGAGACAGAGGGTCAGGCTGAGAAGGCAGCACTGGTTCCGGCTGTGGGCACACCCCTGCAGAGATGGTGGTGTGGACACTTACCTGTGGGAGGCTGCAGTTGCTGGAGGCCAGCTTCATGGCTTTCAGGATGCTGTCAGAGAAACAGTTTGAGGTCAGCCAGGTCCCCAGGGGCAGGAAGGGACCCCCCCAAGCTCACTTGTGCTTACTTATGAATCTGTGGTGAACAAATTCACCAGGCTGTCATCCATGTCAAACTGGACATTATAGATTAGTAAGTGAACACAATTAAGCCCAAGCTGGAAACCCTGGTGGTGTAGTGGGTTAAGTGCCACATCTGTTAGCCCAAAGGTCAGCAGTTCAAATCTGCCAGGTGCTCCTTGGAAACTCTATGGGGCAGTTCTGCTCTGACCTCTAGGGTTGCTAAGAGTTGGACACGACTCGATGGCAGTGGGTTTGGTATTTTTTTTTTTTTTGGTACCTTGCTTACTGGTTAGTCTGCCCCTAGGGGTGGGGGGTTGGCGAAATGGCCTGGGTGAGGCATTCTACCTGCTCACTTCGCTGACTGAGAACAGCTGCTGCCCCATCCCCATCCCCATACAAGGTCTAACAAGTAAGTTTGGGAACTCATCCCAGAAAAAGTGTTGCATACCTCACTGCTGAAAATCACTATGGTCACCTTCCAAGTCCTCCCCCTAGGGAGCTATGCATTGACATCAGTGCCTAGTCCACCCTTCAAAGCAATTTTGGAATTCTTTTTCTGGAATGGCCATCAGAGCTGTCTTGTACTACCCTTGATGTCCTGAATCATCAAAATGTCTTTCCTTCAATATTTCCCTTATCTTCAGGTAAAGAAAAAACTCACTGGGGCCAGATCAGGTGAGTAGTGAGGGTGTTCCAATACAGTTATTGGTTTACTGGCTAAAAAATCCCTCACAGACAACTATAGAGTTAAGTTCATGCACCTGCCACCATACCATCACGGGCAATGGCCATTCCAGAAAGTGTTCCAAAATTGCTTTGAAGGGTGGACTAGACCCTTGCATCAGTGCATAGCTTCCTAAGGGGAGTACTTCGAAGGTGACTGTAGTGATAGTCAGTAGTGAGGTATGTAGCACTTAGAACAATTAAGTCTACACACCTAATTGCTGGACCCTGTATGTTGCTGGTGGGCTCTCACTGTGACAACAGGCCTTAAGTTGCAGGGTTGTTAACAGGGGGTTTGGATTGAACTGTGTCCTTCCCTGCAAAATGTTGAGGCCCTGACCCCTGTACATAACCTTGTTACATAACACCAGACTCTGCAGATGTTATCAGACAATAAAGTCATACCAGAGTACACTGGCTCCCAACTCTAACCTCTTCTGGTTGGCATTTTATAAAAGACAAGGACAGGCAGGGAAAGAGGCCCACACACAAGGGGAAAACAGAATGTGAGGACCTTTCTAGAAACCAAGAAATGCCAAGAAACTCCCAGGGTGACTGGAACTGAAACAGGCAAGGTGGTACCTTCCCCTAGAGCTGGCTGAGAGACAGCATGGTGTCTCTGGTGCCCTAAATTTGGACTTGAGCCTCCAGAATTGTGAGAAGATAAATTCTGTTCTTTAGGATTTTGCTACGGCAGCATTAGGAGACTAGGACGTGGGATCACGCTGGTGCCTGGGAGGGCTGCTGGATGACCCACTCCCACAATGGCCAGATTTAGCTCACAGAATTGATGTGTCACCCCAGCTGCAGTCCCCATAAGTCTAGCAAGGTGGCACCTTGTATATTCTCCCCCAGTCAGCTCTTGAGGGGGTAGGGCCAAGGATGGTTATGTTGATACTCCACATGCCAGGGGCGAACAGGTGCTATAAAGTCGAGTTTGGTGGGAAGGAGGAAGTTGATCAGTTCTGCCCAGGCCTCCTTCCTGTCTTCCGAGGCAGCACCCCAGCCCCAGAGTGGGTCAGGTACCCTTGGAGCTCAATTCTGCTCAGTACCTCAGCTCCGTTTTAATTTCTTCGTAGTCAGACTGTGCTTGGAGCTTCTCTTCCAGCTTCTGAAAGAGCAAAGAAAGATGGTAAAGCTGCTCCGCCTTGTTGGGAGGACCAACACCCGGTCCACTTCCTGAACTCCTCCCCCAGAGCCTACCTCAATGGCCTCAGACTTGGCTGTCAGCTGCCGCTCCAGGTCTGCGATCTGATTGGCGGAGGTCTCTTCCAGCTCCTGCAGAGAGTTCTGGAGGTGCTGCACATCCTTTAGCAGTCGCAGGATCTCCCTGTCCTTGGAGGCCAGGGCAGCCTCCAGCCGAGGGCCTGAGCACAGTGCGAAGTTCATCTTGTCCTGCGGGCAGACAGAGGATTTGAAATGAAGAACCTGGGGCAGGGGATGCAGGGCTGGGTCCCTTTATCCCTGAATCCTAGGCAAAACTGGAAATCCATCCATGGTGCAGCCCCAGGACTCAGCTCCACAGAGTGACACAGGCCACTCTTCTGATGGCCCCGTCGAGCCTGTCTTCCCACCATTGCTCCTGCTGATCCCACCAGCCCTCACGCTCTTTCGTTTCTTCCTGCAACTCAATCAGGAGGCAGAAGGCATGGTGAGAGACAGCTCTCTGGAGGAAGACATGTCTAAACTGTGATGAAGTTCAGGAATTCGGAAAACTGCCTGGAGGTAGCTACTAAAGTTGAACATAAGCTTCCCAGCAATTCCACTTCTTGGTACATGCCCATGAGAAATGCGGCAGCTGTGCACCAAGATACTCACACAGGAATGTTAATAGCATCACTCTCTGTAACAGTCAAAGCTTGAAAATACCCAAATGTTTATTAAGTGGACAGCTGACAAACAAATTGGGGTACATGCACACAATGGAATACTATACAGCAATGAAAAAAGCAATTGGCAAATACAACAAAACATTGGATGAATCTACCAGATACAGTATGGACCAAAAGAAGCTACCCAAAAGAGCACATAGGGTGTGATTATATTCGGATCAATGCAAAGGCAGGCAAAATTGACTGGCGTTGTGAGAAGTTATGGTGGTGGTTGTCCTTGTGGAGGGCTGAGGGGTCTTCTCAGGGCTGGGAATGTTCTATTTGCTGAGTACAGGGTGTATCTGCTTTGTGGAAACTCAGTTGGCTGTGCACTTAAGATATGTACTTCCTTGTGTATGCTATACTTCAATTAAAACGTTTATTTAAAAAAAAAAAGAAAGGGGAAAGCAGTTAGGTGCATGAGGAAGTGAGGTGTTAGCGTGTTCTGAGCAGAGGGAACAGCACATGTAAAGGTCTGGCTTCCCAAATCAGGCCCAAGTTCTACCCCAGGGGCATGTCCCCATCCCAGGCAACAAGAGATCCTCTGTTAGACTGAGACCTTGCAGCCATATGCCATGTTTGGGGATGTTTCCTCCTAATTTGCTACCAGACCCAAGTCCCCTGGCTTTGCCAGCCTTTAAGAAATGGTCCCTCTGTCCTGGGTGAAGCTGGAGAGGTTGCTATTTGAGAGGACCTGAAGTCACACTGGTCTCAGGCTCAGGCTTCATTACAAATGAATCTGAGAAGTGTCAGGGAAAACACTACCACTAAAAAAAAAAATCACCACCACCACCAGCCCCAGCTATTCTTCCATGGAGATAAATGCCAATTAAAACAGGAAGCGGATGCCATTAATACATTAAATTAATTAGCATTGAGCGCCACTGTTGTGCTCAGAAAAGCTCACCCCCCAAGCCAGCAAAGTTCCCTGTGGCTGATTAGCACAGGCGTTTGCTGGGTTCCATGGGGGTTAATTAAGAACCACAGGCAGATTCCTCTTGGAGGCAGCCTCATGACGTGCTCACTCTCTGTCTCTTACACATCTCTGCACTTCTGTGTTCTCTCTCTGTATTGAGTAGACACCAGGCACATGGATACACAGTCTCCTGCATAGATGCTGGCTAACATGCACAAGGACACACCTGCAGACACAGAACACACTGACACACGTACCTGCCCAAGCTCTCATGTTGACACTCACACTTACAGAACTGCCATGGGATCAAAGAGGCATACTCACATGGATACGCCACTGTGACACACACCAGCATGTGTGATCAAAGAGGTCACATGCTCACATGGGCAAAAATATCTCCAGACACACAAAAACACACCACCACTACTTTTAGTACAATGACTGGCTGTGAGAAGGGCTTCAAACTGGTTCTTTCCGGCTCAGTCATGGCTGAGAAAACGACACCAGAAAAGACCTACATTTTTAAAATTTGGGTGAATGGGAACCATAACTGGAACAGAAAAAATGACAGGTCTCAAGGGCCTGCTAGAAACTTAATCTCCTTCTAAGAAAACAAAGGCAGCAAGCATGCTGCATAGCGACCAACTCTCCTGCCCATCAGATTTCGCAGAGTCAGAAACAGTGGTGCCCTGCTCCAAGATGGCGGCTGACCATGCCAGTCTGAATGTGGGTTACTCTTTTCAGTCCTAGCAAGAATACAGTCTCATGTATCAGGCTCCTGAAGGGACTCACAATGCCTTTTCCAAGTCTCCCACTTCTGGGATACTTTGACTTGTAATTTTTCTGGTTGTGGTTCCAGAACACCTGAATTTTAAAAATTTGTAGTCTGCTCTCATTTTGCCTCACTGGCCACAACTGAGCTGATTCAAATTGGCTGGAAGCTCTGGTTATCAGCTAAACAGTGTTTCAGGTACTTTACATGTAATCTTTTCAATAACCCTATACAGTAGGTCTTACTGTACAAAAGAAGAAACTGAGGCACAGATAGGTTAAAGATAGTCACTTGCTCAAAGGTCATAAATAGGCATACTGAGAATAACACATGCTCAAAGAGACATATACCTATATTCAGACAGGCAGACACAGACACACAGGTCTGCATATCAAGGTGCTGGGTGGGGTAAAAATTATGCCGACCACTTCATTGTTCATAGGTGGAGACTGCAAATCACCCTAGAGCAGACCTGTATGTCAGGAGTTGTGCAGCTCATTCCTTGGCGCGCAGAGTGTGGAGAGAAGTTAGACCCATTCACACAAGCTGCCTAAGGTCTGGAAGGGAGAGACTGAAACCACTAGTACATGAGAGGTGGGGGTGGTGGGGAAAGGGCAGAAATATCACCGGGACCCTAAATAGGAACTAAACAGGAGGAAGGAGAAAGGCTTGGCCCAGTTACGTCAACAATGACAGCTGAGGAAGGCTGGTTCCTCACAGCATGTAGCTGGGGTGGGAAGCCCCTCTGGGACCGATCACCCTGGCATGTCTTGGGCACTGATGGCTCAGTACGTGAGTTAAACCTTGGCTCTAGGGATGTGGCTCCACTGGACTCTGCAAGGTCTGAGACTGGCATCTTGGTTAGCTGTCCCAGACGTCCATCCACCAGGCTGTGAGACCAGTGTTTAGTAGTGGTGCCTGGTGGCAGCCTCTGGAAGTGCACTGCATCTACACTCATCAAACTCACCGTTACTCTCTCTGCTGGTGACAGGAACGATTCCCTCTGCCTTGAGTAAATTCTCGAATTCTCCGGCAACTGGGGGTTGGGGAGGACTCCAAAGGAAGACAGTAGACTCTTTGTTTATCAGAGTATGTGGGAGACTGAGCCGTTACTTGGAAAACTGAAAGGGCTCTGGTTGTGATTTTTTTACTCTCAGCTGGTAAAGCAAGTCACAGATTGAGGTTGAACTTACACACTGACCTTGGGCATCTAGATGTTCCACCACTGTGTACCCACAAGACACCACACACCCATTCATAGTCTCACACAGGTGGACACAATCGACCCCACAAACGTCACCATATGTTGCACATGTGTTGCAATGCCACCTGAATCACAGGCTTTCCCAGGCTTCCCTTCTCGCCGCCCAATCCCACCCTTACCCCGCCGGGTCCGTGGGGGGAGCAGCAGGCCAGGCGGATGGAACTGTTGACAGAGGCCAGCTGTTCTCGAAGGCTCTCCACCTCCCGCTGGGCAGCCTCGGCTCGCTGGGGAGAAGAATGGGGAGGGCATGGTTAAGAGATGAGGGGGTGCCACATAGGATTCCACTCGTGGTGGCTACAGCCACCTCCTTTCAAAGTGTCATTCAAGTCTGCCCACCAGATGCAGGGCAGGACACAGGAACTGTGGCTTATAAACATGGAATCAGAAGGCTCAGTGACTAAAGGGTTTACAAGGACCAGGGCTGGGACTAGACTGTGGGGTTCCCAGGGAAGGCTGGGGACCACTCATGCTTGGCTGTGTGACTAGGGTTGAGTGAGAGAGCTGGAGGGGATGGGAGGAGGAGGACGGGAGGAAAGGGAAGCAGTCTCTGGTTTCCCTGCACGGAACTTGGTTCCTTCACTGGGTCTGGTTGGGAGGGACCTGCCTGCTGGTTCACCTAGAGGTGGGCTCCTGTGGGCTCAGGTCACGGCCCTGCCTCCCTCTGCCTGCTGTCAGGAGATGCCTGAGGGGCCTTGTGGGCGGTGAGCCCATCAGGGCAGAGCCCCTAATGCCCTCCCTTCCCCCTCCCTTCCTGCAATGCCATCCCTCCCCACTCTCCCATCCACGGCTCAGGCCTCAGCTCTCCGCCCCTTCCTGCTGGACACGGTCCTTGACCCTGCCATCTGGGCCTTCCACTGCTGCTGGGGTCTGCCTGCTCCCCCAGCCCTGAGTCCCTTCCCTGGGAAGCTCCCGGTCCCAGCATTCTGCATGCTCATGGCACACAGGTCACTAAATACTGAATGCCGCCCATCAATGAGACCCCTATGCAGGCAGAACAAGCCCCAGTCCTGCCAGACGTGAGCCTCTGGGTGTCCTCACCTGATTGGCTTTCTCCAGGTTGGTCATGATCAGGCCGACTTCATCTGCCCTGAGACAGAAAGACAGGCCCTGAGGAGGGGCTTCTGGAGGCTGCAACCCTGGCCCCCACTTGAGCCAAGGGCCTAGAAATGGGGCTGAAGAGCTTTCTCTGGGAGAGAAACCAGGCTGGGGGAGAAGACCTCAGGCAGTGGGGAAATGGGGATAATGCCTCACACTCCCCCCGCCAGGCAGTCGGTGGCCTCCTGTCTCCCGAGGCCACTCTCTGACCGTTGGATGAGCCCAGCCTTTGGGCCTTTGTCTCTGTTGTGCCTTCCTGTGGGAGTGTGTCTACCACTGAACAGCACTGGTTCAGCTTAAAGACCCAGCTCCACTGTGCCCCCTAGAGGCTTCTCTCAACTACCGCCAGGGTATCGTTTGTTCATTTTGCTGATGCGCCGAAGGCTGCAGCACCCGGAGAGCTGGGACTGACCCCATCCACCTTTGTCTCCTCTCTGCCTAGTGCTGCCCAGGGACACAAGAGGCCTGAGAGGAGAAGCTGGTGCCTGAAAGTGACACACCTGTGTACACACTCCAGGGGCATCCTTTGTACCACTCTCAGAGTCCTTCATGTGGCCACCTTCTTCTCATCTTTCAGGTTTCAGCCTAAATGTTACCTTCTCAGGGAGGCCCTCTCTGACTACCCTGGCTAAGAGGACCTCTCTGCATTATTCTCTCTTGCTGCTCCTGATCCTTCCCTTCATAGCATTTGCTATGTGCGCAGTACAGTGCTGGGCAGACAGTAGGTGCTCAGTAAGTGCTTCTGGAATGAGTGACATCTTGCAGCCTGAAGGAACACGACTCCATGCTAACTCAGGTTAACACCTGTCATGGATAGAATTGTGGCCCCCTCAAAATCATTGTCCACTTGGCATGGCCATGATTCCCAGGATTGCGTGGTTGTCTTGCATTTTGTGACTATAATTTTTGTATCTGTTGTGAATCCTAATCTCTGCCTGTGGCTGATGGATTAGAGTAGCACTGTAACACGCTCACTGGAGTTACATCCCTGATTCAATGGAAAGGTGGCCCGCACCACCTTTCTCTCTCAAGCTATGAAAAGGAAAGGGAATTGAGCAGAGTGGGGAACCTCACACAAGCAAGGAAACAGAGCCCGTAGCAAGCACATCGTTTGGGCTTAGGGTCCCTGTACCTGAGAAGCTCCTTGACCAGGGAAAGATTGAGGACAAGGACCTGCCTCCAGAGTCAACACAGAAAGTCTTCTGGGGTTGATGCTCTGCATTTGGACTTTTAGCCTACTTTACTGCGAGGAATTAAATTTCTCTTTGTTAAAGCTATTCACTTGTGGTATTTCTGTTACAGCAGCACTAGATGACTAACACAACACCATTCGGCACCTGGTGACTGGACGTTGGGGTTAGGGGTTGGAGACTGGGGCAGGCCTAGGAGATGGGAGTGAGGCAGAGTCCCTGCTCCAGGAATGTCATTTATAGTTCATAGTGCATGTGTGCCACAGGAGATGGAAGAGCAGAGGACAGGGTGCGTACTAGGGGCTTAATGACATGGGTGCTTGAGGTAGAGAGTTAGAGGGAGAAGGTCAAAAGAGGCATGTCTGGGAGGGCCAGTACTGGGGGGTCAGAGGGAAGAGGGAGTTCTAAGAGGGCCAAAAGGAGGGGCACGTGCTGGAGGGCCAGAAGGAGGGGATAGTTCTAGGAGGGTCACGGGTAGAAGACGGGTCTGAAAGGATCAGACGGAGGAGGCACGACTGAGAGGGTCGGAGGGAGGGGGCACGACTGAGAGGGTCGGAGGGAGGGGGCAGTTCTAGGAGGACCAGAAGGGGCAGTCATGCTGGAGGACCTGGAAAGAGCAGGCAGTTCCTGGAGGGTCAGAAAGCAGCAGACTGTTTCAAGGGACAGAGGGAGCGGGCACCCCTCAGCAGGGCACTCACTTACTTGGATGCCGCCTCTTCGTCATATTTCCGCCGCAGCTCCAGCAACTCTGTCTGTGTGGCCTTTAACGCTGGGAAAAAGAGAACAGGCTGGGTGAGGCCCCCATCCACAGAGAGGGAGGGGGCTGGGCCCCCCAGGCAGGTGTAACCCATGGAAAGTATGGGGCCTGTAAGGTAGAATGAGGGTGGGGTGGGGGAGACCTTTCTCAGAGTCAGAGTTCCCCATCCCTGGAGGGTTTTCAAGCTGGTGGAGTATGTAGAGTGGCCGGGGTAGGGAGGACAGACAATAATATTCTCTAGGAGTCTATGGAACAGAGGGGCCCAGGCAGAGTAGGGGTGCCGTCTGCTCCAGGGCCTGGAGGCATGACTCTCTCCACACTCTGGGACACCCAAGGACCTGAGTGGGGCCACCTGTCCATGAGCACAACCCACCCTGAGGTCCCAACCTGGTGATCGGAGGGTAAGCAAGGTAGGACGGTGATGGGGTGAGAGGGAGGAGGAAAGCTGTTAATAGACACATTATAGCAAATGAGGGTTCTCTCACAAAGTTCCAGACTTTTGATTTCTGTTGGAAAACTGAAGGGATTAGCAACAGTGGGTCACATGGCTGCCCCTGGCTGGCACCCAGCTGTGGTCATGTCTTTGGATAAGGCCTGGGCTTTCCAGTTTGCTCCAGACCTCACCCTTCCTTACTGCCTTCCCTAGCCCTGCCGCCATGGTTTGCTCTCATCGCCTGCTCCGGCACCGGAAAGTGTTGCATTTGCTGTCCCTGATCTGATTCTACCTGAAACCCTCTCTCTATAGCATTACGGCTGGGGGGATGGGAGGCCTCAGATGGTGGCTGGATGACCTAGGCCTTCTGGCTCTCTCCCTAAACTGTCTCCTTGCCTTCTGGTTCTAGGATGTCTGAGCCTGGTGACCAAGGCTGTGTCCCGTGTTTACTGCCCTTCTGTCACCTCTCCTGCTGGGCGGCCCAGTATGGTAGACAGGGCGCTGAGTGAGGGCAGGGGACCTGTTCCGATGCATACCTGAGTGTAGAACCTTGATTTTCTCCTCGGCCTCCCCCAGTCTGGCCGCCAAAGTGATTTGTACTTCTTGAAGGCCCCTGTGGAGAGACAGGCTGCTCCCATAGGCTGCAGGAATGGCCTGGCCCAGGACCTTGAGGTGGACCCATCCCAGCTTCCTGTCCCCTCACCCACTTTTTCCTAACATAGATATTTAGCCATTTGGTTGTCGGTTTTTTTTTCCTTAAACTAAGGTGAAATTCATGTCATATAAAGCTACCCATTTTATATGGATAATTCCATGGTTTAGTGTATTCACAATATTGTATGACCACCACCTGTCTAGTTCCAGGACACTTTCATCACCCTGAAAGGAAACTGTGTGTCCATTAAGTGGATCTTGCCATCTCCCTTGCCTCCTACCCCAGGAAACCACTCATCAACTTGCTGTCTTCATTGATTTTCCTGTTCTGGGTATTTAATATGCGGGGAATCTTACAATATGTGGTTTCTTAGCTTAGCATCACGTTTTTGAAGTTCATCCATGTGGTGGCATGTGTCACTAACATTCCTTTTTACAGCTAAATGACATTCCACAACATGGATGTACCATACCCTGTTTCTCCATTCATTTGTGACAGGTATTTGGGCTGTTTCCCCTTCTGGCTGTTGTGAACATCCACGTACATGTATTTGTAAGAACCTCTGTTTTCAGTTCTCTTGGGTCTACACTGGGCATCAGTTTGTTGAATCACATGGCAACTCCAGGGTTAACTTGGTGAGAAGCCACCAAACTCTTCTCCTCATTGCCCTGTTGCGCTGTGTGGCCCCATGATGGCTGCCCCACGCAAGTTTCTGTCAGAGGGTTCAGGTTCTACAGTAAGTCACCTAATCTTGCTAGGCCTCAGTTTTCTCTTCTGTAATATGGGGTTTCTGAGGGGACTTGCTTCAGTCGGGATATAATAATATTTGTTCAGTTATCATCAGCTACTGTTCCTAGCACAAAAAACCAAACCCACTGCTGTCGAGTTGATTCTGACTCATAGTGACCCTACAGACAGAGTAGAACCGAGTTTCCAAGGAGCACCTGGTGGATTTGAACTGCTGACCTTTTGGTTAGCAGCCACAGCACTTAATCACTACACCACCACGGTTTCTACATGGGGTACACTTTTTCTCCTTCTGTGACAGGAGTTCAGGGTCCTCAGCCACTCTCTTGGGGCCTATCTCAGGTGTGATTCAAGCGTCTTAGCAGAGAAAGAGGAGCCCCAGGAGGACCAAAGCTCAGCGAGCTCCAGGAAGGCACCCCTTCCCCCTCCGATCTCATATCCTCCCCCTCCCTGCTCCTCCCATTCCTGCCACACTCGTTTCCTTGCAGCTAAATACACCAGGCATGTTCCCACCTCAGGGCCTCTGCACTGGCTGTTTCCTGTGCCTAGAACACCCTTCCCTTACATATCTACAAAGCTCACCCCCTCACCTCCTTGGGCTTTTGCTTGCCTTCTCAGAGAGGTCTCTCCAATGCCTTACTTAAAATTACAGCCTCTTTCCTGCCTTGGGACCCCTCTCTTACTTTATTTTCCCACTACCCTAACTGTCACCTAACATACCACACATTTTATTTCTCTTGTTCATTTATGTGTTTCCTTCACTACAAAATAAACTCCAGGAGGGCAGGGGTTTTTGTCTCTTTTGTTTGTTGCTGAGTCTCCTCAGTCTAGAAGAGTACCAGGCACACAGTAAGTGCTCCATAAATATGTGGAATGAATGAAGGTAGGAATAAGTAAATGAATGAAGAGATAAAAGTAATCATTACCATAAAATTATCCTTGGCCTAGAAGTGTCCCAAGACTCCACACGTTATTACCACTATACCATTTTTAAGGGCAACTGTTTACTAAACACCTGCTGTGTAAAAGCACTGAGATAAGCACTTACAAGTCACATCTTATTTTCTTCTCACAGCAGTTGAGGAGTTGATACCACCATTAGCCCATTTTCTAGATGGGGAAACTAAGGCCGAAATGTGTCACGATCGTCTCAGGGCTGGCCACACAGCCAGATAGCTGCTTGAACCCAGGCCCGCTTGAGGCCAAAGCCTTCACCCTTTCTGCTTAGGGGTGAGGGGAGTGTCAATTTCCTGGGCAAGGAGACTTGCCAACCTCCCTCTGAGCCCTCCTTGCCCCTCCCCACTCACTTCTGTTTCTCAGCCTCATTTCTCTGCAGCAAGGTTTCTGCCAAGAGAGCTTTGCGGGGAAGGCCTGGGAGGCAGCTGCCTTCGGTCAGCGTGGGCCCGGCAGGAGTTGTCCCCTCTCTCTGCTCTGGGGGAGGAAAAGAGGGAAAAACACCCCTTGCTGGGAGAGGAGCCTGACAGCAAGGGACTTCCTGCAGGCCAGGATCAAGTGAGCTGGGGGAAGAATCAATTTCCCAGGCTTGGGCCTTGGAGAGAATGCAGCTGTTGGGTACGCTGTCACTGTGGCATCTCTGAGCTTTGGGTGAGCACACACATCCGTTCCCACGGCACCTGCCTCTGGCAGCAGACCCAGAAGCTTCCTCTGCCCTCCCAGACCTGCTTATGCTGCCTCCATTTGCTGTTTTTTTTTTTTTCATTGTGGTAAAAGAGACATAACACACAGTTCACAATTCTGACCATTTTACAGTGTGCAATTCCGTGGCCCCCCCCGTGTCTGTCACTTTGTTGTACTGTGGGGGCTTGTGTGTTGTTGTGATGCTGGAAGACATGCCACTGGTATTCAAATCCTAGAAGGGTCACCCATGGTGGACACGTCTCAGCACTAATGACCAAAGACCAGCTAAGCTGTGGAATGACATCAAGGACATCACATATGAAGACAGCGACAGGTCATTAAAAAGACAGGAAAGAAGGAAAAGACCAAAACGGGTGTTCGAAGAGACTCTGAAATCTCCTTCTGAACACTGAGCAGCTAAAACAAAAGGAAGACATGAATGGCAGCTTGAGAAGATGAAGTATTGTAACGACACGTGCAAAGAGCTGGGGACAGAAACCAAAAGGGAAGAAGACACATAGCATTTCTCAAGCTGAAAGAACTGAAGAGTAAAATCAAGTCTTACGTTGCAATACTGAAAGATGGGGAAAATATTTTAAAACACACAGGAAGCATCAAAACAAAAGAGAAGGAATATGCAGAGTCATCATCCCCAAAAGAACTGTTTGACATTCAACCACCTCAGGAGGTAGCACGTGATTGGGAGCCAGTGGTACTGGAGGGAGAAGTCCAAGCTGCACTGCAGGCATCGGTGAACTACCAACGCCAAAACCCAAACCCGTAACGGTGGAACTGATTCCGACTCATACAGACCCTATAGGACAAAGCAGACCTGCCTTGTAGAGGTTCCAAAGAACGGGTGGTAGATTCAAACTGCCAACCTTTTTAAAAAAAAATTATTTATTTATTATTATGGCTAAGTGAAAACGTACAATCCCATATAAATTTACATGCCCACCTATATGCAGCTTCCACTGCTCTCCCTGCCCGGTGACTGCACACTATTCCTCTCTGCTCCATACATGTCTCATCCTCCAAATAGTTTCCTTTCCCCTCCTCTCCACCCACTCCCCTTACACCAGCCAGAGGTCAGCAGGATGATACCCTATAGATGCATAGAACCATAAAGTGCATCCAATATACGATCACTCTGCATCGCCAAGTCCAATCCATTTGTGTCCAAAGAGTGGACCTTTGTTATGATTTATGGGCAAGGGCAGCATCAGGGCCAGGGACCATGCTCTCAGGGGAACCCCGAAGCCACTGGACCATCAACTGCGGCCTTTTAGTGGAGATCTCAGGGTATACCCCTTTTTATTCTTGTGTTGCCAGTGAGACTCAACTTAGTGAGCTCCGTCACGGCTATCACTGGTGGTGGCCGGGCACCATCTGGTTCTTCGGGTCCCAAGTCGATGTAGGCACCCACTCATGTGGGTCTCTCTGTCTTCTGGGTTGTCTTTACTCCATGTCGTTTTGGTCCTCGGTGAGCATCCATTCCTGCTGAGTTGGGACCATTTGCTGTGTCCTTGGATGGCAGCTTGGCAGCTTTTAAGACCCCAGACGCCACTCACCAATGTGGGGTGCAGAGAGCCCTCTTAGCAAAATGCTAGTTGTGCCAATTGGCCTCGATTTGGCCTAAGAGCATGGTCTCCTGCCCCCTACCCCAGCTACTCTGTCCACTTAATATTGTTCTTGTTTCTAATGCGTGCTATCACTGATTTCACCCAACCAAATTTCTACCAACTATCTAATCTAAACCTTACCCCCCTCGCCCTCCCTCCCTCCCCTCCCTTGCAGCTGTCAAAGAGTCTTTTCTTCTATACATAAGTCTGATTTTGAGATCTTATCGTAGGGGTCTCATACAATATTTGTCGCTTTGTCGCTGACTACTTTCACTCAACATGATATCTTCCAGTTGAAACCAGGTTATGAGATGTTTCCTGGAATCATCGTTATTCTTTATCATTGCGTAGTGCTCCATTGAGTATATACACCATGGTTTGCCTATCCATTCCTCTGCCGTTGGGCATCTGGGTTGATTCCATCTTTTTGCCATCATGGACTGTGCTGCGATAAACATTCTTCTGCATGTGTCCACTGGTGTGAAAGGCCTTGATTCTGTAGGATACATTCCAAGTAGTGGAATTACTGGGTCAAATGGTATATCTATATCCATTTTTTTAAGGAAGCACCAGAATGCTTTCCAAAGAGGCTGGACCATTCTGCAATCCCACCAACAGTGTAGGAGGGTTCCACTTTCTCCACAGCCTCTCCAGCACTTGTCGTTTTGTGTTTTTTGGGTCATGGCCAAACTGCCAACCTTTTGGTTAGCAGTGTAGCTGTTAATCACCGCCCACCAGAATTTCCAGTGAAAAATAAGGCTCCAGGAATTGACGGAATCCCAAAAGAGGTGTTTCAACAACTGGATGCAGTGCTGGAAGTACTCGCTTGTCTATTCCAAGAAATTTGGAAGACAGCTACCTAGCCAAGTTACCAGAAGAGATCCATATTTACGTCTATTCCCAAGAAAGGTGATCCACCTGAATGCAGAAATTATTGGACAATATCATTAATATCATACACAAGTAAAATTTTGCTAATGGCCATTCAAAACCAGCTGCAGCAGTATACTGACAGAGAACTGTCAGAAATTCAAGCTGGATTCAGAAGAGAACACGGAACCAGGGATAGCATTGCTGATGTCACATAGATCCTGGCTGAAGCAGACAACATCAGAATGCTGTTTATTTGTATTTTATTGACTGTGCAAAGGCATTTGACTGTGTGGGTCACAACAAGTTATGGATAACACTGGGAAGAATAGGAATTCCAGAACACTTAATTGTGCTCAGCCAGAACCTGTACATAGATCAAGAGGCAGTTGTCAGGACAGAACAAGGGGACAACACATGGTTTAAAGCCAGGAAAGGTGTGGGTCAGCGTTCCACTATGTCCATTCAATCTGTCTGCTAAGCAAATAATTCAAGAAGTTGGACTAGATGAAGGAAAATGAGGCATCAGGATGGAAAGATGACTCATTAACAACCTGTGTTATGCAAATGAACAACCTTGCTTGCTGAAAGTGAAGCGGACTTGAAATGCTTACTCATGAAGGTCAAAGACCACAGAGTTCAATAATACATTACACCTCAACAAAGAAAACAAAAATCCTCACAACCAGACCAATAAGTAATATGATAAACAGACTAAAGAGTGAAGTTTTCGAGCATTTCATTTTACTTGGATCTGCAATCAACGCCCTTGGAAGCAGCAGTCAACAATCAAACGATGCAGTGCATTGGGCAAATGTGCTGCAAAAGAACCCTTTTTAAAAGGTCAAAAAGCAAAAAGATGAGCTAGACCCAAGCCAGGGTGTATTCAATTGTTTTATGTGCTTGTGACAGGGGTATGATGAAAAGGGAGACCAGAGAACAGACGCTTTTCAACTGTGGTGCTAGTGAAGAACACGGAGTATACCACGGACCGTGCACTGTACAGTCAGACCTGTCCTGGGAGAAGAGTAACCAGAAGGCTCCCCAGAAGCGAGGAGGATGAGATTATATCTCCCTACTCTGGGCACGTTATCAGGAGTGCTTGGTACAGCGGAGGGTCAGAGAAAGACGAAGACCCTCACGGAGACGGAGTGATACAGTAGCTGTGACAACGGCTCAGGGATAACAGACTGTCAGGATGGGGCAGGACAAGGCAGTGTTTTGTTCTGCGGTGCACAGGGTCGCTGTGAGTCAGGACCGACCCAACAGCACCTACCAACAACAGCTCACGGGCACTGCGCACAGCAACCACCATCTCGGCCTCATTCCAGAGCACTGTCATCCCTGCTAACAGGAACACACACTCATTAGCAGTGGCTACCTGTTCCCTACACCCCGTCCCTGGCAACTGCTAACATGCTTTCTGTCCCTGCAGATTTGCTTACTGGCACATTTCACATAAGTAGAATCATAGAACATTTGATCTTTGTGTCTGGTTTCTTTCGCTCAGCATCATGTTTTCATGCTGTAGCATGTATCAGAACTTCATTCTTTGTCATGACTGAATAATATTCCACAATATGGATACTGACACCACATTTTATTTCTCTATTCATGTACTGATGGACATCAGGTTGCTTCCATCTTTTGGCTATCGTGAATAGTGCTGTGACGAACACTTGTATACATGTTTCTGACTGAACACCTTTTTGGTAAATCTGTGGGGGCAGAAGCCCTGGGTCCTTTGGTAATTATGTTTAACTTGCTGAGGGGTGCTCTGACATCCCCCACCTTGGAGAGCACACCCCTGATGCTCCTCTTCTCCTGCCTGCACTGCTCTCCACCTGCCTAAGCTGCAGGTGTCACAGGGCAGGGCCTGGGCCATGGCCCCCCTTGTAGCCTAGCCACGACTTATCCCAGGGAGGGAGAGGGATAAGCATGTACTTTGGGCACTGAATTTAAAGTGGGAGGAGAAGACACGCAGGGCCCTTTGAGGATGGGTGCCTGAGCTGACTCTCTGGGGCCCAGGTGGGAAGACCCTGGGAACAGAGGGGACAGGACCACAGTTCTGCAGGGATTCAGCAGGGCAGATGCCGAGAGCCTGGAGTTCACATTCTCTCTAAATAGAGGCCTGAGAGGCTGCTGCTGGAGACCACCGCAGGGCCTGGCCAGGTGGCCTGTGGCCTGAGAACTCCAAAATCTGCATTTCCCAACCTTGGAACCAAGTGACCCTGTTAGCCTCTGTCCTAGTTATTAAATATCGTACTGGGCACTTGGCACAGGGTCGGGGAAGGGCCAAGCTGGGCAGTATGCAGAGGTCACCCCTTGAGGGGCTGACAGACTTGGGACCCTCACCCATCTGTCACATCTATACTCTAGGAACGGGGCCACAGTGGCAAACAGGAAAACAAGGGTACACCGTGGTGACGCAGGGTGACAAGCAACCTCGAGGAGAGACATAGCTTGGGGCCAAGGTAAGAAGCCCTTAGTCTGAGTCCTTGCTCAGTAAGCTGTGACTTTGAGACTCAGTTTTCCCATATGTGAAATGGAGTCAGTGACACCTCACAAGCGTGATGCTGGAAGACAATGGATTGGTAGGAGAAAGGCACATAAACAGTGCTTGCCACACAGCAAATGTTCCATCCAGAAAGTCAGTTCCCACACTTCTGCTATTCAGGAAGCAGGTCTGAACTCCCAAGGAAACCTGGAGGAAGGACTGACGGTTTTGCCGAGAAATCTCAGAAGGCTTCGTGGAGGTGTCAGTATGTGAACTGGGATTGAAGAATGGACAAGTGCTGGCCTGGCAGAGGGTGGTTGGAAGACATTCTTCCCAATGTCCTCTTCTCAACTGGTCCCGAGCTCTGAGTGTCAGAGGTATGATACTGCTTCATTAGACCGCAACACTAAGACTCCCTCTAAGAGCTAAGGCCCCAAGCTTCTGCATCTGGCTATTTAGAGGCAGAAAGAAAAATAGGATGCTGTCTTGAATCTGACATCAGCTCCAAAATCAGCTGCCATGCAGTTGATTCTGACACACGCCGACCCCAGGTGTTACAGAGCAGACTGCTCCAAAGGGTTTTCTTGGCTGTAATCTTTACAGAAGCAGATTGCCAGGTCCTTCTTCTGCAGTATTGCTAGATAAGTTTGGACTTAGGTTCACAGCTGATCACAAACTATTTGTGCCACTCACGCTCCATTTTTTTCTACAGAGCTCGCTTATTTGTGTATTCTTTTCTTCACTCACCATATTTATTGATGGCCTAATATGCACAAGGCACAGTGTAGGTGCTGAGTATCAGTACTAAACAGCACAGACATGGGTTTGTTGTAAAAACCAGTTGCTGTAGCTTCGATCCTGGCTCATGGCAACCCCATGTGTGTCAGAATAGAACGGTGCTCCATAAAGTTTTCAATGGCTGCTATTTTGGAAGTAGATCACCAGGCCTTTCTTCCAAAGGGTCTAGGGGCAAACTTGAACTGCCAGCCTTTCAGTTAGCAGCCAGACACTTAAATGTTTGCATACCCAGGGACTCCAGCATCAGCTCAAATACTCTTCAAGCCCCAGATCACCTCTTCTCAGCATCTGTGACTGAGACAGCACTGTGTACTCCTAACACCTGTTTCCCTCTCCTCCTGGGCACATATGTAGACTACACTTCCCAGCCTCCCTTGCAGCTGGGAGGGACTCATGGCTGAATTTTGGCTAATGGGATGTGGGAGAAAGTGATGTGTGTACTTTCAGGCTTGACCTCTATAAACCCCGGCAGGACCCTCTGCATTCCTTTCCTCTGTCGGAACGTTGTCGGTGTTCACTGTGACTCCAGCTGTCACATGTTGGAGATGGCAGAACCTCTGCAGCCTGGGTCCCTAAGCGACTGCATGCAACATCTCCTGTAGTCTCCCTGTCCCTCAAATACATTAAGCCTGATATTTTAGAATTCATCTGTTTCGGTGGCAGTGTCATCTTAAGCCATCCCATATCTACAGGGATAAAGCCAAGGTTCCTACCCACCACCTCACTGAGGGTGGCCAAGTGGCTGCTGAAGATCCATGGCCCATTTGTCTATTATGGACAACTGCAAAGGGTCGTCAGTACCTTTGGGAACGAGGAGGTCGGGGTGCCTCTTCCACGAAGTGTGCAGGTCTCGCTGAGGCTGCCCACTGGGGTCGAAGCTGGGGGCCTGCAGTCTGTCGTCTAGGCTGCGAGCCACCTCAAACACAGGCACGGGGTCTGCAGAGAGAGAGTTGGCAAGGGTGGTGAGGCCCTGGGTGGCAGGTCCCTCCACGGGGACCCAGTGGGGGCATCCACAAGAGCTGCCTGAGACTTGGTGTGGTCATTCAGGGTTAGTAACCTAGACTTTCTGTTTTATGTGAGGACAGTCTTCTCCCTGGGTGTGCGGCATCCAGCCCAACTGAGAATAATATCAGTAAATACGACAATGCACGTAAGTTAGTCAGACATCTGTCTTAGTATACAGTGTACCCTTGTATGCATACAAAAATTAAACATTTCCAGATTCACTAAAACATCTTTAACACAAAAATACAGTAATAGTAATAATATTGATATGTGTTACACAGTAGTGCCTGTCTGTTACTACAAACCACTGTATGTACCGAGAATCTTTAATATAATAGGGTTTCATGAGTTTTGGTTCCTAACTACGAATTGTATGTAAGTCAGACGTTCACAGCGTGGGGACCACCTGTAACTGCATTTTCCTGGTGGTATAAATGGTTGACACACTGAGTCGCTAATGAAAAGGCTGGTGGTTTGAGTCCATCCACCTTGGAAGAAAGGCCTGGTGATCTACTTAAGAAAAATCAGACTCTGGAAACACTATGGAGCACAGTTACAGTCTGACACTTATAAGGTTGCTGTGAGTCAGAATTTACTCAGTGTCAAATGGATCTTGTCATGATGTCATCTGTAGCAGCCATGAGAATGCATCTTGCAGACTTCCAACCACAAGGAGTGTGACTGAGCAAGCATCCAGCTTCTGTGCTCTGACACTAAGACCACACTGCACACAGCTGGGACATCAAGGCTGAGCTACTTCTGGAAACATGGGCTCCTCTGAGAAACGGCTTGGGCTCGAGGGACCTCTGTGACCATGCCTGGCTTTCCCTGGACTGCACACTTCCAGCAATGTTCCCTCCCTCTCTCTTTCCTTTGGGGTCACAACTGGTCAGTTCGCGGCTTTCCCAGCACCCCCTGCTCCCTTCCCAATTCCTCTCACAGGTATGTCCCTGACAGCATCTGTGCAGTATAAGCCTGACTTGATACCTGCTTTTCTGTGGACCAGAATAACACATCATCATCTGTGACACATGGGTATCAATTAAACAGTGGCTTTTCTGGGAGTGAAATACACACCCGCATGTAAAATGCCTCCCAATTCCCCCAATGCTGTAAGGCGAGCTGTGCAGGTCTCCCGGCCAGCCCGGGGTCTCACTCCCTCTCACCCCTCCTCCATCTCCTTCTTCCTCCAGGTCCAGGGTCTAGCATGGCTTCTGTTGGGATGCCTTCTTTGACGCCCCTCCTAGGGCAGGTGCTAATAACATTTAGATAATTCCTAGTTTGGAGTGGCACTTTCCAGGTTACAAAGTACTGGGAGAATGAGGTCCTATGATCTTTATAGCTGCAGTGGGGTTTGGACCACTCATTTTCAGATGAGGAAACTGAGGCTCAGACAGCCTCGGTGACTTGCTGAAGGACGGGGCTGAGACTAACACCACAAATGTTTCCTGCCCCAGTGGTTGGATGTTACCCCTACAGAAGTCACAGGAGGTGTCTGTGGGGGCCCAGGGAAGCAAAGGCCTCTCTGTTCCTGACCAAGAACTGGTCTACAGTTCTTTCTGTATACTAGAGCCATCCCCTCTGATCCTGGTACCTCTCTGGGAGCCTCCCTCTGGCATCTGCTTGGCTACTGCTCTCTGCGGAGGGCAGCAGGATGGAGAGTCTGGACTTCGGAGTCAGACACCCTGGGATGTGGTCGAATCCATACTTGCTTCTCAAGATTGCTGTGTGACCTCAGGAAGGGACTCTGGCTCTCTGTGCATCCACATACAAGTGTCTACTTCATGAGGCTAGGACAAAGATCCATATAAATGCCCAGCATGGCATCTCGCACTTGCTAAGCTTGAAACAAACAGAAGCCCTCCCTGTTTTTGCTTCTCTGAGCTCCAGTCCCACTGGCCTTCTCTCAAATCCTCGAAGGCACTCACCCACTTTAGAGCTGCTGCACAGGCAGGAGACCGCCTGGAATAGCCTTCCCTCCCTCCTCTGTCCAGCTGGTCATTGCTCAGTCATCTTCCATGCTGAAACCCCAACACCACTCCTTACAAGAGGCCTTCTTCGAGTAGTCAGTCCTTCGATACAAGCTTTCCCAGCTGCCTGCACCTTCCCTTCCCAGCATCCAGCATAGCTACTATTTAAATTTATTCATGAGTCCACCCAATTAACACCCACTGGACTGCAAATTCCACAGGGAGTACTCAGCAGTGTGCTTTTGCTCCCCCACTGGACTCCCTGTGCTTAGCATGAAGTCTAGCACATAGTCTGACCCAGCAAATATTTGCTGATGGAAGAAATGGGGCCATGCCTGTACACAGGGCTTTCAGGTCCAGCTGGAACAAGGATGCTTCTCCGTTTCATTTCTCTTCTTCCACCTGTTTGTCTGGGTGGCGGGAGGCTTGGACAATGGGCGTTTGTGCCGAGGTAGGCAGGTGCGCGCGACCGCCGATGCGCCTTTCCTCCCTCAGCGCTCCCCACGCCCCGTCATTAGGCAGGGCCTGCTCAGCGGGGTATGCCATTATGTCTCCCCGGGCTGATGTAATTATACATTGACATAATTAACCCAGCAAGCGCATTAGGCAGGCCAGCTAAAAATTCATCTATAATTATTTGTTGTGTGCATGCTAATGAGTCCATCTGCACTGCCTTTGTACAACACGAACAAATTAATTTACAAGTCTGGATTTTTTAATAAGTTCAAGGAAATGCTTCCTATTGTGTCCTGTTTTTTTTTTTCTTAGGAAGGAATAAAGAGGCGACAAGCACTCACCCAGGTCACCGAAGTTAGATAAACATGGGAGAGGCAGCTCTGGGGGCCACAGGGGGCTCACCCTGGCTCCAAGGAGGAGGTGGGAAAGATTTGACTCACAGCAGGGGGCTGGCTGGCCACAAGCCCTTCCAAGCTCAGTGATTACAGTGAGTGATAACGGATGTCATTCTCCCAGCTCACAGGGACCGGTACTGCTGTTCCCCTCCACTGGGAGACCCTGAAGGGCATTCTCTGGTGCCTGTGTGCTCTGTCCTGGGGAAGCCGATTTTGGTTGGTCCCTGGAGACAATGGAGGGAACGAGGTTCGGTGGACACTTGTTGTAGGTTCAGTGGGTTTCAAAGCTCTTGTGTGTTTTGTCTGTTTGCTGGTGCAGGGTGGAACACAGTGCTTAAGCTCACAGGCTCTAAGACCCACTCTATGTCCAAATCTCACAGGATTCTGAGCCTTAGCTTTCCCCTTCTATAGCCCAAACCAAAAAGCCGACTGTGTCAAGTCATTTCTGACTCATAGCGACCCTACAGGACAGACTAGTACTGTCCCACAGTTTCCAAGGAGCGCCAGGTGAATCTGAACAGCCAACCTCTTGGTTAGCGGTCATAGCGTCTAACTACTACATCTCCTTCTATAAGGTGGGAAAATGTAACAGTTCGACTTTCCAGGGAAGGTGTCTTAGTGGCACAGTGGTTAAGCACTCAGCTGCTAACTGAAAGGTCATTGGTTTCAACCCACTAATGGTTCCATGTGAAAAAAGACCGGGCAATCTACTCCTGTGAAGATTACATCCAACAAAAAAGATTATATCCTAGGAAACCCCAGGGGGCAATTCTACTCTCTTCTATAGGTTGCTCTGAGTCAGACTGACTTGATGGCCCCCCCCAAATAACACTTACTGGGAATTACTACTGCTTTAGATGACGATTTAGAGGTTGCCGGTATAGCTCGCCAAAACCCTGGTGGTGCAGTGGTTAAGCGCTACGGCTGCTAACCAAAAGGCTGGCAGTTCAAATCCACTAGGCACTTCTTGGAAATTCTATGGAGTAGTTCTATTCTGTCCTATAGGGTTGCTAGGAGTCAGAATTGACTCAGTGGCAGTGGATTTTATAGGGGTTTGGTATAGCTTGCCACTGTGAAAATCAAAACTGGGTGGCAGAACTCAAAGTGGAAACTGCCCCATAGAGTTTCCAAGGAGTGCCAGGCAGATATGAACTGCTGACCTTTTGGATAGGAGTGGTATGGTTTTCACTGGGGGCAGTTCTACTCTGACCTACAGGGTCACTATGAGTCAGAACTGACTCAATGGCAGTGGGTTTTAAGGCTTTTGGTACAGCTCAGACCCGTGGTCAGCTATCAGCTCCGACTCAAACTAGTGACATAAATTTGGACACCTAATCTCTCAGAGTCTCTGCTTCCCCATCTGTAAAATGGGACCACTTGAACAGGGTGTTGGAAGGACTGGGAACAGAATGTTTATGGAGATCTGTAGAATGCTTGGTGTGGCATCGGGCTTGTAAGTGCTAGCTGCTCCTGTGGCCCTGAGCGGAAGCAGCACACTTGGCTTTGGTGTTTCGGGAGTGGCTGGCCACATGGTCATACTCTGCTGAGTTCTGGGAACACAGTTTGGTTTCACATGGTCTCATCAGTCCAAGGAGACCTGGAATTCAATAAGCTGGTTTGGAACTCCACTTGAGACCCATAGACTCCTGCTGAGAAAGTCATGTTGGGAGGGCCCTACTGGATCAGTTTGTCCAGTGCCACCCTACCTACCAAGTGCACAGATGGGTGGGTCTGGAGACTTGCCTGGAGTCTATGAGCAAGTTGGTAGTAGAGCTGAGAGGGGCCTGAGAGCCTCTTCCTCCCACGATGTGCTGCCTCCTGGTTCCCCAGTTTGAGGGAGAAAATGAGGGGTAAGTATCCTAATAGCCAACCCAGAGCAGTTATCACATGACACGCATTTTTCTAAGTACTTCACATAGACTATGATTCATTTTGTCTTCACCACAACATCATGAGGTAGGTGCTATTAATTTCCCCATTTTACAGATAGGAAAATTGAGGCAGGGGGAGGTGCAGTCATGGGTGTAGAGTTGGCCTCAATTGGCAAGATAATGGAGGTCCTCAGTGTCCCTGCAGGTTCTTAAGTGGGTTGGGAGGGGCACACCATAGTCCCCTAGAGAATGTGTCAGGCATCTTCGGGGTTCAGCTCAGATGACTGCCGTGTGGATAACCTGTACATCAGTTCTACGCCTATACGAAAAAGCAGGCGGGGATTCTCTGTGGCACAGCTGTTCAATCTTCTTCCCCTTTCTCCCAGGCTCTGATTTCCCCTGGCGGGTAGCAGTGGATCTGTGGCTCCTGTCACCCAGTTTCGATTTCCTCTTCTGGTAACAGGTCTGACTTAGCTTTCAATGGGGCTACCAATCACCATGTCCCATGGCTCCTGGGAGGTCATCTGACTCAGACTGGCCAACCCGATCTCTGCCTTGGAAACTTCAGCCAGGACTGGGATACCACGGTCCCTCTGTCCAGCTGTTGATGGCACTCTCTTATCTGAGCCAGGTAGTTCTCACCATTCTCCCCACTCCTTTTCTGCTTAATAATTTATTCAGAACTGGTTTCTGCTGTGTGACACTAAAGAACCCCAATGGATATACATTCTAAACTGATTTTGATAAAGGGAGACTCAAGAAATCACTGGTCAAGTCAACTCATCTCAAAGCCGGCTAAACACTGGGCCAAATAATAAAGGAACTCGGGAGAGATGGTTTAGAAAAGATGAAGGGTGAGGACCAGCTGAGGCGGCTTGTGACACGTAGTAGGCCAGCACACCAGGGCTTTCCCAGACCATGTCACAGGCTTGGAGGATAAAGGAAACCCAAGGGCTTACTCAACTGACTCTCAGGATGGGTCTGCCTAGGAAAGAGGCAGGAAAGACAACCCCATACTCACCCTCAGGAAGGATGAAGGAAGAAAGAGGCTAAACGGCCTATCTTGTTTACTGCTACACAGTAGGTGCTTAATAAATGTCCATTCGGTAACCAAGGCAGATGCTGTTACTATGCTCATTCTCTACAGAGGAAGTGAAAGCCCAGAGAAAAGAGGCCATGTACCTAACACCCTGCTCGGAAGCAGGATTTGAACCAGGGCTGCAGGACCCTGCAGTGAGCCGAGCTGCCTTGAGGTTTGCCAGCTTGCTGTGTGGCCTTGGGCAATGTGCTGACAGCCCAACTGCATCACCAGGCAAAGTCTATGCTGCTGCCGAGTAACATCTGAATCAGGCAGAGCTCGATAAGGAACCTGCAAGTTCAGGTGTCTGCTTTACTCAGTGTGAGTTTACTGAGTGTGTACAAGGCATATGTCGGTGAATGAGAGATGGACATGAGCCCTGGCCTCATGAGAGTGGCACCCTAGTGTGGGTGGCAGACACCATTCATGAATGTGCTCAGTGGGACCAGGAAGAAGGTTGCTATTGATGAACACCATGAGGATCCAGACCCACCTTGGTGAGGGGGGCAGGGATTGCCTCTGAGCAGTAAGAGCACTTAGGATCTGCAGGAAAGAGAGTTTCCAAACAGAGGGCACCGTTCGTGCAAAGGGCCTGTGACTGGTTGGAGAGTGGAAAGGAACAGAGATGAGGGTGGATGGGTGGGCAGGCACCAAAGCACCTCTGCTGATATTTTGATGGGGATGTGATTTCTCCCAAGGGCACTGGGACCAAACCACTGCCACTGAGAAGATTCTGACTCATAGTGACCCTACAGACAGAGTAGAACTGCCCCATAAAGTTTCCAAGGAATGCCTGGCAGATAGATGTGAACTGCCAACCTTCTGGTTAGCAGTTTAGCACTTAACTACCACGCCACCAGGGTTTCCTAGGCACTGATAAAGCGACCTGTGATTTACCTTTCCAAAGGCCCAACCAAGTTGCGATGCAAAAAAACGGACTGTAGAGGGAGCCAGTGAGAGTCCTGCAAGAGCTCGGGTAACAGGATGGTGCAGGTTCCTGCAGAGAGGCACTGAGATTCAAGACGACGCAAGAAGAAATGATGAGACACGACAATCAACTGGGCATAAACTGTGAGGAGTCAGCCCCTGAGAAGCTGCCAAGTCTTCAGGTCTCACAGGAAGGAGGGCCTCACTAAGTCTAACCTACTTCCTTCCTGCAGCATGGTTTCAGCTGCCTTCTAGGGAGACAAGCCTGTTCCATTAAGAGAAAGCAGCAGGTGCTGGACTCCAGTCCCCGGCATCTTCCTCCTCTTCACCTCCTAATGCACTGTGCTGTGGGCAGAGTTAGGTCCCTACTCTAAAATAGACTCAGCAGTGATTAGAATTTACTTCCCAGGGCGTTTTGTACTTTTTATTTCCACCTTCAGCAGGTAGTGCTGAGAGCCCAGACTTTCTGGCACGCTGGGAGCCTCATTTCTTTCCACCACTCCACCTGGCAGAAACCCACAGAGCCTTGAGAGCTCATCCCGGACCACCTTGCCAGGTGGTTAGTTAGGGAAGAGAAAATTCCTAGCATCCAGACAACCAGAGAATTCTGCTAAATTACACAGAGGTAAAACGCTTGGCCCAGACAGCTGGCAAATGCAAGGGATTCCTATTTACTTTGTCCAGTGATATTATTCAAAGCATCAGTTCCATGTCACTGGCTACTTTTACAGACACAAACTGAAAGAGATAGGAATGACAACAAATTTTGAAAATGTTTGGAAGTGGTCTGAGAACCTGATGGTTGTGGGGGCTGGGGTAGCTTGTGTTCACACCAGAGTCCTTCCTTTTTCCCCTGGGGGCCAGCACTGACCTTTTACAGAGCAGGTGCTCGATATATGTACATTACTTAAAAAGTGTGATAAAGGACAAAACCACTGGGAGCCTGGGTGACAGGGCAGGATCCCAGGGGGTCCCAGAGTTTTCCATGGGAGTGTCTCTGTGGTCGGCAGAATACCGCCCCACCCCAAGATGTTAGTGTCCTAATCCTCAGAACCTATGAGTATGTGACACTTACAAGCAAGGAGGAACTACAGTTGTAGGTAGAAGAAGGTCAGAGTCCAAGAAAGACAGAAGGTGCTGCGTGGCTGCCTGTGAAGATGGAGGAGGCGTCCACGAACCAAGGGAGGCTGGCAGCCTCTAGAAGCCGGAAGAGGCAAGACAGCATATTCGCCTCGAAGAACCTCCAGAGGGAATGCAGCCCCACTGACACCTGGATTTTAGCCCAGTGAGATCCATTTTGGACTTCTGACCTCCAGAATGAGGACATGATGAAACTGTGTTGTTTTAAGCCACTAAGTTTGTGGTCATTTGTTACAGCAGCAATAGTAAATTCATACAGTCTCCATTGCAGTGACTTGGTATTAAAATATTTTTATTGAGTACCTAGTACGCGTCAGACACCATTTATTCAGTTGCTAAATATTTCTTGAGTGCCTGTTGGGTTGGCTGGCAAGGTTCCGGACCTTCCCTCACGGTGCTGACGTTCTAGAGGGGAAAGACGGACAAATTACAAATAAAGCAAGGGCAGTATGAGGTGCTAAGAAGAAACAGGCAGGATCGGCAGGTGGTGAGCGCGCTGGTGTGTGTGAACATGGAGAAAGGTTATATCTGATGCACAGTGGTCATGGAAGGCCACCTTGAGGAGGTGACACGTGAGCAGAGATCTGAAGGAACTAGGGAGCCAGGTGGGTGATAAGGGAGAATATTCTAGACACAGGAAACACCGGAAGAAACAGTTCACAATTCACATGAGACCCAGGAAGGGTGGCTGACCCCTCACTCATCTCAATATCATCATCTCCCACACAAGACCTCACTCCACCTTCAAGACTACTGGCCCCATTTTACAGACAAAGGCGTGGGGCTCAAAGAGGCTAGTGATGCCTAGGTGTTCCTGTGCTGGCAGGTTTGACCCCTCCACTCTGCAGGCCGGTCTGGATGCTGCGACTGATCCCAGAGCTTAAGGGGACTTGCTCTTCTCGGCCACGTGCAATGTGTTAGGGACTGTGCACGCATCTCTGTCTCACCACAGATCAAGCCATCTACAAGGTTAACTGCTACCCCCTGTGGCAGGGTTACCCCCCTGTTCAACCCTGTGATGGGGTGAATTGTGTCACCTAAACGACAAGTTCAAGTCCTAACCTTGGTACCTGTGAATGCAGCGTTAATTGGAAATTGGGTCTTTGCAGATGTGATTAAGGTTAGATGAGGTCATATTGGTTTCCAGTGGGCTCTAAACCAATGACTGGGTGCTTATAAGACATAGAGACACACACACAGGAGAAGGCCGTGTGAAGACAGAGGCAAAGACTGAAGTGAGGTATCTGCAAACAATGAACATCAAGCATTGTCAGCAACCACCAGAGGTTGGGAAGAAGCAAGGAAGGGTATTCCCTAAAGCCCCTGAAGAGAGCTTATTTCCATCGACACCTAGGTTCCAAGACTCTTACCCCCAGAACTGTGAGCTAACAGCTTCTGTTGTTTTAAGAGTCTGCTTGTGGTAATTTGTTATAGAACCCTAGGAAACAAATACACACCAATTTTTCAGATGAGAAAACAGAGGCCTAGAAAACACTTGCTCAAGGTCAATGAGCTGGAAAAATAGAGCTGGCATTCAAAGCCAGACCTCTCCCTGAAGCCAGACATTGGGGTAATCACTCTCCAACTTCTGCTGCAACCACAAGCCACTGAAAGTTGAACAGTTTGACACATGCCCTTATGTGACTCAATTTGATGTTTCACTTAAATCTATCTTAATAGAAATTTTGATACTGTAAGTAAAAAGCTTGGATTTTCTATCATAAATACGAGGTGATTTAGCCACAAAAACAGATACAAAGAAAAACCAAACAACAAAGAAAACGGATGTCATTAAATGCTACTTGGACACTGTTGCCAGCCCAAGACCTTAAACCTGAGACTAGCTCTCTCTTGCATAAAACTAGAGATTTACAGGTATCATATACAAGGTCCGACAATTAAGTCCACGAACTTAATCTTTCTAAGTGCTACATACCCCACTGCTGAATATCACTGCAGTCACCTTCCAAGTACGCCCCTTGGGAAGTTACACACTGAAGCCAGTGCCTAGTCTATTATTCAAAGCAATTTTGGAAATCTTTCTGGAATAGGCATTGCACATGGTGGCAAGGTGTTAAGTTTGCAAACTTAATTGTATAGTTGTTTGTGAGAGAGTTTTTAGCCAGTAAACAAATAACTGTATTGGAACACCCTCCCTACTCACCTGCTCTGGTCCCTAGTGACTTTTCTCTTGATCTGAGGATAAAGGAAATATTGAAAGGAAGACATTTTGATGACATTCAGGACATCAAGTGTAATCTGACAACAGCTCTGATGGCCATTTCAGTAAAAGAGTTCCAAAATTGCTCTGAAGCTTGGACTAGGGGCTGGCATCAGTGCATAGCTTCCCAAGAGGAGTACTTGGAAGGTGACCGTAGTGCTATACAGCAGTGAGGTATGTAGCACTTTTCCTAGGGTCAGTTCACGAACTTAACTGTCAGCCGTTGTGTGTGTCTCAAACACTAGCACCTAACTCAGACTGCATCTGAAGGACACAGAAAGCACCTGTAATATAACGCATCAAGGGGGTCAGTGCTGTGGCCAGGTACAGCTAAGCCACTCCCCTCGCCAGGTAACCCAGACTGCGGAAACACTGGCCCTGCTAAGCTTCCATCCTCTAAAATGACCTCTGTTTCCTTTAGCCCTTGGCAAGCCTGATATCCTGGTGCTGGGAGAAGTGACAGACCAATCTGGCAACCCCTAGTCTGGAGCCGGGGAGCCTGTGTTTCTGCTGGGCTCAGCACTTCCACCAGAAACCTTTCAGCTGAGACACACGGCTGCCTGAAGCTGCATGCTCCCCTGCCCTGAGATGGAGCAGGGCCTGCTTTTCTGCTCACTTCCCTCTGGAAACAGACAGGCAGTCGATAGACAGACGAGGGCAATGGCAGCAGGAATCAAACAGCATTAGATCCAGCCTGAATTAAAAGTCCCCCCAAAACACGGGCCCCCAAACAGAAGCATTTTAATGCAACAAATCCTTTTGATTAGTTGTGCACACTGGGACTGGCGGAAGATCAAATACGAACCTGTCCAAGGTGGTGGGTCCTGATGGGCATGTGGCGAATGTCCTCTGCAAAAGGAAGTGCCTTTGTCATACAGCTACCAATCTGTGCTTTGTGCATAAACTGCTTAATAAAGTGACTCATTCGTTTTGGTTACAATGGACTGGAGCCCTTAGAGAACAGTGCCAAAGGAGGCATAACAGTTTAACACCACACGGTTTTCCAAAGGTGTAGCAGAGAAATGGGTTCAGCATCACCTGTTTCATCTTCCACCACTAGCTGATGCTGTTGGTATTTCTTTTCTTTCTCTCTCTCTCTTTTTTTTTAAAAAGCATCTATCTCTACGAGTCGGAATTGACTGCAGTGGGTTTGGTTTGTTCTGTTTTTAAGGGGTTGCTGGTGGTGGCGGTGGGGGTTGTTGGGGAATCTAGGAAAAGCTGTCTCAATCCTCCCACTGTGTCCATCTGAAGGGAAGTGGCATTTGGAGCTTTTTAAGGAAAGCCAGAGCCGGAAAGGCTGTCCGAGAGGCTGTTTAGAAACACATATATGCAGAAGTATGCGTGCGCCCCTCCAAAATATCCCTGAGACAGAAGCCTTCTCCCATCTGGGCCCCAGCTCTGGGCGCCTGCGTGGGTGGGAGGCTCAGGCTATTGACGATGGCAGCGAGACTAACTTTGATCCTTTAATCTTAACTTTCTGACAGCAGATGGAGTGTGAAACCCTTATACACAGCCGTGAGCCATGTGTCCACCCTCCTCCTTCTTCCCTCCATTGCCAAGGCTTGCTGCTTCAGGGGGGCCTCCTGGCTTAGCAGGGACAGAGTGACTGAGAAGGTCTTACTTCTTGGCATTGGTTAGTGATGGTAATAATAATAACCAAAACAACAGCAGGAACAGCAACGACAATGATAGCAGCAGCCGTTTCCACTAAGAATGTAACCGAGGGCTAGGCATTCTGCTTAGGACTGCACACTGTTCACCTCATTTAGTCTCCCAGTGGTGCTGAGGGGTAAGGATGCTTTTCCAGAGAGGGAAATCTGAAGAAGGGTTGAGCCCATATACTGAGCAGGACAGAAACTCAGTGAGGGCAGAGATGGTGTCTGTCCTGTTCAGCATTACACCTCTGGTGCTGAGAAGGGTGCCTGGCCATTCATGCTCCGTATTTGTTGAATGAATCACATGGCACAATTACTGTGGCAGGCACCATGCTAAGTGTCCTCTACTTACTCACTGAACCCAGTGACCTAGTAATTAGCTGAGCTCCTAAACCGTATTTCACACAAGAGGAAACTGAGGCTCAGAGAAGAAGCAAAACAGCAGCATGGAACTGGCCCAGCTCTGTAGGAGGGTCCCTCAGCCTAGCTCTGCTCCTCCTTCCTCTACCTCATAGTGCTCCTCTTGGTATTTCCTTGTCCCCCAAGCTTACAACCCTGTGACTCTCTTACCCTCAACAAAACGACCCATTCTGAAGTCCAGTCCTTTGGGACTCTGGGCCAGGCAGATGGAGGATCTGGATTTGAGCTATACCACTTCTCTGCTGGCCAAGTGGCTTGACCCCTCTGAGCCTGCACAGAGGGGGCAAATGACGGCAATTCCCTCGCAGGGGTCGCGGGGATCGATACACTCATGTCTGTAGGGGGCCGAGTGCATTGTCCAACAGCCAGGTAGCACTCTGCATCAGAGGGTTTAAAAACCCTTTCCACCACCCCTCATCTGAGGCCCACAGCCCATCCTTCCTTGGGGCCTCTTTCCTGCCACAGGTTCTGGTTGTTTGCCTTTGGGCCATGCCCTAGTGGACTCGACAGGCTGAGGCAGGCCTGGCCTAGAAATAGAACTTCCACAGGGCCTGGCACATAGTAGGTGCTCAGAGAAGAAGGCAGTGAGAAAACAGCTGAAATGCCTGTCCTCACTTCTGAACAGAAACGGCCATGTATTGAGCATCTGCTGGGTACCAGCACCACTGTGAACATTCATTGAATCCTCTTACTAGTGCTTAGCTACCAGCAGGAGGAAAATGTAGACAGGCAGAGGCTGGGGGAAAGCAGCTCTGGGAAAGGTAAAAGGCACAGGCTGAAGAGTGGCAACAAACGGTGGGACTCTGCCTTCCAACGTTAACTACCATCTTCGGGGAAGCTCTGACATCATCAATCCTCATTAGCTTTACTTTTTTACGGGTTAGATACAGTTTCATTTTATTCTTTGTCAGGGAGAGAGAAGTCTGTAATTATACTGAACTCTGCATTTCCTGTATCTGTAAAAATGTCTTATCCGCTAGATGGCACTAGAACAACTAACTAGTCATTTGGGACAAAACCAGACACCGCTCTCACTGCTCCCATCAACTCATACCGAGATGGCTCAAAGATTTACATGAAAAATTAAGATCACAAAAGGATCAGAGAAAACTATAACCTGAGGTGAAAAAGGGTTTTAAAATATGACGTGAAGCCCAGAAGTCATAAAGCAAAGCATTAAGATTCCCTTCCTTCTGCAAATATATTTTTTTGAATGCCCAGTATGTGCCATATACAAGAAACATCATACACAAAGTTATAAAAACAACAGAAAAACTAGGGAAGATGACATGAAACATGTATACCAGGATGACCTTAATATACAAGGAGCATCTACAAATCAATAAGAAAATAATCCATCTCCGATGGAAAAATGGGCTGAGGACACAAATAAAAAATTGACAGGAAAAAAAAAGTGAACACATGAAAAGACATTTAGAATGACTAGGAAATAAAAGAGCACAAAATACATCAGCAAGGAGAAAAAAAATTCTTATTCTTTCTGACCACTGATCCTGAGTTTGTGAATAATACATGGCTATAATATTTTTTTGTTCCCTAGTTTTCTTCTTTATTCTCAGATCTATATAGAGTACACACCAATATGCTTTGTGGCCTTAAGTGCCCTAAATGCCTAGAGTTGGAAAAGGTGTTCAGTAAATTACAATCCAGCCACACAACAGACTATTACACACGACAAACCAACGTGCCTCAGGATTTGTCACCACACAAGGGAAAAGAGATGCCCATGGTGGGTGAAAGGAAACAAGATTCAGACTGGCACATTCAAAACGAACAACTGTTTCAAAGAAGTACTCGGGGAAAAGATGAGAAGGAAAACAATGAAATCAAAATAATGTTTTTCTAGTAGACAGTCTTTCTTTTCTACTTCTCTGTGTTCTCCCAATTTTCAACAGTATGCATATGCTACTTGTATAACTGGAGGAAATAAATGAAAAACCTGAAACATTGTAAGGCATTTTCTAGTCCACAGACTTGGTAATCTGTTGTCTACACCTTTACATCCTTGATCCCCCCAAATCTTGCACAATCAATAGTAGACACTTGTGACTCACATAACTCTAATGTCCAAAGCCTGATGCCAGCTTTGTAAGGACCTGCTGATTATCAAACCCTGCTTAAATGCTTCTATGCACAAAGTATTGAATCCTCATGTTGGCTGATGAGAAGGTTCTATTATTAGCCTTTTTCTAAAGACACAGACATGAGAGCTCAGAGAAGTCAGGCTCCTACCTGAGGTCACACAGCTGAAAACCACCACATAGGAGTTCCTCTTCAGGTGTGTCTGACACTGCAATCAGAATACCTAACCACTTTGCTGACCTACCTCGCTTCCACAAAGGAGAAGTCATGAAAGAAACATCCTCGTAGAGCTGAAATCGCTGGTGTCAGATTTTTAAGACCCAACCAGAGTAAAGCAGAGAATACATCTGGGGACACTCACCTCTCCCTTTCTCATCTTCTCAGCGACAATGTTCATCTGCCTGCTCTCTTACTCGTTCTTTCCCTGTTTTGGTTTTTTCATTTTAACTAATCACTCACTTAACAGGTTAGCTTTCTAAGCTTGGGTCGGTACCTAGTTGCTCGATGAGCACGATAAAGAAATCAGCCGTCACCGATAACAGAAGTCAGAGAGGTTTAAATCAAATCATCCTCGACAACAATGACATTAATTATGCTTTTAACACGTTTTACTGCTTTTTTTCTCACTTCACGCCACATCTGTGTGAACAATATCCAAAAGATTTACGGTTTTCTTTCGTAATTACAGACATACAGGCTGCACACTTATCAAAATACTTGCTGAGCAATCACGCTATATCGCTTTCTCTGCCAAAGATTTGTGTTGGCAGCAGTCATTCAAAACAAAAATGTTGAATCAGGACTTGTGTGGCTTCTGAGGGGTCGGTGGAGGGGGGTGGTGGTATTTCAACAAATAATTTGCCTGTCAAGAAATATAAAAACAGGGGAGTGCACATCCCGGCACATTTTTCCGGAGTATTATTTTTACAGAGCGGGCTGGGGCTGGGGAGAGGGGCAGTAAACAGGGAACCTCAGAGCACCAAAACCACATCTGACATTTAGTTCTTGTGTTTGAGGATAAAATTTAATGAGAACAAAAATATGTCTTCACAATTCCCCTAAGAAATCATTAAAACATTTTGTTATTCTTAAATGTCTCAAGAATGAATTAGAGGCCCTAAAGGGGCTGTTCGTATGGTGCGTCTCCATCAGTTAAGCCTCTTCGTTCTCTGATGCAGTGACAGCTGGGGACTGCTCCCCCGCCTTGTGCATTTTCTGGGGAGGAGAGCTGGGAAGTCAGACGAGTGGAGTCAGCACCAGGCTTGGAAAGACCTCACTGTTCCGAGGCTTCGGGGGGGGGAGAGGGGGACCAGCAGACCTTCTGGAAAGTTCTACAGCAATCTGGCAGCCCTCATGGCCCTTGGCCTTGGTCTCAGAGTGAGTCCGAGAAAGGAGGCCCCTTTTCCAAGTAGGGGCTATACGTCGCTCCTCATTGTTTCCCTCAGGTCTGTCTCCCCATATCCAAGCACTAGACTTACTGGTGCTCCCTCAGGTTTGTGATGACAAGTGATTTGAGTGATGATCTCCAGAGTGCAAGCTCCTGAGGGCTGGGCCCGAGTCTGCATCTGCGGGCTCACAGTTAAGTTCCCGGGGTCCACCTGGCACAAGGCAGCAGGCAGTCAACAAATGCCACCTGAATCAACGCTCATGTGACGGACAAAGGTCTCCGGCTGCTAAAGTATCTCTTTGCTGGGATAATTTCTTCTTCCCTCTCTGTACTGGAGTCTTATTTATAATTCTCACAACAAGTAATTATTTAGTGTCTACTGTATACTTAGGGAGCCTAGGTGGCACAAGCAGTTTTGGATCAGCATATAAATGAGAGGTTGGGAGTTTACACCCACCCAGCATCTCTTGAAAAAAGGCCTGGTCATCTGCTTATGTACACACTACAGGCAAAAAACTCTTACAGAATAGTAACACATGGGGTGGCCATGAGTCAGGGGGTGACTCCATGGCAGTTAACAACAACTGTATACTGGGTTCTAAAAATAGAGACTTACTAAGACTCAGTCCCAAACTTGGAGGATTTTCCCTCTCCCAGGAAGCCAGACACATGCATGAAAATGATGACTGCAGCTAACAGCGAGGACCTACTGTGTGCATGTACTGTGCTGAAGGAGCTATTTCAGCTCCTTGAAGATGCTCAAAACTCTAGGAGGCAGGTTCTAACATTATTCCAAATTACAATGAGACAAGGGCTCAGGAAGGTAGAGTCACTTGTTTGCAGTCATGGAGTAAGCTGTCAGGAATTGAACCTGGGTCTGGCCCCAAAGCCTGGAAACACAAGTCCTCTTAGTGCTGCCCAGGTGCTCCAGGAATGGCACTCCACCGCTCGGTGGAGGGTACAGGTGTGGGGGCCCAAGGGAGGAATCTCTGGGGTTCGTACTTCCTCACCCTCCAATGTCAAGTGTTGCTCAGACTATGGGACCCAAGGATTGAATTGAGTGGGAAATAAGAGGTGTGTGTTTTCCCCAGTGTGGGTCACAGATACCACTGATGAGAATGGCAACATTTTATCAGCAAAAATGGTACCCCTCAGAGTGTGATTCTGGGTAGGAGTGTCAATGATCCGCACTGCAGACACGGGGCCCATCTCATGCTAAGGAGCTGTACCCTTACAGGGACAGATCCCAGTGGGGCTGTGCCACCAACTCCAGCCACATTCCCACTGCCAAAGCATCCCTCATCCTGGGAGTGCAGGGCCAGGGCGAGAAGCAGGTGACGGCAAGAAACCTCTGTAGCTGTTCCATGGTGACCCCAAAAAGGCATGTCCACGTCCTAACTCCCAGAACTTTGCAGATGTCATTATGTTAGAGATTTTGAGATGAGATCATTTTGATTTATCTGAGTGCCTAGTGGGTTCTAAGTCAAGTAACAAGTGTCTTAACAAGTCGATGGGACATTTGAGACAGAGAAACAGAAGATCAAGGTGGAGACAGAAGTGATGAGCCCAGATGCCAAGGAATGCTGGAGCTACCAGAAGCTGAAAGAATCAAGGAAGGATTCTCTCTAGAGCCCTTGAGGGGACTGCAGACCCACTGATACCCTGATTCTGACTTCTGGCCTCTAGAACTGTAAGAAATAAACTTCTGTTGTTTTAAGCCTGGTTGAGTGTCACTTGTTACAGCAGCACAGGAAACTCAGTCCAGCCTCCCACATGTGGCTGGGCTGTGACATGGAGCAAGCACCCTGGGGATATCTGTGCCAAGACCTGAACTGTGAGACCCCAAGCACTGGACTCAACCTCTCTGTCCTGTGGCAAAAGGAACTGGTCAGGCCTGTGCCCGCAGGACTTGTTACAACTAGGGCTTTCCTATCAGGCCAGCACTTTTCACACTGCGAAGTACTTGCTCACCTCCTGGGGAATGCAGATTCTGGAATGCAGATTCTGATTTAGTGGGCTTGAGGCAGGGCCTGAGAACCTGCATTTCTAAACAGCTCCCAGGTGAGGCTGGTGCTGCCGGTCCATGGACCACATGCTGAATAGCCACAAGCCAGAAGACTCCCTGCTTGCCCAGCTTTGAGCTTTGCAGAGGGGATACTGAACCTCTGTGTTGCTCTACAAGTTTCCAGGCTGGCATAGCAGAGTGCCACACACCGGGTGGCTTAAAACAACAGTTCTGGCAGCCATAGTCCCAGTTCAGAGCACTGGCAGCCTCTCTCTGATGGCTCCAGGGAAGAATCCTTGTCCCTCCCAACATGCTTAGCTGTAGCTACAGTCAGCCCACCTCTGCCTCCATCTGCACATGACTCTTTCCTGTCTCTAAGGCATCCTCTCCTCTTCCTATAAGGACAGCAGTCATCGGTTTTAGGGCCCTCCTTAAATCCAGAATAATTTCATCTAAAAGTCCTTAACCAGTTATACCCACAAAGACTCTGTTTCCACATAAGGTAACATTCTGAGGTTCTGGTCAGACATGAATTTTGGGTGGACAGTATTCAACCCATTACAGTTGCCCAAGGCAAGGAAGAAGGGACTTTCCCACCTCAAATACAAAGGTCCCAAGGGTGACCCTGACATCAGATATAAAGGTTCTCTAGGCTTCGACTTCATAGCTGCAGGGCTTGTGGTGGGGGATCGTTTCCCTCTTTGTGGACCCCAGTCCCCAGCCACCCCATATAGCACTGATTCCAGGAGCAGTGGTGTGGAAGTGGGGTGAGTGGGATGATTGGGAGTAAAGGGAGTTAGCCCAGCAGACACCATCAGTTCCTCCAATGATAAGCAAATCACTTCATTTCTGATGAAGTAGGTCATTAAGTGAGAAGGTGGCAGGAGAATTTTTCCGTAAGTTGACATACCTATGAAACCACAGCAAAACAGCCAGATGTTCTCCAACTGGTCATGCCAATGGAACCCACAGTCAGATCAAGAAGCAGCACCTACCCCAAATGTTCCTCCCAGGAACTAGTGCTCCCCTCAAGAGAATTTCCTATCTGACTTTAAAAGAAAACCTGTTCCGTTGTCATTGTTGAGAATATACACAACAAAACAAACACCAATCCAACCATTTCTACATACACAACTCAGGGACACTGATTACATTCTTCAAGTCATTCAATCATTTTCACTTTCCTTTTCTGAGTTGTTCCTTCCTCCTGAGCATTAACTCACTGTTCCCTGAGGTTCCTATCTAATGAGTCGCTGTTGTCACTTTTGTCCCATATGGATAGTTCTTAAAAGATCATAATGCTCAAGGTAGACATTTTTTACCAGTTAAGCTAAATTACTGTTCGGTATTAAGAAGACTTCACGGCATATTTCTGGCTTAAAGATTGTCTCAGGGCAATAGTTTCAGGGGTTCATCCAACCTTCAGGGCTCCATAAAGTCTACAGTCCATGAAAATACAAAATTCTGTTCAGCAGTTTCCTCTGTTGATCGGGATTCTTCTATAGAAGCTTTGATCAAAATGTTCAGCAATGTTAGCTGGGCACCATCTAGTGCTTCTGGTCTCATGGCAAGGGAGGTGGTTAGTTGTTTATGGAGGCAATTAACCACAAACTCTGTCTCTGTCTGTCTGACTCCCCTTCCTCCTCTGTTGCTCCAGATGAACTGAGACCAATTATTGTGCCTTGGATGACTGCTTGCAAGCTTTTAAACCCCATGTCATAAACTCCCTATGGGGCAGTTCTGCTCCGTTCTGTAGGGTCACTAAGAGTTGGAATCAATTAACAACAGTGGGTTTTATAGTAAACTAGGAGGTTAGAAGAGAAACACTAAACATGTCATCAGGCCAATTAACTGGGATGTTCTGTAAGACCATGACCCTACACCTCCAAACCAAGGAACCAAATCCCATGGGGTCTGGGTGGTAAATAAGCAGCCTCAGCAGCTGCTCTTTTTCATTTCATAAAATTTTCAATGGCTGCTCTTTTGGAAGTAGATTCCTACATCTTTCTTCCCCTATCTTGACTTCTCACAGCACAGATTAATTTTTCTTTAATGAGGTGAAATTCACTTAACATAAAATTAACCATTTTAAAGCGAACAGTTTAGTGTCATTTGGTACATTTATAATGTTGCGTAACTACCACATCTACCAAAATGTTCTAGAATATTCTCAATTACCATTAAGGTAATCACTCCCCATTCTCCCCTCCACCAGCTCCTGCCAGCCACCAATTTGCTTTCTGTCCCTGTAGATTTGCCTGTTTTGGATACTGCATATAAACGGAATCAACCAATATGCGGTATTTTGTGTCTGGCTTCTTTTACTCAGCATCATATGTTTACGGTTCATCTACGCCAGAGCATGCATCAGAACCTCATTCCTTTTTGTGGTAGATTAATATTCCATTGCACGGACAGACTACAGTTAGTTTATCCATTTGTCCACTGATGGGTACTTGGGTATTGTAAACAGTGCGAATGTTAGTTTTTGCCCGTTTTATATTTGACAGAATTGGAATCATGAAGTATGCGCTCTTTTGTGACCTGTTTTTTAGGTCAGTGCCATCTGGTGATAGACAGTACTGGATGACTTCCGCCTTATGTGTCCACTAACCACTGGGGTCTTGTTGGGCAAGACAACTGGCTCTCCAAGAAAGCCCAGATGGGAGGTCTTGCCAGGAGCTCACCCAAACAGGCTCCACTGGTGACATCACAGGATGGTGGCAAAAGATGGAATGAGTGGCATGGGTATGCATCTCACCAGACTGGAATGAGTTACCCCCACCTATGGAGGCCTCACCTCACCTAGGAATCCAGGCCTGACCCCAGATGCTACTGCAGGGAAGTCACTGTATAATAGTCCTAACAGTAGTTTCTTGTTGTTAATTATTCAATCATGGAGCCCAAGCATTTCTTACCTGGTGCTTCAATTAATTGCTTGTAAACACTCAGGAAAGCGGCCTCGGCCTCCTGACTTCTCTTACTAAGGGCCACCACCTTTAGAAACAATAAGAGAAAGAATCACATGTAACCATGGTGTCCAGGCCTGCAAGTAAATGTGGATCATTTCCTATGTGTGGAAATGTGGAATAGGGGCAGGAGAGGTGGGGAAGGGAAATGCAAACACATGGCTCAGGAGGTACAAAATCAGATTTCAAATCCCAGCTCCACTGTGTCCCAGCTCCATAACCTGGGCAAGGCACCGCCCCTCTGATCCTCAGTTTCCTCATCTGCAAAATCCCACCTCCTAGGCCTCTTGTAGGGATTAAACAAAACTGCATATAAACGCTTCGCACACGGCTTGGCAATAAGCTCTTAGTCGCTATTATTATTGTTGTTATTATTAAAAAGCAATGTTGGAAGTGCAAAACTAACATGTTTTGGGGGGAAGTGGGACACATTTGAAGAACATTTTTTGCTACTAAAAGTTAAAAATAATTCTTAAAGTTCTTATATTGAACGGCTTCAACAAATCCCAGAGGGTAAGAGAGTTAGGTGAAATGTTCCTGGCACACCAAAGATGCTCAGTAAGTAAATTCCTGGCTGAACCAACAAACGAATGACCGGAGAGCCCAAGCAGTGGAGAGCTAGGTTCACATAATTGTTCTCTTGCTCATGGAGTGTCTTGTCCATCAGTGAGAACTGGCAAGATCCTGTGGATAAGTCCTCAACATGTGGGTGAGTCTCTCTCAGAGGGTGTGGCCCCACAGCTGCCTTGTTCCTGGTGCATTGCTCTTGGTGGACCAGTCTCCTTGGAAGAATCCTGGGCCTCTGCTGGCCAAAGCGAGCTCCCAACAGCTACAGCCACTATCTCTAAAAATCATGCCTACAAATTCAAGGACATTGGGTACATGTTCCTCTTTAGGCTTTATTTGTCCTGGCACTGACATGCTGTTCTCTCTGACACCAACTTCCTAAACAATGAGTCTACTTGTAGCATCTACTTATTTTCTCTCTTTCAGAGTTGGAGGGAGCCCTGGTGGGTAGAGCAGCAGTTAAGAGCCTGGCTACTAAGCACTCCACAGGAGAAACATTTGGCAGTCTGCTTCCATAAAGATTACAGCCTCGGAAGGGCAGGGGTCTCAGACCATGGTTTCAGCGGACATCTAGGCCAGCTGACATAACCAATTTTTTTAAAGAAAATGTTCTGCATCCCATTTTGGTGAGTGGCATCTGGGGTCTTAAAAGCTAGCATGGTGCCATTTAAGTAGCATCAGTTGATCCCAATCTTCCAGGAGCAGAGGTGAATGAAGAACATCAAAGACATGAAGAAAATATGAGCCCAGGGGACAGAGTAGCCATATGATTGGGAGATTACATCAGCATCAGACCAGAAGAACTAGGTGGCGCCCAGTCACCACCAATAACTGCCTTGACAGGGAACGCGGTGTAGAGTATCTGATGTGGTGGAAGAAAAATAGGAGTGCGGGTCCAGAACTCTAAGAAAAGACCAGACTTGATGGCCCAACATCCTGCAGGGTTCCCCAAGGACATGACCCCCGGACTTTCTGTTAGCCAAGAGGTAAAACCAGTACTGAAGCCAACTCTCAAAGACTGGCCTAGACTATAAGACACAGAGTGAGGCTGATGAAGTGTGTGCTTTTGGGCTTAAATAATAGATCGGGTCTGTCGGAGTACCTCCTGTGTAGAGGTGAGAAGGGAGGGTGGAGCGGGCAGGAAAGGACGTGGTTGAATGAACACAGGAAGTACAGGGTGAAAAGGAGGAGTATGCTGCCACAGGGTGGGGAGAGCAGCTGGCAGTGCAGAGAGGTGTGCGTGCGGGGGTTTTATATCGCAAATTGATTTGGGTTGTAAACGTTCACTTAAACCACAATAAAATATTTTAAAAAATAGTAAGACTACAGACTTGAAAACCCTGTGGTTTCCAACCCTACTCTGTCCTGTAGGGTTACCATGAGGTTGAATCGACTTGATGGCAACGGGCTTAGTGGTTTGGGGTTCAGAGTTGGGTTTTGCTTGTAAGTTCCAGTGGTACTGGCTGAGGAAAAAATAGGGATTCTGTTACCTAATTCCTCCACCAGCAGGTAAGCGCCTTTAGCACAGTGACTGCCACATAGTAGGTATTCAGCATGGTTTACCAAATGAGCAAATTCACGTGATCTGCATCAATTATGGGTTCTGTCTAGGTCATTATTTTGAAGCCTCATCTTGACTCCCTTCCAGCTGAGAGATGACCTGTTCACAGAGGTAGCTGACCCAGGTGATGATCAGCAGAAGCATGAGCCAGGCTGCTTGGGTTCAAATCCCAGCTCCACCACTTAGTAGCTGTGTGTCTTTGGGCAGGTGGGTCACCTACATTTCAGTGGCTCTATTTCCCAATCAGTGGCACTAACAGTTAAGCACTGAGTTGCTGATCAAAAGGTAGGTCTGAACTACTCAGCAGCTCTGCAGACGGAGAAAGACCTGATAATCTGCCCCTGTAAAGAGTACAGTTAAGAAAAATCCAGTTCTACTCTATTAGCTAGGGTTGCTATGAGTCAAAACTGACCTGATGGCACCCAACAACAAAATCTCCCCATTTGTAAAATGAAGATAATAATGTGACAACATCCCCCAAAGCGATGCTGGGAGGATCCAATGATTTAACATACATAAAGCCCTTTGAAAATCTCCTGGTGCACAGGAGGCCTCGTGGACACGTTGTCCTGGGTGGGGGTGGGGGGCCTCCCGGCACCGAGTATTGGCGGCATGTGCCTCAGGCGTGCGACAGAGGGGGACCGAGGAGGCCCCACCTCCCACCCACGGCAATGCACTCTGGGAAGAAGTGGCGAGCGCCCGCAGCTCCTCTGCGTGTGCACAGCCCGACGTGGCGGCGGCAGGGGCGAGCCACACGTGCTATCGGGTCCAACTGTGGCGAGCTCAAACCGTGATGTGCTGTGAGGCTAAAGCACACACTAAATTTCGAAGGCTTAGTATGAAAAAACAATGAATAATTTCTCATTAAATTTCTTTTATATTGATTACACGTTGAAAGGACAGTATTTTGGATACACTGGGTGAAATAAAATATGCTATTCTTTTTTTTACTGTTTAAAAACATCTACTGAAAAATGTAAAACGACATCGATGGATTGCATTTTATTCCTACTGGACAGTGCGGCTTGACGGTTTCACAAGGCCCGTCTGGGATTCTCGATTTGAGAGAGGTAGAGAGAAAGGTAAGGTGGATGCTAGACATGTGATTTTATAAAAAAAAAAAGGTCAGTTACTTATGTTCTCTCATTCTGAGACAGTCGCTAGCCTCCCACTGGCCAAGCATTTCAGAGCGCCTACTATGTGCCAGGTACTGTGGGCTGAGCACTCTGGATAACACAGACCCGGGCCTCCCCTTGTGGGGACTTACAGTCCAGTGGGGAGATCGACATTAATGCTGAGTTCCCAGATAATTCATTAATTACAAGTGCTGAATGCTTCAAAGGAAAAGTGCAAGGGGCTTTGGGAGCGTGTAAAGCAGGGGGAGGCTGACCTAGTTTGGTGGGTGGAACATCAGGAACGGTTTCTCTGAGAAGAAAAGCACGGGGGTGGAGGGGGGGAAATGTTCTGGAATCTAGGCAAAGGGAAAAATCACTAAGTGCAGGCAGATTTGTATTCTTGTTGAGATGAACAAGACACAGTTCCTGCTCTGGGGACTCTTGGTTGAGTGGAAGACAAAGTTGCATCCAGGAGGAACAACCAGAACGCAAACAGGGGTCTCCTGTGACAAGTGTGCAGAGGGGACAACTATGCAGAGCTGAGCCGGAGGGCATCTCTGACATGTTAACAATAATAAGACTGACAAATATGATATAGAACATTTACCATATACCAGATGTACTTGCTATTTCTAATTTCCTCTCCATGGACATACCAATCTCTGAAGGTAGCTGCTGCCATCCCCATTGTATAGCTGAGGAAACTGAGACTTAGGTTAAGAAGCTTGGCCAAGGTCACCCAGTTAGTAAAGGATAGGGCCCAGGTTTACATCATGTCTGGGTGATTAATTACTGCTCTGAATCCTGACACTGGCCCCCTTTCTTCTGGACATAAAAATCATCCCTGTCAGTGGGGCCAGCCACTCAGAACCCATGAGGAGGCAGATGACCGGAAGTCACCCACAGCTGCACCAGGGCAGGGTTGGCTGTGCTGCCCATCTGGTACCTGAGACAGCCATGAGAAACAAAAGCAGTTCATTTCAACGACTGCTAGATGGAGAGTTACCAAAGAGGAACCAACAGAAAGCCCAGATGGACCCTTTTATAGCCATCTATTGCTAAGCACATGAGGTGGCTGGAGTTTGGCGGAAGGCACAGAATGTTCCATTGGCTCCTGAAGAGGAAATATGGGCAGGGTGGGGGCGAGTGTCCAGAAGATTTCTGGATGTTCCCCATCCCTGCCCACAGCAGCCTGTATTTACTTTTCACAGGGCTTACCAGCAGTCTGCAACGGTGCTTTTATCTGTGAATCTCCTTAAAATGTGGGCCTGCCCCACCACCCCTGTGCTGTCTTGTATGGTAGCAGCTCATTACACGTGGAAAACCCTTGTAGTGTAGTAGTTGAGTGCTATGTCTGCTAACCAAAACGTCAGGATTTCTAATCAGCTAGGCGTTCCTTGGAAACTATGGGGGCACTTCTACTCTGTTTACGGGGTTGCTGGGAGTCAGAATTGACTTGACGGCAGTGGCTGAGCCACATGTGATGACTGGACACTTGAAATGTGACTATTCCAAGTTGAGATGGGCTGTAAGTATAAAATATGGGATTTGGAAGACTTAGAATGAAAAAAGGAATATTTTATACTGATTACATGTTGAAATGCTAACAAACCAACAAAGCCAAACCCACAGCTGTCGAGTTGATTTTGATTCACAGCGACCCTACAGGGCTGAGTAGAATTGTTCCAGAGTTTCCAAGGAGCACCTGGCAGATTCAAACTGCCGACTATGGTCATACTGAGTTAGATAAGATATATTATTAAAATTATATTCATTCTTTTACTTTTTTTAAATATGTCTGCTAGAAAAACTTAATTATATATGTGGCTTGCATTATATTTCTATTGAATAGTGCTGGACTAGATCAAGGGACTAAGGCCCTTGGGCCAAATTTGGCCCTCTACTTGTTTATGTAAATAAAATTTTATTGAAACATAACTATGCCTGCTTTACATATGTATTGTGTATGGCTGCTTTTGCACTATAACAGTAGAGTGGAATAGTTGTGACAGAGACCTGTAACCCACAGCCTAAAGTATTTACTATCTGTCTCTTTACAATAAAACTTTGTAGATGCCTGCTTTAGAGACTCATCTAAGGGCTGGATAATATTTTCAAAAGGAGAGACTGAAAATTATGGAATGGCCCTCAGTTTGAATCCATTCATATTTATGACTTCCCACAGTAAATATGACTCTCAGACACAACTCCTTTAGATGGCCTGCCTCCTTCACTCCTGTTTTAAGAGCAATGACCTTGTCTGTTTCTAGAATACCAGGGCACTAACTTCCTGTTGCTGTCTGAGTCTTACCCAGTGCTGGACCCACTGTCACTATGTGTCTCTCTGTCTCAGTTTGTTCATCCATGAACTGGGATGAATATTCTTTACCTGCCTCTTTAAGAAGCTATCGGGGTGGAATGAGGTAATAAGTGGCAGAGTCCCAAGGACGCCAGTAAAAACCATTCTAATAAATGAGATAATTCTTTCTCTAAGCACATGTGGTGTCTGTTCCAGGGCCTGCAGTTCTAACACATTTCACTCATACTCTCCGAGCAGGTGAACTTGGCATAGCTGCAAGGGGACATGTTTCTGCCTCATGGCTGTGCCCTACCACACAGGAGGGCAGGAGAAAAGTGTCCAGCATCATGGATTTGCCTTGAGACAGGCAGATCTTTGGAGGCCATCTGGGGAAGGAGGAGGAGAAGGAGGCGACGGCCAGCTAGAGACACCCTCAAGAAGGTCACCATCAGAAATAGCTCAGCGTCTGACAGCGCACACGGCATTTACACCTCCCGCTGTAATATACGAGATGAAAAGGCGTTCGGTCCTCCAAGTGTGAAAATAACGGGTGTGGAGCCGGCCAGACCTGGAAAGGTAAAAGGCTCTTCTAGCCGCCTGGCTCCTGTCTGTCAGGCAGTTAAAAATGGCAAACCTAAGGGTCCTCTGGCTGCACTTCCACCAGCCGGCTGAGGTCACAGTGACCTCACCTAGAGGCTGTTGAGAACGGGTCCGTTCCAGGCTCATGGTTAAAAGTTGCAGAAACTTTGTGCTTTGTGCCTGCTACTTTAGCTTCTGAATCTGCCCAAGGACTCTTAAGACCTCACCCTTATTATTGCCCCACTCTACAGAGGAAGAAACTGAGGTTCAGGGCAGCTAAGTTCCTTGGCCCACGTGAGAGGAGTCATTAATGGTAGAGCCCCAGTGCCTGGTCGTCAACAAGGACTACTCTCTGTGCACTCCCCATCCCCCCTCTCCATGACCCACCTCCCAGAGCCCAGACTCAGAACTAGAAGCCAGTGCTTCTCCCAGATCTGATGAGATCCGCTGGAAAAAAGGCCTCTTCAGCTGGTTTAACCTGGTGTTTCCCAAATGTGTTTGGGCCACACTGGGATTCTGGATTCTGTGAGGCACACTTTGAGATGAGCTCCTTGTACCATGGGGTCCTGGGCTCTGGGGAGGGTGGGCCGTGATGTTTCTGGGAGTTTCTGTTACAGCAGGAATTCTGGAAAACTGAAGACAGGTGGGCAGCGAGAGAAGGCTGGGTCTTGAAAGGGTCTCAGAATTAGCTCTGTGAGGAGCAGATGCAGGGGATGAGATCTAAGGACAAGGAGTCAGCCTGGGGCAGGTGCCCTCCAATGGCCCAGAAGGCTAGTTCCCCCTCTGGGTCTTTTAGATGGGGGGGCCATGAGGTGCAGCACAGAGAGTAAGGGAGGTCATGGAGAGTGACGGGGTCACAGAGTGTGCAGGGGTACCAAGATGGGGGGAAGCACGGAGAAGTGGGAGTTACGGAGAGCCAGGGGAGGCATCAAAGATGAGGAGTGCGGCCTAGGGTGGGGATTCAGAGTGAAGGGGTAGCAGAGTTGGGGCATGGGCCCAAGGAGGGCACAGAGAACAAAGGGGCATGTGGTGACATGCTCAGAAGCGCTGGTGGGACAGGGACTTGTGGGGACGTTGAGGGGCTGCTGCAGGAGCCAGGTAGGAAGTGACAACCCATGTCAGTGTGGTGCTCGAGAAGGGAGAAGAGATGGCTTCAAGATGACTAGGAGGTGAGCTTCTGATCCAGGATGCAGTATAGGATAAAGGAGGGATGTAGGAAGGAGAGGAAAAGATTCAGGGACCCACTCCAGGAGAGATCTGTACACTCCTGAAAATCTTTCTGGGTACTGTGTTGAAAGGAACAGCTGTGTTCTGGGTTATAAAGACTCCAGAGGTGAGTGCGTGGACCAGGGGTGTTGGAGGATGTAAATTTTAAGGAGATTCATTCAGTTTTAGAAAGAACTTTCTAACAGTGGGACCTGACTCAAAATGGTCTGCCTTATGAGGTAGTGAGCTCTCCATCATGGGAGGCATTCAAGTGCATTACTATCCATCTTGAGGCTGTAAGGTACTTGGGAAGACTTGTACATGGGGCAGGTATAGTTAGGCTATCAAGAGGTTCACGTTATAGATTGAATTATGTCACCTCAGAATAAATGCTGTAAACCCTAACCTGTATGCTTGTGGTTATAACTCACCTGAGAACGAGTTGTCTTTGTTATAAGGAGGCAGGGTTAGTGGAGGGTGTATCGAGTCAATCTCTTTTGAGACATAAGAGATTAAACAAGCCAGCAGAGTAGAGATAGGGGGAGAGAGATGCCAAGGCATATGAAGATCTTCAAGGAACCAGGAAGCAGAAGCTTAAGAGACAAAAGCTCTCTAGAATCAACAAAGAAAGACTTCCCCTAGAGTTGCGACCCTGAATTTAGACTTCTAGCCTATTAAACTGTGAGAAGATAAATTTGTTTGTTAACGCCATTCACTTGAGATATTTCTGTTACAGCAGCACAAGAAAGCTCAGATAGCTACTCTAGGCACCTATGTGACAGACCCTTTTCTTTATAATATTCTGATTTCCTATCATCTGTAAAACAGGGATAATTATGAATACCTTTTTGGGTTGATGTGAGAGTGATTATTATCAACAATAACAGTAGCTACTGAGCACTGACTCTGTGTCAGGCACTGTGCTAAGTGTGTGATGCCTACTAACTCAATTCTTACAAGCCTATGAGGAAAGCCTCCCCATTCCCACTTAACAGACGAAGACAGAAGGTGGTGTGACTCCAGTGTGGGGTGTGGAGCTGGGGCTCAGACCAGCTTTGTCTGACTGCAGAGTCCATGCCCATGCTTTTATCCCCTGCTTGGGACTGACTCACTAGTGGGGGTTCTGGAGGACGGAGCTAGGGAAAATTGGACAGCCTGGAGGTGGCAAGCAGGCCAGGGGCTGGAGGCCGGAGGCATGGAGCGCTGGTTCCGTGGCAGGAGGTGACTCTACACCTCTGTCTCTGCCTGGCTGCTGGCCTCAGTGTTGGCCAGCGGCCCCATTCCTGTGAAGCGCTAAGACCCCCTCTTTGATAAATCATTGATGTGGCTGAGCAAATGAAAATTACAATTTAATGCTGGGGTTTAAATAAGAAATAAGAGTTTGACTCTTCTTTTTGTTAGCTGTTGTTGATCTGGACTCTCTTGGCTCCCGTCTGAACGGCTAGAAGGCTGAGGCCCTCTCTGGCCTGTGAGGTTGGGGGAACTCTAGGGGACACCACAGAGGCCTTGGATTCACCTTCTTCTCTCCCATCCCACTCCTAAGGAACCAGCACAAGCCAGTTTTATAGCCTGGGTGGGACAGAATTAATGAATTTGGACACTTGTCACTGTTTTGATTTCTTAGTCAGTTTGAATCCTCAGGTATAAGTCATTAATTTATCTTGAATTCTCCAGTGTAAATCAGGATGAATTCATTTTGATTTCTTGGATGTAAATCATGAAATCATAGGTACAAATTATTACTACTGCATTTTGAATTCTCAAGTTTAAGTCACAAATTTTTTGAATTTTTGGGTGTCAATCACTAATTTCTTTTGAATTCTCAGTTGTAAACAATTTATTCAAATTCAGAGCTTGAGTTCACAGGCGCCTTCTCCCACGGGTGCAGCCCAACTTCTTGATCCTTCTCCCAACGCCTCAATTTCAAGGATGATGGAGGTGGGAAGGTGCAGAGTAACAGCAGGTGGTATTTACTGAGCAATTACTGTGTACACTAGACCAGGGTAGGGGTGTGGGGTTATCTCTGTCTCTCCCCACCCCCAAACACACACTGAGTGCTTCACATGCATCAACTCACTTAACCCTTGCAAAACTCTCCTGAGGCAATGTCTATGGTTAGTCCCATTTTATGGATGAAAAAACTGAGGTGAAGAGAAGTTAAAAAGTCAGTAAGGGACCAGCAGATGCACGACAGGCATAGGTTGAGTAGTCTGCCTTCTTGAGTATTAAAACATTGCTTTGGTAGGATGCAGGGAGTAGCCAGCAGGCTGGGGGGCCTGGGATAAAACATACTTGAGACCCTTTTACCACAAGGATGGGCACAATGGTGTGCTGTCATGGAGGCCTTCTGACAGATACCAAATGAGGGAAAAAGCTGTTTGACAGAAAACCAAAACCAAACCCAGTGCCATCGAGTCGCCTCTGACTCATAGTGACCCTACAGGACAAAGTAGAACTGCTCCATAGAGTTTCCAGGGAGCGCCTTGTGGATTTGAACTGCCAACCTTTTGGTTAGCAGCTACAGCACTTAACCACTACACTACCAGGGTTTCGTGTTTGACAGAAGAGGTCTGTGGCTTTGGCAGCCGGGCCCTTCAGTCAGGATGCCTAACCCTGTGCCCCACCAGTCCTCCCTGACCTCCTGGCGGGCTGAGCCCAGCAGGAGGCCCTCTGACTGAGGGCCAGGGAGCCAGGGAACAGCCCAGGCCCGCCTGGCTCCAGAGCTGCCCTTCTGCGCCAGGAGGTCTGAGCCCCACGAGGGCAGGATTGTCTTGTTTACTGCGGTGTCCCACGCCTCGCCTTGTGTTCAGCAGGTACCCAAGAGATGTCTGCTGAAGGATGAAGGTTACTGTCTATGTGTCACCCTTGCAATAATCCTTAGGCTGGAGATGGACTGGTGGAAGCGGGACTCCCTGCTCAGAGATGCCAGGAAAAGCACTACGATTTGAACTTGTATTTTATTTGAAGGGGTGTTTGTGCTTAGTCCTCAGCCACAATAGCCCAGCCTCCACCGACCTTATGGCATCTGTACACATTGGATGATGGCGCAGCTGGACTCATGTGAACTTTATGTCTAGACGCTGTTCTGTTTCCCCAAACTGGACTGTGAGGATCTAGAGGATGGGGGTAGCATTATTTTTTTTCAAAAACAGAATAAAATAACATATGTAAAGTGTTCACACTGTGTCTGACCCATCAGAAATGTCAATAAATTCCCTTTTTCAACAGATAACAATTGAACACACTCAGGGGTGGGTGCTGTTCTGGGCACTTGGCACTCAGCACTGAGCTATACTGACCCAAACTCCTACCCTGTGGGGCTAACACTTCCAGTGGCAGAGGTGGCAATCAAATAAATGTTATAGAATGTGGAGAAGTGACCAACTGCAAGGATAAGAAATGCAGCAGGGAAAGGGCTGGGGCAGGGAGTGTGTGCTGCTTAGTGGGGCCTCTCAGAAGGGGGATGCTTGGACAGACTTGCAGGTGGGGAGGAAGGCAATTACGTGGAGATCTGAACGATGCATGTTCTAGGCAGAGTGAACAGCAGGTGCAAAGGCCCTGGGGACAGAGTGTGTTTGGCTTGTTTGAGCAACAGCAAAGAGGCCAGTGTTGCAGAAGAAGGTGAGAAAAAGGAGAAGGGTAGGAGAGGAACCCTTGTTGGGGGGAAGGTAGTCAGGTGGAGTTCTGAGGGCCATGGTGAGAACCTGGGCTTTTTCTCTGAGTGGGGTGGGGAGCCATGATGGCTGTGAGCAGAGGAGGGGCACGAGCTGACACACGTTTTAACAGCAGCCCCCTGGCTGGGCTGACAGGCTGGATGGAAGCAGGGAGACCAAGGAGTGGCTGCTGCAGCACGGTCTGGGTGTGAGGATGGCGGCGTGGACCAGGGAGGCGGCCGTGGGCAGGGAGATGTGCTGGGAGTCGGGATGTGTTCTGAAGGAGGAGCCACGAGCTCTGCCCCTGGAGCAGAGGAAGAGAGGAGTTCAGCAGGAGACAGCGTCATGGTTTGGGGCTGGAACAACTGGATCTGTTACAGGGCTGCTGCTCTGACCTCCCTTTCCCTCAGAGTCCAGGACAGGGCCGGGCATGGGGTGCCCCTTAGTCAGTGCTGACTTGGTGAGCCCTCCAAGGCGATAAGGAAGGAATTTAAGTGGCCATCTCAGCTAGTCCTTCTGAACCCAGAATCAAGAAGGGTGGCCTGAAATGACTGCCCCCAGGTAGGCCAAACGAAGTTCTGGAATAGGATGGACCCTAATCCAGACTGGATGGTGTCCCTATAAAAGAGAAGACATAGAGGGAAGAGGCCATGGCATGACTGAGGCAGAGACTGGAGTGATGAATCTACAGACTAAGGAACATCAAAGATTGCTGGCAACCACTAGAGGCTGGACAAGGCAAGGAATGATCTTCCCTGAGAGCCTTCAGAGGAGGCGCAGCCCTGCTGACACCCTGATTTTTGACTTCTGGTTTCCAGCACCATGAGAGAATGTTAACTGTAGCCCTCGGAATGAATAAAGACCCCTTCTAAGTCATTTGCAGTGATTCTAATTCAGCTAAGCAGACAGACAGGCACTCTCCTCTCCATACGCTGACCCTGTTCCCCCTTCCCCTGGGATTTTTATCAAACGTCCAGCAAGGCTAGAAAACTCACCCAGGTTCGGCCTGAGGGGTGGGCCTGCTTAGAGAGCGAGAGGCAGGAGAGAAAAACACCGTACAATCTTATTCTAATATTTATAATTATTCCCAGGCTAAAAATAAGGCACGGTGCAAAGTGTTTTCAAATGTCGGCATTAATGAACACTTTTTATCCAACATAATACAGGCTCCCGACTGTATTTATGTCAGGCGCCCTGAGATTCCGTGCACAGTGGCGCTCCACGCCGGGCTGCCTTTCATGGCTCGGAAGTGGCGCAAAAATAAAATGTCCCGAAAGCCAGGCTGGCAGGCCTGCTGTTAGCGACAGTATAATCATCAATTACGTCCAATCACAAACTACTGATTTTATAATTATCAAATGGAGTTCTAACATCTCACCTTCGCTCAGTGGCAACTAATATAACCTCTCAGAAAAGGAAGCATTTTTCCTTTATTTTTTTTTTGTTTCCCTTTCCCTCTTGTTCTCTCTCTTTTCTGGGGTGAAATTCTTTTTCCAGGCCTCCACGTAAGACTGAATTTAAATTGCTTGTCACTCAAAACAAAGGCGAACCACTCATTAGTAATTCACCAGCCACCTGAACAGACTGCCTGTTTTCCTCTAAGCATCCACGCACTGAAGCACACAGATCATTTTTCTATTGTTAAAACTGTATAAGCTGGGGCTTTTTTTAGCAGCGAATACACAATTTCACTTCTCTTCCAAGGGCTCCAGCATAAAAGGGAAAGAAGGTTTTCTTTAGTGCCATACAAACAAATTTTGCTTTGGGGGTATTATATATAAAAAATAAAAAGAATGATATGCCCATATAACAGGCTGAAAAGCCATCAATTATTCGCCGACACTGAGTCTGTGCACACACAGGGAAAGAGTTGTATTTGCCACCCTGCCTGGAGAGGGGCAGATGTAGCAAGCTGGGCGATCCAGGTTCATTTTTATGGGTGCTGGAAACGTCTGTGACCAGTATTCTCTTTTGTGAGCTGCCGGCACCATGAAGGGGGCTCCAGGCTGACTGGCTTGTGGGGGCAGGGTCTGCAGAATCAGAGCAAGCCCAGGAGTGGGAGGCTATGTCCAGTTCTGACCTTGCTACTCCCTCCAAGAGAGGACCTCACTTCCCTGACTTTCCGGCTACCTTACTGTAGAGGGATAAGCCATGAACAACTGCCATAAAATCCCTCCAGATCCACTTTCTGCCCTAACAAGTTGTCTTTCTGCAGCTCCATTTCTGAAGGTTAGGCCCCCTTTGCCAAGAACCTGGTTTTTCTGCATAACTGATTATAATCATAATACCTTCCCGTTTTACTCGAGAGCTTTTTATAGCTGTACAAAGGCCTTTCTTGGGAACGAGTGCATCTGAGCCTCCAGATACTTCTGGGGGTAGCCCTGGGTAAGGAGGACAGTGCTTATTTCACAGGCCCAGAGAGGCTAAGACAGTGGGTCCAAGTCACACAGGAGGAGTGAATGGGGGTCTGAGGACTCTCGGCTGCAAGTGGCAGGGAATCTGTAGCTGGAAACGGGTATGATTCCACCACCTAGGTATGTGAGAGGCTTTTTTAATGCATAAATTAGGAGAAACTCAAGTTTACTCCTCAAATGTCCCCTTCACTTGGATATTCTGAGTGGAAGAGAAAAGGGTGGAAGTCCTGCCAGCCCACTAGAAGATGCTCATACGCTACAACTGGCCTCTTCTCTGTAGCAGCCGTGACTACTAGCAAACATCACTGATTAGAAACAACAGTGAAACCAGTGAAACAGTTCTGCAAGACACTGTAACGACGGATGGATGTATACAGACTTGTACAAAACAGGGTGACACCCTCTGCTGTCAAGTTGGTTCCAACTCACGAAGACTCCCTGTGTTAGAGACCAGAATTCCTTCATAGTGTTTTCTTGGCTACAGTCACTATAGCAGCAGATTGCCAGGCCTTTGTTCCTGGGCACCACCATGTGGGTTCAAACCACCAACCTTTAAGAGTTGAGCAAAAACTGTTTGTGCCATCATATAAATATGAACTTCAGTTAGTAACAATTCATCGACATTGGTTCATCAGCAGTAACAAATATCCCATCTCAATGCAAGCTGTCAACAACAGGGGAAATGATGCATGCATGTGGGAGAGAGGGCATAAAGGAACTCTCTGCACTCTGTGGAGTCTTGGGATGGTGGAGTAGATGTGCTCAGCTGCTAACTGGGAGGCTAGAGCTTTGAGTCCACCAGAGGTGGCTTGGAAGAAAGACTTGGCAATCTATTTGTGAACAGTAAGTCATTGAGAGCCCCACGGCACACAGGTCTCCTCTGATACACATGTGGGCACCATGAGTGGAAGGTGATTTTCTGTTCGACTTTCCTATAAACCTAAAACTACTCTAAAACAATAAATCCAAACTAAAACCTGCTGCTGTTGAGTTGATTCTGACTCAAAGTGATCCTACAGGACAGAGTAGAACTGCCCCACAGAGTTTCCAAGGAGCGCTGGTAGATTTGAAGTGCTGACCTTTTGGTTAGCAGCTGTACCACTTAACCACTATGGCCACCAAAATAATAAAGTCTACTAATAATAAGAAAGATAGTGAACATTTACAACATTACCAGGCACTGCTTATCTGCGCATCACCTCTATGAGGCAGTATGATCATCTTCCCCATTTTACAGATGGGGAAATCAAAGCCATTAGAGAGGTAAAGTGACTTGCCCAAGGTCACCGAACAAGCGGCGGAGCCAGGATTCAGTCCCCAGGATGTCATGCTACTGGGTCTGTGTGCTGGTAACCATGAGTGTGAGAGGATCACGTGCTGTCACTAGGTTGTCATGAAAGCTTCCACACCAACCCCCATGGGTTACTGTTGCGTGTGTGAGCATCACACCTTGCTCAGTCATCCCAGGGCCATGAACAATGGGTGGAGGGCCAGGTGCACCTCCAGACATATTTTCTTGGACCCTTCAGTGTTTTAAAAATACTGGAGCCATCAAAATGCATCAACTTACACACTTAAGATTTGTGCATTTTACTGTATGTAAATTATGCCTCAATAAAGTACTGTGAGCATGAAAATATGTGCATTTATATTGAGCCAGCATTTAAAAATCAGGAGAGTTCCAGATTGCTGGCTTCTCTGGGGAAATTAGAAGATCTGGCCACCCTGGGCCTGCATTTCTACCTGACAGCCACTGCTTGGGGCTGAGTGGCGGCCACCTGAAATGGCGGGAGCCTACAGTTCCCCCGAGGCCCCTCAAGCACACGCAGAACAGGTGAGGGCATACCTGCACCACACAAGCTTCAGCATCTTTTCTCTGGTCTGGACCACAGACGCCTCATCTGTAAATGTAGTTGGTGAGGGCTGAAATATGTCCTCAGAAAGACACACGGAAAGTCCTAACTTCTGGTACCTGTAAGTGTGACTCTATTTGGAAACAGGGTTTTTACAGGTGTATGAGTTAACATGAGGTCATACTGGAGTGGGTAGGCCCCATATCCACTAGGACTGCTGTCTTCATAAAAAGAGGAGAGGACAGAGTCAGACGCAGAGGAAAGACTGGCCGTACGATGGCAGACACAGACAGAGGCTGCAGCGATGCATCTCCAAGCCAGGACACCACAGGTTGGCAGAGCCCAGGCAGGGTTCTCCCCCCGAGTCTTTAGAGACAGCATGGCCCTGCTGATGCTAGGAATTTGGACTTCTGGCCTCCTGGCTGTGAGAGAATCAATTTGTTGCTTTGAGCAACCCAGTTTGTGGTACTTTGCGTCACAGCCCATGAAGTAATACAGTATGACATCCTTTTTCCCCAATTTTGTTTTCCCCATCACGTCCCTTACCCCCTCCTCAAACAGTGAGGTCTGTAGGACAGACGGACAGTGGCAGGGTGGGTTAAGCGGGGAGGCTCACATTGGTCCCATGTCCCATGTCTAGGCTCCTGGGAGCCCCATGGGGCAGGCAAACTGCCTTTCCAAACAGCAACAAACTCTATTTGCACGCTGCCCACCTTGAATTCAGAAGAATTGCTGCTGTTGGGTGCTGTTGAGCCCATTTTGACACAGAGTGACCCCATGAGATGGAGCAGAACTGCTGCATTAGGGTTTTCTAGGCTGTAATCTTTTTTTTAACAAATTATAAAAAATTCTCACGCTGTTGAGACTATACACAGCAAAATGTATACCAGCTCAACAGTTTCTACATGGAGCATTTACTGGCATTGATTACATTCTTTGAGGTGTACAATCATTCGCATCCCCCCTTTCTGAGTTGTCTTCCCTCATTGACATAAATTCCCCACTCTCTAAGGTTCTCACCTAATCTTTAGTGCTGCTGTTATCAATTTGTTCTCGGATAGATAGTTCTTAAAAGAGCATAACGCTCAAGGCAGACATATCTTACCAGTTAAGCTAAGTTATTGCTTGATTTTAAGAAGACTTCAGGGGATATTTTTAATTTAAGGTTTAAAGATTATCTTGGGGCAACAGTTTTAGGGGTTCATCCAACCTTCATAGTTCCAGGAAATCTGGAGTCCATAAAAATTTGAAATTCCATTCTGCATTTTCCCCCTTTTGATCAGGATTTCCCTATTGGATCTTTGATCAAAATGTTCAGTAATGGTAGTTGGGCACTGTCTTAGTTATCTAGTGCTGCTGTAACAGAAATATCACAAATGGATGGCTTTAGTAAAGAGAAATTTATTTTCTCAGAGTTTAGGAGTCTAGAAGTCTGTATTCATGGTGCTGACTTCAGGGGGAGGCTCTCTTTTCCTGGCAGCTCTGGGGGGAAGGTCGTTGTCATCAATCCTCCCCTAATCTAGGAGATTCTCAGCCCAGGGAACCTAGAGTCCAAAGAATGCACTCTGTTCCCATCATTACTTTCGTGGTGGTAACCCCACATCTTTCTGCTCACCTTTCTCTTTTACATCTCAAAAGAGATTGACTTACGATACAACCTAATCTGTAGTCTAAAACCTACCTTATTAACATAACTGCCTCTAATCCTGCCTCATTAACATCATGAAGTAAAAAAACCTGCTGCCAGAGTTGATTCCATCTCATAGCAACCCTATAGGACAGTGTAGAACTGTCCCATAGAGTTTCTAAGGAGCACCCAGTAGATCTGAACTGTTGATCTTTGGGTTGGCAGTTGCAGGTCTTAACCACTCCACCACCAGGGTTTCCAGTCACAGAGACGGGATTCACAACACAGGATAATCACATTAGATGTCACGGACAATCATACAATACTGGGAATCACGGCCTAGGCAAGTCGACACATATTTTGCAGGGACACAACTCCATCTGTGACAGGCACTTTCCAGTTCCTCTGTCTCACAACAAAGGAGGCAGTTGTTTATGGAGACAACTAGCCACACATTCTATATCCTTTCCTCTTTCTGACTCACCTTCTTTCTCTAATGCTCCAGGTGAATACAGATCAACGGCTGTGCCTTGGATGGCTGCTGGCCAGTGTTCACAGCCCCAGGCACCATACAGTGCACCGGGAAGTAGAAGAGAAGCACTAAACATGTCACTAGGCCAGCTAACTGGGATGTCCCATGAAATCATGACCTTAAACCTTCAAACCAAGGAACCAAGTTCCATGAGGTTTTTCGTTGTGTATAAGCGGCCCCAGCAGCTACTCTTGTTGTTGTTGTAAATGTATCACACAACTTTTGCCAATTCAACTGTTCACAGGTGTACAACTTACTGACAATCACAATTATCAACTGTGCAACTCTACCCTTAATCAATGTGATATTTCTCTCACCATTAAGCCCTCTGACTCGTCCCATCACTAACAAACCTTGTTCTCTATACATTTGCCTATTCTTGTCTTTTTAGATGAGGTCACACAATACTTGTCCTTTTGTGAGTGGCTTACTGCATACACAGAATGTCTCCCAGCTGCAGTCAAACTGCAGCATGTATTATAAGACTTCATTTCCCCTCCTGGCTGAGCAGCATTCCATTGTACATATGGACCACATTTTGTTTACCCATTCATTTGCTGATGGACATTTAGGTTCTCCCCATTTTTTGGCTATTGTGAACAATGCAGCAGTGAATAATGTTGTTAGGCTATAATCACGACGGGAGCAAATCACGAGGTCTTTCCCTACTGGAGCCCATGGTGGGTACAAATGGTAGTAAATCCTTCATGTAAGTGCTCCACCTTGGCTTGGAGAAAAAGGGCCATAGAGAACATCTGGGTGATCCTGTAGCTTCCTGGACTGTGAGAAACCCATCCAAAAGTCAAGCACCACCCTGTAGGTCAGGCACTCTGCATTTTAATGAGAGTGGGTGGAGTGGGGTATTCCCCAGTGAAAAAGGAGCCAGGAAGAAAGAGGTAAGTGAACGAGAGTGGGGAGAAATACAGAGAAATGTGTAGTTGGGGGCTCAGTGAAGCCTGTAGATGCAAGGGAAGGCTGAGAAGAGCAGGGGAGCACGGTCTTTGCAGTCAGGTCTGAGTGCCCGACATGTGGTATCTGGATCCACAGCTCTGTAAGGTTATGCAAGTTACTGAGCTTTCAGAGCTTGAACTTCATCATCTGTAAAATGGATAAAAATGATGCTCAGAGAGACAGAAGAATTGATGCCTTTGAATTGTGGTGTTGGAGAAGAATGTTGAAGGTACCATGGACCTCCAAAAGAACAAACAGATCTGTTCTAGAAGAAGTACAAGCAGAGTGCTCCTTGGAAACAAAGACGGCAAGACTGCATCTTATACACTTTGGACATGTTGTGAGAGAGGGTCAGTCCCTGGAGAAGGATGTCCTGCTTGGGAGAGTGGAAGATCAGTGTAAAAGAAGGAGACCCTCCATGAGATGGACTGACACAGTGGCCACAACAGTGGGCTGAAGCATAAAAATGATTGTGAGCATTGTGAACACGGCGCAAGACTGGGCAGTGTTTTGTTCTGTTGCACATAGGGTGGCTACGAGTCAGGACCATTGCCACAGCACCTAATAGACTAAACCAAACCATTGCTGATGACTCAAGTCCAGCTCCTAGCAACCCTATAGGTTAGAGTGGAACTGCCCCACAGAGTTTCCAAGAAGCGCTGGTGGATGTGAACTGTGACCTTTTCATTAGCAAACGGAGCACTTAACCACACCATCACCAGGGTTTCCTCTGAGTGACTAGAAGGATCAAATCAGGGGGTAAAGCAGCTTGCACAATGCCTGATGTGTGGCCAGCATTTAGTGGATGACTGAGGGCATGAACGTTTCTTTTATGTCTCTGTGCCTCAGTTTCCTTCTCTTGAGAGTAGGAATCCTATGACCCAGTTTGGGTCTGAAGACACCAGCAGTTAAAAGATTTGTCTTCTTCACTGTTAAATTATTGTGAGGTTGGCCGAGTCATAGAAGGTTCATGGAATTTCTAGCCAAAGGGTTACTGGGATGTCAGCACTATTCACGGGGGATGGGAGAGGTAGAAGACCCTGAAGCATGCAGGCTGGAGACAAACTGCAGAACGTGGGCAGAGGATGACAATGCCAAGACCCACCCCAGCCTACCCCTGGTGACAAGCATCCTCTAAAAGCAAGGTCCTGCCCTTCAGGCCCAAGTGGTACATGCTGTCCCTTCTGGGCTGGCATGCTGACTCTGACCTCTGGCTGTCCTGCTCTCTGTCAGCCATATTTTGTGCCATCCTTGCCTCCGGGAGTATGACGGGGGCCTCAGGTAGTGGCAGTGTTCCCTCTCATAGTGACCCTGAGAAGGTCTCCAAAATGCTAGCCCAGAAGAGCGAAGCTAACAGAGCACATGTGCCCTTTATGGAGGGGGGCCCCCAAATGTCATGGAAGCACCATCTGGCCCAGCTCTTAAATATAGCAGAGTCCTTCCCAGACTCTGTGTGGAGTGGGGCTCGAGATAGCCATGAGAACTTCAGGCAGATACTTGGACACCCCTCTGCTGGACAGGGTCCAGCTGTGTCTGACTGGGCCCCTGTCACTTTTAACTTCTAATGTTTTCACATCTGGGCATTATTATAAGAATTAAAGATGACAGTGCATAACAAGTGCTGAGTATATGGCCTGGCAAACAGATAGTAATTGCAAGACACAGATCTTATTATTAATTATCATGACCTTCAATGTACAAAGCACAAAGAGCCCTGGTGGTGCAGTGGTTAGGCACTTGGCTGCTCACTGAAAGGTCGGTGGTTGAAATCTACCAGCTACTCCACAGTAGAAAGATAGGACAGTCTGCTGCCGTAAAGACTGCATGCAGCCTTGGGAACCCTATCGGGTGGTTCTGCTGTGCCCTTTAGGGTCACTATGAGTCAGAATTGACCTCACAGCAGTGTTTTTTTTTTTTATTTTTATTTTTATTTAACATAACTGAGTGAAAATGTACATTCACATGTAAATTTACATGCCCACCTATATGCAGCTTCCACTGCTCTCCCTGTCCAGTGACTGCACACTATTCCTCTCTGCTCCATACATGTCTCACCCTCCCAACAGCCTCCTTTCCCCTCCTCTCCGTCCACTCCCCTTCCTCCAGCCAGAGGTCAGCAAGATGATATCCTATAGATGTATAGAACCATAAAGTGCTTCCAATATATGGTTGCTCTGCATTGCCAAGTCCATTCCATTCCTGTCCAAAGAGTGGACCTTTGTTATAATTTATGGGAATGGGCAGCATCAGGGCCGGGGGCCATGCTCTCAGAGGAACCCCAAAACCGCTGGACCATCAATTGAGGTCTTTTAGTGGAGATCTCATGATGTACCTCTTTTTATTCTTGTGTTGCCAGTGAGGCTCCTCTCTGTGAGCTCCGTCACGGCTATCACTGGTGGTGGCCGGGCACCATCCGGTTCTTCCGGTCCCAGGTCGATGTAGGCACCCACTCTTGTGGGTCTCTCTGTCTTCTCGGTTGTCTTTACCGCATGCCATTTTGGCCCTCAGTGAGCATCCGTTCCTGCTGAGTTGGGACCATTTGCTGTGTCCTCGGATGGCAGCTTGGCAGCTTTTAAGACCCCAGACGCCACTCACCAATGTGGGGTGCAGAGAGCTCTCTTAGCAAAACGCTAGTTGTGCCAACTGGCCTGGAATTCACCTAAGAGCATGGCCCCCCGTCCCCCGCCCCAGCTACTCTATCCTTGCAGTATTGAGTTAAGATGGAAGGAGTACTCAAGTCATGCTGAAGTCCACTTAATGTTGTTCTTGTTCCTAATGCGTGCTGTCACTGCTTTCTCCCAACTAGATTTCTAGTAACTACCTAAACTAAACCCTCCCCTCCTCGCCCTCCCTCCCTCCCTCCCCTCCCTTGCAGCTGTCAGAGTCTTTTCTTCTATACACAAGTCTGTTTTTGAGATCTTATCGTAGAGGTCTCATACAGTATTTGTCCTTTTGTCGCTGACTACTCTCACTCAAGATAATGTCTTCCAGTTGAAACCAGGTTAGGAGATGTTTCCTGGAATCATCGTTATTCTTTATCATTGCGTAGTGCTCCATTGAGTATATGTACCACACAGCAGTGTGAGATGAATAAAACACAGCCTTGGTCCACAAGTCCTAGAGCAAGACAGAGACCCTGGGAAATGGCAGAAGGAAGGTATCCTTTTAAGAAGGGACAATCAAGAGGGGGTGATTTATCTTGCAGGAGTACAGGCTAGAGGAGGACTTCAAGGAGGAGGTGGTTCTGGCTTGAAAAGGACGAGGGTTTTATTTGGCAGGGGGAGCTAATACAATCATAGAAAAAAAATTTCTTTGGTGAAAATATACATCACAAAACACACACACTCATTACAATTTTTCTACATGTACAGTTGTGACGTGGATTACTTTTACCTGGACTCACTTGTCATGGTCTTGTGACTCACAGCAAATAGCTGGGTGGGATTATACAAATAAGGTACTTGTGTCCCATGAAGGGAAACCCTGGTGGAGTAGTGGTTAAGTGCCATGGCTGCTAACCAAAAAGGTTGGCCGTTCAAATCCACCAGGTGCTCCTTGGAAACGCTATGGAGTAGTTCTACTCTGCCCTATAGGGCTGCTGTGAGTTGGAATCGACTCAGTAGCAATGAGTTGGTTTTTTGGGGGCCCACCAAGGGGACTGGACAACTAGTTAACAATACGAATAAGGTGCATAGAACACTTGAAGGGAGGGGACCATTCAAATAAGGTATATGGAACCCTAAAGGGGATTGGTTGGTTTTGCCATCCCACTAGGCTTAAAATGAGCCATCCTAGAGGCAGAACAGGGGACCTATCACCAAGAAGGACGAGCTAGGAGCTAGGAGTCGACCATGTCCACTGGATCTGGGGTTCCTGCACAGACAGCCTCCCAGATGCAGGAGACAGAGAGAGCTGTGATGTGAAGGCGGCAGAGAGACGGTGATGCAGCAGTAACATAAATGACAGTGGCACGAGAAGGCGATAACCAGGATGCTGGTGCAAGACTGCTGTGGTGGGGCCCACCGACCCACAGAGTTAAAAGCTGAGACGCTCTCCTGACAAGGCCCTGAGCACGGTGGAAGAAGATGTCTTGATCAAGAACTGTATCCTGAGTTGTTCCGTTCCTTCTGGGTCATTCCTGACCTCAGATTGTACCCTGTTACTTCCCTCCTAAGACAGTGAACTGTAAGTTCAGTTCATGAGTCCTGTGAGATGCTGCTGCAAGTGACCAAGCCATAAACAAGAGTCAGAGCACTGAGGGGAGTGGGAGTAGTTGATGACGGAGATGATGGAGGCAGACAGCTGTTTGAAAAAGCTAGATATCTGAGGCATCTTTTACCTCTGCCTCATAGGAACCAGCTTTCTGCTGATTCTTACAAGATAAATTATTCATTTAACAGTTCAATGACACTGGTTACATTTTTGCCTCGTGTCACCATCTTCACCATCTCTACCCATGTTGTCATAGCACCATTAACTTAGACTCTGTGTCCCCTAAACCTCCTCTGTGTTTTAGAGTTCCTCCCGTCAACACCCCAGTGGTGTAATGCTTAAGTGCCACAGCTGCTAACCTAAAGGACGGCAGTTCAAATTCACTAGGCCCTCCCAGGAAACTCTATGGGGCAGTTCTGCTTGTCCCACAAGGTCACTGTGAGTTAGAATTCATTCAACGGCAGTAGATTTCATTTTGGGTTTATTGTCAATTTGTGGCCCTGGTGGCACAGTGGCTAACCATTTGGCTGCTAACCAAAAAGTCAGCAGTTTGAATACACCAGTCATTCCTTGGAGACCCTATATGGAAGATGGACTCTGTCCTGTAAGGTCACTACAAGTTGGAATCAACTTGTCAGCAATGATTTTGGTTTGGTTTTTGGCTGTCAATTTGATCTCATATGATAATTCTTTAAAACAGCACACCGCTCCAGGTGAACATTCTTTACCACTTGAGCTCAACTGTTGTTTAAAGATGACTTCAGGGGGATAGTTTCATTTCAAGGCTCTCGGGGACTTCCTACCACCAAGAATGAAGAATCAAGAAGAGTGCATGTCTTTTGGACCCACGGTCCCTGTGCTGAGAAATCCTAGGTCAAGAGAAGATTGATGACAAGGACCTTCCCCGCAAGAGCCAACAGACAGAAGAAGCTTCCCCCTGAAGCTTGCACCCTGAATTCAGACTTCTAGCCTCCTAGCCTGCAAGAGAATAAATTTCTCTTTGTTAAGGCCATTCACTTGTAGTATTTCTGTTACAGCAGCACGAGAAAGCTACTGATGTTACTGAACATGGAATTCACTGCATAAGCCTCCCCAGAACAGCAACAGTAGGTAGAGTTATCACCTCTGCTTCCCAGATGGAGAAACCAAGAAATAGAGAGGTCAAGAGGCTTGCTCAAGGTCACACATCTAGGAAAGTGAGCCAAGCAAGGATCGAGAGTCAGCTTTGTGTTTCTGCTCCCAAATTTTTGGTCTCAATCCCCACAATGTGCTGCAAGACCAAGGTGCTGTAATCTGCCTGTGCTGGGGAGGCCACCCCTTTGGGTGCCACACAAGGCCCCTGCTTGTCTCAGTCCCCACTCTTTCCTGTTGTCTCACCTGAGCCTGGTTGCTCATTTAGCTTACCTGCTAGGTCCCTGTGGGCATCTGAGGTTGCCAGCCCGCTTTACGGGATGAAACATCACCCTGCACTCAACCTTTCCCCTACTCTTTTAGGGACTTTCCAGGACCCAGGACACAAACAGTAAGCACGTGAGGTGGGGATGAATCAGCTCCTTTCCCTCCATCCTGAGCACCTGACACAAAAGATAGGAGCAAATCCTTTTAGTTCAAATGCTCCACACTTTGTTCTCAGGCTTTCTTTGCCAGGAGCACTAACAGTATCAGTTCAATGGAAACCACTTCTTTGCTCTCCTCCCCATCTTTCACTATCCCATAGGCCCAAACTTGGAAAAAATATGATTTACAGGGAAAAAAATTTACCCAAACCAGCTCACCCAGGGTTGGGAAGGCAAGCAGTGCTGCATTTCTGTGTTCTCTTGGGAGCAGGTGCTTCCACTTTTCAGAAGAGAAGATCCTGGATGGAGGAATCCCATTTTCTTTGCTGTTTCCCAAAGGCAGGCAGTCCCTGTGAACCCCTCATGCCAACTCTCGTCGTCTCTCCCAGCTGAGAACTCAGGATAGCGGCAAACAAGGGAGATACACGTTGAGTTGGAGATGTGGAAATAACGAAGTCTGAGGGGATCCGTCTAAGTGGTTTAATTGTCTCACCCAGCTCTGAAATCTCCTGGCTTCTACTTCCATTATTAATGACCAACGTTAGCTATCCAAGGACATTGGCTAAGGTTTCCTGACATGCTTTGGGATTTGGATGTCCTTAGGCAGCCTCAACTTCTTGTCATTGATCAGGCTGCTCTCTGCTCCAAGTGAACTGCTCTTCGACTAGACTGTGATGTATACTGTATACCCCCTGATTTAAGCAGCCAGCACAATCTACAAGTAGACTTGCCAACAACACTGAACTTGAATCTGACCAAGCCTCTACAGCCAACTGCTGACACACAGGCACAAGGGGGACGGAGGAACAAGTTAACCACCACCAGAGGGATGCAATCAGCACACTCTTGGCTCTGGAAACATCTACAGGAAAGAAACTCAGTTACTTCCACATAGAAATTTCAAGGAAGGAGAAAAAAAAAAAAAAGAGATGGAGAGTGGACCTATAGGTTAGAAGAGACTCACAACACAGGATGACCAACTTGTCCTGGTCACTGAGGACTGTTTTGGGTTTAGCACTGAAAGCTTTATATCTTGAGCCTATCTTAGTTCTAAAACTGCAAGTTCTATGTCGTAGGAACCCCTCAGTCCAGGGCTAAACCAGGACAGTTGGTCACCCTACTTTAGATACACAGCAACCAATCACAATGTACAAGTCTTGTTAGAGTTCTGATATGAACAACAAACTTATTAAAGTAAATTGGAGCAAATCAGGGAAACAGACATCAACAGGGTATTTGATGATACTAAGAAACGGCTGCTAAAAGTGTTTAGGTACAGTAATGACAAGGTGGTTCATTAATCTGTAAAAGGAGATTCCTTATTTTTTAGCGTGACACACTAAAATATTTACAGAGGAAATGATTCAAGGACTGGGGGAGGGAGGTGGCCAGGAATGAATTACTGTTGAAACTGGGTCTGTGTGGTTCATTGTGTTATTCTCTTTCCTTTTTATATTTGAACTTTTTGCAACAAAGAGTAAAAGAGAGGAAGAAAGAAGGAAAGAGAGGAGGAAGAAAGAAGGAAAAAAGAGAGAAAGGAAGAAAGGAAAAACAGAGAGAAGAGGGGGAGAGAGGAAAAGAAGGAAGAAAGGATTGTAGGAAGATACCTATGCTCTGAGCCAAATTAGACCACTCCAAAGCTATTTGTCTCTCCTCTAAAACAGGCACAAGCAAACTTGTTGTTCAAGGGACACAGTGTAAATGTTTCCAGCTTTGTGGGCTTTACAGTCTCAGCTGCAGTTAGTTCAGCCCTTGTAACACGAAACCAGCCACAGGCAGTATGTAAATAAGTGGGCATGGCTGTGTGCCAGCGAAACTTTAAAAACAAGCAGTGAGTAGGATTTGGCCTACGGGCTGTAATTTGCCAACTCTTGGTCTAGAAGGAGATGAACTGGATTCAGCTTTGCTACTTACTGTGTTTTTGTGACCTTAGAAAAGCCACTTAATCTTTCTGAGTCAGAGCTTCCTCATCTGTAAAGCAGAGGTAGTGAGAGTGCTGTGCCACAGGACTGCTGCCCGGATTAAGTGCTATAATGAAGGAATGGGGTTTGGTCCACTGTCAAGGCGAGCAGGCCCTCAACCAAAGGCCGGGGATTCTACTACGTTACGGATTTGTCACATCTTGCTACGCTCTGTGTTTTGTTCATTGCTCAGAACAGCACCTACCATGTCTGTCACGTGGCAGGTGTCCCATAAAGATTTTCTGGAGTGTTGAATGCTTTGCTCTGTCCCTATCAAGTGAAGAAAGTGTAGGTGGGAGAACAGTCTTTGTGTCGAATTTCAAAGTATTAGGGCCCCTCCACCTTGGACAAGGAGGCTTGGTGGCACAGCAGTTGGGTCCTTGGCTGCTAAACGAAAGGCTGGCAGTTCAAACACATCAGCTCCTCTGTGGGATAAAGACGTGGTGGTCTGCTTCCACAAAGATCGCAACTTTGGAACCCTTATGCTGGTAGTTCTACTCTGCCCTATGAGGCAGAGTCAATTTGACAGCAATGGGTTTGTTTGTATCTTGGCTTTACTATCTTGTACTTTGAAAGAGGAAAATCAGGAACACAGACATCCAAATTCTACTGCACAATCTAAGGAGTCAGCTCACCAGAGACTAATTTCCTAAGAAGTTGTACAGCTGAAAGCTGTGTTTGCTAAACTGTCAGCAACATTTTAGAGTAAAAGTTCATGTGCAAAGGGTAATCCAGGGAGGCTGGCCACCCTAAGATTTGGTGATCAATGTCACAGAAACAGGAGACTGCTCAACTTGCTCTGCAGTGGCCTGGCCAGAGGCAGGGGCGTGGTTTGGACGGCCATGGGGCTGAGCCAATGTGGGAAGGCTTCATTTAGTCTTAGCTGCCATCTCATTTGGATTGAAAATAAACTCCTAACCACTGGAGCAAGGTTTCTCGGTTTTGACTCCTTTTCAACAGAGAACCTGGGGGTGGTGGCCAGTGTGAGGTCTTGATGTAGACAAATCACATAGAAGAGTGAAATAGGGCGGCATCCAAACCTGGCTTCAACGGACAAGAGCTGGAAGTAGCCCACTCTCAGCAGTAGGGGTTCTTTGTCCTGACTTCCAGGCAAAATATAGGCTACTGGACCCCTCTTAACCGACCTCCTGATCTCCTGGGTGACCACACTCTGCTGGAGTCTCAGTTCAACAATTACTGTGGGGCTGGCTGCCTTCCAAACTCTGGAGGCATAGCGGCTGCCAACTCAAAGGCGGGCAGTTCAGATCGCTAGGTGCTCCTGGGAAACCCTCTGGGGCAGTTCTACTCTGTCCTACAGGGTGGCTATGGGTTGGAATCAACTGAACCCTCAGTGGGTCTTGCTTTTGGGTTGAATGCCATCTACACACCTCCAGAGCGTTCTCAGATCTTGAGGCAAACACCACGAGCAACCCATCTCAGTTTGCTGAGGCTCACTTGACCACTCCTGCAATGTCCTCAGGGACTGGGGACGTAACTCCAGCACCCGAGGGAGCTAAATGAAAGGGTGAGGCTAGAAGGAGACACGGGATGGTGGCGAGGCTACCCCCCACGGAAAGCATGCTGATTCCACTATTTTAAACATAAAAGTTGCTATTTTCACCATTTTAAGTGTGCAGTTCGGTGGCATCAATTACACTAACAGTGTTGTGGAACCTTCACTACCAAGTATTTCTGAAGCTTTTCATCACTCCGAAGAGAAGCTCTCTACTCCTGAAGTGGTAACTCTCCACTCCTCCTTCTCCCGTCACCCGATGATCACTAACCTACTTTCTGTCTCCATGTATTACTTCCTCGAGACACTTTATGTAAATGAGATCACAAAACACTTGTCCTGCGTCTGTCTCATTTCACTCAGCACACCATGCAGCCTGTATTGGAGATTCATTTCTATTTAGGGCTGAATGATACTCCACAGTGTGGACATACCACGTTGTGTATACGCAATCCTCCAAACCAAACTCACTGCATGGAGCCGATTCCTACTTATTGTGACCCTACAGGGTTTCAAGGCTTTAGATCTTTACGGAAGCAGACTGCCACATCTTTCTCTCAAGGAGAGGCTGGTGGGTTTGAACCATCCACCTTTAGGTTGGCAGCTGAGCGCTTTAACCACTGTGCAACCAGGGTCTCTTATTCATCCTTCCAGTGATGGTCACTTGGGTTGTTTCTACGTTTCAGGTAGGGTGAATAATGTTACTAGGAATATCCATGTGAAAGTATCTGAGTCCCTTTTTCAATTCCTTTGGTTCCAATTTCATTTTTAAATAATCTCTATGCTTTCAAACAAGACCAATATGAGGAGATCTGAACCCCCATTCTTCCCCTAGAGAGCCATGCTTGCACTGAGCTATTTTCGGTGGTGTAGCAGTTAAGTGCTATGGCTGCTAGCCAAAAGGCTGGACGTTCAAATCCATCAGGTGCTCCTTGAAAACTCTATGGGGCAGTTCTACTCTGTCCTATAGGGTTACTTTTTTTGTTGTTTTATTTTTTGTCTTCCCGACACAGTTCATTCAACACTGGTCTTAACTTGGCCAGTGGTGTACTTTATCCCCCAAACCTTTCACTTCTTGTATCCAGAGGGACTTAAGACTAACAGCCAGGGGCCCTTGCCACTGATGCCTCCCATCTGGAGTCTCTTCAGGTGACACTGAAGTTGGATGTCTCCTTTCCTCTCCCCTGAGGCTGGTGACAGACACAGAGATGCTGCACTTTCTCCTGATCTCTGGGGCAGCCCCTGCACTCATTGCTCCCCATCTTGTTTATTGCAAAAGCAACAGGGGAGCAAACAGATGGCTCTTTCCTCTCCCCCTAAATATCAAGGTGGAGGGTGGGGAAGGGAAGATGAAAAGATTGCCACCAGTTGTGACAGCAAAGAGAAATGGCCCCATGGGCTGATCAGCTTTGCTTAAACACTGTCCTCGCACCATACTCTGGGAGCCGGGACCCAGTGAAAACGCCTGGCTCACTATTGCCTATCGATGTCTCATTAATTTCTTTTTGTGTCCCTCGACAGCGTACACCCAACTCAAGGTGAGAAAATGCAACTGAGCTGCGACTACTCAGATTGATAGATTGCGTTTCTGTGCCAGGTCTGTTTCATGCTCTATGACTTTGCAGCAAAGCAATTATCATTGTGGAATGCATAATGGCCTAATTAATAACTAATGTCAGGTTGGCCTCTGAGCCATGATTATACCTTAGCAAGCCAAACTTGCTGTTGTTTTTTTTTTAAACATTTAGAGAGAAAAATATTATTATAATTGACTAGTTAAATTGTCAAAGTGTCCCTACCCGTGAACTTGGGGCACAGTAGAAGTGTTCTGCCGCCAGCTGGCTGTGTGACCTTGTTCAGTGGATGTGTGTCTCTGTGCCCGAGCATTCTCATCTTTTAACAGAACCATCATTCTGAAACTATAAAGCGCTTGTTTCCTGCTATATCCCCAGGGCCTGGTGCACTGTAAGTGCTTAATAAATACTGAAAAGTGCAATACTCTCGAGCCGGACTGCCTGGGTTCAAATCTTGTCTGCCATTTACTAGTTGTGAGACCTTGGGCAAGTTATCTGACCTCTCTGTGCCTCATTCTTCTCATCTGTAAGGTGTTGATGGTAACAGTATCCACCTTACATAATAATGGTCATGCGGAATAACAAATTGGTATCTATAAAGCACTTAGAGTGCTGCCTAGCACATTAAAAATGGCTACTAGAATGTTTGCCAACATTACTATGTGTCAACATTCATTTGATAAATATTTATTCTGCTCCTATTGTATGTCATGCAGGGGACCTGGGAACATAATAGTCTACAAAGCACTTCCTCCTCTCTTTGGTTAAGTGGGAGGGACAAACATTACTGGAATAATTAGGCAAGCAAACGTATAATTACACACTGCTTAGTACTGTGAAGGGTCCCAGGAGAGTAACAGAAGGGGATATTTGACTGAATTTGAGAGTCACAGAAGGCCTTGCTGAAAAAGCGACATCTGAAAACAGATCTGTAGAAGGCATAGGTATTAGGTAACAAAAACCAAAACCAAACCCACTATCATGGTGTAGGGTCTGACTCATAGTAACCCTGTAAGTCAGAGTAGAACTGACCCCTACAGTGTCCAAGGAGCAACTGGTGGATCTGAACTGCTGACCTTTTGGTTAACAGATGTAGCACTTAACCACTATGCCACCAAGGTTTCTGGGTATCAGGTTAGTGGTTCTCAAATAGGGTTAGTTTTGCCCCTCAGGGGACACTGGACAAAATGTGGAGACAGTTTTGGTTGTTACAACTAGTGGGATGCATCCAGTGGGTAGAAACCTAGGATGCTGCCCAACATCCTGTAAAGCACAGGGCAGCCCCCTCAACAAAGACCTAATGTAAGCTGGGCCAAGGTAGAGAAACCCTGTTAGGTAGGCAAAATGGGTGGGACAGAGGGTCAGGCAGAGAAAAGATCAGGTGCAAAGGCCCTGAGGTGGCGACAGCAATTTTTCAATGAAGTGCATAAAGAAAGCAGAGGGAAGGGGAACAGGGTGACAGAAGGCAGAAGCTGGACATGGAAGGCCTTGATGGCCACAGTCACAGGTCTGAACTTCATTCCAGGTACAACTCAATGCTACCAGAAGGATTATAAGCAGGGAAGAATGCCGGATGAACAATCTGGAAACCAGGGAGCTGTATTCTGGGATGCCTGAGTTATTTTGGGGAAAGGCAGAGATCTAAACAGCCTTCCGACCTGTTGTAAGTGTGGTCTGGAGGGCAAGGCAGAGGCCCACAATCCAGGAGGCAAAGGTCTGGACAGGGACCTGCAGGATTAGGAAGACTCAGAGTCGAAACCAGTTTGGATGCAGCTTTGAAGGACAAGAGGGCATTTGCAAGAGGTCTTAGGGTGGAAGAGCATTTTGGGAGAAGGGAAAAGAATGTGCAAAGGCTCAGAAGCCAGGGCCTCTTGCAAGGGAATCAGCAGACCCCTGTCCAGAGAACTGCTCCTGTCAGGAAGCAGGGGGATGGACACAATGGCTCCTCTTTGCCTGGATACTGAAAACCCTACAACTCTGAGGGCTTTTTTCCTTTGATAATTATTTGTCAATCATTTTTGCAATTATCCTGGAAAAAGAAATCTAAAGCAAAGAGAGAACAGTAACAACAATGTCACTTTCTAACTCCAAGCTGCTATTAAGGTGGCAGATTCCAAATCCGAACCCAAGTCTCACACTATTACACGGAACATAAACAAAATCATTTAGGCATTTTTCTGGGGCCAATGGCTATCAGGCCTTGGCCTCTGGTCCTGATACCTCTTGCAGACTCTCTCTCTACCTCACCCCAGGGTATGGGGTAAAGAGCTGGATGAGTACCCCCAAAGGGATCCTAAGCAGAATTATCCACCTCCCAGGCAGATCTGACCTGGGTAAATGGAGGCTCCTGCGTGGTTTGGCTGACCTCTCAGTGGTGTGGCCTTTTCTTCCTCAGTCTGCTCATCTCTACAATAGGCTTAATAATAGCCCCTTACCTTGGAGGGCTGTAGTGAGGATTTTCCAAGTTGATCTGTGTAAACTCCTCAGAAGAATGCCTGGCACATTAGAAGGTGCCCAGGATCAGGCCAGAAGATGGAGTACCTGGGTCCTTCAAGGGCCATGTGGAACACAGGCCTCTGGCCCTGTCTACCCCTGCTAACCAGCACAGAATGTGATATGAGTCAGAAGTACAGCCTGGCTGGGTCAGGCCACTGATCAATGTTCCTGCACAGGAATGAGCCATTCTGACTACTGCAGACAGCATGGGTTTGAATCCCAACTCTTCTACATCTCAGCTATGTGATCATCGCATCTCAACTTGTTTCCTCCTTTTAAAAAAAACACAATACTCTCTCTTAGGGTTCTCTAGAATATTCCATGACATTCCAGATGTAGATAACCAGCTCCAAATGTGACACCAAGTAGATACTCAAGAAGTGGAAACTCCCCTTGTGCCACCCGCCCTACCCCCTGTGCCCCAGTCCCTGGCCCTCAAACAGGGTCTCCATCTGAGATGTAAAATGCAGCGGACTGTAGTCTTCACTGGTCTCCACTAATCTTTTGTTTTACATATTTTAATTAAGTGTTGTTATTTTGTGCTTGTGCTGGGAATGATTTTATTACAGGGGCAGGAGTTTGTAAACCTCAGGAAGGAAACAAATAAGACTTTTGTCAGTTGTAGTGTGGGCTCCAGGGCCAGAAGGGAGGGTGGGAAGAACTTAAGAGGTGGCCTTGAGGGTGGGGAGGCAGTGGGGGCCACTGCAGCAGGGCGAGCCTGGCTCAAGGTGACGCCGTGCATGGCAGGGCCGATCGGGGGGCTGGGGCCGAGGGGAGGGGCTCCGGCCAGCATTCTGGCTGCGCGCTAGCTCTCCACCCCTGCGATCCCCACCTCGTCCCTACCTCAGAGCATTGGCACCTTCTGCCCCTTCACCTGGCATGCCCTCAAGCCGTTCTGCAGCTTGAATGTGCCTACGCTTGCTTCAGTTCACAAGTCACATTGTCCTGACAGCCCTCCCTGACATCCAGGATACTCTCCTGCCCTGTGGAGCTCCCTGTCACAGTCGCAACTGCAGGTGGGAGTTGCATGTTCACACGCTGTGTGAATTCACCACCTTTCTAGTGGCTTATTTAACATGCATCTCCCCCATGCATCTCTGGAGAATGCAGAGCTCCCAAATGGTGGGCCTTGTCCGTCTTCTTCCTCCTGCATCCTCGACGCTCAGCATGAGGTCTGCCCAGAACAGGGGCTTCAAAGTGGTTTCTGAATGCGGAGGGGGTTTGTGAGCTGGTTTCATTTCTCCCATTCCCATATCCCACTCACTTGAAACTTGATTAGAACCAGGACTATTGCTGGCACTGTCTGAAGATGTGTATACATACTTCTTTCTCACCACTGTGAATGCCATGCAGTCTGGAATAGTATTTGGGGTTGCTCACTGCCACACTCCCATAGCCTGGCATTCACCCTGGCATACAGCAGGTGCCAATGAAATGGCTCGTGAAGTGCAACTGTCAGTGGGACTGAGACGGGAAGCAGGGGTGTGCGTGTGCTCTGGGAGAGTGGCACTGTGTCAGCAGCAGCAGGGGCGATGCCTGGGGGTGAGGGTGGAGATACTAGCTGCCTTGGAGTGGGCCCTCCTGGAGCCATAGCTGGCCAGCATGACTGGCTTGCCAACAAGAAAATCCTGACAGGAGCCAGAGCAGGCTACAGGAGAAAGGTGGCCAGCCTCAACTCTGGAAACTGCAATGGTCACGGTCAAACGGGAGGACAGCGATGTGGATCTGGAACACTCTATTCTGGAGAGAACATGGCTAGGTTGGCTAGCGTCAGCAGGCAACAATGCTAAGTAATTACAATGCCTCATCTCCTGTCTCTGGAGGTTTAACCACATCAAGCACTAGCGCCTCTTGGCCTTCCTGGAAGGTAGGTGCTGCTACCATTCCCATAGTACACACAGCAAAACCAAGGGATCTTCACACAGGGTGGAGCTGGGACTTGAATCAGGCCTGTGTGAGGCTATTGCTTGTGTCTCTTCTACTCCACCGTGGGTGCTGGATGAATGCTTTGTACCCACTCTCATGCCCAGAGCACTTATTATGGTTCCCGACACACAGTAGGTGTGTCAGCTAACCTGTACTGCACAGTAGGTGCTCAGCTAACCTGTACTGAACAGGTAAACGAATGAATGTGAGCGTGGCCACACACCACACAATGTGTCATCATGGGGTCACAGTGGCAGCAGCTGCCATCCCCTTCCTCTGCCCCAGGGAGGCAGACACCAGCTCTAAGGGACACTTGCCCGCCAACAGTGCCTCAGGATGGATGCGTGCTGGTGGCCTTATCTGCCCACGGGCCAGCCCGCCTGGCCTTTCATAATGCAGTCCATTAAAAGGCTTGTAAATTTTCATACTCGAAAGCCTAACATGGCGTCAGCGCAGACTAATTGTTGTTAAATGTGCGAGAATGTTACCACCAAGAGGAGGGAGCTATCACTCTTCCCAACTCGCCCCGACGCTGGCCCATTCCTCTGCAGGCGGAAAGCTTACAATGTTCACACAAGGCCAAAAAGCAATTCGTGTCAAAAAGATCAATAATATAAAAATAAAGCTTGAGAATTCTAGTTAAAGGGAATGTCATATAAATATGTGGTTCACGTCCGTGATTCCAAGATTAAAAAAATCAATCAATATCGTTCTTTAGATGATGTTATTTCTAATGAGAAATACCCGGAACAACTGCAAATAACTGCTTAACTGGGGGGAAAAAAGCATTAATAATTTACTTTATAAGGCATACGATACCAAATAAAAGAGGATTGCTGCTGCCTCTTAATTTGGTTGTAATACGGCGTGACAGGTTCAATGATGCCTTGGTGGGCTCTTTATTTAAATTCAGAAGGATGTTCAATTCCTTCTAGGTTTTACCCCACTCCAGGTAAAGTAGCCCACCAGGGCAAGACCCAGGTACCTGCAGACAAGGACACTGCCAGGGAGAACCAGCTGCTCTTGTGTCAGCCTCAACTCATGGTGACCCCTGGGGGTGGCAGAGTAGAACTATGCTCCACAGGGTTTCCAGGGGCAGAGTTTTGGGAAAGTAGATTGCCAGGCCTTTCTCCCATGGTGTCTCTGGGTGGACTTGAACTGTTAACCTTTCAGTCAGCAACTGAATGCATTAAACATTTGCACGATCCAGGAACTACTTCATTAGGTAGAAACTCTTAGCTATTATGTCATGAAAGAAAAGGGTGTATGGGATGGGTGTGTGTGTCTGTGTCTGTCTGCGTGCCTGCAAGCGCACACTGATTTGTGAGCAAAGGGCAGTAAGGAAGCTACAAAAAAGATCTAATTCACGCTGCAAGTTACAAAGGACACTCCTGCTTACTAAGAACTCACTGTGTGTTGAGTCCTGGGCTTACTACACAGCCCCCTGTGTAGGCTGAGCAATCTGGAAGATTCTGCTTGAAAGAAGAGCTCAGTGAAGACACATCTTTAAAATATGGGCCTGACTAAGTGGAGACATCCTCTCCAGCCCTAACTGTCCTCAGGTCTCTAATTTGGGTCCTTGCGAATTAGGCAAACACAATCTCAGCTCACCCATGTACCCCAGATCCCTCTAAGGGCCCATTCAGCCCACTAAATGGAGGTCTGCATCTTCCACCCCCTGCTGTGACAGGGGAGAGCTGTGTGAACTCAGGTAGGCAACCACCCAACTGAGCCCGCTCCTCTCCTGTAAACGGGGATAAGGCAAGCAGCGTCGACCTCACCCTGCTACCGAGGAGCCTCTGAGGTGACACTGGAGTGGTGTCACTACATGCTCGATGAGCTTTGCTGGCTGGTGTCCCGGCCTGGGCTACCAGTCACTGTGGGGTACTAAGTCTCACGCAACCTAACCTCAGAAATGGGGGATGGCTGCTAACTGAGAAGCTGGTGGTATGAATCCACCCAGAGGTGCCTTGGAAGAAAGGATAATCTACTTCCAACAATTCAGCTCCCTAGGGAGCCCAGTCCTACTCTGGCATACAGGGGTTGCCTTGAGTTGGAACTGACCCTGTCACTGGGGCTTTGCAAGGACCAACTCGTCGAATCTTCCCAACCACTCTATGAGGTGGGTACAATTATCTCATGCATCTTAAAGTTGAGGACAATGCGATCCAGAGAGACTCCATGACTTGCCCAAGTCCACACAGCCAGGACATGGATGGGCTGGGATACAAGCCCTTGCCAACGTGGCCTCAGGGCTCGCGCCTGCAGAACCACTCCTCTCCCCAGGAGGTCCCTCAGAGCCGCCAGGCCATTTCTCCCTGGCCTTACTGGCTGGTCACAAACATGGCTAATACTTGTGTGGCCAGATGAGGGAGGAGGTGCACATAAAGGGAGGTAACGTTTGTGGGGGAGTGCCAACAAAGGGTAACTCGGGGTGTGAGAGGATTACGAAATCAAAGGCAGCTGGAAAAGCAAATGATGTTAAAAGCCAGAAATAAAAATAACTAACTAAAAGCAGGCTGTAAGTGAATTTCCGCTTGAAGGGCAGAGCAGGAATCCTGCAGGCAGGGACAGGCTAGGAGGGAACAAGTCTGGAGCTCAAGCAAGGCTCGGTGACATCTTGGAGCCAGGGTGCAGGGGGCACATGAGTCTGAGCTGCTGTGAGGACACCTCTATGGTAGTCAGTGACTGCAAGAATGTGAACTGACCCCATGAGTGTCCTGTCCCAGGTGAAGGTCTCCTTTTCTTGCCTGACCACAAGTGTCTGGGAGGGAAAAACAGGCATCTGGGAAAGTGTCCGGGCCCAGGTCAGGGGCAGATGCGTGGGGGTAGTCAACAAAGACTTCTGGTTCCAGGCCTCAGATAAGGCTGTGGGCAGCAGCTAAGGTAAGGTGGGGGGCGGGGGCACAGTCCTCTGTTCTCAGAAGTCTTTGTAAGGCCGGGGACCCACAGGCCATCAGATTAGCAGGTAGAGGGATCATGTTAAAATTCAAGTCAAATCCTCTCTGTCCTCTGTTTTAAAGCCTCCCAGGGCTCCCATCTCCATCAGGGTCACAAAGTCCTTACAGAAGCCCCAGGGCCCTGAACTACCTGGTCCCCTGTTAGCTTCAGGCAGTTGCATAAAGTCAGATCACAGTTGAGTGCCACTCTGGGTAAGTATGGGGGCTGTGTCAGTGGATGACATGGGGTCTGCATTCAATGGGGGACTAGGAAGTGATCAAAGAGGCCTTTCCTGCTCCCTGAGGATCTGACATTTGAAACCAAACCCAAACCAAGCCCAGTGCCATGGAGTCTATTCTGACTCATAGTGACTCTGTAGGTCAACTGCCCCATAGACTTTCTAAGGAGCACCTGGCAGAATTGAACTGCCAACCTTTTGGTTAGCAGCTGTAGTGCTTCAGCACTTACCACTATGCCATCAGGGTTTCCCGACATTTGAGAGGAGGTGGTAAAAGAAGGAGCCTTCCAGGTACAGAGGACAGTATGTATTAAAACCCTATGGTAGGAATGAGCAAGGCCAATCTTCCAGCTGAGGGAGAGGCAGGCACGAACCAGACTTCACAGGTAGCACGGGTCTGAGAATTTCTGCTTAGGGGCTTTCCTGATCCCAGCCTCTCCCAGGGAACCAGGAACCCCACCTTCCTGGACCTGAATTTTCCTCCTACCCCTGGTTCTTCTCCAGCCTTGGGAAGTGTAGATTTGGGCACTGGGTGGATCTCAGTTTCCTCATTTGTCAAAAGTAGATAATCACAGACCCCACTCCCATAGAAATATAACAAAGAAGACATGAAATGATCGAAAGAAACCATCTAGCATGTAGTAGGTATGCAATAAAGTCACTGTAGGAGATTTCTCTTACAAAGACAGGGACCACCTTTATTGCCTAACATGGCTACTTACAGTGGTGGGACCCTGAGTTATAGCCTTGCCTAGATCAGGAGGTGACAGAGTGGACATGCTGGGCTTTGCTTGCTTCTCCGTGCCCCCTGTTGGTCTGACTTGGATCTGATGAAACATCAGGATCTTGGCAGGTGGTGTGTAGGCAAAAAAGGAGAACTCTTAATTCTCTGCCCACCTGAAAGTAAGGGGGATTCAGGGTAGACTGTAGTGCTTTTGGCTGGGTGAGCCCTGCAGGGAAGGTTCTGGAGTGCCTCAGACTGTAGTATGTCATGATGTCGTGTGTCTTCGACCAGGAAGACGACCCTGAAGCCTACATAAATTGGGTCAGCAAAGTGTCACCACCTCATTTTCCAGATGGCACAGTGCAGGGTAACTGCTTCAACTAGGGTTTTGCACGTCTATCAGCGGATTGATTGGTTGAACTCATCCACCTAACATCTGATGAAGCCGACAGCTTCTGTGCTGGCAGGCACAAAACCACACTTTGCCGCCTGAACCCTGGACAGAGGATGTGGCAAGACCTCCTCTCCTGCTTTTCTGCAAATCCCTGTTTGCAAATCAACAACCTCTGCACTCCTCAGCAATCAGAACTCCTACTGGGCCTGCCCTCTATCCCTTTAAGCCATTGTGAGGTGCCTGAGGGTTGTATCCCAATTCCATTAAAAGAAGCATAAAGGAAAGGAGACAAAAATCCCACAACATAAAGAAAAGGAGACACAAATCTCACAACATAAATGAAAGGAGACAAAAACCTCACAATCCTCTTCCTGGGTCCTTGGAAACCAGCTTGGAGGCCTAGAGGGTGACGTCAGGCCTGGAACTCAGGAGTGTATGTGCCCCCAAGAGCACTTGTGTCACCTTCCCAGGGAATTGGGAGGGACAGGATTCGGTACATCACACTAAAACAGAGCCCAATAACCTGGATGTCTCTATTTGGGGACAACTCTTGTCATTCAGGCCACATCTAATTCATTTTGTGGGAGAAGGAGGGGAGAAAATGCTTCAAGAAGGCTAAAATTTGCCAAGAGTCTGAGGGAGAGGTGAGGGGATTAAGGAGAAAAGAGAGAAGGTAGAGGAGCCAAGGAGGGGAGAGTTAGGAGTGACGGGGAAGAAAGATGAGAGCGGGCACTCTTGACCTGTGCATGACCTGGTTATCCGCTGTCGTCTTACCAACGCCCTCCCCCCTCAAGACTTTGTGGCTCCAACATCATCATTGTCTCTCACAGTTCTCTGGATTGGCCAGGCTCAGCCAGGAGGTTCTCACTTGGGATCTCTCGCGTGGTTTAGGTGGATGGTAGCTGAGGCTGCAGTCATCTGCTGGCTTGCCTGGGATGAATGTCCAAGATCACTTTTGGATTCATGTCTGACAGTTTGGGGCTCCTTGGCTCCTCTCTCCTCCATGTGGTATCCCATCCCCCAGGGTCTCATAGGACAGAAAAACCCCTTCTACAAGAAGGGTGGGTTTTACGAGGCAGGAGATGGAACCAGCAGGTAGGCTAAGGGCTATGCTTGATCCTGTCACCACGGTAACCGGACCATGTTCCACTGGTCAAAGTGGACACAGATTCAAAGGATGGAGAAACAGACACCACTGACGTACAGGGGGTCTGGATCTTTTGCTGTCGCCACTCTGAAGACAACGTGCACGTGAAGGCAGCCAAGAAGCGAACAACAGGCCAATAAGCCTCCAGTAGGCTCTTGATCCAATTCACGGCTGTCATTTCAATCACACCAGCTGAAATCCTAAGAACATTTCTTGAGGGCAGGAAAACACCTGACTCATCCTGGGATTGCCCTCAGCCCTGCACAAAGCCAGGCACACAGTACGTCCTCCATAAATATCTGCAGAGTGGACCTGCATGGCATGAGGGGAAGAATGGCCCTGTCTCCTTTGGGTGATGCAAAAATGCTTGTTCCTCCTTCACATGACCTAGGACCAAGATGACCACCAGGTCATGACCTCCACTGGGCCCAGCATCTAGAACACTGCCTGGTATGCAGCAGGTACTCAATAAATGTCTGTTGAATGAACAAATGATTTCATAGACCCCACCAATCATTCAATATGCCTCCTTATAAGTGGTCTGTTTTTTCAGTTTTTAAAAGGTTTTCATGAGCTGAAAGGAAGGTTGTGGAATGCCTCAGACCACAGCAAGTCATGATGTCTTATATCTCCGACCAAGAGGGCACCTCCACAACCCATATGAATCAGGCTGGCAAAGAGTCGCCACCCCGTTTTCCAGATGGCACAATGAAGGGTAAATGCCTTGACTAGTGTCACACACATCTACTGATGACTGACTGAGTCATTCACTCAGCCAGCACATGTGTCCGGGCTGAGAGCTATGAAGTTTGTGGCTCCTGATCCGCCACAGGGGGATGGAGGGTAGGCAGACAGACAGCATGGCCATTCTCGTGCAACCATCCACACCTATCACAGTGAAAGCAAGTGACACGCTGGTCACTTGACACACAGAATCTCATTGATTCTCACATCACTTACAGTGACATGGAGACATGAAGTGAGCTATCAAGGTCGCAGGAGCTCGCCAGTGCTGGGGGTCAGACTGTGGCTGTCTGATTCCTATACTGGCCTGCCTCTCCTGGGCTGCTGCCATGTTTCCCAACTGTCATGTTTCAATGAGGTTAAGGTGGATGTTTCCATCTGGGGACAACCCTAAAGTGTCACTTGTCATTCAGGCCACGTCCAATTCACTCTGTGGGAGGTGGAGGGAGAGACCAAAAGAAAAAAAAGAAAGAAAGAAATAAAACACCTCGCAGTGGCTCCGGTGGCTTCCTGGCTGGGCCAGTGCACACATGCCTTAGAAAAGTTTCACCTCCGATTTAGCATAACAAAACTTTTAATTTAGATGTTTTCATCTCTCTCTCCAAGTAAAAATAAGTTTAAAATAATGACTGTAATAAATGAAGGTAATTAATTGTAGTTTGTTCCTTTACTGTCTAGTCAGCTTAATTTTACCTTTTCAACTAATAATGAGAAAATAATTTTTGTGCTCGGAGGGTTAATGATATGTAACTGCGAGGACTGCTAATTGCATGTTGCAATCCATCCATCAACAACCCCATCTGTGCAACTTGATTATGTTTGCTAAATTATTGCTTTGAATTATCTTTCATAAAGCAACTTTTGTAATTAGTGGGGCTTTCGTCTTGCTCTTTTCTCTGTGCGCAAGGATATTCAAACTTTGGCCATTTCAAGCTGTCTCCATTAAAGCCCCCTTATCTAGCTGTCTTTGTCTCCCTGAGCAGGGAAATCAAAACTGCCCTTTATGTAATCAAGGCAGAGAGGAAAAGCTTCCCTGATTCACAGCAGGGCAAACTCACTTCCTCTCTACCCTCCTCCCCCGACATACACACATACACACACACACAGAGAGAGAGAGACAGAGAGAGACCTACACATATATAATACGACAAGACACAAAGGATACCCAGGTTCTGTGGATATCAGAATGGGTTGGGGGAAATGAAGGAACAAACTTGAACGTGGTGTACTTCAATAAGAGACCCACACTGAGGAAGAGGGAACCTGGATATAGGGATGTAGTATTTGGTCCTGGCATCTTATAGGCTGGTTTATGTGACTTCAGATGGTGTTTGCCATGGGGAATATTTCTGTGTGGTAATTAACGCCCACTTGGGAATCCTCAGCTTGAGCCAGGAGCCTGTCGGATCGCGGGAGGGAAGCAGCATAAAAAGGACGGGCTCTCATTAAAAAAATGAAAATGAAATCTGGATTATAAACGGCCTGTGCGTGTGCAGTTTGTCCTGGACGGAGAAGATGCTTTTTATTAACACCGCTCTTTGGCAGTGTTTCTTCCCCAAGGCACAGGAGAGGGATGTGGTGGCTGCAGTGGTTTAGTCAATAGATCAGGAGTAAAGCAGAGTGTTCACAAATAAAACCCCAGACAAATGTAGTCTTTTTGGTACGTTAAAAGGACAATGGAACACATTCTGAAGAAAATTAACGAAGTTCTCTGAAGATCCCAAGCTATTAAAATGGTGTCTATTCAATGTGCTATATAGTTTTCTGCAAACGAGAGATTCAGCTTTTTCTTCCCCATTGGGACTAAGACTTTATCTCCTCCAACAACTATTGAGCACCAGCTGTGTGCCAGACACAGTGATGACTGCCTCCCTACTGATTAGTTCTTAGAATCCTCACCAATAGCCACATTTTACAGAGGATGAGTGAAAGCTCAGCGATGTTAAGTGATTTCCGCCGGACCACACAGCTGGTTTAAGCAACAGGGTTGAGATTCACACTAGGTTTGTTTGAGTCCATCTTGCACGTGTTTACCACTGCGTTACACTCAGGGCTTCTGATCATTGTCAATACCTTATGTTTAACTCTCTATCTCACTGAAAAGGTGACATAAACTATTCTGCTCTACACAGACATAAAACCTTCTTTTGGATAAAAAACCCTGGACAGCTACTTAGGAAAGAGGCAGATTCCAACCTAGGCATAATAAGATCAAACAAACTGTGTTCAAGATCACTGTAATGGAAATAAGAAAATATTCACAATTTCTAAAGGGCAAGGCTATACTGTAAACACTTCATGTGTATTTGTGCTTCTTCAACTACAACCTTATGATGTAAGTACAATTATTATTCCATTTTACAGCTATGAAATGGAGGCACATAGAGGTTAAGTAACTTTCCTAAGATCACACAGCCAGTCACTGGTAGACCCAGGATTTAAACCCAGATTGACCCAGAGTCTGCTTCATCCCTAGCAGATCATCATGTGCCAGACATTATATTTGGCCCCTTTCTTGCATTATATCTCAGTTAATGCTGAGTAAAACAACAACAACAAGATTCACAGTGTCCTTATGCCCATTTAACAGATCAGGAAACTGAAGTTCCAAGAAGCTAAGAGAGGCTTTGCCCACACTAGCCCAAGAAAAAGAATGGCTGAGAAAGTAAAACTCTCTATGAAATAGCTCAGTGCTTGTCTTTGGGCTAGGTCGAGGAACGAACTGCCTGATAGAGGCTATGTGCTAAGTGTCCTTCATGGAAGCCAGGACTGGCAGATGAGAACCTCTTTTTTAAAAACACAAAGCCTTGAAAACACATCCCCAACATTATTGGTCTTCTTGTTTTTTTCTCCCCGCTCCCCCTAGCCCAAGCACCTTGCAACTGAATGAATCAATACTGGATAGTCCTATACATAAACAAGCACACCAGTCAAGTCAGTAATGAAGGAACGAAAAATACAGAAATTGGCTGTATTTGTGTAAATCCAGTTATTGTTTACTTTAATACTACCTTATGTGCTTACTCAGTTCTAAAAGTAGATTTAAAGTAATGCAGCACTTGGTGGACGACAGACTTAAAACATGTTCCCACTGGTGAGTCACATAAGGGCCACTCTTCCAAGGGCCCCTGCCTGAGCCCAGGAGAAGGCAGAGAAGTGTCCTCTTGGCTCCTGAAGACAGATCATTTTAGAAAAGGCCTTCCCTTCTATTCCTCTGCCCCACGGTAATTCAAATCTCCTAGCTTGGCTGCTGTTCCAGAGGGACAAGTGGCTATTCTCAGAATTCTGGTCACAAGGTCAAACAAAGAGGAGAGACAGGAGGTTCAAAACCTCATCAGGGCTCCATAAAGGCAGGTGAAACAATTTACAGAGGACAGGTCACCTGCTGTCTAAGGAGCTAGGGCCTGGGGGTTGGCAGGAATGAAAGCGAGCAAGGTTGATTTTAGATCCAGAAGGCAGGCTGGTAAGATTTCACAGAAGGCTGGTCGTTTTGTCCTCATCTGCAAGGCTGCCGGAGAGAATCACAGCAGAGCAGAATGCCAAAAGAGAGCAAAGATCTCAAGGTAGAAATCTGGTTTTAAACATGAGAAGCCACGTCAGGAAGGTGAGGTGGTTTGCTCAAAGGTCAGAGACCCTAACATGTAGCAGAGCGAGTGTAAGGCTGGTTGAAGTCTGGAGGGAAGGAGATTTCTTGGGATCAGACACTGGAATTCCATCAAAGAGGAAAGAAAATACTTTTTTTTATGGTAGCACTATTGACTAATCTGGAGGAAATGGGGCAGAGTTTACAAGGAGGGTGGGGAAGCTTCCAAGCTTCCAGAAGCTGCTGGCTCCATCTAGCAAATCTAGTAGGATGAGAGATTCAGTGGGGAATACTTCTGGGACACATTATGGGCCTTGGGTCTTACCTCAGCTTGGAAGCTTTTTAATACAGGAGCCACCATCTCTCTGATTTCCTGAAAAAGAGATTAGTGAAGAGTTCACAAGTGCCTGGCAGAAGACCCCCATGGCCTCTGCTTGCTGCTCAGCCATTTTCCCCTACTGTCCCAAGCATGTCCTGAAGGACCTGTGCTCCGTGGGATTTCCTAAAAGTTACACACACACACACACACACACAATCGAAAGAGTTGCAAGCCAAATCAGACTGAGAAATATCAAGTCCAAGAGGGTTGCTGGCTGTAGGACTTCTCAAAGTTTTAAGTGGCTAACGTACTTGGGAATTTCTGGAAGAGGAAGAGAGGAAGTGATGCTTCCCACAGGGACTTGGTCATGAATTCCTTTTTACGCAAAATATCTTGTGGAACCCGTGGTCCATCATGGAAAATGCTGAAAAAAAAAATCTGTCCTGGCTGTTGACCTTCAAGTTGCCACTGGCAGCGGAAGAGGTCTCATCTCAGTTCTCCAAGCCCACTGTAGAGTCAAGAAAACTCCCTCAGGAGTACCTTCCCACCCTCAGGCCTGCCTCAGGTGCAGCCTCCTTCCGGTTGACCCCTCTGATGCTCCCTCTGCCGCCTCTCCAGCAAAGACTGCATTGTGTACTTGTTTCACCTCAATGCACAGTATCTGGAGACCTGGCCTGGGTTACCCTTGTGGAAGGGCTTAGAGGAAGGGCTCCCTGAGCATTTGATGAATGCCAGTCAAGTGAGCTGGCCTCAGAATGGGGGTTTGGTCTGGAAGCCCTGAGCCTATTGCCAGATCCTAATTTCCTGCCTTTCACAAATGACCCTGAGGTTCTGAGCCCTAAGGACTCCCCTGGTTGGGTTCCATCCACTCTTTTTCCCAGCATGCAAGAGGGGAAGCCTTTCAGGGCCAACTGGTACTGAGACTCAAACACTGAATCCTCCAGTTTCCTCTGAGATACATTTTTGACTTACCCAACCACTGTCAGCCCCAGTGGCCCCAAGAAATCTCTGTGGGAGGAGGAGTTGAGGGGCTAGAAGGGTGAGATGGGAGGGGGCGATGGAGAGAAGCAGAGGAGGAAGGGATGGACCAAAGAACAGTTCTATTCAGTTAAGGAAACAAACCCCTAACAAGGAAAATAGGCTGTGTTGCTTCTGCCCTGGAAGAAGATCCCTCTTCCAGATCCTGGGCACCCCTTCCCCACTGATTCCTGTCGTGCGGGGCTGCTCAGTGCTGTGGATAGCCTGATGCATGATGAAGATGTTCTGGAGGGGCGTGGGGTGGGTGTGTGTCTCTAGAGAATCTGATCACAGGGAATTGTGCATACAAGAAAACTTTATGAGAATCTAGGTCAGATGTGGTGAATCCAAATGTCCACTGAGGCTGGGCAGGAAGTGGACACTGGAAATGAGGCCAGGAAGACCAAATCTTGGAAGGAAAAGAGTGCTTCTTAAACAGAGCAGCAGCTACCCAGCTCTAGCTGACTGCAGCCACTCGGGCGTGGAGCCTCCATGTTGCAAGACTTACCAATCTGTGAAGACATTAGAAATCTGATGTTTTTTGTGAAATATGAGATTTTTACATGTCAAGCAAATTATTGTAAAGTTTGAAAGACTTTACAGACCAAATAAAACATCTCAGTAAGAAACCTTCAGCCTAGGTTAAAAAAAACGTGAGTGCTGGAAGAAGCCTTGGAAACCATCTAGTCCAGCCCCTTGAATTTACAGAAGGGAAGGCAGTGACCCAGAGAGGGGAAAGGCTTGCTTGAGATCACAGAGCAAGTGAGCGGGACAGTTTGCATTTGAACTCAGATGACCAGTTTCTGTGGACAGGTTCTTCTCACAACCCCCCACACAAAGGAATGTAGGAGGTTCAAAACGAGGGTCTCGGGGCAGATGCAGGGTCTTGGGGCCAATGCTGATCATTCCTAGACATCTGGTGCTTGTCTGCTTAACCCCTGGGGGAGGCTGAGCAAAGTCACAAAAGCAGGAGGTGAGTTGGGCACCAGCCAGACGATATTCTTAAATAAAGCTGTGGCATCACTCTCCCCATCAGGAGAGTCTAGTTCCAAAAATGAGACTTTTCAGAGATGCAACTATAATAAGAATGGGAACTTATTCCTCCTAATTACGTAATTGCATAATTATGCAGTACTGAAATTATGTAAGCTAAATCAGAGGCTGAAAACCTGGTCTGAATTTCCCCCATCACCTGGGGGCTTCCACATGGCCTGGGGGGAAAGGAGGAAGTGATGGAGGAGGGGGTCTGCCCTGACCAGATGTCAGGTGGGGCATATGGGGGTGTCATGATCTAGGTAGGGTCATCGTGTCATCTGTGCTGTCCAGGAGCTGGAGAGTCAGAGACAGAGCTGCTGGTACCTATGCTCTTGGGGGAAATCCACTTAACTGCCAAGCTGTGGTCTTATCTGAGGGGAAGAAAGTGATGCTCAGTGGAATGCCCACCCTCTTGGTCCTAGAATCAAACCGAAGACCTGATTGATCTTTCTGGAGCAGCAATGTGGGACACACTCTCAGATCTGATCCAACTCTCTTCTCCAAGCACATTTTCCCTAAGCCCTGAAGCCTGATTCCTTCTAAATTTGCTCTGTGGACAAGTTCTAGCTAGATCCTATCTGTGTCTTGCCTTGAAGACCCAATGGTATTTATGACTTGCTCCAGAAGGATTTCACAGCTAAGAGACTCAAGGCCTCTTGTGCCCTTCCATCTGGAATCTTGGCTAGGTCTGCCCCTTCTCCATCTTTCCACAGCCCCCTCCTCCACCAGCAACCACAAGAGCTGGGTAGTTCTGGAAGACAGAATGTAACCTGTGGAATGAATGTTACCCATTCTGACAGTGACCTCCCAAATACTAGACCCTGTCCCACTCTCTTCCACAGTCTTGAGCACCTAAACAGGTAAGGACAGAGAGCTTAACTCTCTGCTCATCCTAGGCAAACACAGTTGGCTTTGGGGGAGGAATGGGTTCAGAGACCTCTGATCACAGATGTTTTCCATAATGGTTCTGGACATGTTATGTCCCTGATGAAGTCACATGGAATCTGAGGGCTTTATTTTTCTCTTTTGTGTTTATTTCCCACTACTTTTTAAATCTGAGAAGCATCAGGGGGCCTGATGGAGGAGGGAATGAAATTCACACATTTATCCTGTAAAGAACAGAAACATGTCCCTTCTAGTTTCTTCCCCTGGGGGTCCCTTACGTCATGGGGAGCTGGACACTCTCTGGACCACCCCCATGGCAGCAGGAAAAGACAAAGCTGCTGGCTAGAGTTGCAAGGAGGCTTAGGGAAAGAAAAAATGGGGCCTGAGGCACATAAGCTAGGGTGCAGGAGGCAGAGTTTCAAAAGCAGTGAGGGAGGGAAAGCTGGAAGAGATGGGAGGAAGTCTGTAGCCACCATTGCACAGATGTCAATGGAAAAGCAAAATAAAATCAAGAACTCTGGACAAATTGCTTCTTCTATCAAGGCCAAGCATTTGATTTAAAGACAAATGTGGGGGAAATGGATGCTTTATACAGCCCTCAAAACAATTGCTTTAATGGGAAGCATCCTGCTTTGACTTCAGAAGGCACCACTGAACACTGCCACCCCAAGATTCACCAGTGGGTGGGGGCTGTGATTCTTCTTTGTAGCTAATTAGCTTCTTTTCTTGTAAGTCACTTATGTCTACAGCTTTCAAAATATAGTTTGAACAAGGAGAAATCTGCATTCCTACTGAGTTAATTCTATAACAGCAAATATACTGTACCTCAGGTACATTTTTCTTAAATTCCCGGCGGAGTTCAATTAAATGTTTATGAGAATGTTCACTCTCCTCCTGCCGTGCAGACAGCTCAGAAGCGACGGAATTAAGCTCCTTCTGGAACAATAAAAAAAAAAAAAAAAAAAAACAGAGAGAGAGAAAAGAAAAAGATTTTTTTCCCCTCTTTTTCCTTTTTAATTATTGTACAAAACAGCATTCTAAACAAGTTTTCTTAACTTACAAAGCTGAGAAAAGACAGGATATTGACTCCTGGCACAAATGAATAATTTAAAAAACTAGGGATGCAACTGAAAAAATCCAGGACAGCTTTTTTGTTCCTTGGAAGTTGGGCTAGATCAATATCTCCCATAAAGTTGGCTAGAGTTGCTTTTCTTTTCCTTTTTTTTTTCATCTCTTTCCTAACTCCCTGCCCCACCTCTTAAATTTCCAAAAGGAGTAATGGCATAAGCTTGTCAGTAACTGTAGAAAACATCTCCAAACCGTGTCAAAATAGTAAAGTGCGGCATATTGTATGGGCATATTATAGTGTAAGAAGTGCTGCTGACAGCTTTCATATATCAGAGGTGGGAACCGTTCCAACTATGAGTTACTTACACTTAAGGGTTCATAAATATGCCTTTTAAGATATAGATGGCTTTTTAATTTCAGTAGATTTTGGAAAAATGAAGGTGCCAATAAGAAGCAGGCTGACCTTTTGTGTATCCTGCAGTAAATCATTTAAGGTTCACTTCAAGTATAAGAAATATTTCTTTGAAGACTACTAGATTCAGAAGAAATGGACTGGAAGGTGCCTTGCCTGCCTGTGTGCAATGAAGGCGTTAGACCAGGTTTTTATAGGACATACCAGCAAGGGGATACAGAAAGTGAGGGAGGGATGTAGAGGGGCATGCTCCCGCTCACACATGTCACAGACTATGTCTGCTGGTTGTGCACGTGTATTTAATCATCCTTCTTGCGCCTTTCTTCGCTTTAACAGAGGCACTTTTACAAGGGGAGCACAATTCACCATTAGTTGTCATGAATTTCATTTACATAATTCAAGATATGCTCTGTTTATGTGGTCTGCTGCTTTCTTGCACCATTCTGAGATGGGCTTTTTTTTCTGGACCATAACTCGAGCAACATTTCTGTATATATCACCCGATTATATTTGCAGCAATCAAGCTCCATAATTTCCTAAATCCGGTGATGCAATAAATTTTTGCAATCAGATTTATTAAAAACATACACGCAGATGTGGGAGTGTATTTCTAGGGTGAACTCTTTAATCTAACATATGTATGATGAGGCCTGGCACTGTGCTGAAAGACCCCATTTGTCATTGCTAATACACATTCATCTCGCACACACAATGAAATACTTTTACCATTAGATAATGAAATAAAAGTACTATTAACCTGCTGTAAATCCTTTTCCCTCTAAGAGGCAAAACACTTGTTAATTGTCTTATATCATGCCTGAGAGTCGGTAAATCTGCTCAATAGTAGTTTATCATAGCACCATAAACTTTGTACCATTTGGAAGCTGGAGAGCCTACCCAAGACCTAAGACAGGTGCCTCTAGCCTATGGAGCCTTTGGGAGAAATCAGGGAGGGACTGGAGACTAGTGAGACTTGAGGGAAGAAGCTAGAAGTGCAAATATTATTAAAATAGAGAACAGCAAGGAAACCAGACTTTGCTGCTCTCCAAGGTGCTGAAACAAATTCTATCCTAGTGCAGGGTATACAGATCTGTTAAGACAGTTGCCCTTGAATTGGTTCTGACTCATGGTGACCCCATATGTTACACAGCAGAACTGAGCTCCATGGGGTTTTCTTGGCTGTAATCTTTACAGAAGCAGATCACCAGTCCTCTCTTCTGAGGCACCTCTGCATGCGTTCAAACCATTAACCTTCCAGCTAGTAGCTGAGGGCAAACTGTGCCACTCATGGTACACAGACCTTGTAGGCAGACTCCCCAGTTCAAATCTCCATGGAATCCTGGGCCAGGTGAGGTACACACATTCCAAGAGAGGACAAGAGGGAAAGAGTTTCTGACAGGTCACCAAGTTGACAGAATTAAAAACGGAGATTTCACTTTGTTTTTGCTTTAAAAAAAACACCAAATTTTCCAATAAAAACCCCCAACTGAGTGACTGGGGAGAGGGAAAGATATCTGTTCACAGCAACTGGTGTGATCAAAAGCAGGACCAGTCAGTTGAGGTAGACAGGTAGACAGAACCTCACTTGGCAGGAAAGAAGGAACTAGAATGTGGTCCACTGAGTTGTAGTAGAGTGTTCCCAGTTTTTCTCATCTATCTTGATGACAAGGATGTAATTTTTTACATTTATGGAGGACAGCCAGGACTTGGACTTGGGTCGATACCACTCATGTTTGGATTACCATGTACCTGACACTATGTTTTTGTCTCTGGGGCACTGTACCTCTCCACATCCCAGCAACCGATATGCCTAGTGAGAGCTAGACTTTGACTCCTCATTTAAAACATCAAGTATAGACTTGGAAAGGAAAGTTTGAATGGCCTCACTTTGACTGCTTAATGTGGTGTCCCTGTGCTCAGACAGTTATACCTTGTGCCTGGCCTGGCTCCCACCATCTGAACTCCCCAGGCTGCTAGAAGGCACAAATCTGAAAGGCAAATGTCTGCTGCGCCCATACTGCAGATGCAGCAGAGGTAAGGTAAGGTCCTACCCCCACCACAAACCCAGCTCTTGGTGTCCAGTGCATCTTTCCTGCTCAGCCCGCAATAACAGGTGGACATCACTGATGTTCATGTTTTTCTCATTTCAACTTTGCCTGTATCTATGCTCATGCTTCAAACTTGAGTTCTCACCACATTTACCATATTTTAATGCAAATAACGCATGTGTTATACATTTCTTGCCAATCATACAACCCCCTATGCTATTCTTGTAAGTGCTCTATACCATGCATCATATGTGTGGGTACATTATTGCAAAAATACAGTATATGGTAAACATATTATTACTACTAGTAGTAATCATAGCAGCAGTAGTAGAGGCAGTGACAGTAATCAGAGTTGAAACAGAAAATAATAAGTACATTTTGTTACCTACATATTTATCACGATAAAAAATCATAAAAATAATAATCATAACTAGCCTTTATCAAGCACTTACCATATTCCAGGTACTATGCTAAGTACCTTACATACATCATCTCATGTAACACATTAATGTGTCCATAAGGTGATTTGAACTGTGGGTAAGAAATAAATTATAGTCAATTCTAACAATTCAGGTGTGGTTTATGTCCTTGGTGGATTAGAAAGGCAAATTTTTAATGTCCTGTATTTTAACTGATCTGCCCACTTGCCCCTTGGCTGGAGGTGTTCAGGCAATTTATTTTAAATTATATGTAAAGGCATCAAGCACAACACCTGCTCAGAGGTATGGATGCTGGTAAAAATCTCCAAGTAAATAAGTTTAAAAAAAATTGGGACTGGCAAATTCTTGCCAAATTTTATTTTCTCATGCAAAGACACTTGAGAAACCACTCCATCTCAACCTAAAAGAAAGGATATTTGAGCATCAAAGAAGTACGAGGGCCAGCTACAGAATCAACAACAGGCTTTTAAAATAAACACATTTCACACAATGGGAAACCTCATGGTGCTGTAGTTGTTTAGAAGGAACAGGGAAAACTGTCATAGACATACAGTAGCACTGGTTTGAAGTTTTATAAACGAGCATCCAAACCACCACAAACACACAGCTAGGAGAGCCTCTCCTTTGATAACTGAACCGTTACTGGGTTCCTTTCCCACCCTGGCCCCTGGCCCCCAGTCCCAGGGGAGCCATGATTAACACAGCTCCAGACTTTGGGACCGGCCCAGGCCAGGAGGAGACTCATCTGAATCTGATTAACCAGCCGTCAGCAGCAGACAGACAGCCCGGAGCCCAGCGCAGGCCATTCAAATAATGATCATCATAAACAGCCCATTTGCAACTAAAAAGAAATAATTTTAATGAGCTTGAAGCAGATGATATATGCAGCTGAGGCTCAGGCCAGTGCCCACAGAGAAAGGAGGCTGGGATGGAGCTGCACCAGGACCAAAGTGTTGCAGGAAGAAGCTGGGGAAGGCAGCAAGGGGAAAGAACTTGTGGCAGGGACTGCAGGCCTTGCTGCTCACTCAAGGAAAGTGCCTACTGCCCAGCAAGTGCCCCTCATCCTAAGAGTGTGGTGGCAGTCCTAGGACCTAGACCTCCGGCGCACTCAGAGCATATGGTAAACATGGAACATCTGAGCCAGACTGTTCAGTCAGTTTCTGTCCAAGCTTCAACCATACGTGTTCCTCTGAAGAAATCTTGCCATATTGACATTCCACATATTCACTTAATATTTACCCTTAAATTGATTTCTTTTTGTCCCTGTTTGATTGAGATATGTAATGCTTTCAGTTCAATTTTCAAGCTCCATGAATTTTTATACTTGTGCAAACACCATCCAGAACATGATATAGAACATTCCAGTACCCTAGACAAGCACCCCTGAGGGTAACCACTGTTATGACCCTAGCAACATAACAACTACGGACAAAGTTTTGAGCCAGGTGTCGTATTCTTAAGGGGCAGGAACACATGAGAGACAGAAAGTGAGCTTGCGCTGTCCACCTGCTCTCTTTTCAGCTCTAAAAGATGTCCCCAACTCAGATATCTGCCCCCAGTACTACCTCTGAGAGGAGAGCTTCTGAAAACGATGTAGTAATTGTTGAAGGGCGAGGGATCAGGAAATGATGACTTCGGGTGTGAAGGGATTTCGTGAAGGGAAAGAAAGCCTCCCTCAGCATACCCCTCGCCTATGGCTTTCAACTGCCCTAAGACAAACTCCACACTTATGCCACCTTCCCTGCTCCTGTTTTGTTTCAAACCAAACCAACCTAAACTCATTGCCATTGAGCTGATTCCAACTCACAGTGACCTTAAAGGACAGAGGAGAACAGCCCCTGGTAGTTTCCAAGGAGGGCCTGGTAGACGCAAACTGCTGACCTTTTGTTGGCAGCTATAGCATTTAACCACTACACTACCAGGGTTTCCCCTTTATTTCCAGTCAGACTCAACTCCTTGCAGGAATCTAAATGCACAGGGTTCCCAACAACAGGCCTCCCCAAATTCTGTTCCCTCAGCCTGGATGACCATTCTGTCTTTGCAGCTGATCTCATTCTTTGTGTCTCACCATAAAGGTCTCCTCCTTCGGGAAGGCTTCCTGGATCCACCCTCTCCCAGCTGTGGAGTTCTCCTTTATGTCTCTGTTTACCTTTTCTGATACTTGCCATAAGGTTTCATTTTTTTAAAGCCCTAGAATCTTTTCTTCAAATGACACCTTAGAAATAGTTAAGTTCTTTATGGAAACCAACAGCAGCGCAAATTGTTAAGCACTTAATTGCTAGAGTTACTGAGTCACTCAGAGGCATCTTGGAAGACAGGCCTGGATATCTGCTTCTAAAAGGTCACAGCCTTGAAAACCCCAGGAAGCAGTTCTACTCTTCACACCTGGGGTTGCCCTGAGTCAGAATTGACTTGATGGCAACTAAGAACATCAACATTTACTGAGTGCCCATTATGCACTAGGCATTGTGCTTAGCACTTCGTGTTGTGCACATTATACAGATGAAGTGACAGTTAAGCGTCCCATCCAGGAATGAAAAACGGGGATGAAGAGTGATTCCGAGTTCTAATACAGTCACCAACACTGCAAACACAAATACGGAGCTCTGCTTTTTCCTTGTCACAGGGAGATCCAATCTCAGATATCCATCCATCCATCCACCCTTGGTGTCTCTGATATTCTATGGATTCATTGACAGGAATGGCGATGATGACTCCCGACACAGTCCAGTCTCAGGGAGCACATTCTATCCCCTGTGTCTACAAGATATCCTGACACATAATTTTGTTGGTGTTAGCTGCTGTTGAGTTGCCCCCGACTCATGGTGAGCTCATGCACAAAGGAACAAAACCCTGCTGGATCCTGCGCTGTCCCCATGATCAGTTGCAGGTCAGACCACTGTGCTCCACAGGACTTTCAGAAGTAGAGCACCAGGCTTTTCTTCCTAGTCTGTCTTAGTCTGAAAGCTCCCCTGAAACCTGTTCAGCATCGTAGCAACATGCAAGTCCCCACGGACTGACGGTAGGAGCGGCAATATGAGGTGCACTAGCTAGAAATCAGACCCAGGTCTCCTGCCTGGAAAACAAAAATTCTACCAGTGAACCATCAATATCTGATGAGTACACAATAGGCTTTGAGCTGGAACTGACTTGATGGCAATGGGCTTTTTTAGGTACTCAATAAGTATTTGTAGAATGAACGATTATTAGTAGATACAGGCAGAGATGGAGTGTCTCTCATCTCTGAGAGATGAAGAGATGAGAGGTCCCCTGTGGCAGAAGTAAGTTGAGGCCCATTCTGCACCCTGGACCTCTCCAGGGCTTTGCCATCAGAACCCTGGGGGGACACCAAGGGACGAGTCTCAGAGGATGCTCAGAGAGGAAGCACTTGCTCTGTCACAGTGGGGAAGGGCAGGAGTGCTGCCTTTGGAGGGGCCTTATTGGCGGATGACCTGGGATGGCAGAGCACATGGTAGCCGGCCAGGAGCAGGGAGACAAGACAAGACGGATGGCTCTGCAGCCTGCAGAGATGGATAACTGAGCTACAGCTGAGAGACAGCCCAGGTTACCAGGGCCATCCATCATTTCTTGCACTGTATGTAAATTTCAGATGCCAAAGATGTATTGGGCCAATTACCCAAGGCCTGGGCAAGGGTATGTCTACAAGAAACTCTTCCAGCTAGCCAAGCTGAGGGACTGATGTGTCCTGGGTCACTGCATTCCATCAGCTGGGCTGAGTGACAGCTCACACTCAGAGTCCATCAGAAGGGAACAGTGCCAAACCTCAAAGCTTGGGTGTTTGCTGAGCAGCTGCCAGCAACTTCTAAGCATACTCTTGTGCAGTGATAACAATCACATAATGACAACTTCCCTGTGCGGGTTTATTGGGTAGCAGCCCACGTGAAGTGGCCAACAAGCTCATTGAACTCCCTAACAATGCTTGGTGCGTAGTGCTTTCTCCAGATTTGTAGAAGGAGGGAATGAATGGTCCTATGATGCAGGCACCATTTTCCACCTCACGCCTGCAGAGAGAGGTACCTGGGTGGTGCAAATAGTTAATGTGTTCAGCTGCTAACCAAAAGGTTGGAGGTTCGAATCCACCCAGAGGTGCCCTGAAAGAAAGACCTGGCAATGTACTTCCAAAGAAATCAGCCACTGAAAATCCCATGGGGCACAGTTCTTCTCTCACACATGTAGAGTCACCATGAGTCAGAGTCAGCTTGACACCAATTGATTTCAAAGCTGATGTCAGATCCTAAGCAACGTCCCATTTTCCTTTCTGCCTCTAAATATCCAGATTCAGAAGCTTGGAGTCCTGGCCCTTAGAGAGAGTCTTAGTATTGGGGCCAAAGTGGGTAGCATTTGACCGTAGCTCTGACAGGCTGTAAAATGGAGTAAAGGTATCACTTCCTTCTAGAGGTCTTGGCAGTGGTCCAGGTACAGGGGATGCCTGAGAAGGGCTGATGCTCTGCTGGCTGGTACTTGGGAGGGAGCTACATGCAACCTTGAGGCCTCAAGGAGGAAGCAGCCTTCCTTGTCCTGAGCATCAGACTGAGCCACAGGCGGTGGTGAGGACACAACTCTTGACAGCAAGGCCTGTTGGCTTGATCCAGCAATTTCTTGCCCTCTCTAATGCTGCTACCTTGATCCAAGCCACAGCCATTGTTTGCTTAGATAACTGTAGGAGCCTCTCCTCTGGGGCCTCTACAGTCTCTTCCCTACCTGGCAGCCAGAGGGATCCTGTTCACCCTAAGTCAGATCCTCTCCCTCCCCTGTTGAAAAGTCCTCCAGGGTGCCCACCTCACTCAGAGTCAAGGTAGAAGTGTGCAACTTGACCTCAAAGCCCACTTGATTTGTCCCACCCCTTGCCACTCCCCACTGTGCATGGTGAACTCGACCACTCACGCATATCCCTGCCTTGGGGCCTTTGCGCGGCTGTTCCCACTCCCAAAAGTGCTGTTTTCTGAGGACCCACATGGCTCTCTGCCTAGCTTCCTCCAGGTTCCACTCTAATAACACCTCCTCATAGAAGCCTGTCTCATCACTCTATTTGAAACAGCAAATGTTTTGTATCTTCCTCACTCATTCCACTCTGCTTATTTCTCTCCATAGTACTTGTCATCTGAGTTCAGATGTTGCTTTTCTGCGTTTCAGAGTTTTCAGAGCTACTTTTCTGTTTGTTTACTGCTAGGTTCTCTGATCCTGATGCAGCTCCACAAAAAAGCACAGTCTTTGGGCCAGTGCTGTACCCCCAATGCTTGCCAAATAGTAGGTGCTCAATACTTGTTGAACAAATGTATGAATAAATGAATACATGGAAGATGGGCTGCCAACCCCGGTGTCCCTTCAGCAGGTGCTCCTCCCAGGAGTAACCACTCTCAGGTTTTCTGGAAGCATCAGGCAGGAAAACAAGCTGGCTCCTGCTGCAAGCAGGACCTGGAGGTGGCTGTCCTTGAGAGAGGATGCCAATCAAATGCCTAATTATCTCGCCAGTAAGCTCTGCAAACCAGGAGTCACATCTGATCACTTCCTCCTGCCCTTGATTGCTGCCATATATTGTGGAGTTTTCAGAACTTAAAACCTCACAAGCACAGGGAAAATGAAGCAGACTCATTTCAGGCAGGTGCCAGGTGACAGACTGGGACCCTCATGTCTCCTCTGCAGGCAGAATGCATCTGGGCCACCTATGAGAGTTGGACCATGCAGATCCTCTTAACACTTCATCATGCTCCAATGTCAAAACTCCTTCAAGTGTTTACTGAGCACCTACTATGTGCTAGGCATTTGCTAGGGCCATAGTAGTGGTTATTCATCACATAACTAGAACTAAATGCTTATTATGGACTGGATCCTTGGTTCAGCTCATCTTCTAGGAGGTTGATGTTCCTCCCCCTTTTGGAGGTGGGAAAATGAGGCTCAGAGAGGTCATGGCATTGGGTCAAGATCACATAGGCGGGCAGGTGTGGAGCTGGGCTGTGAACCCTGCTCCCCTTTCTTCCAAATCACTGTACCATCTCTAAAGCCTTTCAACACCTTTCTGGAATTCATTTAGACCTCAGTTTCCGGATCTGTTAAATGGGAATAAAGACAGTACAGATCTTTGTGTTGTTTTCAGGATTAACTGAGACACAGTGTAGGCCAATCCCTCACAGATGGGAGAGCTACTAGAGAGTGGCGTAAACAGATTCTAGGTTTGAATTCCAGCTCAGCCAACAGCTATCTCTGTGACCACAGGCAAGTTATTTAACCTTTGCATGCCTCCATTTCCTCTGCTGTAAAGCGGGATCATAATTATACCTACTTCACAGAGTGGTGACTGAGGAAGAATCAAGTTAATATACAAGAAGCTTTTCTGAGGTGTGGTGATGAGGTATGCAGGTATGGGGGAAGGCCTGTGGAAACCTGAGGAGGCTCCAGAACACTTTACTGGCACTTACAGGAAACAACTAGAAAGGGCAAACACATAGAGACACAAAATGGATTCAAAGTTTGCAAGTGGAAAGGGGATGTGAGGGGGTAGCTGCTTAATGCGGTATGTATGGGGTTTCTGTTGGGGTGATGAAAAAATTTTGGAAACAAATAATGCTGACAGTTGTGGAACACTAAGTACAGTTAATGCCACTAGGTTTTATACTTGAAAATGGTTGAACTGGCATCTTAGGTTGTATATGCTGTTATTAGGTGCCATCGAGTCACTCCTGACTTATAGCAATCCTATATACAGTAAAATGAAACACAGCGGGGTCCTAAGCCACGCCAACAGTGGCCGTTAGGCTTGAGTCCACCGCGGCAGCCAGTGTCGCTCCATCTCGTTGAGGGTCTTCCCCTTTTTCGTTGACCCTCTATGATGTCCTTCTCCGGGGATTAATTCCTCATCAAAACACGTCCAAAGTACGTGAGATGTGGTTCCCACCACCCTGACTTCTAAGGAGCACTCTGTTGGTACTTCTTCAAGACAAATTTGTTTGTTCTTTTGGAAGTCCGTGGTATACGCAATATTCTTCTTCAGCACCACAACTGAAAGGCATTAATCCTTCTTCTGTCTTCCTTACTCATTGCCCAGCTTTTGCATGCGTGTCAGGTGACTGAAAACACCATGCTTGAGTCAGGCGCACCTGTGTCTTCAAGGTTGTGTATGTTTTCCCACAATAACAAAAGTTCACCGGGACACAGGGGGCTAAAGAGACAAGTGTACAATTCAGATGGGTGGGAAAGTGCTGGGGGCAGTAGAGGTTAGGTGGTTGAGTTCTTGCCTTCCATGTGAGAGACCAGGGTTCCATTCCCAGCCACTGTGCCTCACGTGCAGCCACGACCCACCCGTCAGTGGAGGATTGTGTGCTGCTGCGATGCTGAGCAGGTTTCCAAAACTCAGCCAGTGAAAACTCTGCAGACCGAGGGGCCAGTGAGTAACTGCGTGGGGAGACGCAGGATCAGGTGGCCATGGTTCTGTTATGCGTGAAGTCACCAAGAGCTAGTGGCTGACACATTGGCAAGTAACAACAGCGGCATGCTAGATCGGGGTTCCAAGAGCCTCAGGTGGCTGAGCAGAGACAACAGCCACACGAGGTCCAGGACATGTGTGTCCTAAGGGAAGCCCCGGCAGAACACAGGCCCAAGTTTCTAAGTGGAGGCATCAGCGGAATCAAGACCAGTGAACAAAGGCAAGGAGGCTGGACAACCCAGGCTGAGCTGGGTGGGCATGGACAGTGACTTGTGTGCAATGGCGTTGGAGGACGGGGAGGTCAGGGAAAGAAGCCACTGGGAGCTAGAAAGGGTAGCTGAGCAGAGGAGGGTCCCATGTTTCTAGGTAGCTATAGGAAGCCCCAGAGTTCCCAAGTGGTGCCTACGGTTTATGCACTTGTTTGCTGACTGAGAGGCTGGCGGTTTGAGTCTACCCAGATACATCTTGGAAGAAAGCCCTGGTGGTCTACTTCTGAAAAAAACAGTCCCTGTAAACTCTACGGGGCCCAGTTCTACTCTGGCACCCATGGGGTATTCAAGAGTTGGAACCAATCTGGCAGCAACTGGTTTTTCATGGGAAGTCACCCAGCAGGAGAATAAGCCTGGGGGCCAGGAGAGCAGAAACACTGACGGCTACTATGCACAGTCTGGTGGGGGGGCAACAGGCAAGGGAACATGTGGCAGTTTTCAGGGACCCAGTGGGAAAGAATCAAGGCCACTCACCCAGCAGGAGGACCAGCCAGGTGAGGTTGAAAGCAAGACTGGGAAAAAAGGCACTAAAATGAGAGGCATGGTCACGAGGCAGTCATGTCGGGAGTCATGGGCCCTACCCCAGCCTGCTCACTGACTTGCTATTGACTTTGCCATTGATTTTGGCATGTGCTTGACCTCCCAGTGTCGCACTGGTGCTCTACCGCGGCATCGGTCAAATGGGGGCAAAGGCATCTCCAGGGGTTACTGGGAGGATCAGAATACACTTGTAGGTATATTTTTTCACCAAACAAATGTGAGGAATAAATACCTTACAGGGTCTGGCTTGTAAGTTTCAAGACAGAAACATTTTTAAAGAAAAATATTTCATAGGAGTGATAAGAGTCAGAGGCTGAACTGAATGAATGCTCCCACTTTGGCTGCTGCTCTTAACCCCCAGAAGTCCCCCTAAGGCCAGTCCAGTTGGCCTTTGAAGGTTTGGAACACATTTATCTGAGCAAGGGGGCTTGGCTTGAAGCAGGGCTCCTCAGGCAGAGTGACCTGAGAAGTCCCGAAGAGCCTCCTCCTCCTCAGAGGATTCTGCTCCCAGCTTCTTGCCAACAAGCCCAGTTGGCTGCCTCCTGTTAGGGTGCAGTCTTATTTTATACCAGGCTGTGCAGGGTCCTAATATGCAATCACTGTCATTCCTTGAAGGGAAAAGAATGAGAATGAGAGAAGAAAAGAGAGAGAGAGAGAGAGGAGGGAAGACAGAGGGACAGAGGATGAGAGAGAGGTGGGGAGGGAGAGACAGAGAGGGAGGAAGAGGGACAGAAAGAGAGAGAAGAGGTGAGCAGAGGGAGAAGGAAAGAGGAGGAGAGGGAGAAAGAAGCAACTATTTATTTTGAGTAAAGTCCTTTCTTTTCTATCTATATTTTATTAAAATACATACCATCAATTTTAACACTGAAGTTTCCACTGACTCAAATTTAATTACCTGAACCTACACCTGGACCCCCGACTTCCTGTGTGACACAGTGAAGAAACCGAAGGACAGAGGCCCCTACATGGTAGCACTGACCCCAAGGGGGAAAAGCTCAAAGACATAGTGGACCCTCCCTGTAGTGGGGGTTTCCTACACCCACACAGGCCAGTTGCAAAAACAGCAGACAGTTTGCTTCTCTCCAAGACACTCTCCTCCTAGACCAAGGAGATTTGTATCTCTGTATTTGGAGGCATAATGGAATATCCTCCCCATCTGTTATAAAAGTAATACAAGTTCATCAGGAAACAAGGGAATGACTGAGAAGGCCAAATAAAGAAATAAAGGCTTGTGACATCCAGCGAAGGGGAGGGGCCCTCCCTTCGGGCCTTTCCTCCTTAGGAGTCTGGATGTACACACAACACAGAGACACATAGACACACACAGACACATATACAGTCTGCACAGACTGGGATTTATGGCTTTACTGACTAGGAAAAAAACTCCAGAACTACAGGTTGGCCAGTCCTAGGTCAGGCCCTGTGGACACCTTTCCCTTTCCCTTGCCCATCTCATCAACTTTCCTTCTCCAGAACCTAACAAGGCCTGATACAGGACACTCACCTTCCCAGCACTGGGTGCAGAAGGCTTAGGAGCCAGGTGAGGGTCAAATCCTGCTGCCTCTGCCACTTTCCAGATGGGAGATCCTAATGCCTGAGCCTCAGTTTCCTGATCAGTAAAATGCGGACAGTGTTTCATGAGCATCATTTCAGGTGTAGAGAAGGTGAGACACAAAGTTGATCTACCCAGAAGTGGCACCAAGTGGGGTGGGGAAGTGCTTGGATTCCAGAAGCCATACATACTGAACATCACTGAATTGTACAATCACACTGGGTACATTTTATGGTATATACGTTATATCTCAATAAAGCTGATTTTTAGGTCTCAAGAGAACTCAGGAGATAAGGGAAGCTATGTCAGCAGCCACTTACAAAGCTCATGCTCCCTGTCTTCTCTGAGTCCTGTTGTCTTTGGCAGCCTTGGATCAGATTTACACTAACGAAAACTCACTGGGCATCAGGCTCAGAGTTAAACATTTTATCTGAGGTGGTAACTAGAATTCTCATGCCAAAGATGGCAAAACTGAGGGCTCAGAGAAAGTTAAGTCTCCAGATAAAGGACCTCCATTGTGGCAGAACCAGGGTTCACATCCGTGTCCATCTGTCCTACCTCTCAGACCCCTAGGATGCTGCCTCCAGCCCTCCCAGCAATGCTGGTGGAAACCGAGAACAAATTGCATTCTGTGCCCTTGACACCTAGCTATGGCAGCTGTTTGCAGCCCCCCCTCATCCCATCTCTGCTGGCCAGGATCCACTGGGTCAGTTTCAGACAATTTCTATTCTAAAGCAATGTTTTGTGTGTGTCTTTTTTTTCCTCCCAAGGGTTTATACACTCTGTCTGTTCTGTATCGGGATGAAACTTAGAATACAGGTTGTCAGCCAACATGCCAGGCATTTTTCTAAAAATAACCCAAATTGGTTAAGCCATTTTTAAGCGATGGAACAGTCATGGGGGGCGGGGGTAGTTGTTGGGTGGGAGGCGGAGGGAGGCATTTGCAAACATGCTTTTGGACTGGCTTCAAACTAAATGTAAAACAGTCCTCACCTGGTGACACAGAGTCAGCCATGAGGTGGGACACGGGTGTCTCTGGTGGCTTGAGCCTCAGATAGGCTGCTCAGGGTAGCTGTTTCAACGTGGGTGTGTGTAGGAGTTTGGGAAGGGGGAAAGGAAGTGTGGGACCAGGTGGAGAATAGGACTTTCTTCTGATGATTGCTGTGTGGGCCAAGAGTTGGGAAGACTCTTGGGTGCTCCAAGGATGGATGCAATCAGAGTTTACCGCCCTCTTGGAGTCAAAACCAACTAGGCACTGAGGGTTTTCTTGAAACTACCCATCAAGTCAAATTCTCATTTGAATGCACAACCACTCTGCTTGCTTTAAGCACCCACTGTGTGTCAGCCACTGTAGGCGGCAGGAGTGAGACTGAGCTGTTTTCCAGACCTCCTAGGGGTCAGCAGATGAAGTCACGGAATGAAGAGGGCAAAAGGGCGGGATGAAGACAGGGCCCATGGGTGCCACATGGGATGGTGGACCTAGGGTGGCCAAAGGCTCTGATTCTACAGAGAAGCCCAAATTTAGATTTTTTTTTTCAAATCCAGATTTTTAATATGAAAAATCTCTTAATTTTTATTGTTGGCATCAAATTGAAAAAAAAAAAGTAGTCTGTGCCAAACAAAACAGATTTACTGGAGGATTTGGACCCTGGCCTGCCAGTTTGCAAACTCAGGACTAGCCTGTTAATTTTATGGGGTGGAGAGAATAGTCACAACCATGGCTTATGTTTACACGGTGCTTATGACGTGTCTGGCCCCGAGCTGCTGAAACAAGCCCAAAGAGGTGGTTATGTCGTTGTCTCACTTCATATGAACCAGCAAGGAGCCCTGGTGGCGCACTGGTTAAGTGCTCAGCTGCTAACCAAAAGGTCAGTGGTCTGAACTCACCAGCTGCTCCAGCAAGAGAAGGATGTGGCAGTCTGTTTCCATACAGATTTACAGTCTTCAAAGCCCTATGGGGCAGTTCTACTTTGTCCTGTAGGGCTGCTACAGGTTGAATTGACTTGAGGGCAAAATGCGAAAGCATATGGAGGTGCAGAGAGGTTAAAGCACTTGTTCAAGGTCACACAGCTGAGGTAAGAGGGCTGGAATTGATTCAGGGAGTCTGGCTTCAGTGCCTCACTCTCAATCACGAGGCAAATGCAGAACCAGAGACCCCTGGGGATGAGAGGGTCCTTGATACTGTCCAGGTGGATCACTTCTGCCTTATATAAATCTGTGAGTGAGTTTGGGAGGAGCTCAAGACTGAGAGTTGTGTCCAGAACACTGGCGTCGCCCACTGTCTACTCCATCCCAGAAGTGCCCCAGGCTCATTTGGCCCAGGAGGGTCTTTGAGGATAGGTGCTCACCCACTTGTGTCTGCCTGCCTGCTGCAGCCAGCTTCCTCCTTGCCCTATGACCCTTCTGGGAGATAGGTTCAGCAGCAAGGCAGAGCTGTGACCGCGCCATCTCCTATCTGCCAGACAGTGCGAGGTCTCCAGGCCCGGCTGGCTGGCCACCCTCCACAGACCCAGATCCTTCCTCCTTGGATATAGAACAAGGGGCCGTTCACAGCAGAATGCTCATTACCATTTGCAGCCTGCATTTACCCAGCAGATGTGTGGACTGTTACAATAGAGGGGGAGAAAATAGAAAGAAATTTCGGAATTTGTTCTCCAAAGATATTCAAATTAGTTAATCAAGGGGCTTATTATTACTTCTCCTCTCCCCCCTACCAGCTATCCATGAGGATAATTGATCAGCTGCTAATAACTGATTACACTTCACAAGTGTTTTCTTATCCCCATTACCAGCGTGTTTAAAGACATTTTGTAAAGTTCTAATTATTTCAAATTGTTTCGCTCTGGAGAACACCTTGGAACAGTCAGCAGCGGGCTATACTGGAGATACTTCTGCTGGGTCAGAGGGTCTTAGGAGGGGTTGAGTAGGGGCTTGGGATGTGGCGGGACCCTCATGGTGTGCAGAATCCCAAATTCTCTGCTGTCCTGGACTCCTTCCTAGATCCGTCCTTTCTTCCTTGAATTTCTTTCCTACAAACAACCACCTGCGTACGGTCTCCTAACTGGGTCCCAACTCATTAGCACACACTTCATCCATTCACTCATTCATTCAATCAATCAGTTACTCATTTAACACAGCAACTCCCCAACATTTTGGTTTAGTATCTCCACTCTTAAAAATTGGGAGGCCAAAGAGCTCTTGTGTATGTGGGTTACAGTGATGGGTATTTACTGTATTTAAAAGTAAAACCAAGAAATTTTATAGCGCCAGAATATACACTGTCAGAGCAATGACATTATCACATATCATGTAGCTTCTGGAAAATTCTGTAACGCATTTGTGAAAGAATATTAGTGAAAAGGGCAAATAGCGTCTCAGTACTATTATGAAAACAGAATGGCCTTGTTGCCCTTGAAAAGGTCTCAGGGACCTCCAAGGGTCACTGAATCACACACCCTGAGAGCTGCTGACTTAACTCATTTTTATTGTTATTTTTCTGTATGTCAAGGCCCCAGGTGGGATACTGGGCAGGACAGATATGGCTCCCCTTCCTGGTCAAGCAAAACACCAGTGTTCAGAGGGCGTTACTCTACCATGGGCACCAGCCCAGCGCCCGCACAGGAGACCTCTGAGAACAGTTTGATGAACAAATGAAGGGGGCACCCGTGCTTTAAGGGGGGTGAGAGAGAAGAAGGGGTTGCAGTGCTGCAGCTGTATGGGGTTGGGTTCCATTCCTACCTCCGCCACTTCCTCACCATGGGACCTCCAGAAGTGGCTTCACATGTGTGAGCTCCTGTCTCGGGCAGTCACGGGGCTTCCCAGAGGACTGAACGAGGTCCTGCACGGACAGCCCCAGCAGAGGGTCCGGCACGCAGTGAGCATTCAGTAAACGCTCTCCAACACTGCCACCACCTTGAGAAACTTGGCCCCTTCCCTTGAGGGTGTGAAGACCAACCACGCCCCAGGAACAAGGTCCAGGCACTCACACCTCCCCACTTCTACATCACACTCCCCTTCAGGAGGGGCCCGACGGCAGTGCATGGCACTCAACCTGGGGCATGTTCTCTAGGAGGAGAACAGAGGGACGCACACTCCAGGCAGAAGGAACAGCAGGTCCCAAGGCCTGGAGGTGAGAGAAAACATACTTTACCAGGGATGAGAAGAACTGATGGTAACCAAGGTGGGCTGGGGCATTATGATAACAGTAATAACAATAAATAACAGCATACTGTTTCCAGTGTCCATTGTGGGCCATGCATGTCCTTAGCACTTCACCTACATTACTTCATTTAGTCCTTCCAACAGCCCTAAGACCATCATTATCCTTGTTTTACAGCTGGGAAAAAAACTAAGGTCCAGACAGGTGAGTACTGGCCCATGTTTCCAGGCCAGGGAGTGGGGCACAGCTGAGGGTCAGATGCAGGCAGACGGCTTCAAAGGTTCTAGGCTAGTTTCTACACTGTCTGTCTTCAAGGGATGCCACAGGGCAAGAGACACGTGGTCCTTGACTCTTCTGGAAGCCAGGTCCCCGGTGGATCTGTGACACCAGGACTCCTGGTGTGCCAGGTCCATGAGTTGGTGGGTCATGCTTAGTGGGCTGCAGGGGATCTCGCAGCCCCACTGGGGTGCAGAGTGGAGGTGGTTACAGGCCAACGCAGAGGAGGCAGGAAAGTGAGTGTAAGAACCACTGCAGTAACGTTAGGAGACACCTCAGGGGTGTCTCACCCAATGGCAGAATCTGTGGCACACATACCCATCAAAAGCTGGGGTGTTCAGCTCTGGGGGAGTAGCAAGTGCCACGGTGAAGGCTTTTAATCAGACCAAGAATCAAATGAGGCTCATATAGAAACGTACACAGACACTATCCTCCCCACCTATCCTTCTCTTTTTCCTTCACTACTCCCAGGCTTTGCAGCTGGGATCAACCACCTTCAGAAGGGTATCTCTGTCAAGACACAAAGGGTCTGTGATCTGCTAATAATCCCATGGATCCCTCTGGATGAACTGATCCAGTAGTCAAAAACTGTCAGACGTAGAACAACACCCAAGGAATATCATGATTAGATGGATGCCCAGGCTTGAGCACCTGGATCATAGGTAAGTGGGGGGAGGTTGAGGAATGCCCACCATGAGTGTGATGCTGATTCACAGCAGGAAGGAGAAAGGAGGGGCTCTCCTTAGGAAAGCAAATGACAAGAATGTGGGGTGTGTAAGCAAGTAAGAAACAAAAGGGATGACTCAGACCTTATAGGGCAGTTCTACTCTGTCCTATAGGTCACCACACGTTGGAATCAACTCAACAGCAAGAAGTAGAATGGGAATTTGTATTTCCACTCAAGTCCTGAATGATAATTGTTCAATTAAAAAGAACAAGTGATTCTTCAACAAATGGTCATGGGACAGCTAGATTTTCACGTGCAGAAAAATAAAGTTGTCCCCTACCCCACACCATACATAAGAATTAACTCAAAATGGACTGATGGCCCATAAGACTGTTAGAAGAAAACATACGAGTAATGCCTCAGGATCTTGTTTTCTACAATAGATTCTCAGATATAACACTAAAAACACGAGCAACAAAAGAAAAAATAGGTAAGAAAAGGTTTTGTCAAAATTAAAAACTGTTGTGCATCAAAAGACAATCAAAAAGTGAAGAGAGAATGGGAGAAAATATTTGCTAGCTATGTATTTAATACAGGTTTATATTCAGACTATATAAAGAACTCCAATAACTCAACAACAGAAGGACAAACAACCCAGTTAGAAACGTGGGCAAAGCACTTGAATAGACTTTTTCCAATAAAGATATTCAAGTGGCCAATAAAGCACATGGAGAGACATTCAGATTCATTAGTTGTCAGGAAAATGTAAATTTAAGCCACAGTGTTACATCTCTATGTACTCAGAATTGCTAACATGGAAGGACAGATAATAGCAAGTGGAGCAACTGGAACTCTCATGTACTGCTGAGGAGCATGTCAATCAGTATCTAGAAAAACTTGGCAGTGTTTACTAAAGCTGAACCTATGACCCAGCAATTCCAACCCTGAGTACATACTCAAGAGAAACATGCTCACCAAAATATAGTCTTGCTATTCAAAGTATGGTCCTAGGACCAGCAGCGCAAGCATTACCTGAGAATTTGTGAGAAAAGCATAACTCGGCATGCACTCCAGAACTTTACTGGGATTGTTATTTTTAACACAGCTCTTTGGTGAGCACGATGGGAGCCCTAGGGGCACCATGGTTCAGTGCTCAGCTGCTAACTGAAAGGTCAGTAGTTTGAATCCACCTGTGGCTCTGCAGGAGAAAGATGCGGCAGTCGGCTTCTGTAAAGATTACAGCCTCGGAAATTCTATCAGGCAGTTTTACTCTCACCTATGGTGCTGCTATGAGTCAGAATCAACTCAGTGGCAATGAGTCTTTTTTGGTAGGCAAATCCCTGCATGGTGCAATGGCTAACACAGTTGGTTGATAACAAAAAGGGGTAGCAGTTTAAGTTCACTTTGGAAGAAAGACCTGGTGATCTACTTCTTAAATATCGGCCTTTGACAATCCTACAGAGTACCATTCTGTCCTTACACACACGGGGTCACCGTGTGTTGGAATCAACCCGACAGCAACAACAACACATAGGGGATTAGTGAGTCCAGTATGAGCTGCACTGGCTTAGACAGTTCATAGAAGTGCTATTCCTAATAGCCCCAAACTGGATACTACCCAAAGGCCCATTAACAGTACAAGGGATAAACGATCGTGATACATTTACCCAGTGGAATACTATAGTATAGCAACAAGTAAGATGAACTATAGACAACACCACTGATAAGTCTTACAAGCGTCATGTTGAGCCAAAGACACCAGATGCAAAAGAGCACACACAATGTGAATCCATTTACATAACGTACAAAACCAGACAAAGCTAATCTGTGCTGTTAGAAGTCAGGAGAGTGGTTATGTTTCGGGGGTTATGACTGGAAAGTGGACAAAGGAACCTTCTGGGTGGCTGGGAATATTCTGTCTTTTGAACTGTGTGCTGGCTCCATGGGAGTACTCAGTTGGACAATTCATTGAGCTGTGTCCTAGGATTCATATACATTTCTGAATGGAAGTTCTACACTATATATAGGTAGTAGACAAAAAAGTACCCAGAGTATCAGAAGGAAAGAGCAGAGAAGACAGAGTAGGATGAGGAGGATTATGGGGAGTGGAAGGAGGGCAGGGAAGGCAGAACGGCTCTTCCCTTCTGTCCCAAACACTCTTAGATAGGCACAAGTCTTGCCATCTCCGTGGCACTCAGCACCAATTGTCGCTTGCCTGGACTAGTGCAGTGGCCTCCTTATGGTTCTTCTGCTATCCCTCCTCGAACATAGCACCCAAGAGTGCCTTCACAAACACCAATCAGACTCCTTCACTTCCCAACCTAAAACTCATCAGGACTTCCATCCGTGACTCTTAAAGCTGAACCTAAAGTCCCCCAAGGGCCAGTGTCCTGAGGGACGTCTGCTCCTGTCTACTTTTCTGTGCTCACATCCTCCTGTCCTCTGTGTTCACTGTGTCCACTGTAGCATTCTTTGGCCAAGCAATTGATGGCCTCAGGGCCTTTGCTTTTGCTGCCGCCTTTGCTTGTACCTCTCTTCCCTCCATTGTCCTATAACTGGCCCTGTAGGCCCCCCCTGACCACTGTGCTTACGTGTGGCCCCTTGTTCCTACTCGGTTGTGGCTCTGGCTGCTTCCTGCACCACATCTGGCACACTGTCTTGATATGCCTGTTTGCTTGCTTCTTGCAATCTGCTCTGCTCAACCCTAATAGCAGGCAGGATCCCTCTCTGTCTTGTTCATAGTTATGCCCCAACCCATCATAATGCCTGGCACAGAGTGCCTCCTCCACCCCCAGAATTCTCTTTCCCTGCCATCTTTCACTGTTCTTTATTTCTAATGCTGCAGATACTTCTTCCTAGCAACCTGTTTATAGATGCTGAATATCCACTCAGGACACAGTAGCTGTTCAATAAATACTTGTTAAAGGAAATGGTAAGAGGCGAGCTCAAGCCCCAAAAGATGTATTTGCAAAGCACTCCTGAGAACCTTCTGGTACTGGGTTGTCACTGACTGCCACGGCTGTAATATAGCTTGGATGGCCTATTTCAGGTTTGGAAAATCTGTCCTTGAGGGACAGAAGAGAATGAGAGGAAAAGGCCAATTTTAAAAGCAGAGTGGTTCAGTGAAAACACTTGTTTTTAAGCTGTGGGATGACTAGCAGCCATGTGCATCCGGGTTCTGGCAGGCCCAGGTCCCCTCACTGATTCAATGTAGGGGACAACTCCACCATGGAAAGTGGGCCAAGGGGATTGAGTAAAGAATGTCACATGGGCCTCCAAAAAACGACTAGAAATAGCTTGCAGAAGGTGCTGTCCTGCCAAGTATGGAACAAAAGCTTTTATAAAGATTTGGTTTTTTTCTTTCTCCCATTAGTGGTACCAGTATTAAAAGGTTCGTTAGAAAGTATGACACAGGTGAGATCTTTGAATAGCGCCTTTGAAAAAGCTTCCTTATCTCAGAGGGAGGGGAGGATTTGGAGACCCCTCAAGACCTCCCTCATCAAAAGGGGAAGCAAAGAACATGAAATTATTGGGCTCTCACTGCAAACTAGGCAATGTGCTCCTATGTGGTATTTATTTCATTCCACAGATAATACTCACAGTGATAATACTGTTTATAAGAGGACACTGCATTTGTTGATCACTTATATACAAAGCCTTGTGCTGAAGGCTTTATGTAATTACGTCACTGAATCCCCAGGTTGTTGCTGTCATTAAGCCCATTTTACAGATGTGTAAACCAACACTTAGGGAGGTGTGGTATACTGTCAGAAATGAGCAGAATTAGCAGTATATGCCTGACTCTCCCCCCAGGTAGTCCCCATTTTCACCCTCATTTAGAATCAAATCCTGACTTCATCACCTGTAAATCCTACAACCTCGGGGAGCCTCAGGCTCCACGTTGTCCACCTTGGTCCAGCCACATACCTCGCACGTCTCTGTGAAAATGGACCATGATACCTGCAGGGCAGGTACGGCAGCTGTACAGAGCACAGGCACCAATGTGCAGTGGCTCCCGGAGGGGACAGGTGGGACCACTTGAGCATGAACATCTAACTGTGATGGAGTGAAACCTATCAAATAAGTTTAAATCCAGGAGTTCATAATAATGCAAAAAATCTCCCTTCACTGGTCACTTCGGAAAATGCCAGTGAATCATGTCATTGCTTTGAAATCTGGTGAACAAAAGAACAGAACTGAGCTGGCACTTTGCCCTTCCTGCGTAAACTGCTCCCTGGGGCAACCAAACAGCAGAGAAGGGGCATTTCTCTTGCGGACACATTCCCAGGTAGTAAACAGGAGAAAGGAAGGAACTGGACCATCACCAGTTTGCACTCCTGAAAAGCTGCTGGGGGCTGAACGTGAGTGACCCTAACGATCCTCAGTCAGCCAACCAAATATATACTAAGTGCCTACTCTGTGCCAGGCACCATTCCACGTGCTTGCCATGTTAATTAATTCAATCCTCACAACAACCCTCTAAGGTGGTATTTGCTGTTTCACACACGAGGAAGCTAAAGCACAGGAAGGTCAAGTTACTTGCCCTAGGACACACAGCTAGCAAGTGGCAGTGCTGCGACTCAAACCCAGGGAGACTGGCTCCAGCACCTGAGCTCCAAAGCACAACCCTCTACCACCTTTTAAATTGACCTAAAGATCAGCAGCAGAAGGCTGGGTGGCAGGGAAGTAAGTGGCTGAGGCTCCCCCTGTGGGGCCAGCCACAAGGCTTCTCAGAGGCGATGCCCTGCAAACCCTGCCAGGTGGGTCTAACTGCCCATTTCGCATCAGCAGACGGTTCAGCGAGAGGATGTGTGTGACCCGCACTGGGTTACAAAGCAACGATGCCAGACCAGTTCTGGGCCTGTCTATCCTACGGCCCCTCTTGCCACCGTCACCTTTCATTTAGGTAGATGTCTGAGAACTGAGCTCAGCAGTAAAGAAGTAGACCAGTCCCCAGTGACCTAAGAGGTGAGTCATGGTAGCTGCTTCTGGCCAGAGCCCTGTGTGGCCAGACACTGTGCAGCAGACTTGCTGACTGATGCTGAGAGAAGCCCACCAGCCCATCCCATGCAAACAGAGCCACCACTGGGCCCTAATCCATTCCCTGTCCCGATAGCAACAGGAGCCACTGGAATGTTGTGAAGTGTGGCAGTAGAGAAGAGAAAATAAGCAGAAGTGGTCACGGGGTTCGGGGCAGGAGTTGCAATTTTACAGAGAGTGACTAGGAAGGCCTCATGGAGGAGACCTAAAGGAGCTCGGGAAGTGAACCAGGGGATTATTCCGCAGAAGTCTTATTGAGAGGGGGCAGGCAGCAAGTGCAAACATCCTGAGGCAGCAGAAGCATGCCTGATGTGTTGGAAGAGATCTCGGGGGCAGTGCAGAGTGAGAGGAAGGTGAGGGAGGACCCCGTAGGCTACTGTGAAGACTCGGGCTTTCCTCTGAGTGAGCTGACAACCAAGGCAAAATTCTGAGCAGAGGAAGGGTAGGGCCTGACAAGTCCTCGCCATGGACACCATGTAGCAGGGAGCACAGGTAAAGTCACTGAGAGGTGGAACGTGAGCAGACACCTGGGCAGGCTGGCATGTTCTATGGAAGTTTTCATACAACACCACATTTGGTCTTCACAGTGATCCTCTCAAATATACAATGTCACCATCTCCACTTTACAGAGGAGGAATCAGAATTCCAGAGAAGGTGGGTAACTCACCCCAGGTCACACAGCAAGCTCAGGGGCTCTGGCTCCAAACTCTATCCCTAGCCCTTACTGCCTGTAGACATTTGGCTCATTCCACAACTCGTCTCCTGGCAACTGTGCCACCCAGGTGACTTCTAGCATCACAGCAACATACAAACCACCACAGTATGATGCACTGACAGATGTGTGGGAAAACACTGCCTAGCTCCTCCTAAACTGTGGGCAGACACAGCTCCTCAAGTCCTGCCCTGCCCCTCTGGGCCTGGTTGGTGACCTGGCCCTATTATGGGAGTCATGACCCTTGGAGTTAAGCCTCTAAGGAGGGATCCATTAGCAAGCCTTCCAGGCTACCATGAATGTGGAGTGTCCCCTGTGGGGCTCAGGGAACTACCTCCATCTCTGGCATCCCACAGAGGGCCCCGGGCCCAGCACCGTCATAAACAGTGCCTCCTTTCAGCCTCCTGTCCAACAGCAACAGTCACAGCAATAACTGCTAAGAACTGCAGACAGAGCACAGCCCAGGCTGGTACTTTCTACACATGAACTCAGACTCCCGCCTCCACCCTACGTCTCACCATTTTAGAGAAGAGACAACTGAGATGCAGCAAGTTGCTATTGCTTATTTAAGATCACCCAGCCAGTTACAACAGAGCCAACATTTGCTCCCAGATCTAACTCCAAGAATCCAGGCTCTTTCCATTATACTATTGTTTTAAAACAATAAAATGTTTACATTGCTAAAGTACTACAAGAATATGATAAAAATTCTGGCAGCACAAAAAGACAATATTGAAAAGTCTCCTTTCTCTAGGGTCATCCAGCATCATTCTATGAACTTGCAAAGATCTTTCATTCATTTTCAAGCAAATACACAAGCATATTTTTTCTCTCCCATCTATTTTACCCACATAGAGTATGCTCTGTACCATATTCTACAACTTGCCAGTTTCACTGGATTTATTTTTCCTGTTCCTTTTTTATTAGGACATGAAGAGCATTCTCCTTTTTGTCTACAGCTGCATAGTATTCTGTGCAGTTCTGCCTTGTTTTCTGAATCTGATCCCACCCTCCCATCGGCACTGTCATAGATTAAATTGTGTCCCCCGAAAAATAGGTGTAGCCATGTGGCTGGGCCACGATTCCCAGTATCTTGTGATTGTCCTCCATTATGTGGTTTTCCTATACTGTATGTTATAGGATTAGGTGGGGCTGTAAATCCCTTCATAGGATTACCCCCCTGCTCCACTGTAAAGGGAGTTTCCCTGGAGTATGGCTTGCCCCACCCTTAATCCTTTCATCCTATGAGAGATAAAAGGACAGAGAAGCAGGTAGAGAATTGGGAACCTCGCACCATCAAGAAATCTGCACCGGGAGAAGAGTGCGTCCTTCAGACCTGAGGTTCCTGCACCAAGATGCTCCCTGGACAAAGACTGATGCAATACCAGACTTTCCTCCTGAGCCAATAAGGTGAAAGTCTTCGCCTGGAGCGGACACCCTGAATATGGACTTGCAGCCTACCGGACTATGTAAGAACAAACTTTCCTTTATTAAAGCCATCCACGCTGTGGTATTTCTGTTAGAGCAGCCCTAGCTGACTAAAACAGGCACTAAGGTTATTTCTGATCCCCCCCACTTATGGACACTTAGGTTAGTCCCAGGTTTTGCTATGACTTTTGATGCTGTATCAGTTGGGACATTCTTCTCAGTGTCTATGAGTGAGTGTATCTAAAGGGTAGGTTCTTAGGTAAAGAAGGGCACCGTCCCAGCACAGGTGCAGCTGTAAATGCGGTGGCACAGTGGCACAGTGGTTAAGTGCTGCATTGCTAACACAAAAGGTCAGCAGTTCACATCCACCAGGCACTCCTGAGAAACTCTACAGTGCAGTTCTACTCTGCCCTGTAGGGCCACTATGAGTTGGAATCGACTCAAGGGCACTGGGTTTGGTTTTTGGTTTTGCCAACTTGTCCTCCACAGGGCTTGCATCTCCTCTGTCACACCGACCCACTACATGAGGGACTGCTTTTCTCCTCACAGCCAGAAGACGCAACCACAGCTGACAGGAAGAAGGTTGGGCATCACGGATTTCAAAGGGAAAAGGAGAGGGGACATGGACAACTGGAATATGTTCAGACAAGGGTGACAGGAGGTGACAAGGAAGATATCAAGTCTGCCAGTGACTTACTCTGTGACTTCAGAGAAGCCATTTGACCCTTATTGCACTGGCCTGGGCCAAATGAACCTGTTAGAGTCATCAGTGTCAGCCAAGGGTTGCCAGGTGTACCTGAGTCCCCTCAGACCAGTGACCACTGCCACCACCATTATCTGTGCCAGGCAACATGTATGGCTTGACATCACTGTCCCATCACATCCTCACAATCACCTCAAGAGGAAGGTACTACCATCATCCCTAGGGAGGCTCTGAGAGGTTCAGCTGTTTGCCCGTGGTCACAAAGAGCTAACATGTGACTGACCTTGGGATCTGACTTCAGGGCTTGAGCTCTAACCCATGAACTACATTGGCCAGAAGTTGACTCTGCCTCCTTGGACTCTGTTTTTGCTCCTTCTTATTTGCCAGATGCCTCAGACTTTGAGATTTCCTTGCAAGGAAGTTTCCGGTGACCTCAAACTACTCCTCTGATTGAGGGCACTAGAGGCTGGGCACAGCTCTGTTTCCATGAAGATGGGGCAAGATCTGCCCCCTGCAGTAGCCCTGCAGAGGCCCAAATGCCAGGCTGCTCATGGAGGCCACTGAGATTTCAACCTTCCAGTTCTTCTTTCTCCAGTGGAGACATGACCTAGCCCTGCCCATCTCTGGCTATCCAAGTCTCCACTGGAGGCTCAGGAATCACTCATTCACTCACCCAATATTTACTGAGCATTCCCTATCAAGGTTAAGAGCCCAGACTGAATTGACTTCTAGTCTCAACATTTCTTCGCTGTGTGACCTTGGACAAATCACTCGATATCTCTGAACCTCAGTTTCTGCATATATCAAATAAGTCATAATTATTACCAATGGACAGACTGAAGGAGCAAAGTGCATATGGAAATGCTTGGTCCAAAATCTGGGGTACAGTTGATGCTTAACAAATGACTGAACTACTGAACAAGACAACCTTTTCCCTGCCCTCAGTGAGCTTGGTCTCCTCTACCAGTTTCCTAGAAGTGTCTCTCATGGGTGTCGGAATGCCTGATCCTGGGTGGGATCAGGGAACACCCATCCCATGCCAGCCCTGGTGACAACCTGGCCCACTCTTGCCTGGGTGATCAATAACCAGCCTTCTTCCCCACCAGGCTCAGCTGATTCCCCCAGGTCCTGCTAGCCTGACCCCAAAGCTGCCACTTCTTCCTTCTCAATTCTCAACTCAGAATGTTCTAAAATTAGCCAGTGGTTGCCAATCCCAAGCAGAGGCCTTGGCACTGTCACCTGAGCCTTTTCCATCATTCCACCGTGTAATGAGTCCTAGGACTTGGCCACCCCACAGACGGTCTCACATTTACAGCTGTTCCACCATCAAGGACGCTGGGGCTAATGGCTCTGAGACGAGGTATCAAGCGAGAGTGCCAGGATGATGAATGTGCACACACCCCTGCCAGGATCCTGGCCGCCAGGCCGTATGTAAAAGGGAATGCCTAATTTGTTCATTCCTACAATTACCTGGAGCCCACTCTTCAGGTATGATTTAGTGCAGAAGGGGTCCTAAGCGCAGTCTCTGTTTGGAGGAATTAATTATTGCAAGTGGCACCAAGCTTGGAGCTCCAGCTGCTTTGGATGCCTCCACCTCCCTTAAGAAGAGGACACATCCCTGGTTAGTCCTGCCTGATGTGGACAGCAGTGAGGGGAGTCAATTATCTCAGAGGCATACCAGAGGGCTTGGGGAATGATTTTTAGTCCCCCCACACCCCCTGCTCCATGGCCCTGATACATTTTGCATCACGCTTTCCTTATGCACACTTTGAAAGACTTCCACCTACACCCCCAATTCAACTTCCCTCCCCCCAAGACTATCGCACCCCATCAGACAGACTCCAGTGAGCTGGTAGGCACTTGCACCCCTACCGAATTCCAGGGATCTCTCCTGCCAAACAAGTATTTCATCCAGCTGTAGATATCATGAGGAAACGGCAAACAAAGAGAGAGATTTAATAACTGGAAATAAGACTAAGGATACAGATAGTTTAATTTTTTTTGTATTGCATCTAATTGCAATCAACAGCAGACATCTGACACAGTGACAGCCTCAGCAAAATTGCTGCTGAGAGAACAGAATCTTTGTCTAAAAATAATCAGACATTCTGTGCACCACTGTTTGTTATAACGGTAATCGATGCTGGAGGCTTTGAATTCCATCAATTTATAGATCTGTGCCGGCCTGCCTGGCGATGGGGCGCGGCGCGCGGAGGCCCTTGCTGGCGCAGGCGGCGCTGGGGCCCGGTGTGTGATTAAGATAAGCCCCGATTCCTTTCATACATTCCTTATCAGGTTCTAATTCTCCAGCAGGTAGAGATGTTCACAACAGTTAAAGATTAGTGCAGCTTCTCAGACGCCAAATTTGAGGGTATTGATCAATAAATCAAATCAGGCCAATCAATCGCCCAATCAGGAGAGTCTAGCCAGTGCATTATCAGTGGCGCCTTCAAACCAAGGCTTTTCATGGGTTTCATCAAACCAGCCTCCCCTTGGCTTCCCGCCAGCTTCTGGCTTGCCTAATAGACTCTGCAGCCGAGAGGGGCTCCGGCCCCGCGGAAGAGCAATAAATTTCTCATCAAACAGCCGATGGAGAAACAAGATGAACATCTGTTTTGCTGCAATGAAACTCCTGTGTTCTTCAGAATGCGCAAACCGCCTCTGACAGACCACCCCAAAGGCGGCTTCCCTGGCACGCAGCAGCCCCGTGGAATATTCTGCCCGTTATTTCAATCAGGTAATTTAAGGAGACTTTTGCCTTCTTCTCTCTGCAGCTGCCGGAGCTCTGCAAAGACTATTCCGGCACAGTCGATAATAAATGCCATCCTGGGACCCTGTAGTATGAAGGCAATTTTATGATACCCATTATGTGGCAATGTAACTTCATTAAAAGCTGTTTATTCCCTCTAAGCATTTTAAGCACTTTCCCTCACCCATAAAGGAGGAGCCGGGGAGGTTATTTTTACAGAAAAGGATCTGGGCTATATTTCTTCCCTCAATAACATCAAGGAGCCTTGCCCACCAGCCTCTCACTGGAGGACTGGAGCAGGTCTGGGGTCCAGGGAGACGGCATGAGAAGCTGATTCTCCCAGGAACCCAGGTACAGGGCCACCGTGGCCACAGACACCGAGAAGTTCAGGAGAGAAGGAGGATGGAGGACTCACATGCCACCTGTCCCCAGGGGCCCTTTGTTCCAGATCTTGTCAGATGGGGATGAAGAAAAGGCCTGGGCAAGACTGCTGGGAACTCGCCAGGCAAAGCCCGGGTTCTTCAAACCAGGGCTCCTTTGGACCCCTCCTTTTTCACTTCTCCACAATGAGGGGAGTCCAAAGAAATGACATCTCAGCCTATTAAGAAAGCCCAAATTCTTTTTCGCAGGGATCTAAAAGATCTAAAAGATCCTGTGGTAGCCCAGACTTGAAAGCCCTGTGGTGACCCTGCTGCCTCGGAGGTCTGCAGAGAGAAGCAGCGCTCTAGGGGCTGCCCGATTAGCTTCCCTCCTCTTCAAAGGGCCCCGTCTCATCGTGAGCCGAATGAAGAATGAGGTGGAAGACGCCATCCTGGCCTTCTTGGAAGCAGGGAAGAGACAAGGGATGGAGGTGAATGTTTCCATCATGACAAGCAGTCTGGGAGCCCCAGAAAGAATACCACTGGGCACCTCTCTGTGCCTCCGTTACCCCATCCGCCAGGTGGGGATGATGGAACCCACCTCCTGGGTCTGCTGTGACTGGGAGAGATGGTGGTGCGGCAGCAAGGGGTCCCAAAGAGCCCCTACTCACTTGGAAGAGAGGAGGAAGGGCACTGAGTCAGCAGGTCCACTGCAGCAGGACAGGAGGGGTGGCAGGACTGTGCTGGGGCCAGCGGCTCCAGAATTCCAGTGAGGCTAGAATTCTACCTGGGATATGGTGAGGGGCTCACGAAAGGGTCTGGGGGCATCAATAATATAAGGTGGAGGGAATGGTTGGTGGGCATGTCTAATGTGGTGGCATCAGAACCAAGGGAAATGTCACAGCTCCCTGACAGTCTACCAGCTGATATGCAGTGCTCCAGGAAAAAAAAAAAAGAAAAAACAACACCCATTGCTGTTGATTCCAACTCATATCAACCCTCTAGGACACAGCAGAACTTCTCCACAGAGTTTCCAAGGAGTGCCTGCTGGATTTGAACTGCAGATCATTTGGGTAGCAGCTGTAGCTCTTAACCTCTGTGCCACCAGAGTTTCCATTCCAGGAATAGAGGAGGAAAAGCAACACTAACACTTAAGCCAATGCACATACCATGAAACACTGTTCTAACATTTAAGCCTGTTAACAACACCACAGGAAAAACACCATTGCCACTGAGAGTTTCCAAACAGCTCGTGGTGGATTCGAACTGCTGATCTTTTAGTTGTCAGCTGTAGCAGCTAACCACTAGGCAACCAGGGTTTCCATACCACAAGGTAGTATAATTATGATGCCCATTTTGCAGATTAAGAAACTAAAGCCCAAGGAAGTAAAATTCATCCTTCCGTGGTCACAGAGCTGGTCTGCAAAATTAATCATTAACACATCTCAGGTGCTTACTGAAGGCCAGGGCCTATTCTGTGAACCGTACTGCATTCGCTTGATTTATCCTCACAATACCCCTCCAGTGTGGGTATTACGATGATCCACATTTTACAGGGGGGAAGCTGAAGCTTTGAGAGAGGAAGTGACTTGAGCTTGTTCACTAAGGGGTAGAGCTGGGTCTGGAACCTACTCCCAAGTTCCACACTCCTTAGGGGCTGCTTCCTGTTCCCAGAGGCACCCTTAGACTCCCCAGAGCTCTGGATGAAGAAGGGCACCCATGGCCCCTCACCAGCTTCCAGATTCCACTTTTGTCCCTTCCGTCTGTCCCCCGAGCAGAAGCCTGAGAAGTGAGAAGCCTCCAGAACACAAAGTGCTCCACTGAGCTCCACTCACGTGTTTTAGATGGTGTGTGTCCAGCCCACCTCAGCCTCCTCTTGCCTGTCCTGACCACTGGCCTCCTTTGCTAAACTTCTCTGTCTCGGACTCTGGCCTTCTGGAGCCTGGTGAGCGCCCACCTGAGATTCCACTTCTTCAGGAACACCGCCTGAGACCTTGCAGCAACCTACGTTTGCTCACTAGAGCCCTCACCGGTCATAAATCACCTGACTTCATTTGCAGTGATCACTTCATAAATGTCCATTTCCCTACTGAATCCCAATTCTGTCTTGTGCAACTCCATATTCCCAGCCCCCAGTATAACACCAGGCACATGGTAGGTGCTTAAGAAGTAGTAGTCGATGACATGTATAGAACATAAAGGAGAAGTGTGCTGTCACCGGGCAAGGAGAGCAGTAGGAGCTGCACATAGGCAGTCATGCAAACTTAAACTGGACTGCACACTTTCACTCAATCACAATAAATAAATAAAATACTAAAAAAAAAAAAAAAAAAAGAAGAAGAAGTACTAGTCGAATGACCAGAGCAGGATTCTGGCCCTCTCTTAGCCCCCCAAGGTCACACAGTTAACATGTGACAGAACCACATGGTTGCCCCAAGCCTGCTGATTTATGGACAAATGGGGAATTTCCAGCGGCTCTTTCTTCCTCCATCCCAGCTATGTGGCCTTCAAATGCAGTCTAGTTCTGAGTTACAAGGTCTGACAATGAAGTCCATGAACTTAATTGTTCTAAGTACTACATACCTCATTGCTGACAATCACTTCAGTCGCCTTGGAAATACTCCCCTTGGGAAGCTATGTACTGATGCCAGTACCTAGTCTATCCTTCAAAGCAATTTTGGAACTCTTTCTGGAATGGCCATTGTGCACAGTGGCATGGTAGCAAGTTCACAAACTTAACCGCATAGTTGTCTGTGAGGAAGTTTTTAGCCAGTAAACAAAGTAACTGTATTGGAACACTGTCCCTACTCACCTGATCTGGCCCCCAGGGACTTTTTCTTTACCCGAAGATAAAGGAAATGTTGGAAGACATTTGATGGTATTCAGGACATCAAGGGTAATAGGACGACAGCTCTGATGGCCATTCCAGAAAGAGTGCACAAATTGCTTTGAAGGGTGGACTAGGCACTGGTGTTGGTGTGTAGCTTCCCAAAGGGAGGATTTCAAAGGTGACCGTAGTGATGTTCAGCAGTGAGGTATGTAGCACTTTTTCTAGAATGAGTTCACAAACTTAACTGGCAATGCTCAGATGTTCTCTGTTGTAATGTGTGTGTGTGGTGGTGGTGCAGCGGGGTGGCAGATGAATCTGTGGTTTTGTGGACCAAAACAAAAACATCCAGAAAGGGTAAAGGAGAAGAGACCCTGGGTACTACCAATAGCTAACATGTCCAGTTGTTCACTGGCAGGCTGCAGGTTCGAATCCCTTACAGGTGCCTGGTGACCTGCTTCTGACACATCAGCCACTGAAACCCCAATGGAACACGGCACTACCCTGACCCACAAGGAGTCAGGGTTAACTGGATGCAAGTAGTTTTTAAAGGGGCAGAAACAGGGTCGTGAATGCACCCTTGAGCCAAGGAAGCTGTGGAACAAAGACAAACCCCATCAGAGGGCTGGTCTTGTCAAACCAACAGCAAATTATAACCCTGCCAGGACACGAGGCTGTCCTCCCCAAATACAGATACGTGCAGGGTCTCCACACCGAGAGGCCGCTGTACTTCAGATTTATCACACGCTCCAGCCAAGATGCAGTGCCCAGATTCCAGAGCAAGATTTATTGCTTTGGCTGGTTTCTAAAGTGAAAGCGAGAAGAGGCAATTCTGGCAAAACCGCGGGCTGTTAATGGGGTGAGAATCATAGAAAATGGATCGTCTTCGAAACCCTGCTTCTGTATGCGCACAGGCCATCACAGAAAACCCTGGGGTTTCTGGAACACAAGATGATGGACCCCGTCTTCCCACACTGACCTGCTGAGTGACCTTGGCGAATTACTCTTATTCTTCGGATCTCTGTCTCTTGTCAGCATAAACAACGGCAATAATAACAACAAATAATAAAACACCAAAACCAGTCACCCTCAAGCCATTTTGACTCATGGTGACCCAATGTGTGTCAGAATAGAACTGTACTCCCTCCACAGAGTTTTCAGTGATTGATTTTTCAGAAGCAGATTGACAGGCCTTTCTTCTCAGACACCCACGTGGTCTCGAACAGCCAGCCTTTCAGTTAGCAGCCAAGCGTGTTAACCTCTACACAACCAGGAACAAGAGCTATAATTTATTGATCACTTATTGTACACCAGGCACTCTGCATGGGTCAGTTCATTGAATGCTCCCCACAACTTTCTGAGACAGCTACTCTACAAGTTACTATATTTATGCCCATTATATAGATGAGAAAACTCAGGCTCAGAGAAATGTCCTTTGTTGGTCAGTGGCAAAGCCAGAATGTTAACCAGAGCTGGAGCCAGGCATAGTCAGAATCCTTCAAAAGTTAGCTTTGTTTGTTCAGAAGAAAGTGACCAGATAAACTCAGACTCATCATTCCTGATCTCAAAACGGAGATTCCAACAAGGAAGCCCCAGCCACCTCCAACTCCCAGTCCTGGTGGTTTCTGCCTTTGGCTTTCTGAGATAGTGGCAGGAAAAACAGGCAATTTTATTTTGGTTTCTCTAGATGTTTGCTTTGGTGTTCTGGCAGGGTTAGCTTGTCCTGGGTAACAGGTGCCCTTCTCCCAGCAAGTACCAGAATTATTCTGGAGGCATAAGCCACAGGATGCTGGTAGGGTATGAATGAGGGGACACGAAAGCCATTCATGTAAGGTGTCACATATGGCTGAAGGAGTCTATAGAGACGGCTTTATGGGTTGAATTGTGTCCCTCAAGAAGACATGTTCAAGTCCTGACTCCCAGTACCTACAGTCAACACGATGTTATTTGGAAATAGGGTCTTTGAAGATATAATCTGCAAATACCAGGTCACACTGAAACAGGGTGGGCCCTAATCCAATAGGAATGGTGTCCTTATGAAGGAGACACAGAGGGAAGATGACCACATACAGACAGAGACTGGAAAGATGGTCCCACAAGCTAAGGGACACACGGGGCTTCAAAGGTTGTAACAGACAAGGAAGGATCCTCTCCTTGAGTCTTCAGAGATGGCAAGGCTCTACTGATAAGGAAATTCAGACTCCTAGTCTCTGGAATGCTGAAACAATAAATAAATGTCTGTTCTTATAAGACACACAATTTGTGGTACTTTGTTACAGCAGCTCTAGAAAACCGACACAGGTGAGGAAGACCCCAAACAGTGGGTCTTAATCAGGTGTGATCTCTCCCTTCCAGGGGATGTTTGGCGATGTCTAGAGATACTTCTAGTTGTCACAACTGGATGGCGCTACTGGCATCCAGTGGGTAGAGGCCAGGGATGCTGCTAAACCTCCCACAATGCACAAGGCAGCCCCCACAACAAAGGACTTTCTGGTCCAAAATGCAAGTGGCGCAAGGTGAAGAAACCCTGCTGCAGACGGGGCTGGGGGCATTTGACCCTAAGCACAGGAGAATTGTGGGATGGGGCACAGCACTCAGGTCTGTGTGGGCAAATGAAGCTATATACACTCAGGTTTTAGGCCCACACAGCGAGGAAGACAGTCCTGACAGTCAGAAGTGAGTTCCCTGTCCCCAAAACTGTTCCTTTGTAAACTGGTCACCTGATGGATTCTGTGGAGGGGAATCCCAGCCTGGAGCAGGGGGCTGGGCACAATGACCTTTAGCAGGCTATCCAAATCTGACACTGGATAATTCCAGTTGCAAATCATTAAAGTCTGGAAGGTAGCAAAGTTCCTCAGGAATTAGCAATGGAGTTGGAGGTTTCTTCTAGAACCTCATGTGGATTATCTCATTCAATCCTATGACATGGGCACAGTGATCATCTTCATTTCACAAAACAGGAAGACTCAAAGAGGTGCCATCCCTTGTCTGAGGTCTGAGTTGCTAAGTATGGTAGCCAGGATTCGAACTTGAGTCCTCCTGATTCCAGAGCTCATTAAGAAGATATTCTTCAAACTCAATCAATTTTCTCTTCTGCTTCGAGGATGGCCTCCAACTCAGGGGAGAGCTCCTACCCCCACTTGTCACTGATTTGATATAGAATCACTGGAAATTCGGACCCAAAATCTGAGACTTAGGTCAAGAGTTCAGCCTTCTCTCATGTTCAGAACACAAAAACATGTTAAGTAAGTTACCCACCCCCTGCTTATATATATATTTTAAAACAAAAACACTGTAATCAATAGTGAAAAGACACTGTCCCCAGCATACAGTTAAATTGATGTCCTTGGCCATTCAGTAAACACAGATGAAAGAAAACTCACTTTATTAATAAGCTCTCATGTTAATTAGCACAATTTATTGCTGCTGAGGCTGTCCCTGCCTTCTGCAAATGTTATGTATGTGGACAAAAAAACTTTTGTGCAAACCCACCACGAGACCACTGCATGACCAAGGCTGCCAAGCCCACCACAAAGAGCCAAGACAAGCACATGGTGCCAACAGAGAGGAACTGGATGTCGCTCTATAAATTTATGATGTAACTTGACCATTTCCCATTGACTGGGAAAGATCCAAATTTAAATGTCGGCCGCTTAGGCATATAAATACTCCTTTTTTGCCTCTTTGATGGAGTCTTCCCTAATTACTGCGAAGTACCACGGAAAAGTGGAAAAAGGTGTGTGTGGGGGTGGTGAGGTAGGGGGAAAGAAAATCTAAATGTTTAATATTCAATAAATGTTGTCAATTTTACATACAGAGGCAAATGGGTCTTTATTGAGGAATTGGTAAATTTCCTCCGAGAAAAGTAAGTGCATTTTAGCCTTCAAGGAGTCCCAGATGAATAGAAATGGAATGTGATTTGTGATAAAACTCAGCTGCTCTATAAAAGACGTTAAATAAATGTTGCTGTTTCACCAGGGATATACAAAATTGATTGCATTATAGACTGATTCTAAGATGCTGCATCCCTGTACGGCCCCCTCAGCTTCCGTGTGTGTGGGAGGCTCTTTCAGAGACAATTTAGGCTACCTTGCAACTCCTCTTCCTCAGCTGTAGCAGAATTTTCTGAAAATGGAATACCCTCTTCGTCCCTGTATTTTGTTTCACGTGGAAACACAGAAAGCTGCTGATGTTTGACCATTTTTAGCCTCCAAAAATAGCATTTTCACCTATTTCTACTTAACATTTGTGGACGGCTGGTCCTGCATTTTGGGAAGGGCGGCTGGAACCAGTCACAGGGAAATTTGGCTGCTGCCTGAGGTTCATGTAGAGGTGTCAGAATTCCCTCTGCCAGTGCACTAGAGGGCATCAAAGGCTTGTTTTTCCCTCAGCCCATCTGGTGAGCCTTTATGAGCTTCAGTCTTCCCCATCTGTAAAATGGATAAATACTACCTTTTGCTCAGGGTATTTAAAAATTGAAGAATGTAACAGATGTGACTGCAGCTGGTAAACTGCCAAGTGTTCACAGCCAGATAAATATTATAAGTTATTTATTGAAAGACCCCTAGTGGCACAGTGGTTCAAGTTCTCAATTGCAAACTGAAAGGTCAGTGGTTCAAAACCACCAAAGGCTCTCTGGAGAAAGATGGGGCAGTCTGCTGCTGTAAAGATGTACAGCCTGTGAGTTGGAATCAAGTCAATGGCAGTGGGTTTTTCTCTCTTTTTACACTGTGAAGGAGCCCTGGTGATGCAATGGTTAACTGTGCGGCCGCTAACACAAAGCCAGCAGTTTGAACCCACCCATGGCCACACTGGAGACAAGATCTGGTGATCTGCTCCTGTAAAGACTTCATCCTAGGAACTTCCAGAGGGTAGCTCTACTCTTCCTTCAGGGTCGGTGTGAGTAAGAATCCACTCTGCGGCACACAGAAACAGTAACAGTGATTTGTGGTGAGGAGTCCCTGTGGGGTGCACACAGTCTGTGGGGGTTGCAAAAGGTTGGAGGCTTGAGTCCCCCCTGAGGTGGTTGGGGAGAAAGGCCTGGTGATCTGCTTCTGAAAAACCCGCCATTGAAAATCCCATGGAGCACAGTTCTGCTCCGACACACTTCAGGTTGCTGCAAGTTGGGGTTGGCTTGAAGACAACGGTCCTATTTGTCGTGTGTCGAAGCAGGCAGGCTGCAAAGGGGCTGTATGAGGCAGTTACGACACACACAACTCCACCTTCGAGGAGCTGATAACTTCAGTGCTGACATGAGACCTGTTCAGTAAAGAAACCGGGTTTCAGGGACGGAGAGGTTTCAGAGCAGACCTGAATTAGTCAGAAAGCTTCCTAGAAACTCATGGGGGCAAGGTGCCTGGGCCCAAACATGTCCATGTGTCTCCATGCCTGCTGCCACCAGCCTGGCCCAGCCACTGCTGACTCCCTCCCGGATTCCTGCTGTAATCTCCTGATGGGGTTCCTTGGATGCGCACCATTCTCTTGCCACCCCATGTCCTCCCTGGCAGCCAGAGCTGGCATTTCAAAATACAAACTGGATGCTGACACATCTTTGCTTAAAACTTTCCTATGCATCCCATCCCATTTCAGATGAAATCCCAATCCCCAGCTCAGCCTATAAGGCCTGGGATTCAGGGTCCTGCCTGCTCCTCTTCCTCATCTCCTCCCATGCTCCCCCTTACTCACTCTGCTCCACCTCTCCTGGCCCTTTACTCTGGTCCTGCAAACTGCCAGCAACTTCTAGCCTCCAGTCCTTTGCACAGCAGTCCTTGATACGTGAATGCCTTCTTCTCCTGGCCCTGTGCCCAGTTTGGTGGTTCCCAAAGTGTGGCCCTTAGATTGGCAGCATTAGAATCAATCACTTTGGGAAGAGGCCCACCCTTCCTACCTGCTGAGTCAGACCAGCTCTGGGAGTGGGGTCCAGCAATCTGTGTTTTGGAGAGTTTTCCATGTGATGTTGGCCCAAGTCTGAGAACCATGGTCTAGCCTAGTGCTACCCCTTTGTCAAGCTTCAGTTTAGACACTGCCTCCTCAAGACCAGCACCTCAACCTAAGGTGAGGCTCTGCTCCCCAGCATCTTCTCTTTATTTCTATGAAGGACTATCACAACTGTAATGTAACATTTAATTGTCTCACATCTGTATCTCTGACCTACATGAGAGCTCTTAGCTGCATCAGGGCAGACCCCTGTGCCCCCAGCACCTAATCATATCTGAAGGGAGGCGGGGGTGGCCATCCCTGCTGAATGAGCAACTGAATGAATGGAAAAGTGCAGCAAGCTCTGGAAGACCAAAGAGGATCACGAAGAAAAGGCCCCCAAGAATACTGTTCTCCATCCACCAGTCCACAGAGTATCCCTATCACCGTCGGACTTCTACGCATCATCCCAGCCAATCAGGCACCAGCAGAAGGACAATCTCATCCCATGTTCGAACAGCTCCACGACTAAGCCCAAACATTCCCTATGAAGAACAGGAAACCTCTCTTCTTTCCTAACAGCAACTGGCTGTGCACAAAGCCTCCAAATAAAACCCTGGAGTCCAGAGATAACGCAAGCAAGAAATCTGCCTGTCAGCTCCCGAGATTCTGGTCTTGGCTCACCCAGATCTTCTGGCTAAGCCCTGTTCTAAGCCCTGTTCCTCTGTTCTAAGCCCTGAGTTTAGTGGGAGTTTTGTGATGCTCTGTGGAAGTTTGTTTTGCTCTTCTTGAAGCTAAAAAGCTCAAAGGGAAATCATTTCTCTTTCTATAACTTGAAGCAATTATAGTCTCTTAAACTGGGCACCTGGCTCACTGCTGCTCTTCTTACTTATGTTTGCCAGACATTATCAGTTCTGGGAAGATCAATTATTACTGAAAAGTCGAGGATCGCTTACCGGTTATTTGCATTGATTTGGTTGACAAGACACAGGTTCTTTTTGGACCATGGATGTCTGTGGAGGAGGCAGGGAAGAGAAAAATGTACAACAGCGGGCGTTCTGGAGGAACTGCAGTGAACCCTCAGCTTTGCCCTGGATGGGGATACCGAGGTCACCACCTGGAACTATTTCCATACAGTCAAATAGCAGCTGGCGTCGGCCGGCACCAAAAGCAACCAGGATGATATAATTGGCCTGTTACCGTATCATCTGTAATCGATAGGATCCGGAGTTTTCCACAGCTTGCATGGCCCAAATCTCTCTGGCAGCCAGGAACCAGCGGGTTGTTAAAAGGCCCGATAGTTCTGCCTTGCTAATGGGTGGCTTGTTCCCTCAACCCTGCTGGTTTTTTAAATAAACCTAAATTCCAATAATTGTTTAATGTTTATTTTTATTTAGTTCTGGTTCAGATGCTCTGCATCTCTCTGACAGAAATTGATATCTGGCTCATGGTGAGCTTTATTAAAACACACACACACTCCTGCACACACGAGCCACATTGCCCATTGGAGAGGCTTTATTTGGCCTGGCCGAGGCATGAACATGTATATGGAGTGGGAGACAGAAAAAGGGTGGGTGTGCCGACCTCTGCTTTCTGCCCAGCCCTGGCCCCTGCCCCAGGAAGCAGAAAGGGGCACAGCTATTTTTCCACTTGGGAGTCTTGTTCTTCGCTCAGGCAGTAGACAAAGGTGACACCTGGTTTCTAAATCCTAGCAGCACTGCTGTGAATACCTCTTCAGTGTCACCTGGGCCACGTGCTGGATCAACTCTCATTAGAGAGGGCAGTCGTGCTTTCCCTTCCTTAGTCTCATGTGTGTTCATAATAAACGGGTGGCCATGCTTTGGAGACCCACAAAACCACCTGCCACCTGTGCACAGCAAGGACGCCGGATTGAGGTATCCTAGTACACAATGGAAACCAGGAAAGAAAACGTTTCCCGGCTCCTTGCACCAGGCCAGAGACCCACCCCCATTCTCTGCTGAGGAGCCTCACTTGGAAAAACCAAGGGTGACTTTAAGCATTAAGGTGAGGTGTTTGTTCTTTGCAGTTCACCTGTATTGTGCATTTACAGCCTGCAGGACATCACATTAAGCTGTTTTGTGCACAAAATCCCTGCAAGCTGCTGCTATGAAAACTGGGCTGGGCCCAGACCAAACTCAAGACTGTCCCTCCCATCAGTCTACCTTCCTGGGGCCGCTCCAACCTCCTCTCTCCTTTACGCCTAAGTCAAGTCAAGTCACTGACTGCTGTCAAGTCAACTTTGGAGTATCGCCAGAATCCATTCCTTCCTTCTGATACCCTCACCATCACCCTGGGTCACAGCATCCCTGAGTGGCACTACAGTTAGGTGCTCGGCTGCTAACTGAAAGATTGGTGGTTCGACTCCACCTACAGGTAGTTCAGAAGGAAAGCCTGGAGATCTACCTAAAACCCTACAGAGCACGTTCTTCTCAGAAACACACGAGGTCACCGTGAGTCAGAAGCAGCTTGATGGCAACTGGTTTTGCTCTTGTTCTTCTTCTAACCCTGGTTCAGATCCCATGAAGCTTCACCAGGGTGACCATATGACTCTCTTGCTGGACTCTGCCTGTCTCTTCTCCTCTTCCAACATGCCTCCCAGACATCAACCACGGACACTCTAACTCCCGACACTGGCCTAAGCATGTCCCTCCTTGCTTGAGATCCCTTCCTGCCCCTATGACTCATGTGTCATTTACCCCACTGCCACTCCTGTCCTCACTTCCCTCAGCCTCAACCATGGCTTCACGTTCCTCTGCTGTGAGCACAGGCCAGAGGTCAATGACCCAGCCACTGGGAGGGACTGTCTACTATTTTTATTTTTTCAATGCATCAAAAATAAGAGGAAATGATATTAAACTTCCTCTTCTCTTTGGCGACAAGGAAGACTGGAATCACTAAGAACTTTTTGCAGTGGGTAGAGAGGTATTCTGAAAGGATGCCAATTCTTGTCACCAGAAAACCCAAGTTCACATCTGGCCTCAGCTGCTGCGTGTCTTGGACAAGCCACCTCAGCCCTGTCTTCCTGAATGTGACAATCCATCACAAGTAACAGTTCTGAGTTGACTCTAATTCATGGTAAGCCCACACGCATGACAGTAGAACTGTGCTCCCCGTAGTGTTCGGTGGCTGACTTTTCAGAATGGACGGGTAGGCCTTCCTTCCTGGGCACCCCTGAGTGGACTCCACCACCAACCTTTCCATCAACAGCCGACTGCTAACTGTTTGCACCACCTGGGGACTTCAACCATCACGTTACTGACGACCTCACCTCAGGCCCCGTGCGCAGGGGCAGTCCCTCACCACTGCTGGGCACTGTTATGGTCGGCACCCCCTTTCTTGGAGGTGCATACCTCAAGTTCTACCCTCTCAACGCTCCTCACATCAAGGTATTCAAGGACCACCCCCCGGCACCTGGAATTCAGTCCATCTACAGCCAGTCATCCAGTCTCCAGCAGGCCCCCTCTTCTCCTCACAGGCCATTCTGGGCCACCCCTGTGGCCTCAGGACCATGCTGTCTGTCACCAGCAGCACTGGAGGAAGCAGCTTTCTGTGCATAAGCCCCACGCTAGTCGTTGTCCTGATACACATGGCACGTACTCAGCGCCTGTTATCAGCCAGTGAGTAAATAATATTCTGTTCTAAATCTGAAAGTGCTATTAGACACCAGGGGGGGACTAACGAGGGCTTTAAGACCCCTTTAATCACGTATTAACGTGATGCAAAGCTTCCTTTTGACAAAAAACAAAAGCGGAAAAGAGAGAGACCTCTGTCCTCTGGTCTGGGGAGCAGCCAGACCAGTGAGGCGGGTCTGGAAGAAAATCCCCAAACTGCCTGTCTTTGAGTTTAACGGGTGCTGTTGTACCTGCCCTTCCTCTTCTGGGGTGTAGTAGGGAAAAGGGGTGGGAGTCTGGGTGTGGGATGGGGCCTTAACTCACTGAGGATTATAGCAAGGATTCCTGCCATTTTGTCCCTTGCTCAGCATTCCAGAAAAGTTTAAGAACCCAACCCAAATTTCTCCCCCTCATCCATCATGTCTTATTAGCAACTTAGCTATGTATTAGCCACTTCCCATCGAATCACATTAATATTTGTTTTCCCTAATACAATGCAAGAGTCTTCTCAGATTAGCAACTTTCTCATCACATTAGTGGAAGCAACTGCTAATACAATACTAATATGACATTGTCTGATGGAAAACTGCTAACACAATCCAACTTTCCTCTCATATTGGTATGGCACATTGGTCTGTTTTTAAGTAATGCCAGGGAACACTGGAACAATCTGTGCCTAGTCAGCGCCACTGGGTCAGGTTGAGTATGGATGAAGCTTTGATGTCGTAGGAGGTCTCTCTTGGAAGAAACCAACTTTCCCCCAATCTGAGAGCAGCAAAGCTGAGAGCAGCCCATGAGATGCAAGTTCACACAGCTAAGGGGGGAAAGGTCTCCTGCTTCCAAAAAACACTTGTAAAGAACATTCCAGCTCGTCTCCTAAACCTCCAACTAGTCTTGGAAATTGTGGCAGAAGGTGAGCAGGCAGCATGAGGGAGGCCGGCAGAGCGGAACCTGTTCCCTTCTGTAACTCACTTTGCAGCACAAACTCTACAGGTGTGACAAGGATGTGATGGTGTTGCCACGGTTACTTCATCCTGGATGTCTGGACTCAGCAGAGTCAGGGGGCTGGGAGAAGCCCCTACACTGTGGTTGTCCCACTGACAAGGCCACGGGGGTGGGGGACTCAGTGGGCTGCACATTCTCACTGAGGGGCTTCAGAAAAACCTCACTCAAGCCAAGCTGGGCTTTGGTCTGGTCTGGGTTCACCCTCCACGTCTGCCATGTCCTAGCTGGGAGCTCCTGCACATGTCATTTCATCTCTCCAGGCCTCAGTGTCCTCCTCTGTAAAATGAGGATGAAATAGGGCCTACCTAGAGGGTTGCCACGAGGATTGCACGAGATGCGATGCTGGTAGCTGCCCCTGAGTGGACTCTGACTCGTGGCAACCTTACAAAACAACACAACGAAACGCTGCCTGGTCCTGTGCCATCTTCATGGTCACTGGTGTGCTGCGTCCGCTGTTGTGGCCCTGGTGTTAAGGCATCCCACTGCGGGTCTCCTTCATTTTCACCGGCCCCTACTTTACCAGACATAATGTGCTTTTCTAGTGACTGGTCTTTTCTAATGATGTGTCCATAGAAAATGAGTCAGTTTTGCCAGCCTTGCTTATAGACTAGGCAGAAAGTCCAGGCAAATCTATTTCCAAAAATTAGCCACAGGAAACCTCATGGATCACAAGAGAATATTCAATGAAAGAGAAATTTAAAAAGGAGAAACAAAACAAAAGCCCCTGACACATGACAAGTCTGCCCTAAGGCACAGCAGTAACGACTGCAAACTCTAAGTCAGCCAGGCTTCTCTTCGCCCAGGGGTGGCCAGCTCTCCGGGCCTTTTCAAGTTTATCCACAATTTTTGAGTGAGTTCTGGGACAGGCATTATGGAAAAATAAAAAGGTGAGTATAGCATAGTCCCTCCCCTCAGGAAGCACACCATCTACTTAAGGAGACCAGATACAGAACCAAGAGGTAGAGGTCATATCATAAGAGGACCTGAGGCCAAACTAAGGCGTTTGACATTTATCTCGAGGCAAATCAGGAGCTGCGGAAGCAAAAGCCCCCCAAGTATTAGTACAGCTGAGGGAACAAAGGGCTGTGGTGTGGGGAGCCATTGCTTTCTTGCTGCCAAACCACCCATTGTCTTTTTGGCTTCGTAAGGTGCAGCAGAAAGAGAGGCCACGGGGCAGTAAGACATGGACACAGGCAGAGGCAGGGAGAGCAGGGAGCAAGTCGAGGGCACGGCTGCTCCATGACAGTGCTCGAGTTCTCTGCCAGCCAGCCTGAGAGCCTGGCACAGCCCCTGCCCACCGCACCACACTCCAATGCAAACCATCCCAGGCAAGGATGCCGAATAATCCCCGCTGCCTCCAAACGGCATGCCACGTGGCAGCCAAAGCCGGCTGCCAAGAGGCAAATGGCCAAGACTCACTTCCAACAGAGACATCCTCTCGCCAACCAGAACACACTGGCGCACGTCGCAGAAAATCAGACTGTTGCTGTCCAACTAACAGATGATGCCGAAGAACTTCTCTGTCCTGCCCATTGCCCTCTTTGAATCCTCCTAGGAATGAGAGGCACTCACATTCCAAGGATCCCAGCACCAGCTCTCTCCACGTTTAACCTCCATGAATACCCTTGATAAGCGCACAGGCTCTGGAGTCAAAATGTGTGGGTTCAAAGTCTGGCTTCTCCACTGAGGAGCTGTTTTACCTGGGGAAAGTTACTGGACCTCTCTGAGAACCGGTCTGCATCCATACAGAGACAATAACTGTTTCTACTTCTTAGAGGTATTAGGAAAGAATTAAATCACAGCATGTACGAAAAGTGCCTTTATAGTGCCTACTATTTACAGTGTGTTCAGAAAATGTTCATTTTAGGTATTACCGTCTACCACACGTCGTCTGTTCAAGACTCAGCTAACTGACAATATCACCTCTCCAGAATGGGGCAGTGAGCTCCCAGAAAAGGCTTCTTTCTAAGCAGTAAAAGTAAAGGCTCCAACTTCAACACATTGAAAGCCCAATCACAAAAACATGTAACATTAGTAATGTTATAGTAACATAGTAAGAAGCCCTGGTGGCACACACAGGTAAGTGCTCAGCTGCAGACCAAAAGGTAGGTAGGTAGCTCAAACCCACCAGCCACCCCACGGAAGAAAGGCCTGGCAACCTGCTCCCGTAAAAATCATAACCATGAAAACCCTACATGGCAGTTCTCCCTCTCATGGGGTCACTATGAGTTAGAATCAATGGGACAGTACCTAACAACAATGATGTAACATAATGCAACATAATACAACATAACGTAATAAAAGGCAGTAATTAGTAGCAAGCAACACCAAACACTGGGCAATTTTGAAACACGTTATGCCATGTAATCAGAAGTGCTGGTAGATGTCTAATAACCAGCTCTCTGTAGAAGAGCAAGTTCTGATCCGTAACACTTCTACAGTGTTAAGGACCCCTACCATGGTCAGTTTCAGGCTCCCAAAGTGACACGATGAACCTGAAGTTGGGAAGAGACTCCAATACTTGGTTCTCAAGTCACTCCTGCATTAACCCTCCCCGTATCCCTAGGAAGCCAGTCCTATTTTCATATAAACAATGACTGCACGGCTCAGAGACACACATTCCTTGCCCAGGGTCACACAACGATCAAGTGCAACAGTTCCAGGACTCAAATCGAGGCCTGCATGGATTTCAATGCTCACACTTTCCCCCTTGGCTCACGGGCCCCCTGTTAGAACACTGACCTTGGCGGAGATGAAGTGACACTGTGTGCGGTTCCCCCAAATCTTGCGTCTCTTGCACTCACTTCTGCTTGGTCTTTGTCTGGAGGTCACTTCCCCAGTGAGGTCACCCTGGTGTTGGCTCTACAGACTCATCCTACCAATGACCCTACCATGTCTCTCCATTACTTTCCCACTTCTCTTTTCCTGGACTGCAGAAGGCCACACCTCCTCCTCATCCCAGGCAGGTGGACACGACATGTTTTCCTAAAAAACAGGGAAGGGATCCACATTCTCTACATACTCTCTTCCATAAAAAGCCCCATATGACCCGGGGCCCGGAGGGCTAGCATCTCCACCTCTGCCCCAGCCCCAAGCTTCTCACTTTAATGGTCCAGGGATCACCCTCAGGCCTTGTTAATAGCAGGTTCTGGGGTGAGGCTGGGGCTGTACTTCCAACAAGTTCCAGGTGATGCTGTGTGTGCAGATCATACTTTAAGTAGCAAGGATCTAAATCTCTAACACTGGAACCCCTAAGGTCCTTCCAGGTCTCGAGGTTTTATAAATCCCCTAAGTAACTGCGGGTGAGCCCTAACCACAATTCCTCCTTGGAGGTTGCTCCAATCTGTGTGGCTCCCTTAAGCTCAGGTTCAGTTATTGTCTTTTGTTTGTTCCCACACTTACTCAGTAAACACTGAGTGCTCACTGAGTAGTAGGCCTGGGCTGGTGCTGGGAATACAGAAAGGACAGCCCCTGCCTTAGGGAGCTGATGGTCCCCTTCATCCAGCAGGAAAATCCCTTGAGAGTCCGTGACTTCCATTGCCAGGGAGAAATAAAAGCGAGGAGTCCTGCATGGTAAACATGGTGAATGAACTTGGCTGCTACTTGAAAGGTTATTCAAGTTCATCCAGAGATACCTTGAAAGAATGACCTGGCAATTTACTTCCAAAAAAAGTCAGCTACTGAAAATGCTATGGAGCACAGTTCCATTCTGACACACATGGGGTCACTGTGAGTCTGAGTTGACTTCACGGCAGCTGGGTTTTTTTAACAATAGCTAACACTTATGTCGTGTTACTGTGTGCTTTACAAATATTAACCCATTTAATCCTCTTAACCCACAGCAGGCACAATTATCAACCTCATTTTTTCATGGAAATAAAGTCATTTAATCAAAGCTATCCAACCTTAAAGAGGAGAAACTGTTTCAGTTCCCACTGGAAAAGAAGGTAACAACACGTGGTTATGCACCCAAGACTAAGGGCTGTGCTTTTGGGCAGAGCAGCATGAACTTGGCTCCTGGTGGTGGAGGTGATGGGTAGATGAGACCAGGAGATACAGGCAGGCAAGTGGTTGCACCTGGCTGGAGGCAGAGGGACCCAACCCAAAAGCCAAACTCTTTGCTGTTGAGTCAATCCAACCCACAGTGATTCTACAGGACAGAGCAGAACAATACTGTAGGGTTTTTAAGGAGTGACTAGTGGGTCTGAACTCCCAACCTTTCGTCAGCAGCCTGAGTTCTTAACCACTGTGACACCAGGGTTCCATGTGCACAGGGCCAGACCTGTGTTATTCAAGATGCTTTCGGTTGTAAGCAACAGAATCCCAGCTCAAAGTGGCTTAAGCATAAAAGGAAAATTGTTACTTATATGGCTGAACAGTGCAAGGGTAGCTTCAGGCATGGCTGGATCCAGCAACATATGCTAGCAAGGTTTGGTTCAACTTCCCTCTGCACTACTCTCTTCTTCTCCCAGCATGACTAGCCAGTAATCTTGGGAGAACAGTTGCTAACAGCCCTAAGGTCATATCCTCCAAGAAAAAGGCCTCTTCTACCCACATGCTCATATGCAAATGTCTTAGTTACCTAGTGCTGCTGCAACAAAAATACCACGAGTGGATGGCTTTAACAAAGAAATCTATTCTCACACAGTCTAGAAGCCTAGAAGTCCAAATTTAGGACACCGGATCCAGAGGAAGCTTACTCTATCTGTCGTGTCTGTCATCAATCTTCCCCTGGCCTGGGAGCTTCTCAGCACGGGGACCCTGAGTCCAAAGATGTGCTCCCTTCCTGGTTATTCATTCTTGGTGGCATGGGGTGTCTTGTCTTCTGCTTGAGTCTCTCTTTTATATCTCAGAGACATTGACTCAAAATACAACTTAATCTTGTAGATTGAGTCCTGCCTCATTAATATCACAGAGGTAAGATTTACAGCACAAAGGAAAATCACAACAGGTGACAGAATGCTGGAGAATCAATGACACAGTACTAGGAATCAGGACCTAGCCAAGTTCACACACATTTTGGGGGGACGCAATTCAATCCACAACAATAAGTCACAGGGAAGTTTTATTGGAACATAACCATCACTTCATTTACTGCCCATGGCCGATCTCCTCCCACAGCAGAGTTGAGTAGTCACAAGAGAGACCAAGTGGCCCATAAATAATAAAATATTGACTGTCTGGCCCTTTACAGAAAAAGTCTGCCAACCCCAATTTGGACAACAATAACGGCAATAGTAACACTTAGCTGACATACACCGGGTACATACTGTATACCAGATACAGTTCTAAGCACCTAGGTGCTTCTTACAGCAATCCTATGAGGTGGGGACACTGAGGCATAAAGAGGTTAACAGAATCTATGCTGAAGTTCATGTGGCCAATAGGCAACAGAGCTGGGATTCAAATTCAGCAGCTGGATCCCAAATTCCATGCTTGTAACAGCTCTGCTAATCAAACACTGATCCTTTGCAAGCTTTTGCAGATAGTTTTCTAAATCTGGCTGTGATCTTTCACACACACACACATGCATGCATACGTGCGAGCACACATGCATGTGTACCCACACACTTGCCAAAGCAAGTCATGAATCCCACACTGCATGCTCTCTGCTCAAGAGCTGAACATTCACTGCTTCACTAATGTTCTTACACACCAACTTGTCCCAAAGAGCCACTGCATTCTTCTGGTGGACAGGGTGAATGGAATCTCCATGAGCTGGCCAGGCTGCAAGAGCTTAACCCCCGGGCTCCAGCCATAAACCTGCCTCTCCTGCAATGAGATCTCACAAGTCTGGAACCTCTGATGTTTCTTGTTAGTTTACACAGCCTTGCCTGGGGGTAGTCCAGGGGAGTGAGTCCTACCTCCTACCCTTGGTGGGTCACTGGAACACTTGGGGCTGTGGGGGACAGAGAGCATGACTGTGAGTGAAAAGAGGCAGCCAGGAGCATCTCCCACAGCAGAGTGCAGGGCTTCCAAAGGCCTGGTTCAAATCTTGCTGCTACCACTAACCAGCAATACGGCTCTAAGCAAGGCATTTTCTTCTCTCTCTGGGCCTCAGTTTCCCCATTGGTAAAATGGAGCAACAGCAATGCTCTCACTGAAGAATAGCTGTAACTGTAAGAAGTGATGTGTAACAAGCTCTCAGCACAGAGGTTTTGCAGTTGGACTCACTTGCATTCAAATACTGTGTAAACTATATTGCTTAGGTGACCACTTCTTGGCATAGCCTCTGCTTCCTCATCTGTCAAATGGGAACATTGTAGCACTCATCTCTTGGGCTTGTTGTGAGAGTGAACTAAGCCAATGTGTAGTCAAGGGGGCCAGGGCAGTGGCTGAAGTGCTCAACAATGTCACCTTTTAGGGTTATCATCAATCAGGGTACATAAAAAATTATTATTTCGGCGATGAAACGTGCTCCTGCTTTTCTATGCGAAGGGTGACACAGATCAGCCTCTGGGAGGCTGGTCCCAGTCCCTGGATAACCCAGTCTTCCAGGACCTTGATGCTGTGAGAGCCAACCTCACCAAGATGCTTTTCCCACGCAGCTCTGTGCATGAGGTGGGCTGCCATGGTTCTGGCTTGCTTTCTGCATGTTCCCCTGATGCACTGTCCTTCTAACAGCTTTCTCCCATCAGTGCGTGCCAGGCTGGGCTGAGATGACTAGGGGTTAGGGAGGGTGGTCAGAGAGATACAGGGGTTTCCCTTAAACACCTCCTGGTGACTAAAGCTCTGGCCAAGGGCCACTGGGGGTCACACAGGGCCCCGGCCCCCTGAGCCCTGGAAAGGTTTCCTTCAGCTCCCTGGACAAAGCTGATTCCTCTGAGGGTCTTGGCCCCATCTTGCCCCCAGCACACAGGTCTCTAACCTCCAGCCTACATACCCACTGAACACTCAATGTCCCTCCTGGGAGGCCACTGGCATCTCAGATTTCCCAGGCCAAAACAAGACTCTGGCTTCCTGCCTCCCACCTGCTCCCACTATTCCTCCCATTAGTCTCCGCCCCCACTCCAAGACATAGCTTCCCCTAGAACTCAGGTCAGAGCCTGGTGGCAGGCCTCTTCATTTACTCCACTCACCTGGTAAACTACTCACAGTGAGGCGTCAGATCCACTTCCAAGGTCAAGACAAAACCCAGCCTCTGACACTACCTAGTCTCCTCAGCTTGCATCCCTATGGCACTGTTCTGAAGGCATCCCCTGGAAATGTCTTCAGACTGGATCACTGTCCTATATAACCCCTGCATCAGCTCCTAGCTGCCCAGGTCCTTTATAAGGCTAAGGAGGCCACTCTGTTCCCTATCCAAACCTCCTGCCCACCATACTCCAATGACACTGCCTCCCCAATCTCAGAGCAACCCATCCTGACACACGCCACAAGCACATGCACATGCATACACATGCAAAGATGTACCCACAGAGATTTACACACACGTGCACCACAGTACAGACACACGTATAAAAAAGCACCCACCCACAAACATTCCATATTACAGACACAAGATACACAGAGATAAAAGTGCACATGCCCATGCGATACTACACACATAGATCCCCACACATACCCAGACACTCACAGACACAAAAATGCACACACCCAGACATGACCTATCTCACACACATACACACTTGACACACACACGCGCGTGCACACGCACACACGCCAATAAAGACACACCTCCCTCTCGCACATACACAGACACATACAAGCTGACTGCAGACATACACCTTATACAGGCACACACTCACACAGCTGGTAGAGACACACACCTCACAGGCACACACACAAGGCAATGCAGACACACACTTCACATGCACTCATACATACAAACCAACGCAGACATATTCTACCCACACTCACACACACAAGCGAATGCAGAAACGCACCTCACTCAGATACACACACAGTCAGTGCAGGCATTACACCTCACATGCAGACACAAACAAGTCAAGGTAGGCACACTGTTCTCACACACACACTCACATGCACACATGCACAGCCAAAGCAGACACCACACCTCAAAAGCAGTCATACACTCATATACACACATGGTAGTGCAGATACATACTTCATACGCACATTCACACACAAGGCCATGGAGACACACACACACAAGCCAATGCAGACACACACCTCATACACACACAGACACTCACATACACACACAGCAAATGCAGACACACACTTCACAGCCAGACACAGGCATCTCTTTTTATCACCGCTTCCCTACCCTGCTGCTCTCTGCCACGGACACTGCTTATTTGCCTCTTTCATGACTTGTGACTTTTAGTCTATTTGTTTACGTGTTGACTGCCTTCCCCCCACTAGACCACCCGTGGCAGGAGGCCTGTCTACTGCTATGTCCCTAGCACTCAGCACAGAGTAGGCACTCATTAAGTATCAAAGAAAGAAAGCAATAATCCCTTTCCTACTATAAAGAGGGAGTGTCACTTGCATGCTTGTATGCGTGTTAAAATGTCCTGAAAGAACAGATAGGAAACAGCTGTGGGTGGGGCTGGATGCTCAGAAGTTTAGGAGATGGACTGTTCATTTTACACTCATCTTTAACATCTAAATGCTTAAAGATTACATGGCTACTGTTTACAGAATAATGCATCTTTAAAAATTAATATTTTTAAATGGCCTGCCCCAATGATTCTCCAAAACTGGCCCAACATCAGTCCCCTTGGGAAGTGTTTCCAGAGGCCTGGCCGGAAAACCCCAGTTGGGCTCCAACACAGGTATATTGTCAACACCTTCCCCAGGGTGTCAGGGCTGGGCGAGGGGGGCCATACATCAAGTGGGCATGAGACGGGGGTCTGCGTGTGGCGTCTTCCCAGGTTCTGGGAAGCCCAGACTCACCAGAGACTCACGCCTGTGCCCCTCTCTCAGTGGCCAGCCTGTTCTGCTTGCCAAGGAAGGAAATTAAGCTTGTCTGGGGCTGAATGCCATCCCTGAAGCCACAATGTTGGCTCTGGAACCAAGAGGGCAGGAATTGTGATTCAGAGACCATTTTTTCTCGATTCTTCCAAGGAACAAATGCTAATTTGACTGGCCCCTGATCGCAAAGGTGATCCTTGTATATCTACCCCTTTTTAAACAGAAAGGCTTGCATTACATGTACAGCCCTGTCCAATGTCATAATCTCACAGAACTTCATTACACTCAAGGGCTTAAAAAAGCAAAACAAAACAAAACTAAAAACCTATAATAAGATTCACAAGTTCCTTCAGCCAGTTGTCTTCTCACACTCCTGATGCTGACATGTCCGGCTTCCAACACGTTCTTTTCCTCTCAAAGTCCGATTCCCTTCCCAACAGCAGGCTAGTCTTTTCCCACTGCCCCATCCCATGACAACAAACATACTTTCCCCAATTATTGGACTGCAGCCAATCTTAGAGGAGACAGACCTTCATAAGAAAAATCAAACAAACCAAAAACCAACGGTGTTTCCAGCTAGTGATCTGCTATATTAAGCACCCCCCTCACCACGGCTCTATTATCCCTCCTATTTGTGAAGCAGGGAGAAGATGGGAAAGAGATTGTCTCTCTGATCCTCTGCTTTTACCTGACGTAATTGAAAACTGGTTTTCTATTACCTATGCTATTGATGGTCTCCTGTCCTACCAACCCTTCAAGCCTTCCTGTGTGTGTCCCTGTGGAATCATGTCAGTCCTCTGTGCATCTCTGCAGGGATTGGCCTAATTTCTACATTTTCCAGGGGGGTCTCACTTGCCTTTCTGGTCCTTAGGTAGTCTCAGGTTGAGGCAACATGGCATCTCACCCCTTATGCAGGTGAACCTCTTTCTTTAATGTCTAGATGAAGAGCTGAATCTTCACTTTTAAGTGTACCTCCTGGAATATGGATAGCTGTTGCCAAAGCCACAAGACGCCATCCCTGAGTGACCCTCTACTCTGCTCAACTCCCTCCCATCAGCCAAAAATGGAACACAAGGCAGAGATGGCAAATATGTAGCATGCACATAGCCAGTTAACTCCCACACCTGTAGCAGACATTACTAACGGATTGCCCACTCCTCCCCTACAATCCAATCCTTCAGCAAATTTATCAACTGGACCTCTAAAGTAGGGCCCGATCAAGTATCATCCATCCTCTGCCATTTTGCTCAAATGCGTGCAATAACCTCGAATTTGATCTTCCAGCTTCCCCCCTGCCTCCATCAATTCTCCACATACCACCTGGAGTGATCTTTCTAAAGTTTTAATCTTTTAAAAGCATGAACAAGACCCTAGCACTCGCCTATTGAAAATCCTCCAGTGGCCTCCCACTGCAATTAGAACAGGACCTGAACTCCGTCCCATGGCTTACGAGCCCTGCAGGGAGCGGGCCTTACTGATGTCTGCTCTCTTGGGCCTCTTCCTCTCCAAACTGCAATGTGAATTTCTTTACGGAGGAATTCTGGCTGCCCAGTTCATGGCAGAGTCCCCAGTGCCTAGAACAAAGCCAGACTCAGAGCAGGTGCTCCAAAATATTTACAGTTTGAATGGACTCTCTTTTCTGATCCAGAGCGTGATTTAAGACTCCTTCTCAGCATGGCACTCCAGCAAACTATCACTGAACTCTCAGTGTTGCCACATATGCTCAACCAACTTCCACATCTTCTAATATTGGGTGGTTCTATCCATCTCCAACTATTTTAGAAAGAGGTAGTGTACAAACAAATGCATTTTGGCTCCCTTGGGCATTTTTTTTCTTTCGTTATAGAAAACAATTTAATCCTTTATTCCTTATAGTGGAGAAGGGTCTGGGGAGGTTGAGCTTTGGGCCTGACAGGGCTAACAGGGTCTTTCAGCTTTGTGTATTGGTTGCAGGGACCTAGGGGAATCGACGAGGAACTTCATCCACGTTTGGACCAGCACATCCACGAAGCTGTCACTGCAGAGAAAGATGTTCAGGAAAGTCAGGCCATGGACTGCTGCCCTTTACAAGTAATCAAGTCACCATGATGGATAAAACCAAAACCAAACCCACTGACGTCACGTCAATTATGACTCAGAGTGACCCTTTAGGACAAAGTAGAACTGCCACAAAGAGTTTTCAAAGGAGTTAGCAGTCACAGCACTTATCCACTACACCACCAGGGATAGGAGTCACCAAAGCTAAACCAAACACACTGCCGTCACGCTGACTCTGACTCACAGTAACCCTATAGGGCACAGTAGAACTGCTCCATACGGTTTCCAAGGAGTGCGTGGTAGATCTGAACTGCTGACCTGTTGGTTAGGAGCCATTAGCTGTTAACCACTACACCAGCAGGGTTCCCAAGCACAGGAGTAGGTTCTAGAAAATCTCAACTTCTGGAAAGCCCAGGAGTCTCAGATCTGGAGGAACCATTGTGAGATAGAGAAGAAATATTTCAAAACTGGGAGTGCAGAGGAGACTGGTTTCTGGGTTTACTAACTGGTTTCTCTTTCCAGCAACATCTTGGAGCGAAAGATGAAATTTCCTGGTGTTCCTGCCAGACTTCTTGGGGAATGGGGATGAGGACAAGAGGAAAAGGGGCTGGAGGAAGATGAGGGCAATTAGTGCTATTAATTACATCTCAACCACAGCCTATGTTTCTGCCCTGGGATTAAGGCAACATTCATTTGAAATGACTATTAAGGTCTTAAATGCAGTGCTTCACAAATCAGGGCAGTGGAATGAAAATTCTTTCTCTGTAGGGACCAGGAGGCAGAGAGGAGAGAACTGTCTATTGGGTTTGCTGCAACCCACCTAGAAAAGCCAGGCTTGTAAACTGGGGTGAAGGGTGGCTCGCTTATTATTGTTGCTTTTTTTTTCTTTCTTCTTTCAAAACGCTTTCAGGCGGGGACGTGTTCCAAATGTATAATCTAATGTGGTATAAAAATCACTAATGTGATTATACTTTTATATCATATTAGAGAAAATGAATACTAATTCAATATCAAACGCTAATTTGGAAGAACCACAAATTGCTGAGAGGCTGCAAAAGATTTGCTGGGCTGAACGTTCTGGATGGTGCCCAAGAGAACGTGCAATGGTGTTTTCAGGAGTTGGAGCATGGGGCCTGGTGAATTGGTGGCCAGGGATGCTGGGGTCTGCCAGAGGTCCGCCATACCCTCTGTGGCCAATAGATGCTAGGGTGGTTTCCCCAGGAACACATATCCTGTCACCTAGTGCTGAGAAGAATTTTTCAAATCAAAAGGAATGCAAATACACTTGGATGTTTTAACTAAGCATGTCATTCACAGTATTAGCAGAGGGAGGCTGCTTGTAGGTGGGTAGGCAAGACTGGGAACAGCTTGGCTTCTCAGAAGAAGCACCACCTATGAATTAAAATTATAAAGTCCCTCTTCATTGAGCTTTTACTACCAGATAGACCATCTTCTAAACTCTTTTCCTGCATTCACTCATTTAACCCTTCAGGTGACCCTGTGAAGTAGGAACCGTTTTCATACCCATTTGGCAAATGAAAAAATGGAGGCTCAGAGAGGTTCAGTGACTCACCCAGGGTCACACAGCCAGAGAGGAAGACAGCTGAGATGCCAGACCAGGTTGTTTTGCTCCTGAGCCATTTCTTAATCACTCACTTCAACTGCTTCTAGGTCAGAACAAAAAGCCACACCCACTGCCTTTGAGTCGATTCCAACTCAAAGCAACCCTGTAAGAAAGAACAGAACTGCCCATGGGGTTTCCAAGGCTTCAAACGTCTACAGAAGCAGACTGCTGCATCTTTCTCCCGTGGAGCAGCTTGTAGTTTTGAAACATCAACCTTTGGGGTAGCAGCCAAGTGCTTTAACTACTGTACTACCAGGGCTCCTTTCTAGGTCAGAAGTGGGGTCCATTTATCAGACAACTATACTTCACCAGTGTGACCTCACGTTCACCTTGAGGCAACCCTCCAAGTAGCTGTTGCTATCCCCATTACAGAGATATTAGGCTGTGGATCAAGGCCAAGTAACCATGTAAGATGCAGCAGAGCCAGGACTCAAAGACCAGCTCCATGCTGAGCCCTTAGGACCACTGCACTACACAGTTTCTCAAACTCCAAAGCCAAGGCCACGATCTCAAAGAAACTGTGTTCAGACTACTGTTCCTCATGTCCTCTCTCACTGGCCTCCCTGTGTTTCGTGAAGATTCTTCTCCATCCAGGCAAGGACAGGGAAGTCGGGGGGGGGGTCAGCGCTTCTAGCACAATTCTCCTCCTTGGAATCTTGCAGGACCCCCGACTCCCTCCTTGCCCATTCTTCCATCTCATGGGCTTGACTCCCTGTTTTATTATCAAGCATCACCCATATCATCCCATCACAGGCCAGAAATGCAGGGCCAGAATTACGAGGCCTCGGCTCGCCTTCATAAATAATAGTTTGCAATTTCCTCGTCTGGGGGCATGGATAAATTATTCTTCAGCGTCAAGGTTATGATGATCAAAAAGGTGGCCCGGCTGGCCTTCCTTGAGAGTGGGGATAAAAAGAAGGCTCTGATTACATCGCCGGCGCCAGGCAGAGGGGGAGCCTACGGCCCCAGTTTCTGCCTCGTGGCTGCATGACAATCAGATACCAGAAAATGCACAGGCTCTGATTTGAAGGTTCTGCTCGAAAAAGGATCGGAGAGACAAGCGTGTTTGACTTTTACATCACTCAAAGCGGGCCTGACAGAATACAATGCACTAAGCACTGTTTTCCTTGTTCCTTGGCTGTGAGCCCCTATCCACCCGGCCACACTATAACCTCTTGCCCTCATTGCCTATACTCTACACAGGGACATGCTTTTTTATTTTTTCTAATTTAAAAGAAGGATAAAATGTATGTAATAAAATGTTAGCATTTTAGCCATTTAAAGATATAATTCAGTGTCATTCATTACATTCACCATGTTATGCAATTATCACTACTATCTATTTCCAAAAGTTTTCATCATGCCAAATAGAAGCTCAGTATCTGGCAAGCGATTCACTCCTGGTCCCGCTGTCCCGGCCACGGGTAACTGCTAATAACTGTTTGTCTCTACACACTCACCTATTGTAGACATTTCACATAAATGAGATCATACAGTATCTGTTTTTTTGAATCTGGCTTCTCTCACCTAAGTGTAATGTTTTTAGTGTTCATCCATGTTGCAGCATGTACCCATAAATAATATTCCACTGCATGTAAGAGACATGTTCTTTTAAAAAGCTGAAACCTAGGTATCAGGTGGGTCCAGCTGGGGCCACACCATCAGTGACAGCTGAAGTTACTCTATGTCCTTAAGTATGTCCTTAATTGGGAGTCCCTGGTGGCACAAACTGTTAAGTGCTTGAATACGAGTCAAAAGGCTGGTGGTTCAAACCCACCAAGAGGTGCCTCAGAAGAAAGGCCTGGCAATCTGCTTCCAGAAGGCCACAGCCTTAAAGATGGTGGAGTAGTTCTCCTCTGCACACGTCACCATGAGTCAGAACTGACTCTGCAGCAACTAACAGACACACAGTTGTTTCTCGCCTGTCTCCTGCACTGGAATCTCACAGTCCCCAGGTTATAAACATCTGATCTACCTACAGAAACCAACCCTCAAGAAGCCTACTATGTTAATGGCTCATAATTACAAATGCTCAATGCTTCAAAATATATATCAAGACATTATTATAATTAATGTATTATGGGGTCCTACAATTAAGTCTGCAAACTTAATTGTTCTAAGTGCTACATACCTCATGGCTGAATATCACTATGGTCACCTTCAAAGTACTCCCCGTGGGAAGCTATGCATCGATGCCAGTGCCTAGTCCACCCTTCAAAGCAACTTTGGAATTCTTTCTGGAATGGCCATTGCACACAGTGGCAAGTTTGTGAACTTGTCTAGTTGTCTGGGAGGGAGTTTTTAGCCAGTAAACAAATAACTATATCAGAACATCCCACCTACTCACCTGATCTGGCCCCCAGTGACTTTTTTCTTTACCCAAGATAAAGGAATGTTGGAAAGGAAGGTATGTTGATGACATTCAGGACATCAAGAATAATATGACAGCTGTGATGGCCACATGAGGAGAAAAGACCCAAAATTGCTCTGAAGGGTGGACAAGGCACTGGCATTGGTGCATTGCTTCCCTAGGGGAGGACTTCAAAGATGACTATAGTGATAGTTAGCAATCAGGAACGTAGCACTTTTTCTAGGATGAACTCATGAACTTAATTGCCAGTCCTCCTCTGTCAAAGGTGTATTTAATATACCTGGAAGCATTTCTTTAGTGTTCTCATGTGTAGAAAGCTACACTACATCCCATATACTAAGACAAACATTTGACTAATTGATGTCAGGTATGAACTGTACCTAACTGTTCCGACTTTCATATAAATTTCATTTAAAGACAGATTTAGGAATGGAACTCTTTCGTGATCCAGGGACTGCTGGCATTTGATCTGTCTTGCTCACCACTATATTCCCAGCGCCTAGAAGAGCCCGATTCATAATATATGTGTTGAATGAACAAATGAATGACTGAATGCAACAATGGATGAGTGACACTTTCACATGTTGCAGTTTTCCATGACAGTCACCCGGGACCACCCCTAAGAATCCAGCAGCATCCTTCCTGTCTCAGCAGTAATGCCCCAAGCATCTTAGGTTGCTTCATGACATTCAGAGAAGAGAAAGCAAAGGGGGAACGTTGGCACCAGTTCTAACAAATCCCTGTCCACCCATTCCAGCAGACACACATCCCCTGCCTTGTCAACGTCCCCTTCCATTTACAACCCCAAGGCCACCATGACCCTTCCATCATTAGTTTTGTCTCTGAGAAGGTGCTCTGTTTATGTTTCAAAGAGATGCAGCCAATGGCCTCCTGAGCCTGCATAGAGTGACAGGTCTCAATCTGTGAACTCCAGGTGGAGAGGTGGACATCTTCCTCCTCCTCTATGCCCTGTCCAACAGAACCTTGCCGAGGCTATCAGGGTATCCGGCATTCTACTGCCTCTAACACATACATTATACTTTTGGTCCTGACAGTAAATGCTTTTCGCTTTAACAGCAGTCAAGCCCATGGACAGATACTGCAAACAGGTGGCCCTCGGGTAGGCTATGCCCACAGACTTGTTTTGTTTGGCCAGAATTGAGTGTATTTTTCCCTTTAAAAATGGATGATTTTGCTTAAAAGTCCTGATTTCCAGCTTCTGGTGAGAAATGATGAAATCTGGCAGCAGCAGGCATATGCAACACTCGACCAGAGCTGTGGTGCTGCTACTCCTTCATAGGGGCACATGCCCTCCAGTGTGTTGAGTCCAGTGAGGTCCCAGTGTTTGGCTACCTCAGCCAGGTTCAAACCGCAGGCCTGAGGTTTCCACCCCTCTGTAAACCTCTGCTCCTGGGCATGTAAGGCTTCCATCAGAATCAATGACTTAACCCAGGCAAGCAAAAAAACCAAATCCATTGTCATGGTGTAGATTCTGACCCATAGCAACCCTACAGGACACAGTAGAACTGCCCCATAGGGTTTCCAAGGAGTGCCTGGTGAATTTACACTGCCAACCTTTTGGCTAGCAGCTGTAGCTCTTTACCACTAACCCAGGCAAACTTCCTAAAAAGCACTGCTGGGTAATTACTGACTGCCTCTACACACAGTAGGTGCTCAATAAACACTCACTGAATGAGAAAACAAATGGCCACAGAAAGTCTAGTCCTTAATAGCCACCCGGAAGTCACTGATGAGATGACCAGACCCACAAATCTTCAGCAACTTTTGCCCCAGCTAAGAGCTGGCCCTGTCCTCCTCCACGTGGCCAATGACACCACAAGCACAGCTCAGGTCTTCCTGACTGGCTGTCAGCATCGAGAGCTGGTGACGTCCACAATGCACCCCTCACACATGTCTCAGGACACACCCTAGTCTCAGCAGGATGACACTGGCAGCTAACTTCCCTGGGCCACCTGCCCTCCACGCATCCAGTAGGCGCCCAATTCTCGCTGCTCTCCCAAATCCGGAAGAAACTGTGAATTCTCCCTGTCAGTACTGTATATCACTTTGAGATATATACCATATTAGCAGAAAGAACTGAATTATATTGCATTCATGATGCAATTAAACACTTCACTAGGAATCAATGTAAAACTGATGAGGCCTGAAAGTAGTGCATATGGCTTAGAACATTATAAAACATTACCTTCACTCAAATCCTTTTCAGTAGCAATTTAAATCTTCTTACAGTTACTGCTGCCAATGGCAAGCCATCTACTGATTCATAACAGTGCATGGTAACGAATGAATTTTTTTAAAAATTTATTCAACTACTAAATTACCCATGAAACCGGAATAGCTGACAGGAGTAATCTGAATTATTATTAGCTCTGCAAGTATTGTGCATTAGCCAATTTAAAACCACGTTTCTCAGGCAGGAACCAGTTAGTACAGCCAGAGTGTTAAATGACTGCAATAGTTCTTCATTTTACTGCTGCTTACATTTAAAGGTCAAGAGATAAAAATTACATATGACTCCAAACATAGGAAGGGTGTTTATCTTTTTCTACGAATCGGGTCAGTTGTAAACTTTTAAAAAACATTTGAGATGCAACTGTACAAACTCAAAGACCTTTGGAACATTTAGAAATCACAAGGCTGGTGGGGTGCAGGGGGTGGGGAGGGGTCTCTGCTCCTCCCTCCTTCACTGCAAAGAAAGAGGACACAGCCTCTTTTCCACGGGCATGCAGGAAGATGCATGCCCCTGTTTTTCCTCCTTGACTTCCACAGCTTACCCCCTAATGCCCTAAGCCTCTTGCTAGTACTTTGCAGAGATCTGGAGACCACAGAAGGAGTAAGTGATAGAAATAAGAAGACTCCCTCCTCCCCGGAGGTCACTTGGTCCAGCCCACTGACAGAAGCCGGACTGAAGCTCGCATGCGTCATCCCCTTCCCTACCTCCCTGTCCATGTCCACTTGGCTGTTGGATTTTTTTCCCCTCTAAAGCCCAAGGGAAAAACTCAAGAGAGAGAAATAAATAAAGGAGCCGCTTTCTTCAGGAGTCCGATTTTTATCAATGCATGGCTGAGCAAGGACCATAAAACACCAGCCTTGTTTCTCTGCCGGGCTTTGGTGAGATGGGCATGTGGGTTTTGAGCTCCGCAGAAGGAGGAGCTAAGCAAGTTAAAAGGCATGACTCTTCCTTTTTTTTTTTAATTTATTTTTTGGGGAAAGGCTTTTTTTTTTTTTAAACCACAAAGTAATATATGCTTGCTATAAAAAATTCAAACAACAGTGAAGTACACAAAGACAAAGGGGGTGAATGCCATGTAACAAATATTGATGAAGCACCTACTGTGTGCCAGGGCCTTGGTGGTTCAACGGTGGAAGTCGCATCATCCATGCGGGAGACACGTGTTTGACACCCTGCCAGTGCACCTCATGCACAGCCACTAACCATCCATCTGTCATCTGAGGCTCATGTTCTGCTATCATACTGAGCAGCCTTCAGCCAAGCATCTAGGCTAAGATGGACCAAGAAAAAAGGCCCAGTGATCTGCTTCTGAACTTCAGCTAGGGAAATTCCTGCGGATCACAATGGTCCAGTTTGTAATGGGTCAGGAGGACAGAGCAGGGCTGGGCAGTTTGTCACTCTGGGACAACTAGACACCAGCCCATTCTAGGCAATGGAGGGCACAGCAGTGAACCAAACCTCTGAACATTCCGGACTGCATCCTTGTGGGATTTTTCTCTACGCATTAACAAACACGTATATCCACAGCAAAGAGTGTTTCTCAGATGTGGGATCACATTCTACCACTTGCTTTATTCACCCAACAAAGTGTCCTGGACCTCTTTCTCATCACTACAATTGCACTGTGTGCACAGACCATTATTTACCCAGACCCAAAGATGACTCTTTTGCTAATATAAACCTTCTTACAAATGAACATCACTCAAGTTACGGGTGAGCTGTGCCCAGCCTTACCTCAGAGATGGATACTAGAAGCGTCCTGGCATTTTAAGGACAAAGGAGGTTAGGAGTTAGGGCACTCCTATGAAACAGTTCTTTCAACAGGCAAAGAAGGTATTTATGCCTCCTTATCCCTCAGATTCTCTCCTGGGCACAACCTGGTTTCTATGGATTGATGTTCTTTAAAGATGAGAGTATTCACAAGCTCACGTGCAGCAGTGGGGACATCTACCTTGGTGACAACAGCAGCAACAATCCAATGTTCTCGGTAAGGCCTGAGGTCTCTTTTAAGTCAGTGGTCCGCGACTGGGAAGGATATTTGGCAATGTCTGGAGATATTCTGGGTCACCTAGTGGGCAGTCCCCCAAAACAAAGAATTATCTGGCCCCAGTAGCGCTTGGGTTAAGAGATCCTGCATTCAGCCAAACCTGGGAGGCCCAGGATGGTACAGCTGAGAGAAGGGTCTTGCATACGGACAGACCAGTATTCAAGGCTCGGCTCAGCCACTTGCTAGCTGTATAACTCTGGACAAATAACTTAACCTCGCTGAGGCTAAGTTTTCTCTTCTGTAAAGTGGAGATATTAACAGTACCTACTTTTCAGGGTTGTTGGATAATTAAATGAGATAATTTGTGTTAACTATGCAATGCAGCATCACATTTTATTTCTATTAGTAGTAATAGTGGAAACCCTAGTGGCATACTGGTTAAGAGCTATGGCTGCTAACCAAAAGGTCAGCAGTTCGAATCCATCAGGTGCTCCTTCGAAACTCTATGGGGGCAGTTCTACTCTGTCCTATGGAGTCACTGTGAGTTGGAACGGACTTGATGGCAATGGAGTTTTTTTTGTTCATTTTTGCTTTAGTAGTAACAGTGTTTTTAAGGAAGAGTGAAGGACTGGGCCCTGGGTGAAGAACTTCCCTGGCAAGTGAGTTCCTGGACCACCCCGAGTCCTCATTCATCAGGCCTGCTGGACACATTGCCCTCCTGGACACACCCACCTGGCCTTTTCTACCTCCAGCTGCAGGAGCCCAAGGACCCGCTCTGGGCTGGCTCCTGTTCTCCCCTTCCTCTGACAGGTGACCGTACCACAGCCCTGCAGGTACTCCTCTCCAGGCGGACACTTCACCCATTTTCACCCCAGCCTCCTCTTAATGAGGGGTTCCATTATCAAAGCTGGTCATTACTGCTGACCTTGTGATCGGGTCCCCGCCTCACAGCAGCTGGATCCTGGATGCCAAGAGCGTGAGAGGGCAGGGTTGGTACCTAGAGGCTCCAGCCCCTCACTCCTAGCTCATGGGGTGCAGGGTGTTCCACAGAAGAGGGCCTATCCCTGGGCACAGAATAAGGAGGAACCACAGCCATAAACCACATGATAGAGGCACTGTGGAAGCTGGGGGTGGGCATAGGTAGGACAAAGCAGGGAGAGTCAATCCAGGGAACATAAATCTCAGCCTTCTTTGTGCTGCTCTACGTTGGCTGTCTTCCTGGGTGGACAGAACTGATGCTGTGATCTCCCTTCCCGCACTGAACATGGCCTGGCTTGTGACTCACACAGACCTGGGTTCTAGTTCCAGCTGTTGCCATGAGGAGCACCTGCTAAGCTGTTGTTATACCCCAGGCACGCTGAAAACAGATTTACACCCATCATCTCACCTAACTCCCAAGTCAGCCCTCTGAGGTCTGAGCCACTACGGTGTACTCCTGTGAGTCATGTAGGCCAAAGAGATGCAACAGTGGGGAGAGTTGAGGCTGGGCAGGAGGTCTTCTCAGAGGCAGGGGCCGCATCAGAGTTGAGTCTCAAATGCCAAGTTGATGTGGATAAACTCCATCAAGGATGCCCAGCAGGAGTCAAGGAAAAACACAGTGGCTTTGGGCAGCCATTGGCCAGTCCCCAGTGTGACGAAGCAAAACACCCAAGAGTGCAGTCACTAAAGATACTGACAGAGAGGAAAAGTGAGTCCCATGAGCATCAGACAAAATCTGTGTGCACACACCTCCCGAGGTGCCCTGGGCCAAGCATGCTGGGAAGGCAGTGGTGGACAGCTGCTTAGCACACATGTGCACACCAATGGAGAAAGCTTCGGGAGCTGAAGCATTCTGAGAGGAAGTGGGCTCCAACTTGGAAAAGAGGCATTGTCTCTTTAAGTGAGCACAACACTGCATCATCCTTTCTCTTCCTATTTTGGGTTTTATTAGCAAAGCAGTACAATGTTTATACTAGTGGGTATTACATTTGCCAGAACAATTACAGTATGACAAATGGTACATCAATGTAATCCATCAACCTTGCCAAGACAGGAATCCTTTACTCGGGACTGCCATTAATTCTGCACTCCTGTCTCTAGGGTCCTGGGCCTGTGTCACCATGACAACGGAGATGACGCCTGATGCGAATGCCAGGGCTCTGTGAAAGATGGGCACCTCTTTGGTGCACTGGAATTTAACCTTTGATACCTGCATATTCATCTACTGGAAGAAAGAAATTCAACTTGGGGCTGGAAATAAGGCACTTGGGGGAAAAGGGGTACTCTTTTTCTTTTTAATCAAGGTGAAGCCCCCTGAAAGCAGGGAAGGATATACCCCAATTGGCTGTGACCATCTACCTACTTCTGTTTGCTGGAGACAAGCAGGGCTGTGAAAGTCTCAGCAGCAATGGCAGCTCTTAAAGAAAGGGTATGGGGACTCAGGGTCAAAGTACAAGGACACTGGGCGTTTGGAGGGAAGAGAGAAGGGGAAGTCACTTTTTGATCTATACAGAAAGCTTCCGAGACGCTGAAAGGCAAACACTTCTCTAGGTACACAGAGAAATGGTGATTTGATACAGAAATTTCCAAGGTCCCTTCTAACTGAGCAAGTCCAGCCCCAAACAACTGATGCATGGTTCTTGACTCTGACTTCAGTCTACCTCTGCAGCAGCAGCTGAACTCCGGCTAGGCCTGCAGAGCTGTCAGATGAGGCTCCAGTCATCAGCTGCAAATTCACCAGGAGTTGCAAGGCTCCTCATTTCATCCCAACCAGCAAATTACGAACCGGCAGTGGCTTTATAAAATATGAAACGGCTGCTGTCAGTTTTTCCATCAGCTCTATGTATTTTGCTGTTAACAAAAGGAACCGATAACCACTTCTCATAAGGAAAAACAAGAATAAAATTAAAGGCCCTAATGGAGACAATCTCCAAAGTGCAACAACACAAGCCCATTTTTTTCTCCCTTTCTTTTTCTCCCCCTTCCCTGACAAATCAATCTGGCCATGGTCCAAGGATACAGGCAGACAGACGGAGCTACCTCACCTGTTTTATTAAGCCATTACCAGAATCATTTTATTCCCATTTATAATGTTCAATACATGGTCTGAAGACTTTTCTAATACAGTAATTAGATGGAACACTAGATAGATGGATTAAATTGGGACGACGTTTTATGCCATTGCACACTGCTTTACAATATTCTGCCTTGCTTCTCAGATTCCCAAATGTGAGAGCATGTGTGTATAAATGTATTCCTTTTATTTAGGGTGGGAGGGCTGTCCTTTGCATGTGGTTCCTCTCAGCATGATCCTTCCTATTTAGAAATCTGATGGAAATTTATGAATCCACGATAGAGCTCGCCAGGAAATCCTTCCTACATTCTGTCCGCCTGCCCCCAAGCAGGGGCAGCCTGAGAAAATTCCAAAGGCATTCCTAAGGCTTTGTCTGCCACCACCATCCATCATCACGATCACTTACCACAGCCAACATGTACAGGGTGTCTGCTAGGTGTTGGGCAAGGACCTGAGACCTTGACCACGTAACTTGGGAGTTCAAGGGCACAGGCTTTCAAATCATAGACTGGGATTCAAATTCTGGGTCTGTGTAATCTGGGGAAAGTCAATTCATCTTTCTGGGCCTCAGTTTCCCCTACCTGTAACATGGGATATTAGTATCTCACAAGGCTCTTCTCATGTGCTTAGATACTAGATAAGTGTTCAATAAACAGTCATTTTTATTATCATGCTATTTACCCCAAGGAGATGGCACCATCCAGCCTCATTTTACAGACAGAGAAACTGAGGCTTGCTGAAGGAAACTGCTATGTTATGGGCTGAACTGTATCCCCCAAAAGGTAGGGTGAAGTCCTAACCTCTGCGAAGTATGTACTAATATCTCCATTTCACAAATGAAGAAATGGGGACTCAGAGAGGCTAAGTGATTTACTCAAGGTTGCACAGCTAGTACAGGGCAGAGTTGGTACACAGAACACAATCTGTCTAATTTCACCACCACCTTTCCTGGGAGCAAAGGCGCGGGTGAGGACAGGAGACCATTTTTTTTCATAAATTGTTGCCTATCTGAAATGACCTTGGAAGACCCAGCCTGTGTAGAAAATGGACTCAATGCATGGAACCATCCCTTTTGTTCACCCACTTTGTATACCAGATTTTCTTATATCAGTTTTTCTTTGCCATGATACAACTAGCTGGGCCCAAGATAAAGCTGGGAATGGATCAGACAAAGCCAGAGATTCCCACTGCCTTAGAACACCCTCGGAAGACCTTAAGGTTCTGTCCTGTTGCAGTTCCAGAAACAAAACAATCTCAGTGAGCTACCACAGCAACAATAAAGGCTATTATTTTTGAACATAAGACCATTTCTTAAACCATTCTAGACAGCTGGGGATCCTTTCCTGGGCTATTGGAGCTCCCAGGGAGGGCCATTTCATAATCACCCAGAGACTCACTGCATAGACTGGTCCTTCGAGAGTCTGACCTCTGTGTTTCTTACTGCAACCAGAGTTCATTTCCATGAGATAAGTATCTGTGGCAATTACAATCCTATTTTATCCAGTCCTGGACAGTCCTTGACTCTCAGTGGCAGGAGGACTTGATGTGACTTTTCACATGAGCAAACTGAGGCCTAGAGACTGGGAATGACCTGCTCAGAGTCAGGCAGCAAGTGGCGACTGTACTTTTCCCCAACCTGAGCATCTATTTCTCAGGCTTACTGATCTCCTCACCTGGAGGGAGCCAGGTATCTCAAACTAAGCTGGACTTAAAGCAACTTCCTCAACTGGTCCCAAGCCTATGGTGGGAGGAGAGCCTTGCATCTCACAATGGGCTCCATCAACAGGAGATCGTGAGAGCCCAGGTTCTGTACTCACGAGCCAGGAAACCCTGGGCTAACACTCAACCTCTCGGAGCCTCAGTTTCCATGTGGGTTTCCAAGTCAGTCATTATTATGGCACCCAAAACACAGGGCAGTTTTGCACAGCTGGAAGGAACTGATGTGAATAAAGGCACAGCTCTGTGTCTGGCACACAGTAAGTGCCCAGTATTCTTGATCTGCGGCAGCTGCCTTGCTAAGCACTCTTATGTTCCCCAAATTCTTTCCATTCTCCTCCCACCAACCAGACTTGGACCATTTAGGCCTGTAAAAACTCTCTGCTCATCACATTCAGTCTTGGGTTGTGTTCCCTAGAAGCATAACCTAAGATGAAGATGTTTGCGCTGTGATTTGTTGAGGGTGTGGCCCCCAAGAGGAGCCTGGAAGGAGTGAGGGAAGCAGGCTGGACAAGCATGGGCCTCAGCCTGATCCCACAGGGAACTCAGGAGCAGGAATGTACACAGGATGTCCAGCCTTAAGTGGAGGTAGCTTTTATTTCCAAATCAGGCAGTGGTTGCAGGCTGTCACCAGGGTTGGGTGGAGGTAACTTCTCAGGATCCTGGCCAGGCAGCTCCTGGAGTCTGGGACTTCCCTGGAGAAGGGACAGCAATGACCTTTGTGGGACAACCCACAACACCAGGGGGAGAGGTACATCATCTGCTAAAGGGCTCTGTTATGGCCACCAACAGCATCCCCAGAGTCTATGTACGGCCTTCTAGAATTCAACCAAGAAGGGTAGCAGGGATAGGGAGTCCCTTGTCTAATTCAAAACCAAATAAATGGTGATGATTCATCTCTAAAGTAGACCCTGGGGCTACTAGAAGGAAACAGAGGCTCAGAAAGGTTGAGCAGCCTGATTAAGGTCACACAGCGTTTCATACCATTTGCCACTGAGCCAGAACCTTCTGTAGAATTAATGGACTGACAGGCACCTCTTTGCTGTTCTCTTCCTCTCCTGCCCCTGCATCCAGCCCTACCCGCCCCAAATAGCTGTACCTCGCTTTGCCGGCTCCCCAGCGCCTGGGTGCTGGATGGGAACAGTGACACCTTGTCAAACAGGCTTTTGATAAATGCAAATCTCTCTTAATTTGAATTTAATTATCAATGAAGTGAGTGCCTCCCAGATCGCTTCTCCCCATCAGAAACTGGCAGCTACATCTGTGCGCGGAGCGAGGCTGGCATCTGCTGGTCCCCATGCCGAGCCCCTCCTGTCGGGTTGGTCTAGCAGTGGCTGCTGCTGGGGAAGGCATAGAAGAGGGAGTGATGCAAGGGTCCTGACAGCTGGAAACCTCCATCCCTAGATTTCTACAGCCCAGGCCACAGCCTTCTATACAGCTGAGCCATGCTGCCCTTTTCCAGATGCCCAGAGGGATTAAGATATTTGCTGAAGGCACCACAGTAGGGCCGGACCCTGGTGACCTGAGTACTAGGGCCAGAATCTGTTCTGCTGTCTTACAGCCACTGTGGCTTCCACTTCACTTGGATAAAAGCCAAAATCCCCAGGAGGGTGCCATCCATACACATCAGATGCCTTGTTCTTCCTTGAAATCTACCAGGCACCAGTCCACCTTGGAACTTTTTTTTTTAATTGTAGCAAAATACACACAACACACAATTGATTATTTTAATCATTTTAAAGAGTCCATCAACAGATGAATATATATAGACAAAATGTGGTACAGTCACAGAGTGGAACATTATTTGGCTGTAAAAAGGAACGACCCACTGGTAGATGCTCCAACATAGATGAACACTGAAAACATGCTGAGTGAAAGAAGCCAGAAACAGAAGACTGCACATTTATTATATGATTCCATTTATATGAAATGCCCGGAAGAGGCAAATTTACATAGACTAAAGGAGACACGTGGTTGGGGATGGCGGAATGGGAGTGATTGCTTAATGGGTATGGGCTCTTCTTTGGGGGCAATGAGAATGTTTTGGAACTGCGCAGAGGTGGCAACGATACAACACTGTGAGTATACCAAATGCTGCCACAGAACTGTACACTTTAAAGCGGTTAATTTTGTTATGGGAATTTCACTTCAATTTAAAAAAAAACAAGTGTCAGCTCTGGAGCCAGCTAGCTCTGGGTTCAAATGCTAGCTCTGACCTTTGCTAGTTAATGTAAGCTTTATCCTCTGAGCCTTAGTTTCTTCATCTGTAAAATGGGGAGCAAAATAACACTATCCTCTAGGGATTAATTGAGCTAATGTATGGGGCCCTAGTGGCCCAGTGGTTAAGTGCTGCATCTGCTAACCAAAAGGTCAGCAGTTTGAATCTACCAGCTGTTCCTCGGAAATCCTCTGTCCTATAGGGTCACTATGACTCAAAATCGACTCAATGGCAACTGTTTGTTTTTTTTTTAAATGCATGGACAGCATACATCGGACCCAAATCCTAGTATCACTTCAGGGTTGTTGCGCTTTCTCAGCACACGTATTTGTTCCTTGAGGCCTGGGGTCATCCCAGACCCGGCCAGGATTTCAAGTTCAGTCAGAGCCCACGGCTGCACCCAAGATGGAGATGGAACACTTCCTGCCCATTAAATTATAGGAGCAGTCCAGCTACAAAGAAATCAAAGCCGTAAATATCACAGCCGTGTAAAACCTTCCTGGGCTTCGGTTGTAACTTCCTTTCTTTAATAATTATGGTTTAAAGGAAGAGCCTTGAGGTGGGGTGGGGGTGGGGGTAAGAGTGGTTCCTACCCCCTTTAAAGTTCACTGCAGGCACTGATTCGAGTCCCTGTATCAAATCTCTGCAGCTGCAAGGGACCAGCCAGTGGCTGTTTGCTCTCTGGACGTTATTTATTGCTCGTGTAAATTGGCAGGCTTTCCCCGGGTGGATAACTTTTTCCCTGACTTGTTTCTTTCCAGAAGATCCCAGACTGGGGGGCCAGCCTTGAAGACGCCAACAGAACAATCTTCTTTCAACAGCATTAATTATCTGTATGGCTTTCCATAACAACAAAAGAAAAAATCTTGACCCCACTGCTTGCCAATATTTAAGGCACTCAGAGAGGGAAATCCTTTTATCCTTGCATCTCTTACAGCAGTTCGGTTTGATGAAACCTCCCTTCCCCTACCCCCTCCCTTTTTATATTCCGAACTTTCCAGCCTGATTAATTTTCCCCATCTTGGTAAAGGGCTGTATACTCTTGAGTGTTGACTTGATTTTCTTCTATAAAAACATCCTCGCAAGAAATTAAAACAGCTTAGCCCATCCTTGCTCCAGAAATCACTTGCAAGGGTCTTATTCTTCAATAGTGGAAGTGGGGGTGGGGGGGAATTAAAGGTTTGTAGGGGAGGGTGTGGGTGGAGAGGAGAGTATGTGGAAAATGGAATTTGAGTTGAGAAGATTTCTTTATTTTAAATTAAAGTTAAGGATTAAAGGCATCAGGCTTTCAAGAGTTATCGTGAAAGGCTTTTTAGTGGTCCCAAGCGGACGGGCCATAATCGTCTTTTTAAATAGCTATATTTAGAACACAGAGCACCCCAGGTGGCTGCACCAGGCTTCCAATAGGACTTTGTGGGGGGTGGAGGAGGGTGTTTTGATATTAGCTATAGAAATGGGATTTTGCCTCCTAGGAGTGGTTTGTTTTTGAGGAACCTGTACTGCCTGGAATAGCACATCTGTTCTAATTGGTGGAGGCAGTTCAGCCAGAGTTCTACCAGGAGTTTGCAAAGATAAGACCTTACACAAATGCCCCCTATTTAGGGAGAGTTTGATTCACATCTGCGGGAATACTCTCAGGAAAGCATCTTCAGGTTCTAATTCACACAATCATTTTAAAATGATCTTAAAACCCTGCCTCTCTTAACAGATCACTTAGCAGATAAAGTAAAGTAAGGTACTGTTCAAAAGACATGGTCCCTAGGTGGTACAAATGGTTAACAGAACTTGGTTAGTTTGAAAGGCTAGTAGTTTGAGTTCACCAAGATGTAAACATCAGGGGGGCATCCTTTCACGACAGTTATAGAATCTGTGTGCTGAGCAAATACTCCAAGAAGCTAGACTGTATGAAGAATAATGGGGCATCCGGATTAGAGGAAGACTCATTAACAACTTGCAATAAGCAGATGACACAACTTTGCTGACAGTGAAGAGGTCTTGAAAAAATTGCTGATGAAGATCAAAGACCACAGACTGCAGTATGAATTACACCTCAACGTAAGGAAAATAAAAGCCCTGACAACTGGACCAATAAGCAACATCATGATAAATGGAGAAAAGACTGAAATTGTCAAGGATTTTGTTTTACTTGGATCCACAATCAACACTCATGGAAGCAGCAGTCAAGAAATCAACAGGCACACTGCACTGGGCAAATCTGCTGCAACAGACGTCTTTAAAATGTGAAAAAGCAAAGACATCATTTTGAAGGCCAAGGTGAACCTGACTCGAGACGCAGCTGTTTGCAATCACCTCATATGGCTGTGAAAGGTGGACAGCGAATAAGGAGGACCAGAGAAGCCAGGATGCCATTGCCTTTGGCAAAGAATACTGAATATACCACGAATTGCTAAAAGAATGAACAAATCTATCTTGGAAGAAGTACAACCAGAGTCCCCCTCAGAAGCGAAGACAGTGAGACTATGTGTCACAAGAAGGCCACCACGCTTGGTGAAGTAAGAGGGTCACTGAAGAAGAGGAACATCCTCAATGCGCAGACTGACAACGATGGCAACAATGGACGCCAGCATGATAACTGTGAAGGTGGCACAGGACCAGGCAGTGTGTCCCTCTCTTGTACACAGGGCTGCTATACACTGGAATGGACCTGACGGCACTTAACGAGGAGAGGTGCCTCAGAAGAAAGGTTTAACAACCTGCTTTTGAGAAATCCGCATTTGAAAACTCTTTGGAGCACAGGTCTACTCTGATACACATCAACACGATGACAACTAGTTTTTAACTGGTTTATTTAATTCTCTGCCCCTTGTTTAAGCTCCACTGCCTTCGTTGAAGGCTACTGGGCCACTTATCAGGTTATTTGTGCAAAGGCTGGCTTCCCAGAAACCAAATCCATTACCGTCAAGTTGATTCCAACTCACAGTGACCCTCCAGGACAGAGTAGAACTGCCTCATAGAATTTCCAAGGAGCGTGCTGATGGATTTGAAATGCCAACCTTATAAATTTAGTTAGCTGCTGAGTTCACCATTATACATTAAATCAATACAGTAAAGAACAAATCACTCCTACCCTCCCCAAAATAAAATTTAAAAAACCAACAGTGCTGCTGTAGTCCCAAGTGAACCCCTGAAAAGTCTGGTAGGCAATGAAAATGTAAGTATGGGAATTTGGGGAAACGAGGTACCCTGGGCCTCTGAGACAGCAGGAATTTCTCAGTTGCTTTCAGTGTAGCTTGGTTTTTGTTCACTACGGGAGGCAGGAGTAAGTGTTCTAAAATCAAAAGTGACAATGACCTGACTTGCAAAGCAACATAATCCTCTTCTAGGAAGCAAAAACACGTTTTCCACATTTATCTCAAATTGCAAATCAAAGCAGACCTCAACATATTTTCTCTGAGCTAATCTCCAGCAGCAGGTAACTTTAAAGAGGTTTAAATCAGACCAGATTTTTTTGTGGTCACTCCTTTCCTCACTCACCAGGGCTCCGGAAAGAAGGTGTCAGAAGAAATGTAGTCAGGGGGAGCCTTCTGTCACCCTGAAAAGTGCAAGATGGCGCAAGGGTCAGATTTACCCTCAGCTGTAAGGTTCTAACAAGCTTCCCCACAGTTTTTTCAGCGTCCCAACTTCTGAACTTGAGGCCTGGAGAAAACCATGGCTGAGAAGATCCCAGAGGGATTCTGGTGTCTTGAAGCCCACCGTAGATACCAAACCATGGACATTTATAGTTTTGAATATAAGGCAACATGATTTAATCCACAGTATGTCCAAATCCCTGTAACAGCTGATGAAACTTCTAGAAGTCTTAGAACTCATATCTAAATGCACTAGCCTGTCACTCATTTATTCTTTCATTTATTCAGTATATGTTTACTGAGCACCTACTATAAGCCAAACCCCTTTCACAGCATCAGCACCTCCAAGACCCTGTTCACAACACTGGGACATACAGCAATATATAGGACAGTGGAATTTAGAGAACCAGAACCAAGCAAGCCACTTGAATAGTGTGAGCTGACTACAGCTGGAGCAGCATAATGGTGTGTGAGGATTCTCCACACACTTTGTGTAGTTAGGAATTCTCCATAACAAAGTTCTACAAAATACTCACTGGTAAATGCCTCTTGGTGGGGGCAAGGGTGGTTCATGGAAGGCGGTTTCTGTCCTCCATGCAGGGGACCTAGGTTCCATTCCCAGCCAATGCGCTTCACACATAACCACACCACGCATCTGTCAGCAGAGGCTTGTGTGTTGCTATAGTGCTGACCAGGTTTCAGTGGCTCATGCAGACTAGGAGAAACCAGGAAGAAAGGCCTGGTGATTTCACTTCTGAAAATCAGCCAGTAAAAATCCCGCTGGATCACAACTGCCTGCTCTGCAACTGGTCAGAGGGGTGGTGCAGGAAGGGGCAGAGTTTTATTCCATTGTGCACAAGGTCACCAAGAGCCAGGGGCCAAATCAACAGCAGCTAACAATTACAACAAATGCAGTTTTGTTTCACCCATTTGTTCATCCAGCAAATAGTGTTTAAAGGAGGCTGAAGTGCCAGAAGATCAAGCCGGTGGAGACCTTCACCTTCCAAGAACTTCTAGTTTAGTAATGGTCAAGATGCAGCCAACAGCCTACCTTTCATGTATGTGAAAACAGTTAAGCACTTAAGAACACTGGGGTTAGAAGCAACACTCAACAGACCTCTTTTGAACAACTCAACCAGTCAGCTCAGAACGGACATCCAAGTTAATTGTGTGCATAGATTTTAAGAGTAACAATCCCTGAACGCACATAATCACCTCAGGTTCCTCGATTGAAATGCATGGTTCAAATACTAGCTCTACCACTTTCTGCCTGTGTTTGAGTTTGGGCAAGTAGCTTTACCTCGCTGAATCTCAGTTTCCTCACTCACAAAGTGGAGATAATTACAGCACATGACTCAGTGGGGGCACTGTGGGTCAAACATGCTTTTCCAAGTAAACAGTACATAGTACACAGTTAATATTCCATAAATGTTCACTTCCATTATTCTATAGGACTGCTATAGGCTCAAATAACTACTTGTTTACCGGGTGTTATTATAATCATTAACACTATTTGCCAGACACTCCTGATTTTCTCCCTTCCACGCACTTTTAGGTTCCCTCATGGTTAAGCTATGTGACTAGCTGTGGCCAAAAACTGAAAACAGAAGTGATCTGCTACTTCGGGGACACAGCACTGTAACGCTGGCACAAGACTCAAGAGTCTTCCCTCCTTCTGACACGGTGAATGGCAATGTTAGCGCTGGCAGCTGTTCCACCATCCTGTGCCCCTGAATAACTATGGTGAGCAAAGCCCACTGTCCATCAGTTATGTTTACATGATTTACACGTAGTCAGCTGGTATGAGCAAGAAATATGCCTTTGTCACATCAAAAATCAAAACACCAAACCTGTTGTCGTCAAGTTGATTCCGACTCATAGTGACCCTACCGGGCAGAGTAGAACTGCCCCATAGAGTTTCCAAGGACTACCTAGGGGGTTTGAACCGCCGACCTTTTGGTTAGCAGCTGTAACATTTAACCACTATGCCGCTAGTCTCCTTGTTAAGCCCATGGAAGCTGAGGGTCTTCTGGAAACCCTGGTGGTGTAGTTGGTTACAGGCTACAGCTGCTAACCAAAGGGTTGGCAGTTCAAATGCACCAGGCTCTCCTTGGAAACTTTTATTGGACAGTTCTACTCGGACCTCTAGAGTCACTATCAGTCAGACCCAACTAGAAGACACTGGGTTCGGTTTTTTTTGTTACATCAGTTTGAAGTAACATATACTGATTGATACACTGTTTAAGAAATGTCAAAAATTCCTAGTAATAATACCTCTACATTCTCCAAAACCACAAATCTTACCCCAAAACTCTCCCCCTTTCCTCAGCCTAGATCATATGATACTAAGGGGAAAACTTTAATTAGTATTGACTCATTGACAAGGTGTAGGAAACAGAATGTGGGACAGATAGTCCCTGACTTAGAGCATGTGATTACAAAGAGAAACTGCACTTAAAACTGTCTGTTTCTGTTTTTGTTTTTCCCTACCTCCCAACATGACAGCTGTGACTCAGCCTACGGATCAAGGTGCAGCTGGTCACTTTCAAGGCATACCACCAACAGACTGCAGGTGCTCAGGCAGCAGCTGCAACAAATTGAGACACAGTAACATTATCTGACTTTTGGGAGAATTATGATACTCTTCAGTGTGTACAGAACACTGCTAGGAGGGAGTTACAGGAAAAGTGCAAAGCAGGGGATTTGGGAAAAAGTGCTGAGTTGAACAAACACATGTCAAGCATCTGAACAGGATAACACAATGAAAGTGATCAGTGGAAAAATCATCCATATGGCAAGAACCCTGAATTTAGAACTCATATTGCCAGTATGGAACAATTTATATATCATGAAGAAGGTGAATTGACAGGTCAGGACTTAACAGATTTTGGAGAGGAAAGAAACGGTGCTGAAGAAAGAAATAATGAGGGAGAGGAAAGAGAGAAACTGTCAAAAAATCTTTACAGTGAAAGGCTTAGCTAGAGATTTTTCTAAACTAAATTAGAGGCATCAGCTGCCGGAAAATATGGACCCACGTGCTGATCACTGTGCTAAGGTCAATAGGCAGCTTCTGGAAGCAGTGAGACACTATCACAAAATACACAAAGAAGAAACGAAACACACGGACAACTCTCACTAATTTTCTAACTACATACATTATAGGTTGCTCTTCAACTAAGATAGCTCACTGTGTGAAACATAACTTATTATCAGTGGGCGAAATTATAGCCTCAGGTTGCATTACCTCAGGGTTATTTCCATCATTCTCGAGGCAAGCACCCCACAGAATTCAAACTAAGTTTTTGTTTTGTTTTTATTAACTGCTTCTAGATCCAATTCAGATCAATAGTGTCTCTTGTTTCCTCCTTGAAGGCTCCTAGGCAGGATGCCTCATTCCTGAGCTCTTTCTCTGTCTCTTCCCTCTGAATCACAGAGTCTACAACCTGCCCTGGCAACTTGTTTCCACAATCTTATGCCTTCTCAGGAAGTTTCTTCTAAAGCCTGCCTTAGAAATGCTTAGCCCAGTGAAATTTAATTAATGCTGAGCCCTTTGGATTGACTTACCATCAAAATGCAGAATGTAATCTATATATTTAGGAGACATCCACAAACCAATTAGTTAACAACATAACGCCCCTAAACCACTGACTCCTCAAATCTTATGAAAGAAAAAAAAGCTCTTATTTTTCATCACTTTATCCTCACCACTTCTTGATGTTTTGTAGGACTTGGCATTTCCTAATTATGAGCCTAATTCAATCAAGATTCTGCCACTAGTTTTTTAAATGCTCTGACTGATGCCATGAAAGCAACACTTTTTTTTTCTTTTTACCCAAATAAATGGAACTGCTGTATTATAATCATTACCTAAAAATTCTCTGTGGATGTATGATTTCATTTTCTTAAATCACAATTATACACATCTACTTGTCAAGTGAATGGGAGTTCTCAGCATATACTGCATGTCAGAAGGAAGTAAGTATTAGGCAGAAGGCCAAGAAACGATAGGTGGATTAGGTGTTGGTTTCTTCATTAGCAAGCAGAGAATTTAAGGTGTACACTGAACTGCAAATTATAACAGCCAGTGACCTGCAAATGTATGGCAAAAGACCAACAGGGCAGCCACTCATTCACTCATTTATAAACTTTTATTGAGAACCTACTGTATGCTAGTCTGTGCCAGGCACTGAGGAAACCACAGTGAACAAGACAGACCTCATTTCTGCCCTTAGGGAACTTACAGTTTATTGGGAAAGACACAAAAGAGATAATCACACAAATAGTCATTTAAATTATAACTACTAAGAAGATGTAAGAGAGTGGGCACCAGAAGCTACGTGATCTAGTCAGAGGGCAAAGAAGGCCTCCTTGAGATGGTATGAAGCTGACATCTGAAAAACAAGAGTGCGTCAGTAAAGATCAAGGTGAAGAAAATGGAGATATACCATGTTCATGGACTGGAGGACTCATGTTTTTAATAAACTATATTCTTTGTAAATTAATCTACAGATTCACTGCAATTCTGATTAGAACTAGGGGAGAGGTTTTTCTTTCTCTTCTTGTATAAATTGACAACCTAATTATAAAATATATACCAGATGTAAAGGACAAATAACATCCAAAGCAATCCTGAAAAAGAACAATATTGGAGGACTTTATGTCTGATTTCAAAACTTACTACGAAGCTACCAAACCAAACCAAACCCACCGCCATCAAGTCGATTCTGACTCACAGCAACTCTGTAGGACAGGGTAGAACTGCCCCATAAAGTTTACAAGGAGCATCTAGTGCATTCAAACTGCCAGCCTTTTGGTTAGCAGATGTAGCACTTAATCACCACACCACCAGGGCTTCCATAAAGCTACAGTAATTGATATAATATGATACTGGCATTAAGGAAAAAATACTGATCAATGATACAGAATAGAGAGGCCAGAAAAGACTCACACATAGCTGCTCATTTGACTTAAGGAAAAAAAAAATCAAAGCTGTTAAAAGGGACAAGGAAAATCTTTTTCAAAATAGCACTTGAGCAACTACATATCCAATAGAAAAGAGACTAATATCAATCCTTACCTCACACTGTACACAAAAATTAATTTGAGACAGATTAGACTTAATGTAAATGCTAAAACAAAGCTTCTAAAAGAAAACATAGGAAAATATGCTTGTGGTTAGAGGACAGGAAAAGATTTCTTAGCCAGGACACACAGAGAAAAGCATACATTCTAGACAGGGAACACATGAGCAAAGGCCTTGAGGAAGAAAAGAGTTGAAGGCTTTGAAGGACTAAAAGCAAACTGGGCTCAAGTATGGTGAGTGAGCAAGAGCTGAGAGCATAAGGACATGCCACCACTGGCAGAATGATCTTCACTAAAAACCTGCACTTTAAGAAAATGAAAAGACAAGTTATCATTTGGCAGAAAGTATGAGGAAATCACACATCTGACAGGACTTTAGAATATACAGAGAATGCTCGAAACTCAACACTAAAACCAGAAACAAAAAATGGGCACAATATTTAAACAGACACATCACTAAAATAGATACACAGATGACAAATAAGCACATGAAAAGTTGTTCAACATCATCAATCATTAAGGAGATGCAAATATTAAACACCAAAGAGATACCACTACACACCTATTAACCAAAAACCAAACCTACTATTATCAGGGCAATCCCGACTCACAGAGACCCTGTGGGACAGGCAGAAGTGCTCTGCTGGGCTTTCTAGGCTGTCACCTCCATGGAAGCAGGATGCTTCATCTTTCTCCCACAGAGCAGCTATGGGCTCAAACTATGAACACTTGATTGGCAGCCAAGCACTCAACCACTGCACCACGATGGCTCCTTATACACCTACTACCAACCAAAAACCAAACCCACTGCCATCAAGTCGATTCCGACTCACAGCAACCCTATAGGACAGAGTAGGATTGCTCCATTCAGTTTCCAAGGAGTGCCTGGTAGATTCAAACTGCCAACCCTTTGGTGAGCAGGCATAGCACTTAAGCGCTACACCATCAGAGTAGCTAAAATAGAGAGGGGCAGAAACACTTGACAATATCAAGTATCAGCTAGCATGTGGGAAAACTGGAATTGCTGGTTGGGATGTAAATAGTACAGCCATTCTAGAAACAATGTTTTGGGAGTTTCTTAAAAGTTGAACATCCACTTATCAAATGACCCAGCAATTCCACTCTTAAGTATTTACCCTACAGATATAAAAATTATGGTCACACAAAAATCCATATAAAAATGTTGCTAGCAGTTCTATTCATATGCAAACAACCTAAATATCCTTTGACTGGTGAATGGATAAACACCCACTCAGTAATAAAAAGGAACAAACAACTGAGACATATGCCAACCTGGATGAATTTCAAATGCATTGTGCTAATGCAAGGCTAGACTCCACTGACTACTTAACTGCATGATCCCATTTATACAACATTCTGAAAAGGGTAAAGCTGTAAGGACACAGAGTAGGTCAGTCACTACCAAGTTCGAGGGTTGGGGACTGGGTCTGAGTACGAAGGAGCGATGGCTGAGTGACAGGGAAAAAAAAAACCTTGTTGCCAAGGAGTCAATTCCAACTCATAGCAACCCTATAGGATGGGGTAAAATTTCCCCACAGGGTTTCCAAAGAGCATCTGGTGGATGCAAACTTCAGACCTCTTAGTTAGCAGCGGAACACTTAACCACTATGCCATGTGGAGGGTTAAGACACTGTTACATAGTCTGATTGTAGTCAAAACTCATAGAAATGTCCACCAAAACAAACAAACAAAAAAATTTCTTAATTGTATAGACACCAAACCTGCACTGGTCACGCCTCCTTCTGCTGAAATGCATTTCACCAGGTCCCCCACTGTCTCAGGAGCCCTGAGGGCACAGGTGGTTAAGAGCTACAGCTACTAATCAAAAGGTCGGCAGTGCCAATCCACAAGCCACTCTTTGGAAAATCTACAGGGTCATTCTACTCTGTCCTATAGGGTCACTATCAGTTGGAATAGACTCAATGGCAATGGTTTTTTCCAGGTTCCACTATCTCAAACACCGCCCCAGGCTCCTCCCTGCATTCCATGTGATAACGAAGTTTGGGGCCAAGAGCTACACCTTTATGCTATCTCAGGAAAAGACAAGTTCTACTGCAGGGCCTGAGTCAGAGGTGCGCTAGGCTGACCATGCTGTCTAAGTGTAACCTGGATTGCTAGACTAACAGCTATGTTTTCTGAGAAAAATATGTTTTTCCTCAGTGGTCAAAATTGCAGTGTGAAACTACATGCCCTGAGGGGTCTTAACCAAGTGACCATCTGCACCCCTCAAAACATATGTACTCAGGAAGGAGTGCTACCTGGGTGCTATTGCCAACAAGATATTTTGCAAGACAGACAAAGAAAACACACTTGAGCATCCTGTGACAATGATGTAAACAGCCTATGAAACTATCTGTAATCACTAATTACACTACTAATAATCAGTAACCAGTTGGAACATAATTATTACAATATCCAATGATTTTCCTGTAATTGCCTCCTCTAGGGTTTGGTTCCTCTTTTTACCCTGTAAAAATAGTACAATGAAACTGCCCTGGGATTATCTGATTCCATTTTCAACGGGCTATACAGTTTCCCAATTGGAATTATTTTAAACCCTTGATAAACCTCTCATTTTAACTTAAAACAATATTCAAGTTTTTCTCTACAACAATGCTTTGGGCCTTTGTTCATGCTGTCCCCACTGCCTGGAATACCCTTCCTTCCTTTTGTCCCTGGTGTACTGCTATTTGTTCCTCCAAACCCCGTTCCTTTGGGTAGTCTGTCCAAAGTGCCCAGCACTGAGCCCATGTACACGAAGATGCTAAGCCCCACCTGATCAAGCAGACTCATGATGTCTGAAGCTCCAGTACCTGGCAGCAGAGCTACATCTTAGAGGATGGTTACATTCAAAAAGTGTAGTAACATGGAAAAAGCAGGAGAAGCAGGACTCATTTGTCCAGCTGGAAAATACTGACTTTCTTAATAAGGTTTTCTTTATTGTAAAGAAAATGACAGATGGCAAACTCTCAAGAGACAAAACTCAGGAAAGGGAACAGCTATACAGGAGGCCACCGATTCTGAAGTTGTGCTGTTGGCTCTTAAGGACCTACCTCCGTTGGGTCCTCTACAGTGCACAGCTTGTCCCAAGATTCCCGTGTCCTCACACTTCAGAGGGTGCCCCACCTCCTCAGTGAAGAAGCAATTTCTTCCCACACCCAGGCACACTAATGAAACACCAAAGCCCAAGAACACCACTTAAGAGAAATTTCTTAGGCCGTGGCTCTGTGAGTTAGATTTAAAAAGCGAGGTTTCGGCATCATGCAATTAATGCAGAAAACATTGATTTCTGCACTGTAAGAAGCTGGTTCATTAATTCCAGATGCTCCAAACAGTCAAACGAAGGCTCAGCTTCTTTGCAATATGAGGCAAATGAGAATACTGAATTTTAAAATCCCTTACTGCAGCCACCTTTATTACCAAACAGAGCGTAACCCCGCCCCCAGACTGCTGAATTCTTCCTAAATAATGAACACCACCTGCTCACCTCCCCATCACATGAGGAAAATTCACTGCACACTGCTCAAAGTTCAAGTGGCCTCCCCTTGTTAGAGAGCTCAGTGGACCACCAACTTCGGCCATTCCCACTCAGTCCCTGAAAAACATCTTTATTTGCTTAGTGGAATATTCCTCTCAGGCCTCCCTGCATCAGAACCGCTTTCCTGGATTAGATGTCCTTGAATCACCTCTGGAAGGTAAGAATCCAGCACTTTTCCTGGGAAGGGTGTCTGGGGGTTCTTGTAGGCAAAAAAGAGAAAGGAAACCCCTTAAGCGAGCTCCTTCCCTTTGGAGGAAGCATCTGTAAGCTGAAATCTTTTGGGGTTTTTTTTTAATAAGGAAAATTTTCCTTTGGGGAAGTTCATGGATGCAGCAAGGCTAAACAATTCAAGTCCAGGAAAGTCCAGAAACTGCCCAGCTGAGCTGCTTCATTCTCTCACTATGTGACTGAGTCTCCTACTAAAAGTGGGGTCTATGTTGCAGCATCAGCTATCACCTGGGAATTTTCTAGAAATGCAGAATCTCAGTCTTCCCCCACTCTCCCAAGACCTAGCAAACCAGAGTCTGCATTTAAACAGGATCTCTGGGTTGGTGATTGGTGTGCATATTAAAGTTTGAGAAGGTCGGGCTCATAAGCCTGTTTCAGAGAGCTGACAAGGAAGAACTGTCACCTCCAACTGAGAAAGGAAGGTGAATGCCTGCCCCAAGCTACCTGCCCAGCTCTGCCACCTGAAGGCCACTACAACCTGAGACAAAAAACTTCCAGTGAAGCACCAGCCATGATTAAGGGCCATTGATCCACTCATAGAGTCCTGGCGTTGTTCAGAAAACCCTAACTCATGAAGCCCTCAAGGCTACTCAAAGCGTGGTCCCCAGACTGACCACATCAGTATTACCTGGGAACTCATTAGAAATGCAGAGTCTGAGAACACTTAAATCGACTAAATTTTTTGTTGTAGAGAAATGTGTATTAAAAACATTAGCCATTTCAACTTTTTTTTTAATGTACGTAATTCAGTGATGTTCATCAAGTTAGAGAGCCATCACCACTATTTACTGCCAGTGTTTTTCATCACCCTCAATGGAAATTCAGTGACCCTTCAGCAATACCGTCCCACATCTCCAACCCACCTGCCTGCCCCTGGTGACCACTGTGGTCTCTGTGTCTCTTAGTTCTCAGTGCTGGCCTAACAGGAATCCAAGTGTGGCTTTAATAGGAAGCTTAAAGTTCAATTTCAGGGCATTAGCTCTAGGGAAAGTTTCTCTATCTTCTCTGCAGAAAATCCTCAAAGACCTCCATGTGGCACCTATCTTTACCCCAAAGGTGCTCCCTCCTCTCTGTGCCTAGTCTGCTTTTCCAGACTCTAAAGTGGTTAGCTTTAAGACACACTCTACACTGATAAGGCCTCACTAACATAACAAAGAAAATCCTACTCCTAAACAGATACAGGGATTAGTATTCCCATACCCATTTTACGGGGGAAACAATTCAGTCCATACTAATATGCATTTATTTGCCTATTCTAGATATTTCATATAAGCAAGACCATACAAGATTTTTTCTTTTGGGTCTGCCTCATTTCACTCAGCATAATGTTTTCAAGGTTCATCCACATTGTTAACATGCATCAGAGCCTCATTTCTCTTATGGATAAATAATATGCCACTGCATGTATACATCACTTTTTATTTGTTTACTCATCTGTTGATGGAATTGAGTTGTTCCCACCTTTCGGCTACTGTGGAGTATGCTACACATACTCTGACTTTTGGGTATACACCCAGGAGTGGAACTGCTGAGTCATATGGTTTTACTTTTTTAGGAACTGGCCACCCTGTTTTCCCTAGTAGCTTCACCATGTAACAATCCCACCAGCAATCAATGGATGAGAGTCCCAGTTTCTCTCTAGGGGATTCTTAGGCACAGTAAAATGTGAGGACCAACAATCAAGTTCTTTGGGCAAGACGATCCCGATGAAGTGGGTGTCCGAAGCACACCTTGACATCTGTAATGTTGCCGTGACGCTCTTTCAAAAAGACTTCAACTCACCTATTACCTCATCCAACACAGGGCTTAAACCCCTATCGATGAGTTTTTTTGGTGACAGCCACCAACAGGCTCAACCTCTCCCTTCATCTGTCCCCCATCTTCTGTCCCCATTTCCTAATTTCTAAGAACAGCTTCATTATCCAAGAAGAACTCAGGGATGAGAACACTTCCATCTTTTGAATGAGTGGGTTCCTCCTTTGTTCCTCCCCAGCCTTCTCAGCTATCCCATGACTGCAACAAAGATTTCATGCACCAAATACCATCCGGCCGCAATTGTCATTTCAGGATTCGCACCGTTTTAATGAATGCCAAAACTGTTTTTTCACTTGATAGCGCCTGACAAGACCAACAATCACAGATTAGAGGGAAACTTCGTGCTTTTCAACAAAGGTTAATAAATAGTGACAGCATTAAGTCTATTCTGATTAACTATGCTGAAAGATATTATTGCTGTTTGTAACATGAAATCATTATTGGATTAAGCACAGCATATAAAAATGAAATGTGAATTTTAATCTCAAATGCAGACATGCAGGCTGCTAGGACAGAGGCGAGGGTATCTCTTGGAGGTGTGTATTAATTTTTAAGTTGCTCTGGTGAAGGGATATTATCTGCTGATTGCCTGGTCTGGATTTGATGGGTAATGAAAGGTCCCTTGGTGGACTCTCTTGCTGCACCCCCCCAAGAGATGCTAAAAATGAAACAGCAGTAACAACTCCCCTTTCTTAAGTTGTATCACATGGAGTGGCCTCATTTTTCTAGGGGTGACTCTGATCCCAAAGACCTTGGCTAAGAAATACCAATCCTAAGTAAGGAGCTGAAGTTGGAGGAGAGATATCTTTCTTTTCTAAATGCAAGGAAACAAGTAATAGAGAATAAATGACCCCTCAAAGACCAACTGCGGGCAAGTCTATTTCAACCCATTGTGACGCCATGTGGGCCAGAATAGAAGTCTGCTCCACTCGCTTTTCAATGGCTGATTCTTCAGAAGTAGATCACCTTTATTTTGAGGTGCCTCTATGTGGACTCAAACTTCCAATCTTTCAGTTAGCAGCTGAGCAGATTAAGCTATTTGCATCATCCAGGGACTCCAAATGGCTCCCCATGGGTCATTAACCCAAGACAGAATTAGGAAACCCTGGTGGCATATTGGTTAAGTGCTACATCTGTTCAAATCCACCAGGTATTCGTTGGAAACCCTATGGAGTTCTATACTATCCTATAGGATCAATGAGTTGGAGTCAACTCAACAGCAGTGGGTTTTGGGTGGATTGGAAGAAGACGAGGCATCTGGTATCCTAGCTTAAAACACCTGCTCAATCTCCTCCCCTACTCCACCCCCTTTACTATGGAACAATGAAAATGCACCCTGCTGCATGGTTTGAGCTGTTTTGTGCATTCCTTCATTTGGCATGCACACTGCAGTCTCTAAATACTGTTCCCAGGTAATACCTGGGCTCCTTGGAGCAAGGTCTACAGTCATGGCTGGGTTGGGAATATAAATGGGGGAGCCTAGAGCATCTTGTCTTTCCAGAAAGCAAGGAAGCTTCTGACCTCTTGGGGAGTCCAGGGATTTGGAGGCCTGTGTGAAAAGGTCCCCATGGGCCAGCTGGGCCAACCTGAGCATTAATGAAGAAATGGATTAAGGTACCTCAATTATGTTTGCATCCATGAGTTTCTGGTGGTATTTTTTAAAAGCGCTTATTGACCACTTTGGGAAGATGCCAGGGAACCAATTCGTTATTTTAAAAACTATCAAATAAAAGGAAAGAAGTGAGCAGTTACGTTTCCTTTCCTAGATGCACTTCACTTTAGGGTGACCAAATAGTTGATGAGGAGTGTTTTCTCTGTATAGAAATATTTCAGCTAGGAAAGAGAGAAGGAAGGACAGAATCAACATATCAACACTCTGCAACTCCTAGTGCATTAATGAGGGTAGGCCACAATTACCAGTGGGCACCAACTCAGCTGGTGAGAAGCTAACGGGACACCTGACAATGGACTGATCATGCTGAGAGCTCCTGAACCCACTGATCTACATCAGCATCAGAAAGAGACAGCCAGACCTAGGACCCTCCTAGTGGAAGGCCACACTCCTGCTGGTAACACGGTCTTGCCAAAAATGTCAAACCAGCAGCGGACCAAGCCTCTCAGGCTACCACCAGTGTACACGAAATGCAAGGGAAAGCATGTTAAGTGACACCAGAGACATGCTCAGCTAAATCCAACAGAGCAGAACTCTACAGGGCAGACTGTCTGCTTCTTCAGCAAGGAAAAAAAAAGGGGGTGGGGAAGCGAGGAATAAAGAGAGCAAAAGAGAGAGGTGGAGAGGGAGAGGGGGCCAGAAGGTGAGACACAGAGAAAGAGGGAGGGGGATGAAGACAGAGAGAAAGCGAGGGGGTGGCCAAGGGAGAGGGTAAAGAGAGGGAGACAGGTAGGGCAAGGGAGACAGAGAAACACAGAGAAAGGGACAGGAAAGAGAGAATGTGTAGAGAGAAGGGGAGATGGATGGAAGAGAAGTCTCTATATCAGAAAGACTTACGAAACATACCAACTAATTGTAACATGCAGACTTTATCGGCATCTTATTTCAAACAAACTGTGAGAAAACATTTATAAGACAAACGAGGAAATGTGAATAGCACTGATTACATGATATTAAGAAGTACTGTTCTACTGAGGTATGATAATAATACTATGGCTACTGTTTTCAAAAAAGAGCCCTTATTTTTAGAGATACATACTAACACATTACAGATAAAACCATACATCTCCAGGGATATGCTTCAAAATAATCTGGGAGATGGAAGCGGGTGGGGCACAGATGAAATGAGCTCGAACATGAGTTGATCTCGGTTAGACCTATGTGTTGGGTACAAGTGTTAATCTCTACACTTTCGATATGTTTAATGAAAGTTTGTAAAAAAACGAGTAGTTGTTGAGGACCTACTATATGCCTGGCACTGTTCTAGGCACTGAGGTTCAGTGGTGAACAAAACAGACAGAAATCTTTGCCTCTGGGAAGCTCAGAAAGTAGGTCCTATTGCCCCCCTACACTAAATCCAGATCCATCAGTGGTTCCCCACTGCTGAGAGGAAAAGACAAATTCTTTCCTGAGGCCCAAGAGGCCCATGTGATTGGATCCTGCTGACTTCTTCACCACTACATCCAGCTAGCTAGCCTAAGTCTCCAACTTTAGTCCCACTGGCCTTTTCACAGTTCCTGACTGGAGCTTTGCTTATGTCTTAGCTGTCCTTTTTCCACTGGGCAATCTCCCTCATCCTGTAGAAAAACAAATGTAACCAGTTACCATTGAGTCAATTCTGACTCAAGACAACTCCACGTGTGACAGAGTAGAACTGTTCCATAGGGTATTCTTTTCTGTTATCTTTATAGAAGCAGAACGTCAGGATTTGCTTCTGTGGTGCTGGTGGGTCAGGTAAAACCACCAATCTTTAATGCAGTAGTTGAGCACAAATCATTTGCATCACTTTCATCCTTTAGAGGTTTGTTGAAATGAGAGGCCTTAAAAATACAAAACCAGATTACAATGGTGTAGTAAAGGGTTAACTCAGTAGGTCTGGGTTGTCCAAACTCTGCACATTTCCAAAGCTTTCAGGAATGGCCTTAGACTGGCTCCTAGGAGATAACCTCTAAGCCCTTTGAATATTCTGACGAATAAGATAGTCTTTGTACAACTGGGGCCTTAGGGTATGCCAGGTACTTTATGCCAAGCATGTGATTTGTACTGAATGACTGTCTTGTGTGCCTGAGCTTTTGGGCATCATTTTGACCTTGGGGAGGGGGCTGCAGACTGACTAACCAAGGTCATCCATGCCTACCTGATGGACTCCAATAAAAACTCTAGACATCGATGGTCAAGTGAACTTCCCTGGTTGGCAATACTTCATACATGTTCTCATACACTGTTGTAGGGAGAAATAAGTGCTGCCTCTGCAACTCCACTAAGAGAGGACTACTGGAAGCTTATATCTAGTTTTTCCTGGATTTTGCCCTGCCACCTTTCTCCTGTGCTGATTTAAATCTGTGTCCTTTCACTGTAACAAACCATAAATGTGACTGTCATAGCTTTTCTGAGTTCTGAGACTCTTCCTAGGGAGTCACTGAACCTAAGGGTAGTCTTGGGGACCCCTGACACAATAACCCATAGAATAAAATATTAATCCATAGATCCAGCTTGAGATTTAAAAAGAAAAAAACTGACTAGGTAAATAGGGAAGCAGGAAAAGCTCTTTCTTACAGCGGAATACCATGACTAAAGGTAGCTACACCGGTCAAATCTGCTACAAAAGACCTCTTTAAAGTTTTCTTTAAGAAAAGATGTCACTTTGAGGACTACAGTGCATCTGACCCAAGCTGCAAATAAGGTGATGTTTCCAATCAACTCATTTGCATGTGAAAGCAGGACAATAAATAATGAAGATCAAAGAAGAACTGATGCCTTTGAAGGAGTACTGAATATACCATGGACTCCCAGAAAAATGTGTTGGAAGAGGTAAAGCCAAAATGCTTTTCAGGAGCCAGGATGGTAAGATTCTGTCTCACATACTTCAGACATGTTACCAGGAGGGACAATTTCCTGGAGAGGGACATCATGCTTGGTAAAGTAGAGGTTGAGTGACAAAGAGGAAGACCCTCAGTGAGACGGATCGGCACAGTGGCCACAACAAGGTACTCAAACACAGCAAGGACTGCGGGGATGACGCAGGACAGGGCCGTGTTTCGTTCTGTTGTATGCTGGGTCACCTAAGTCAGAAATGACTTGATGGCACCTAACAGCAACAGTGGTAAAAGCGGTGACAGAAACTGGGAAAAACAAACAAACAAACAAACAAAAAACCACTATTCACAAACACCACAGCAATAATTGTTTCAGGGAAGAAGCATCGATGGATGCTAAAAGGACAGGGCAAAAGTATGATGGCAAACAGGGTGTCTGTAGGGTCTCAAAGTGTCTCCCCACAAGATACTTATTAATTACAGTGAAAAAATAGTAACTGTACAGAGGAGAATCCTGACCGACATCACTTTAAGCAAATGATCACAGTTAACATCACTAGTCATGAGACAGATGGACATTACGGTCTTCCTGGAGTGAAGCACTGAGGAACACACCATCACTCTGGTGTCACTTCTGTCAAAAATACATAACCTGAACATAATCATGAGTAAACATCCTACATTCTAAAACTGAGGAACATTCCACAAAATAAATAGTCCATTCTTATCAAAAGTGTCACGGTCATGAAAGACAAAGAGGGACTCAAGAACTATTCCAGATTAAAGAGGACTAAAAAGATATAATGGCTAACTGTAATGCTGAATCCAGGATCAGACTAAGGAGCAGAAAAAGGACAAGCCGTGAATCTGAAGGAGGTCAGATTAGATAACAGTGCTTTATCAATGCTGATTTCCTGATTTTATCATTGTTCTGTTGTTATGTTACACAAAAACATTTGAGGAACCTAGGTGAAGCAGATATGACGAATTCTTTGTAGTATTTTTTGGTAACTATTTGTAAATCTGAAATTATTTCAAAATTAAAAGTTAAAACATAAAAAATTTTAAATAAATAAACTGTGAAGCTTTCCCTCATCAGCCTACCTTGGAAAGTCCTTCCAGACAATCTTCCTCAGCATCTCTTACTCCACAGAACTCACAAAGATTGTTCACTTTTGGCTCCTTTGCTGACTGCAGTCCCATTCCTGTCCTGCGAGCTCTCCTTATCATCCTGTTTCCTCCCTACCATCCTGTGATTTTCCCATGCAGTTTTCTTTTTAATCTCTAGTTATAAGTATATATTCATCTACATCTAGTCCAGTCATCTGTCCAGTCAAAAATTATCTAAGGGCACAAGTGTGCCAGGTACAATGGTAGATACTGAAAATCCAGCAGTGACCAAAACACACAGATTTCTACCTTTACACAGCTTTACTACTCAGTCTTTACCATCAGACCACAACCTCCAAGGGGCAAAGGCCATACCTGGTTTGTTTCCTGTGCCCGTCATATAAATAACACTCAAAAAATTGCCCACTGAAGGAATGGCACACATACTACGACTACCTCCTCCAGCATCTGTGGCAGACATTGCTAACTGATCCCAGAAACCTTTCCAAGGGAGCCCAGTCACATGCCAAGCCAGGCATGCAACAAATACATTTGTCTAACCACATGGAAGGAGACTTGGTCAGCATCTATTTTAGAGATAAAGAAATTAGGGCATTAAACAGGAAGTCATTGGTCTTAATTAGTATCAATTAGTGATACAACCTGGGCAGGGCCTTAGGTTCAACAAGGCAGGAGAAATGTCTGCATCAGATGCCACGATTTAGACAACTGTTGGGCCTCATTAGACTTCACAGTGACTTCCTTCCTGGCCCATGCGAGTACATCATCTCCCTGTTCACTCAAAGTTAGGAGGGTTAGCACCAGAGAGGGCAGCTCCAGGGCAGGAACAGAAACATTTCCCCAAATAGGGTTACTGTGCCACATTTCTAAGGGCAAGAATATGTGTGAGCAATCTCATGAGCTAAGAAATTCTGCAGGAACCTGAATTGTGCTCTGACACTCCGGCTCCTTAGGACACAAGAATAGAATAGCATTTATTCATCAGCTGAGCCATGGAGGTTGGCATTTAATTATAGCTTCCTTTCTATTTTCTTCTATTTGTTCTATGAGTACATAAGAAGGCAGACTCCATTTAACCTCCCTAACTCCCAAGCCCTGCGGTAACTGATGTTGCAGGTATGGGCCCCTCTCTGGGTCTCAGCTTCCCTGTCTGCATATCGCAGGGGCTGGAAAGGATTCAGGTTGGACAGTTTGAAGTCAGGGAGCCCTGGGTTCAGGTCCCAGCTCAGCCACTTTCTCCTAGACCTGGAACAGGCAATGTCTGATCTCTTCCTATCTCACTTTCCCCATATGTGAAACAGGTCAGCACTGTGAGGATCACTGGGGGATGTGGCTGGAAAGTGCCCAGCTCAGTGAAGAAGTGTTGTACTTGATGGTGGCTGTTACAGTCATCTAGACTCTTTTCATGTTTCACCTTCTGGAACCTTCTAGAATCATTGACTTCACCATGACATTGGGTATGAGAGCCCCTGGGAGGAGAGGAGAGGGTCTGACAGGGATTCCTGGAGTGGATTTTAGCCTTCAAATGCATGGAGTGTCTACAGAATGTCTGTCTGTCCAGGCAAGCTTCCAGTGTAGGGACCCCACTGCATTGAATGCCCTTGTATCACCTCGCTTTGTCCTGGCCCAGCCCTGTTGCCCTCCCAGCCATACTGCACAGCAACTGCCCCCTCATCTTGCTAGATGCTTCTATACTTCCTTGCCTTTCTCCTGGCACTGCCTGGCACAAAGTGATTCTGTGTATACCATCACTGACTTGCTTTCAATGTATGCATTTTTTTATTTCAGGGGTATGCTTCTTCAGTGTACGGTGAAAGTCCCATCGCACACCTTTTCACTCCCTGCACCCCGAGAGAACTGGCATGTACCCTGCTAGGGCAGATGTCCCTAAAATTCTAAACCAGCCTGAGCTGGGAGGACATGATAAACTCAGTCAGCTTCAACAAGATGGTATAAGTGAACACTGAATCCAATGCCTGGCACATAGTTTGTGCTCAACAAACGGAAGGTGGCATTCTGCATCACAGTGGCTCCTTAACTTCCATTGAAACCATTTTGGGGCCATTTGGGCTGTGCTTGCAAAGAGCTTGTCTATCCACCACTTCAACTGAACAAAACCCACCAACTACTCTCCTGTCACATCCTGACTTCCAACCATCTGCAGCTCATCCCTGTCCCCTCGCCCCTCTTAGCCACACTCACCAGAGGCTTCCATACCTCCCTATCTTTACAAATTCCCCAAACAGGAAAGAGTTTTCTATATTCACTTGCTTCCTGCCATGGTTGGAAGCGTAGTCATTCCAGTCTTCCAAGGCTGCCTCAGTCAAAATCCACCACCTTGTTGCTCTCAGGTCAGTTTGTCCATCTAGCATCAGTTACTGGTAATTATTAGTCATGAATAAAATAATCACTGGAGTCAGGGCTGCCATGAATGAGCATTAACAGCAATGCTGTTCTCCCTACTTTACAATGAGGAAAACAAGTCACAGAGAGACGAAGCTGCTTGCATGAAGTCACCATCACCTAGCCAGGAGGTGACAGAGACAGCTTCAGACTTGAGTCTGTGTGACTCAGAAGTCCCCAGGATACCAGAAAAAGCAGGCTGAAAACACAGGAATTCACATTTGCCATCTTCTTGGGCTGTGAGTTGTAGGCCCTCGAGGTAGAGGCAAAGCAGTGCACATGTGACACAGACACAGAGACACACACACACACAGCTACAAACACACAAGTGCAAGTGCAGCTTCCTGGCTCCCCGCAGTAGCCCTGTCCTGAATTTCAAAACATCTCCCCTTCACTGAGTCAGCTCCTCCAGTCAGCCTCTTCCTAGGAGGGGGACAGAAATCAATACGAGTTGCCGATCAGCTCAGTGATCAAATCAACAGGCATCAGGCCTCTGAGGCCCCAGCAGATCATTCCAAAACCTTAAGCCCCATTTCATTACAGTTAAAAGAATATTTCCTTTTAATCACCCCCAAATATTTCTGGGGAGGTAGAAATAAATAAAACTTCCCAGGGAGAGAAGCAGATGCCCTATCTTTGCAAGGAAGGGCCCAGGAGCAGCAGCACTGAGGGGCAGCAGGCCCTTCCCTGTGCAGATCCTGAGCCCAGGGATGCTCTGACCCCAGTGTGGCAGCCATGTCATCATTTCTTCATGGAGATGAAACTTATATCACAAGAAATTAATCATTTGAAAATAAACACCTCAGTGGCACTTAGACCATTCATCACTAACTCACTGCTATCGAGTTGATTCCAACACATAGTGACTCTATGGAACAGAGCAGAACTGCCCCATAGAGTTTCAGAGGAGCACCGGATGGATCTGAAATGCTGACCTTTAGTTAGCAGCTCAGGACTTAACCATTACACCACCAGGGTTTCCAGATAATTCATAATGCTTTTTAAACACCAGCTCTATCTTGTTACAAAAGATTTCTGGCACCCCCAAAAGAAACTCTGGATTCTAACCGTTCACTCTCCATGCCCTTCCCCTATATCCTGTTAGCCGCCAGTCCACTTTGTACAAACGGAAGGACACACCAGGTGGTCTCTGTGACTGGCTTCTTTTGCTTAGTATAATGTTTGTCCAGTTCACTCAGGTTGTAGCATGTATTGGAACTTTTTCTTTTTATGACTGAATAGTAAGTATCTCGTTGTTTAGATTAAAAAAATAAAATAAAAAACCCAAAGCCATTGCCATGGTGTCCATTCTGACTTGCAGTGACCCATGTGTTACAGAGGAGTTCCGTACTCTCTACAGAAGCAGATCACTGGGCTTTTCCTCCAGGGCACTGCTGAGTGAGTCTGAACCATCAATTTTCAGGTTAGCAGCCAATTACAAACCACTTGTATCACGCAGGGACCTTTGTAAGAACATACCACATTTACTCATTCATGAGTTGATGGACATTTTGGCTACTGTGAACAATGCTTTAATGAACAAGTCTCTACAAGTGTCTGTTCCAATACCCCCTTTCAAGTCTTTGGGGCGTATTTCTAGGAGCAGAATTGCTGGGTCACATGGTAGCTCTGCTTAACTTACTGAGGAACTACTACATTGCTTCTCACGAGGGCAGCGCCATTCTGCATTCCCACCAGCAGTGGATGAGGCTTTTGATTTCTCCATATTCTAACACCTACCATCTGCCTTTTATTTTACCACAGTGGGGTGAAGTGGTATCTCACTGCAGTTTTGATTTGCATGTCTCTGATGACTACTGACATTGAGTATCTTTCCGTGTGCTTGCTGGTCATTTGCATGTCTTCTTTGGAGCAATGACCTAGGACTATTTTGTGGGCAGTGAGAAGCCTCACATACCAAGCAGCCTGGCCAACGATGCTCCTTAGAGGAGAAAGGACCCCAGAGACATAGTGCCAAACCCTGGCTGGGAGGCAGATAGCCACCACGACCAATGGTGTCCCGTTCATTCTCTGGGAAAGCCCCATTGCCTGTTCCATTTCTTTCTTCCCAGAAGGTGTTAACATTCTCTGAGGGCCACAAGGACATGCCAGCCTGGGGAAGTCACAAAAAGGATGGCCAAGGTGTCAAACAAATAAACCTTAAGTCAAAGCCATGGGTCTAGGGGGCCATTCTGATACTCTGATCTAGGGAATGTCTCTGAAGCTCATTGGGCTTTTAAGTAGAATTGGAGTTTGTGACCTTCCTATTTGGTGATCCTAAGAACAGCAGAGCAATACTGATAGCAGCTCATGGTCAAGGAGTGCTCACCAAGTACAAGGCCTTTTCCTAAATGTGCTGTGCACATTATCTCATTTTATAGACAAGGAGCCCCTGCACAGAGAGGTGAAACAATTTGTTCCAAATCACACAGCCAGCAAGAGCAGACCTAGGATTTAAACTCTAGAAAGCCTGGCTCTGAAGTGGACTGTGTAGTGAGTTGACCAAAATTCATGTCTGCTCAGAACCTCAGAATGTGACCTTTTCTGGAAATAGGTTCTTTGCAGATGTGATTAGTTATGAAGAGGTCACTCCAGATTCCAAAATACCAAACCTGCTGCTGTCAAGTGGATCAGAACTCATAACAACCCTACATAACAGACTAGAACTGCCCCAGCGCTTCCAAGGAGAGCTGAGCTGGATCCGAACTGCTGAACTTTTGGTTAGCAGCTGTAGCTCCTAACTGCTACACCACCAGCATTTCCTACTCTGGACTAGGAAGGCCGTAATGCAGTGACAGACACAGGGAAGACAGCCATGTGAAGATGATGGCGGAGACTGGAGTGACAGAGCTACAAGCCAAGGAAGACTGAGGAAGCCAGGAGCCACCAGAGCTGGAAGAGATAAGGAAGGATCCTCAACTACAGCCATCAGAGGGAATGTGGCCTTTCTGACACTTTAACTTCAGACTTCTGACCTCAATTTATTCTCTACTGTGAGAGAATAAATTGCTGTTGTTTCAAGCCACTAATGTTGTAATAATTTGCTGTAGCTGCTCTAGGAAGCCAATACAGGCTCTCATCCACCAGGCCAACCTGATTCTCATTTAATTGTCACAAGCTGGTGAGGAAGGTACAAGAGGGGCACACCGAGGCTTGGAGAGCCTAGGCTTGCTCAGGGTCACACAGCACGGCTGGGAGGGTAGGCAGGCTTGGCGTAAAACAGCAGAGAGAAAGAAGGGCACTCCAGGTGATCAGAGCAACTTCAGCAAGCATACAGAGTCCTGAATTAGCCTGAGTATCACGGGAATAGTGTGGATGTGGCTGAAGACAGTAGGAGGAAGCAAGATAAACAGGGTAGAGAAATTAGAGATCTGAGTTTTTCAGTGTGCCCAGCAACCTCCTCCCCTCCTCTAGCGAAGAAACCTGGCTGAGAAGAAAGCCTACTCAACAGAGCAAAAAGCTGAGCCAGGAGATGGGTAGGATGAGATCGAATTCTAATACCATCATTTGAGTGGCTGGATACAGCCTTACCTGAAAGCAGACCTGGAACTTCCAGCCACATGAGCCTGTAAAATCCTTCCCCACTCTCTTTCTTGTCTTTTTATATAAGTAAGGTCATATAATATTTGTCCTTTTGTAATTGACTTATTTCACTCATCATAATCTCTTCCAGCCCGGTCCTTTTCATAGCATGCATCAAGACTTCATTTATTCTACTGCTGAGTAGTATTCCACTGTATGTATGTACCACATTTTGTTTAACCGTTCATCTATTGATTGGAATTTAAGTTGTATCCACTGTTGGGCTATTTTGAATAGCACTGCAGTGAACACTGGTGTACAAGTCTCTATTTCAGTCTCTGCTTTTCAGTCTTTTGGGTATATACCTAAGAGTGGAATTGCTGAGCAGGTTACATGGTAGTTCTATTTTTAGTTTTTTGAGGAGCTGCCACACTGTTTTCACAACAGCTGTACCATTTTGCATTCCCACTAGCAATAGATAATGGTCCCAATTGCCAGCATTTGTTAATTCCTGTTTGTTTTAAATCTTAGTCATTCTAGTGTGAGCAAAATGGTACTTTGCTGTGCTTTTGATCTGCATCTCTGATGACTAATGACACTGAACATCTTTTCCTGTATTTGGTGGTTACATGAATGTCCTCTTTTGTGAAATGTCTACTCAAGTCCTTTTCTCATTTTATGATTGGGTTCCTGGTCTTTTTGTTGTTTAGAATCCCTCTTTTAAGAAGCTGGTTCTCAATGAGTTTCTCTTGTACACAACAAAAGAGCCCGTTATAGTAGAGGGTGGTTCCAGATTGACTCACTGTCACTCAGTCCCTGAAAAGCTCATCTCCAGACTCACCCATCAACCACTGCTCTGTCTTTCACTCATCACCACAGCGTCTCTCCTTGCATCTTGGCACTCAGCACAGAAACATTTACTGAACAAACGAAGTTCCACCCGTAGCCCATGTACACACATCTCTCGAGGTCAGATTCACTGCCTCACACACCCATTCCCTGACCTTCAAGTTGTGTGAAAGCATCTCAACTTCTTGCCAACTTCAATTCATCCAGTCACCACCGACCTTCAAATGACTAACTTGAAGAGACATCGAGGTGCCCCAAGTATGCCCCAAGTATGCAGTGCTAAGTGGCAGATGCCCAAGTCACGCTCTTCTTCCCCTGGGAAGTTACTAGAGTTGAGCCCACTAGCTGTAGTGGGCTCAGAAGCATGATCCATCCACCTAATAAGTGTCTACTGAGCAACTGCTGCACACCAAACCTCCTGCTGAAAACATCCAAATGGTCGTAAGACTGGGCACAGGGACCAAAAGCAAAGGAAGTTTCTTTTCCATGAGACAGAAAAAGCCCTGTCCCTACATGCCAAAGGCCTTTAAGATCAACAGTGTCTCCTTTAGGTGGGAAATTCATGAACTTATCTGTTGTCAGGAAAATGTTTTTCTCTCCCTAAAAGTAACTCTTCCCTATAAATATCAAGGTATCATCCCCAAAGCTTTTCTGATAATTGTCAAGGAATGCTTTGCAGAAAGATGTAACAACAACAATAATAATAACAGCAGCAACAACCACCTCTTTTGAGCATGCGCTATGTGCCAGGTGTCAAGCTAAATGTTTTAGCTACACTGCCCCATAGGATATTCGCTACAACCCTACAGGGTAAGGAAATGGAGGTTCAGAGAGGCTAGATAAGTTGTCCAAAGTCACACAGCAAGGTGGAAGAACCACTGAGAAATCCAAAAATATCTCCAAGCCTTACTCCTGGCAAAGCAGGAGTAAGCAGGAGGACCCACGTCAAAGGGTTTCCGTAAGGACTAGATGAGAGACACACGTGGGGAATGTTTAGCCCATGGCCTGGCCTATATACATGGCTTTGCCCAGCCAGCCTATGAGTGTGTTTCATCACCAGTGTCCCTATATGGTTTGAGGTGGGGTGGGTTGGGGGACAGCATGGTGCCAGGCTCAGGAAAATACCACACTGCTTTTGCCTCTGCTGTCTGCCACTAATGCCCAGGGGTTAGTGGGTTTTTGACAAGTACACAAAATACTTTCAGGGGCCCATAGCCACCACAGTCAGGTCTGGCAGAATCTGCCTGTGGCAGGGAGGGCTGCCAGGTGGCTCTCTCTCCGGCTGGCTCCCACCCCTGGCTGCTGCCCAAAGTGACATAACCCGAGGCTGTGCCTGCCTCGCCAAGTGGTTGGAGGGGAGACGGGCGCAGCATTTGCTGTGGTGAATGGAACCCAGGCAGGGCCTAGCCCACCCAGGCAGACCATCCACCCCAGGACTCATGCCATGACACTCCGACACACCCCACTGAGAGCCTGGCACACAGCAGGTGCTGGTGGCACAGACTGGGCCAAAATTAAGGCCACACAAAGAGTGGGTTATAAGTTGTGCTAAAAGAGAATGATATTGTATGCTGACGGATGTTTTAGTTCAGGTATTCCAGAAATAATAGTAATAGCTCATGTCCTATAGCATTTACTATAACCTTTGACATAAAGTAAGGAACCCTCACGATGTCCCAACCAGTTACTATTATTAGCCCTAATTTACAGGTAAGAAAATTGAGGCACAGACTAAATGGCTTGCTTGAGATCATTACACAGCTAGGAAACATTGGCTCTGGGATTTAGATCCAGGCCATTTGGCTTGGGTAAACCTGCAAGATTCCAGAAAACCCCACAAGGTAATGAGTGACAGATGTTCAGTCAGCCTTGACATTGGCAGTCACTATTCTCATTGTGCAGGTGAGAAGACTAAGACTCAGAGAAGCTCAGCAACATGCTGAAGGTCACAAACATCTACAGCCTGGCGTATATCTGCAACTGAAATGGGTTCCTGGTTGTACCACATTTTGCATAACATTCTGCAGACAAATTTCCACGATTGGAGGTAAGCCTGATGGGCCAGAAATCATGACAGTCCCGTGGAGAAGGCCAGCAGCCACCAGGTTCCCTGCAGGGTGTAGGTTTTCTGCCCTAGAGGAGCAACTGTGGCCAGAACATGCCCTGCAGGTGGCAGGGTTCAGGGTGCTTCAGTGAGGCCACGTGGGAGTCATGCCCATTCCCAGGGCTGTGGCCAGAGTGCTGCACAACCAAGCTGAGGAGCCGCCCCTCCCTGGGGAGGGGTGTCAGTCTACTCCAGGAACCAGGCCCGAAATGTCAGCCTCCCCCAGGTCAGATCACCAATGTAAATCATGGGTCCCATCTCCAAGACAGATACACGGCAAACCTATTGAAATGGCACAGTAAACACTTCACCAACAAGTTGATTCTGACACATAGTGACCCTGTACCCCCCCCAAAACCAGACTCACTGCCAGCAAATCAGCTGTGATTCATAGAAGCCCTATAGGACAGAACAGAACTGCCCCACAGGATTTCCTAGGAGCAGTTGGTGGATTCAAACTACCGATCATTTGGTTAGCAGCCAAGATCTTAACCACTGTGCAACAGCTCCCCCCCAAAAACACATTGTTTTTAAACATCTAAATTACAGAAGGTAAAGCTCAGCATATACTTCCTTCCTGAAGAGGAATGGGTTAAAAACAGCTGTACCCCTCCAAGGAACTGGGAGGCTCCTGAGTTTCTACCTCTGTCAGGGTACGGAAAGGGTGGGGCCTGGTGGAAGCCTCCTGCTCTCAAGGGCCACGGGGGCTCGTGTCACCCAAGAAGGACCTGCTCAGGGCTCTAAACGCAAAAAGACAGCAGACGCCCCCCCCATGGACTCACATATGTAATGTGCTCAGCAGGCTCTAACACATAACACACTCTCACATACAACCTACAGTGCATGCACACAACACACACTCACAAGGACAATGCACTCAGTATGTGCAAATACATTCAATGTACACAACATGCACTGAATATGCAATGTACATTCAACATGCTCTTACACATAACACATAACACATGCTCACACATACAAACACACTCACAGGTATGCTCAACATGCTCTAACATAAAACATGTTGTCACACAACATGCTCACACAATATACAGTGCACACACATACTCGGACACACAAGGGTGTACGCGCCCACACAGACCCACAGTCACACAGCACTGCATCACCCAAGATGCTCATACACTGCCACGCACAGAGGCAAAGGTACACACTCAGCCCCAAGAAACATATCCAGACTCACACCCAGCCATAACCATGGGCGCTCCCAAAGACACACTTAGAAGGATGCAGAAAGACACAAAGACACACACACGTCACAAAGGCACATACACAGAAAGCAGCACAGATTCACACCCGGCCCCACACATGGCCAACTCCCACAGCCACGAGCCACAGAGAGAGTCACACATGCCACACACACACTGGGCTGGACACACACGAGCAACGGACACACAGACATGCACAGTCACTCCCTCCTGCTTTCACACCCCTGAGTCATCTCGACTGAACCCTTGCCGCCCTTACCTGGGGATGGGGGTCTCGCAGCCCGAGGGCCTTCACCTTAGCGGCTCCTGCCCTTTCTCTGAAGACCCCCAAGACCTCAGGAGTGTCCAGACACTGGTGCTCTGCGAACTCCTCGCCTCGGCCGGGCAGCTCGAGCCACACGGAGGGCCGTCAGCAGCACCGCCAGCAAATAAAAAGCGAATGTGCAAAAATAAAACCAAAAGGCTGCGATAAACCAGTCCCCTTCCCACAGGACTCGCACTGACGCAGGTTCTCCTCTCTGCAATAAACATTTTCATTCTAATTTTAAAAGACATTAGCATTACCTCTTTGGCTCTGGACCCAGCCAGACGGCACCTCGCCTGCTAGGCCGCTGCGCTGGGCAGCAGGGGACACCAGGTCCCGGGGCCTCGCTCCCCGAGCCCCGAGACCACCCTTTCTAATAGGCACTGACCATGGGACCCACTGGCCTCCTGGTTCTGACTGTACAGCACTGTAATGCAGTTGAGTGATTATAGAGACTGGGAGCCTCAAATCTGGTTGGAGACACCCTAAGCCTGCCCAGAAGAATTCCATCTCTTCTAACAGGGATCCGCGCTGGATTCAGTCCTGTAAGCCAACAGGAACTCCATCCACAGGAAGGTGGCCCACATACAGAGGGTCAGCCCCATCAAATGTGGGGCCTTGGTATGCTCTGGGGTGCCATTCTACATCCCACCACTCACCTGCCTGCAGATTTGCTCTCACCTCACACCTTCCAGCAGTGGCCCGGACTTACAAGGGAAGACAAAGCCCGTCTAGGAAAGCAACATGAGCCATTTTTATGGGCTGAGAGGCGAAGATCTTATTAATGCAGCCCAGCCAACAGTCAAGGCCACACCCAGCCTCCCCTGATGCCCCACCACCCTGAACAGCTCATTTCCAAAAGCCTGCCTCCAAGCGTCTGCCCGCACTGTGCCCTTGTCTGGAGCACCTGCTCGTATCCCTGTGCCTAGGCTGTGCCTGGCTATCCTTCAGAGTCACGTCATTCCATATGGCTGGGAGCCGGGGACCCATGCAGGATGGGCAGCTCAGCCCCAGCCGTCATCAGCTGACTAACAATGGCCTCTCCTTCCCCAGCCTGCACTGAGAGCCTTTCCTGTTCCCCCAACCCCCACATCACAGGCTGGTTCTAGTGGCTTCCCCCCAACGGTCTCCCCACACTGGGCTCTTCAGGGGTCCAACATGTGGTTGCTGGATGGCTGGAAGAATGAACAGCCCATGCCAGCCAGTCGTAAACCCCTCCAGTTAGGGTCCCAGGCCTTCCCTCTGGACTGGCACAGAGACCCTTTGAGGAAAGTGGTCCCCAGGCCAGCCCGGGCTAGAGCGAAGGTGGCAGCACTGGCTCTGCTCTGGGGCTGACGACACGTCGTCTTCTGATATTCTCCAACTGCTCACAGGACCCCATGTTACAAATGGAGACTCCACAGGCACAGAAACATGGAATGGGCAGGAGAAACGTCACAGGCAGCCCACAGCAGCCTTGGCGTCCTCTCCTGAGGCCCCTTAAGTTTCCGTCTGAAACACCCCCCTAACTCTGCTCTCACCCCCACAACACTCCCTCCTGTGGTGACTGGAAGCTCCTCCCAAAAGACAAGTCGGATCCTGTCACTCCACTTTGGCCTGAACTCCTCAATGGCTTCCTGTATCTCTTATAATTGATGTCTAAATGTTCACCCTGAGCCTCTAGAAAAAGCCCAGACTTCCTATGGCGGCCCAGGAGCCTGGCCTGAGCTGACATCCACCAACGGCTCCAAGGTCTCCTCTGTCCCCAGTACAGTGATTCACAACTCCCCAGCACCCCCACTCCCACCCTCTGTCCCAATTCCACACTGTCCCCATGTCTGGCAAACTCATCCTTGAAGACCCACTGCAAAGGGTCTCTGACAGCTCCTTCCTAGCTTCTAGCTCTGAGTATCTGCAGAATGTGGTGGCCCCTGCTGCAGACAACAGCCACCTAGCACAGTCCTGGGTGGTCATCTCCGCTGGTGTACCCTTTGTGAATAGGAGTCTGTCTTACTTGTTTGGGGGCTCCCCAAATTGGGCAGGAGAGACACAGTCCTATGTACGAGTTATTGCTGCTATGATTAAAATCACCTGTCAGCTCCTTCCACTGCCTGGCACCTTGCTCTAGGTGCTTGTAATGTATTAGTTGGTTTCCAATAAATAAAGCCCAAAAGAACAACCCAGGTTCTCCTACCTCTCCTGTCTCTAGGTTCCCCCTAGCTCCCCACGGTCTCTCACCAACTTTAGATTTTCTAGAGAGCTTCTGAGAGGTCACCCTGTGATTACTGGGGGGGGGGTGGGGCGGGGAACATGTCCCCAGAATTGAAATAGGAAACTGTGGGAGGTAATGGAATTTGTCCGCAGCCTTGGGTGATAAAGCAAATTCTCACCCAAAACACACACCTGAGCACCCAAGACCCTCATGCTCAGCCCTGGGCAATGTGGGTCTTGCTACAAGGCCACCCTGTGGTCTTCGATGATGCCCAAGTGATCTGGAGCCCCGCTGTCTAACCCATCTGCTGGCTGCATCTGTCAGAATCAGTACGCAGTCAGCACAAGAGCAGCACTGCGCTTTGAAGGAAGGATGGGGCCTGGTGAGGCACACAGGAAGGGCCAGGGCTGGACTCCAGGGGATGCTGGGATCTACCTGATGGATGGTCAGATCCCACTTTTAGGACTTCAGACTGTTTGTTTGAGAAAACAGTCTTGACTCTGAGGCCAAGATCTTTACTGTCCCCCTCCTTCCTTTGGCCAGGACTCCTGGACAATTTTGGCTCAGCTGACAAATCCTCCCCACAGCGCAGCAGCCCTGTGGAGGAGGCTGCAGACACAGCTGCAGTGGGAACTGGGAATTCCAAACAATGTGTTGGAGAAGGGGACAGAAGATGGGGAAGCTGTGTGACCTCCAGCAAGTAATTTCACCTCTCTGAGCCTGTTTCTCCATTTGGAAAATGGGTATGAGCAATAAAAGCTGCAGAGATCTCATGTGGGGAGCAGCCTCCTGACTCTGCTCCATGCCTGGTGGCCATTATGACAATTATTTGGGCAAATCCAACTGGCTTCTGGGAGAACAGGAAAGGACAGAGGCAGGGAGAACACGTGGAGAGCACACACAGAGCGTCAGGAGCAGGCGGTCAGGGAAGACGGTCCTGTTGCCTCTTTACTCTCACTAACCACGTAACAAACACCAGGTCAGGAGGTGAGGACCCTTGCTTTTACTATTCTCCTTCCCTGGCTGGACAGCCTGCATCTCCATACCTACTGCCTGATCTTGGCCTACACTTTCCCACTCCTTTTAGCCATGTAGGGGTTTGAGTGTATACCACAGAGATCCTGCTCCCAATCCCACTCATCCACCGAGAAGTTCTATTTTAGCTTTATCAAGAAGACCAGGGCTCTGGCAACGACCCTGCTCTAAATGACAGGCAGCTAGCTCTTGATTCTCCATGCTAACAGGGGCTCAGTGCACAGATAAGCCAGGGCCATCAGTTACCCACGAGCCCTTCTCATCACACTTGGCCGAGTCCCCAGCACTCCCTCCTGCTTGGTAATCTACTGCCGAATCCACTTGGCTCTAACCAAAAAAAAAAAAACCTAAGTGGAACTCACGGTGACCCTACAGGACAGAGCAAACTTTCCCAGAGGGTTTCCAAGCAGGGGCTGGTGGATTTGAACTACTGACCTCTGGGTTAGCAGCCACAGCTCTTCATAGCTGTGCCACCAGGGCTCCCATCTGGCTCTGGAGGGCAAGAAACTGTCCTGGCCCTGAGCCCTCAGTGAAGGAAGCTCATACTCAAAACTGGGGGGCAGCTGCAGCTGCAGGGCAGATTTGGGGGCAGCATGAGAGGATCCCCAAGAGCGGACCCAGTGCCAGGCCTTTAGCCTACATCTCACTGACGGCACCAGCATGGCCCTCACTAGAGCTTGAAGGTGGGTAACAGTGCCCAGAGCACACAAAACGCAGTGGCTGTGAGCTTCCCTGGGACCACGGAGAGAGAAAACAATACTAGTAACACTGATAACAATAATATAACAATAACTGCTGTAACTTACAGAATGCCAGCTATCTGCCAGGCACTGTGTAAGTTCTTCCCAGAATCCTCTCATTCACCACCCACTACAAGCCTTGAGGGAGGTAGCATTTAATGCTATTTTATAACTGAGGATACAGAAGACTTAAAATGGTTGTCACTTCCCCAGTGACCCTGTTTTACAGACCCAGAAACAAAGACTCAGAGAGGACAGGCTACTTGTCAGAGAACACACAGGGGTGTCTGCCCAGAACTTGATCCCCAGTTTTTCTGTCCTTAAAGTTCATGCCTGAACCATAGCTCTATTCCCTCCCAAGCAAAACCCACAACAAATAGTGTCTGAGAGCCTGCAAGAAGCACCAAGGAGAGCTGGGTGCTGAGGAGACTGCAGAGAAGGTGACAGTCCCTGTGCTCTTGCGGCTAACCCGCTCATGGGGGAGAGAAAGACGCTCAAGGGTGACGAGGGCCAGTACTGGGATTACGGGGGATCTTACTACAAGGAGCATTTGCCTTCTCTCTGTGACCAGGGGAGCCTTCCTGGATACCCTATGAGCTGCTCAAGTGAAACAATACGGCTTTTTGAGCTGCATAAAACTTCCCGTAAAACATGGCAAGACAGACACTGACTGAGCAACGGCATACATTGTAGCCACTGCTTAAAATGTGGGGGGTCACCCAAGAAGGGTTAGTCACCTTTGCAGCCAGAGCACAGCGAACAGACAGACACGCAGGTTCCCTGGTCCCCACAGACTCCCCCAGGCTCAAAGCAACAGCAGAAGTTATTCACCCCACCAGAAAGCAAGGCTCTGGGCACGAACCTGGCCTCCTTGGCCAGCTCCCAGCCGCCCAGAAACTTCTCCTGCCCTTCCAGCCTCAGCAGGTGGCCAGGGCTGCTCATACCAGGCCCAGCCGCAGCCTCTGCTTTCCCTCCTTCATGCGGCTCTTGGAATTATTGATTCTGCCACTGGATAATTTTGCTTAGCTTCAAATACCTGGCTCTCATGAATTCCTTGGCCAGAGGGTATAAAGCTTCCACTAAAACATGGGGGAAAGATGAAGCCTGTTTATGGTTAATAGTACACTGTGCCCTGTCTGTCAGGCTGCCTGTCTGCTACTGAGAGTTCACTATTAGACACTTATTTAAACAGCCTCGAAAGGCTTCTGAGGAAAGTGCAGTCATGCATTTTTTTCTCCTCCTTGCTGGTATGAATGACTATAGATAAACATCAATTCGCTCCTGCGGATCACAGTCACAGTAAATAAATTTTTCAGGAAGCTCAAGACCCACACAAAGGCTTCGCCAAGCTCCCATTTCACACAACATCAATGTTTGGCCTCCAAGAAATAAAAGCTCTGAGGTGTCCATCGCCAGGGCAAAATTATCCATTGGCAAGTTACTTTACAAGGAGAAAGAAGACGACAAGAGTTTTTAGGGGGGACATTTCCTCCTGTGGCTTCACAAAAAGTAGCCTGCCAAGTGCTTTACCTGCAAACCAGCCACTGGAACTTTACCTCTAAAAAGTATGGGGCTCCATCCCCCAAATTTCTGGTCCCTGACGTGCTGCTACTGGGCAAGGCTGAACAGCCACCACTCAGAGCAGCAGGTTCCAGCCGAGTTCTGTGACTCCAGTGACTCAGACTCCAGGTTATTTTTATTTTCTCAAAGTGTTTTTTTTCACCACTTTCTGAAGTGGCAGACGAGGCTTGTCTATTATAAAATATTTGTTGCAAACACACACATACACACTGTCATTCGGCACCCTGCATGCAGTTCCCATCTGTAAAAATCTCAACTCTCTGTGGTGTAAGGGGCAGGAGATAGAGGAGCTGAGACACCCTCCCAGGTAAGCCCGGGTTTATGTAACCCTCCTGGCCACACACTCGGCTGGGATGCAGGTGCTCCAGCTGGGAACTGAGAGCTGACTCCATTTTACAGATGGGGAAACTGAGACATGGCAGAGTCTAAGGAAGCAGGATACACAGGGCAGTGCCCTTGCATGTATCTGTATTTGAATCTCAGCCCCACCCCTTTCCAGTTTTATGTAGCCATAGGCAATTCACTTAAACCTGCCAAAGCCTCAGTTTGCTCACCTGTAAAATGGTGATTGCAGCAGTCTCTCCCTTACAGGCTGAATTCATACTTGTAGTTAGCTTTATTATTAAAGGGAGGACTCAGACTCTTTCAGCCAATCACTAGCAAGAACCAGGGCTGGATTTGAAAAGAACACTACTCTTGGAGTAAGCAGTTCCTGTCTGATTCTTGCCATTGTCTTCAATTCAGCTTAGTTCCCATCTATATAATGAGACCTTGCACTTGTCAGTCTCCAGCATATTAAAATCCCTATGTGATATCCCAAAACCTCCTGGTAGGGAAGATGTTGTTATTATACCCAATTTACAGAGGGGGAAACTGACGCGCAGAAGGAGAGAGTTGTCAAAGACCAAAGAAACAGGAATATCCCTGGGCCTGGGCTCAGCCACATGCTGAGCCTCTGCCACTCCCTCCTGACCACACAGCTCCCTCTTCACAGCAAAGATGCCGAAAGCTCAAGCCTTTTGGTCAGTGAGGCATTTGAGACTAACACTTACAGCCCTCTTCCTTCCTTATGGTTCAGGGAGTCACCCCATGCCCTCTCCCGACTCTCCTCTTCCCCACAGAATTCCAAACAAGGTTCAGAGTGAAGAATCAACCTCAATGTCTTCTAAAGAAGCTCTTCTACAGAAGCACACAGAACTGCAGGCAACGCCTGTCTGGGTTTTTTGAAGGTTCCATGTTGTGTAGGGTATGAGATCAAAACAGCCTGTCAAGTGGGCAAGCAGGGCAGTTCCTGTATCTCTCAGTGGTCCTGTCACAGGCCTTGTGGGACTCAGGTGCCTGCCTAGGAATGCTGGAGACCAGCAGTTACATCTGACCTTAGCCTGCAGTGACCCAGCTGTGTCTCCTCCAGGCCTTCGTGGAAAGGGCCCAGCTGAGTCAGGAAATCCACCTTGGCAGCTTTCTGGCTGTGAATCTCACTCCCCTCCCGAGTGAAACAGGAGGCCAACCTTGTGGGGTTGCTTATCCTCAGCTGCCTCTCTGCACCAGGCACAGGGCCTGGTTCCCGGCTGTAGTGAGCTAGCTGACTCCAAATGGCCACCTTTTGGGGACAAATCTGATGAATGACTCATTACCCACATGTGGAAGCTGAGGCTGTGAGAGGCTAAAGTTCCATACCAAGGTCCCACTTAACTAAGACATGGACCCAAATATGTTGGACTCCATCACCGAAAGCCCTGACCTCAGAAGACTAAAGGAGATAACACACAAAGCACACAGTAGGTGTTTCATAAATGCCGTCTCTCTGGAACCTGCTGTGTGGTGGTGGCATTGCTTTTCAGCACCTCTCCTGAGGTGAGTAGAAGGGAGGAGAACCAAAAAAAAATAGCAAGAAAAGAAGTATTTCTGTTAGGCTCACCTCAGTGTAGTTGTGGCCCATCTGAAACACCACTGAACAAAACAAGGGAGGATCTGTCTTTAACACTAGGGCCCTTGTCCTGGAGGATGCTGGTGGCCTCTGGGTGGGCTCTGAGGAGCTCTGTTCATTGCGGGTGCTGGCTCAGGGAGGATTTTGTTTGGCCCTCATCTCAGCAAATGATGCCAAGAGATGGGAGAGGTGGAAGTTATTCCTGTTTTACAGATGATACGACTGAGGAACAGAAACACAAAGGGGCCTCCACAGCAGCACAGAAACCAGCTCATCCTAGATGTTCCCTCAACGGGCCCCATCCTGAGCTCTGCCAGTCCTGCGCCAACAAATGTTCAAGGTTCATTCACTTCTCAGCCAGTTCACCCCACAACAAGAAGCCATTCTCATCCACCAAAATGCCACAGCTGCCTCCTCACTGGCCTCCCAGCCTCTACTTCACACAACAGCCAGAGCTGCCTTTCTCTACACAAGTCTACCTGCACCCCTCCTCTGCTCAAAACCTTCCACCGTGGCCCACTGCCCTCAAGATGAAGCCCAAATGCCTCACCCAGACCTGAGCCCTCCAACCTGCATTAAACACATGTTCATTACAGCTGCCCAAACACACCTGTACCTCTTACCTCTGAGCCCTTGGCACTCGCTGTTCCCTCTCCTTGGAACACCCTTCCTTTCTCTTCCTCCTCCTCACCCTGCAAATCCTACTCATCCTTTAGCTCTCAGCTTAGGTGTTGCCTCCCACAGGTAGCCTCCTAGGTGGCTCCTACGACAGCCCATGCCATCCTGCTCAGTGAACCAACAGCCAAACACAACTTGGCGCCAGGAGCCACGGCAGGGAGGGTAACTCAAGCAAGGAGCTCAGCTTCCCTCCGCATCCTTCGCTGAGCACTCTGGGCCTTGGGGCAGACAGACTGCAGAGCTCCAATTACAGACCTTGGACACTGCCAGCAGTTTTTGCTTCTCTTCTGGAGTGCGGGAACCAGAAGACAGGATGGGCCTTCCACATTAGGGGACTTCTGGTGCCTTTTCTCACAGCATTTGAAGGGATGAGGAGGTCGAGCCTGATGAAGGGGATGGGAAGGCTACTAGCCTCTGTAACTCTGGCCTCACTCACCCAAGCATGCTGCAGTGGGGCCAGGCAACTGGGAGACGGGCTCCCAGGAACCTATTCCACCAAACCATGGGCACACACAGGGCCCATCTTCAGGCCACGGGCAAAACCTGAGCCAATTTCCAGGGAGGAGGTAGAACTGGAAGCTGGGAGCTCTGGATGCAGCTTTCTCATCCGTAAAATGGGATGGTCACACTCAGCACACAGTGAGGCGATGAGCACTGGAGTGGATGATGCGTAGAGCAACGCCTGGCACTTACAAGGTGCACCTCTTACCACTGTTCTTCTCAGAGTGAGCTGGCCTCACGTGCTGAGGAATAGCCTCCTCTACACAAAGCAAGCCAGTTCAGCCCCAGGCAAAAGAAATGTCAGAGGAGTGTCCAAAATGCTGGCCCCTTTCCACTACCCATCTATGGCAGACACCATCTATGGCAGGGTCTCTGTCCCGAGTCCCTCTGTCACCGGCTGGGGGCTGAGGTTAGCAGAAACTAAAGTCATGCTCTCCTGTCTCAGGACTCACTCAGCCAGGGTTCAGAGCACCAGAGGCTAGCTGGGGAGGACACACCAAATACCTCTGGATAAAGTGTGTGGGCAGTAACAGTCAGGGCTCCAAGGACCCTTCAATCCCCATTCAGAGCTGGGAAAAAGCATGGACTAGAAGTGAAAAGAGGCCATATCAGCTAGGCTCTACCTCAAGCTCTGCCACACACAGGGAACAGGACCATCAGTTAGATACTCAGCCACTCTGGCCCTTAGTCTTTTCTATGGAAAGCTGTCCCATGTGACATGTGTCCCCAGTCACACAAGGAGTGTGACTGTCAATTAGATATCCAGCCACTCTGGCCTTCAGTCTCTTCTTCTGTTAATGGAGACAGCCTTCCCTCTGCTATGGATATCCTGTAGCTCTCATGGGGGGCAAGAATGGCAATAACTTCCTACAATGTGTTACGTAATATATTTTCTTACTTGATTCTCATTATTATCCCTATTTCTCAGATAAGGACACTGAATTTATAGAACAGAAATCAATAATAATGATCTGCACATCAAAGACTCAGTCCCAATACCGCTGGACTTTGCATCCAGAGCCTGTGCCCTTGAGCACCACATCACAGGACAGGTGATCCGAGAACAGCAACGCATTAAGACAAATAAAAAAGAAATGTGATTACCAGAATCCTAGAACTAGAAGGGACACAGAGATTACCCAGTCATATCCCCTACCCTGACCAGATGGGAGTGGGGTTTTTTTTGTTTGTTTGTTTTGATTCCCTACACCTCCACAGGGAGCAGCTCCCAGTCTCTTTTCCTTCCTGTACCTCAGTTTCCCCACCTATAAAATGGGAACAACAACACCTAACACTGCAGATCCAATGTCCTTTCAGAAGGCAAAGGAGGCAGAGGTTGGGAAAGCTCACTGACTCCTGAGGTCAGCAACTCACTCAGGAGCAGCCACATGGGAAGTCTAGACCAACTCGCCTGCACAGTCCCCAGCCACCTTAAATCTCTGCTTGACAAGTCACCCCCAGACCTCTAGCTACAAGGTCACAGATCACGTGAACACACCTGAGAGAAGTGAGCTTCATACTCTGCTCAGCATCCACACCGTAGGGACTCAGGCCACACATGGAAGAACACCCTGAGGTTTGGGTCCCCTCCACACTTGCTAGCTGTGTGTTGTAAGGTGGATCCCTTAACCTCTCTGAGCCTGTTTACTTCCCTGTAAAGGGTGCTATCACCTCCTTGTACTCCACACAGTTGCCATGAAGACTTGAGTTAATATATCAGAAGTGTTTAGCACATAGTAGAGGTTTAATCCATTATATTTTTTCATACTAAGTGCTTACAGTCCTCTAACTTTTGTCATTTTTGAAATTAAACTTTTTATTTGAGAGGATGGTTGAGTCACAGACAACTGTAAGAAACAGATGTTGCATATCCTTCACTCTGTCCCCCCAGGGGTAACACCTGGCAGAAGCTCTAGGACAGTATCACAATCAGGATGCTGACGTTGACACAGCCAAGTTACATGGCAGCCCCCTCACCACAAGGGTCCTCGTGCTGCCCTTTATAACTGCACCCTCTTTCCTCCCCATCCCTGATGCTGGCAACCACTGATTTGTTCTCCATTGTCATTTCCACAACGCTATATAAGTGGAATCATACATTACATTCCTTTGGGGATCGACTTTTTTCACCCAGTACAAATCCTTCAGGATTCAAAGAGGTTGTTTCATGTATCAGTGGTCTGTTCCTTTATATTGCTGAGGAGTAGTAGTCCACGGTATGGACATACTACTACAGCTTGTTTAACCATCTACCTGTTGAAGGACTCCTGGGCTGTTGCCAGTCTAAGGCTATGATAAGCAAAGCTTCAAGAAATTAGTGTGCCAGTTTTTGTGTGAACTTTAGTTTTCATTTGTCCTTCCTTTGTAAATTCCAGCAGCACATAGTTTCATTCATTTTCTTATTCTTTCACTCAACAAATACTTGTAGAGCACCAAAATTAAATAATTAAACAGATGACTTATAATAAAGTCCACCGTAATACATAAAGAACGGAAAGAGTTCACTGACTGATAAGATTAGCTGCTCCCACCAGCTACGTCAAGCACTAAGCATTGTGACACCTTTTCTCAAGGAAACACATTACTTTCTAGTTAAACGTGCATTACCTCCAGATGACAAAACAAGCCCACAAGGCAGGAAGCTGTGTGGTGACTCTTCTGGGTATTTTCTTTAGGAAGGTCCTTGCTATAGTGGAACAAGTCAACTATGTTCCCACTTCATCAGCTTTAGGAAGCATCCTTGCTTGATACCCTAAATAATGAGAACTATTTCCCAAGTGCTTAACTTTTGAGATAACTGCATTCTTACCCCCATTTCACAAAAGGTAAAATGGAGCTTCCAGATGGCTACGCAACCTGTCAAAGAGCAAACTGCTAGGAGGTGCTAAACCAGGCTGGAACTCTTGAGGACACAGGGCATTGATTTGATGGCCTAAAACAATAGCCCTCCTCCTGTCTCACTCCCATGTCCAGCTATATGTCATCACCTGTCCTTCCCTCTTGTGTAGCACACCTCGTTAAAGGCTCTGAGCAGTGACTGTTTCCAATATAAATCGGACAGTGTCTCATTAACTATGAAAGACCTTACTGTTGATCATCTCAATCAATACATTCTAAGCTCTCATCATTATAAAAAGAAATAATCAGATCAGTCAAACCTATTTCCTTTTGTAAAAATGTTTCCCTCCTTGACTTGCTCCAGGCCATATGTGCCCAGCGACTAGTGGGCTGAGGATTTCCTTCACCAATTAAATGAACTTCATCTTAAGTCCCCAGATCCTGACATCCAATGCTTTCATGTCAATAAAAACGTTAGCCACGATATAACAGGACTATTTAATCTCTTGCTGTTGTAGTTGTCTGTCACTGAGTTAATTTCAGACCCACAGCAACCCTATAGGACTGAGTAGAACTGCCCCATGGGGGTTCCAAGGCTGTAATCTTTAAAGGAGCAGCCTGCCACATCTCTCCCATGGAGCAGCTGGTGGGTTTGAACCACCAATATTTTGGAGAGCAGCCAAGCACTTAACCATTGCACCACAAACCAAAACCAAACCCACTGCCATCAAGTTGATTCCACCTCATAGCAGCTCTGCAGAGTAGAACTGCCCCATAGTTTTCCAGGAGTGCTCGGTGGATTTGAACTGCCAACCTTCTGATTAGAAGCCATAGCACTTAACCACTCCACCACCAGGGTTTCCACTGTGCCACAGGGCTCCTTATTTAACTTCTTCATCCAGAGCCAAAAGCTTGCTCTTCTCACAGGACGGATTAACAGCTGCGATGGCTGCTATCAGAGAGCCCCAACTTGCTGCGTCATTGCTTCCAGGTGAACTAGAAGGCATCCTGAGGTTAGATTGCTAGGTCAGCCTGGGCACAGCAGGAGTCTCTGGCATTCCCATGGTTTGCTGCTGTTCATAATTCCCGACCTCACATCTCCCAAACCAATGCCAGGCACAGAAAAGGCTCTGCATCAATATTCACTCACATGACAATGTATCGAGTGCCTGCTGTATACAGGACCTCACTGGGGACGTAGGGAGACAGAGCCCAATCCCAAATAAACAGCCCAATACCCAATTACAAACTGTAACAAAGACTGGGACGGGAACTAAAGAGTGCTGACTTAACAATAAAGGGAAAGGATATGCTTTCAAGAGAAAGCCAGAGAAGGCTTCTCTGGGAAGACGAGAACTGAACTGAAGGTACCAGACAGGGAAAGCACATTCTGGGCAGAGGCGATAGCACATGCAAAGGTCCTGAGGAACCATCAAGCTGAGAATATTTCAGAGACCCAAAGCATTTAAGGAATTTTTCTAACATTATCTCCTCCTACTCTCTTCCTCACCCTCTGGGTTCCATCCACACTAGCTTCTGTAAAGCTCTTCAAATCTTCCGGACCCATTCTCCCCACTCCACAGAATGCCTCGAACATCGTTCCCCACCCTCACTCCCAGCTTTCTGCATGGCTTACGCTGGAGGCAGGCTAGTAAATGATGAACAACCGGCTCTCTGCTCTAATTTATGGCATTTGCCAATTTCCATGGTACAGATCTTCCCTTCAGCTACCAGTGTGATATCAGTGAATAAGTACCAGAGAAGAGGGAGGTGTGTACAACTAGCTCTCATGAGTTGGTCTAAGCCAACTCTAGCGACCCTATAGGACACAGCAGAACTGCCCCATCAAGTTTCCAAGGAGTGTCTGGTAGATTCGAACTGCTGGCCTTTTGGTTAGCAGCGAAAACACTTAACCACTAGACCACTGGGGCTGCCTCATCAGAGAAACCTTTCTTAATTCTCCCATCAAAGACAGTAGCCAAATCCCCACCTTCTACCCCATTTTACTTTCATTCACCATCTTTATCACTTGATTGCCCATTTATTTCTTTCTTCATCACTTGTCTCCCCTTGACTAGAATGCCAGCTCCACGAAGGTGGGGGACTTTGCTTGGCTTCTTCACTGCTATATTCAAAGCGCCGAGAACAAGGCTTTGCACATAATAAAAGCTAAAAAACAAAACCCACTGCTGCCGAGCTGATTCCAGCTCACAGCAGCTCTATAGACAGAAGTAAAAACTGACCCCATATAATTTCCAAGGATGGTCTGGAGGATTTGAACTGCTGACCTTTTGGTTAGCAGCCACAGCATTTAACCACTACTCCACCTGGGTTTCCTGGCGCATAACAGGGGCTCAATAAATATTAGCAAAATAAAGAAATGTTAAGAAGGCCTGTATGAACGGGCTATAGTGAGAATGTGGGTTAGCTGAGGCTGATCACACAGGCCTTGTAGGCCCTGATGACAGCTCTGACTTTTCCTCTCACCACAGAAGCTTCCAGCATGTAGGTAACATAACAGATTTGCATTGGACACTGGCTGGGAAAAGCAGCTTGGAGTAGGCAAAAGCTACAGCCAGGAGCCCCATGAGAAGGCTACTGTAGGTGGCAGTGAGAGGAGACACTGAGAGACGCCCCTTGAGACATAATCGGGGGATCAGACATCGGGCCTGGAGGGTGCATGGGGTGTGGGGACTCGGCTGGGCCTCACTCAAAGCCTTCCCCAAACCCAACACCCAGCAGAGTCTCCCCAGAAAGGAGTGCAGTGGGCCCTGGGGAGTCTGAGTGACAGCGGCACAGCAGGCTGTCTGCCAAGCCACCCTCCACGCGGCGCCTCATTATACAGTGCGGCCGCTGCTGCAAAGCCTTCACAGCCACTCTCAGGCAGTTTTGCTTTTAAAATAGAAGTTTCCTGTGAAATTGCAAATAATTCATCGCTGAGAGTCCTTAAAACGTTCACAGGTATTTAAAATGCTATATAATCAAGTTCACAAAAATATAAAGTGTAAGCGTTAAAATACTTTAATGTTCTAATTAAAACAGACCACTTAGGCCCTGTTTCTGCCTCCTGTTTACTATTTCTGTAATAGCCTATGGACTGTTCTAAGGGGAAAAAAATTTAATTGGCCTTAAAAAAAAAAAAGTTAAGTTTGCTCTCTCCAGCGGTGCATTGAGGAACTAAAAATCACAGTCTCAAAATACCTGCAGGTTGGCAACTGCTGAGGCAAGTGGGGTGTCTGTGGGCCCCTCCATCTGCTCTGAGGGAAACAGACGGTGCTGGGCAGCAACAGGAGAAGGGACAGAGGGAAAGAGAACCTCTCTTTTTTTAAAGAAAATATTTTATTGTGCTTTAAGTGAAAGTTTACAATTCAAGTCAGTTTGCCATACAAAACCTTACACATACACTGCTATGTAACCCCAGCTGCTCTCCCCACCCTGTGACTACACACTCCTCCTCTCCCCCCTGTATTTCCCCTGTCTATTCAACCAGCTCCCGACCCCCAACCCCCCACCCTCTTGTCTCACCTCCAGCCAGGAACTGCTCAGTTAGGCTCTTGTATCTACTTAAGCACACTCCTTGCCAGTATCATTCTATGTCTTACAGTCTACTCCAATCTTTGTCTGAAGAGTTGGCTTCAGGACTGGTTTCAGCTCTGGGGTAACAGAGACTCTGGGGGCCATGTCTTCTGGGGACCCTCCAGTCTGTTGGACCATGAAGTCTGGTCTTTTAATAGAGTTCTAGTTCTGCACACCCATTTCTCTCCTGCTTTGTCAGGAACTCTGTTGTATTCCCAGTCATTGGTGGTGGCCAGGCACCATCTAGTTCTTCAGGTTTCTTGCTGACGTAGTCCCAGAAAACACTGTGTCTACGTCAGGAGTGAAATGTTTTCTTGTAACCTTTGGAGATGAGTCACAGGTGTATTCTCCAGGACATCTCTCCCAACCATAGAGACCAGCACAGAACCTAGTGGACAGCAGGTCTCTGAACAACAGTAAAAACCCCAAACCCATTGCTGCCAAGTCTATTTCAACTCACAGCGACCCTGGTGGAAAAGCGGTTGGAGTGCTTGGCTGCTAACTGTAAGGTCAGCTATTCAAACTCACCAGAAGTTCCAAGGGACAGAGATCTGCTTCCGTCATGATTACAGCCTTGGAAACCCTACAGGAAAGTTCTGCTCTGTTCAGCAGATGAACTAGGAGTCAGAACTGACTCTGTGGGTTTAATATTTACAGAAGGAGATTTTTCCTGTCAAGCTGATGGTGGGTTTGAACCCCAACCTTTCAGTTAGCAGCTGAGTACTTAACCACTGTGCCACCGGTGCTCCTTAGATGTTCAACGGACAGTGAATTAATTCAAACACCTCCTCGTATTCAAGTTTCAAACATTTTGGCCATCAGTCTTTTATCCGACCCCCTTAGTTTTGCCTTCCGATGACTGGGACTCTCTACTTTCTCCCTTCTCTCCCTGTCCCCTTAATTTCAGCTCCATGTGGAAGCCTAAAGTGCTCTTTCCACAGTGTGTACACAGACACAGGAGCCACCCCACAACCTGCTATCCTCACACAGATTTTCCCCAGCTGGCCTTCCTGGGGATACCCCTTACGCTTTTATAGCAGGCTGATTTTAAATGATAATACATTCTCAAAGCTGAAGACCTAAAAAGCCTTCTTTAAAAGGCAAGTGCAAAAGTTGCCGACAGTGGTACCATCCAAAGGAATGTGCAAGAGACTCCTCAGACTCATCTCAATCAAGGGATAAGGGAGCTGGGGTACTTACATGTCAGCTCCGCAGAGCAGAGCACTGCTTCCTGGAGTTACGACCCCAGCGTTGCTGCTCTGTCCTATTCTCAGACAGAACGGCCTTTTGTGTTACAGAAAAAAAGTCTCAGACACAGAGACACAGTTGCTGGCAGGGTGAAACTGGCCAAAACACACTTTAAGGTTCTAGGGAAATGGTCAAGGCAATGACTGTGTCCTCTAATCTGCCTTCACTTCTGCCTCAGGCCACACAGTGGACACTGGCTGACACCACTCAGCTCCAATTTCCTATATCCATCAAACTGAAAAATCAAAACAAAATAAAAAACCCAAACTCAGTGCTGTTGAGTCAACTGTAACTCACAGACACTCTATGGGGCACAGCAGAGCTACCCACATGGCTTACGACGCTGTCATCTTTATAGAAGCAGACTGTCCCATCTTTCTCCCACCGAGAGCCTGGTGGGTTTGAACTGCCAGCCTTTTGGTTAGCAGCTGAGCACTTAACCACTGCACCACCAGGGCTCCTTTTTGGGGATTCCCTCCTCACATCCTCCCAAAACATCCGTCACTCTTTTTGCCCAGCCAGCATCAGAATCTCCTTCTTATAGGTGATAGAAGTCTTGTGGAAGGCTGAATCAGTGTCCGTCACTTAAAATTAAGAGTCGTGACGGGTTGATTCATCTTACTTTTATGAACTATTCACAATAAGCAAAGGCACAGAAACAACTGTGTCTTTGTGGTTGCTAGGGCAGGAGGGGATGGGGGAATGGGCAGTTATTACCTAAAGAGTACAGAGTTTCTGTTGGGAGTGATGAAAATGCTTTGGAAATAGTGGTGACAGTTGCACAACATGGTGAATGTAATTAATGTCACTGAATCATGCACTTAAAAATGGGTACAATGCTAAATTTTTTTGTTACATATTGACTACAATAAAGTTATTTTATAAAAATGTATTGAATAAAGAGATGATGAATGAAAACAAACCAAGTCCTGACCAAACCACCCCCTCTGAATTCACCACAACCAGGTCCAGGGCAATGAGCAGATCCGATTCCCACTGGGGGAGACCCTGCCTTCCTCCATTCACTGACACTGCCTAGCGCTGGGCAGGCCGCTCATCAGAGGGGCTTATTCACATAGCAGTGTGCTGAGGATGCTGTCCGGACAGGAAATATCAGTCAGTCTTGCCCTCCTAAAAAAACTTCCTTTTTTTTTTCTTTCATATGAACTTTGGATGGATTTGAGATACCCCTGAAAAAGCTGGAATCTCAGGGAGCATTTGCAAACTTTGGGGGGGACACTCTGGGTGCACAATAAATTCAAGTAAACTCATTACCGTCAAGTTGAGGTTCTGATTTATAGTGACCCTACAGAACAGAACAGAACTGTCCTACAGGGTTTCCAAGGAGTACCTGGTGAATTTGAATTTGAACTGCCGACCTTCTGGTTAGCAGCCTGAGCTCTTACCCACTAAGCTGCCAGAGCACTAGGTGGACAACAGTAGTAGGAAGACCAAAGTAGAGCCACCACCACTGCAGTAGCCACCAGGGCCAGTGACAGGGTGTGAGGGCTGTCCCTGGGTCTCACATGCAAACTCCACTTCCCGAAATGCTTCCATAACCAGGGAGCCCTTTGTTCTTCATTTGATATCTCTAGTTATACCATCTGGAAACCCTAGTGGCGTAGTGGTGTTACATCTGCTAGCCAAAAGGTCAGCAGTTCAAATCCACCAGGCACCCCTTAGAAACTCTCCAGAGCAGTTCCATTCTGTCCTATAGTGTCGCTACGAGACGGAAGCGACTCAACAGCAGTGGGTTAGCTATATCATTGACTGTGGGAAAAACGAACCCATCTTTCTTGGAAGATGTAGCGTCAGAAGGCTCATTAGAAATGAGGATGATGGGAGGGGAGCAGTGGGGATGGAAAAGCACTCAACAGACAACAGGTAAGTGAGTGGCAACTTTAGTGAAGTGTAAGACAGTACACAATATTGGGGAAGCCAGCATAATTCGTCCACGGCAAGGCCACAGAAGCTCCATAGACATGTCCAAACTCTCCACAGGACCGAATTACTGGGCTAAGGGCAGGAATAAAAAAATTAAAAAGACAAGAAAGGAAAAAGAAAAAAAATGGTGAGGATGAGGAGGTTTCGTCCCACAAACTTGGAACACGTTGTCAGTAGTGGCCAGTGTGTGGAGAAAGACACGATGCTTCGCAGAGGGTCAGTGAAAAAGAGGAAGACCCTCAGTGAGATGAACTGACACAGTGGCTGCAACAACAGGCTTCAGCACACTCACTGTAAGGGTGGTGTGGGGCTGGGTGGTGTCTCGTTCTGTTGTATGTAGGGTCACTGTGAGTCGAGGCCCACTCGATGGCATCTAACAACAACAGCTATCAATGGTCACATTTACTGAACAAGGACTGTATTAGAAGTAGTACCAAGAACTTGATGTCCACATGATGGAATCTTCACAACAACTCTACGAAAGCTATTTATCAGCAGCATCTCCTTTTCATAGGTGAAGAAACTGAGGCTCAGGAAAGTCTAGTAGCAATAATATTAGCAATCATAATAACATTTACTGAGTGCTTACTGTGTACAAGGCACTGCTGTAAGTGCCTGACATCGTATTAACACACTCCATTCATTCACGGTGGGTAAGAGTTTGGCAGGTAACCAAGAGGTCAGTGGTTTGAGGCCATTAAGCACTCCTTGGAAACTCTGTGGAGCAGTTCTACGCTATCCATAAAGGTTGTTAAGACTTGGAATCAACTCAATTGCAATGGATTTGGTTTTCTTTTTTACTGTGTGTCAAGCTCTGTTTAGGTGCTAGGAAGATAGCAGTAAACAAAATAGACTAAAATCTCTACCCTTCAGGAGTTGACATTCTTATAGCGGGAATCAGTGAGGAAGAAAACGGGTAAATATATGTAATATGTTCAATTGTGGTAGCTGCTAAGAAAGACAAAAATTAAGCAGCAAAGAGATATGAAGTGTGTGCGTTATAAAATTTCGGTTAGGGTGACTAGAAAAGGCCCAAGCAGGTTACTTTTGAATGAAGTGAAGGAGTGAACTGTTTCAATTTGTGAAAAAAGCAGGAAGAGCATGTACAAAGGCCCTATAGTAGACACTGCACCTGGCTTATTTAAAGAACAAGAAGAAGTTCAAATATGATTATCACTCTCATTCTACAGATGAATAACTGTGGCCTGGAGACCAGAAATGAATTGCTCAAAATACAGGAACCCAGATGACATGCCAGGACTAGAACCTAGGACTTCAAAGGCTAGATCAGATGGCTCTTTCCACTGAGATCCTTTGGTGAGAAATTCCTGTGTACCATGCTTGGATTAACATGCTAGTCACCAAGGAGAGCTATGAAGTGAGGAGTCCTTCTACTCCATCCCAAAGCCACACTCAGAGGCTACAGAACATACCACATGGATGTGCACAGACTCACGGACACACATGTGCACATATACACACAGGTACACACGCCCAGTGGCCCATCTGCCACTCAATAAAAGCAGGTGTGAGAACAGTACTGCTGCACTGGGTTTGTTTTTTTTTAATTGACGGTTCTTGGGAGCAGAGCACTGGGGAGTGAGAATCGCTGCTCATGCCCAGGAAAGTTCACCTCCTGCAAGTCACACCTACAGGTTCTACCTCCTCCTCCAATGGCAACAAAGACAAGCAGGGCTGAGAAGAGAGAGGGGGTCTGTGCCTGGAGAGAGGCTGGAAGCCCACCACACACTAGCTCTGTAGCAGTGGGTAAGCGACTGACATTTTCTGAGCCTCATGCGTGAAATGCAGTAGTGACTCCAGTCCCTGCTCAGAATTCCACACATCAAAGTGCATTGCACAAGGGTTGAAAGTTTCAACTGGGTGACATGTGCTTGTGGTATACACTCAAAGGCTACACGAAGGTTTGGGGAAGAAAGCCCGTCTCCCACTCACGAGAAGCCCTCCTTCCCAAGGGCAACCACTGGTGGCAGTTTCTTATGAGTCTTTTTAGAAAGTTCCATGCCAAAAATTATTCAAGCTTGTTTTTTCATGCAAAGAGCTATTTGTCTGAGGTCACCAGCTTAGAAAAGCAAAGGCTGAGATTTGATGCTCCCACATCTACTTGACTTTACAGCCCATTGACTTCACAGCCCACATCCCCAGCCTCTGTCAGCTTCTTCCCAACTCTCTTCACCTCAAGTCTAGAAGCCCAGTCCACAGGCAGACGATGTGCAGCCACAAGCAGTTCTCCATTCGTGTGGACCAGGCCATTGTACACTTAAGGCTCCAACTGGCCCCAAGAACCACTTCGTCTTCCTTAGTCACCTGGTGAGAGAGGGACCAGCACTGTCCAACCCATCCACTTCTCCCCACCCCACTGCTCCAAGCCTGCATCACACTCTCTGGGATGGTTGCCTTAGACCTCTTCCCAGTCTCCCAACCCCAGAGCCCACTCGCCTTAGAGCCACCTTTTCCAATGCAAAGCTCGTGCAAGCCCTTCCCCTACTCAAAGGCTTTCCATGGCTCCCTACAGCACTGCCATAAAGCGCAAGCTCCCACCTGTACCTGATCTGACCTGTTACCTTTCTAGCCTACTCTGCCATCCCCCTCTCCCTTGTTACGCATTTACCTGCCTGAGAAAAACCCACTGTCCATTCACCTGCCTGAAAAAAACCCACTGTCATGTAGTTGATTCCAATCTACCACCCTGGTGTTACTTGGATCTTCCAGCATGCCAGCCTCTGGGCCTTTGAATATGCTGTCTCTCCTGCCTGGGACTCTTTTTTCCCTTCTGTGCACCTGCCTCATGCAGAGCCACCTCCCTGACTACAATTGAAATGAGGTGCTGTCAGGAGTCCCTGGGTGCTACAAATGGTTAACACACTTGGCTGATAATCAAAGACACTTGGAAGAAAAGCCTGGTGATCTGCTTCCCCAAAACAAGTCATCGAAAATCCTATGGAGCACAGTTCTACTCTAAAACACATGGAGTCGCCAGGAGTCACAACTGACTCGACAGCAATTGGTTTGCTTTACTGCTCCTTTCTACGCTTCTTTGCAACACTTGGCATGTTTCACAATCACACACTTTATTCTTTCTTTACTGCCTAGCTCCTGCACTAGAGGATAAGCTCTGAGGAGGCAGGAACATTACATCTCCCTAATAGCTTCATCCCTGATGCCTAGCACAGTGCCTGGCACACAGTGTGGGCTCAAATGTTTGTTGAATGAATACATAAAATGACAGAAGCAACATCTCTCGACCCTGGCCACAATTTTCCTTCTATGCATTCAATTTATTCATTCACCCATTTCCATACCACACCATTGTTTTAAACATCTCAGAGGGAGGGCTGGAAACCCCAGCTACTCCCAGAGCTTAAAATGTCTTTGCGCCCCCCCGCCCAGTAAGCATCTGAAGTCCCTTTGTTTCCTTCATTCTTCCTTGATGTTACATTAAGCAAAATTTCTTCATTGGCAAATAAATGCTTTTCCCATCAATAACCATGGATGAGTAAATCAAACCTTTAGCGGCTGTTCTTATCTCTTAAACAGACCCATGGATTTCCCAACTAATCAGAAGGTGAATCAAATGCTGCCATTTGAGGTGGAGATAATCCGGTCAATTTCTTGCAGGAGGAGGGATCTGGGTGGGAATTTGCGTATGGCCCCCAAAAAACAAACACTCTTGTAAATAAAGCCAGCCTCCATCCTGTCTCCACAATGCAACTCTTATTGAGTGAGTCAGGTGTTTGGCTGATTAAAAATTGATCCATTTCAAAATCTAATCAACAGAATAGGATTCTTTCATACGTTATCAAGAGAGCTGCTGACATCGAAAACCAAACCTGTTATTAACCCATGAACTCCAGTGACCCACTCTTCACTGTTCCATGGGACTGTAAATTATTCAGTGGTCCAAGAGTAGGACCAGTGGGCCTGATGGATTTAGACCAGGGCAGCAGTCCAGGAGGTCTAGGTCGATGGTGTGGCCCCACCAGTCCCCAGAGGCTGGGGTTCAAGACACTCGGGGTCCACGTGTCATGACTGTGAATACATTACCCCACCTGCCAAAGGCCTCTCTCAACTCCCTGAGCAGGGCAGGCAGGCTGGCGTGGGCCTTGGGGGGCTGCAAGGTTGGGGAACTATCTTACTCTAATTCCCAAGTTAATAAATTATTTTCCTTGAACTACAAAAGGAAAAGATAAATAAAGGCGAGGGGGGCATGGCTGCATTTTGCAAACAGTTAGGAACAGGCAATACAGTCAGTTCAAATATTTTACCTCCTCGTGCAAGGGATAGCTCTGTTGCAATGGGACTGTTTAAAAGAGATGAAGAACGTCATCCAGAGGGGCAATGGGCTTCCTCATCAACTTCTAAACTCACTGGCCTAGAATTAAAGCCTCATTAAGAGTCATATCTTATAAAAACAAGAGCAGAGTAAATAAAGGGTTTTGATTTTTGGTTTAAAAAGGCATACACATATCCACGCCAAAGCTTCCATCATGCTAAGCAAGCAAGAAACCCAGAAGCAGCAAAGACGGTGCTTGGCATTATTATTTTTGAGTTTATACTCAATGGCTGACCTGATTAGAAGAAAGGTTTAGGAGAGGACAGTGTCAGCATCCCAGGAAAGATGGGAGGCTAGAACTCAGAGGAAGCCAGGTGAGGAGGGGGCTGAGATGAGCCGCTTCTTTGTTCTGAGCTTCTGGAAGACCCCCCAAAAAGTCTAGAGGCCGCCACCAGCTCCTTGCAGCAGCTACAGAGAGGAACACCAAGGCTGTGTGGGCTCTGCAGGCAGGGAGAGCTCAGACCCCGGCTCTCCCACTTCCTGTCAGCGTGAGTTTGGGTAAGTGATCCAACTTCTCTCAGCCTCAGCTTCATCATCTGCCAAATAGGGATAATCAAGTACCCATGTATTTAAAATCCTGCCGACAACCTCTATGGTGTGAGGCACGTGGGAATTAAGGCGTGTTCAACAAACGGCAGCTGTTGCTGTTACTGTTACACTACTGTTACCCTTCTGCCGAGTGTTCTACAATTTTAGGCAAGAAGTCACTGGGGAGTTAGCACCTCCTCAACTGCACACTCCCAACCCCAGGCTACCCAATCTTCATTTAAATGATTATGATTACCTGCCTTTCCAGCACAGAAAGCTTTATTTAGCAGGACCCCCCCAAAGACATACAGGCCATGTGGTTGAGCTCGAAGGCCACTTTCCTGGGTTCAAATCCTAGCTCTGTCATTTACTAGCTGTGACTTCAGGAAAGAGGATTCCACCTCTCTGAGTCTCCCCATTTTCTCAGCCTTAAAACGCGATAAGAGTAATACCCACTTCACAGAACTCATTCAGCACATGTCTGGCACATAGTAAGGCCTCAGCTGATGCTAGCAGTGGTGAGTAAGCGTCACCATCATTAATATCCTGATCAGTTTCCCACTTGAACAAACGCAAACAACTTGGCTGGCTAACGAGTGAGAGCTGAACCAAAGGACATGATAGTCACCCTACCCCTCTCAGCCGGGGGCTCATCCCCCAAATGGCAGACAATGAGATCCAAAGCTTCAGGGGGCAGGGGCCCTGTCTGGCTTAGTCACTGCCCTAATTCTCCAGTCTAGAACAATGTCTGGCCTACAATAAGCACTCAAAATATGTATTTACTAAACAAGTTCTCCCCCAGAAAATGCCAGTACCCAACACAAGCAGTCAATAGCAGCAAATGGACATAGCAAGATGGTGAACATCTCCCACCCTTGACCTGAATGCTGCCCCAAGCCCTGAGGATCCCTGTGTCGCTGAGGGGAAGCATCGGGCCCACCCAGCCTAAACTGTCTGGCCACTTGAGCTCCACCCTGGAGAGCGCGGTGCCAGGAGGCCTGGCTCCCTATCCAACAAACTCTTGCCAAGGATCTTCTCTTAAATAACAATATATTTGTAAGTCTGAAGCCCCTCTGACCTCTCCTCAAAGCAAAACCATCTTGCAAAGGCCCCTGTACCTGGTCATATTGATCGCGTCTGAGCCATCATTTCTTGGCTGCTCTGTGCAGACAGGGTCAGCCTGCCCATTTGGATGCGGCCTGGCGGCTCCAGGTATATCCAGCAGTGCTGGCATGGAAGAGAAATCGGATCACCTTCTAAAGTCAGGAGCAAGGGGCTCCTGCAGGCAGGGGTCCAGGTAGGCAGTGGGCAGCAATGGCTGTCTCTTCTACCCATTGCTGCCCCCAGACCCAGCCCTCCCGGTCAGAGAAGGTCCCTTGGGATAGAATCAATGAACTATGGTTCCCTGAGGCGTGTCCAGGCAGGGACAGTGAAGCTGGCCATTCCAGGAGCCTCACTCCTTGGTCAGAATCAATCTTACCTCCCTCTGGCAGAAGGGCCCGTGCTGGCCAGCCACTCACTCTTAGGAGGCCTCAGTCCTAGGCCTGAAGGGTGCCGTGCCACCCACTGCAGTGGGTGGGACCGCCCAGGCCAGACTCTCCCCACTGCCGGCAGCGTCTGTTGTTTACCCGTTGCCTGTTTTCCTCCTGACAAGCCTTCCAAGAACCCCAGACAGAAATCAATGCTGCCGGTTCTTGTGCCCACAACTCCCCACCTTCCCCTCCCGCTTCCAAAGTTCAGCTGCTGGATCCTGAAAAGCACAGGTAGCCACTGGACTGAGCTAGGGGACAGCCCAAGGTGGGGGCACCCCCCACCAAAGGAGTGCCCAGGCTCCAGTCCCTGGGTAGAGAAGTCCTAGGAAGGTCAGGCAAAGGAAGGCCCTTCAGCTTCACCCACATCTGAGAGGGGACCCAGCAGGGAGCAGTAAGGAAGAGGTGATGACCAGAGAACAGCAAAGAAGTTTCCCCCACCCCACCTTCCACCCAGTACATCACTCAAATGGGCAGTGGCCTCCCTTAGCCTTTCCCTGCTTCACCAGTTAGCCTTAAGGTCTTGGCTCTGAGTCACCTGGGGCTCTAGATACCAGTTCAAGGTCTCCACCCAGCCCCAGGGGCTTGGGTATTCAGAGACCTAGGGTGTAGCCTGGGGTCTGTGCTTTCGGAAGCTCCTCAGGTGACCCAGAGAAGAAGCCCACTTTGGAATTCGCTAGTTGTCTGCAAAGGTGCAGCTCTCAGGATGTTTATCACTAAGCTCTCAGAAAAGACCCAAATTAAAAGGGTTACCAGAGAAAATAGTTACTTAGTTAAATCTATCTTCAAGTAAATGACTCATAATTTTTCTTAGTATAAATATGCTTCAAATATTGCATGAGATGCATGAAAAATCAGTTGTCATTCATTTGAAATTCAAACTGGACATCCTGTTTTTTGCTGTTTTAATCATAAAATATGCCATCAGAAACCAGAGGATTTCTGACATAAACACTAATATGTCCACCCGTGAGAGTTCTATGTGGCAAGTAAAACGAATAGTGACAGTCAGTGGAGCACTTGGCATTGTGCCTGGCCATGTTCTACATGCCTCATGGGTATCAGCTTGCATAAACCTCCAACTAACAGAAGCAGGCATTATTATTTTCTGTGTTCTACAGATGAAGAAACTGAAGCCCAGACAGGTGAAGCCACTTGGCCAAAGCCACACCTCCAGAAAGTAGCACAGCCACATATTAAACCCTTTCAAGACTAAATCCTGCACACATCAGTTTGTTGTACTGGGGGGCTGATGTTAGAAGTCATGCCACCAGTATTCAAAGACCAGCAGGGTCACCCACAGTGGTCCAGTTTCTGCTGAGCTTCCTGACTATGAAAGACTAGGAAGTAAGAACTGGTGATCTACTTTTAAAAAGAGTTAGCCAGCAAAAACCTGATGAATAGCAGCAGAGCATTGTCTGATACAGTGCCACAAAATGAGATCCTTAGGTTGGAAGGTACTCAAAATGCAACTGGGGAAGAACTGTCTCCTCAAAGTAAGAAAAACAAAACAATGCTGTCCAGTTGGATCTAACTCATAGCAACCCTAGAGGTCAGAGTGGAAATGCCCCACACAGTTTCCAAGGAGCACCTGGCAGATGTGAACTGCCAGCCTTTTGGATTAGCAGAGGTAACCACTTAGCGCACTACACCACCAAGGTTTCTTCTCCTCAAAGTAAAGTCGGCACTAATGATGTGAATAGAGTCAAGCTTTTGCCACCATGTCTCACATACTTTGGATGTATTATCAGGGAAAACCAGACCCTGGAGGACATAATGCCTGTTAAAGCAGAGGGTCTGTGAAAAAAAGGTCAACTTTGAGATGGATTGACATAGTGGCTGCAAAAATGGGCTCAAACATTACAACGATTGTGAGGACGGCATGGGACTGGGCAGTGTTTCATTCTGTTGCACATTAATAAAGGCATGCTGAATTACTGTGTCTGTGCTTTTGGTAGGCAGAATGGACACAAGTGGACTAGTAAGCAACGTAATGATAAATGTACAGAAGATTGGAGTTCTCAAGTTTTTCATGTTAACTTAGATCCACAATCAATGCCCATGGAGGCAGCAGTCAAGGAATCAAAAGACGCATTGCACTGGGCACATCTGCAGGAAAAGATCTCTGTTGAAATGTAAAGATGTCACCTTAAAGACTAAGGCTTGACTGACCCAAGTCATTGCATTTTCAGCCACATTGTGTGCAAGTGAAAGCTGGACAACGAATAAGGAAGACAGAAGAAGAATTGATATCTTTGAAGAGTGGTGTTGGAGAATACTGAATATACCATGGAAAGCCAAAAGAACAAAAACGTCTCTCATGAAAGAAGTACAACCAGAGTGCTTCTTCAGAAGCAAAGACAGCGAGACTACATCTTACATACTTTGATCACGTTGTAAGGAAGGATCAATCCCTGGAGGACATCATGCTTGGTAAAGCAGAGAGGGTTACTGAAAAAGAGGAAAATCTTCAACAAGACGGACTGACACAGTGGCTGCAACAATGGACTTAAGCATAAGAAATTATTGTGGGCATGGTACAGGACCAAGAGGTGTTTCGTTCTGTTGTGCACAGTCACTGTAAGTCAGAACTGACCCAATAGCACCTAACAACAACATGTATTGTTTTCTCTTTACTGCCTTTCACAAGCCTGCCTTCAAAGTCCAGTGGGACCATATGCTGTCATACTAATTCAAACCCCCCAAATCCACTGTCATACATACATTCCCACATAAAAATTTTCCATTTTTCCCACCAAAACACACACACATTTCACACAACACCCTGTAAAAACAACAGTGTGTTACACAAGCCCATTTTCTTTTCAAACAATCACAAAAGGCCCTGCCTTGAGGCAGCAAGCACTAACATTAGGAAAGAGGCTTCTCAAAAAACCTGAGAGCTGAAAAAGCGAGTGAGCAACTGTTTATCCCATGGATCCTGAAAGGTTAAACTGACGTAGTCAGAACCCAAAGTTAAATACAGCTGTAATCACTGTACTGCCCTCAAGATAAAGAATAGATGAAGATAACAATAGTCACAGTATGACTCCATTACGATAAAAATTACATGCAAACCATATGTAGATAAATTTGTTTAAAATAATTACAAGGTCACACACACTCAGTGAAAGCACACACTGGTACAACCACTTTAGAAAATCACTTAGCTACACCTCCTAAAGCTGACCATACACCTTTCTGTGATTCAGCAATTCCACTCCTCCAAATATACTACTGCGAACATGGGAGCATAGTAGTTAAGTGCTATGTCTGCTAACCAAAAGGCTGGCAGATCAAATCCTCCAGGTGCTCCTTGGAAACTCCATGGGACAGTTCTACTCTGTCTATAGGGTCACTATGAGTTGGTATTGACTCGACGGCACTGGTTGTGTTTTTTTTTTTAAAAAAAATACACTGTAGTTTTCAAACATGGATGATTCTGACCCTCTCCAGTGACAGAGGTCAATCTATGAAAACATTTCTGATTGTTACAATTTGGGGGAGTGCTAATGTCATCTAGTTGGTAGAGGCCAGGAATGCTGCTAAACATCCTACAATGCACAGGACAGTCCTCAACAACAAAGAATCATCTGGTCCAAACTGTTCACAGTACTGAGGTTTATGTTTAAGGTATGTATCAAGTACACACCTGTTATATATCCAAGGAAACTATGTGTACCTGTGCATCAAGAGACACTTATACACCAATGTTCCTGGAGGCACTCTTCACAAGAGCTGCAAACTGGACCCCACCCATTTGTCCACCAACAGAAGGGATAGATGCGCTATGGCACACTCACACAGGAGACTGCCAGACAGCAACCAGAATGAATGGATGGCAACTGCACGCAACATGGATAAATCATGTGAGCACAGTGCTGGTAAAAGACATCAGACACACAAGAACACACTGTGTGGGTCCATTTGCATAAAGTGTAAAAACAGGCCATGGTAATCTGTGCCATTAGAAGTGAGGCTAGTGGTTAGACTGGCTGTCAATGACCAGTAGGGGCACGAGAGATATCCTGGGTTTCTATTTCTTCAGTTGGGTGATGGTTTCACTGAGTGTGTTGTTTGTGGGAATTCATCAAGTTGAATACACATTATCTGGTCCCTTTTCTGTATGTTCATTTCACTTCAACCAAAAATCTAAAGAAACTGTGATAAACATTTTTCTTGGGTATGAGTGCTTTTTATTTTCTTCTTGTTGCTTATGTGTTTTCTACAATAGCCACAATGAGCATGTCTTACTTTTCTGATGAATTAGAAAGCTAACAGCAAATGTATTTATTCATTCAACAAAAATCTCCTGACCTTGCAATGTATGGAGCACTGTGGGTGGAGGAAGGAGAGTGGCCCTGTCCTCAAGGAGCTCACAGTCTCTTTCTGGGGTGATGAGAGGATGTGAATGAAACCAGAGTCTGCAAACTGGCAGGCCTGCGGGCCACAGCCAGGCAGCAGTCAGGTATTTCATCTGACCAGGCCACTGGGCAGGCAGACCAGGTCTCCTCAGCTGCCCAGCCCTTCCCATACTTCTTCCTGTTTCATCTGAAGCTAAACCTACCCATTAACTGCCTGCCGCCATGTTCATGGAAGTTTACCACTCTTAGCTTTGGACATGGAGATCAGCTCTGTGCTACTACAGGGAGATGAACAAAGAGTTACAGATGCAAATGGAACAAATCATACGGGAGTAGTGAGGACCAAGGAGGAGGGGGACTTGCTCTTGACAGAAAACAAACACAGAAATGTGAACAAACTACTGCTATATAAATAATACAAGGTGTGGTCAATATTTGGTGGAGGGATTGCCAACTGAGACGACTTAAAGAGAGGTGATGCCCAGCTTGGGTTTTTCTGCCCGATGACTAGGAGTCCACTGGGTGCACTGAGTGAGGAAAGCTACTGTGGGCAGGGGAACAGTACGGAGGCAGGAAATCATACAGCCTTCTGGAAGCCGTACTGACTTACTATGGCTAGCGTATGGGCTATGTGAGACAGGGCAGACAGGGTAAATATGGACAAGTAAGCAGCAGCAAACATTTCTTGAACACCTACTATACGCCAGGCATTGAGCAAAGACATTACTTTAACCGTAGTATCTTCACCAAACCCAACAACTCCAGATGTGAAAACTAAGGCTCAGTGAGGAAACAGGATTGGCTCAACGATGATGGTAGGGCTGGGAATTGAATCCACACTGAATCTGACTCCAGAGCTGTTAACTTCCCCATAACATCCCATTTCCCACAGGAGAGCCATGGGACACTGCTGTCATCACCTCCCCAAGGTCTGCTTCGAGACACCAGATCCCCCAAGTAGACACACCAGTCAGAAAAGGAGGGAAGAGAAGTCAGCTGGGAAAGGCAGAGTCCGTGAGCTAAAGTTTGGGCTGAAGATTTTCTGGAAAATGGCTCGCTGTTGCAGGCGTCTCCACAGTCATCCTAGGTGATGGCTATCATCTCGCCACTGCACTAGCTGAATAGCATCTTCAAAGGACAGAAATTGGCTGGCTTTGCCAGCTTTTTATACAGATGTCATTTATCCACAGGAAGTACGTTTCTGCACATATTGTGAGAGTTATTTTGGTTTGATGAAGCCAATCCCAGAACAAACCCAAGGAAGAAATAAAAGGGGGCGGTGGTGAGCATCTCTGGAAAAGTTAGAAAAGGGGGAATTTGGGTAAACTGCACACAAGACGAACTTTCTTGGGAGTTTTTTTCTGATATCAAAGATCAGGGGAGAGAACTGTGCTGAATGTCAGCAGGTGCAGTTGGCTCTGGGAGATGGAGGGGACTTCCCACGTATCTGCAGGCCACATTTGAATGGCGGACAAAATCCTTTCCCAGTGAACATACCTGCTGGGCTACAGTGTGACTGGAGAAGGGGGAGAAGGTGGCTTCTACTAAGGAGTCTCCCCTGAAGAGCTCAATATCTAAAGAGCAGGAAAATCCTATACCCGTCAAGTTTTTGAGTGGGACTCTATTTCTCTGGGTGATTTACTGACACACAAGGTCTGACAATTAAGTCTGCAAACTTAATTGTTCTAAGTGCTACATACCTCATCTGGAAAGCTATGCTCTGATGCCAGCTCCTAGTCCATCCTCCAATGCAATTTTGGAACTTTTTCTGGAATGGCCATTGCACAGGGTGGTGAGGTTGCAAGCTCAGGAACTTAACTGTATAGTTGTCTGTGAGAGAGCTTTTAACAAGTAAGCAAATAACCATATCATAACACCCTCCCTAGTCACCTGATCTGGCCCCCAGTGACTTTTTTTTTTACTCAAAGACAAAGGAAATACCGAAAGGCAGATATTTTTATGACGTTCAGGACATCAAGGGTAATACAACAACAACTCTGATGGACACTCCAGAAAAAGAGTTCCAAAACTGATTTGAAGGGTGGACTAGGTGCTGGCATCGGTGCATAGCTTCCCAAGGGAAGTACTTCAAAAGCGACCGTAGTGATATTCAGCAATGAGGTATGTAGCACTTTTTCTAGGATAAATTCACAAACTTAATGGGCAGTACTCATAAACACAGTCAAGGCACTACTCAGCCCCTCTCCCTAAGTCCCTGTGGAAGGAGAACGCTCAGATTCTGGCAGACACTGGAGCTCTGCCCATAGTTGGGTCCTAGCACACTGTGTGGCCTCCCTCTGTCCCCTTGTCCTCAACATGATCTTCTTCAAACAATGGGGCACATGCTGCTGCAACCAGAAGGTCAATCTCAGGCCACATAGAAAAAGTGACGTGTAAGTAGTTCACCTCTGTTGAAACTGATCAGCCAGAATGGAATGTCCAAGAGTTTCCTGAACTTTCCATGAGGGGACAGGGCAAATTCTAGGGGATGTTTCTGATTGTTGGTGGTGGAAACTCAATGGCAATCAACTTAACCAAAATAATGAAGTGGGCTTCTGTAATCAACACGTAAAGAGACAGGGGAGAAGGTTGCTTCAGACATGATTTAAACCAGAGTGCGGTCTCTCCCCATACCCTGCACCTTGGCTCAGCCTCTCCTTGTAGACTGGCAACACTGTGCCCAAGAGGCTGTCTGCATCTCCAGCCACAGGCAACTCCACACTTTCTTCCTTCTATCATCTCAGCTAGAGAGAAAACAAAGATGTCCTTTTTTGCTCCAACCGAAAAATCCCAAGAAAGCACTCTGACTGGCTTAGTCTGACTCATGTGACTTCCCCTTCCAACCATGAAGATGGAGGACTATGACTGGCAGCTCCCTGGCTTCCCCAGGCTGAGTCAAACAACCGAGGGAGGCAGGAGGCAGCCTGGAACAGGCCAGGTAGGAAGGGTGGGAAGCAGGGCCGATTTACCAAATCACGTCTGCTACATGAAGTGACCCGTGGCCACTGCCCTGTTGCCTGATTACTACTCAGTAAGTCCATGAGGACGTGCCCATCTCCTCAGCCTACCTTCTTCTCCAAGGCAATTATCAATAAGGGACTCAAATAACCATTTGAGTCACACACACGGATGAACACTGAGCACTCAGCCTAGTCGAAGGGGAACCCGAAAGTGGAGTTTTCCAGAGCTCAGAGCTGAAGACCCTAAGCCTGGGTGGGGAATAGGCAGTGAAAGAAGCCCACCCTCCGTCTCAGGCGTCACCTGTCTGACCTTCAGTCTTTTCTCACTTCACCTGGCACTCGGAAATCCTTACTTCCAAGATTCCAGACTAAATCTGGTCTCCATTACACAATCTCATTGCACAAGCTTACCTCCTCCACAGCCGTTGGAAGGGTTTGCAATTTTAATGTGTGTGATTATTTGATTTAGGGTGAGCATCTGAACATTGAGCCACTGCATCCTCAGGTGCTCTGCCAAATGTCTACCATGCACGACTTCATAAGATGCTACCTCAGCACTGTTATCCCCATCTTACAGGCGAGAAAACTGTTGCTTAGAGAGGTGCGGGGCTCACCCAAGATCATACAGCTTATAAGGGGCACAACTGGATACGAATCTGATTCCAGTGGACTTCAAAGCCAATGCTATTAACCTTGGTCCCATTCTGACCCCTAGAGAAAAACAAAGGAGTCAGGTTCCATTAATCTGTGATAGAAGAAGGTCCTTGGGCACCATGGGGTAGTCTCCTCTAGCACAGATGCTTGTCATTTAGGATGCAGCTGAACCTCTTCATCTCACACCCAGGGCCTGGTGCCAGTAGTTGCTCACCAAATGCTGGCTGAATTGAACTCAGGCCCTGGGCAAAGGTAAAGTGGACAGATCACCAGGAGACGTTTGGCCTCTGGTCCCCATGAGTGACAGTGAGCTCTGATCACAGGAAAAGTGACAAGTGTTAGGTCACCAAAGAAACAGGGAGCTGCCAGACATATTGAAAAAGAATTCTAAAGGAGAAACTCAGTGTTTTGCTAGATTAAAAGGACTTATACATCTGTTAATATGGCAGACAAGACAACCTGAAAATGCTCCCACTACAAACACCCAGAAACACCATTTAAAATATACCAACACCCCTTTAATTATCTAGGTCAGTTCAAGAAAGTAAGAGAAATTCCTGAGGGACAAAATGAAAGAGAAAACTCAAAATCACATTGCCAAGTACGTGAACTGATGCTTCAGTGCCCTCAGCAGTCAAGGGGTGGGACAGGTGCCCATCTTGATAATCAAGAGGACTTCATCCTAGTGAGAGCATGGGTCAGAACACTGCTCTCCACTAACACAGGACAAAGATGAGGTCCTCTCACTCTTGCCACTGAACTGGAAACCAAAAAGTAGCTTGAAAATCAGGTATCTGCCTTCACATAGGTTTGGGGTTCAATTTTATACACTGTTGGGGTCTAGGAACCTCCAAAGCGTTCAAAAACGTGAAAGTGCATTGGAATCACCTGCTGGTCCTCCCAGGACTTCTGATTCAGTGGAGCTGGGATGAGGCCCAAAAATCTGTATGTCTAAAAAGTTCCCAAGTAAGGCAGGTGCTGCCTGTACAAGGACCACACTTGGAGAACTACTGTTCTCAGTCAAGAAATTAACGCAAAAAATTACTCTCAACCATGAATATGCACCAAGCACTAACATCAAAAATGAAGAAACTGAAGATTTTTACCAACCTCTGCAGTCTGGAACTGATCAAAGATGCAATTAATATGCACTGATCATTAGTAGCGATTGGAGTAAGAAAGTTGGAGATGAAGAAGGATTATCGGTAGCTAGAAAACATGACCTGGGTGATAGAAAAGGCATCGGAGATCACATGATAGAATTTTGTAAGACTAACAACTTACTTATTGTAAACACCTTTTTCAACAACATAAATGATGACCATACATATCGACCTCACGAGATGGAATATACAGGAATCAAATTGGCTACATCTGTGAAAAGAGGTGATGAAGAAGCTCAGTATCATCAGTTAGAACAAGGCCGGGACTGACTGTGAGACAGACCATCAAATGCTCATATGCAAGTCCAAGCTGACACTGAAAACATTTAAAACAAGTCCACAGGACCCAAAATGCAACTTTGCACATATCCCACCAGAATTTGGAGACCATCCCAACAACAGATTTGAAGCAATGATCATTCAAGACTGAAGATCAAACAAGTTGTGTGATGACATCAATGACATCATATATGAAGAAACCAACACATCATTAAAAAGACAGGAGGGAAGGAGGGAATGAGGAAAGGAAGGAGGGAGGGAGGGAGGACCAAAATGGATGTCAGAAAAGACTCTAAAACTTGCTCTCAAATGTACAGTCTCTAAAACTAATGGCAGAAATAATGAAGTAAAATAACTGAACAGAAGACTTCAAAGGGCAGCTAGAGAAGACAAAGTGGAGTATTATAATGAAATGTACAGAAACCTGGAATTAGAAAACCAAAAGGGAATAATATGCTTGACATTTCTCAAGCTGAAAGAACTGAAGAGAAAATTCAAGCCTTGAATTGCAATACTAAAGGATCCTATGGGCAAAACATGGGCAGGAAACATCAATAGAAGACGGAAGGGATACACAGTTACTGCACCAAAAAGAGCTGATCGATGTTCGACTATTTCAGGAGGTAGCATGTGACCAAGGAGCAGTGTTCCTGAAGGAAGAAGTCCAAGCTGCTCTGAAGGCACTGGTGAGACAAAGCCTCCCAGAACTGACAGACTATCAAGGGAGATATTTCAACAGAGGCAGCACTGAAAGTGTTCACTTGTCTGTAATTTGGAAGACAGCTACCTGACCAATCAACTGGAAGAGATCCATATCTGTGCCCATTCCAAGGCAAGGTGATCCAACAGAATATGTAAATTATTAAACAATATCAACATCACACAAAGTACAATTTTTGCTGAACTAAAAAGTGGTAACAGCAGTACATCAACAGGTAACTTCCAGAAAGTCAAGTCAAATTCAGAAGAGGACGTGGAACAAGAGATATCACTGCTGCCATCAGATAGATGTTGGCTAAAAGCAAAGAATACCAGAAAGATGTGCTTGACTGACTATGCAAAGGCATTTGACTATGTGAAATATAACAAATTATGGATAACATTGCAAAGATTGGGAATTTCAGAATACTTAACTATGTTTATCAGGAGCCTGTACATAGAACAAAAGGCAGTTGTTTAAACAGAGTAAGGGAATACTGCATGGTTTAAAGTCAGGAAAGGTGCACGTCAGGCCTATATCCTTTCACCATACTTATTCAATCTATTTATGGCTGATATTGCATAAAACGGGAACTCCAGGACACTTAATTGTGCTCTTAAGGAATCTGTATATGGATCAAGAAGCAATTGTGCCAACAGAACAAGGAGACATGGCTTGGTTTAAAGTCAGGAAAGCTGTGTGTCAGGGTTGTATCCTTTCACCACAGCTTTTCAATCTGTATGCCAAGCAAATAATCTTAGAAGCTGGATTCTATGAAGAACGAGGCATCAGGATTGGAAGACGACTCATTAATAACCTGTGTTATACAGACAACACCTCCTCACTTGCTGGAAGTGAAGATTTGAAACACTTACTGATGAAGATCAAGGACCACAGTCTTCAGTATGGCTTGCACCTCAACATCATGGAAACAAAAATCCTCACAACTGGACCAGTAAGTAACATCATCATAAGTGGTGAAAGGATTTGAGGTTGTCAAGGATTTCATTTTACATGGTTCCACAATCAACACCCATGGAAGCAGCAGTCAAGAAATCAAAAGACACACTGCAGTGGGAAAATCTGCGGCAAAAGATCTCTTTAAAGTACTGAAAAGTAAAGATGTCACCTTGAAGACTCAAGTGTGCCTGATCCAAGCCATGGTATTTTCAACTGCATCATACACATATGAAAGCTGGACAAAGAATGAAGAAGACAGAAGAAGAGTTGATGCCTTTGAACTGTGGTGTTGGAAAAGAATGTTGAATGTATCATGGACTGTCAAAAGAATAAACAGATCCCTGTCCCGGAAGAAGTATAACCAGAGTGCTCCTTGGAAGCTAAGATGGCAAGACTGTGTCTTACATACTTTGGACACGTTGTAAGGAAGGATCAGTCCCTGGAGAAGGACATCATGCTTGGTAGAGTGGAGGGTCAGCGAAAAAGAGGAAGACCCTCAACAAGACGGATTGACACAGTGGCCACAACAATGGCTTAAACATAAAAATGATCGTGGACATGGTGCAAGACCGGGCAGTGTTTCATTCTATTGCTCATGGGGTCCCTATGAGTTGGAACCAACTTGACACCACCTAACAACAACAATATTCAGTCTGTATGCTGAACAAATAACTTGAGAAGCTGAACTATAAGAAGAAGAATGGGGCATCAGGACTGGAGGGAAGACTTAGTAACAACCTGGGATATGCAGAGGACACTGTCTTGCTTGATGAAAGCAAAGAGGACTTGAAGAAGTTGCTGCTGAAGATCAAAGACTACAGCCTTCAGTATGGATGACACCTCAACACCCCCCCCCAAAAAAAAAAAACCCTCACACCTTGACCAATAAGCAATATCATGATAAATGGAGGCAAGACTGAATTTGGTAAGGATTTCATTTTACTTGAATCTACAATCAATGCCCACAGAAGCAACAGTCAAGAAATTACACATCACATTTTACAAATTTGCTGCAACAGACGTGACTCAAGTGTTCAAAAGTAAAGATGTCACTTTGAGGACTACCGTATGCGTCACCCAAGCCATGGTATTTTTAATAGCTTCATGTGCATGTGAAAGCTGGACAATGAATAAGGGAAAACGAAGGAGAATTGATGCCTTTGAATAATGGTGTTGGCAAAGAATATTAGCTATATAATAGAATGCTAGAAGAATGAATAAATCTGTCTTGGAAGAAGTATAACCAGAGTGCTCCATAGAAGCAAGGATGATGAGACTTTGTACCACCTACAGTGGGCATGTCATCAGGAGAGACTGGTCCCTGGAGAAGGACATCACCCTTGATAATGTGGAAGATCAGCAGAAAATGAGGAGACTCTTGACAAGATGGATTAATGCAATGGCTTTAACAACATGCTCAACTACAGCAATTATAAGGATGGCTCAAGACTGTGTTTTCTCTTGTTATACATAGGGTTGCTATGATTCCGAACACTCAATGTCACCTGACAACAACAACAATACTGTTTGACATTAGGCAAAAGTAAATGCAAGATCTCTCTAGAAGAGAGATGAGACAACTATGACTCCACAAGCCACATTCAGCCACATCCATTTGTCCAGGTGTTGTTTATGGCTGCTTTGGCACAATGCCAGGAGAGATGAAAAGGTGTATCAGGGGAGTGCAGCTTGCGAAGCCAAAAAATACTTGTTCTTTGGCCCTTAACACAAAATTTCTGCTCCAGAGTACATTCAGGCCACACAAAAGTCCCAGAGACACAATCCTAATGAAGACAAAATCTTAATTCAAAATCATGAGGCACACAGGGAAGCAGTGTGCTGTGTGAGAGGAACAACAGAAACAAGAAGCAGGAAGGTGAGACACAAGGACCTCAGACAACGAGATTCTTACAAACAGACCACAAGCCACCACAGGAACAGAGTCTCAGGTTTTCACTCAAGGGAAAGAATTATGATGATGATGATGATGATGATACTTACTGAAGGCCTACTGTGTGCCAGGCACTGGGACAATTGCTTTATACTGGCCAATCCTGGCTACGTGAGAAATTCAACATAATGTACATATGTAAGACTGAGGCTCAGAGATAGGCTCCCTTAGCCAACTTTACACAGCAAAATGAGACAGAGGCAGGAAGAAGCATAGGTGTCAGGGTAAAAATGTTCTAGAATGTTCCAAAGCTGGTGTTTCACCTCCACCCCTAGAGAAAGGGCAAACATGTACTTAAGGTACAAGGCTAAATTTCAAAGATCCAACAACCTCCTGAAATCATATGCAAAATACTATATCTCTACTTCCTAGAGAAACAGAAACACCGTATGGTCTGACAAACTCCACTACCAGGTACACATCCTAGGAAAAGAACAGTGACATGAACAGACCTATGAACACCCATGTGTACTCCAGCATTAGTTACAACAGCAAAAAGACAGAAACAATCTAAGTGTCCATCAAGAGACAAATAGATAACAACATGTGGTCCACACAGGCAATGGAACACCACAGAAAAATAAAGAATAGTGATGAGTTTGTGAAATATCTTGTAACATCAATGAATGCAGAGGACATTATGCTGAATGAAGGAAGTCATCCACAAAAGGACAAATACTGTATGACACCACTTTTGTAAAAAGTGAAGAAAAGATTTACACACAGAGGAAGTAGTCACCATGAATGAGAGGAGGACAGAGGGAGAACCACTCACTAGGTAGCAAACACATGTTAATTCTGGCGACCAAACCCAAACCAAACCTGTTGCCATCATGTTAATTGAGACTCACAGTGACACTGCATGACAGAGCAGAACTGCTCTACAGGATCTCCAAGGCTGTCAGTCTCTACAGAAGCCAAGTGCCACATCTTTCTCCCATGGAGTGGCTGATGGATTCAACCTGCTAATTTTTTGTTTAGTATCTGCATACTTAAACACAGCACCCTCAGGGCTCCTTAATTCTGGTGAAAGGAAAGCCAACGCACAGTATGTGGAAAGTCTGCACATGAGCTCAAGGCAAATAATGACACTGAGAAGCCCACAAAGTAAAGGACAGCTGTGGTAAATGCTGTAGCATCTGCAGCACTGCACCAGTCACGACACCTAACAGTGTGAGGTGGTGTGTCCCCCTAAAACTGTTTGCAGCCATGTGGCTGGGCCATGATCCCCTGTATTCTATCATTATCGTTCATTTTGTGATTTTTCCTATGGTGTATGTTAAAGGATTAGGGTGGGGCTGTAAATTCCTTCATAGGATTACCTCCCTGCTCCACTGTCAAGGGCATTTCCCTGGAGTGTGGCTTGCACCACCCCTAATCCTTTCATCTTCAAGAGATAAAAGGAAAGGGAAGCAGGCAGAGAATTGGAACCTCACACTACCAAGAAAGCAGTAACGGGAGAAAAGGGCGTCCTTCAGACCTGAGGTTCCTGCGCCAAGACACTCCCTGGACAAAGACTGATGCAATACTGGACTTTCCTCCAGAGCCAACAAGGGGGAAAGCCTTCTTCTGGAGCAGACATCCTGAATTTGAACTTGTAGCCTGCAAGACTGTGTAAGAATAAACATTTCTCTTTTTAAAGCCATCTACTCTGTGGTATTTCCATTAGAGCAGCCCTAGCTGACTAAAACAGGTGCATATGCTAAGTAGGTGGAGATTGTGCATGGGAGTATATGTGCACAGGAGAAAAGTTGTGTGTGTACACACATTCGTATGTGCTGCACACATACTCATATATATAATACAGCACATGGGGGCATTGTTATGGAAACTTCTTAGCTATATCTAAATACCTTATGGTACTGAGCTACTGAGTTTAAAGGCTAAGGACAATATAGTCTTGGGTGACATTTAGGTCAGTTGGCATAACATAGTTCATAAAGATAATGGTCTACGTCTTATTTTGGTGAGTAGCATCTAGGGCCTCAAAAGCTGTGAGCAGCTGTCTAAGATACTGCTATTAGTCTCTTCCATCTGGAACAAAGGGGAACATGAAACTTGCTCTCAAAGTTCAAGCAGCTAAAGCAAAAGGAAGGAATGGCAAAGTAAAAGACCCAAACAGAAGATTTCAGAGAGCAGCTCAAGAAGACAAAAGAAAGTATTATAATTATAATGTGTCAAAAGCTGGAAACAGAAAACCAGAAGCGAAGAACATGTTCTACATTTCTCAAGCTGAAAGAACTGAAGAAAAAATTCAAGCCTCAAGTTGAAAGGATTCTATAGAGAGAGAAGCTATTAAGTGACTCAGAGAGCATCAAAACAAGATGGAAGGAATACACAGGGTCATTATACCAGAAAGAACTGGTCGATGTTCAGCCATCTGAAGAGCAAGCATATGATCAGAAACCAAAGGTACTGAAGGAAGAAGCTGAAGCTGCATTGAAGGCATTGGTGGAAAACAAGGCTCCAGGAATTGATGGAATATCTATTGAGGTATTTCAACAAACAGATGCAGAGCTGGAAGTGCTCACTTGTCTATGCCAAGAAATTTAGAGGACAGCTACTTGGCCAACTGACTGGAAAAGATCCATATTTATGCCCATTCCAAAGAAAAGTGATCCAACCAAACATGGAAATTACCAAACAATACTGTTGATATCACGTGCAAGTAAAAATTCTGCTCAAGGTCATTCAAAAGGTGAGCAGAGGAAACCAAAAATTCAAGGAGGCAATTAGTCCACAGCCACCTTTAGCCTGAGACCAGAAGAACTAGATGGTGCCCAGCTAATACTAACGATCAGGGACGTGATAGAAGGTTCCAGTTGGAACGGGAGAAAAACAAAGAACAGAACTCAAATTCGTAAAAAAGACCAGACTTACTAGACTGATAAAGACTAGAGGAGCCCCTGAAAACTACTGCTGTAAGACATCTTTTTCACCAAGAACAGAAGCCACTTCCAGAGGTCACTTTCATCCAACTGCTAAACTAGCCTATAAAATAATAATACATGAGGAATGTGCACCTTAGAACAATTAGCTACAGGAGACCAAATGGGCAACATGTGCCCAAAAGTAAAGATGCCAGGCAAGAAGGATCAGGGAAACTGGGGAGATGGAAAACAGGGTAGGCGGGATGGAGACGGGGACTGTGCTGAATCAGTGCAACAGAAAAATCTGCCTATGACTTGCTGAAGGGGAAGCTAATTTGCTGTATAAACTTTCACCTAAAACATAAAACATTTTAAAAAATGCTGTGTATCATGTATCTGAAGAGAAGATCCGTAATTCTCATTAGATTCTCAAACTCTAAAAACTGTCAAGATAAATCCAAGATGTACACCTTCTATCTCTACTTCACAACAGAATTACTAAATAATAAATGTTAATAACTAACACTTCTTGCACACAAAGCAAGGTTCCACTTAAACTTTACAAGCATGTGTTTAAATTCCACAGCACTTGTATGATGTAGCAGCTTCCATTATTTCCATTTTACAGATCAGAAGACTGATTCTGAGAGGAATTATGCCATTCACCTGAGGTCCCACAGTTACAGGTGACAGAACAGGGACCGTGGAGTCAAACCAACTTACCAGCACACGTAGCCACCTACCACACTGCCTCCCACTGCTCTCAGTAACCAGCCTTCCAGTTCTGAATCCAGTCACAAGGGTAGAGGGCCTGTGGTCTTTCCTTGCACAACCCTGAGCCATTTCTATCTGCACAAGAAACGTGAGGATCCCTCTATCCTGATTTTGGGGCACAGTCCTTTTTTTAATTCCAGTCTCCACTCCCAGATGAATATTTCTAAGACCAAGGAGTACATGCACCCTTCACCCCTACCCCTCCGGCACTGGCCCAGACACCGACTACCTGCTTGACTGGTGCCTTGCTTGTCACAAGCATAAACACACATTTCCCCAATTTTTCAGAATGAGCAATATTTATTCAACAGCCCAGAATGGCTCATATGGAACTATTAAACCCTACTGCCTCAGTCTGCAGCACGGAGCGTGATAATGAATCAGTATTTTGGAGCGATTATGATGCTATTAAGAATGTGTGAGGCGCAGAATATTGCTACACACGGGCAGCCACCAAATCCCTTGGACTCCCTGCCTCCCAACTTCTCATTCGGAAATCCACCACTCAGGACAGCAGCCTGCCTGGGAATCTGCAGCCCTTAAACAGGCCACGCTTGACTTACAAGAACACAAAACAGATGAGTAATAGAGCCCCATCATTTTCTGGGTGCCAGACTTCACCAGGGACGGGAAGGGAGCGATGGTTGCTCCCCTCTCCCAACAGCCCCCAAAGGCCACAGAACCTTCTATGCAGTCTGAAACTGGATTTTAACACAGCATTTCTCTCTCTCACACAAACCAGTATTGGAGAAAAAAATACTGGTTCCCTCAGGCTGAGCCCTGGAGCAATGTGGGGTTTTTTTTTTTTGGAGCATGCGCTTTCTCACAAGCCCCTAAGTAAACGATAAATGGTAGAAAGAAAACACACATTTCATGTGGTGAGGCCCATCCCCACCTCCCTCCCATCTGCCCAGGGAAACTGCTCTAGTCTTGTCTACACTGTGGCCTGCTCCATCCTGCAGCTGGGAGAATTTTCTAGATGCTTGGAGAAGCTGGGCTGGCAGTCTCTAGCCAGTGGACAGCAGTGGGAGCAGCTGAGCTTTTTTGTCAGGCCACTTCTGCTCTAGCCTCTAGGCCCCCAAAGACCCATCAGTTCTTCACTTTGTCCATCCCCTCAACCTCACAGTTTCCTTCTGCTGAGAACAACATTTCAGCATGGCTGACAAGCCCCAGCCACATCTGGCCCTTCTGCACCTAACCCAGTGCTTGAGCTATACTAGCCATGTTTTACATCTTAGAATAAGAGATCCTCCCACCCCAGGGCATTTGCACATGCAGCCCCAGCCTCTGCCTGGACTATCACAGCTCTATTTCACCTGGCATTAGGGAATGCTTTCTTTCCAGATTCCAGACTAAATCTGGTCTCCATTACACAACCTAATTATTCTTAGCTCATCTCCTCTACAACCCTTGGCAGGGTTTGCAATTTTAAATGTGTGTGATTATTTGATTAAGGTTGGTCTCTTCAGGGATTTTACCTCTAAATACTGTGGAGACCAGCAGTGCCGTGAGGTCAGAGGGCATGTCTGTTTTGGTCACTGGTGCATTCCCCACACGCAGACTTGGTGCACAGTAGGCACTGGAAAACTATTTGTTGAAGGAATGACTGACTGAATAAATGAATGAATCCCCCTTGCCCACTGCCCTCCCCACTCCGAGTCCTCGGCATGAGATGCCTCTGTCCTAAGCTGGTCTAGCAGCTGTTCACGCCATTTTTGACATGGCATCATTTCATCTACTGCAAAGTGCCACTTTCACATTACAAGCACCAGATAAATATTTAATCACAATAAAACTCTCATGGACCCTCAACCAGGAGGGTCTCGCGTCCTCTCCTTGGGTTAGATGAGACCATGTGCGTGTGTACCCACAAACAACCACCTTGTTACATAAGAGCTCCAACTGAAAACGACATACCAGCACAGGCGGAGAAGCATCCGCATTCATCCCTTGTGGATTATGTCAGCACCTGCTATTCACCGGAGTCCATGGGTGGCCCAAACAGATAACCAAAAGGTTGGAAGTCTGAGTTTACCCAGAGGAGCCTAGGAAGAAAGGCCTGGCAATCTACTTTCAGAAAATCAACGACTGAAAACCCCACACTGTGTTCTATTCTAACCTATGAGTCTTCTTGAGTCAGAGCTGACTAGACTGCAACCTTTTTTGTTTGTCTATAACTGTATCCCCATCTCTACCCTAGGAATAACAGAGTCTAGAAAGAGAAAACTAATCTAATTTAATCCAAACAACCCTCACTGTGGGAGAGGCTGCCAGTATGCCCATTTCATAGACAAGGAAGGTGAGGCAGGGGAGGGAGACAAAGGAAGCACTTCCTAAAGTCTCAGCAGGGGCACAACTTGAACCCAGATCAGCCTCACTCGAAAGCCATGTTCTCGGTCATGTTCTTGGCCATGAGGCCCTTCCTTTGTCCCTCACTGCTGAGACTCTGCCCTTGGGAAATAAGGCCAAATATATAAAGCCAGAGGCACAGTTTTTCCATCACAGTAACATTTTAAAAGCAAAGAAAAAAAAAAAAAACAGCTCAGGGATGGGCCCTGGCTGCAGGGAGAGTGATACATTCATTTCATGGGATATCACATTTATTCTACGGACAGTGAAATGACGTGGTAAAGGCTAAGGCCAATGCCAAATGAAGGGCCCCCTGCAGAATCCGCAGTACTCACAACAGCAACTCTGGAAAAAGAGTCCAAAGCAGCACACTGAGATGCTAAAAGAATTGTGTTCCTACAGTCTTCTTTTCTCTATTTTTAAAACCTCCAATACTGTGGCTACCCTGACTTTCATAACCCGTAATTAATTTTTAAATCCCTTCTTTTTCCTTCCAGTTGCAAGATTCCCTGATAATCCTTCTGTGGCCTGTGCCTTCCTCTCTACTGTGCCCCCTAAATGCTCTCCTCAGCTCCTCTTTGTCCCCCAACAACCCAAGCAGGAGTAAAAATAGACAGGAAGAAGCAGGGAGGAAACAGGAAGCTGCGGCACCCTGTGCAGATTCCAGGGGAGGCTGGCTTGGGGAGATGGGCTTTTCCTCCTTCTTCCACATGTGCCTGGCTGAGAAAAAGGCTTTAGCCCAGCAATTCGTCAAACAGAGACCTTCCACACGGCTCTAGGTGGGCAATCCTCCCACCGAAGCCAGGAAGGGGGCAACAGTGTGGCTGGAGATCCCTAATGAGCACAGGGAAGTGGCAGGCGTCACCACACACTTCCTTCCCGCAGGCCTCCCCTTCTTGGTTGTTAGCTGCCATCAAGTCCACCGACTCACGGCAGCCCTGTGAACAACAAAATAAAATGTGGCTGGTCCTGTGCCCTTCTCCAGCACGCGTGAGTCCGCTGTTGTGGCTGCTGTGCATGTAGCGCCTGCCTGGCCTAGGGAGTCACCTTCCAGTGCTGTATGGGACAGTGTCTATTGTGATCCCTAGGGTGTTCACTGGCTAGTTTTCAGAAGTAGATTGCTCTGCCCTTCTTCCTAGTCTGTCTTAGTCCAGAAGTTCTGCTGAAACCATCCAGCACGGGAGATGGTGGAAGCAGCTAGGGAGATGAAAAGGACACGATGGACTTCACAAGCCAGTCTCAAAGCATGGACTTCATCCCACAAGCAACAGGGAGCCACTGAAAGTTTTTTCGTGGAAGAGGAGATGTAGTGACCTGGTTTAGTTATTTTTATATAAATTTCACTCAAGGCAGAGCTGAGAGTCAGCGGCTCTGGGGTTTTAACCTCACAATTAAGCAAGAATATTGCTATGTGACCTAACACAAGTCACTGCCACCTCTCTGCTTTGATTTCCTAGCAACACCTCTAGCACAGTGTTCCATGACCTGCTGGAAAGATGAGTGAGCTGGGGTCAGAGACCCTGAGTTCACATCCTAGGTTTCACCTCTCTGACCCTCAGTCTTGCCCAGCTGAGAAATGGGCCTCCTGAAATCACGGTGGGGATGAAATGAGTTAATACACAGGAGGGACTCAGCATGGTGGCTGGTGCTGGGGGAGCACTCACTAAATCATCACTAGTGAGATGATTCTTTTCACCACTGTGGAACTCCTCAGCGCTGGGGCAGGCGTGGACGCCCAGGGCCCTCTGGTCCAAACTAACATCTATGAATAGGTTTGGCTTGTAAGCCAAGCCAGTACTTACTTCTCTTTCCTACAATTACAGATGGAGACAATGCTCATGAAAGCAGATCCTGAAAACCTGGAAGGTAGGCTTAACCTGACTGCTGTCTGTTGAGTGCCCCTGAAGGAACGAGCCTCAGCTTTCAGCCCTAGCCAAGAGCCACAGATTTCAACTCTCAGGCTAGTTCCAGGGTGATCCCAAGGTGGTGAGTTTCCCAGAGCTCAGAGCTGAAGACTTTAAGTCTGGGTGAGGATAGGCAGTAGAGAAAGTCTGGCACAAAGGCCTCCACCTGCTCATCTCCAGCCAGGCAAGGGGCCCCCACTGCCATTCCCACCTTTGTAAACCATCCCTTCCAAGTTATCTTCCCTTCATCCAGTACCTAAGGAGCTTTGATTCAGAAAGAAATCCATCCCATCTCCTCACTTTGCCCAGAGGCCCTACATGATCTGGCCCCTGCCACCCTCTCCTATGCCTCATCCCACCTTTTCACCTCTAGGATACAGAAAGCTAAGACTGCACAGACCCAGAAAGGGATGAAGCAGTTAGAAATACCTTGTCCCAGTTTGCAGATGGCGAAAACTGAGACAACAAATGGGGCCCTCACTGGAAGTAAAAGGGTCCAAAAATCAGCCAGTGGGCTTACTCCCTCACTGGAAGGGCCTGGGTCTCTCTCCCTAGTGTCCTTTCCAAAGGGAGCCCCTGGTAGTGTATTGATGATGTCTGGGAAGCCCAGTCTTCTTAGTCTAATACACAGCATGCTCAGTGGAGAGTCTGCACACTTTTCCAAAACAAGGCAGAATGCCAGAAACAGAAAAGGTCCCTCCTCCATCTCTGCCCTAGAAACCCTGCAAGGAGGGGCCTCCCCAGCTTATGAGCCATCTCTCCAGCTGGCCAGTGTGGCAAGTGCCACTATCTGCAAGAGGGCAGTAAAATGTCCCCTCAGCCCCACCCACTCGGCAGCTAAAGAGACCTTCTATTGTACCTGCGATTTAAGAACTGTGCATGCAATTGCTCTTCCCTCTCTCTCTCTCCCTTCTTCTCCCTTCCTCCCAGCCAGGGAAATGGGGAGGAAAGAAGTCTCCCAAGATCCCCAATTTACAGCAAAGTCAGATCTTTTTCCTCCCCTTCCTCACTACCTAATAATCACACTTGTGTGAAGTTGATGCTCTACATAACGAAAAGAGAGGCATCCTCGGAGAGGGTACAATCAGACAATTTTTAAGATCATGGAGCATTAGACCATTCCCAATTGGGTTTACTAATCAAACAGTCAAATCCTTCATAACCAGCCAATCCCTACAGGGCAATTAAATCCTTCCCCTTTAAAACACTTGCCACACTGTCTGGGGACAGAAAGAAAAATTTGCAAAATTCATTTGATAAATTAGCCAGGGAAAAGAAAGGAGTGAATCAAGCTTTGTTCTTTTCATTTTTTTTAATTATGGAATTCACAATGCCTGAATAATGTTTAATAAGAACTATGAAAATTCCTAACAGTATTACAACACAACACAAAAGAATTAACCTGGTTACCGTGAAAAATTGCATATTTAATTAAGAACAGAGAGTTCAAAAGTATCCAGAGATTTCAAAAGTGCTGTTGCCTGAGGGGCCAAATTACATGCTTCCAGGGCTGCTAACGGAGTTAGTGCGTTCAGTCATTACCCAGGCGTCCCCATTAAGTGACTCTGGGCAGATGACATCAAATTCATTTCAAAAGCACCAGGAACTGAAACATTCACTTGGGTAGTTTAAGGGAAAGCAACTATCCTGCTGGTACAAATCAGACCCCTTGTTGATAAAGGCAATAATTAAAGAATAATGTTAATTAGCTGCTTTTATTTGAAGGAGAGTATGGTAGCTGGAGAGCTTCCAGGCTGTTGAGGTGGAAGTCACTCTTTCTGGAAGACAGGGAGGCTGCCGGTGGGAGCGGGGAGCTTGGGAGCCCCCAGGAAGCAAGAAAGATGGTGGAGGCCCTGGCAGGGAGCAAAAGAGGACCTGGGAAAGGAGGGTGCTGGCCGGGCCCACCTGAGCTCCTCACCCTGTGTTGGAATTGACCTGATTACATCAAGGCCTTTAAGAGGGCAACTGGAAAGTGACAAAAGCAAGGGAAGGTGGTGCTGCCTGCCTTTGGGCACTGTCACTGTCAGGCTAACTTCCAACACGGTGGACAGCGACAAACTTAGATCACCCTGCTGGACCACTTTCTGCTTACAGCTGCTCCCCTCACACAGCTCTCTCTGTCACACTCACTCTCCTCGAAGACCTCCTGTCACTCTCACCGTCCTCCATGACCTCCTGTCACACTCACCCTCCTCCATGACCTCCTGGCACACTCACCCTCCTCCATGACCTCCTGTCACACTCACCGTCCTCCATGACCTCTTGTCACACCCACTCTCCTCCATCTCATGACCTCTTGTAACACTCACTCTCCTCCAACAACCTCCACTGTTACACACCCCCATCCACCCACTCCCCATCAGGCCCACTCCTCTCGCAGTCTCACGCTCACCCTTGAATCACCACGACCACCACCATAACACCTCAACCAACAGAGTAGACACCATGCAACTTCCAGGCGAGACCATAACAACACCATTCACCTCCACCTTGCTCTTTCACGATGCAGGCTTTGGGAACCCAGCGGCCTTCCTGTGAGGCAGCACCAAGTAGCCCACATGCAAAGGTTCCAGCCAACAACCAGTATCAACTGCCAGATCTGTGAGCTATCAAATTACCTTCCAACTTTGAAATCTTGCCCCCTGAAGTCCCAGATACCACAGAGTGAAAACAAGCCAATTCAGCTGGACTCAGTTTTAATCCCTGACTCATAGAACCCATGAATGTAATAAAACAGTTGTTTTACCCCCGCTACAGTTGGGCGTAGTTTGTTACAGAGCAAGGGAAAACTAGCACATTTACACATAAGCACACACAGTCACATACAATCCCCTTCTCAACAAAGAAGGCAGAGCCTGCCATTTTTAAGAATGCGCCTCCTCACCAACATCTCCCTTTTCTCACAGACCCATCACAGAGAACTGAGAAGAGAAGGAGGCCCGTGCAGCTGACCGCCACTAACAAGAACTTCTCCAAGACAAAACTAACGCACCCCCATGTTAGGCCTCTTGACGGAGTTCTGATGGCTCAATGGTTCAGCGTTTGACTGCAACCAAAAGGCCACCAGCTTAAACCTCCCAGCTATTCCTTGGAAACCCTTCTGAGCAGTTGCACTCTATCCTGTAGGGTCACTGGGAATCAAAATCAACTCAAAGGCAACGGGTCTGGTGCTTTTAATAGTCACTCTCAACAGTCCCCAAGCTCACCAAGGGTCTGCCGTACTGGGAGGCAGGAAAGGCACAGCAAGGTACCTGGATTGGCCAAGAAGAGGCAAGAACACAGGAAGCCCCACGTTACTGAAGGTAAACCTGAGATTCCCTAGCACCTAAGCAGGCTGCCCAGGGCCTGTGGCTGGATTACAGGAGAGTGAGCCTCAGATCCCTCCGACTCCCAGCAAAGTGGTTTGATTCTCATTAGCAAGGTGCTTAATTAGGGTGATTCACTAATACATTTTACAGAAACAAATAAACAATGATACATCGTTGGCTCTGGCCAAAGCCCACTTGCCTGCTGGGTGGCCAGGCCAGCTCTCACCCACTAATGGGGCCATCCTGGGCTAGGTACAAGGAAGTATGCATTGATGGGAGCAGCCAGGGTGGCTGGGCAGTTGCAGGGGCTGGGTGAGCTGTGGGGCTGCCTTCATTGGGACGCCCCTACCTTGGTAGGCAGTGGAAAGGAGGAGCTGGGTCTGGATTTCTCTTCTCCCCTCTCTGGGGAGACAGAAGGCCTCAGCAGGCCTCACCCACTACAAGACATCAAGATGCTCTGCTCTGTTCTGCTCAGCTCAGAGAATACTGCTCTTTTTTTTTTTCTTCTTCTTTTTTCCAGAGATGAATTTCACAAAATAGGCCATGGGCCATGGGACCAACCACTTGCTAGCGAAGGCTGAAAAGGATGCCCTCTGAGAGACAGGGCCGCTTGGAGAGGCTATCAGGCTACTGACCCAAGAGGTCCAGCTGCCCCGGAAGTGAAGAGCAGGAACTAGGTCTGACTCCTCCCAGCGTCTCCTGCCAAGATGACTGGCTCTGATCTTGGTCCCTGAGGCTCCAACATCTCAGCTATTTCTCCATGCCTACTCCTGGGACTCTTGGCCCAGGTTCCCACTTGTGGCAGCCAGCACTGTCCACTGTCAGCAAAACACCATCACAAAGCTGAAACGTCATTTGAGATCTCTACAAAGCAATCCTGGGCATATAGGGGCCCCTTCCTTGAATGCTCCAGGGGGCAGTTGCACTCTGGCCTCTAGGGTCACCATGAGCCAGATACGACTCGATGGTACTGGTTTTTTTTTTTTTTCCCAACCACAGTAGTCTCTGCTTTGGGTAGAAATGAAATAACAAGAGGCTGGAGAGCCTAGAAACACAGACTCTGGAGCCAGACTGCCATGGTCTGCATGACCTTGGGCAAGTCACTTAATCTCTCCCTGTGCCTCAGCTTCTTCTGCAAAACAGAGATATTAACAGAGTCTACTGATACTGCTATTATGAAAATTAAATTAGCTAAGCAATAGTAGCTAGGAAGCATTTGAGTTGTGCCCAGCAAAGATTCACCCTTGAAGGGAGTTTGTGAAATTAAAAACCATCACACAAAATTCTCTCCATTTTCTGGAAGAGCCACAACCAGGCCAGGAAAGGCAGATTCACCTCTATGCCAGTCACAAAGCTGACACAGCTGATCCTGGAGGAAGGCTGCAAAGTCACACGTGTACGGCAGCCCAGCAGGGTCAGCGGTCGAGCTGGGCTTGGCAAGGGCTGTGCAAACTGGCACACCCACACCCCTGTTATCCAGCTCTGCTAACAGCTGCCCTGCATAAAATCCAGACCCAGGGATGCCAGCTCTCCCAATGAAGAGAAACCAGGAGTCTGCATTTCTTAAATGTGAAGACTCTCAGTTTTTAAACGTTGGCAAGTAAACAAAAAAGTTTAGACAAGACTGTGAATCAAACAAAATAGATGGCAGCTGAATCTGGCCTGTGGGCCGCAAGTTCACGACCTCTGATAGGCTCACCAGGTGCTCAGCATTTGCCAGGGGCCATGTCAGGTACTGCAGTTGTGATGTAGAGTAATGAGCTCACTGTTTGACGGGGGAGACCAACAAGAACTGAGGAAAGTAGCACAAGTCAGGGAAGGACAAATAAGGGATAGGAGAAGGCACACGATCCATTGTGGGGTCAGGGAAGGAGGCCTAGGGCAAGCAAAGAAAAGGGGAACAGTGTTCCAGGAAGAGGGAGCAGCAAATGCAAAAGCTAGGATATGTGAAAGTGTGGCATTTTGAGGGGTAAAAGGGATAGACGGGGTGGGGAGAGTAAAACAGTAAGCTGACAAGTTTCCAGAAGGTTGAGTGTCCTCAGGAGCCTCTCAACTTCTCTGGACACTTGTGAGTGAGGATACAGTCCTCAATAAAGCCCATGGAAGGCCCTGAGAGGAGCTGATTGGAAAGGGCCCCCTCAAAGGCAGAACATTTCTAAGTCACATACCTCCATGCTGCAGACAGAGGGAACAGGGAGCATGCCTGGGAGCTGATGACAAAATAACATTCATGGAGCACCCAGGATGTTCCAGCCCCACGCTGTGTCCTTCATGTGGGACACACTATGACTCTATGATGCATCACTTATTGCTGCTCCCATTTCACAGGTGTAGAAACTGAGGCATGGAGAAGGGTGGTCCCTTGGCTGCATCAAGCAACTGGAGAGAAGCAGGATCAGTCTATCTAGCAGAGGCCTGCTCTGCCCCTGCCAAACCACCAACCTGGAGTCTTAGTCTCTAAGGGATCATGTTGGGATTTAGGGAGATGCAGCAGGTACAGCAGCCAATTCTGAGGAGGCAGCACCCACTGCCGGCCCCACATCACCTGTGTCACCTCCTCTGCAGCAAGATCAATACTCAGGGGACTGTGCTTAGCATTGGGGAAATCATGAAATGTTTTCCAAATACGAAAATACCAAACAGTCAAAAAAATAATTGCATGGTAAGGAGACACTGAAAGGAGCTGATACCCAGGAGCATGAGCACATAGATGTACACACAGACAAAGGCACAAACACATGATGACACATGCATGGACACACGTGTGCAAAGAGACACTGCCATGTATATGCAGACATACACACGTTCAAAGACACTCACAAGGACACAGAGATGCTCAAGACACACACACTGATAAACATGAAATACACGCACAAAGACACATACTGACACATACATGAACGTGTAGATACACAGGCACATGTTCAAAGACACCAGAATCCAGACATATACACGGAAACAGTGATACACACACAAGGACAAACACATTTATTCAAATAGATACAAACACACACTGGAAGATACACAAGGACATGGACACACAAACACACATTAAGACTTATGAACACATTCGAGGATGAATGTACTCAAAGACACAGACACACACACATAGATTAAGACAGCCACACAACAGTCATATCCAGTTATTCACGTGATCGGTATTTTTCAAAGGCTTCCTACGTGCTTGAGGCACTGGCAGTTGAGTAGTCGAGTTCTCTCTTCCAAGACGAAGACTCGGGTCCAACTCCCAGGCCATGCACCTCATGCACAGCCACCATTTATGTCTGTCAGTGGAGGCCTTCCCATTGCTATGATGCTAAATAAGTTTCAGCAGAGTTTCCAGACTAGGACAGACTAGGAAGGAAGGCCTGGAGATCTACTTCTGAAAATCAGTCAACGAGAATTCCATGAATCATGATGTTCTGATCTGCAACAGATCATGGGGATGGCACAGAACCAGGCAGTCAGGGCGACTCTGTGCCTGACCCTCTGTTGGGTTCTGGGGACATGCTGCACCTCACTCTCATGAAACTGAAGTGTTCTCAGAGGGGGCATTGCTAGTCACTAATCCCCAGAGGCACGTCTAATACACGCTGGGGCAAATTCACAGCACCATAAGTCTGTGCCAGGCGGACACAGGAAGCTGCACCACGGAAGTGACACCTGAGAAAGTTCCAAAGGTCAAAAGGGAAACTGGAGATGTTGAGGGAGGTATGGGAAGAGTATCCCCAGCAAATGGAGCACAGGAGGCTGCGGTCCAGGGAAACTGAAGGAAGATACCTGCAGCTAAAACCCGGCACCAAAGAGTGTGTGTGGCTCAAGATCAAGATGAAGAACAGAGGGCAGGGGCCAGCCCATGCCAGACCTGGAAGGTTGTGTATAGATTCCCAAGGGCAATGGGGAGAGACCGGAAGTAGTTTTTAGGTTTTTAGTTGTTTCACTAGCTGCCAGGTACCAAACAGAGAGGTAGAGCCAGAAGCAATGCCAACAGTCCACCTGGGGAGCCCAAGGCCAGGGGAGGAGGGAGGGAGGCTGAGGCCAGGGTGCCAACGGTGGAGGTAGCAGATGGTCAGACAGATGAATGGATGGATGGATGGATAGATGAGGGGGTGCATGGATTGGGGGGTGAGTGGGAGGAATGAGTGTGTGAGTGGATAGATGGGTGAGATGGGTGGGCAGGTATGTGGCTGCAGTAGAAGAAAGCGGACAGACGAACTGCTGAGTGAGCAGAAGTAAGAATGCAGGGATAGCTGCATGAATGCTGGGTGGCTGGCAGGTAAGTGAGTGAATGGGTGGTAAGTAGGTGATCAACGAGCTTCTGCTGGACTTCCAGTGCACAGGTGTTCACAGACTGGACAAAAATACAGGGTAAAAAGCCCTCTACTCTGTACTCCAGCCTACATCCCATATAATCCCCCTGGTAGCTATCCAATCCCTCTTCTGACAGCATGCTCACATATGAACACCAGCACACGTCCCCTTGGGATGCAGCACCCTCGTGGGGCCTGGATTCTGACACCCACACCATCTCATTCCTCCCTCCTACTGAGCAGCACCTGGGACACGAGCCTCCCGAGGCCACCGGGCAGAAGTCCACCTCAGATCACAGCCAGCTTCCCCTCTTACGTCAGCTCAATGTCAGCCGAGGGCAGATGCTGCATCCCTGTCCCACTGAGTTCTCTAAACCCAGACCAGCTGGCCACCTGCACAGGGAAGCAGCCACCTCCTTCCCACAGAAGCACAACAGCTACCTTTGCATCGGGCTTGTCCCACTGTGTCACGGATTGAATTAAGATTCCCAACAACTATGTGTAGAAATGTTGTTAGGCTGTGATGCCCTGTATTGAGTGAGGTTCCTTTATGTTGTAAACTCTGCCTCTGTGATGTTAATGAGGGAGGATGGGTGTCAGTTGTGTTAGTGAGCTGGCCTCAGTGTGTAAAACTGTTCTTGTATTCAGGTAATCTCGTGACATACAGTAAATAAGTGAGCGCAGAGATGTGGAGACCTCTCACTATCAAGAAAGCAAGCAAAAGCTTCCAGTCCAGGGGAAGGAAGACTGACGACAAGGACTTTCCTCCAAAGCCAGCACAGAAAGGCTTCTTCTAGCACTGACACCCTGAATTTGGACTTTTAACTGACTGGACTGTGACAAAATTTCTCTTTTTACAGGCATCCACTTGTGATATTTCTGTTACAGCTGTACTAGAGGACTGAGACACATGGCTACCCTCTCCCCTACCCCCGGCTGAATGGAACCAGTCCTCAAAAAGTTTGCCTACTCCAAACCTTCCCACCAGTAAGACACCTCTCTGGGCAAAGGCAACCACATTAAGGTTGTCAAAGCTATGAACTCTCCTCTACCTGAACGCTACACTTGGCTGTCTCCTCATCATAAAGTCGCAGGTTACATGGCACCTGCTCAGTGAGGCTCTATCTAACCCTCCGGAGTAAACAGGTGATGCTCCTGGCTCAACCTCAGCACTCTGGTTGCTTCTTTCCTTGATTCTATTTCTGTTTCACACACTCGTGTGCCTTAACCCTCTACAGAGGCCAGGAGGTGCTCAACAAATATTTGCTATTGCTGAGTGAATGTCAGGTTCAGAGCAATGGCTCTGGCTAGACTATGTGGGTTCGAGATCTGCATGATCTTGGACAAAGTGACTGGACCTCCTGATGGCTTAGTTATGTCATCTGCAAAATGGAGTAACACTAGTGGCTACCCCAGATGGCTGCTGGAAGGATTAAATGAGTGAGTGGGAGTGCTGAAGCAAAGTAGGGGACCCCTAGCCCCATATCAGGGGGACATAGAAGTGAAAAAAATGTCAAACTCCAGGGGCCATTCCAGTCCAGCGCTGGCCTTAGTCTTTTTGAGTCTTTGCTCTTAGAAACCTGAGCAACAAGGAAAATTCCACCAAGAAATGAAGGAATGAATGAAGTCAAACACAAAATGAAGAGTGTGGCTGGCAAATGGAGAATGTGACAGAAAAGGGGGCTCGACTTCACTGTTGAAAAAAGAAATCTAGAAAACTTTTTTAATAAAGCCTACAAGTCTACCTCCTTCCTTCTTTATCAACAACACGATTTACTGACAGTGGAGGCCATATTGACTAAATAAATCTTGATAATGACCAAGGCAGCAATCAATACCTGCTTATTATCAGCCTAGGCCGAGAATTCCATCTTGCGGAACGAAGGCCCAACACCGGGGTCTGCCACGCGGGCTCCAGACTCGGGCGGCCACGGGATGGATGGCCAGCCGGCGCTCCATTTTCAGGTGAGAAGACAGGAATCTTTCCATGTTATTAATAAAACTTCTTCTGATGCTTCCCGGGCTTTTGGGTAGTGGTGCAGTGTTTTAGAGATTTAAAAAAGAAAATAAAAAACACAAGCATAGGAACACAGATGGAGGAATCCCAGGTGCGGGGGTGGGGTGTGGAGTTGGGGGGCGGCCAACAAACCTGGACTTGGGTTTGAGGCCATTTGTTGGCAAAGTAACTATTACAAACTGAATTGTGTTCCCCCAAAATGTGTGGGGACTTAGCTAGGCCATGACCCCCAGTTTGTGAGACTGTCCGCCATTTTGTCACCAGATAATATTTTCCTATGTGCTGAATCTGCCAGGAAATCCTTGGAAACTCTATGGGGCAGTTCTACTCTGTTCTCTAGGTCGCTATAAGTCAGGAATCCAATTGAAGGCAGTGGGGTTTGGTTTGGGTGTAAATCCTATCCCTATGATGTCAATGAGAGTAGATTAGAGGCAGTTATGTTAGTGAGACAGGACTCAATCTACAAGACTGGGCTGTACGGTGAGTCAATCCCTTTTGAGGTGTAAAAGAGAGACCTCATACCTCCAAGAATGAAGAACCAGGAGGGAAGCCTCTCCCTGCACTGAGAAGCTCCCAGACCAGGGAATGACTGACAACAAGGACCTTCCCCATCCCACCCCAGCCATCCCACCCCAGCCATCAGAGAGAGGAAACCTCCCCCGGGAACTGGCACCTGAATTTGGACTTCCAGTCTCCTAGACAGTGGGAGAATATATTTCTCTTTGTTAAAGCCATCCACTTCTGCCATTTCTGTTAAGCGACACAGATAACTAAGCAAGTTGCCTGAGGTAAGCTCTTTGTGCCTCAATATACCCAGGTGTCAAGTGAGGACAATAACACTTTGCCCTTCCTAGTATCACTGTGGAGCACTGGTGGTGCAGCGGTAAAGAGCTCAGCTGTTAAACCAACAGGCTGGCAGTCAAATCCACCAGCCACTCCTTAGAAGCCTATGGGGCGGTTCTATTCTGTCCTATAGGGTCACCCGGAGTCAGAATCAACTCGACGGCAGGGTTGTTGTGAAAATTAGATATTTGTTTAAATGACTTTAAAGACTTTAAACACTGTCTGACATGCAATATAGGCTCAATAACTATTTGTTAAAGAAATTCCAGGCCATTGGGATCCTAGGTTTCCCCGGAAATTACCTTCAAAGCCCCCAACACCTGCAAAAGCAGGCCTGGCCTTGCTAAGGCACCAGTCAAGTGACACTGGGGTGGCCTGCCTTCCTGTTCCACTTCTCAAGTGAGGAGCTGGTCCACCGGACTGCTAGCTACTGGCTCTGGCCAGGGCTAGCAGACTGTAACACACGCTACAAGGCCCATCTGCAGATTCCTGTGCCTTTGGGGTACGATGGGCTGGTCCCTGTGTCTGGCTGGAGTTCATTCAAATGTCTCTCATCAAACACCTGAGCAGCCAGTGCTGCAAATGATTCTCCACTCTTCACCCACATTTGGAAACTGTGAGCTGACCAGGAAGACCCAGGAGGTAAGAGGACAAACAACAACAAAGACAGTAGTTACAGAGTTAATGAAGCTGCTCCTGTTTACTGGGGCATGACTGTGCTCAGGGCTTTCCAGTTTCACCTCTGCATATCCTGGGAGGTAGGGGCTATATTTAATTTCCATTTTACAGAAGAGGAAACTGAGGTTTAGAAGTGTAGTGCACTGCCCATGGCCTCACAGTTAGAAAGCAGCACAACTGGGTCCAAGGAACTGAGGGCAGACATGTTCCAAAGTCAGTTCTGAGGGCAACTGAAAGTCAGCAGGAACTGTCCTGACACAACAATCATCACCCCGTAGGGAAGGCTTATAACATGCCCAGTCCTGGGCTAAGTGCTTATCTTAGGTTGTCACTCCTTGCTGTCACACTACCCTTACAGAAAAGTACTACCATCTCCAAACAATGACAAAACAGAAGCATCACGAAGGCAGAGACTCGGTCTTTGCTAACTGTTGTGCCTCCATCACCTCCGACAGCCCTGACACAAAGTAGGTGCTGAATACCCACTAAACGAATGAATGATGTATCTGAAACACTCAGGGAAGCTCTGTTTTACAGACAGGAAAACCAAGGCCCAGAGAGGGTGCTCGGGAACAGAAAGAGAAGGGGGATTGGAATCCTGGTCTCCCACATGGGCTCCGCCCTCATTCATTGCTGATGAGAATACAGAATGGTGCAGCCACTATGGAAAAGAGTTTGGGGGTTCCTCAGAAAGTTAAACATAGAATTACCATGTTGTGGTGGTGGTGGTGTGTGGCTGGGCCAATTTTCAACTTACAGAGAATTACCACATGACCCCCAAATCCCAATCCTAGGTATATGTACAAAAGAAAGCAGGGACTCAGAGAGATACTTGTAGACCAATGTTCACAGCAGTATTATTCACAATAGTTTTTTTGAAAAGGCAAACAATCTCCATGTTCATCAGTAGGCAAATGGATGGACAAAATGTGGCACAGCCATACTGTGGAATATTATTCAGCCACAAAAAGGAATAAAGTTCTGATACAAGCTGCAACAGAGCTGAACCCTGGACACATGACACTGAATGAAATAAGTCAGTTGAAAACAAAGGTTGTACGATTCTATGTTCATGAGGAACCTAAAATAGGCGATGTATAGTGACAAAACGATTAGCAGTGACCAGGGCTGGCGGGTGGGAGAAACAGTAAGTTACTCCTTAACAGGCACAGAGTTTCTGTTGGGAAAAATGAAAACACCCTGGAAATCAATGGAGATGATGGCTGCACACATGGTGAAGGTAACCAATGTGACTGAACTGCATCCTGAAAAAGGGTTAAAACAGCCGAGTACATATTCTACGTATTTTATCACAATAAAAAATAAACTAAAAACTGAAGGGTTCTCAGCCATATTGGCTGCTCACAGAGCTGAACAGACAGACCTATGAGCCAGACTGGTGGAGGGAGAGGGGTGTCACCTGAGTCTGTGACCGTTAACTGGCTGTCCTGTCCCCTGCCCACGACAGTCTCCCCCTTTGTCGTGGGGTCCTGCGGCTCCAGGCTCTCTGTATCTGAGGCCACTAACCATCGCTGATGACCAGCAGTATGATGGCAATTAATTAATGGATTTATTAATCAGGAAGGGAGCCACCTCCCAGGCTGGAATTGGGGTCACCAGTTTCTAAAGCGTTTCTGAAGCAAGAGCTACAGAGCTAAAGATAAAGCTCCTTTGCTACAGGCCTGAGGTCCAGGTCCGATTACCGAGTGTGGAGAAGCAAGCTTCAAGGGCCAGGGCTGGCGGACCCCAACAGAGGTCTGGGAAAGGACAGATCCCCAAGCACCCCCAAAATGGAGTCAAGAGTGTCCCCTCCTTGCTCTTTCTGTGACATTCACTCAGTTCCTCAAATATTTACTGAGCCCTTATGACATCCCTGCCCCTCCCCGGGAAGGGGGGGTAGAGAAATAAATGCAGAGGATCATGTCGGGGGACACCCTGGTGGTGTAGTGGGTGAAAGCTCTGTGGCTAACCCAAAGATCACCAGTCAGATCCACCAGGCACTCCCTGGAAAACTGCAAGGCAGCTCTACTCTGTCCTAAAGGGTCACTATGAATCAGAATTGACTTAACAGCAATGGGTTTTGTTTTCTGGTTTGCCACACCACGTAAGAGCCAGGAAAAAAAATAAAGCAGAGTAAGAAGATAGAAGGATGCCATTTTGAAAAGAGAGGTCAGAGAACTTCTCTCTGAGCAGGTGATATTGAAGCAGAGGACAGATCAGAGTAACAGAGAGGGCTAAGATATGTCTAGGGGAAGAGCGTCCCAGGCAAAGGGAACAGCACATGCAAAGGCCCTGTGGTGGGACATGCTTGGTGTGTTTGAGGAAAAGTGAGGAGATCAGAGGGGCTGGAATTAAGAGGTAGAGAGTGGTATGAGATGACAGATTCTGGGAGAGGAGGCAGGGATGTATGGGCAAGAGATTTATGAGGGTCAGTGCTGCAAGAAGAGGCCAGCTGAAGGTGATGGAACAGGATGAAAGGAGAAAGGAATGGAAAGCAAGAAAGAAGCTTGGGTAGAAGAGTACTGGCCTGCCAGGCAGTCTAAGGAAGTTTGGCAAAGTTGTAATGCAATTCTAGCTGGTCATCAGGGAAGCCTGATTCTCCTAGGAAGGGGCTTGCCTTAGACTCCTCACCCTGCTCAGCACCTGACTGGGGGGCAGCCCACGGAATGGATTGGGGCTGTGGTCAAACAAACTCCTGTGGTTGGAGCTCTCCAAGGCACACTCTCATCACCAACACAGGGAGGTGCCATTATTATACTCAAAAAACCCAGTGCCGTCAAGTTGGATCTGACTCAAGGTGACCCTAGACTTACACAGATGAGAAAACTAAGCCCCAGAAAGGGAAATAACTTGTCCAAGGCTCACAGAGGGCAAGAAGCAGAACTAAGATTTGAATCCTGGCTGCCCTGACCAAATAACTGTTGTTGGGGTTGGGAGGGAATGGTGGTGAAGGGGAAGCAATTCATAATGCATCAAGAAGGGGGCCCTGATTGGACTTGGCAATGCAGAGTGACTGTATATTGGAAGCACTTTATGTTTCTATACATCTATAGGATATCATCTAGCTGACCTCTGGCTGGAGGAAGGGGTGTGGACGGAGAGGAGGGGAAAGGAGACTGTTGGGAGGATGAGACATGTATGGAGCAGAGAGGAATAGTGTGCAGTCACCGGACAGGGAGAGCAGTGGAAGCTGCATACAGGGGGGCATGTAAATTTATATGTGAATGTACATTTTCACCCAGTTATGTTAAATAAAAATAAAAAATAAAAAAAAGAAGGGGGCCCAATATTTTGTTAAAAAATAAAAGTGATCCCCAAGGCTTTCATGGTGTTTGGTGGCAACATGGCCATTGAGAGAGCACTCACTGCAATGTATGCTAAGCCTCTTGTAGGAAGTATCTCACTTCATCTCCCATCCATACTCCCAAGTGACTGATGGGAAGAGGCAGCTGCTCAGGGAATCTGGGACACAGTCTCAGTTCAGCTCCTCATAAGCACTATTCTCCCACCAGCTTCAGGGTCTTAGCATACACTGTTCCCTCTGCTGAGGTACTTTTACCTCATCTTATTCTTCAGATCTCAGTTGAAGGATTACTTCTTCCAAGAAGCCTCCTTTGACCTCTGCATTCCAGCAGCTCCTTGGCCACTTGCTGTCTCAGAATCCAGTCAAATCTGAGATGTGCACTCAGCGGCTCCATTAGCCTGCGGGCTCAGCGAGAGCTAGCACCTTACCGACCTTGTTCAACACTGTATCTTCACTATGTAATTACTAATTCTATTATTTATTATTACTATTTCCGTAACTACAGATAGTTCCATTAGTAGTGAATATACCTTTCTGCAGTGAAGGATCATGGTAACTATCATTGCTGTTAACACACTCACAAGTTCCAATGTGCCAGGCGTGGATTTACGAACTTGATGTGCACGATGCACTGGCTTCACAACAATCCTTACGAGGTGGTTGTCATTGTTATACAGCCAAAAAGCCCACTGCAGTCAAGTCACTTCTGAGTCACAGTGATCCTAAAGACAGAGTAGAACTCCTCCCAGAGAGTTTCCAAGAAGCACCGAGTGGATTTGAACTGCCAGCCTTCCGGTTAGCGGCCACAGATGGCACTGAAACACCACACCACCAGGGTTGTCATTGCTAGCTACCATCAAATCAGCTCCAACACAAGTACAGCAGAATGCACCGCTGCCCCTCCTGTACTGTCTTCACAATTCTTGGTGGCCGGAGTCAACTGTTGTGGCCCCTGTGTGTTCTGGGCTCCTTCCAACCCAGGGAGCTAATCTCCCAGCGCTGTATCCAACGCTGTTCTGTGGTGATCCATAGGGTTTCACTGGTTAGTTTTTGGAGTAAATCACAGGCTTTTCTCCTAGCCTGCCTTAATCTGCAGCTCCACTGAAACCCGCCCACCACAGGCGACACAGTTGGGGTTTGAAGCACAGATAACACAGCTTCCGGCATCACAGCAACATGCAACAGTACAGTTCAACCAGCGGACATGCAAATGGCATGTTAAGGAGGGAGATATTACTAATGTCTCTATTTTAGACATGCAAAAACCAAGGCTCAGAGAGGTTAAGTGACTTTTCCAAAATCACACTGCTGGTAAGTGGCAGAAATGGGATTTGAATTCCCCAGTCTTCAGGGTCCACACTAAATGTCTCTGGAGCGAGGGGAGGCAGAGCAATTCTGCAGCGCATACCACAACCCCCTAGATACCTGCCCCCATAAGTATGTGGCCCCAGCAGCATGCCCTTTGAAGGACCATCCCACTCAGAGAAATCTGCCCTAACCAGGCTGCCCTGGTGACCCCTGTGGTCTCCCCGTCCGCAGCACCCACGCTCCTAACAGCTGGCTGGACAAGTCAATTGACCGTAATGGATCCTGGGGAGCCATTCACCCCGTCTGGCTTGAGCGACGGCGGCTTGCAGTCTTAAGCACTGCTTGGCTCCGGGCGTCTCGGCAGACGACCAGTTCAGCCCGGAGAAGCTGAAGGATTGATTTTTTTTTTTCTTTCTTTCTTTTTAATGACAAATGCGTATCCTGGAATTGCTGTTTCATTTGGTTGAACTGAAGAACGGCAGCAGCTGGGGGGACAGGGAGGGCATCAGAAAGGAAGGAGGGGGAAGCCACAAGCCCAACCCGCGGGTGACTGAACTACTAGACAGATGCAGGGACAGCAGGCTCTGTGTCTTCATGAGTCTTCGAAGCAAGGTCTCCTTCCCAAAAGGCAGCCTCCTCTTCAACCACGCATTTAGAAGGAGGTAGCCACACAGCATGACCTCCTCAAGATCAGACAGCTCGGGAGCTTTGCACTGACCATTTCACCTGCTGAAATGCTCTTTCTGGGGTCTCTCTGTAAGTCCTTCCCCATTCAGGGTGCAAAGTTTCTAATTTTTAAGGAACACTGAAGATCTGGATTTTTTTAGGCAACATCAGCCATGTCTTGCTGACAACTTACATAAAAGCATTTTAAATATCTCTCTAATCCAGACAGACACATCCACGGGCCAGACACAACCCCTAGTCTGCAGCCTTTGTGGTTGGCGCTCCAAAAAGACAAGATATGACACACAGTATTAGTAATATATTAATATAGCAAATGACAATGCAGTAAAAGAGAAAAAAGAAAACTTGCCCAGAAATCTCCAAAGCAGGCTACAAGGCCAGCAAGTTTCAGGAGCTGCTGTTGATTTGTTTTTCTCAGCCTTCTCTCACTCCCTAAAAATACCAACGATGGTAAGAACCAAGGCCCTTACAGAGCATTTACTGTGTATGCCCAGAACAGTGCCAAACATCCTCACATACAGACTGCTATGGTCCTGACAAACAACCCAGAAGGCAGAGACTATTACAGCCCCATCTAAAGACAAGGAAGCTATGGCTCACTGAGGTTCAGTGACTCACCAAAGCTCACACAATTGTAAGTCGTGGACCCCTCACCATCCTGGCTCCTCATGCTTCCCTATTAAAGGAAACGTATAAAGAACAAGTTTCTGAAACTGAGTTTGATGCACCTTAATATTTTCAATTGAAAGTAAAAAATTCAGCATGCCACAGCTTATGTAACAGCCATCACGGAGACTAGGGGTCAGCAAACTAAGACCTGTGAGACAAATTGGCCTGCCATCTGTTCTTGTAAATAAAGTTTTATTGGAACACAGCATTCATTCACACTGTCTGCAGCTCATGCTACCACAGCAGAATGGAGTACTGGCAACAGAGACCATACAGCCCACTAAGCTTGAAGTACTTATTCCCTGACTCTTTATAGAAAAAGATGGCCATCTCAGATAGCAGAGCAACATCTCCTAGAGGGTCTAGAAAGATCCACACCCCAAGAGGGTTCTGGCATCAAAACTTCCTGGGAAACAGTTTTTGTATCCTTAGAAATATGCAAAATACATGTTACTCTGTGGAAGCTTCTTTAGGTTGACAGATCATGACATTTTCTTGAGATTGAGACTGAATGAAATAAAGGAGCCAGCCATGGAAACATTTGGAGGAATAGCACGTGCAAATGTCCTGAGGTAAGAGTGTGCTTGATGAATCTGAGGAACTAAAGAAGGCCAGCATGGCTGGAAGCAAAGTGTGGAAGCATGTAAGGGCAGAAAGGTAAAGACATGAGATTAGAGAGTAGACAGGGGGAGGAGGACAGATCACATGGGGCCTTGCCATCAGGGGAGAGGCATTTTTGGATTTGAATCTATGCAGGATGAGAAATATATTGGCCCTATCCTACAAAATAACACAAACCATTTTTGTGAAGGGCTGATCCAGCCTTGGAAATCAAGTGACTCCATAGTAGACATAATTCTTGTGTCGAAAATATTGCTTTAAAGGTCAGTGGTGCCCCACCACTACCACCACCACCACCACCACAGAGTAGGTTATTAGAAGACAACACATCTCACTGACCCAAAGCATGGCAGCTTCCTTCAGCTTAACAGCAATCCAGTGTGATGAACGAGGTGGACACAGCAGACATACCTGACACAATACAAAACAAGAAACTTGAGACACTTGGTGACTCACTCAAAAGGGCTAGTAGCCATATGAACCAGAACCCCTGGCCCCTTCCACTGTGCCAACCATATCTCCAGTCTACGACACCTGTGACACAAGACACCATTAAAAAAAAGAGCAACTCCTGGAGAGAAAAAATGGAACAGAAGATTAGACTCGAGGTTGAAGGCCAAGAACAAAAGCTGGTCATCCACCTCTGTCCCCTTCCCACTCTCAACCTCTGCCAGGTTCGGTGTCTGTGTTAGGTAACTGGAAAGCTGCCGGAAATTCAACTCTTTCAGGGAAGAGCACAGAAAACCACAGTTTCTGGGCAGCCTCGGCCACCATCACCCAAGACCAAATTTAGCACCAGCCAAGGTGTTCACGTTTGAAATCCCATCTGCCTGAAGAAAGGTTACACGACAGAATGTCAAGTTCGAAGATAGAATCCTCTTTATAACAGGAGGGTTTTAAAAAAAAGAAAAAAAAATCAGAAAAGCTGTTCCTTCTGGTCAAAATAGCACTGTGCTCATCTGAAATAACCCACTGAGATGCTTATTTTCTTCTTTGGGCTTGTCCGTGGTTTCTCAATTTTCTACAGTGAATTCAAGTATTAATAAAAGAAATTTTAAGACCTCCAACAGCAAAAGCAGTGAGGCACAAGAGGCACTGCTTGCTTTTCTGGTAGCTCTCAAAGACAGAGACAATCTTTAGGCAGCAAACTCTGTCAAGTCGAGAAACCAAAATTTTGGGTTACCCAGAAAAGACTGCTGGGTTCTTTAAATAAACCTGCAACACTTGTTTCTAGTTCCTTTGACAGAAAAGGCCTACAGCGTGTGAGTTCTGAGAGATGTCTAGGTAGACGGAATGGGGTCACCCCCTGGGTGGACTTGCAAGTACCAGGGGCTTGCTCATAGCTAGGTCTCATCCTCAGAGCTGCTGCTAGGAATGGCCCCCACCCTCTGCCCCCCATCTCCCTGCCCTCTCCCCCTGGCACAGAGCACCAACCTGTCTCTCGGGCCTGGGACAGGCCGAGTCCCATCTGAGCATGCTCCCCACCCCAGCGATTCTATTACAGAGAAGTTTCCAAAGTTAGGATTCCGCCAACAGGGCTGATAGCTTATTTACTGCTGTCATCTATAGAAAGAGGAATTTTGACACATTGTTAAATGATAGCACATTTAGATAAGTCAAGCTGTCAGAGCCTTTAATGGATGTCTAAACTCTCTGTGCCTGATATGTAAAATTTATGCACTTCAGAATATCACAAGGTTATAATATTTTAATCACATCCACACTCTTTCCTAAACTTTGAGCAGGAAAAAACATTCCATCAAGCACCAGCTCACTCCCATGCACCAAGAAATGGAACCTTTTCAGAAGTTTTTCCCAACTCTTTTGGAAAGTCGCACCTCATTCGCACACCCGTGGCTCTCCCTTCCTGTTATAATTGTCCTCTTCCTCCGAAACTAATCCTACATGGTATCAACCAGCCAAACTCTTTCCTCCAAAGAAACAGATCTCTGTTAGAACTGGTACCTTCAACTCTTACTGGCTTCATGAACTCTCTTCAGGGGGTGGGGGCAGCATGGAGACCAAACCTAGAGCATCATAAAAAAGTGGCAAGGTAAAGCAGAAAAAGAGAAGCATAAAGGTATGGATCCATTTACGATGATTATACACAGAAAAGTCATAAAAAAAATACTGCATTAGTAATGTTCACCATAAAGCAATCTTATAACCGAATGAAATATGCCCAGCATTATCCTTGGATGGAATTTTATTTCTCATTTCCTGGAGTGCTAGCAGCAGAGAAAGAAGAAGAAGAAGGGGGGAAGAAACCTCAGAGATTCTGGAGTAGGGTACCACATCTCAGAACATCTTTACCCACAAGTCATCAAGGGGGCTGACTTCCATCCTAAGAAAACAGTCCTGCTGTGTTCAGAAGCAGTGCTAGAAGGAATAATAACCCAATTGTTCCCACATTTGAAAAACATATACCTCCAGAAGGCCATATGCCAGACTGGCACAAGGTCACCTTCCTTGCCAGCATCCAGGAGGCATCAACAGTGTGGTGTGACCTGGGGATGCCGGCTGCCTCTGTTGCCCCAGCCACTTTAAAGCTCAGCAAACAGGCTGCTCGGAAGCACTCAACCTGAACCACCAAGAATTAAAGCCACACACCTCCTCACAGGCTTCCTCACAGGCAGCCTAATCTCTCAGTCAGCACAGGGTCTGGGAGGGAGGCCTGCCTCTCCAACCCAGACCTCAGAGCAGGCTACAGAAGTTTTCCTACCTACTTATCTCCCCCAGAAGAAAGCATGGAGAAAAAAGAAGAAAATAAAAGTCTGGCATACGAGTCATTAGCATTATGCACAAGAGATGACTTCAGGCACAAGTGTTGAGGCTCATAACCCCTTTCCAACAAAAATGTCATCAGTGAGACTTGGGGGGAGAGGTGGGCCTGCCAGGCAAGGGGGGCAACTGAAGATTTCCGGATGCGGGTGGGGAAAGCAGAAGATGTGCAGGTCTGAATGTCTGCATGCTGCCACGGCTGCCACGTTTATTTCTCTGTTCTCCAGAAGTGTGCAGCCTTTGAAACTCCCCGGCTCCCACAGGGATGCACCCCCCATTTAATATCGATGTAAATGAGCTTACCCCCTTTCCTGAGAGCCTTCTCATTTTGTGCCAGACACACCAGGCATTGTCATATTAAACATCCCCTTTTATATACACATGGTGGGGGGGGGTCTTGGCCCCCTGGCTTCCCACCACCTGAACAAGCCTCCTCCCTTCTTCCTCGCTTCCCCTTCGGATTTGCTTTTCCATCTCATCCTCTTCTAACACCGTAACAAAGGGTTCCTAGATCAGTGACAATTCAGCTGGAACCAGGATTGGGGTGACCTCAACAGCTCTAAAAAAGACCCCTAAACATAAAAATGAAGAGTTGGAGTCATCTCTCCCACCCCCCACGTCCCCAGGTCTGAAATCAGCACCCAGGGAGCCGCACCCACCATCAGCACCCAGCCCAGTTTCTCCCCCTGCAGCCTCTGCTCCCTGGATTGGAAACGAGTTATCTAATGAAAATTGTGTTAACTGACATTCCTGCCAACCAGGAGCAAATACCAGCGCTGTAAATCTCACCGTGGAAATTTTCTCCAGCCCAGAACAACAATAGGACCCTGCAAAAGGCTTTCACCAGCCCTTCTGGTTCCTCTCCTCTTGTCTGCCACATTCTTGTCATTCCTTATGTTACAGAACATCAATCATAAATAAAGATTCTGTCCCCTAGCCGTGCCCGGGTCTCATTTACAAACATTAGCAGGGAATACGTTTACCATTGGCCTTCGTGCCAAGCCCAATGTGGATGCCCAACTCTCTCTCTCTCTCTCACTCCCACTCTCCCAGAAAGGCCACTTTTAGCATCATTTAAACCAGGAAAGCACAGCTTACAGCCCTCCCCACCTCAGCCGGCCACCAAACTGTAGCCCCAACTCGAGTGAGGACCTGGAATTGCAAGGCACTTGCAGTTATTAACTGCATGCCTGAGTGCCCCGATTTTCTCTCCGGCTCCGTAGCTTTGAGGGAGAGGGTAAGGGAGGGTGGGGAGGAAGGAGGAGGATGAGAAGCGGGCGGGGGGGGGGAGCTGGAACCACTTATCAGAAGAAACTTAACGAGATCTGCAAGCAGACCAAAACAAAAACCAAGAAAAGTGGGTCCCTTTATGTCTCCAGACTGATACCCTAGAATCTTCGCGAATGTCACGGCCAAGGCGAGATGCTCTAATCGCCGGGTAATCCACACTATTTCCCCGCCACTCACTCCCGCCACGCCTGCAGCGACTCTGAGAGTCTTCAGACTTGGGGGACGGGGGTGAGGCTTGTTAGGATACCCAGAAGCATCCTGGGCAGCCCAGAAATTACAGATGCTAGAGTTGTGCACTCGGAGCGCGTTCTCTGAGGTTCCATTTCCAGCCCTGGTTTCTAGGGGCTCAAGAGGGAGCACCCCTCAAATCTAGGGGAGATTCGCAGAGAAAGGTGTAGTGCCGAGAAAGTGTTAGGGTTTGGCAGGGAGGCCCTCTAGGGCAGGAGAGGGGAAAGCGGGGAAAAAAGAGGAAAGAGAAGAAAAGGTGAGAGGCGAAAAAGGAGGGAGGAGGACAAACAGGAGGCAGAAGAGAGCGAGGGAATCCAGAATCTCCTATTTAAAAGTTCCCAGGGGCCCGAGAGCCGGAAGGCACCTGCTCGGCGCCGCTCCCCGGCTCTCCACAGCCCCTGAGGCTGGAGCGCAAACTTGTGCGCACCCTGGACCCATCTCCATCCAGACTTTCTCCATCTAGAAAGGGAGTGGAAGGGGGAAAAAGGGAAAAAGCAAGACAAACCCCGAGAACCCGGCCCAAGGAGGAGAGATCGGCGGGCTCCGGCGACAAGACAGGCGACGGCGGCTGTAGAGGCAGCGGCGGCCCCGAGTGGTGGTGCGTCCCGGGTGCGCAGGCAGGCGGGCAGCAGCAGCCCTGGCGGCGAAGGTGCCGGCGCGGAGCTGCCTCCTCGCCAACCCTGGCTGCCTCCTCCTCCTCCCTGCCCGCCAGCTCCCTCCCTCCCGCGCCGAACCCCAGCCAGGCGCGGACAGGCACGCAGCGCGCTCCGCGGCCCTCCCTGGGCGCCGCGAAGTTGGGAGGCGCGCAAAGTGCGGCGCGAGGGGGGCGAGTGGGGGTCCCGCTGACAGCCCCCGATCCGGGGCCACGGCCCCTGACTCCCTGCGCCGCGCCAGCTGCTGCCCCACTCCCTGGGCCGAGGGCTCACTAGCGCTTCTCCATGGTCGCGGCGGCTAATCGATGATTGAACCGAACAAAGAGCAGCGGCGAGATCAATTCCTAATACCTATCGATGGGCAGCGGGCAGCCGAGCCCCGGCGAGCCCCTGAAGCTGCCGCCCTCCGCCCCGGGGCGCCCGCCCGCCCTCCGGGGGAACCTTCCCAATGCGCCCAGGGCGCGCCCGGGGTCTCCCCACGGCCGCACGGCCGCGCGGCCGCAGCTGCCCGCACTAACCTGGAGTCGCCGTAGATCAAATCGCTTCCAATATTGAAACATCGATCCCACATTGGCGGCCATCTTGGGGGCTATTCGAGACGCACACACACAAGAGTTTGGCTTTTCTCAATGGCTGCACTCAATATCCGGGCTGGACTCCCCCCAGCCCCAGGGCCGCCGCCAGCCGCCCGGGCCCTGCGCGCCGCCGCCCCAGGGCCCCCGAGCGCCCCCGGTCTCTTGTCACCCGCTGCCCCTCGGCGCCAACGCGCTGCCGCCGCGGCCGCCGGGCCCAGGAGCCGTGCGCCCCCCCGACCCCCGGAGGGCGCGGGCGGAGCGCGCCGGGCAGGGAGCTCGGCGGCCGCCCGGGGGAGGCGGCCGGGGATGAGGTGGGAGGCGAGGGGTGGGGAGAGGCAGCCTCTCCGAGAGGCGCCGGCGCCGCGGCTGCCCTGCCTGCAGCCAGCTCCCGGGCCCGCGGAGCGCTCGCTGCATCTCCCCCCCAAGTCCAGGGTCGGTGTGCCGCGCGATTGCACTTGACTTTGGCTTTTTGCAAACTTATCAATACTGACGTAACGTGCTGATCAATGCAAAGGGAAGTTTGGGGGGGGCGCTGCGGGAGGCAGGCACGCGGAGCACCCGTTACCCCCCAGAGGCACCTGTCTCCCCAACCCCCAACCCCACACATTGCATACTTAAAAATAAAAGTTAACAGTTTGCAATGCATTTTTTTCTTTTACAATTGGAGCGCGTGCGCGCGCGCGCGCGCGCACACACACACACACACACACAGACACAGACACACAGACACGACATGTGTCTCCCGATGCTGCCACTCCTCCGCAGCTGAACTAAGGATCCGGGGGTCAGAGCCCACAGTTGAGGCAGCGTAGACGCACCGGTGGACACCTAGGTGGGAGCCGCCCGGGGGCGCCACTGAGTCATGGGAATGTCACCAAGGCCAAGCGACACTAGCATTGCTAAGATTATTACTGGAGGGGCTAGCCTTAGCCAGACATCCGAGTTCTCTGCATGAGGGTGGGAGCTTTTATTGGCATTTGTGGGGGCTTCCTAGCTTAGCTGTAGGGAGTTCCAAGTTTCTTGCAATAGAGGTTTCCTGTTGTTATGGGAGGGGGCTAGTTCTTGTCTGTCCTATAGGGTTGCTAACAGTTGGGATCTAAGGCAGCAGCGGGTTTTGGTTTCTCCTTTTAGCCTAAGGCTCTCTACAACTATGCAATGGTGGCCCTTTTACGTTCGTATTTTTCAAGAAGTTCTTAGGCACATTGGTGAAGCTTTCTTTCTCCTTCAAATGGGTTAGCTTTTGTAATGATTTGTTGAGGGAGTCTTTGCCCAGCTGTGAGCCCTGGGTCCTTGGCCTCTGGGGAGGTTTTTGTTATTGTAGTCATTATTTGGTCCTCAGCCTAGTCAGATGCTTTGCAATACAGTGGTCGTTTACTACGACTGGCTTTTGCAAGAGGGTCCTTAGCCTAGCTGGTCTTTAGCCACCTCTAGGTGGGGTTTGTGGCTTTTGCAATTCTTGGGCCCCTGAGCAGTAAACTAGCTAGGTTTCTCATTTTGCTTTTCTCCTGTTTGCCTCTGTGCAAGCCAGACGTCCCCAGTCCCCTCCCAGCATTCCCCGAAGAGGAACTCTGACCCTAACCCCTTCCATCATACCCCACATACCCCTCCTGACCTTTGGTCCACTCTCCTTCTCTGACATGTTCCTCTGCCAAGTCCCACCCACCATCTACTCCACCCAAAGAAAGAAAAAAATAGCATTTTTCCTCCTTTTTCTCTGACCAAAAGATTTGCTTTTATGGACAACAAATGGAAATTACATTCTCTTTCTATGACCCACCTTGGACTTCTGACATCACTCTTGGTCTAGGACAATAGATCAATACAGAGGGTTATAAATAAGACAAAGTTTAGAAGAGTTGTAAAGGAGAGAGAAGTCATAATGGATATTTTTGATGATTTTCCAATATTTGTGTCTGTCGGTGCACATGCTTCAAGCCAATTAAAGTTTTTAATGTAATGTAAATAATTGTTTCATAACTGCTTCAGAAGAAGGTGTGATCTTTCTGAGCAATCACTTGAGCTGTTTAAAAAACTGTAATGTGATTTAAGCAAGGATACAGTATTTCTGTTACTGCCCCCATACATTTTCCATGAGGCCTGAGTAAATATATTAATGCAGGAGTTGAAAGACTCAAAGACCAAAAGTAAAGTGTTCACCAAGAGGTAATGAATTAGGCCTAGTTAGCAATTCCAAGTGGTCTGCTTCCCTGCCAGATTCAATTGCACGTGATGTGTGGTTTATCTCAGCTCTCGATAACTTCACATTTAAATTACAGCTCTCATTCTGCAAAATGAATTTAGGGAAATTTCATAACTACTGCATTGCAATTTTTTTTAAATGGCTACATTTTCTCCAGAGCATCTGTAAAGCTTGCAGCTTCCTTGTCTTTGAGTGTGTTTTTAAAAGGCTTCAAGTAAAAAATCTGAAGTGAGTGTGAAACTCTTCAAAGCAACTTTTTAACAAGCCTAGGTTTTGATAAAATATTACTTTAAATTCATATCTGACTTTGCAGTAATGGGACAAATTGACATCCTGTACCTTCTAATATGAAGTACTGAGGAGGACACAGCATCACTTCTGCAGTATTGCTTCCAAAAGTACATAACCTGAATCTAATTGTGAAGAAATACCAGACTACCCAAAAGGGAAGAGAAATTCTACAAAATAAACAGTCTGTACGCTTCAAAAATGTGAATGTCACATGAAACATACAGAATGACCAAGGAACTGTTTCAGATTAAAGGAAACTAAAGAGATGTGACAACCGATTAAAACAGACGATCCAGGGTTTCTTACTGTAAAGCATGTTAACTGGGACCAATGACAAATTTAGAAATAAAGTCAACAGATTAGATAATGCTATTATGTCAATGTAAATAACTTGATCACTGTACTAAGTCTAGGTAATAAAATATCTTTGAAGCTAGACATACTGGATGCTTATGTTATATATGGAGTTACATACTGAATACTTCAAATTCAAGATGCAACAAATTCAGCATAACCCTGAGTGCAACAAATTCAGCATAACCCTGAGTTACATTGTATACTTTGACATATACTTCCTTACAAAATATGTAACAAAATACTCATTGAATTATATAGTGGTAAATGGACAGACATCATATTTGTAATTAACTCAGACAGGTCAGACAGAAACAATATGTATCCACATACTGAGAGAATGATAAAGCAAATGTAGCAAAATATTAACAGGTCAGATGCTAACTGAAGAGTGTAAAGAAATTCTTTGTATTTTCCTTGCAACCTTTGTGAGAATCTTAAATTATGTCCACATAACAAGTCAAAAGAAAAAGGATAAATTTGTATCTGACTTTGGGCTGTTAGGCTTCCACATAAAAATCCCACGTAGAACTTTTCTACTCTCCCATCTGATGTAGGCTGCACCTTTGACCCTGCAGGAAATTGCCACAGCAAACATACTTACTAAGAAGCAGCGAGAAAATCCAATAATTCAGATTGTTTTAAGTCTGTGATATTTTCAAATGACTTAATGCAGTGGGTCTCTGAAGAATTCTGACAACTTTAATGGTAGAAACTTGCAGTGCCACTGAGGAGCTGGTTGCTACATAAATACTGAATGATCCTGTCTTTCTGTTTGGGCTGAAACATATTAGCTTTGCTTAGTGGCTTATTGCTTTATTCACAAAACAAATTTCAGCCATCTCATCCCACCATATTCCAAGTCCATAGTGACCCTGTACCTTATTAGATGTGGGGCTTATATTCCAAAGGCATCGGTTACTGTCCCGACTCAGCAATAATGAACTAAGCAGTTAAGGGTCTACCCCTTAAACAGAGTTAGGTGAGGGGAGCGATATTACTATGCCAAGTGCCATCGAGTTATAAGTGGTCCTTAATGCAAGATGGTAAGCCAGGAAATTCAGATTTTTCCAGCAAACAATGGGCCTTGGATTTGGGAACTAAAGCACTAAAATGTTTAAAATCATTGTGCAAAGCTGTTTTTCATAGCAAACGCTTCCCCCAGAAACGCAAGCACACAGAGATATATAAAAACATATTACAGTGGAAAAGAAGATCCCCAGAAGGAAGCAGAGGGCAGCTTGGGGCAGCCTATCCTAAAAGCAGAAGCAGACAGAGCTGAGATCCTTCAGGAAATTTATAAACTGTCCAAGAATCCTAGGGAAGATAATGGCAGGTCCTTAGCCACAAACATAACGATATGCAAACTCTCCGGTATCAAAGCTGAAACAAAAGAAAATGTCCTTCGGTAGCTCTGTGTTGCCCACCGCAGCTGCCAGGCTGAGAGAAAGACAACTACAGACTCTGATTCATCTGAGAGGATGAAACATCAGAGGACAGGAATAAAAGTATGGGAGTGTCTGCATGACACTGTGCAGGGGTTTCTCCTGGAGGCTGGACCGTGGGTGGGTCAGGATCCAGAAGCAGGGGTGGCTACCAAGACCAAGTCAGAGATTCGTGACCCAGTGCTGTCAACCACCACTATTATTAGATGGAATCTCTGGGTATACAAATAGTTTACATGCTAGCCCTGCTGCTAATCAAAAGGTGAGCATTTTGGGTCCACCCAGAGGTGTCCTGGAAGAAAGGCCTGGTGATCTCCTTCTGAAAGAGCAGCCACCGACAAGCCTATGGAGCACAGTCCTGCTGCAGCATACGTGGGGTCACCAGAAATTGCTACCGACTCCAGTCCAACTAGTTTTGGGTTATTAGATGCTTTACAAATAAGTCATTAGACTAATACAGTAGTAAACAGCAAGATTTAGTAGCCAGATTGCCTGGGTGTGAATTCCTGCTCTGCTCCTGGAGAACTCTGTAACCTTGAGTAAGTCACTTTACTCTCTGAGTCCATTCTTCTCTTCTGCATAACAGTGCTAATAATTATACATTTGGGTGAGGATTAAACGAGGCAGTTTACATAAACCAAAGCAAAAACCCACTGCTGTCACGACTCATAGCAACTTACAGGACAGGACAGAGCAGAACTGCTCCACTGAGTTTCCATGGAACACCTGGTGGATTCACACTGCTGACCTTTTGGTTAGCAGCCATAGCACTTAACAACTACATCACCAGGGCTTCCAGTCTATGTAAAACTTCCCCCCAAAACTCATAGCCGTTGAATCGATTCTGACTTACAGTGACCCTCTGGGACACAGTAGAACTGCCCCATAGGGTTTCCAAGGAGTGCTTGGTGGATACGAGCTGCTGACCTTTACGCTAGCAGCTGTAGCACTTAACCACCTCACCACCAGGGTTTCCAATCTATGTAAAAACAACAAAAACAAAGAAAACCGAATCCATTGCTGTCAGATCAATGCCAACTCATAGCAATCCTACAGACAGAGTAGGATTCACCCACGGAGTTTCCAAGAAGCGCCTGGTGGACTTGAACTGCTGACCTTTTGGTTAGCAGCTGTAACACTTAACCACTACGCCACCAGAGTTTCTGGTCTATATAAACAGGAGCCGTTAAATCGATTCCAACTCATAGTGACCCTATAGGACAGAGTAGAACTGCTCCATAGAGTTTGCAAGGAGTGCTTGGTGGATCTGAACTGCTGACTTTTGGGTTGACAGACACAGAACTTAACCACTATGCCACCACGGTTTCCGGTCTCTGCAAAGCACTGTGTAAATACACACTATCCAGTATCTCATAACTATATCTCAGGAGCCCTGGTGGCCCGACAGCTAAATGCTTGGCTAGTAACCAAAGGGCTGGTGGTTTCAAACCCACCCAGAAGCTCCATGGAAGAAAGACCTGCTTATCTGCTTCCACAGAAATAGCCAAGACAACCCTTTGGGACAATTGTATTCTGTCACTTGGAGTCACTATGAGTCAGAATCAACCCTGACAGCACCCAACAACATTTACCTCTAATGTCATGTAATTATCGGTCTTCAAATGGATAATACAGCCATTGCCATTCCCATATAGCAGATGGAAAGACTGAGTCCCTGAGAAGGGAAGTGGCTGGCCCATGGTCACAAGGCTCGGAAAGGTCAGAACTAGGACACATACATGTGCTCATTAACAGCGGGCCTGATGGTTTTTGCACTTCAGCCTATTCTGCCTCTCACAGGGACAAGCAGACTTCCAGAAAGCAAGAGCTGGGGACTTCACCAAGGCCAACTTTCAACAACCAAGCAAACTGGAGAGGAACTGCAGGAGGGATAGGCTCACTGGCGTAATTCCCTTCCAGTGACAGGGACAAGTTAAGTAAAAAACAGTGTATTCACACTATGCTGATTATCCTCCTTCTGCCTCCCTCCCCCATTTAGTGTCCACCTGCTCTGTGCCCCAAGAGGCTGACCTCTAGGGACTACATTTCCCAGGCTCTCTGACTTCCTGATAGGTCTGGCCAATAGGAGGTCCTCGCAGGGGATTAGAAGGTGGGAGGAAGGAAAGATTGGGACAGTTATTCTCCAGCTTCCTCCTTACTTTACTGCTTTCTCACAGTGGCTGGGTCCCTCTACTGCCATGGCCTCTGTCAGGCTGTCTTCTCCCACTGCTCCTGCTCTCACTGGGCCCCAGGAACTCTGCTCGCTCCCTCTGCCCCTTCCAGTCTGGGGTGGACACAGCTTCTCCCTCATGCTAGGCCTGGGTGTGAGCATTCCCCTGACCACACCTCTGTAAAAAGTCTCCTCATCTAAAAATTCCAGCTGAGTGAAGTGTTTGTTATTTTCTGCTGGGACCCTAACTGATACACCTATCACAGAATATTATTCAATGCCAAGAAAGATAAAGGCTGCCTGTGTGTACTGAAGTGATGTCTAGGATATATGGTTAAGTGAACACACAGTTATAATACAGTATTATGGTAAAATCCCCATCTTTGTTTAAAACAGGAAAAGTCAGAGAAACTAGATACCAAATGGTAAGCATTAATTCTGAAAAATGGGTGTAGAGGCCTTTCATATTTCTAGATTCTTGTCTTAATTTACCTTTATCATCAGGAATCTTCATTTGGTAGGGGTGGGGTCTATTTCCTCCTGGAACTTCCAATGATACACATACCACAGAATGTCACATCTAAGAAAGATGTCTATAAACAAAGACTTGAATAATGGACAGATATCCTATGTTCATGGACTGGAAGCCCTAATATGACAGAGATGTCATTTCTTTCCAAATTATTCCATAAATCAATATAATTCCATTTAAAATCCTAACCTGGTTTTTCACGTAACTTGATAATCCCATCTTAAAATTCTTATGAAAGTACAAGGGTCACCAACAGCCAGAGCAAGTCTAAATAACAATAAGGTGGGTGACCTTTTCCTGTCAGATGTCAAGATTTATTCTATGACCAGGCAAAAAAAAAGACCAGGACTGGTAGAGGGACAGACAGATAGACCCAAGGAACAAAATCAAAAGCCCAGCAACAAACTCACACACTATGTGGCAGGTCTGGCACGCTAAATCAGCAGGGGAAGGGTTGAACTTCACTTTCAGTATGGTGGTGAGCCAACTGATTATCCATATGGGAAAAAATGCAAATAGATCCCTACCTCCCACCATATATAAAAATCACCTCTGGTGAAGTGCCTGCAGATCACGGATTTAAAGAAAGAAAGTCAGCATGTTCCTTCTGAACATCTGAACTGAAAAATTATATGCTTGGTTAAGTCAATCTCAGTCTGCTACATCTCATTTTTTTCTTTAAGTATCTTAATAGGTCTGGTCATGTACTCACCCAGGGTCTCTTTCAGGGCTGGATCTGTAGCCATAACCAGGCCAGAATCTTCTGACAGCACCCCCAGGAAGAAATGCCACTTGGCTCTGGGAAACCTCCAGAAGATGTGGAAACATTACCTAATACAGTTCCTGGGACACTACTGTGTGCTGGCACAGGTCCTTCCTTCAGGCACAGAACTTCACCAAGCCACCAAGAAGTGGCCCAATGACAGAAATCTGCCTTCCAGGTGTGTACCCCCATCCGAACACCTGAGTGCACAAACCAGATAGAGACCAGAATCCTCAGAAACCAGCCACCAAGGCCTTGAGGGAACCTAACTGGGTCACCTACATGCCACATGACTGGCCTGACCAATCCCATTTGGCTTCTTGTCCATATAGTACCCAATACTCCAGTAATCCCTCAGCTATGAGCACCCAAGGGCAGCAGTGGGCCTTCCCTGTACCCTGAGAAGAACTAGGCCTGCCATCAACCTCTTCCCCAAATGAAACTTCTCAAACTGGGCCCCTAAAACCTTGATGAAGAGCACACACTGTCGCTGCAAGGATTCTTAAGGGGGATACACATGGCAACTTAACACCTAATTACCTAGGTCTGTGGTAACAGATCTACCACACACAGGTGGCTTTTACAGAAATGCTGGAGTTCTGGAGGCTGTAAGTCCAAACCAGAGTTTTGGCCCTGTCAATTCCTCCAGCAAGCCTCTCTCCTAATTTGCAGCATTTGCCAGCAATCCTGGGAACTCCTTTGCTTGTAAACAGTTCTCCTGTGGCTTGAGGCTCTTCCTGCCCCTGTGTGTCTCTGCATCTATTCTTTTCATAACTCAGAAGTGATCTGAGTTAGGACTCACCTTAATGGCATGGCCTCATTAACACAACAAAAGAAAACCTCTATTCCCAAACAGGGTCACAGTTATAGTCACCTGGGTTAGGATTTCATCACACATAAAGGGGTAAGAGGGTAGACACACAATTTAATCCATAACAATGACTGTAATTCCTTTTTGTTTCTTTCTTTCCCCACAACCCTTCGTTAATGCAGCTGCTCCAGTCTCTATTTTTAATAAAAAGTAATTCTCTTTCTCCTTCAGCATGACGGGGGAGATATGAATATGCACACTTGAATTTCTTTCTGTCTCTGTCCTGTCATCACCATTATTGTTGTCCTACTGGTGCTTCCTGCACCCAAAGGATCTCACTAACATTCTCAAATTTTTCATCAACTAATAAGGTGGATGTGGCTGTGTCCATTTTACAGATGAGTAAACTGAGGTTCAGAAAGGTAGCATAGCTTAGCCAGTTCATGCAGGTGGAGAATGGCTAGACATGGTTTAGAAGCTGGTAAAGTAACTGCAAAAGCTTTGCACCCCTACTCCCATCCCCCCAGTTTTTCCTGCTGCTGTCCTCAGGGTTTGAGGGAGGGGAATAGAAGTGCCTCTAGAAAAAGGCACCAGACAAATCAATGAGAAAGGAGCTGTGTCCTTGGCCCCTAAAGCCCCACTCCTTCAGTTTCCTTGGAGCTCCTGATTTCCCAGTTTTGGCTTCTATGAACCAAATGATGAGTTCCTCGGCCCCACCCAACAGGAGAATAATAGTGCTGCCATTTACAGCCTCTTTCCCCACACCAGGCCACTCTACCTGTCACCTAATTCCCTCCGGATAACAGTACTTGGAGTCAAGTGTCACCATTTCCTCCCTTTAATTGCTCAGGCAACAGGGGCATGGAGACAGCAAGTGACTTGCTAAAGGTCACACAGCCTGCGGGTGACGAACTGGGGGTCAAATCCAGCTCCACCTGATTCCAGGGCTCAAGTTCTTAACTCCTTGTTCCACTCCCTCTTCTTCTTTGTCGGCTGCCCCTACCCCTCTGTTGGGCTCTGGATTCTCTTCAGGGCCAGTGAACGGCTGGGTCAGGACTGCAACCCAGAGCTGACTCTCCGTTTCACCCACAGTCTCTATCCATACTACCCAGAGCTCTGAGGGTCCTGGATAAAAGTTCAAGAAGCTCTCTTTTGAAGGCTAGATCACAATCCCCCAACTCCAGAATCCTGTGAGGGTAGAGAACTCAGTATTTGGGAGAGTATACCACGAATGCTCCATTCAACTAGTCCGTATCCCAGGAAGCACATGAAGCCCTCTTCCTCCAAGGCCCTCTCTGCTCCCACTTCTTGGTGTCACTCAGGGTCTTCTGCAAAGCTGCCCAGCACCTCGTGTCTCTGAGCAGCCCAGGAAAGAAACTGCAAAGGGATTCTCGGGACCTCAGCAAAGGTATCCTCTGCCATCTATGTACTCATACTTCCTTCTTCATACATTCTCCCATGTGCATATTTGCACATATGTGTACACGCATGTACACACATCTGTAAACAGATAAGACATACACACTTGTCCCTGTCTACACTTACTCAAACCTGCACTCACACCTGCACTCACAGACACTGTACCTACACCCTTTCCTGTACATATGTTCATGTTTGCACACATATACACACCTGCACACACCTGCATGTCAGCACACAGGCACACAAATCAGCAACAGGAGATCCAAAATACATGCGTGTGTTCACATACACATCTGCACAACCTATGTGTGTACATGTGTGACACCCAGTGCAGATACACGTGGGAGTATATGCCTGTCTCTGCCTTCCAAATAGGGCAATGAGGCCTTTCCTGGGACCTCGTGGACCTCCCCTTTGGTTGAAAGCCCCACCTAGCAGACATCAGTGTACAGGCCAGTTCTGCTTCCATGGCTGGAGTACCCGTAGGGCCAAAGAGGGTGATCTGGACAGCCCTTAGACTGGCTAGGGACACACAATGGGCCTCTAGACTCTAGGGTACTTCCTCTGGAGCACTCCTTCTCTCCTCCTATCCTCTTCTCTAGTCAGCCAGTTTCCTTGGCCAAATGTAAGGAAATGAGCATTGGGTCCCGCAGCTGGGGTTTCAGTCCCTGCTGTGCCACTTTGCTGGTTTGGGAAAGTTACTTCTGCTCACCAAGCCTCAATTTGCTCAGCTGTAAAACAATAGTAAAGTTCGCAGGCATGTTAGAAAGAAGCAAGTGATAGATACCAAGTCAGTTGCTCTTGATGTCCATTTTGCTGAAACACACACACGGATAGTTCATGGGTGACAAGAAGCAGAGGTGGAGTCAGAAAGGCTCAGGTTCAGATTCTGATGGATTCCTGGCTCTGACACTTTTTAGCTACACATATGACCTTGGGCAAGTTATTCCACCTCTTTGAGCCTCAGTTTCCTCATATGTACAATGGGGACCTCTTAAGGTTTTAGTGAGAATTAACTGAGATAGTGCATACAAAGGCCCTGACATCAGTAAGTGCTCCACGAACATAGGCTGCTGCTATCAGCATGCTGTTTGGGGGAAACAAGCAATATTTGGAGGACAGATGAAAGCTGACTCTCAAGAGGCCAATATAATAATTGTATAAAAACCAAAAACCAAAACAAAACAACAACCCACTACCGTCGAACTGATTCTGATTCTCATAGCGGCCCTCTACAGGACAGAGTAGAACTGGTCCACAGAGATTCCAAGAAGGGCCTGGTAGATTTGAAATGCCAGCCTTCTGGTTAGCAGACGTAGCACTTAACCACTATACCATCAGGGTTTCCCAACAATTATATAAGTAATTATATTAAACCACTATGTGCCGGGTGTGGCTCTAAGCACTGCCTAAGAATTAACTCATTTTCCTTCAAAACAACCCCATTAGCAGCATGCTCATTCTACAGATGTGGACACTGAGGCACAGAGAGGTGATATAACTCGCCCAGTCATGAAACCAGAGAACAGATTTAAATCCAGGCAAGCCAATTCCAGAACTCTAGGGCTTTCTCCCTTTTCCCATTTCCACTGTGCTCTTCCTCCAGCATTGGCCTCTCTGCCCCTTCTAAGTTGGCAAGATTTCGTGGGGACCAAGGACCAGTTTTAGAGGACAAATTCCCCACCATGAGAATCCTTAACTGTCTCACTTTTCCTCCCAGCCCCTAGGGAGACAACTGACCACATAAGCATCCTGCGTATCCCAGAGGGCTGTAGAATTAAGATAATCTTAGGAAGGCAATAAACATGCTGGAAATTACTCTAATTAAAGAGCATCTGCTAATTGTGGGAGCCTTGTCAGAAAACCTGCATCTGCCGGATGTTGCTAAGTGGCACGAAGGTGGAGAAAACCTGGCTGGCAAGGCCTCGCCCCACTGCTGTAGTGACACGCTGCAGAGTGGAGGGACAGATGGTAGCCCAGACAAGCAACGAATGTAAAAGAGACATTAAGCATGGGAAATTGTGCATTCCACACTTTACTCAAAAGTCAGTCACTGGGAGACGGCTGCCCGAGGATGTTTTGATGAAGCCTAGCTCAGAGCAGGAGATGAACACCTGTGGTTTGACTCCTGGCTCTGTAGGCACCTGGCTGTGTGACCTGGATCTTGGTGGTTAATCTCTCTGGATGTCAGCTTCCTCACTGAGAACATGGGAAGAATAAGACCTATCTGTGGCAGACAGATGGAGTCTCTGCTTACTACCAACTATTAACGTAGTCAGCTGCTAATGAAAAAGGACAGAAGGGTGAGTCTACTCAGATACCTCAGCAGAAAAGCCTGGCAACTGACTTCCAAACACTCAGCCACCACTGTGGGGACCACGGCCTTGGGGAACATCTAGTTCAACTGCCATAACCTAGTTTATAACGAAAACGTACCTTCAGCTTTGGTGAGTAATGTCTGTGAGTGGTCATCTAGGGTACTCCACCAGTCCTCACCCCTTCAAGAGCAAGGAAGAATAAAGAAAACTGAAGACACGAGGGAAAGATTACTCCAGAGGACTAATGGACCACATCTACCACAGCCTCTCCCCGACAGAGTCCAGAACAACCAGGTGGTGCCCCACTACCACTACTGACTGCGGACAGGGATCACAGCAGAGAGTCCCAGACACAGCTGAGGAAAAATCTAGAGCAAAACTCTTAACTCAAAAAGGAAAAAGCAGAACTGCTGGCCTGACAGACACTATAAAAACCACACCCCCTTTCAGCTCACTAACGAAGTCACTCCAGAGGCTCACCCTTCAGCCAAAGAATGGACAGGACCATACAACAAAGTAAGACTAAAGGGGCACAGCAGGCTGAGGACACAGACTAGAAGACAGGAGGCGACAGGAAAGCTGGTAATATGGAACCCAAAGTTGAGAAGACAGCGTATTGATCTGTTGCAGGTTGTTAACCAATGTCACGAAACAGCACGTGTACTAACTGTTCAATGAGAAACTAGTTTCTCCTGTAAGCCTTCATCTAAAGTACAATAAAATAAAATAAAACAAATTTAAAACTCAGCCACTGAAAGTTCTACTCTGACCCATATGGTTTACCACAAGTCAACATCAACTCAATGACAATGATTTTTCAGTCTTTGGTGGCAGATGATGGCACTGGCCCAGTTCTTCAGCATTCTCCGTATTTGTGCCTCACACTATGCAATGGTGCAATAGTCCTCCTATGGCTGGTGGGTCCTCTTGAGCTGGGGATTGGCCATGGGATCTGCTCTGGCCAACATGCCAGCATGCCAGTTTTTGGCCTAGGTCTCAAGAGCTCCTGCATGTTTCTACCTGCCCTCTTACACCTTTACTTTTGCCATGGAAAGAGTGTGTCTAGGCGAGTTCACTGGTCCCAAGAGAAGGATGCAGGAGGCAAGGCGGGGAGGAGCCCAGGTGGCTGAATTGCTCACGGAGGAAAGCCACAACCCCTAGGAACACCTGCTAGGGACTGTTCCAGAGTGAAACACAAGCACCACTTAACGGATTCACTACACAGTTGGCAGTGGTTTGTTACAGCAGCATCTGGATCTGGAGCTGCCCCACTAGCAGGCTGGACTCTGTCCCCTTCCTGAGTCAATCCGATGATTTTACCAACTTTAAGTCCCACCAAAGCCATACAACCGGGACACCATGGGGCATGTACTTTCTGTCTGATGTGTTCCTCTGACCCCAAACTGCAGGCTCACTGAAATCAGGCCTGGGTTCCCACTTAGGCCATCGACAGCACCAAAGAACAAACTCTGCCCACAAGGGAGGTCTCCTGGGACTCTTGCCAGACCTCCTAGCAGCTTCCCCCACTGGTTCTGGGTTCTAGGGTCTCAGAAAGTCTGGCACTCCAGCCAGCCAAAGTCATCTAGCTCCTTCGAGACTTCATTTTTCACATCTGTAAAAGTGGAGTGCTGCTCCCTGTTTAACACAACCCTGGCAGCATGAAACTGTGACCATGTATGGATGGGTTTGGAAAATTATGAGTTCTCCCAAAATATGAAGTGTAAGAGGTCTAGCATTCAATAACGACTTTTAAGGGCTATCACTGCAGTAATTAGGAAGAAAGGGAGGGAAAGAGGAAGGGAGGGAAGCAGGGAAGGGATGATATTTGTCGGTGATCAAACTGGAGAAAGAGAGAGATGGTACACTGCACAGCGTTACCAGGAAGGCTCCCTGGAGAAAGTGGGAGCCTGGCTTCCCCTTGGCTCAGACAGAAGAGGCTAGGTTTACGCTGTAGTAGCAATCTCCAAACCACAGTAGTTCAAAACAACAAATGTTTGATTCTGGCTCTTGCTACATGTTCCCGGGGGTCAACTGAGGGCCCTACCATGTCATACTCACTCAGTGGAGCCTGTTATCACCGGAGGTCACGTAAGGGCAAAGGGAACCACAGTAACCATACACTGTCACTTAAAGGCATTCAACTCAAAAATTACACTTGTCTCTTTGTCACACATTCCACGTGGCAAAGCAGGTCCACGTCCAGTCTTAAGGAAGGAAGTACAATCCCACTATGTGCTGAAGGAAAACTGAGCAAGATGCAAAACTTGGCATTTATCAAACTGTCTCCATTTTGCACTTTTAGCTCTGGGGATACAGCCTGCTCATTTAAGGAAGTTTTGGGGAAAACATTCTAATGAGCCTTGTTTATGCAGGAAGAAATAAAGATGACACTGTTTCCAACTTCAGAGCTATCTCCTGACTGATCTGAAGTCTAAACCACACTCCCAATGCCCTTGCAATTAATTGTCCCCGCATTGGGCATGTGACCTAGTTCCGGTCAACGAGATATGGGAGCTTCTAAGGTAAGATTACTGTGAGTGTTTATCTAGGTGTGATACCTGGTGCTAGGGCAGCCACCTTGGGCCCATGAGGGGAAGCAGGCTCAGGGTCAAGGCCAAACAGAGAATAAGAGGGTAGAGAGCTAATGTCATGTAGCTACTGATCACACCAAACCTGTATTTGCCTTATCACTGCATTTCTTGTGTAATATAAAGGGTGACTATTATAATTTTAGCCAGTTTGAGCTGCAATTATCTGTTCTTTAACAGCCAAAGGGTGTTATTTTGGCTATTACAGGAAGATAGAAATCTGAAAGGTAAGAAAATGCAAGAATCTTTAAGTTACAAGATCACACAGTAGCAAGGCTGCATGTTAAAGACCTTAACACTAGATGACACCACGGGCAAGCAGGAGAGGACAGCGAGAGCGCACGCACAGGCTGGAGAGGTAAAGGAAGGTTTCATGAAGAAGGTTGGATTTGAAGTCACTAAAAACTTCCTGAGTCTGAACAATAGGCATTGATGAGGATGCAGAGAAACTGGGGCACTCACTCAACGCTGGTGGGACTGTAAAATAGTACAGTGTCCGTGAAAAATGGTTTGGCAGTGCCTCATAGAGTTAAATAAAAGATTACCACATGATTCAGCAATCCCATTGCCCTGTGTATACAGACTTGAAAGAACTGAAAGTAGAAATGCAAACACACTTGTACACCAGTGTTCATTACAGCCCTTTTATGCAATAGCCAAAAGATGAAAACAACCTAAATGCCCATGAACAGATGAACGGATAAATAAAATGTGGTACAATGGAAAGTCACTCTGCCATACAGTGGAGTTATTACTTTGCCACAAAGAGAAACTGAATCCTGATATGTGCTACTACACGGATGTATTATGAAAACATGATGCATGAAAGAAGCTAATCACAAAATACCACATGTTCTATGATCCCACTTACATGAAAATATCTAGACTAGACAATTGGATCAAAACCCTGGTAGTTCAGTGGTTAAGCGCTAAGGCTTCTAAACAAAAAGTTGGCAATTCAAATTCACCAGGTGCTCCTTGGAAACTCCATGGGGCAGTTCTACTCTGTCCTACAGGGTCGCTATGAGTTGGAATCGACTTCACGGCAAAGGATTCTTTGGTTTTTAGGCAAACGGCTAAGAGATCAAAATTTATGATTGGTTACCAGAGGCAGGCAGGAGAAAGAAATGTGTCATTGCCTAGAGGGCACTCACTTTCCGTTAAGGGTGAGAAGATTTGGAAACAGGTAGTGGTACTACTGCTTGATGGACATAATTAACGTCACTGAATTGTATGTATAAAAGATGTTGAAACGGCAAAGGGTTTTGTTACATACTTACCACAATAAAAAAAATTTTTTTTAAATTATAACTATCTGGTTCTGTTTCTGTACTCTTAGCAGAGAACAAATGATTCAGCTCAAACCCAGGAGCCCTTCAATTCCTTCCTGGCATCATAAATGTTTCCTCCACTATGAATAAAAGCTGGGCTGCACAGGTCCAGAACATTCTGGGTAGATGTACAGCGTTAGCAGTGTTCTGGGCTTGTCTGGCCTTCAACGTGTGATTTTTGAGAGTTGGAAGCGAGAAGATTATAACTCAGAATGGCACGCGAGTGTGAAGGCGGCTGCCTTGCCAGCTATTTGCCTGTATTTAAAACACATATGGGTGATATTTTTAAATATCTTTGCTGTGTGATTGAAAAACATTGCAGTTGCTACTTCGTGGACTTGGGTTTTTATGAAAACCCAGGGATGGAATGATGAGTGTGTGTTGTACCTACGTGGGCTTTGCTGGAAAGAATGCAAGGACAGATCAGCACAGCCTGCATAAATGTCGGGCACAGAACCAGAGCTGGGCATTCGACACTCAACTTGGGGGCAGGGGCTGCTGGCAAAAGCTCAGTTTTCTTTGTGGTCCATCATCCTTCCTCACTTTTGGTCCCTGGGGTTTGAATGAGGCTCTTTCCCCAGTTCCGAGAGTAGACAAGTAACCCAGGACCGACTGACCAACCCTCTGGCCCTACTGGGTGGTTGAGAGGCCATGTCACACCCCAAGAAAAGACAATGAGACTCAACTGTGGCATCTTCACATGAAGTATGGCAAAGAGGAATCCCTGAGTGGTTCAAATGGTTAACACCCTCTAATCGAAAGGTTGGAAGTTAGTTCAGGTTGATTCAAAGGCAACTCAGATGATCTACTCCTCAAAGGAGAAAATGAGAGTGATGGTGTCATTTGGATCTGGATTCAACTCCAGCTCTGTCCCATACCAGTGGAAACTTGGGCAAGTTACATACCTGGTCCATCATGAAAGAGCCTGAATTTGTACTTCTTGGGGTGTGGTGGTCCTTGGATGGTGCAAATGGTTAACATGAAAAGTTGGAGGTTTGAGTCTACTCAGAGGTACCGCAGAAGAAATGCCTGGCTATCTACTTCCCCAAAAATCAGTCACCGAAAATCTCATGGGCACAGTTTTACTTTGACACACACACGGTCACTATGAGTTGGATGGCAACCGGTACTGGCAAAGAAGCATACCCTCCCCACTCAAGTTGCTAGGCTAAGAGGAGTACACTGGGTACAGGGCAAGGTCACCTTTGTCATTTCTGGGGAACAGCCTGCTGGGAATAAAGCTCAGGCTGAAGGAAAGAGAGTCTGAGAGATGGAGAGAATCCTAGATCCAGTCATGCCTGAAATCGAACCCTGGACTCTGAAATTTATTTTTTGAAAGTACGATATATAAAATTCACCCTTTTCAGTGTGTACTTCTGTGAGTCCTGACAGTCATGTAGCCACCACCACAATCAAAATATAGAGCAGTTCTAACACACACACACAATTTCCTCATACTCCTCGCTAGTCCCTACTCCCTCCGCCCATTCCCTGGCAACCACAGATCTGTTTTCTGTTCCTTCAGTTTCATCTTTTCAAAAATGTCATGTAAATGAAGCCATACAGTGTGTAGCCTTTTGAATCTGGCTTCTTGTGTTTAGCATAATGCCTCTGAGGTTCACCCATGTTGGTGTATCAGTAGTTTGTTCCTTTTTACTGAGTAATGACAGTCCCTTCTAGGAATGTCCCCCAGCTTCTGTATCCAGTCACCCGCTGAGGGACACGTGTCCACCCCTGTGCCCAAAGCTTACTTGAGTCAGTACACTTGCTTTTCTTCCCTTCAGCTGATACCTAAGAGAAAGCTACTTCCCGTTTTTGAATCGTATTTCTTTTATCTACAACATGGGAGTATATTAATCCAGATAGTTTTGAGTGTAAATAACAGAAATTTTGACTCCAAATTGGGTAACACAAAGGATATTTAATATCTCATGCAGTGGGGAGTTCCAAAGCGGGGCAGAGCTCCAGACAGAATGATGTGGCAGGTGGTGGCAGTGCCAAGCTCCTTCTGAAGCCTCTAGGGGACAATCTTTTCCAGGCCATTCTCTTATCTTCTGGGGCTGCTAGCAGCCCTGGGTCTATCACTCCAAGCTGTTCCATCATCACACAGCGTTCTCCCTGTATCTCTATCTCTGGGTCTCTTTTCTCCTTGTATGGACACCAGTCCTTAGATTAAGGACCCATGCTGCTCCAGCACAGCCTTCTGTTGGCTTCACCGGGCTGCCGTAGTAAAATGCCGCAACCTTAATGGCTGAGAACAGAAGTTCATCCTCTCACATTTCTGGAGGCTGTGGTCTGAGATCTGGCTGTCAGCATGTTGTGCCCCCTGAGGCTTTCACAGGGAAGCCGTTTCAGGCCTCTCTCTGGCTTCTAGCACCTCCCAGTACCCCCTGGCCTGCAGCTGCAGCATCTCACGGCCACCCTTCCTCTGAGTATCTGCTCTTTCATAAGGACGCTAGTCATATAGCATTAAGACACACCCTACTCTGGTACGGCCTTGTATTGACCTAACTGACCTTCAAAAAACCCTATTTCCTAACACGGCCACATTCACAGATACAGGGGCTGGAATTTCAACATAATCATTTGAGGGGGCACAATTCAATCCATCAAAGACTTCACTTTAGCTACTAACAACTGCAACGACCCTACTTCCAAATAAGGTCACATTCTATGGTTCTGGGATGGACATGAATTTTGGGGGACACTATTTACTCTGTACAGAAGGTAACCAACAGCTATGCTATGCTAGATCACACGAGCTGCTCAGTTACCTCACAGGACTGTCGGTATGGTCAAGTGGTAAATCCCCCATCAAGGTCAGACAAGTTGCAGTTCTCTTCACTCTTACAGGAGAATAATGTCCAGATTGTGCCAAACCAGAGAGAATCAGACATTGTCAGCACAGGTGAAAAACACTGAGATGGTTTAATCCAACACATTTGAATCAGTCACAGTGCTTCTCATTGCCAGTGACAGAAAGTCAACTTAGCATGACTTAGGCTGAAAACAATGTACTGGCTTATATAACTGGAGAGTTTTGTGATCTGATGGGCATCAGGGACAGCTGGATCAAGAGCCTCCAATGCTGAAACTGTCTGCATCCTTCTCTAGGCCCTGTTTCCTTCTCTGTTGGTATCCTTCTCTGATAAGTTTCTCTACTAAGGGCAGCAAACTATAGCTACCAGCAGACCAGGCTTCCATACTCACAGCCTAGCAGGAGGTTAAGAAAAGAAATTTCCAGTTCTTTTCAATTTCCAGTTCTACTAATAACCTCCCTGCACTTTCTGCCTCTCTCCATCTGTCTCTGGAGACAGAACAGCAGGTAGACAGCAGAAGACTGCATTCATTTCTACCTCTCATTTCTGTCCACAGCAAGAGAAAAAAACAGCTGGCTGGAAAGAGGTGCAGGATGCTCTCAAGTGCCCTGTGTCCAGGGCTTGCCCACCCTCTTTTTGTCCTCAGGCTAGCCTGTGAGACAAGCATTACTATCCTCATTTTCCAGATGGGGATGCAGAGGCTCAGAGAGGCAAAATGATTTGCCCAATGTCACACAGCTAAGAAGTACAGCTGAGATTTGAACCCTGGTCTCTCTGCTTTCAGTGCTATGAATGAATTCATAAAATAGGCACTCATTACACATTAAGACATTAAAAACTCAAAACCAAACCCTCTGCAAAAGAGTCAATTCCAACTCATAGTGACACTATCAGACACAGTGGAACTACCCCACAGAGTTTCCAAGGAGTGTCTGGTGGATATGAACTGCTGACCTTTCGATGAGCAGCCACAGCACCTTACCACTGTACCACCGGGGTTAAAGCCTGTACTCTGTGCCAATCCCTTGCTTGTGCTCTTTTCAACTCACAAAGTCATGAGATAGGTCCTAGCATCTTTCCCATTTTACAGATAAGAAACTGAGGCCGAGGTCTGGTGAAACTAAAGCAAGAGATGAGGGAGTGATATCAGGGAAGCTCACCACTGAAAAACTTTGAAGGAAGGTGGATCAGTGACAGGATACCCCAGAGAAACTAAGCGAACAATGGATAGTGTTTTAGTCGTCTGGTGCTGCGCTAACAGAAATACCACCACGTGGATGACTTTGACAAGGAAAAGTTTATTCTTACACGGCCTGGTAGGCTCCAAGTCCAAATTCAGGGTGTCTGTTCCAGGGGAAGGCTTTCCCTCTGTTGGTCCTGGAGGAAAGTCCATGTGATGCATCACTCTTAGGTCAGGGAGCATCTTGGTGCGGGAACCTCAGGTCTGAAGAACATGCTTTACTCCTGGTGCTTGCTTTCTTGATGGTGTAAGGTTCCCAGTTCTTTTCTTGCTTCCCTTTCCTTTTATCCCTTGTAGGATAAAAGGTTGTACAAGCCACACTCCCAAGAAGCTCCCTTTATATTAGAGCAGGGAGATAACCTTAGGAAGGGATTTACAGTCCCACCCTAATCCTCTTTAACATTACAGCATAGGAAAAAAAAATCACAAAATGGAAGACAATCAAAATATAAGGGGTCATAGCCCAGCCAAACGGCTACGCACATTTACCGGGGGACTCAGTTCAATCCATGACAGATGGATTGGTGGGTACATGAGTACACAGACAGAATGATAGAAAAACAAAATCTGTGGGTATCGAGTTAATTCTACTCCTTGATCCTATAGGAAAGAAAAGAACTGTCCCATAGGGTTTCCAAGGAGTGGCAGTGGATTCAAACTGCCGACCTTTTTGTTAACCGTCAAGCTCTTAACCACTGTGTCTCCAAACAGACATAGATTTATTTTAAAGAACTGGCTTATGCTGCTGGGTGGCAAGTCTAAAATTCATAGGACAGGCAGCAGGCTGAAAACTGAGGCAGCCATAAGGCATAATTTCTTCTCCAGGAAACCTCAGCTTTTGCTCTTAAGGCCTTCCTCTGATGGGCTGAGGTTTGTCCACTTTACTGAGAGTCATTTCCTTGATCTAAAACCAACTTATCTATCAAATACCTTCATAAACCAAACCCAGTGCCATTGAGCAGATTCTAACCAATAGTGACCCTACAGGACAGAGGGGAACTGCCTCATAGAGTTTCCAAGGAGTGCCTGGCAGATTTGAACTGCTGGTCTTTCCATTAACAGACACAGCATTTAACCAGTATGTCACTGGGGTTTCCAATACCTTCACAGCAACACCTAAATTAGTGTTTGATTACTGGACCTGAGTCTGTTTTTGTTTTTTAAGTATGTTATTTGCGAACTTTGATATTCTATTAGTAGTGACTTGTGTCACACCTCATGATTAAGAATCATTGGCCAATTTGGTCAAAAAGTCCATCAATTCTAGATGTTTGAGTGAGCTGGCTGTTATAAAGGTGAGTTAATTCCAAATCCTCTGGCCTCTGGCCATATCCTGGGGCACAATATCTTTTTAATGATGATGAATTTGGGGTTAAAAAAAAGTTCCTGTGCCCTGAACTCACAGCTGCATGTTCTTGACATCCTTCAGTTAAACAGAAAACACCAGTTTTGAAACTGTATTGATTTCAGCAGGCATATATTATTTTACTGTAAGTACCAATGTCTGTTGTACTTAATATACAATGGATTAATTTAAAATGCATTAGTTTAATAAAAATGCATAAAATAGAATAGAATTGCATTAGCTTCAATAAAAAATTCAATTTCATAAATATTATCTCGTGTTAAAATGCATTGATTTCCAGGAAAATATATTGGTCAAAGGTAATTTACATTGGTTTGAATGGAAATGTACCAGTCTCCATACATATGTATTAGTTTAGTCAAACATATCCGATTGTGTAAAATATCGGTTGGGCTGAAACGGATTCTGAGCCTGTTGCTGTAGTCATTGTTGTTGTTTTATTCTCTGCAGCTGAAAAAAAAAACCTCACACACTGGCTTTCGTGTGGCCCAGTTCTCTTGGAAGGCAGGCAGGTGGGTGAGCCTAAGGGACACTCTGGCAACACACACGTGGGTGAGCGGACGTGCTGACTTCAGCAGCTGTTAGAACTCCCCTGAGGGCAGCTCAGGTGCTCTCAGCTTCCCTGCCAAAGCTGGGTGGAGGGCAGGGGCCCGAGATCCAAGGGAGACCCCAGAGGCAGTGTCTGCTGTCCTCCCAGGGCCCATGGGAGCCACTCCCACTAGGAGAGCGGTGTCCCGCTGCCTGCAGGCCCTGACTAGGGTGGCAGACTGTAACACTGGCAGAGAGAGGGACTAGACACTGGAATGAGCCAGAGCTCAGGGTCTACAGGACACAGAGTAACAGCTGGGACTCTGAGGTCAACCAGGTTCTGGACTTAAATCTGACACTTTCTGTGTGTCCTTGGATAAGTCACTCAATCTCTTTGAGTTTTTGTTTCTCCCAGATCCTATATCAGGCTGTAAATGCAGTATGCTAGCTTTTCTTCACAGAAACACATTTTAAAAAATACTAGTACAGTGGCACCTGTGAAAATACCTACAAGGAGGGAGAAGCCAGACAAATAAAAGCAGAAGGCACATGTTCTTTGCAAAAAAATTCAGTAGTCCCCACCACAATCCACAGTTATAGGTAAGTGACTTGGCCCAGATCACACAGCTCTCAAGAGGCAGAGCTGAGACTTAAACCCACAAACCCTGCTGTCAACTACTAGATTACCTCCAGTAATCACGTTGTAGCTCTAAAAAGAGGTATATCATGATAATTACGGAGAATTTTCTTTCCTTTTTAAAAAAACATTTTATTGTGTTTTGGGTGACAGTTTGCACATCCAATGAGGTTCCCATTTACTAATTTATACACATATTGGAGAAACCCTAGTGGCGTAGTGCTATGGCTGCTAACTAAAAGGTCAGCAGCTCAAATCTAGCAGGCACTCCTTGGAAACTCTATAGTGCAATTCTGTTTTGTCCTGCAGGGTCGCTGTAAGTCAGAATCAACAACAACAGGTTTGGGTTTGGGTTTTATACATATTGCTGGCCAATACAGCTGCTAACCAAAAGGTCATCAGTTTGAATTCACTATGCACTCCCTGGAAACTCTGTGGGGCAGTTCTACTCTGTCCTATAGAGTTGTTCTGAGCTGGAATTGACTTGAGGGCACAGCATTATACAGTGTTCAGTGACACTGGTTACAGATTCCACGTTGTTTCCACAGGGAAGAATTTTCTAATACCAGCTCTACTTCCTACCTGGGCACTTTTGAGTGAGTACCATCATCTCTTTCAAACTTACTTTCTTCATCTATGAAACGTGCATAATGATAGCATCCATCTCCAAGGATACTCAGCACAAAGCCAGGAACATGGTTAATGTAAAACAGATGAGAACATCTGCCCCTAACAAAAAGCACTAGACACATTTTTGTGGCTGCATGGCTTTTCAGAGCCTTTAAAACCCTAAGGTAGGTCATGCATCTCTACCAGGGAGATGAACAGAGAGTCTGTGCAGTACACAGCTGAGCTATGAAGCTAAGAACTGCCAAAGGGAAGGAATTAGATACGGGACCGTCGCACCACCAGAGTAGCCAGTCCCCAAGTCTGGAACCTCAACCTCTGGTGGCGTGTGAGCTACATTTTGTGCTTTTTATTTTGGAAAAAATTAAGAATGACAGAAGAGTTGCAAGAAGACTACAGCAAACTCCCTGAAGTCCCTCCAGACACATCAAAAGTTGACAATTTGGCACACTTGCTTGCTCTCTCTCCCTTTCTCCCTTCTTCTCTCCCATGTACACACTTCTCTCTGGAATTACTTGTGAGTTAGCACCATCACCACCCAACTCTGCACACACAGCTCTGCAGATAGCTCCTAAAAATAAGGACAGCCTCTTATGTAAACACCGTACAACAGTCACCATCAGTAAACTGAATATTGATATAATTCTACAATCTGCATTTTAGATTCTATAGGTCAGGTTTTATCAACTGGCCCACTACTGGTTTTATAGCAATTATTTTCCAGTCAAGGATCCAATCCAGGATCACGTACTAAGACTCATCATGGTTCTTTAGTCTCCTTTAATCGGGAATAGTTCTTGAGCCTCTTTGTCTTTCTTGACCTTGGCATTTTTGAAGAGTTCCGTCTGGCAGAAGTCTCTCAGTTTGGTTTTGCCTGATGTGTCCTCCTGATCAGGTTCAGGTTATGCCCTTTGGGCAGGAATAACACAGAGGCCATGCCATGTGTTTCTCAGTGCATGTCACCAGGAGGCTCCTGATTCTGGGCTGTCCATTTCTGACGCTGTAAACTGTGATCTCTGGGTTAGAGTAGTGTCTGCAGGCTTCTTCAGTAAAAATTTCTTTTTCCTTTATAATGTGAAATAAATCTGTGGGGGAGACATTACTAGACTGTGCCAAGTTGAACATTAGAACTGTTTTTTAAATTTAATATTTATGTATTTATTTTTTGTTACATTATATTTCTGCAAAGGAAAACTCATGTTCCATTTGCAATAGCAGTATCAATTTCCTTTCCAAATACAGATATTTAAAGGTAAAAAAAAAGTACAGAAAAGTACAGAATCCGTTACCAGCTTATTCATGAATGTGGCAAAATACTGTGAACAGTGATATATACAGAGCTGGGTTCAAATCCCTCCTTGGCTACCAGCTGGCTGTGAAGGGTTGGCAAGTATTATAGTCACTCTGAGACTCAGATTCCTCCTCTATAAAATGGAGAAAGTACAAGCATCTACCTCACAGAGTTTGGTAGGGGCTGACTGAGGGGAGAGTTCACGGAAAGGGCTCCAGCCAGTGCCAAGCACATGGTGAGCACTCTGTCCATGCCAGCCACAAGGATTACAACCTTCCTTACAGCTTGGTTTTACTAAACCATATAAAGTAAAGGCAATAAAGAATGGAAGCTGATTCCTTAATAAATGATGCTAGGACAACTAGATCGGTGCATGCAGAAGGATGAAGCTGGATTCATACCTCCCATCATACATGAAAATTACCTCAACACAGATCAAGGGAATAAAGTTAAGAACTGAAACCATAAAACTCCTTGAACAAAATACAAGATCTTCAACAAATGGTGCTGGCAAAATTGGATATCCATCTGCAATAAACTGAAACAAGATCCATATCTTATACCTTATACAAAAATCAACTCCAACTGGACAAAACACCTCAATATCAAATCTAAAATGATAAAGCTCATCCAAGAAAAGGTAGGAACAACAATGGAAGTTTTCATACACAACATAGACAGACTTCAAAATCTGTCAAACAAACCACAAACAACAGAAGAGAAGATAGATAAATGGGAAGTATTAAGAATCAAACACTTTTGCTCATCCAAAGACTTTGTTAATAGAATTAAAAGGCCACCTACAGAATGGGAAAAAATATTTGGCAACTCTATGTCAGACCGAAGTCTGATCTCTATAATCTATAAGGTACTACAAAATATCAATAAGAAGAAGATAAATCATCCAGTTAAGCGATGGGCAAAGGAGATGAACAGACATTTCTCTAAAGAGGAGCTCCAGGCAGCCAAAAAAACACATGCAGACATGTTCATGATCTTTAGTTATTAAAAAAATTCAAATTGAAATTACAATGAGATACCATCTTACCCCAACAAGGTTGGCCATAATCCAAAAAACAGAACAACAAATGCTGGAGAGGCTGTGGAGAAAGTGGAACCCTCCTACACTGTTAGTAGGGTTGCCAAATGGTCCAGCCTCTTTGGTAAGCAATCTGGTACTTCCTTAAAAAAATGGATATAGATATACTATTTGACCCAGTAATTCCACTACTTGGACTATATCCTACAGAATCAAGGCCATTCACACCAACGGACACATGCACACAAATGTTTATCGCAGAACAGTCCACAATAGCAAAAATACAAGGGTATTGCTTCAGGATCTAGCCTTTTAAAATATGAATTTTTAGATATGGTAACAAAAGCACTAACAACAACTACAAAAGGACAAGTATCGTATGAGACCTCTGCTATCATCACTTAAAAATGGCCTTAAGGGGATGGAGTCAAGAAGGTGGACTAGACACACATCTCCTTAACTCACTCCAAAAACTAAGGCTAAGACTGATCATTAAACAGAGCTTTCTGGACACTCAGTGAGCCCTAGGACACGGAATAGGACGGTCATTTTGGACTACATGCCACTGAATGGGAAACTTCTCTTTCGCTGACACCCTGCCCTTGTTGAATGGCCTGCTATTGTAGACTGAAGCTAACTACCGGCTTTAACTGCTTATTTCTGTCAGCCTGCGGCAGCGATTAAACTTAACTGATAACACAGTTCTGTCACACTGCTTATGTGACCAGCGGGTGGAATAGCCACACTTTGAGAGCCTGCCTCTGGACTCTGAGGACCACAGCCCCTCCACCACTGTTTCCGAACCTCTGCCATTGATTCAGCTATCTCTCAGCCTCTGCAGGTCACCATCTTGTCTGACTGGGAGCCAGAGCTACCTAAACAGAGGCCTCAGCAGGGGCTAATTCCCAGGCTAGGAGGCAGTGCCAGCCTGGGGAGCACTTCCCCAGAAGAAAAGCTGTGTTTAGCACAGTTTACCCTTCAGGTATGGCCTGGCACCTGATGACAGCAGGGCAGTAGTCTGTCCATACTTTGAACTAGATCACAGCATCTAGAGATGGATACAGAGGTGCCTCCATTGCCAGCTGGAAAGAGGGGCTTATACACCTGACAGCCTGATTGACTATGGAAGCCATCAAATAGCTTTTACCTCCCAAAATATGACTACCTAGAGAAATCACTGTGGTGCAGCCTGACGTTATATCTTCCAATCCTGACTGACCCACAACATAGGGTCAGGTGACAGCTTCCTAGTGACTCCATAAGTAGGGCCATGTCTTTGCCAGACAGGAGGCAGAGCCTGTTATCACAGAGATTCCACCAGGCCCAGTCGCTGAGGTACATAGAGGTAACTGGTGATCAATTACTTCAGCTCCTATTAAGGCAACACCAGAGAAACTAAACAACCTCTAGATGCCCCAAAAAAGCAACAAACCTTGGCCCAACACTTAAGGGAAAATCCAATCATGGCTCCAGAAAGCGCCAAAAAGAAAGAACCAAAGAACTGCCCAGATGAAGAAGACTTTCTGAAACTTTCAGAGGTCGAGTACAAACGAATTATATAGAGACCTCTCCTAGACATTACACAAAATTTAGCAGACCAAAATGAAAAATTAAGCAAGCTATTCAAACTGATGGAACTCCAGCATTCTGAAATCCAACAGATCAATAACAAAATTACAGAAACAGAAAACTCAATTCAAAGCCAAGAGAACAGAATTGAACAAATGGAAAACAGACTTTCTGACTTGGGAGACAGAACTACTGACACCAGCATTTAGGAGGAGAAATCAGAGAAAAGACACAAGAAAAACAAAGAAGCATTAAGAAACATGTGAGACACTATCAAGAGAAACAATCTACGATTAACTGGAGTTCCTGAACAGGAAGGGACATCTGAAAACACAGAGAGGATTGTTGTTGACTTGCTGACAGAAAACTTCCCTGAAATTATGAAAGAAGAGAACATAGATATCCAAGATGCGTATCAATCACCATACAATATAGACTCCAAAAGAAAGACTCCAAGACATATTATAATCAAGTTTAACAAAATGAAACATAAGCAGAAACTCTTAAAGGCAGTGAGATTCAAAGCAAAGCTAACATTCAGAGAGAAGCCCTGTAAGCTTTCGTCTGACTTCTCAGTGGAAACCATGCTGGCACAGAGGCAGTGGGGTGGCACATTCAAAGCCTTGAAGGAGAAAAACTTCCAACTGAGAATTATATATCCTGTAAAACTTTCAAATACAGAAACAACATTAAGACCTTCACAGATAAAGAGAAATTCAGAGATTTTGTAAAAACCAAACCAAAGCTAGAAGAAATATTGAAAGAAGCTCTTGGCTTAGAAGAACAAAGCCATTAAATCTATATTTTAGGAGGCAATATAGGACACATCATCCAGAAACCTACTCAGTTAGGGAAGACACAAAACCCAAACCAAAGCTACAATACTAAAAGAAGTGATTCAGTGATCATATCATGAAAACTACAATACCATCACATTAAAAAGAGGGATTCATTACAATAGTTATAGTCCATCCAAATGGAGAGGCAGTTAATAAGATACTCAGAAGTTAAAATCGGGTTTACACATATGTTATTAAGGGGGAACATAAGGGTAGCCACAAAGCACAGCAAAGAAGGGACATATCAAAACAAGAAATGCAATACAGGAGTCTCAACAAACACAAAACCAACACTGAAAAGGTGAAAAATCAACCCATAACGCAGAATGTCCCAGAACAGAATAGTAAGAGCAACAGAGAAAACATCAACACAAAAATAAATACAGCAAAATGGTAGCACTAAATACCTACCAATAATTACATGGAAGGTAAATGGACTGAACTCTCCAGTAAAGAGACAACGCGTGACATCCTGGATCAAAAGACATGACCCATCTATATGCTGCTTACAAGAAACTCACTCTAGACTTAAAAATATGAATGAACTGAAAATTAAAAGATGGAATAATATATACCAAGCTAACAATATACAAAGAAGATCAGGTGTGGCAATACTAATCTCAGATAAAATAGATTATACTGTAAAAAAAAAACCTCAATAAAGACACAGAAGACTTTATTGTGACAATTAACCAACTAGACCTCATTGACATACACAGAAATTTCTGTCCATCATGTTAAGTGAAATTAATCAGCAGCACAAGGACAAATATGGTATGAGATCCCTACTTTAAGGACTTGAAAACTGACTCATGTACAGAAGAGAAGACTCTTTGACAGCTGCAAGGGAGGGGAGGGAGGGAGGAGGAGGACTGGTTATAGATTAGATAGTTGACAGAAATTTGGTTGGGTGAAATCAGAGACAGCACACATCAGAAAGAAGATCAATTCAACTGGACTTCAACGTAACCTGAAAACTCTTCCAATCTTAACCTAATAGAGGATCCAGGGACCATGCTCTCAGAGGACACTGAGGCCAACTAGAATAACTAGCATATTGCTGAGAGTCGTCTCCACCCCATATTGGTGAGTGGCATCTGGTGTCTTAAAAGCTGGCAAGCTGCTATCTGAGGTACACCAGTTGGTCCCAACTCATCTGGAACAGATGATCACCAAGGACAAAAACAACATGGGTGAAAGAGAACCCAGAAGAGAGAAAGACCCATGTGAAAGGGTGACTACATCAACATGCAACCAGAAGAATCAGATTGTGTCCGGCCACCTCAAGTGACAGCCGTGTTGGGGCCCACAAAGTTGAGTCCCAGTGGCAATACAAGAATAAAAAGGGGTGCACCATGAGAGCTCCACTAAAAGACCACAGTTGAAGGTCCGAAAGCCTACGAGTTCCCCTGGGAGCATGGCCCCTAGACCTGAAGCTGCCCCTAATCATAAATCATTACTGAGGTCACCTCCTCGGACAGGAATGGATTAGACTCAGTGACCATATTGTGTATGCACTTTATGGTTCCATGTATCTATAGGATGTCGCGCAACTGGCCTCTTACTAGTGGGGGGTGGAGAGGGTGGAGAAGGAAGGACAGGGGATTGTTATGAGGATATGACTTGTAAAGAATAGAAAGAAGGAGTATGCTGTTACCAGGCAAGGAGAGTAGTAGGAGCTGCACATAGGCAGGCATGCAAATTTAAACCAGATTGTACACTTTTACTCAATTACAATAAAGAAATTTTTTTTAAAAAAAGGTCTTAAGTACAGAAGAAAAGAGTCTTTGATGGCTACAAGAGTGGAGAGAGAGGGAGAGGGATGTTCCTAGATTAGATAGTCGATGTGAATTCAGTTAGGTGAAGGGAATGACAGCATGCAGTAGAGGGCAGATCAGCATAACTGGACTACACCATAAACTGAAAGGTTTTCTAAACTCAACCCAATTATTTCAAAGGATAGAGTAGCAGGGATGAGGGCTTGGGGACCATGTTTTCAGGGATGCTGAGGTCAACTGGCACAGCCAGTCTTTAGCTAAAAGAGTCTTCTGTGTCCCAAATTGGTGATTGGTGTCCGGTTCTTAAAAGCTAGCAAGCTGCCATCTGGGGCACACCAAATGGTCCAAACCCATCTGGAACAGATGACAACTGAGATCATCAAAGACATGATGAAAAATGAGCCCAAGAGACAGAAGGACCCATATGAATGGGACATTGTACCAGCATGAGACCAGAAGAACCAGATGGTGCCCAGCTACCACCAACGGTAGCCATGATGGGTAACACAGTGTAGAGTCCCTGAGACAACACAAGAAAAAGAGGTGTGCATTTCAAGAACTCTTCTGAAAGACTAGAACTGATGGTCCAATAGATTGAAGGGTCCCCTGGGAACACGGCTCCTAGACTTGCTGTTGGCCCAGACCTGAAACCAGGACTGAGGTCAACTCTTCAGACAACAGTGGACTGGCCTCAAGGACATAGTGTGAGCATACGGCATGTGTACTTTATGGTTATATACATGCATTGGAGGCTGTTCTATTGGTTTATTTTTAGATGGGAGAGAAGAGGGTAAAGAGGAGGGGACAGGTGCTCATTAAGGGAATATTAGAAGTATAGAGTGAAAAGCAGGAATGTACTGTCACAGGGTGAGAAGAGCCAATGGATCTGCAGATAGGTGGGCATGTAGAATTGATTTGGATTGTATACTTTCATTCAATCATAATTTTTTTTAAAAAGCACTAATAACAAAAAAGACAAAACAGATAAATCAGATTTCAGCAAAATCAAAAACTTTTGTTTTAACAATGAAGAAATGATATACAGACTAGAAGAAATTTGGTGGGGTGGGGGTGGGAGGAACCTTTAATATCCAGAATACATAAAGAACTCCTACAACTTAACAACAAAAAAGACAAACAACTCAACATAAAATGTGCAAAGTTTCTGAATAAACATTTCATCAAAAAAGAAATACTAATGGCCAAGAAGCACGTGAAAAGATATTCAACATCACTGCCCGTAAAAAACAAACTCATTGCTATCAAGTTGATTCTGATCATAGTGTCCCTATAGGACAGAGCAGACTTGCCCATAGAGTTTCCAAGGAGTGCCTGACAGGTTTTATGAAGACAGAAATCAAAACCACAATGAGATACCACTTCACACCTAGTAGGATGGCTAACATAAAAAAAAGAAAAAGAAAACAGGTGTTGACGAGGATATCAAGAATTGGAATCCTCACCCATTCCTGGCAGAAATACAAAATGGTGTGACCACTATGGAAAACAATTTGGAGGTTCCTTAAAAAGTTAAACACAGAACTATCACACTGTTGCTGTTAGGTGCTGTTGAGTGAATGCCAAGTCAAAGCGACCCTATGTACAATAAAAAACACCGCCCAGTCCTGCACCACCTTTGCAGTAGTTACTGTGCTTGAGCCTACGGTTGCACCTACTGTGCCGTCTGTCTCACTAAGGGTCTTTCTTTTACTGTCTCTCTACTTTACCAGGCATGATGTCTTTCTCCAAGGACTGATTCCTTCTAATAATATGTCCAAAGTATATGAGATGAAGTCTTGCCACTTCTGTTACTAATGAGTACTCTAGTTGTACTTCTTGCAACACAGATTTGTTCTACTTTTGGCACTCCATGATATATTCAGTATCTTTTGTCAACACCACAATTCAGAAGCATCAATTCTTTTTCTGTCTTCCTTATTCATTGCCCAACTTTCACATACACATAATGCAACTGAAAACACAACTGCTTGTGTCAGGCACACCTTAATCTTCAAGGTGACATCTTCGCTTTTCAACAATTTAAAGAGGCCTTTTGCAGTAAATTTGCCCAAAGCAATGCATCGTTTGATTTCTTGACTGCTGCTTCCATGGATGTTGGCTATGGATCCAAGTACAATGAAATCCTTGACAACTTCAATCTGTTCTTTGTTTATCACAATGTTACCTATCAGTCCAGTGGTGGGGATTTTTGTTTTATACTGAGGGATATCACGGAGAAAATTGTGTCCCACAAAAATATCTGCATGATTCCCAGTAGTATGTCACTGTCTACCATTTTGTCCTCTGATGTGACTTTCCCATGTGTTGTAAATCCTGTCTCTATTATGTAAATGAGGTGGAACTAATGGTGCTTATGTTAACAGGGCAGGACTCAACCCTGTGTCTTAAATCAATCTCTTTTGACATATAAAAGACAGAAGTGAGTAGACAGACAAGAGGACCTAATGTCACCAGGAAACAAAAACCAGGAAATAGTTTGTTCTTTGGATCTAGGATTCCTGTGTTAAGAAGCTCCTGGAACAGGGAAGATTGGTGACAAGGACAAGAGCTGACAGAGAAAGAACACCTTGCCCTGGAGCTGGCACCTTGAATTTGGACTTTTAGCCTCCTAGACTGTGATCAAATACATTTCCCTTTATCAGAGCCATCCACTTGCAGTATTTTTGTTACAGCAGGACTAGATGCCTAAAATAAGGTAAAACCCGTACTGAAAACTGGGCTTTGATCTTCATCAGTGAGTGCTTAAGGTCCTCTTCACTTTCAACAAGCAAGGTTGTGTCATGCTATCACAGGGTGTTAATGAGTTTTCCTTCAATCCAGATACTCTGTTTTTCTTCATGTGGTACAAATTCTTGGATTATCTGGTCAACATACAGATTTATTACATATGGCGAAAGGATAAAACCCTGATGCACACCTTTTCTGACTTTAATCCACACAGTATCCTCTAGTTCTCTTTAAACAACTGTCTCTTGAGCTACACAGATTCCTCAGGAATGCACTTAAGTGTTCTGGAATGCCCACTCTTCACAATATTTCTATCCATAATTTGTTATGTTCCACACAGTCAAATGCCTTTGCATAGTCAATAAAACACACGTAACCATCTTCCCGGTATTCTCTGCTTCAGCCTGCATCAATCTGACATAGCAGTGATACCCTTCATTCCACATCCTCTTTTGACTCTGGCTTGAATTTCTGGCAGTTATGTTCATCTCTTCTATTTCATCATTTCTTCCTTTCACTTCAGCAACTCAGTATTCAAGAAGTTTCAGAGTCTCTTTTGACATCCATTTTGACCCTTCCTTTTCTCTTTTTAGTGACCTCTTGCTTTCTCAAACTATAATGCCCTTGATGTCGTTCCACAATTCACCTGGTAGTGTTCAATCTGTCAAATCTATTCTTGAGATGATCTCTAAATTCAGGGGGTGGGATATACCGAAGGTCATACTTTGGCTCTTGTGGACTTATTTCAATTTTCTTCAGCTTCAATTTGAACTTGCATATGAGCAACTGATGGCTTCAAATCTCTTTAACTTTGGTGGGCAAAATTTCCTCTCTGCAAATTGGAAGTAGTACCAAACCTTTTCTCCTAGGGTTGTTGTGGGAATTAACTCAAGCCTTGCCTTCAAGCGCTCTGCAGAACACCTGACCCTGGGTGAGAGTACAATAAGAGGGAGCTGGGTTTTTTATTTATTATTTTCGTTCAGGTGTATCTCCACACCTTTTCATCCTTCTCTAACTGGTTCACCTCACAACACCTTTCCAGACTGCAGTTCTATGGTTTTCTCCTCCAGGGAGCCTCTCCTGACTTTGAAAAAGGTACTAAATGGCTCTCTCTGCGTTCCCACCACTGCCAGCACTTGACACACTGCACTGCCATTTGCCAAGCTATCTGTGCCACAACTTCCTATTTCCATCTAGTATCAGGCTGGGCCGGGCTTTCTCCTTTCTACTCTTGGTTCCTAGCACGGTCTGGCCTAGTGGGAACGCTTGCTCAAGAAATGTGTGTTCATTAGTTCAACAAATTGCTTTGAGCATAGATAGTAGGTCAGGGTCCAGGAGTGCACTGACAATAGCACATAGACTTGCTGAACGACTCAAGGGCCCTCCCCAGGTTCTGGGCTCACCTAGTAGCCATATTACTGTAAATGCTTCTCCCCCATGTATGCTTGCTAGGGTATCATTTTCTGGAACACTTGCATACTCTCTTGGGAGTGGACTGGGTAAGATTTTAAAACAAGACTTCAGAATGTGACCTTCCCACCCCAGTCCCAGGTGTCCACCTTCTCTCTCCATGTCTCCCTGAAGCCCCCCAGTCTCCTTCCAGCCCAACCCCTCTCCTGAAACAGACTCTCTTGTGGTTTCACATTTTGTCTCCCTGTTCTCTGTTCTGCCACTGGACAAATCAGCTCTCCAGGGTAAAAATACCCCTGCCCTTTTGGAGGCTGTTAGAATCTGAGCCGAGCTCCTAACTGGAATGAGTTTCTATGAAGTAGTAGTGGTGCAGTTCAGGGATGAAGACACCTACCACCCAAGGTGCTGGGTCTGGGGCAGATGCAGTCACAGCTACATCCCACCCAGTTGGCCAGCCTGTCTAATCCCTCACTCCCCTTCCAGGTCCCAGCACATCAGGGGTCAGGACTGGTTCATCTCCATGTTCCCACGCAGGCTGGCACACAGCAGGTGCTCCATAAATGCTGAATGCAGCTGAATGCAGCAGTTACGAACAGAGACTTTGGAGACAGATTGTTGTTGTTGTTATGTGCCATCGAGTCCATTCCAACTCGTAGTGACCCTATGAACAACAGACCGAAACACTGCCCAACCTTGCGCCATGTCCACAATTGTTTTTATGCTTCAGCCCATCCTTGCAGCCAGTGTTAATCCATGTCATCGAGGGTCTTCCTCTTTTTCAGTGACCCTCCACTCCACCAAGCATAAGGTCCTTCTTCAGGGTCTGATCCTTCTTGACAACATTGTCCAAAGGATGTAAGACACAGTCTTGCCATCTTCGTTTCCAAGGTGCACTCTGGCTGTACTTCTTCCAGAACAGATCTGTTTCTTCTTTTGGCGGTCCATGGTACATTCAACATTCTTCTCCAACACCAAAATTCAAGGGCATCGATTCTTCTTCTGCCTTCCTTGTTCACTGATCAGCTTTCGCATGCATATACTACGACTGAAAATATCATGGCTTAGGTCAGGCACACTTTAGTCTTCAAGGTGACATCTTTACATTTCAGTACTTTAAAAAGGTCCTTTGCAGCAGATTTTCCCAATGCCATGTGTCTTTTGATTTCTTCACTGCTATTTCCATGGGCGTTGACTGTGGACTCAAGTAAAATGAAATCCTTGACAACCTAAATCCTTTCTCCATTTATGATAATGATATTTATGGGTCCAGTTGTGAGGACTTCCGTTTTCTTGATGTTGTTTAAGTGCTACAGCTGCTAACCAAAAGGACAGCAGTTCAAATCCACCAGGCACTCTCTGGAAACTATGGGGCAGTTCTACTCTGTCTGTAAGGTCGCTATGAGTCAGAATCAACTTGATGGCAGCAGGTTTGTTTTTTGGGGGTGTCAATGAGGTACAATCCATACTGACGGCTGTGGTCCTTGATCTTCATCAGTGTCACAAATCTTCCTCACTTCCAGCAAGTAAGGCGGTGTCTGCATAACACAGGTTATTAACAAGTTGTCCTCCAAACCTGACACCTCGTTCTTCTTCGTAGAATCCAGTTTCTCGGATTATTTGCTCAGCATACAGGTTGAAAAGCTATGGTAAAAGGATACAACAGTGACTCACACCTTTCCTGACTTTAAACCATGCAACATTCCCTTGTTCTGTTTGCACGACTGCCTCTGGATCCATGTACAGACTCCTTGACAGCACAATTAAGTGTTCTGAGATTCCCATCTTACACAATGTTAGCCATAATTTGTTATGATCCACACAGTTGAATGCCTTTGCATAGTCGATGACACACAAGTAAACATCTTTCTGGTATTCTCTGCTTTCAGCCAAGATCCATCTCACATTAGCAATGATATGCTCAGTTCTACATTTTCTTCTGAATCCAGCTCGAATTTCTGGCAGTTCCTTGTCAATATACTGTTACAGTTGCTTTTGAATAATCTTGAGAAAAATTTTACTTGCATGCGATATTAATGATATTATTCAGTAATTTCCACATTCAGCTGAATCCTCTTTCTTTGGGATGGGCATAAATATGGATCTCTTCCAGTCAGCTGGCCAGGTATCTGTCCTCCAAATTTCTTGGTATAGACGAATGAGTAATTCCAATGAAGCATCTGTTCACTGAAATATCTAAGTTGATATTCCATCAGTTCCTAGGGCTTTGTTTTTTGCTAGTGCCTTCAATGCATCTTCAACTTCTTCCTTCAGTATTATCATTTCCTGATCATATGCCACCTCTTCAAATGGCTAAATATTGACCAGTTCTTTCTGGTCTAATGACTCTGTGCATTCCTTCCATCTTCTTTTGATGATCCCTGAGTCACTTAATATTTTCCATGAGTTGGATCCGACTCGATGGCACTTGGCTTGGCTGTGGAGTCCTTCAGTACTGAAACTCAAGGCTTCTATTTTTTCTTAAGTTCTTTCAGCTTGAGAAATACAGAACATGTTCCTACTTTTTGGTTTTCTATTTCCAGCTCTTTGCATACGTCATGATAATACTTTGTCTTCTCGAGCTGCCCTTTGAAATCTTCTGTTTCGTTTGTTTACTTCATCACTTTTTCCTTTTGCTTTAACACTTGATGTTTGAGAGCAAGTTTCAGAGTCTCTTCTAACATCCAATTTGGTCTTTTCTTTCCTTTCAGTCTTTTTAATGACCTCTTGCTTTCTTCATAGATGGTATCTTTGATGTCATTCCATAATTTGTCTGGTCTTGAGTTATTAGGGGTCAACACATCAAATCTCTTCTTGAGATGGTCTCTAAACTTAGTTGGGATATACTCATGGTCACACTTTGGCTCTCGTGGACTTGTTCTACTTTTCTTCAGCTTTCATTTGAATTTGCATATGAGCAACTGATGATCTGTGTCACAGTCAGCACTCAGTCTTGTCCTGACTGCTGACATGGAGCTTTTCCATCATCTTTTTTCACAGATGTAGTTAAGTTGATTCCTGTATATTCCATCTGGTGAAGTTCTTGTGTACCACTGGCTGCTTGTCTTGGTTCAAAAAGCTATTTGCAGTGAAGAAGTTTTTAGTCTTGCAAAATTCTAGCACGTCATCTCCAGCATCATTTCTAACCAAGGCTGTATTATCTAACTACCAATTCCTCTTGTTTTCAACTTTTGCATTCCAATTACCAGTAATTCTAAATGCATCCTGACTACATGTTTGATCAATTTTGGATTACAGAAGCTGGTAAAAATCTTGATTCTCTTCATCTCTGGCCTTAGTGGTTGTTGCATAAATTAGAATAACAGTCACATTAACTTGCCCTCCTTGTAGGCGGATGGATATTATCCTATCACTGACAGCACTGTACTTCAGGACAGATCTTGAAATGTTCTTTTTTTCTTTAGCTTTTTTTTTTTATTTAACATGACTGACTGAAAATGTACATTCCCGTATAAATTTACATGCCCGCCTAAATGCAGCTTCCACTTCTCTCCCTGTCCGGTGACAGCACACTATTCCTCTCTGCTCCATACATGTCTCATCCTCCCAACAGCCTCCTTTCTGCTCCTCTCCACCCACTCTCCTTCCTCCAGCCAGAGGTCAGCAGGATGATATCCTATAGATGTATAGAATCATAAAGTGCAACCAATATATGGTCACTCTGCATTGCCAAGTCCAATCCATTCCTGTCCAAAGAGTGGACCTTCGTTATAATTTATGGGTAAGGGCAGCATCAGGGCCAGGGGCCATGCTCTCAGGGGAACCCCAAAACTGCTGGACCATCAATTGAGGTCTTTTAGTGGAGATCTCAGAATGCACCCCTTTTTATTCTTGTGTTGCCAGTGAGACTCAGCCTAGTGAGCTCCATCGTGGCTATCACTAGTGGTGGCCGGGCACCATTTGGTTCTTCAGGTCCCAAGTCGATGAAGGCACCCACTCTTGTAAGTCTCTCTGTCTTCTAGGTTGTCTTTACCACATGTCATTTTGGTCTTTGGTGAGCATCCATTCCTGCTGAGTTGGAACCATTTGCTGTGTCCTTGGATGGTAGCTTGGCAGCTTTTAAGACCCCAGAAGCCACTCACCAATGTGGGGTGCAGAGAACTCTCTTAGCAAAACACTAGTTGTGTCAATTGGCCTCGATTTCGCCTAAGAGCATGGTCCCCTGCCCCCTGCCCCAGCTACTCTATCCTTGCAATATTGGGTTAAAATGGAAGGAGTACTCAAGTTATGCTGAAGTCCATCCACTTAATGTTGTTCTTGTTTCTAATGTGTGCTATCACCGCTTTCTCCCAACCAGATTTCTAGCAACTATCTAAACTAAACCCTCCCCCCCATTCTCCCTCCCTCCCCTCCCTTGTAGCTGTCAAAGAGTCTTTTCTTCTGTACACAAGTCTGTTTTTGAGATCTTATCGTAGAGGTCTCATGCAGTATTTGTCCTTTTGTAGGTGACTACATTCACTCAACATAATGTCTTCCAGTTGAAACCAGGTTAGGAGATGTTTCCTGGAATCATCGTTATTCTTTATCTTTGCGTAGTGCTCCATTGAGTACATGTACCATAGTTTACCTATCCATTCTTCTGTTGTTGGGCATCTGGGTTGATTCCATCTTTTTGCTATCGTGGACTGTGCTGTGATAAACATTCCCACGCATGTATCCGTTGGTGTGAAAGGCCTTCATTCTGTAGGATATATTCCAAGTAGTGGAATTACTGGGTGAAATGGTATATCGATATCCATTTTTTTAAGGAAGTGCCAGATTGCTTTCCAAAGAGGCTGGACCATTTTTCAACCCCATCAACAGTGTAGGAGGGTTCCTCTTTCTCCACAGCCTCTCCAGCATTTGTTGTTTTATGTTTTCTGGATCATGGCCAATCTTGTTGGGGTGAGATGGTATCTCATTGTCATCTTGATTTTAATTTCTTTAATAACTAAAGATCGTGAAGAAATGTTCTTTTTGATGACGAACACAACACCGCTCCTCTTCAATTTCTCATTCCCAGCATCGTAGACTATCTGATTGTTGGATTCAAAATGGCCAATACCAGTCCATTTCAGCTCACTAATGCCTAGGATATTGGTGCTTATGTATTAGATTTCATTTTTGACAATTTCTGATCTCCCTAATTCATACTTTGTACATTCTGTGTTCCAATTATTAATGGATGTTTGCAGCTGCTTCTTCCCATTTTGAGTCATGCCACACCAGCAAATGAAGATTCCGAAGGCTTTACTCCACCCACATCACTAAAGTCGACTCTACTTTGAGGAGGCAGCTCCTTCCCAATCATCTTCTGAGTGTCTTCTACCCTGGGGGCTCATTTTCTGGCACGATATCCGACAATGTTCTGCAGCTATTCATAAGGTTTTCCTTGGCTAATTCTTTCCAGAAATAGACTGCTGGGCCCTTCTTCCTAGTCTGTCTTAATCTGGAAGCTCAGCTGAAAGCTGTCCACCATGGGTGGCCCTGCTGGTACCGCAATACCAGTGGCAGAGCTTCCAGCAGAACAACAAGTAAGCCTCCGCTGACAGCCAAGTGGGGGCTGCTCCCTCTCCCTTTACTTCGTCCTCCCAGCCTGCTCCCTTTACTCCATCTTCCTGGTCTGCTCCCTCTCCCTTTACATCAGTCTTCCCAGCCTGCTTGCCCTCTCCCTTTACTCAATCATGAATATCACATGTAAGTAAAAATTTGCTAAAGATAATTTAAAAGCAACTGCAGCAGCATACTGACAGGGAACTTCAGAAATCCAAGTTGGGTTCAGAAGAGGATGTGGAACCAGGGATGCCACCACTGGTATTAGATGGATCTTGGCTGAAAGTGGAAAATACCACCTTTTTATTGGCTATGCAAAGGCATTCAACTATGTGGATCATTAACAGATTATGGATAATGTTGCAGACAATGAGAATTTCAGAACATTTAATTATGTTCATGAAGAATCTGTGCATGGATTAAGAGGCAGTCATTTGAACAGTACAAGGAGACACTGCACAGTTTAAAGTCAGGAAAAGTGTGCGTCAGGGTTGTACCCCTTCACCATACTTTTTCAATCTGTAAGCTGAGCAAATAACCTGAAAAGCTCATTAACAACCTGTATTATGCACATGATACAACCTTGCTTACTGAAAGTGAAGAGGATTTGAAACACTTACTTGAGAAAAATCAAAAACCACAGGCTTCAATATGGATTGCACCTCAATATCAAGAAAACAAAAATCCTTATAACTGTACCAGTAAGCAATATCACGATAAATGGAGAAAGGACTGAGGTTGTCAAGGATTTCATTTTACATGGTTCCACAGTCAGTGTCCATGGAAGCAGCAGTCAGGAAATCAAAAGACATTGTATTGGGAAAACGTGCTGCAAAAGGTCTCTTTAAAATGCTGAAAAGTAAAGACGTCACCTTGAAGACTAAGGTGCGACTGGCCTAGGCCATGGTATTTTCCATTCCATCATATGCATGTGAAAGCTGGACAATGAACCAGCAAAACAGAAGAAGAACTGACACATCTGAATCATGGTGTTGGAGAACACTGAATGTACCATGGACTGTCAAAAGAACAAACAGATCTGTTCGGGAAGAAGTACAACCAGAGTGTTCTTTGAAAACACGGATGGTGAGACTGCATCTTACATGCTTTGGACATGTTATAAGGAGGGATCAATCCCTGGAGAAGCACACTGTGATTGGTAAAGTAGAATGTCAGTGAAAAAGAGGAAGACCCTCAACAAGATGGACTGACACAGTGGCTCAAGCATAAGAATGATTGTGGGCATGGCACAGGACTGGGTAGTGTTGTACTTTGTTGTGCACAGGGTCTCCGTGAGTTGGAACTCACTCAATGACACCTAACAACAATTCTTAAAGTTCTCAGGCTTTTCCATTCTACTACTAGAGATCTCTCCCAGCTCTCTCTCTTCCTCTGGCTTCTCCAAAGTAATAGCAGCTTTAGGGACATGCAATCTGCATTTTTTGCATCTGGGTCTAAAGCTCCCAAGTGGTACAAACAGCTAATGTGCTTCAGCTCTTAGTGAAAAGGTTGGAGGTTTGAGTCTACCCAGCGTTGTCCCAGAAGAAATATCTGGAGATCTACTTCCAAAAAATGAGCAAGAAAAAATCCTATGGAGCACAGTTCTACTCTGACACACATGGAGTTACCATGACTCACAATCAACTCAATGGCAATAAGTTTTTGACATCTGAGTCTGTACCAGCATCGTGCAAAGTCATGCCACTCAAAACAGATTTGCTGAATACATTTGCCTGAGTCTTCCCTCTCCTCTGTTCTTCTTGCCCTTTAATCTCTCCTTCAGCACAATGGGTAGCTCTTCACTTGGCAGGATTTGTTAATCAGGGCTTGTTCGCTCTGAGAATCTTCCCTGGCATGAAAAAGTTGCCTCACATCTTGAAGTGAAGAGACTGAAATAAGAAGGGTCCAACCGAAATACTTCCCAGGGACCTTGGGCAAAGCTTTACAATTTCTCAAGTAAGGCCAATGGTTGTCTTATTTGATTAGGATTAACAGATTTCCCAAAGATAACCTATTTTGGCTTTATGTGTCTATCTCTCAAGGCAGTGTTTACAATCTGTATTTGCAGAAACAGAAAACGCACGCCAGGAATGAGGCAGAGCCCTTGCCGGTGCTCACCCAGTCCATCATAAATATACTATTAGGATGACGCCTGAAATTAATGTGAATCATTTCCCAATAAATATAGTCAGTTAGTGAGGTGTTCCAGGACTGCTGATGGGAGATATATTTTGGTAAAATATGTTTTTTTTTATTGGCTTTGAACTGGTGAAGGGGGGGCGTGGAGGGCATAAATCTCTGTGGAAGAAGTATCTTTTATGATTATTCAATTCCACAACAGCCCTAAAAGCCTAAAGTAGATTCATATTTACAGTTCCTGGAAACACCTGGTTTTTATATATTGGGGGAAGAATTAGCATCTAGGCCGCTTCATGGCAGTCACTGACTTATGTCCTGGGAGGGTGGGGGAGTGAGGACTTCATGCCAGGTGCCTCCAGACTAAGGTAATTCTATCTGCATTAGGCACAGAGCACGGTAAACCTTACACAGCAGCCGAGCAAGAATGTACTGCTGGAAAGCAGGTCCTCAATGGGACTGGACATAGGACACAAGCTTCAGGAATCACCTTCCTTAGATGTGGGGTGGATGATGGAGTTAGGGCCCATTGGCCTTGGGAAGAAAAAAGTGCGCCTGGAGAGGGCCGCAGCTGGCTAGCTAAATTCAATGGCAAGGGGTGAGTACTGCCCCTGTTCCAGGGGATTCGGACTAAGTATAATTATCCCGACCTCTTGCCATCTGTCCCTGTCCTTTCCCAGCCTGAAGATGGAGGAAGGAACCTGATCTTGTCACCAAGGAGGATGTTTACAGGTAGTTTTCCCACATGGATTTTATTTAATTTTCTCTCTCAATCTCTCTCTCTCTTTGTGTGTGTGTGTGTGTGTGTGTGTGTGTGTGTGTGTGCTATTTATGTCAGATTCTTCTTCTTCTTCTTGAACTCAGGTGTGATTTGCATAATATACAATTAACCATTTTAAAGTCAACAATTCAGTGACATTAAGTGCATTTACTGGGTTATGCAACCATCTCTTTCTAGTTTCAAAACTTCTCATCACCCTGGAAGAATCTAGTCCAGGCATTCAGCAGTCAGACCTTATTTCTCCCTCTCCCCACTTCCTGGCAAGCACTAATGTGCCTGCCGTCTCCATGGATTTACCTACTCTAGACAGTTCACACAAAAGGATTCATGCTGTTTATCTGACCTCATTTATCTTTCCTTCACCTCTGGGTTGGGGGGAACCTGATATAGGCCCACAGGTCCACAATTGCTAGCTACAATTCCAGAGTCCAAAAAGCTCCGAAAGCCACAAGGTTTTATTGGGAATATGTTCAGTGCTAAAATCTGACTTGCAAGACTATGAGGCTTCTTATATTCTTTATTTCATCCCAACTTGTAGGACTCTTTATATCTTTCACTGCAGAAATATTAAGGTATTTGATTATAGGGTGCTGGGAACATTAGGTAAGACACATGCACCCCAATGCATTTCCAAGAGCCGAACAGATTCTGAACCCCAAAACACATCTTCCTCCACAGTTTCAAATAATGGATGATGGGACCTGAACTTGCTGGTTGTAATTAAAAAAAAATCAAAAGACACAATGTAGAAAGTGAAAGCATTGTGAAAAAAGAAAAATCTCCCACTTACAAAAGTGGGCAAAGCACTGACAAAAAACAACTGGCCACTAAACTTGGAGAGAGTTTCAGCCACACTCATCACCCAAGATGGCAGATGGAAGCTATTATTGTCTTTATCAACGAAAAAGTGGGTGACTACATATCTGGGTACCGGTGAGAATGTGTGGATATACATACCTCATGACGGGATCTACATCAGAATGCTTTTTTGAAGGATAACTTGGCACTATCTATCCATGTTTTCCTGTTTATCTTTTTTTGTTTTTTAACTTCTTTGTGGTAAATATATACATAAAAAAAATTTACATTTCTATGTTTTCACCTTTCCAATTCAGTGACACTTATTATGTTCATCATGATGTCCAACTAGGATCACTGTCCATGTTCCATCGCCCTTAACGGAAGCTCAGCACACTGAAAACAATGAGCCTCCCTTTCCCTCCCTCCCAGCTGTCCCTGGTAACCACCAGTAAACCTTGGTAGGCACTGTTGTTGCAGCCCTATTTACAATATCCATCCACATTTTGAAAGTATTTACCCTTTGGTTCAGGAATTCAGCTTTCAGGAATTTATCTTGCAACTTAGTTATATTCACATTACAAAGAGAAATGTTCCAGGATATTCACTAAATCACAGTTCCTGACTGCAAAAAAAAAAACTAGGAACAACTGAAATGCTAAATGTGCATCAACAGAGGATTAGTGAAACACACTGGAGCGTACTCCTACAGGAGCAGACTATCAGGGAAGAGTCGAAGAATGGGGTAGATCCACCTGAACTGACTTGGAAAGATGCCCGTGACAGAGTGCTGCATGAACAGAGCAAGTGATACAATTTTATATTCCCATTTTTACTTTTCAAAACGATATGCATATCATATGTTCAGGTGTGCAGTGAAAAAACTGTGGAAAAATACACCAGAAACTGTGGTTGTACTCCTGTGGAATGAATGGGGGCCAGGCTTTTTTTCTCCCAGGTTTATGTATTGTAACGTTTAAAGCTTCTCAAATCGATCCCACATCACCTGGGAAGTAAAATAAATTGAGGAAAAGAAAGCCACTGTTCCACTCGCCTACCCAGAGACAATTTTTGGTAAAAATTTGGTGTTCCCCAACCCAGATGCAAAGACGAGAAGGCAGGAGGGGACAGGAAAGCTGATAATGGGAAACTCAAGGTCAGGAATGGAGAGTGCTGTCACATCATGGGGTTGCCAATTAATATCACAAAACAATATGTGTATTAATTGTTTAAGGAGAAACTAATTTGCTCTGTAAACCTTCATTTAAAGCACAATTTTTTTTAAATGTCATCTTCTTTTAGAGTTTTTTTCCTATGACTACATCTATATTTACAACTCCATGTCTGTATTTCTTTTCTTTCCACAAGAATGAGTTTGTGCAGTCCAAATTCTTCCACAATTTGCTCTTCTAACTCTACATCCTGGCCGTCTTTCCACTTCAGTACCCACAGATCCTCCTCCTTCTTAACTCATCACTTGGCATGCCATTATGTGAAGGTACCATAGTTGATTTCACCAACCATCCCTTGATGGATATCTGGACTGGCTCCAATTTGGGGACTTTATGTTTTGAACGGTTTTTGTCAACCAAACTGCCTTTATTAAATAATAATTAGTTTTCCCCATTTTTTATTCATCAAAGACAAGCAAGCTGCTGACCCAAGCTTCCAATCAGCAGGAGGTCCCTGGAGCTGAGAGCATCCCAGCCAAAAGCAGAGAAGCCAAGTGTCTGAGGGAGCCTGGGTGGAGTCACTGAAAGCAAATGTGTGATTTCCCTTTGTCTGTTGAGTTTTGGCTTTTTTAACACAGGAGTGAACCCAGACCCCAGACAGAGAAAGGAAGGTATGGCAAGGGCGTAGAGGCAGAAATCCCAAGTGGAAGAACGTTCAAGGCACTGGGAGTGATGGTGGCCAAGGCACAGAGGAAAAGGAGAGGCTGGCAGCCGGGTAAGCAGCTTCAGCTCTCCGAGTCTGTTTCCTCACCTGTACATTAAGAATCATCTTTCCTGCCTCCTCACAGTTGTTCTGAGGATTCACTGAGTAGCTAAATAGCAGAGACTCGATAAACTTAAACATGTTAAAGAACCTTAAAAATGAAGTGGAACTTCATTTGTTATTGCAACAGATATGTATCATGCCGCATGCTGACGGCTGGGATACAGAAACGAGCAAGACCCAGTTCTCACCCTTTCAAAACTAAAGTTCTCATATCTGCTGTGTGAGGAAGGGTGATTCCAAACAGCAAGTTAAGGTACTGTTTCCGAAAGCTAACTAGATGCACGGGAGGAATGGTAAAATCAACTGGAAGTCACCGAACAATAAATGCAAGACTCAGGAAACTGACCTCCTGGGATCAATTCCTACCTCCACCCCAGACCAGCTGTGTGAAGACAGTAGGTAGCTGCTTTTTGTGAGCATATTAACCTGTGCCTCAGTGTTCTCATATGTCAATTGGGGCTAATATACCTCCATCTCATGTTGTCAGGAAGGATCAGTCCCTGGAGAAAAACATCATCACTGGTAGCGTGGAGGATCAGTGAAAAAGTGGAAGACCCTCAACAAGGTGGAATGACACATTGGCCACAGTGATGAGCTTTAGCATAAAAACAATCATGGACATGGTGCAAGACAAACAGGATAGTGTTTTGTTCTGTTGTCCGCAGGGTTGCCATGCATCTGAAATGACTCCACTGCACCCAACAGCAACATATCTTCACCTCATAGGTGAAGTTAGGTAACAGTTGTGGCGTTCTTAGCTGAGCATGACTCATACATAGTAAGTGATCAAAAATAGCAGTTATTATTATTAGGGGAGGAGGAAAGGTATTCTAGGCAATAGGAATGCAGTGCAAAGGCAGAGAGGTAGGGGAGAACCTGGCACAGGCAACGAGTTGCAAGGTCCTAAATTGAGTTGGGAAACCCTGGTGGTGTAGTGGTTAAGGGCTACAGCTGCTAATCAAAAGGTCAGCAGTTCTAATCCACCAGGCGCTTCTTGAAACCTATGGGAAGATTCTACTCTGTCCAGTAGCGTGTTTATACATTGGAATCAAATTAGCTGGACAGCAAACAGGTTTTTTTGGTTGGGATGGAGATGCCTGCAGGGCCTGACCAGCAAGACAAGGAAAAAGTAGAACAAGCCAGCTTCTCCCAGGACCCAATTTATATGCTAAGAGGAAATTCAGGGAGTCTTCAAATCTTGTCTGACCACAACATTTATCGCAAAGAATTAATATGTAGTTTCCATGTCATGCTTCTTACCAGAGAAGGAAAACAATAATTCTGCCAAGAATTTGAATGTGTGTGATGTTTCTCAAGGGATCCTGACAAGAAAAAGGTTTCAGGTCGGTTGCAAATGTTCCACTGTTCAAAGTAACCTTTCATGGGTGCAAATGAACTCTCTTCTGCCTTTACAGAAAAACCAATTACATGTTGTTATTTGTGACCATTAAAAACAAAAATCAAAAAAAATTTACATTGATGATTGCTCTGTTGCTTAAAAAAGAAAAAACTCACAATATTTTTGGTTGCCCAATTGACTGTTGCCTTCATGAGTGATGTTGGCAAAGTTACTGGTAGCTAGTCCCCTGGATGGTATGTGAAATGTGGACTTAGCCACTTGTCTGAAGGCCTCTTCTTGCTTCTATTGCAGACACTCTGGAAGCCAGTCAGATGGGTGGTACACTCAATTTCCCCAGGGTGGCAGCTGGAAGATGGCATTCAGGAATGGTGTGTACCAGGGTCTATTAGAGTGTATTCTCTAGAATACCAAGTTAGTGGATTGATAATACCTGTTTCGTGGGAAAAGGGTTCCCTGGTCAATTAGGCATGGACAACGGCGGGATCAACAAAGCTGCACAAGTTTCTTTTGTGCAGGAACCATCAGTCTTGAATGTCCTAAGGTTCTGCCTTCCCCAAAAAGGTCTCCTTTTGTCATAAGGCAATTCACAGGACCAGACTTTCTGGGATCTCACTTTGGGAATTGCTAGGTTATAACTTCCCCTAAAAACTGATCCCCTTACAATTCAGGGTGCAGCCTGATTACCTGGACTGGGCTTCAGTGTGTGATGAAAACACTGAACAAATATGTACTGACGACTGTCTTGGTCATCTGTTGCTGCTATTGTTAGGTGCCATGAACTCACAGTGACCTTGTGCACAACAGAACAAGATACTGTCCAGCCCAGATAAGTCCATTGTTGTAGCCATGTGTCAATCCATTTTGTTGACAGTGTTTCTCTTTTTTCACTGACACTCTACCAAGCATGACACTCTTCTCCAGGGACTGAGCCCTCCTGACATGTCTAAAGTAGGTAAGACCACCCTAAAGTAGACAAGTCTCACCATCCTTGCTTCCAAGGAGCATTCTGGTTGTACTTCTGGGACAGGTATGTTTGTTCTTTTAGGCAGTCCATTGTACCTTCAACATTCTTCCCCAACATCACAACTCAAAGGGTTCAGTTCTTCTGTCTTCTTTATTCATTGTCCAGCTTTCACATACATACGATGTGACTGAAAATACCATGGCTTGGGTCAGGCACACTTTAATCCTCAAGGTGACATCTTTACTTTCCGACACGTTAAAGATCTTTTACAGCAGATTTTCCCAAAGCAATGTCTTTTGATTTCCTGACTGTTGCTTCCATGGGCACTGACTGTGGAACCATGTAAAATGAAATCCTTGACAACTTCAATCTTTTCTCTATTTATCATTATGTAGTTTACTGATACAGTTGTAAGAATTTTTGTTTTCTTGATGCTGAAGTGCAATCCATATTGATCTTTGTGGTCTTTGATCTTCATTGGGTGTTTCAAATCCTCTTCACTTCCAGCAACCAAGGTTGTGTCATCCGCACAACACAGGCTGTCAATGAATCTTCCTCCAAACCTGATGTTTCATTCTTCTTCACATAGTGCAGCTTTTCACATTATTTGCTCAGCATAGAAACTGAACAGGGTATGGTGAAAAAATACAACCCCAATGCACACCTCCTGACTTTAAACCATGCAGTGTCCCCTTGTTCTGTTCAAACGGCTAAGTCTTGGTCTAAGTACAAGTTCCTCGTGAGAACAGTTAAGTGTTATGGGGTTTCCAGTCTCCTCAATGTTATCAATAATTTGTTGATCCACATAGTCAAAAGCCTTTGCATAGTCAATAAAACACAGGTAAATATCTTTCTGGTATTCTCTGCTTTCAACCAAGATCCATCTCACATCACAGTGATAGCCCTGGTCCCATGTCCTATTCTGAATCTGGCTTGAATTTCTGGCAGTTCCTGGTCAATATACTGGTGCAGTTGCTTTTGAATGCTCTTTAGCAGAGTTTTACTTGCATGTAATATTAATGATATGATTCGATAATTTCTGCATTCAGTTGGATCACCTTTTTTTGAGAAAAGGCACAAATATGGATCTCTTTCAATTGGTTGGCCAGGTAGCTGTCTTCCAAATTTCTTGGCATAGATAAGCAATGCATCCATTTGCTGAAACATCTCAATTGATATTCCATTAATTCCTGGTGCCTTCTTTTTTTGCCAGTGCCTTCAATGCAGCAGCAACTTGTCCCTTCAGTACCATTGGTTCTGAAATGGTTGGATGTTGACCGGTTATTTTGGTATACTGACTCTGTGTATTCCTTCCATCTTCTTTCCATGCTGCCCATGTTGTTTACTATTTTCTCCATAGAATCCTTCACTATTCCAACTCAAGGCCTGAACTTTTTCCTCAGTTCTTTCAGTTTGGGAAATGCAGAGTATGTTCTTCCCTTTTAGTTTTCTAACTCCAGTTCTCTGCACATGTTATTATAATACTTTATCTTCTGGAGCCATCCTTTAAAATCTTCAGTGCTTTTATTTCACCCTTTCTTCCTTTTGCTTTACCTACTCGACATTCAAGAGCAAGTTTCAGAGTCTCTTCCGTCATCCAATGTGGTCTTCTCTTTCTTTCCTATCTTTTTAATGACCTCTTGATTTCTTCATGGAAGACTTCTTTGATGTCATTCCACAACTCATCTGGTCTTCAGTAATTAGTGTTCAATGCATCAAATCTGTTTTTGAGATGGTCTCTAAACTCACATGGGAAATACTCAAGGTTGACCTTGGCTCTCCTGGACTCTGTCTAATTTTCTTCAGTTTGTATTTGAACTTGCATATGAGTAATTGACGCTCTGTTCTGCAATCAGCCCCTGGCCTTGTTCTGAATGATGATATTGAGCTTTTCCATTGCCTCTTTCCACAGATACAGCTGATTTGATTCCTGTGTACTCCATCTGGTGACTTTCATGTGTATAGTCACCATTTATGTCGATGAAGAAAGATATTTGGCCATAAAGAAGTCATTGGTCTTATGAAATCCTGTCATGCAATTTCCAGCATTGTTTCTATCACCGGTGCTGCACTTTCCAGCTACTGATCCTTCTTCTTTGCTTCCAATTTTTGCATTCTAATCACCAGTAATTGTCAATACATGTTAGATAAATTTCAGACTGAAGAAGCTGGAAAAATCTTTAATATCTTCATCTTTGGCACTAAGGGTTGGTGTGTAAATTTGAGTAATACTTGTATTAGCTGGTCCTCCTTGTAGGTATATGGATATTATCCCATCACTGACAGCCCTGTACTTCAGGACAGATCCTGAAATGTTCTTTTTGACGATGAACTCTTCAAGCTGTCTTTCCTGGCATAGTAGACCATATGACTGTCTGATACAAAATAGCCAATTCCAGTCCACTTTGGCTCACTGACATCTAGGATACTGATGTTTATGCATTCCATTTCACTTTTGACAATTTTTAATTTTCCCAGATTCACACTTCGCACATTCCATGTTCCAATTATTAATGAATGTTTGCAGCTGTTTCCTCTCATTTTGAGTCATGTCACATCAGCAAATGAAGGTCCCAAAAGCTTGACTTCATCCACATCATTAAGGTTGACTCTATTTTGAGGAGGCAGCTCATCTGCAGAAATCTTTTGAGTGCCTTCCAACATAGGGGACTCACCTTCCGGCACTGTATCTGACAATGTTCCACTACCATTCATAACGTTTTAGCTAATTCTTTTTGGAAGTAGACTGCCAGGTCCTTCTTCCTAGTCTGTCTTAATCTAGAAGCTCAGTTAAAACCTACTTGCCACAGGTGACCCTGCTGGTATCTGAATACCAGTGACACAGCTTCCAGCATCACCACAACACACAAGCTCCCACAGTATAACAAACTGACAGACAAGTGGAGGTCTTAATCATCTCTAGTTCTTCTATCACAGAAATATCATAGTGAATGGCCTTAACAAAGAGAAATCTATTTTCCCACAGTCTAACAGGCTAGAACTTCAAATTCAGAGCATTAGCCCTAAGTGAAGGCTTTTCCTGTGTCAGCACTGGAAGAAGGTCCTTCTCATCAACCTTCCCCTGGACCAGGAGCTTCTCTGCAAAGAAACCCCAAGCCCAAAGGACACGCTTTGTTCCTGGTGCTTCTTTTTTGGTGGAATGAGGTCCCCACTCTCTGCTTGCTTGCCTTTCATCTCTTGTAAAATAAAAGGTGTTACAGGCCATACCCCAGGGAAACTCCCTTTACAAGAGATCAAGCATGTGCCTTCAGCGAGTGTGTTACAACCCCACCCTAATCCTCTTTAATTACAAGTAGAAATTATGATTTATAACACACAGGAAAATCACAAAATGGAGGAACTTCAAATTCAGAACATCAGCTCAAGGTGAAGACTTTCTGTCAGTGCTGGAGGAAGGTCCTTCTCCTCAATTTTCCCCTGAACTCAGAGCTTCCCTGCACAGAAACCTAGGTTTAAAGGACATGCTTTGCTCCTGGCACTTCTTTCTTGGCGGCATGAGGTCACCACTCTCTGCTTTCCCTTTATCTCTCATGAGCTAAGAAGTGGTGTAGGCTACACCCCAGAGAAACTCCCTTTACAAGAGATCAAGGACATGCCTTCAGCAAGGGTGTTACAATCCCACCCTAATCTTCTGTAATTACAGGCAGAAATGATGATTTATAACACACAGGAAAATCACAAATGGAGGACAACCACACAATACTGGGAATCATGGTCTAACCAAGCTGACATATATATTGGGGGGGACACAATTTAATCTCTAACAATGACTTATTATCTGCGACGAGGCAGCCTCAAAAAGACACAGCACCTGCCCCCAAGGAGAATACAGTCTGCCACGGGGAAAGGACAGCCACAGCAACAACAGTAGCACGTACATTTACAGAACATTTACTACACACTACTCACTTAGTTAAATAAACTAATTTAAACATCTTAACTGGCATGTGTCTGTCAATTTCTCATAGTGTTGCAGCTTGTGAGCTACTGTGATGCTGATAGTTCTCTCACTGGTCTTTCAAATACCAGCAGTCATCTTTGGTGGAAAGGTCTCAGCTGAGTTTCCAGACTAAGACAGACTAAGAAGAAGGACCTGAAAGTCCATGTATGAAAATACTGGCTAGTGAAAACTTTATCAGTAGCAGCAGAATATTGTTCGATAAGAGTGCCAGAAGATGAGCCCCTCAAGTTGGAAGTCATTCATGCAAATTACAACTGGGAAAGAGGTGCCTCCTCAAAGCAGAGTCAACCTTAACGATGTGGATGGTGTCAAGCTCTCAGGACCTTCATTTGCTAATGTGGCATGACTCAAAATGAGAAGAAACAGCTGCAAACATCCATTTGTAATTGGAATGTGGAACATACAAATCTAGTAAAATTGGAAATCATCCAAAATGAAATGGAAAACATAAACATCAATAGCCTAGGCTTTAGTGAGCCAGAATGGACTGCTATTGGCCATTATGAATCAGAAAATCACATGGTTTGTTATTCTGGGAATGACAAAGTGAAAAGGAATGGCATCACGTTCACCGTCAGAAAGAACACTTCAAGGTCTATCCTGAAGTGCAATGCCGTCAGTAACAAGCTAATATTCATGTCTACAAGAAAAATCAGTTAATAAAAATATTATTCAAGTTTATCCATCAACCACAAAGGCCAAATATGAAGAAACAAAAAATTTTTACCAACTTCTTCAGTCTGAAATTGATTAAACATGCAATCAGAACACACTGATAATTACTGGTGATTAGAATGCAGAAGTTGGAAATGAAGAAGTATTGGTACTTAGAAAACACAGTCTTGGTGACAGAAATGATGCCAGAGACTGCATGGTGGAATTGTGCAACACCAACAACTTCTTTATTGTAAATACCATTTTTCAACAACAGAAACAGTGATGATACACGTGGACCTCACCAGATGGTATACACAGGAATCAAACTGACTATATCTGCGGAAACAATGATGGAAAATCTCAACATCATCAGTCAGAAAAAGGCTAGTGGCCAACTGTAGAACAGCCCATCAACCACTCATATGCAAGTTCAAGTCGAAGCTGAAAAGTATTACAACAAGTTTACGAGAGCCAAAGTAAGATCTTGAGTATATCCCACGTGAATTTAGAAGCCATGTCAAGACCTGATTTGACAAGCTGAACAGTAATGACTAAAGCCCAAATAAGTTGTGTAGTAACATAAAAGACAATCGCACATGAAGAAAGCAAGAGGTCATTAAAAAGACAGGAAAGAGTCAAAAGACCAAAATGGGGTCCAGAAGAGATCCTGAAACTAGCTCTTGAGCACAGAGTAGCTAAAGCAAAAGAAGAAATGATGAAGTAAAAGAGCTGAAGGGAAGATTTCAAAAGGCAGCTTGAGAAGACAAAGTAAAATATTATTGTTATTGTGTAAAGATCTGGAGATAAAAAACCAAAAGAGCAGAACACAACTGGCATTTCTAAAGCTGAAAGAACTGAAGAAAAATTCAAGCCTTGAGTTGCAATACTGAAGGATTCCACAGGGAAAATATTAAATGACATATGAAGCATGAAAAGAAGATGCAAGAAATACACAGAGTCACTGCACCAAAAGGAATTGGTCAGTGTTCAACCATATTAGCACATAGCACACAATCAAGAAGCAACGGTACTAAGGAAGAGGCCCAAGTTGCACTGAAGACACTGTTGAAAATAAGACTCTAGGAATTGACAGAATACCAACTGAGATGTTTCAACAGTAGGATGTAGCACTGAAGTGCTTACTTTTCTAACAGAAACCTGGAGGACAGCTACCTGGGCAACCTCCTGGAAGAGATCCATATCTGTGCCTATTCCGAAGAAAGGAGATTCAACAGAACACAGGAATTATCAAACAATATCATTAATATCACACACAAGTGACATTTTACTGAAGATCAATCAAAAGCTGTCACAACAGTACATCAACAAGGAACAGCCAGAAATTCAAGTCAGACTCAGAAGAGGATGTGGAACCAGGGATATCATTGCTGATGTCAGATGGATCTTGGTTGAAAGCAAAGAATGCCAGAAAGATGTTTACCTGTGTTTTATTGACTATGAAAACGCATCCGGCTGTGTGAATCATAACAAATTATGGATAACACTGTAATCGTGCTCATGAGGAACTTGTACTTCGATCAAGATGCAGTCGTTTGAACAGAACAAGGAGACACTGCATGGTTCAAAGTTAGGAAAGGTGTGCATTAGGGTTGTATTCTGTCACCATACCTATGCAATCTGTATGCTGACCACACAATCCAAGGAGCCGAACTATATGAAGAAGAACAGAGCATCAGGAATGGAGGAAGACCAATTAACAACCCGCAATATGCAGATGAAAGTGAGGAGGACTTGAAGCACTTATTGATGAAGATCAAAAACTACAGCCTACAATATGGATTACACTTCAACATAAAGAAAACAAAACTCCTCACAACAGGACCAATAAGGAACATCATGATAACTGGAAAAAAAAATTGAAGTTGCCAAGGATTTCATTGTGCTTGGATCCACAATCAATGTCCACATAAGCAGCAGTCAAGAAATCAGATGATACACTGCATTAGGCCAGTCTGTGGCAAGGTATGTCTTTAAAGTGTTAAAACTCAAAGATGTCACTTTGAGGACTAAGGTAAACCTGACCCAAGCATCTACAGTGCTTCAAATCACCTCATATGCATGCAAAGCTCGATGATGAATAAGGAAGACCGAAGAACAGACACCTTTGAATTACAGTGCTGACAAAGAACACTGAATATACCAAAAGAACGAAAACATTTGTCTTAAAAGATGTGCAGCCAGAATGCTCATTAGAAGCAAGAATGGTAAGACTTCATCTCACGTATTTTGGACATCTTATCAGGAGGGACCAGTCCCTGGAAACAGATATCATGCTTGATAACAGTGTAAGCAAAAAAGATGAAGACTCTCAACAAGCTGGACTCAGCACAGCTGCCACAGTAGGCCCACACAGCAACAACTGTGAGAACAGCGCAGGAAAGGGCAGTGCTTCTTTTTGTTGTACATGGGGCTGCTATCTGTCACAATCAACACAATGGCACCTGACAACAACTACAATAAACATCTCAACAAGGAGGCCAGTATTATTTATTCCCAGTTTACAGGTGAAAAAGCTGAAGTTCCCAGACAGTAAGAAACTTGGCACCGGCTACACGGCAAATCAGTGTGGCAGAGTAAGACTTAAGAGTCAGAGTCTCTAAATCCTGAGATCACAGACTTAAAGCCATATGCTCCAAGAATTCCTCTGTCAAAGAAGAAAAGCAAAGGGACCAAGCCAGAGGCCACCAAATTGTGAAGGTGGGTAGCAGAGACCTCCGGATACCTTTATTAGTTTGGAAGATGCGTCATCTAGAAGAGGCTCTAGTGTGATACAGCCCAGGGGCTGGGAAGAACTGGAGAGATGATAGAATTCTGTATAAAAATGCCTGTGAGGAATGAATCAACAGCTATCGGATATGCTGGCAAGGGGAGAGGTGGAGAAAGAAACTCAGGACAAGGTAAAAAAAAGAGACAGGGACGCACAATGGGAAGAACACGGACTGGAGAACAAGAAGACCCAGCTCCTTCTCTGGATCTTGTTCCAATTTACTGTGCTGCCTTACACAGGTGTCCTAACCTTTCTGGTTTGTAGAGACCACCACACCACACTCCACTCTTGTACAGTCATACTCTAATCACAAGTCTGCTTTCTCCAAGACAGTCCCTCACCAGGACAGGGAGTAAGAGGCTTGATTCACCTTCTCACTCCCAGTGCATGGAATAGTACCCAAGGCAAGTAAGCTGCTCAATAAATGTTTGCGGAATGAACAAGGTGAATCAATGAATGAGTGAAAAAGCAGGTGAGGCTGTGAAAGAGACAGGCAGGATGTGGTTGATTTAAGCCAGCAGCAGGGTAGCAGCCCCTTGAGACATATTTTTCCAGCTTTCCACTAAAACACCTAAGAAGGCAGAAAGAGATAAAAAACTCAAAATGCTGACACCCAAGACTGACAGGCTCCTGTTGCCAGAATCACGGAGGGATTTCCATAAATACAAGGCAAATAGACTTATTCAAGTTTTATCTCATGGAAAGGGGTACCCCTCCAGGCCAAGCGGAGGTAGAAAATACTCATCCTCTTCCTCACTCACAACCCCAGACCCACTGTGTTACTTAGAAAACTTGCGGGTTGGGGAGAGTTTTCTCCACTTGCACAGGGCAATTTTGCAGGCAGCCAAAGGACTCTCTCTTTTGGAGCTCCATACATGTACCACTTAGAGGCTTAAGCTTGCAGAGGACAACAGACAGGGGCATTGGAATGGAGGAAAGACTGGCAGAAGCAGCTCTCAAAGAAATAACATTCCAGAAATGCTGGAAGCAGGTAAAACACTGAGGCAGAGAGCATGCTGGGTACTGTAGTCTTTAATGTACTCTCTTAGCTCACTGTTAGGAAACCAACATGCAGGGAGATAGAAAAAGATCCTGCTCCAACCACTAGAGTGGAATAGATTAACAACCAGTTGACACTGGCTCTAGTTACCGACAACAAACCAGCCTTCCCTCTCCAAGAATAAAGTCATGGAGAGTGGGCATCAGCCAGCACTTTAGTGGACAACGAAAGGTACCAAAGACCATTTACATGTGCAAGCACAAGGCCTAGGTAACAAATGTCTTAACCCAGGATGAATAAACAGAAGTAAATCAACACCCTGAGTATAAAAGCACATCAATATGAATATATACATGATGAAAAAATGAAAACATCCCCTAAAAGGAAGAACCTACCCCTCTAAAAAATTTGTTATATATCCTAGAAGAAAAAAAAATCAAAAGTTGTTCTGTGTATTTAATAGAGTATAAAAAGACATAATTTCAATAAAACAGGCGCAGATATTTCTAGGGAGAGAATGCTTGTGGCTGTAAGGCGCCATCAAGTCAGTTCTGACTCCTAGTGGCCATGTGTACAACAAAACAAACCGTTGCGCAGTCCTGTGCCATCCTCACGATGATTGTTTTCCTTGAACCCACTGCCACAGCCGTTGTGTCAGCCTGTCCCACCTTGGGTCTGCCTCTTTTTTGATGACCCTCCACTTTGCCAAGCACGAAATCATTCTCCAAGGACTGTTCCCCCCTGATAGGATGTCCAAAGTAGGTCTCACTACCCTTGCTTCTAAGGAACATTCTAGCTGTACTTCTTCCCAGACAGATATGTTCTTCAGGCAGCCCATGATACAGTCAACATTTTTCACTCACACCATAACTCACAGGTGTTCATTCTCTGTTCTTCTTTATTCATTGCCCAGCTTTCTCATGCACATGAGGTGACTGAAAACTCCACAGCTTGGTTCATGCACACCTTCATCCTTAAAGTGACCTTTTTGCTTTTTAACACTTTTGCAGCAGATTTGCTCAACACAATGTGTCATTTGACTGTGGATTCAAAATTTCTACTCTAGAACCTACAACACTGCCTCATTAATCTTGTTAGTCCCAAGGCACAGTATGAATACACGGTCAGGATTCCCAGCCAATGTGCCTCCTGCACAAATGCCACTCATCTGTTAGCAGAGGCTTGTGTGTTGCTAGGATGCTGAACAAGTTTCAGAGAACTTCCAGCTACAGGGGACTAGGAAGAAAGGCCTGGAGATTTACTTCCAAAAAACAGTCAATGAAAATCCTATGGATCACAATGATCTGATTTGCAATCAGTCATGGGAACGGGACGGAACTGGGCAGCGTTTTGTTCCACTGTTCACAGGTTGCCAGGAGTTAAGGACACACCCTCTGGCAGCTGACAACAAGTGTGTGTATAACCCCAGAGATGAGAAACGACTGTTTAGAAAATAGATATCCCAACACCTAGATCAGATCAAAAATGTCCAGAAGCCTCTATAATCCCAGGCCCCCATGTTTTGGGGGCACATAAATAATGTCAGTGCATAAAGTGGGTCAGGCACCAGATAGGAAAGCAGAGGGCAAAAGGAGAACAGACGGCCTTGATGTACATTTTACAGATGTGGAAAGAAGGGTTCAAAGTGGGGAGTGACCTCTACAGCAATCTATATAAAGGCAGCTTCTTCATTCTGGAAGACTCCTCATAAGAAGCTTACAAAGATGCCAGTCCCCTCAGAAGGAAGGAGAGTCTGTGCTTCTGTGTTTCTTACAAAAATGCCGGTACCCTCAGGAGGAAGGAGAGTCTGTCTTTCTGACGGGTTGAAGCGGGAGCCGTCCCTGGTATGGGCTCATGGCTCTGCCCCCTGCCCTGCAATTTCACCCCTTGTTCCTCTGTCCAGCTTTCTGCTCCTTCTCTGCCTCACTTCTCCCTTAAGCTGCCTTTCCTTCCCCCTTTGACCTATTCCTTCATCTTCCTGTAGCCTTTCCTCTCTCTTCCACTTCCTCTTCCACTCAATAGTCTGTTAGTGAGTACACACTGTCTGCACAAGGGCAGTGATGGATCAGTGAGTGTGCACTGTCTGCATGAGGTCAGTGGAGAGTGCACTGTGCATGACAGTTCAGTGGTAGAATTCTCACCTTCCATGAAGGAGACCCAAGTTTGATTCCTAGCCAATGTGCATCATGCACAAACACCACACTCATCTGTCAGCAGAGGCTTGTGTTTGTGTCAAACAAGTTTCAGAGAATTTTCAGCTACGGTGGATTAGGAAGGCCTGCTGATCTACTTCCAAAAAACAGTCAGTGAAAATCCTATGGATCACAACAATCTGATTTGCAATCGATCATTGGAATGGGCAGGACTGGGCAACATTGTGTTCCATCGTACACAGGGTTGCCAGGAGTTAGGGACCAACTCTCTGGCAGCTGACAACAAGTGTATACATAATGCCAGGCTAGACACAGTAGATGTGAGTCCGATCATCCAGATTTGCATTTTCAGACCTGCAGAAACAAGGGGTTTTACCGTGAAGAAATACGATAAGTCTCCGAAAGGCCAAAAATAATTATTCTCCAGACACAATCACACACAATTAGCTGGAAAAATAACCCATTGCTTGAACTTTGTCCCTTCTCAATACTTTCAACTCTGAAATGCTGTAATTTGCATTTAAGAAGGAGCTAGCTAGCAAGAGCCAAGCCGTGGCCTTTCCATGAGCCAGTGGCAATGTAGTAGCTTCAGGGTGGACAAAGAAGGGCTTCACTTCTGGAAAAGAGCCAGTGCCTCCAGCCTGGGAAGCTCATGCACCAGGGTCTGTTCATCTTGGTCCCACAGCTCATGCCCGGTCCTAGTTACTGGCCAGTTTCCTTCCTCCACCAAGGCCATGTGAGTTGGAGATTTGTGTGAAGGAAACAGTTGATTCCAGAACCTTGAATGATGCTTGGATTTACACAAAACTAAAGTCACCTCATTATGCCACTTCACCCCCACTAAGAGGGCTGTTTTGGAGAAATAAAACAACAAGTGTTGGTAAGGATGGGGAGAATCTGCAATCCTCACCCACTGCTGGTAAGAATGCAAAATATTGCAGCCACTATTGAAAAAAGATTGGCAGTTTCATAAAAAGTTAAATATAAAAATTACCATGTTGTTGTTGTTAGGTGCCATTGAGTCCATTATGAATTTGAATGGATTTGAATTGCTGACCTGTTAGTTCCTAGTCATAGCACTTAACAACTACACCACCAAAGTTTCCCAAAAATTACCATATGACCCAGCAATTCCACTCCAAAGTTCATACCCCAAAAGTTTGAAAGGAGGGACTCAAACAGAAACTTGTACATCGATGTCCACTGTAGCACTATTTATAATAGCCAGAGGGTAGAAACAGCCTGAATGTCTGCCAACAGATGAATGGATAAACAGAAGGAAGACTATAGGTGCACCTGACCCAAGCCATGGTGTTTTCAATTGCTTCACATGCATGTGAAAGCTGGACAGTGATTAAGGAAGACAGAAGAACTGACCCCTTCAATTATGCTATAGACAAAAGAATACATGGACTGCCAGAAGAAAAATCAGGCATGTCTTGGAAGAAGTACAGCCAGAATTCTTCTTAGAAGCAAGACGAGTTCTTGTTGGGTAAAATTTGAATTATTTACCTATAAATTTATTTTTATACTATATAAACATTTAGAGACTTAATAATCTTGTTATATTCTGACTATGTAATACTATACTTCAAGAATATTAAGTACAGTGCCTGAAGTTCCTTAAAGATATGGGTAATGGTTGTCCTAGGTTTTCCAGTAGATTACTGAATTTTTGTCATCTACAGTGTTTACTAATTTTCTGGAAGCAAATAACCAGAATATCTCAACAAAGATTTTAAACTTATGAAAAAGACTGTGGCTTGAGATAGCCAAGGCTCTTGTGCAGAACTGATGGCCTCACAAACTGTGGCTGGCCCAGAATAGGTGAAACAGAGAACAACTACACAAGGCTGAGCAGATGAATATACTATGGGTTTTGTGTGAAAAAATATTGCTGATGTTTTTGAGATCCTACTTTTGGAATATAAGCTAAATTAATTTACCAGGTTTATTGACATGAAATCTGAGGTTTTATAAAATGCAACTGCTGCTGAGACACATGAAAAATGATTACTGATCATTTATGCATAAACACCTCATGCCTTGTTCAGAGACCATAGGGTCATAATTTCATTGGTTCTTTCAGATAATTGGCCTGATATTGTTGGTGTTTCTATTCTACTTGGTAGTTCACTGCATGATGCTTGAGATCTTAAAAACCTAATGGCATTCAATTAACATCCTTTTAAGCTGTGAGTTTTAACAAACCTGGTACTTAAAGCCACATAAGTCAAATGATGATCTAAGATAGACTAAGGCTGGCTGTTTTACTCTGGGTATTCTGTTTCGTAAACATAAGGGAAAATAGAAAGATCCCCATACAGACTTTTATGGCCCTCTAACAGAACCTCAGACCCCACTCTCTGGATTGGTAGAGGAGGCCTTTAAGCTATGTAATAACAAGAGATTTGGAAGCAGGAAAAGAATAAATGAAAAACAAGGCCCAATTGTTGTCTGGAGCCCTCTAGTGCCCACCTAGAAGTAAACCAGTTGGTCCTCAAGATCAAGACTTGGATCACTTCACTGGCTGGTGAGTACTGACCCCAATTAATATAGGTACTGTCAAAATACGAGGCCAGGAAAGTGGAATGTCCTGAGCACCCCAAAACAGGACACCTAGCTGACTTCCCACAGTACCAGATGGACAGGCCCTCCTATAATGACTCTTGGAAAAGGAATCTGAAGAGACAGACTATGGACAGAGCCCAGAGACCCACCACACCATTGACATCTCCATGGGGAAACCAAGGGTTACACTTGATGTGGGAGGTAAGGAGATTAAATCTGTCTTAGACACAAAAAGCCACCTCTACCTTAAATGGGCCCACTGTCCAAGCAGGACTGTGTAATTACTGGCTTGGACTAAAAATTCAAGGTGAAAAGTTTGCTTTTGTGTCTGATGGGGTCACAATGAGTAAGACACTCCTTTCTATACACTCCTTAATGCCCTACTGTATTGCCAGGACAAATATATTTAAAAACTTGACTAAATATAAAAATGCAGAGACTAAGAATAATCTACATTGCTGGTTAATATGTTAAAAACTAAAGAAATTCTCAATCAGGTTACATAAAGTTTGAGAGTTAAGACAGGCAAAATAGTCTGTGGGCCAACACACAAGGGAAACCTTCTGAAAAATGTAGTACCTCTTTGGATTCAACAGTCAGAAGCAAGACAGGGAGACTGAGGGCCTCTGAGGTGGGACTGAAACTAGCAACAAACATTATTAACTGTGTTCTGGGACATTGAGGTAAACCCCCAAACAACTGTGTAAACTTCCTCAAAGTTATTTTTCAGATGGAACCAACTCCAGTGACATGCACAGAAAGTCTCACTCTCACCACTACATGTCCTTCCAACAGGGAGACCAGAGAGCTACAATAAGTACCAGGGAAGTGAACCAAGGGACAAGCACCTGTCATCCAAAAAGGAAATGCTTCAGATCCCCATTCCTAATTTGTCCCTAGCTTATACCCTGGGCATAGATGGGCTATAAAAACCCAACTGGTTAATGTCACTATTATTGCCACTGGTAGTTCCTTTATTAATCTTTTTGGTTATTCTTACCTTTGGGCCTCTAACTCTTAATACCTTAATTTGCTTTCTTTCTTCCAGACTAAGTTAAACTCATAGTCCTATAAGAATACCAGCCCATGCTCACCAAGTGGATCAAATTCTGCTCCTCTGAGAGACTTGACAAGATCTATACCAAAGCCTCCATAAAAACAACCAACAGATCTCCCTCTTTACAGAACACTAGGAGGCCAGAGGACCCCGCCCCCTCTCGACTCTCCATATACCCTAGGACAAGTCAATAACCCTTATCAGGAGGAAGTAGCTAAAAGATAACAACGCCCCTCTGTCCTTAAACCAAAAGTGGGAAGTTGAGGGAACTCTGTCCCTGAAATTCAGGGAGGTCATTGAGAGGACTCTGTCTCTGAAATTCAGAGAAGTCATCTTATCCAATGATCAGACCTCACCGTTAGCTTAAAACAGCCTGGTACGTATGCTCCACAGGGATGACCCAAAACAGCCTGGTATGCCCCACCTGGTATAACCATAAAACTATAAATAACTTTTTGCCTGTCCTCCCCACCCTCCTAATTCAAAGCTCTCCCCTTATCAAAATCTTGACCATACACAAACGTTAGCCAGGTCTTCTTCTAATCAACACTTCTTCCTTATTCAGGCCATAAATCCCTAACCAGAATTTCTTACTACCCCTTTTCTCTTCCTTTCCTGATCAGACCATAAACCCCTAACCCCACACTACCTCACTGAAACTTTAAAACTATAAAAAAAAAAAACTCCCTATTATAGAGAGGGGGCTGAGCCAAGAGTGGCTCAGCCCCCACTCTTTTTCTTTTTGAATAAACTTCATTGGACCCTTAGACTAGTGTGCCTCTGCCTCTGTTTGGGGCCACCTTCTCTCCAACACTTCCCACATACTTTGGACATCTTATCAGGAATGACGAATTCCTGCAGGACATCATGCTTGTCAGCAAAAAAGGGGAAGGCCTTCAGTGAGATGGAATGGCACAGTGGCTGCAACAATGGGCTCAAGACTCACAATGACTGTGATCATGGCATTAGACCAGGCAGTGTTTCCTTCTGTTGAACACAGTGTAGCTATGAGCTACAACTGACTTGATGCCCAGCAACAAGGAAATAAAGAACACAGTTTATTAGTGGTTATCAGGGTGTGTAGGAGGGGAAAGGGGAAGTGTTTAAGGGGCACTAAATGTCTGTTAGGGGTGGTAAAAAAAACTGGAAATGGAGATGGTGATGATTATGGTACTTGTTGTTAGGTAAATGTAATGGTGAATATAATTAATATCACTGAATTGTACATGAATAAAAATGGCTGAAGTGGCAAGTGTTTTGTTATATATACTTGACTGAAATAATTTTTTTTTTTAAAAAAAAAAACCTTCCTTTCTCTGGCCCCTCTCTTGCCTCCACTAGTTCCTATCCTAACATCCCTTGGAAAAGTCTTGACATGCTTTGTCCTGAGATTAAATTAAGCCTAAACTTTTGATTCTTCCACTGTTGCAGCATCATCATATAGAAGGAGGGATTCAGAGTCCCAGGCTTGAGTCCTCAGTGTCCTTCCTTGGTAAAAACCATCACTATAGTGATGACTTTTTAAGTTTGTGCAGATTATTCTATGCTTCTTTAATCAAAATTACTCGAAATAGACATGTTGAGCCAAACAAGCTAGACAGTGTATGAATTCATTTATATGAAGGATAAGAATAAGCAAGTTAAGGTCAAAATAGTGGTCCCTTCAGTGAAGCATAGGGGGGTCATGACAAGCAAAAGGCACATGGGTATCTTATGGAAATGTTTTTATCTTGACCTGAATGATGCCAGAACACACATGTGCATTTCTCAATGTTTGTCATACTGTGCATGTTTACTTTAAATTTAAAAACATAATACAAGAAAACCAAAATCCGCTGCCACTGAGTCAATTCAGACTCCTAGTGACCCTGTAGGGCAGAGTAGAATTGCCCCATAGAGTTTCCAAGAAGCACCTGGTAGATTCAAACTGCCAACCTTTCGGTCATCAGCTAGCTGTAGTTCTTAAACCACAGCACCACCAATGTTTCCTTTTCAACGCCAATAGGTACTAAAGTCTCTCCATTTTCTGTCATTCTTGTATTACTAGCTTTGTTTTGTCGGCAGAAAAATGCTGAATTTTTTTCTTAACAACTTATTTTCAAGGAATTCAGTTAAGTAGCCTTTATATCTTGCATCCCCCTTACCACCACAGGAGCCTGTAGCATGGTGATTCAGCATCTGGCTGCTAACCACCGGGCCACTCCATGGGAGAAAGATGTGGCAGTCTGCTTCCATCAGGATTTACAGCCTCAGAAACTCTACGGAACAGTTGTATTCCGTCTTACAGGGTTACTCTGAGTCAGGGCCAACCTGATGATGACGGGTTTGTCTCTTCTTTGCTGTTGCTGTTGTTTTCTCCATCATTTAGAACTTATAATCTAAAGGGGAAGCTACGACTCGTTTCCAAGTAACAGTACTGGAGGGATTCAAGGGAAACTGGGTCTGGAGAACCTCCAAAGATGAACACAAGAATGTAAAGAGTGTTCTCAGCACCATTAGTCCAACGTATCTGGAACATAAAGAGGACAAACTTGGATTTCATAAGCCAGTATCAGATCATGGAGGCCTTGGATGTCAAGGTAGAGTTTGTTTCTTCACTGGTTTAAATAAGCAGTGGGAGCCGTTAGTTTTAGAAAAGAGAGGAGCATGATGAAACACATGCTTCCCAAAGAGAAATAAGGCAGGGTGCCCAGCCTGAAGGCTGAGAAACCAGCTAAGAGGATACTGCAATAGTCCAGGCAAGAAATAGTCAGGCTTGACTCAGAGGAACAACAGAAGAAGCAATAGAGGCAGGGACAAATGCTAGAAATCATCTGAGCAACGGGTACAGAGGACAGGGAAGAGAGTAGCTGATCAGAAACAGGAACCAAAGGCTTGGCTGTTGGGAAAGTGAGCCTTAGTGTGAGACCGCCTGGGCTGGAATCCCAGCTCCCCTCACACACCGTTGTTGTTGTTGTTGTTAGTACCATCAAGTCAGCTTGGACTCACAGCAGCTCCATGCGTTACAGAGCAGAGCCGTTTCCTAAGGTTTTCCCGGCTGCTATCTTCAAGAAAGTAGATGGCCAGTTCTTTCTCAAGCAGAGTTTCTGGGTGGGTTTGAACCATCAACCCTGCAGTTAACAGCCAAGCACATAACCATCTCCATCACTAGGGCTCCTTCTCCACATACTAGCTGTGTGATTTGAGGCAGATTTCTTTACCTTGAAAAGCCCTCATTTTCTTGTCACTGAAATGATGATAATAAGAACACCTGTCGCATAGGATTAATGGGATGAGGCACCTAGAGAACTCTCATAATGTCTGGGACACAGTAAGAACTCAATAAATGAGATAGTGTTACTAGATTTATTATCATCATAGTTATTCAGCATATTATTAAGAAATGCCCAGAAGACAGCCAATAGGAGAACAAAGAGGTGGGAAGAGAATGAGTTTTCTTTTCAGAAAGATTATTTTTTAATTTTATCAATTTATTTTTATTTGTTTCAAATGTAATTTAACATTTATTATCAATATTATAATTAGTTTTCAGCAGAAGCTTAAAGAGCTGACACATGGTTTACATTCTCTTTTCCTTCTGCCACAAGAGCAGTGATGTCCCAGACAAGTCACTCAATTGGCCTGGCTCCCAAGAGGAAGATGACACATGGAAGACAGCTGCAGCCAGCCCATGACTGACATGTTACATGAGTGAGAAATAAACTTTTGTTGTTATAAATCGCTGAGATTATGGAGACGTTTGTTACTGCAGCACAATCCAGCCATTCCTCACTGTTACAAGAGGGTGAAGGGATTTACCAACTGACCCCATTCTGTGATATCAACAGGTTAAAGCAGAAAACTCCCACAGGTTCCTCCAGAAAAGCCTGCAAAGACATGGCTCCAACGTCTTCAATCATAACCACACTTGTGGCATCAGACTGTTAGCACATGACAAGGGGGATAATTTGGGGGGAGTGGGAAGATACTCTGTACCCAGTATTTTACTGTTAAGGGCAAATTTGCAGCGATTTGGAAAATTGGGTACTGTGTGGAGTAAACATACTGAGCAAGTTTTCAGCTACAACACAGCTGAGCTCAAGGGAACGGGGTTTGATAGTTAGTGTCAGCATAATGAATTAAAAACACAAGCACTCCAGAATGTCTGTGAAACACTGTCAAGTTAAAAATCATGCCTACGGGATTTTTTTTAAAACAATTGCCCTAGCCACTATGACTAATAATATCTCATTTTGTTAATTCTAAAAACAAGTCTTTTAAAAAAAACTGTAGCATCTCATTTACCCACTTAAACCCTTTCAAAGACTTCCTATTGCCTTGAAGACCAAGTTTAAATGCTTCCTAATGACCTACAAGGGCCTTTATGACCAGGGTCTGTTTATCTGTCCAACATTACATCTGAACACTCTTCCTCCGTTGCTATGATCCCAGCTACGCAAAGACAGTAGAAGTCATGGCCACTCTGCCTCTGAACCTCTGCACTTGTTATTCCCTTCATACAGAACACTCTTCCAACCACTGTGCAGACATACAGCATTTCATGACATTTAGCAGAACAGATGTCCTAAATGTCTGAAATAAGACAAATGTTTATGTTTTCCCATAAAAACACTGGACATGAGAGACATCATTATATTTCTTAGAGTTCCTTTGCATTTATTTCACTATTCAGTGTTGCTTTTCTTTGGAGTTACACAGAGGGCCCCATCATAATTTCTTCTACACATAGGTGGACTGAAGGTCTGAATTTGACACAGTTTCTCGTTTTGTCTTTGGTTAATCTCCCATTATGCTTCAGGATCTTAGAGTCAATGCAACTTTTCCCAGGAAACCTCCTGTGAGTACTGCCCTTCCTTACTCAGTCAAGGGTAGTCACCTTCCTCTGGGCTTCCAGAACACCCAGTACTTCCTCCAGCAGCAGTGTCTGCACAGTTGTTTCCAGGTTGTTTACCACGTCTACAAGGTTAAAGGCGACATGGGTCTCATTCTCCAGTGCATTTCCAACAACCTTCCAGCACTCGGCTTGAAGCAGATGCTCAATAACATCACCTCCCTGAGTGCTGCTGCTGTTGCTGTTGTCAGGTGCCATCAAGTTGGATCCAACCCATGGCAACACTGTGTACAACAGAACAAAACACTGCCAAGTTCTACACCATGCCCACAATTATTATGCTTGAGCCCACTGTTGCAGTCACTGTGTCAATCCATCTCATTGAGGGTCTTCCTCCTTTTTGCTAATCCTCTACATTCAGGACATCCTTGTGGTGTAGTGGTTAAGTGCTAAGTCTGCTAACTAAAAGGTCAGCAGTTTGAATCCACCTGGTGCCCCTGGGGAACCCTGTGGGGGAGTTCTACTCTGTCCTATAGGATCACTATGAGCTGGAATCAACTCCACAGCAGTGGTCTGGTTTTGGTTTTGGTTCTACTTTACCAAGCATGATGTTCTCCAAGGACTGATCAACACATCCCAAGTATGTAAGACACAGTCTCACCCTCCTTGCTTCTAAGGAGCACTCTGGTTATACTTCTTTCAAGACAGATCTGTTTCTTCTTTCAGCAATGGATGGTATATTCATTATCCTTCTGCAAAACCACAAATCAAAGTCATCAATTCTTCTGTCTTTTATATTCATTGTCCAGCTTTCACGTGTATACAATGCATTTCAAAATACCATGGTTTGAGTCAAAGGCAATATCTTTGCTTTTCAACATACTGAAGAGGTGTTTTGCAGCAGACTGGCCCAATGCGATGCATCTTTTGATTTCTTGACTGCTGCTTCCATGGGTGTTGACTGTGGATTCAAGTAAAATGATATCCTTAACAACCTCAGTCTTTTCTCCATATATCATGATGTTGCTCTAGGTCTAGTTGTGAAGAGTTCTGTTGTCTTGATGCTGAAGTGTAATCCATACTGAAGACTATGGTCTTTGATCTTCATAAGTAGGTTTTTCAAGTCCTCCTCACTTTCAGCAAGCAAGGCTGTATCATTTGCATAACACAGGTGGTTACTAAGTCTTCTTCTAATCCTGATGCCTCATTCTTCTTCATATACTCCAGCTTCTCTGATTATTTGCTTGGCATACAGATTGAATAGGTATGAAGGGATATAATCCTGGCATACAACCTTCCTGACTTTAAACCACACAGTATCTCCTCGTTCTGCTCAAATGACTGCCTCTTAATATGTGTACAGATGCCTCATGAGCATAATTAAGTGTTCTGGAATGCCTATTCTCCACAATTGTTATCTATAAGTTGTTACAATCCACACAATTAAATGTCTTTGCATAGTCAATAAAACACAAGCAAATATCTTTTAGGTAGTCTCTGCTTTTAAACAGAGACCTATCTGACATCAGCAACGACATCCCTGGTTCCACGGCCTCTTCTGAAGTTGACGTGAATTGCTGGCAGTTTCCTGTCAACATAATTCTGTAGCCACTTCAGAATGATCTTTAGCAAAATTTTACTTGTGTGTGATATTAATGATATTTTTTGATAATTTCTGCATTTGGTTAGATCACTGACTAGTCAAATGAAAATCTGCATTGCCATCCCATTCCAACCTCAGGCAGGGTCCCAGTGTAACCGAAATGGAGTAAACTGATAGGGCTGATCGCATTTTGCAATGCACTGATCAGGTCACTGAATATCCTTTAAATACAAAGAGATGATAAGAGCTATTTAAAGCAGCGATTCAGGTCTCAGACCCAGACTCCTATGTCAAGTAGCAGTACTACTGTTTGCAGACCCCTGCTTACATACATGTACTATGCTGGACCCCTTACCTGTGTAAACTCACCTGAGCCTCTAGCAACATTCTATCACATATACATTTATCATTCCCATTTTCCAGCTGGAGAAATGGAAGTCTGCATAGATTCTGCAACTCATCTCAAATTACACTTATACTACTAAGTGGTGAGCAGACATCTGAACTCTAGAGTCTCTGTTCTCACCCCCTAAAGTTAGCCCTATTTTCATGGAGGCATAGGTGGGGAGAAGAATAAGGCCCTTTCTAGGGGAGTGCTGTTGATTTCATAATGATCACAACAAAGTGAAAATTCTTGCTTGGCAACGGGGTACCAGAGCTGAAATTCATTTGAAGGTTGTTGCAGATTGGACTGCGGCCTCCCAAAAGGATGTACTTAAGTCCTGATCTACGGTATCTGGGAATTTTGCATGTCTAGAAATGGGGCCCTCCAACATGCTATCAGTTAACATGAGCTCAGATTGGAGGGAGGTGAGCCCTAATCAACAAAAGAGAAGATACATAAGAACACAAACACAAAAGATAACCATGTGAGAATATATCTATAAGCCAAGTAACACCTGGGGCTACCAGAAGCTTGGAAAGACAAGTAGGATCCTTCCCCTAGAGTCTTCAGAGGGACCATGGCTCAGTGTACACTCTGATTTAGAATTCTAGCACCGGAACTATGAGACAAGAAATCTCTGTTATTTCAAGCCATTGACTTTGTGACACTTCAGTATGGCAGCCCTAGGGAACAAACACAGAGGTTTAACATTGTTTTGATGGAAACATCACTATCTGGCTACTTCGCATAAGGCAGGGAGGAGGCTGGTACCACCTTAGGGTGAGAGGAATGTCTGCTACTAAAAATCAAAATGAAGAGAAGCAAAAGAAGAAAACTTTTCTTTTGAATCCTATAGTTCCATCTACTCAGAAGGTACTACTATTAACACCTGGGGGCTAATTATTCTTCCAGATTCACTTCTCTGCATATGACAATATATGGAAGGTCTCTGTTTCTAATGAGATCACACAACATATAACAATTAAGTTCGTGAACTTGCCACCAGGTACTTACATTGGTAGGACTGTACAAACAACTTGGTAAGGTTTCATAATCTTGATGTATCAGTGTTTCACAGCTGTGTTTGTGTCAACCTGTGGCAGTGTCTTGCTGAGTAGTGTTCATTATTGTTGTTGCATGTTTTTGTGAGCCAGTGCAAGAATGTCAGAGCTTCAATTAGAGTAATGAACAAACATTAAATTTCTTGTTAAATTTGGCAAGCGTGGGAGTGAAACCAGGGAAACATTCAAGTTTATGAGGATAATGCCATGGAGAAAATGGCAGTGTACAAATGGATTAAACACTTTTTCTGAAGGGAAAGAAAGGGTCATTGAGAGGTCAGGATGGCCAGTAATGAACAGAACTGATGAAAACATTGCAAAAATTCATCAAATTGTGTGTCAGGATCATCAGTTGATTGTGAGAAGCACATCATACCAAGTAAACATCTACAGATAAATGGGAAACTCTTAACTGAAAATTTTGGCATGAGGAAAGTGTGTGCAAAAATGGTCCCAACGGAGCTCACTGATGAACAACAACAAGGAGACTTGAAGCTTGCCGAGACCTTTTGGAGACGCAAGACAATGTTTTTGGCCATGTTATCACTGGTGATGAAACATGAGTGTGCCCATATGACTCTGAAACAAAGTGTCAAAGTGCACAATGCAAGTCAGCCAATTTTCCACAAACAAAACAGTTCCATTCAGTCCAAATCAAGTCAAAATGAGCCACCACCAAGGACAGCCATGATGGGGCTCACAATGTTGAGTCCCAGTGGCAACACAAGAAAAAAAAGGGGTGCACCCTAAGAATGCCACTAAAAGACCATAACTGATGGTCTGAAGGACAGGGAGTTCCCCTGGGAGCATGGCCCCTGGACCTGATGCTGCCTCTGATCATAAATTACTACTGAGGTCAACTTTTAGGACAGAAACAGACTGGACTCAGGGATACAGTGCTCATATTATGTGTGCACTTTATGGTTCTATGCGTCTACAGGACACCAACCTACTGGCCTCTTACTAGAGGGGAGTGGAGAGGGTGGAGAGCAGGGGACAGGAGATTGTCAAGGGGACACGACACACACAGAATAGAAAGGAGGAGTGTGCTGTCACCAGGCAAGGAGAGCAGAAAGAGCTGCAGATAGGCAGGCATGCAAATTTAAACTGGATTGTACACTCACTTTTACTCAATTACAATAAAAAAAAAAAAAAGAGTCAAAATGATGTTGCTAATCTTTTTTGATGTTAGAGGGATTGTTTATCACGAATTTGTACTAACTGGACAGTTAACTAAGTTTATTACTTGGAAGTGCTGAAAAGGCTTCATCAAAAAGTTAGATGAAAATGACCCGAACTTTTCACCAACAAGTTAGAGCTCTTGCATCACGACAAAGCACAAGCTCACACAGCACTGTCTGTGAGGGAGTTTTCGGGGAGTAAACAAATAACCGTATTAGAACACCCTACCTACTCACCTGAACTGGCCTCCAATGACTATTTTCTTAATCCGAAGATAAACAAAAGATTGAAAGGAAGACATTTTGGTGATATTCAGGACATCAAGGGTAATATGATGACAGCTCTGATGGCCATTCAAGAAAAAGAGTTCCAAAATTGCTTTGAAGGGTGGACTAGTTGCTGGCATCAAGGCATAGCTGCCCAAGGAAAGTACTTCGAAGGTGAGTGCAGTGATATTCAGCACTTTTTCTACGACAAGTTCGTGAACTTAACTGTTAGACTGTGTACTATCTATACCATTTCTTAACATTTTTCCATTGATTATATCAAAGCTGTATTTCTTGTCAATATGTGTCTCCAACATAATCTGATGTTTAGCTAGAATTTCATGCATTTAGCAAGTATTTGCTGAATACCTAAAGTGTCTTCGACTATTTAACTGAGGCTCTGTCATGGACTGAATTGTATTCCCCCAGAAATGTGTGTAGCAATTTGACTAGGCCATGATTCCTAGTATCATGTAATGTTCCTATAAGCTATATATAAACCCTACTTCAGCCAGCCAGAAACCCTACTTCTATGATGTTAAAAATGAGGGAGGACAGGCAGCAGTTGGTAGGGCAGGACTCAAAGTATGAGACTGTATTTTGCCTTGAGGCAATCTCTGAAGATATAAAGGAAAAGGAAGCAAGCACACTGTTGGGAACATCATACCATCAAGAAGTAGTTTCAGGAACAGAGCATATCCTTGCACCTCAGAAGTTCCCAGTCCAGGGGAAGATTGATGACAAGGACTTTCCTTCAGAGCCAACAAAGGAAGCCTTCCCCTGGAGCTGATGCCCTGAATTTGGATTCATAGCCTACTGGACTGTGACAGAACAAAATGTCTCTTTTTAAAGCCATCCACTTGTGGTATTTCTGTTACAGCAGCGCTAGATGACTAAGGCAGACTCAATTATTTATATTCTTCCCAACTTCTCACAGGATAAAGAACACTCCATTTAATATCCTCATAGCTAAATCTCTTTACACACACTTTACAGTCTTGGAATAAATTCCCTTAAGAACAATAGCTTGGTTCAAATAAAACACCTTTTCAGAGGCTTTTGATACTCTCTTAACCAAGGCATATCTGGTTGCTAGGAATAGACACCTACTTGGCCTAGCTCAGGTTAAAGGTGGCTTATTAGAAGAATACAGGTCTTCGGAAAGATGAGAGCAGAGTCACTTCCAGGGTTTTCAGCCACTCAAGTACATGGACTTTCAATCTAATGTTCCCTGTCAAGGTTAGCTAGGGAACCTGATCGTTGCAGCCACATACTAACATATTTGACTCCAGACTCTAACATTTTCTAGGGATAACAAAGGTCATGGTTTACACTGTAGAACACACACAGTATTGATAAGGTTGCCAGGGCAACCTGATCTGCCACAAGTCAGCAGCTCTTCCTGGCAGTTTGTGATGCAGAGGTGAGTTCTTCCTGGCAATTGTGATGCAAATAGAACATTTCCTACTGGTAGTCCTAAGATGGCTACAGTGGCCCAGTCAGAAGCCAAGTTACTACCTCTCCCTCCCATCTATGACATCACTCCCTGCTTTTGCCTATGAAAAGCACCCCCAAAATCTATGTGGGTCTTTTTCCACTCAGGGAGACTTACCCATCCCTCCTTTGGAACGTACTTTCCCTTAATAAACTTTTCTGTCATTTGCTACTAAAAAAGATATATCCTTGTATGCTTTAGGAGAGGGAGATCCGTGTGCCACCCGTAGGGAGACTGAACTTGCTAGTTTGATCTCTGGAACTCAAATTAGGTCACTCGGGGTCTAATCGGCTGCATGACCGCGACATTCCGCAATGACAGGACTCCATTAACTCAGTCCTTGTTTCACCTTATCCAAACTCTTAACAAAGATTCTGAATGGTATAACCTCAGCCTATGGGACTGGTTCTCCCAAGTCTGCTGGTTTCCTGATTCAATACCCTGCAGCAAAATAGAAGCAGGTAGGCACAGTTGAATTGATAACTTCATGTCCTATGAAGTGGGTATTAATAATAGTTTGAGAATAAAAGTGCCAGCAGTGGGAAAAACAGCCTTAATTCTTTGTAAATGGATCACCATTCTCATAACATGGATTAATCAGAACTCTTGGTTGTAAGTGACAGGAAACAAATTCAAACTGACCTAAGCACAAAGAGAATATTTATTGGCTCATATGACTGGAAGTATTAGGGTAGTTCTATCATCAGATACAGCTGGACCCAAGAGCCCTGTGATGTCACCCAGACTCTCCCTGTCCCTCTACACTGCTTTCTTCTGCAATAGAGTCATTCTCAGACTGATTTTCCCCAGGATAAGGTATGATGGCTGCCAGAAGCTGCTAAGATACATCCTACCACTTTGACATCTTCAGCAGGAAGAGGAAGCCCTTTTCCACTGGTTCCAACAAAAATCCCAGAGTTCATTCCTACTGGGCCAACGCAGTATCCCTGAACCAACCACCAAAGCCAAGAGAAAAGAGTATTCTGATTTGCCAGGCTTAGGTCTTGGTCCTGGAGCTGAGCAGCTGATCAACCTCACCACAGGGGCAGAGAGTAGGAAGAAGTGGCTCCCAGAAAGAAAATCAGGATAATCATACCAAAAGATGGGAAAGTGAGTGCCAAGTAAGGAAGAAGTGTCAGAAATAAAGTGTCAAAAATACAGTTGCATATATTTTTCGAATAGAGGAGGTGGGTCAGAGTAAACCTTTGTGACTTTCTTATTTCTCCCAAATGATAAACAGGAGATTTTATAGGCTTCTTGAAAGAAACAGTACTGTCCAACATAACTTTATATACCAAAGGAAACCACTAGACACAAATGCACTATTGAGTACTTGAAATGCAGCTAGTGGGACTCAGAAACTCTATTATTAATTTTACTTAATTGTAACTAATTTAAATTTAAATAGCCACACGCGGCTGGTGGCTACCATATTGAACAACACAGAATAAGAGGTTGCTAAGCTATTCTAACAGCATTGTATAGAAACAATGTTTTCAATGCTTCTGGACCTCAGCAAAAGAAACTATCTTGCCCTTGTCTGCTGGCACAGAAACTTTCTAAGTCTCAGGGTGTTTTTCCAGCAGAGCAAAGGGAGGTCTGTGCTGTGTCCGTGGGGCTGGTAATGAATATGGCACCTTGTAATGAAATAACTGAAACATCATTGTGACTATACAATCAAGGGTCTCCCCTCCTTATCTCCAAAGCGCCCGTGTTTTACATGAAAAAGCATTTCTAATTAATAGGCCAGCCCCTCTTGAGTTTGATAAAAACAGAGGAGAAAAGGATTTGATTAACCTACGGATCTTTTCAATTTGGCATGTTCTGCATGAGTGAAATGTGTTTTCTGCAACCGAGCCAAGCCTGGCTCGTCCTGCTTCCCCGTGATAACATTCTTCTCTTTCAGCAGCCCTGATTTACCCCCGTGTCTTCCAGGAGAGGTTGATGTGAAGAGATTCTCAAAGGGAATCGACAGCACAGCCTGCAAGGATAGTCTGGATTCTCCTACAGACGGGGGCCCCACAATAACAAGACTTCCAATGTCCCCAAATATTCAGCCCTGAGACGGAAACAGAGGTTTGGACTGAGCAGGAGTTCGGGAACCATGTGCAAGGGTGGTCAACGCAGGCAAAGTCAAAAGGTCAGGAACTGAGATGGGCCCACCTTGTTGTCGAGTCGATTCCAAGTCAGGGCCTGGGAGGGGACAAGTTCGTCCAGTAGCAACTATCCAGCATAATGACCAGCTCTGACTTGTGGCAAAAGAAAGCCTCACTGCTCAGGGTGAAAGTGGGTCCTGGAGCAATGTGTAGCCAGTAGGACCTAACAGCATCTGTTTCTTGGTGAATGCAAGAATGAAAAACTTTCTTCCTCTCCCTGCTTAGAGGGGTGGACTAGGTGACAGAATAATGTCCCTCTTGAAGTGCACGGTGGCTTTTAAACCCGACCTCAAATTCTTTGACATCTTCTCTATCAAAACGTGGAGTCTCTCTGTCTTTTCCCCTTGAATCTGGATGGGTTTGTAACTGTTTAGACCAATGAAGTATGGAAGAAGTGATATTGCGAGAGCTTAAACCACTGAGTCATAAAAGGCAAGGCAGTTTCTGCCTTATTTGATGGTGGCACAACAATAAAACGCTCAGCTGTTAACCAAAACACTGGCACTGAAGTCTGCCCAGCAGCTCTACAGGAGAAAGACCTGCTATCCTGTTCCCCTAAAGACCACAACTGAGAAAACCCCATGGGGCAGCTATCCTGTCACACAGGGTCACTAAGAGTCAAAATCAGTGGCACTAATAACTAGAAGTTGTTTTATCACAGTAAGACATGATCCTAGTAAAAATCTACATACAATAGTAGAGGCTCAGTTAAATATACTCTGAGGGACAAGAAGCACTCAGTACCTACCTGTTGAGTGAATGACTAAACGAAGATAGCAGGATGTGTCGCCCTGTGCCAGGGCACAGCCATATCATCTCAACTCAGCCAGTGAAGTATTCTGTTTCTGGATTTTGAACTCAGAATGGGTGGTGCAAAGGAAGCAGGATGAGAAGACTCTTTTCTGATAGCCTGAGCAATGGAAGTCATTCAACACCCAAAGACAGCACTGGGGCAGCAGTGGTCAGTGGTTAGAGCAGTAGGACCCTCACCAGACTGGTTCGCGTGTGACTTTGGTTCTGCTTCTGGGTGCTTTGTCTCCCTTTTATCCTTTCTCTTTTCCTGAGACTGTTGTTCCTTCTTCCTGGTGATTCTGTAGCCACTCTCCGTCCTTACAGTAACTCCTGATCTGCTTAAATCAGAATTGGTGTCTATTTCTTGCGGCAGAGCAGCCTGGCTGATCTGCTGTAGGAGAGCTGTCTGGCACCATCCGTGGACATGGAAGGGCCTCAGGAAAGACTAACTCCCTTCCCCAGTCCTAGCTGTCACTGTTCTCCTAAAAGGACATTGTCAAATCACTTCTAAAATACATCAAAATGGTGATCGTTCAGGCAGAAGATAGATCTGAGAGTAAATTTGTTGCTAAGTACCATGCAAATCACTTGGCCAGTCCTCTTCTTATTTTGTTTTTTGTAGGTTTTTTTTGGGGGGGGGGGAGTCCAGTATTTTCCAGTATTTTATTATGAAAATTTTCAAACATACAGAAAAGTGGTAACAATTATGAGCATCCAGTTACCTGCCACCTACATTCTATGATTATCTCTAACACTACACTATTTTACAGTCCCTGAGTGATACAAGTAGTTAACATTCTTGGCTGCTAACTGAAAGGTTGGCAGTCCAAGTCTGCCCAGCAGTGGCTCAGAAGAAAGGCCTGGTGACTTATAAAAAAACCTTACTGAAAACCCTAGGGAATATCATTCTACTCTGACACATGGGATTATCACCCAGAACTGATTTCACACCAACTGGTTCAGTCATTTTATATTTGTTTTATCACACAGCTATCAGTCTCTCCATCCTTCTATCTATCATCTTTTTTTTTCCATTTCACAGTTACAGACAGCATACACCACATCCTTAAACACTTTGACTTTGATATCATTAAATAGAATTCAGTATTTGTTTTCCTTTATTTTTTTTTTTTAGGTGACAGTGACACAGAGAGCTGCTCAAATCTTTTGTACACCATTTCACGAGTTTCAACAAATGCCTAAATCATGTAATCCACACACCTATCAAGATATGCCTCATCACCAAAACTCAGAAAGTTCTCTTGTGTCCATTCCCAGTCAGTATCTACTCTTCCTCCACCAAGAGGCAACCACTGCTCTGATTCCATCACCACAGACTACCTGAGCATATTCTAGAACTTCATATAAACAGAATCATGCAGCCTGCTCTCTTTTGTGTAACACCTCTTTCACCCAGTAGAATGTTTTCAACTCATTTTTAAGAAAGCATAAGACTTAGTCCAGAAAGTCTTATCTCCTTGCTAGGAAGAATGAATAACAACTACCAAGCAAGTAAAACAATGAATAGCAACATGTGTTCCACCTGCTTGGTGCCAGGCCCTGTGCCCAGATGCCTAGGACACAGTGCTGAATACAGCACAACCCCGACTCAAGAGTTCACCAGTGGGATAGGCAAAAGGAAGAGAACGAGTTAGGAAAAAAAAAAAAAGCCTGCATTCTAAGTGGTAAAGGTAAGAATACAGAAACAGAGCAAAGGAGGCAGAAGTTTCTAAAACTTGGTACCAGCAATACTATTAAATACTCAACATTTTTCTTTAAACTTATTCTCTTTCTTTTACCGAGCTTTTTCTGAAGTCATGGTATCCTTATTGACATCAAATATTTCCTTGATAAGGGAAGCAATGTGCCCAGCTAAAAAGGCTTTTCAGACTCCCTTGCAGCTAGTTCTGACCAGTAAAATGTAAGCAGAAGTCTGTGGAGTAAACTGCCAAGGAAATTTTTTACTTACTGAATTAAAAAATTAATGATGATGATGATGAACAGACTTTCCTTCTCCTCTTTCCCTTCTTCCTGCCTGGAATGCAGATGCAATGTTTGGTGGCACAGCAAACACCTTGAGACAACAAGGATAAAAGCCTCAAGCTAAGGATGCAGAGCAGCAAAGTAAAATGAGCCTGAGTCACTGACAACATCCTTGGACAGTTGATGTCTGAAAATCTTGCTAACTGAAAAAAATTAACCCCTTACATGTTTAAGCCACTTTGATTAAGTTTTCAGTTATTTACCACCAAACACATTCCTAATACATTTGAGTTTGATAAAACGCTACTGAAACATTTTTTTTCTTGAGTATAATTCAAATAAATACAATTATTTAAATAAATTGCTCCTGGGTACTATCTGAAATTGATGCATATAAACCAGTGGCATGTGACATATTCAGAAACTCTGACCTAGGTCCTTATTTTTAGCATCTCACAATGTACTAAGATTTTCTTATTCTTTCATTTCATCTTCACCACTTGTCCACTTGTTTTAAACAAGGGAATGGATGGCACTGAGAGGTGTTCAGTGTCTTATACAGGATCTTACAACTGGTGAGTGCAGAAACCAGATAACTATAGCAAGTGACACTAAGCATCCCCAATATGCCAGGAAATCCCGGTAGTGCAGTGGTTAAATGCTACTGCCACTAACCAAAAGGTCAACAGTTTGAATCCACCACGTGCTCCTTAGAAACTCTATGGGGCTGTTTACTCTGTCCTAGAGAGTGGGTATAAGATGGAATCGACTTGATGGCAACTGACTTGTGTTTTGTTTTTTATGCATCAGGTGCTGTGGTGACTTGGGGAATAGGACAGACAGTCTTTACACCATGGAGTATCTGAGACACAGACAAAAAAGTGATGACAACCAAATGTATGAGTGTCATGATCAGAGGAGTGCGGTGGCTGTGGCAGGCTTGTCTTCTCAGAACACCAGCAGCTTGTCTGGTTTTTCTAAATATTAACAATGCTATGAATTGTCTTCTCTCACTGGGAAGCTGACCTCAGACCCCCTATCTCACAAAAATCTAAGGGTTTGAGGAAGCACAAAAGAAGGTCTCTGTCTTATTTTGGATTCCTCAGAAGCAAACCCTGAGGCCAAGAATTTGAGAGCACGGCAATTTGAGGGAGGTGGGACTCCAGGAAACCACAAGACAGGGGAGGGAAGATGTGTGAATAAACAGGCTTGGGGCTGTAGGCACTGGGGCTCAACCCCCCTCCCCAGGGACCCTCTTGAAGCTCCACAGAAAGTATCTCAGAGTTGCCCAGCAAGGGGTTAGAAGATGGGGTACTTATCCACCAATTTTCGTCCTTTATTAGCGGAGAGTCGCTCCTGGGGCTGTCACCTCCAGGCACTTCTGGCCTATGCCATGCACACAGCCTGCGTGACCTCGGATGGAGAGAAAGTCCCCAGCCAGCAGATCAGGAAAACCCTTGACTTGTCCCAAAACCGTGCAAAGTGGGCCCCTGAGATACTGCGCAGCGGTGACAGCTGCTTTTGTGGTTGTTTCTGGGTGCCTGCAAGTCGATTTCAACTCCACGGAACAGAAGGGAACTGCCCCGTAGGGTTTTCTTGGCTGCAATTCTTGACAGGTTCTGGTCACCCGGACTTTCTTTACGATACTGCTGGGTGAGTTAGAACCATCAACCTATTGGATAGCGGTCAAATTACTACCCCCCAAGCCCCAAGCCCATTGCCTTTGAGTCAATTCCAACCCATAACGACCCCACAGGACAGAGGAGAAGCGCCCCATAGAGTTTCGAAAGGAGCATCTGGTGGATTCCAGCTGCTGACTTTTTGGTCAGCAGCCGCAGCACTTAACCACTATGCCACCAAGCTGTAGGGGTACCTAATTCGGCGAAGGTTCACAAAAAGTTTCCCAAAGGGGTGCTATAAAATGCAAACTCTTCCCGCTACAGAATGCCACCATGGGCCAACATCAGCCAATCTGCACGCAAGTCCTCCTGAATCGTAACAACACACATGAGGTTACTCAAGGTCGAACCAACTCACTTACCATGGTGAGGGTCGGGGGCGCGGCGAGTTCGAGAGGCACCTCGTTCCAGAAGCTTCCTCAGGAACCGTCCTTTTCGAGGGGGGCCCAGAAAACCAGCAGCCCGGTTCCGGTGTCGCTCGGGCTTCCTGCGGGGCGTGCTTCTGTCCTCACTGACACGCCGACTGTTCGCCCCCAAATTTTCTGAGTGCTCCTGGCAGCGGCTCTGCCTCCGCCGCCTCCCCACCCCGCTCCCGTTGGCAGATCTGTGTTATAAAATAAGAGGCTCGGGATTATGTCTGTCTGACAACTGAAGAATGAGCAACGGAGCAGATGTAGAGTCTTACAAATCCCGTGAATTATACATGGCCATCTGCAGCCTGGAGCCGTCCAGGATTCCCACCCCACACCACGGCGTTCCATATGGAGTCATATGTTTTTAGTATCGGAGCCATGCTGTCAACGTCCAGCAATCCGTCATGTGCCACATGTGTCATGCCAGCGCCCAAATAAATGTTATCTCAGGCCCAGGAGTTGGGAGCGGGCGAGCACGGCGGCTCCGGGAGGCCGGTCTGCTCAGGAGGACGGTTCCCTGTCCAGTTTTCTTGATGTGAGCCATTTTCCACCTCTAGGGAGGCTGAGTTTACACGTTCACCTCATGAATACCCTGAAACAGGCCTGATTTTAAAAGGCAGTTTAAAAAGTCACTACATTGATGTCGTAAGCGCAGTCTTTCGGGGTGAAACTCTGTTCCCCGCCTCCTTCTGTGAGACTTTGGCTGATAGGCCTGAGATCATGTGACTGCACCTGGCCACTGCTGATTGGTTCAGACGGGGGCGCGGGTCCAGCTCAGCCAATCAGGTGCTCTCTTCTAAGAACTGGTGTTCTCTGGTGCAACTTGGTCTTGTGGGAGGGGGCCCGAGTGGTGGGAAAGGTTAGGGCTCCCTGCTGCGCCCAAGTCTAGGGCTTGGGTCCCACGCAGAGGTGCCTGTGAGCAAAGGCCTGGGGATCCGCTTCAGGAAACCGTATTGAGCACAGTTACTCTGACACACTTGGGGTCCCCAGAAGTCAGAGTCGACTTTTACTCAAGACTGTGATGCGACCTCAAAGGGAGGAAATCGGAAGAGTGTTAAGCAGCCATTGGGGGCGATGTGTGAGGGTGGGGGGCGAAAACCTGGGCTGCAAAGCAAGGGAGAATGAAAGACAATCAAAATGGTAGAGAGAGATACCAAAAGAGAAGTAGAGCGAGAGCCAGAAAGAGAGAATAAGAGAAGAACAAGAGGCGAGAAAGAGTCATCAGTATCAATTTGTGGGTCTCTTGTTCTTCGTCCCCATCTTCCCTTGTGTACTGGCTACGCTCCTGGTCCAGCATCGAAATTCTTCTTCATGCCTAGTGCCTTCTTGACCGAGGTTTTGCTGGGAGGACAGGAGGAAAAGTCTTCAAAATCTCTGAGCTAATCAGTCAAAAGATGGCATCCCTGACCCCAGGGGCGTCCGTCTCAGAAGCCCCTGCAGGGACACGATGGAGAGGCTGGAAGCCACTTCACTCAGGGGGCCAGGAATGTGGGTTGATGAGAAATCTCCTTTTACTGGGGCCTGGTAGGTAACATTGCTTGGAGTCACTGTGGTGTCCAAGGAACTGAAAAGGTTATTCGCTTGGGTCTGGTGCCATTCTGCAAACACCAGTTTCATGCCCATAGGTAACATCTGCTGTCTGACCTTTTATTTATTTATTTATTGTTATTATTATTGTGACTGAGTGAAAGTGTACAATCCAATTTCAATTGCATGCCCGCCTATCTGCAGCTCCTTCTGCTCTCCTTGCCGAGTGACATCCTCCTTTCTGTCCTGTATGTCATATCCTGTGAACAATCTCCTGTCCCCTCCTCTCTACCCTCTCCACTCCTCTCTAGTAAGAGGCCAGTAGGACAACATCCTATAGATGCATAAAACCATGAAGTGCACACACAATATGGTCACTCTGTGTCCCCAAGTCCAATCCATTTCTATCTGAAGAGTTGACCTCAGTAATGATTTATGATCAGGGGCAGCATCAGGTCTAGGGGCCATGCTCCCAGCGGAATTCCCAGGCCTTCGGACCATCAATTGCAGTCTTTTGTGGAATTCTTAGGGTGCGCTCCTATTTTTCTCATGTTGTGTCTGGCCTTTTGACACCTGATTTCCCTCCTTCTGGAAGCTTCACTCTTATTTTCTTTTGTCCTCTTCCACTTTTTGTTCAGGTGGTTTGCCAAGCCAGCCAAGTGCGGTGGACTTATTATTGCCCAGTTCCATTGGTAAGCACATAACTCAAACTCAGACAACCAGAGACACAGTGGTGGTTTCAGGGCAGGGCCTTTGACCTATCTGGGCCAATGACAGGCAGCCCTTTTGATGCACCTATTGGAAAAGAGCTGCTCTCTCTCCACAGCTGTTAAATTGGTAAAATGAAAACCTGGAACTGATGTGACTACTTTTGCCACAGCAAGTGGAGAATGAAGTCAGTGCAGAAGAAAGCAGGGAGGAGAGATGAGAAACAGCTGGAGTAAGGGAGTGACTCAGAGCAGGAAAGAATAAAAGGTCCAGATGACAGTGCGAAGCCCAGATCCAGCCATACCTGAACACCGCCACACCAGGACTACACCAAACAATGTAAAGCAAGTGTTATCATTCTAAGGAATCTCAGGTATAACAATCATAATGCCTCAAGAAGCAAGACTGGGCCACAGAGGCCATAAGCTTTGTGGTTGAGGGCCTTGAGTTTTACTCCAGACAGAACTGGATTTGAAACTTAGTCCCACTACTTCCCAACCCTCTTTGCTTGGGCAAGTCCCACAACTCCTTCTGAGTCTCCGTTTCCTCATCTGTAGAATAGGAATGATCATGGAATCTACTTCACAGGGGTGTGGTGAGGCATGCAAGAAGTAAAGCAGCATCGCCTCAGGTACATGCGTCTACTAGGAGTAGTAGAGGTGATTACAGACGGGGCAGAAACCAACAGCTTTTAATAGTTACATACTTATTTTTAAGGTTAAACCAAAAAAGCCAAACCCACTGTCAAGTAGAGAGGCAAGCAGAGTAGAACTGCCCCACAGAATTTCCAAGGAGTGCCTGGAGGATTTGAACTGCTGACCTTCAGGTATAGATGCAGCTTTTAACCACAATGCTACCAGGTTTTCCATTTTTCAGGCTATTGTCTTCAAGTGATACTGGTTGTACATTCATGGCAGTAATCTGAAGTTCCTTCTCAAAGTTTTTGAAATTTAGAAGGGAGCCAATTTAAAGAAAAACATGAAGTCAAAAGTAGTACAGATGGAAACTTCCAAAAATTGCAAAAGGAACACGACTGAAAATAGAGAAACATGCTTGGCACATAGTAGGTGCTCACTAACAGAATATAAATTGAGATAGGATGGTTTGATGCCTAAGGTTGTGGATCAACTTGGCTGGGTCATGGTTTTCAGTGGTTTGGCAGTTACGATGTACTTTGGCAGTTGTATGATGATGTAATCGCCTCTGTGATGAGATCTGGTATAATGTGATCACCTCCATGATGGGACCTGTTGTGAGTAACCAATTAAAAGGGAGTTTCTGCAGGGGTATTGCCTGCACCCAATGTAGGTAGACTTTCTGACAAAGCTCAATGGCTCTTGCCCTGCTCTGGATCCTGCATTCAGCTCACCAGCATCTGATCTCCAGTTCTTGGGACTTGGGCCAGCAGCCTGTCATCTTACCTGCAGATCTCAGATTCATCAGCCTTCTCGGCCATGAGTCAGCAGTCTGTTGTCTGACCTTCGGATCTTGGGTTCATCAGCTTTTGCAGGTGTGTGAGTCAGCTGCATGTGACCAGGCCTGACTCACAGACTTGGGAGTACCAGCTTCTACAACAGTGTGAGCTACTTCCTTGAGATAAACCTCTGTGTTTATATATATATGTATGTGTGTATCATATATATGTATATTATATATATGTATACGTGTAATACATATATATATATATGCATCTGTTTCAATAGTTTTGCTTCTGTACAGAACCTAGCCTAAGACATATGTCATTCGATGCTGGCTGCAGGCCCAGGTGGCTGGATGGAAACACATGTGAGGGAGGATGGCAGAGGACACGACCTTGTGGCTAAAGGTTCTAATGCCTGATAAAGCACCATACTCAGAGTACGTGACTCAAGTGGTTCTTAAATGACCTCAGAGGAAATGATTCCGAGAGAAATCAACTCAATGCCAGCCTTGGCACTTGGAGTTGCAACTTCTAATCCTCTCTTTGGGCCTGGAAAGCTTCCCACCTCGAAAGCATGACCCCTCTTGACACTATCATCACAGCCAGCATGCAGGAGAAAGAGGGAAACCAGAGCAGAGTCCTGCAAGAGGAGTGCTTTCAGCTGTCCTAGAAGGACACGGGGACTGGTGTGGTCAAGAGACTTGGGGGACACAGTCCTCCCTTGAGAGTGGGGTTGCAGGGATTTCCCCAAGTTACATGGCTTTATGGAGTGTGTTCATTTCCAAGGGCTGTCATAACCAAGTACCAAAAGAGCGTGGTTTAAAACAACAGGAATTTATCCTCTCACAGGCCTGGATGCTAGAAGTCCAAAATCAAGGTGTTGACAGGGCCAAGATCCCTCCCAAGGCTGTGGGAGAGGCTCTCCTCCAGGCCCCTCTCAGCTTCCAGTGGTTGCTGACCATTCTTGGCATTCCTTGAGCTGTAGACACAACACTCTCATTTCTGCCTCCATTGTCGCATGGCCTCCTTTCCTCTGTCTTCTGCGTCCAAATTTCCATCTTCTTAGAAGGCCACCAGCCACACTGGAATTAGGGCCCACCGTAATCCAGTATGACTGCATCTTACCTCAATTGCATCTGAAAAGACCCTATTTCCAAAAAAGTTGTAGTCACAGGTTCTAGGTGAATATGAATTTTTTCTGGGGGCAGGGGGACACTGTTCAACCCAGTACAGAGACAGACAAGGAAGTAAAGGAATAAACTTGGCAGGTGGAAACAAGGATCCTGGGCAGGGGCACCATATTGGAGGAGCTGGTAGGCTGCACCCACAGTCAAGTTCACTGAGTTGCTCCCCAGGTCACATGAGAGCACGATGTAAATCCTGGGCACAGTGCCTAGCGCCAAGAAGGTGCTCAAAAAATGGCAGCTATGATTACTTTTGTTGTTTCTCAGCCTAAAGGGGAGTCCTAAGGCAAGTCACTGCCAAGTGTCCACGAAAGGCTTCTGCCCTATCTACTTCCTGACTCTGGCCCACAGGGGGACATGGTGAGAAGGACCAGGTAGGTAGCTGCAAAGAAAGGGCTGCCTGTATTACAGGTGGCTCCGATTGTTTTCCTACTCTGATGAATTCCGTGAGTCATTTCTCAACAGTAAAATAGGGATTAAAAAAAAGACCTGCTAGCTTCTAATGCAGGGAGTATTAAGAAAACAAATGTTCTTGGAGCTGAAAAATAAATAAAACTGGTAAATTACTCAATGCGCTTGAATATACTGAGAGATTTATCCTAATAGAAGAGACTCCGGGGATGAGATATTAAGAAGGCAAAAAGCTAGGAAAACCAAAAATGGGGATAAAAAGGCAATGGCTAACTCTAGGACAAACAAAATGTTGTGTAAGAAAGAAATGCAGCTGCAGCACAGCACACAGAATGGCCCCGTTCTGAGTAATATAAAGCATCATAATGTGAATACTGACTTGAATTTTAACAGATTTTTTTTAACAATCTTAAATTTACAGAAAAATTAAAATAGCATAGAGAGTTCCCATACACCCCACACCCAGTTTCTCCTCTTATTAGTGACTGACGCTGGTACAGTAAATCTGTTATAACTAATGGATTAGTGTTAATACATCTTCAGCCCACAGTTTATTCAAGGAGGCCTGGTGATGCAGCCATTAAGCACTCGGCTGCTAACTGAATGAGTGGCAGTCAACTCAGTTGCACACAGCAGCGGGGGTCCAGTGTATTCAGATCTCCTTAGTTTTACCTAACGTCTTGTTCCATCCCAGGATCCCACATTAAATTTAATTGTCGTGTCTCCTCAGATTCCTCTTGGCTATGACAGTCTCTCAGACCTTCCTTGTTTTTGATGAGATGACAGTTTGGAGGAGTCCTTGTTTTTGATGAGATGACAGTATGGAGGTGCACTAGTTAGGTATTCGGCAGAACGCTCCTCAACTGGGTTCTGATGTTTTCCTCGTGATTAGACTGTGGTTACGGATCTTAGGAAGACCACAGAGTAAAACAACATTTTCATCACACCATATCAAAGGCACATATGAGCAACATGATTTATCATGGCTGATGGTGGAGCCCTAGTGGCGCTGTGGCTAAAACACGTGGCTGCTAACCGAACGGTTGACAGTTTGAGCCCACCTGCTGCACCGTGAGAGAGGTGGCAGTCTGCTCCCATAAACATCTACGGCCTTGGAAACCCCGTAGGGGCAACTCTACTCTGGCCTACAGGGTGACTGTGAGTCAGAATTAACTCCCCAGCAGAGGAATGGGGTAGATGTTAACTTTGATCATCAGGCTGAGGTAGTGTTTGTCAAGTTCATATTTTTTAAACATTAAAAAAAAGTGAAAATAAGTTAAGACTGAAAAAAAGGTAAATAGTAGCAAACTCGTACTCAGAATGTGAGGTGGGGCAGTCTGTACGTGTGTGTGGCACACGCAGCAGGTGAGGATAAGGATGAGCTAAGAGGAATCCTCACCTTCTGTCATAGTTATCCAGCCCTGCTGTAACAGAAACACCACAAGTGAATGGCTCTAACAAAGAGAAACTGATTCTCTCACAGTTCGAGAGGCTACACGTCCAAAATCAGGGCAGTAGCACCAGGACAAGAGTGTTGGCTCTGGGGGAAGGTCCTTGTCATCAGTCTTCCCTTCCTTGGAGCTTTTCCACATAGCAACCCTGGTTCCAAAGGACAGGCTATGCTCCCGGTGCTGCTTTGCTTGAGGTATGATTTCCCCAAGTCCCTCTGCTCACTTGTCTTTTGTATCTAAAAGGAGACTGGTTTAAAACACAATCTAATCTTGCAGATTAAGTCCTGTCCCATTAACAGGACTGTCACTGATCCCACTTCATTAACATCACAGAAATAGGATTTACAACACATAGGAAAATCACATCAGATGACAAAATTGTGGATAATCCCAACAATACTGGGAAATCATGCCAAGCCACACAGATACACATATTTACAGAAGATACAATTCAGTCCATGACATCTTCCTTAGCTGACAGACAATAGGTATTTAACTGGGAGAAAAAATCAAGAAATAACAAGTAAACATTTTATTTAGAAACATAGGTAATACACAAGGAAGTGAGACCACTAAGAGAATTGAAAATGGTTGCTTCAGGAAAGTGGAAATTCACGGTGAGGGGGACTGGGGCATGGACCATGGCAGATGTTCACTCAATACCCTTCCCACCTTTTTTTTTTTCTTTGCCTTTCTATTCTAGGGATAGAAAAACTGAAAAAGCAACTCATTTTTCCAGACTCCCTTACAGCTGGAGTGGTTACAAGACACAATTCTGGCCAATGATATAAACCATAAACCTGCTGGGGAATTCCTGGAAAAGTCTTGGCTGCCTTCCTTCTGCCTGGAACATAGACGTGATGGATGACTTGACGAGCTATGGCAGCCACCTTGTGATCATGAAAGAAAACCTGAGAGAAAGGAAGCAACGTGGAACCTGAGGCTGCTGAACCACTTAACCAACTACTTGTCTCTAGACCACTTACTGTGAACAACAGAAGATGAAAATCAACCCTTGCAGCTTATGTTACTAACAGTTTGGTTTTCTGTTACTTGCAAGAAATGTACAATCCATAGTAGGTATAGAGCTGTTTGACTTTTTAATTGATATGTCTGTAATATTTTGATAAACTACATTTAACAAGAGTGCATAAAGTGCTTGGAACTGGCCCCGGGGACTGCCTGGCGCACATATGACTCCCACCACTTTTTGGCAGAGGCCCAGTTTCTTTCTAGTCACCCTCCCATGCTCTTTAGCCAACCACTTCTTTGGCAACAGGGGGACAATATTACGCTGTACTGGCCTCAATGACAATCCTCATTACATTCCTGCATTTCATGTCTTGACATTTATAAACTTTACCTAATACTGTAAATTAAGATAATTGTGCTGAAGTCCAATTAATCCAGTGAGGTTCTCAGGACAAACATGAGCCAGAACTAGATTATGGGGCCTGAGTTCCTTTCTAAAGCTTGCTCCTTTCTTCGTGATAAAACCACTGCAAAAAGATCTAAAAATAATACTTTGCAGGATCTCTCTCTGCCCTATCGCCATTTCTTTCAAGTTACCTTTCTTTCCAGGAGATGAAATCAAATGGTCCAGAATCACAATCCTAGGCAGTCTCTTTGATACCTAGCTCATCTACTCTATTCCCAAGTCTTACCTACTTTCTCTCTTCAAAAATCCCGCAAGGCCATTTTCTCTGCTACCACCCCTCCCCCACCCCCACACCACTATCAACAGACTTCAACAAGTCTTCCTCTGTTCAGAACTCTCCAGTATCTCCATCTCATTCAGCGTGAATGGAAGTGAAATAGTGGGCCCATGTCTGCTGGTTCCATGTGCCCTCTCTGGTTTGACCCTCTCTCACTCATTCTCATTTCAGCCACAGATGTGCCAAGGCTGCCACCCTATGATCTTTGCCTGGAATGTGCCCATCTACATGCTTTGCCCTTCGCTGTTGCAACTCCTACTGGTCCTTTGAAGTTAAAGCAGTCATCACCTCCTCCAGGAAGACTTCCCAGATTCCCAGGACAAAACAGATCCCATTGTCATATACTCTCTTTCACCACATTTACAATTTTACATTTATTTGCATGAGTCTTTAATAATTTTCTCCCACTATAATGTGACTGCCCCAAGGGTAGAGTCCAACATTCTCCAGCAGAATGATTTCTGACACAAAGTAGGTGCTCAATAGATGTTCGTGGGATGAATGACTGTTGGCAGGCAGAAGAAAATATACACACTGCCAGCTTGTGTCATGAGAGCTTGGGAACACCGCTGTGTTTGGAGAGGACCCTGTTAGTAACAGAGTGCAGTGTATGCTGGGAAGCCAGAAACACTTCACTAAGGACATGCCTGGGGTACCCAAAGGAGCCAGCAAGGAAGTCAAGTTTGACATGCAGGCTGACACAGGGAGGAAGTGAGACAGGGTACGAAGAAAACAACGCCCAAGGGGAAGAGGAGAAAGGAATGCTGTGCATGTAAGAATTCATGGGGATTCGGTGAAGGCTTTTAATTCAGTGAATTCCTGGTGGTACAGCGGTTAAGTGTTGGGCTGCTAACCAAAATGCTAGCAGTTCTCAAGCTGCCATCCAAGGGCACAGCAGATGGTCCCAACTCAGCAGGAACGGATGCTCACCGAGGACCAAAATGACATGGGGTAAAGACAACCCAGAAGATAGAGTGACCCACATGAGTTGGTGCCTACATCAAATTGGGACCAGAAAAACTGGATGGTGTCCGGCCATCACCAGTGATAGCCGCGATGGAGCTCACTAAGTTGAGTTTCACTGGCAACACAAGAATAAAAAGGGGTGCATTCTGAGATCTCCACTAAAAGACCTCAATTGTTGGTCCAGCAGTTTCAGGGTTCCCCTGGGAGCATGGCCCCTGGCCCTGATGCTGCCCTTGCCCATAAATCATAATGAAGGTCCACTCTTCAGACACGAATGGATTGGACTTAGCGATGCAGAGTGACCATGTATTGGATGCACTTTATGGTTCTATACATCTATAGGATATCATCTTGCTGACCTCTGGCTGGTGGAAGGAGAGTGGGTAGAGAAGAGGGGAAAAGAGACTGTTGGGAGGATGAGACATGTATGGAGCAGAGAGGAATAATGTGCTGTCACCAGACAGGGAGAGCAGTGGAAGCTGCATAGAGGTGGGCATGTAAATTTATACAGGAATGTACATTTTCACTCAGTCATATTAAATAAAAAATATATATATATTGGCAGTTCAAATCTACCAGCCACTCCTTGGAAACTATGGGGCAGTTCTACTTTGTCCTATACGATCGCTGTAAGTCAGAACTGACTCAGGAGAGTGGGTTTGATTTTAACTCTACAAGAGCCCTGACACAACAGTAGTTAAAGCGTTTAGCTGCTAACTTAGAGGTCTGTAGTTGGAGTCCATCAGCAGCTTCAAGAGAAAAAGATGTGGCTGTCTGCTTCTGTAAAGATTACAGCCTTGGAAACCCTATGGGGGAGTTCTACTCTGTCCTATAAGGTCACTATGCGTCAACTCAGCATTCACTCAAAGGCAATTTTGTTTGTTTGTGGGACAGTGAATTCTGCAAACCACAGAACTGATGGAGTCAACCAGTGGCATCGCTAGGGTTGGTGTCGCCCAGTATGGTAACTCACGGTGTCACCCCTGCCCCTGTGGACTGACTGCCATAATACGCCATATAGAACCCTTAATGTTTTTGCACTAATGTTACTCGTAAACCATAATTCCTAGATGTCAATCGACTCTACAGCAACAGGTTTCATTTGGTTCTGGTTTGGGGGAGCAATGTTAGCCACTTGGCTACTAACTCAAAGGTTAATGGTTTGAGCCCACCCAGAGGTTCTGGGGAGAAAAAAAACCTGGCAATCTTCTCCCATAAAGACCACAGCCTAGAAGACTTTATGGGACAGCTCTACTCTGTCACATGGCATCTCTCTGCGACCAAATCCACTCCATAGCAACTAACAGCAGCTCTCAGTATTTCAGCGCTTGCTGTGTGTTTGATATCAGGCCAAGTTTTCAATCCTCACACCAACCCTTACAGGGCAGGCTAATGATTGGCACAGACAGGTCAACTAACTCAGTTAAGGTCACACAGCTTGTATGAGGTAGAGTCAGGATTCCAACCAGCAGTCTGGCTGCAGAGCCACCAGCCATAACTAGGCCCTAGTGCCAATGTGCGCCAAGAGGGGATACCTTCTGTTTTGTCTTGGGACTCACTTTTGCTTATCACGAGGTGACAGGCCGAGGTGCAACATTCTTGGAAGCAACTGAACCATCACCAGAAAAATGATCCACAAACTTGAAACAGAGCACTGGCGTACCCTGCGTATTCTGCCCTACTTGGCATTCCTCCCTTAATTAATAAAGCTATGGCCTCTCTCTGCCTAGCTGATTCCCTCCCTGTCCAGCACCGCTGAGATCCCTCAAGGCATCCGCCGTTCTTCACGGCCAGGAAGCTGTCAGGGACAGAGACAGAAGAACCTGTGGTGTCCAGGGTTGGGTCTTGCCGAATCTCAATTTTATGAAGCCTTCGTGCCAAGCCTGGCCTCTGATCCAGATGAACCCCAGTGAGCTGCCACTCTGAAAAGAGACGCCGTCAGAAAAACAGGTCAAATTTAAAGAACCCATTCTCTCCAACTTCCTACTTGGGAGCAAATCATTTATGAATAAGCTGACTGTGGGCCAGAGACACGTGGGAAAGAAACCGAGGCCCTAAATTCACACAGACCTAGACTCAGGTCCCAGCCCACCAGTTCCTGGTCGGGTGGTCTCAATTTCTGTGGGTCTCACTTTCCCCTCCTGTAAAATGCTCTATGAGTAGAAACTGGATAGCTGGGAATCAAACGGTGTTGCAAGGAAATCACTTAGCACAGAGCCTGGGACAAATTAAGCACCTGATCCTTCTCAAATTAGCCACTGTTGTTATCATCACTGGAATCATTACAGTTATTTTATGATTCCTGGGGCACATAGCATACTGTCCTGGGAGAAGCACCCTAATGGAGAAGTTGACAATAGATGCTCTGGATCCAGTCTCCACGGATTTGAGTCCAGGCTCTGCCGTTTTCCAGCTGTGGGCAAGTCACTCTACCCCTCTGAGTCTCGGGGTCTTCATCTCAAAAATGGTATTAATAGTAGTACCCATCTCACAGGGTTTTTGTGAGGACTAAATGAGATAAGATATACAGAGGCATTAGAACAGCCTCTGGAGCAAAGCTAGAGCTAACTGAATGGAACTATTAGTGCTACCAGGCACACACTCAGTCTTAGAAAATGAAAACTGCCCTTCTGTAAGAGACAGCTTTTGATCGGTGGCCAGCTGATAATAACGAGCTTTTTTAAAAAAAAGTTTGCATGTATTTTCCATACATAAGTTTACAGTATATTCTACTGATTTAAAAAATTGTGTAGCACAAGAATAAAAAGGGATGCATCCTGAGATCTCCACTAAAAGACCACAATTGATGGTCCAGGAGCCTCAGAATTTCCTTGGTAACACGGCCCCTGGCCCTGAGACTGCCCCTGTCCGTAAATCATAATGGAGGTCAACTCTTTGGACAGGAATGGATTGGACTTGGCGACACAGAGTGATCACATCATGTGTGTACTTCATGGTTCTAAGCGTCTATAGGATGTTGTCCTGCTGACCTCTTACTGGAGGAAGGGGAGTGGGTGGAAAGGAGGGAATAGGAGATTGTTGGGAGGATGAGACATGTATGGAGCAGAGAGGAAGAGTGTGTTGTCACCGGGCAGGGAGAGCAGTGGGAGCTGCATATAGGTGGGCATGCAGATTTATATGGGAATGCACATTTTCATTCAATATTAATTAAAAAACAAAGTAAAATTGTGTAGCAACTGCTCTGCCTGGGATCACAACAGAGGGCCCTGGACAGAGCAGGAAAGCAACTGTAGAACAAAAAATCAAACTGACAAAAGACTGGAAGAACCCCTCAAGACTACGGCCTTAAAAGACTCTTCTGAACTAAACTGAAGTCATTCTTAGACACCCTCTTTCATCCAAACTATAGACAAGCCCATAAAATAAACCATAACATCTGAGAAGAACATTCTCCTTAGAACAATCAATTATACAAGATCAAAAGGGTGACATTTGCCCAAAAGCTGAGATGGCAGAAAGGGACAGAAAATCAGGACGAAAGGAAATGGTGAAGCTAAGGCGGAAAGAGGCGGAGCGCTGACATGTTGTGGAGAATGAAACCAATGTTATACAACACTTCATGTACCAACTATCAAGTGGGAAACAAATTCGCTCTGTAAAGTTTCACCTAACTCACAACAAAAAAAATTTTAAGATGCGTAAAAGACAATTTAAAATAATAAAATGAAAAATGAAATTGTATTGATTTTTGCCAAATTCTTGTATTTGTAGTCCATCTGTGATGGCAAGCCAACTATTCTTTAACAAATGGAACAGACCCCAACCACAGGTATACTTCCAGCATGAATGTTGGTTGATATTTTCATTTATAGTGAAAAAAAAGAGCAGCAATGAAGACATATGTCGGAACTTCACTCCTCTGTTAATGACGTGAGCAACATCTCTGCTGAATCATATAATAGTTTTTTTAAATACATAGATACAATTTAGTTTTGTTGCTATTGAGAATATACACAGCAGAACATACACCAATTCAACAATGTCAGTTTTGTGCAAACATCTTCATCCTCCTTTTTTGAGTTATTCCTTTATTAATATAAACTCACTGTTCCCTAACTTTCCTATCTTTCAAGTTGCTACTGTCAATTTGATCCCACGCTGATTCTTAAAAGAGTGCAATGCTCAAAGCAGACATTCTTTACTACTTAAGGTAAACTGTTGTTTGTTTTAAGAAGACTTCAGGTGCTATATCTGGCTTAAGGTTTAAAGATCATCTCGGGGTAATTCTATCAGGGGTTCACTCAGTCTCCGTGGCTCCAAAAAATCCAGATGCCATGAGAATTTTAAATTCTGTTCTACATTTCCCCCTTTTGATCAGGATTCCTTTATGGACCCTGATCAAAACTGTTTGCTAATGGTAGCTGGTCACCATTCAGTTTTTCCGGCCTCATGGCAAAGGAGTCAGTTGTTCATGGAGGTAATTAGCTATACATACCATTTCTTTCTCCCATTCATGAGTCTTCTTCCTCTGTTGCTCCACACAGATACTGATTATTCTATGGTCACTTGTAAGTTTTGAAGACCCCAGGCACTATGTGAACTGTATCATATTTGTGAGTACCGAAAGAATATTTCCCCGATTTTTAGTGCTGTTCACAATGCAATGGATGAAACATAACACATGTTCAAGAGCAATGTGCTTTGTTAGCATTTCTCCACTTCTTTTTTAAGTCTAGACAATCAACCAAATAAAACCATCATTTGTTGTAATGGTTGCCTATTTCTGTGGTGTAAATACTCCCACCACAGCCAAATTCAAGCTCTTGATGCGAAGTTCCTGAATGCGGAGTTCGGACAACACACACAACAGCAACCTATGACAGAGCAGTTCCACTATACAGACACACTAGACCTTTCATAACCTCATGAGCACAGATAGCAGCAAAATGAATAATTAGGTGGTGATGAGTATTGAGTAATTATTACTTTTGTTTTTATTTTAATCTATTCATGTGTAAGATTATATAATTTAAATAACTGCTGTGCTTACTCATCAACTTGCTAAATCCCTGAAAACTTAATAATCAGCATCCACAAGCCAGGGTGAGGCGCTTCCAGCATACGACTGGTTTAGATACCTAATTAACTCTAACCCCAGAGAAAGTCTCAAGAAAGACAAAATGAGTAAATGAATGAATATCATACACGAGAGTTTATAATTAGCCATATGGAAAAATTTTCCAGATACGAGGGACTTCCTAATTATACTAGATCATATTTTTTAAAGATGGTCATAAAAATGTCTGATTCATCTTCTAGACTCTCACCACTGCCCCATCAAAAGACACAATCAGTAGCTCCTCCTCTTGAACTTGGATGAGCTTGTGATTGCCTGAATGAATAATGATCCCGAGAGTGGCACTACATGACTTTCAAGGCTAGGTCATAAAAGATAAGGCAGTTCCCTCTAGAGGGCAAAACCCTCACTCTTGAAGCCTTCAGCCCCAAAGTAAGCAGTCTGACTGCCTTGAGACAGGCATGCTGCGAGGAAGGCCAAGGTGGCCTCTGCCCAGAGACTCATGACAAGGCCCTGGGACCACATGGTAAGAGCAAGACGCCAGTCAGCGACCACTGCTTCCTGCTGTTCCAACTCTAGCTCCCACTGGACTGCCACTACATGAGACCCCTCCGCACCATCCCAGCAGCCAGAACCACATATCAAGAGACTTTCCTAGGGTCTTGGGGACACTAAAAGCCTAAAGGGCCTTAAGAAGAATGTCAGTGAAGACTTAAAGCAAGAAAAATGTTCTTGGAAACTGGTAGAAAAGGAATCTGTCTTGTGTGGTGGCAGAAAGTTTGCCACTTTCATTAACATGAAAAAGAGAAAATGTGTTTAATGAACTGCACAGTATGGCAGAATATTAAGTGTGTTATCTGGTTTCTTCTTGCTACTTACCATCAAATACAAAATGAGAGAGAAGAATCATGGAACAAACTATTAAATACAAAGGAGCCAGGACCCACTGGGCTTGAAAATAAGATCATTCTTGTTTCTAGCCTCTCCAAATGTCAAGAAACTGTCAAACTGAGAAAGGACCTCAGGCTTTTAATCCTTGATTTCAGACTTACTATAAAGATACAGTGATAGGGATGGTATGAGACTGGGCAAAGAATAGACATATAGATCAGTGGAACAGAACAGAGAGTCAGAAAAAGACTCATATATGGTCAATTGATTTTCAACAAAGATGCAAAAGCAATTCAGTGGGGAAAAAAAAAGATAGTCTTCTCAGCAAACGGTGCTAGAACAATTGGACATCCATATGCAACACACAAAAAGAACTTCAGCACATAGCTCTACATACAAGATTTCATTTAAAATAGATCACAGGCCTAAATGCAAAACCTAAAACTATACAATTTCTAGGAGATGGCACAAGAGAAAATCTTTGTGACTTGAGTTAGGCAAAGAGCTCTTATAGAGGACACAGAAACACAGATCACAGAAGAAAAAAACTGATAAATTGGACTTCATACAAATTAAAAAGATTTGTTCTTCAAAAGAAGCTGTTGAGAAAATGAAAAGGCAAGATGCTGCATACTGGGAGAGAAAATATTTGCAAACATGTATCTTATAAAGAACTGGTATCTAGAATACATATATATATAAAAACTCCCAAAATTCAATTTAAGAAAGAGACACAATTTTATTGTAAAACAAACAACCCAATTTAAAACAAGCAAAAGACAATCTGCTCTCCACCGAACTGTCTTTGAACCTCTGTCAGAAATCAGCTGGTCATTTAAGTGTGGGCTATTCATGGACCCCTATTTCGTTTCTTCCTCTCTCTGTCCAGCTTTATGCCAATAGCACACCGGCTTTAATATCGTAGCTTTATAGATAAGTCTTGAAATCAGGTAATATCTATTTCCCAACTTTGTTATTCCCTTTTGAGGATGTTTTAGCTAGTCTAGGTCTTTTGCATTTCCACATGAGTTTTAGAATCAGCTTGTCAATTTCTACAAAAAAAAAAAAAAAAGCCTGCTGGGATTTCGATCAGCATTGCACTAAATCTATAGCTTAATTTGGGAAGAAGTGACATGACAACAATATTAAGCCTTCCAACCCTTGATCAAGGTATATCTCCCCATTTATGTAGGTCTTCTTTAATTTCTCTCAGCAGCGTTCTTTAGTCTTCCACAAGTCTTATGCACCTATTGTCAGATTTTCCACTATTTCTTATTTTAACACTGTTGTAAATCGTATTGTTTTTTAAATTTCATTTTCCAATTATTCATTGCCTGCATCTGGAAATACAATTGATTTTTGTACATCATTCTGGCATCCTGCAACCCTGCTACAGTCACTGACTAGCCCTAGCAGGCTTTTAAACATTCCATCAGATTTTCTACATAAATGATCACGTTATCTGCAAATACAGTTTGACTTCTTTTCCAGTCTTAATACCTTTTACTTCTTTTCCTTGCCTTATTGAACTGGCAATCACTGCCAGTGAGATGTTGAATAGAAATGGTGAGAACAAGCATCCTATCTCTCCTCCTATATATAGGTAGTCCCTGACTTAGACATATTCAAGTTATGATGGACTCTTAACCATCCATTCATGTGTGTGCGCGCGCGCGCATGCGCAAACGGGGCAGTTCTACTCCGTCCTACACGGTCACTATGAGTTAGCAATGATGACACTGGGTTTACTATTATCATTTCAGATGTTCACTTACAGATATACACTTTTACAATTTACTGTTTAAAACACTGCCGCATCTGGAACAACGCATCTTCCTGGGAGGAAGTAATGAGAAGATGCATGCAGGGGACATGGGAAAAACAGCTGATTTACGGGACCATGCTGCAGGTATTTGATCAGTCTAATACTATGGAAGAGATGAGTGGAGAAATCACCCATATGGCAAGAACTCTAAATTTAGAACTTGATATCCTCACATGGGGAACAGCTCAGGGATCACGAAGGTGAGGAACTGAAAGATCAGGACTTAATGGCTTATAAAGAGGAAAGAAATGCTGAAAAAGAGAGAAAGAAGGAGGAAAAGGAAGGAGAGAAGTTGCCAAAATTTTTTTAGAGTGAAAAGGAGAGCTGGATTCTTTTCTCAGCTAAATCAGGGGCTACAGTTGCTTGAAAACATGGACCTAAATGGTGAAGGCTTTGCTACAGTCAGTAGATTCAAGACACAATGACAAGAGGCATATCAGAAGGATGGAGGAGGGAAGGGGAGGGAAAGGTGGAAGAGAAAGGACAGGGAGGAGGGAGAGGGAGGGAGGGGTTAAGCAGGGGAGGAGAGGTGGAAGCAGGGGAGGGGAGAGGGAGAAAGGAGGGAGCAGGAAGGAGGAAGGGGCCATACAGACAACTGCCACTAATTTTCTCACTAAAACTGCCATCCCCATTCCCAGAGACAATTCAGATGATCTAGAACCTTCTGCAAGTAGTTATCATGACAACTGACAAAATGCCAGTGTCATCCAACCCTTCACTGTTGAAGTAAAATTGTATTATCTATTTTTTTAATGTACATATGTGCGTATTAAAATACATCTGTGAGTTTATCTGTATTTCCAACTTCCAAAGACAGAGACTGGATTTATGAAGATACTAATAAAAGGCAATAATAATGAAAGCTTAAAAAAAATGAGATGTTGGACTTGTAGCAGAACCAGCTTCTTACCGAGTTGTCAGGACTCCTCTGTAAGTCAGAGAGGGACTATCTATATAAAAGGGTTCACGGACCTTAATATAAAATACAACACAAGAAAACTGCCTCAAGAAGGAGAAAATCTGTGGTCTTGGGTTAAGCAAAAACTTCTTTTTTTTTTCTTTTTTATTTAACATAACTGAGTGAAAATGTACATTCCCGTATAAATTTACATGCCCCCCTATATGCAGCTTCCGCTGCTCTCCCTGTCCGGTGACAGCACACTATTCCTCTCTGCTCCATACATGTCTCATCCTCCCAACAGCCTCCTTTCCCCTCCTCGCCACCCACTCTCCTTCCTCCAGCCAGAGGTCAGCAGGATGATATCCTACAAATGTATAGAACCATAAAGTGCAACCAATATGTGGTCACTCTGCATTGCCAAGTCCAATCCATTCCTGTCCAAAGAGTGGATCAAAAACTTCTTAAGATACAATAGCGAAAGCATGAGCCACAGAAGTTGGTAAGTTGGATTCCATTCATTTCGGACTTCGGCCCTCTGACAGAGACAAATGGAGAAAATATTTGCAGTCCATATGACAGGGTTAATACGGTGACCCTACATACTCACTTCACCTATCAACATGATTAGGTTCCAAAGACCAAGCTGTTAGGCGAAATCAGTATTAGGGCAAAACTGCAGTGTTTACTATTGATTCTGATACTGCTTACCGGCTGAGTTGTGGGTATTTTTCATTTCTCTGTGTAGAGGTTCAATCCACACTGAAGGCTGTAGTCTCTGGTCTTCATTAACAAGTGCTTCAAGTCCTCTACACTTTCAGCAAACACCGTATGTCACCCGTGGACTGCAGGCTGTTAAGGAGTCTTCCTTCAGTCTCGATGCCCTGTTCTTCATCACACAGTCCAACTTCTCAGATTACCTGCTCAGTGTAAGTATGGTGAAAGGACACAACCCTGGTGCACATCCTACCTGACTTCAAACCATACAGTAGTCCCTCATTCTGTTGGAACAACTGTCTCTTGATCTATATACAGGTTCTAATCAACACAATTAAATGTTCAGGAATTCCCATTTTTCACAATGTTACCCATAATTTGTTATGATTCACACAGTCAAATGCCCTTGCACAGTCAATGAAACACAGGTAAACATCTTCCCAGTACTTTTTTTTTTGAGCCAGGATCTATCTGACATTGCTCCACGTCCTCTTCTACATCCAGCTTAAATTTCTGGCAGTTCCTGTCAATCTATGGCTACAACTGCTTTCGAATGATCTTCCCCAGACTTTTACAGTATTAATGATACTGTTCAGTAACTTCCACCTTCTGTTGGATCACCTTTTCTTTGGAATAGGCATAAATGTGGATCTCTTCCAGTTGGTTGGCTACGTAGCTAGTTCTCTTCCAAAGTTCTTGGCATTGAAGAGTGCGGGCTTCCGGCCTTCCATTCTTTATTGAAACGTCTCAGTTGGTCTTCTGTCAATTTCTGGAGCCTTGCTTTTCAGGAGTAAAACACCAGGCTTTTCTTTCAAGGTAGACTTGAACCCTCAACTCTTTTGTCAGCAGCCTAATGGGTTAATCATTTGTACCACCCAGAGATGGACTGAATGACTGACACTGACTCTCTCTGTCTCTCTCTGTAAGGAATGCTGGTGGCCTAGTGGTTAAGCACTAGGCTACTAACCAAAAGACCAGCAGTTGGAACCCACCAGCCACTCCCTGGAAATTTTATGGGACAGTTCTACTCTGTCCTATAGGGTCCCTATGAGTTGCAATCAACTTGACGGCGATCAGTTTGGTTTTATTTTTATATATGTTTATACAACGATTTTTTGACATGGGCAAATGATGGAAACATAATGCAAAAAAGAGGATAAATAAAAATGGCTAAAAGCCCTTTCAGAAATATATTCACTTTTTCTTGTAAACATGAAGATATTACATTTTGCCTATTCAATGAATCAATATTTTTAAAGAATCAACACAGCCAATTTCAGTGAAAGATGGGATGATATATATAGCTGATGAGTGTATAAATTAGCACCTTTCTGGAAGGCAGTTTGGGTCTTATACACCAAAGTGCCATGACCCCAAAATTACACTATTAGGGACAAATTTTTAAGAAGTAGTCAGATAAGGTACCAGGACAGTGATAATGACTATAATCAGACAAAACTGGAATCCACCTGGATGTCCATCAAAAGGGGATTTATAAATACACGCTGGTACATTCATGTACTGTGTAACCTTTAAAATGGATGACATTCTGCTATATTTATCAACATGCAGAGGTGTTCATGACATATTTTAAGTGGATAAATGCAGATTAAGAAGCAATATGAACAGGACGGGGGTGGGCAGTACGTGTGTCTGAATACATTAGAAGTTTAGAAAAAATGTTAACCACGCTTCATTTTTGAGTGGTGGAACAGCAACTAATTTTTTTCTTCCTTATAGTCATCTCTTTTTTTGGCTATGAGCATCTATTATTTCTATCAGAAAATTTTAGAAATACCTTCCATTCACAACTACAGAACAGAACAGATGTGCCCTGGTTGGAAATTAAAGAAAGAGATGGATGGTTTTTCTTGGATCCTCCCAACACCTAAGCTGCCACGAAGCCCACAGCTGTTCTCATTCAGGGTTTTCAAAGCATATCATAAAACATCTGCTGAGGTCCTGGCAGACCCTAAAGACACTCTGGCCAAAGTCACCCTGTCTGGAAATCTCATGGGAGAGTCCTGGCTCAGAATCCTGTACACACAAGTGCTCACTGACAGTCCTCAATCCTCTATCACCTGGTGCAAGAGCAGTAGACACAGCTCCTGAGGTCCCTAGACATCATTCATGGCCCCTTGCCCTGACTTTTCATGGTGCTGGGATTCTGCTGGAGCATCTGCTCCTCTGCTTTCTGTTGCTTCTGCCTTCCACATGACCACCCTGAGTAGAGATGGTCAGATGGCCCCCCAAAGTCCACCTCCTCTGTAGAGAGTCTGATAGGTAGTTCTCTGCATATCGTAATACTGGTCCGAGGTGGTCAACAGCCACCTGGGAAAGCCAAAGTTGGCCAGCTAGCTGGAATGTGGATGTGAGCTTTGGAGCTGCAGTAGCTGCTTTGTGGCCATGACAAAGTCTCACCCTGCTAAGTAGGAAATATGGCGATGTTCCAGATGGCATCATTGATGCTCTGCATAGCTTTGGGCTGCCTGTAAACTTTATTATAGGAGATAAATTAACTGACGTGTTTAAGCCACTGGTAGCCCGTTTTTTGGTGTTCTGTCTTGTTTGTTTGTTTTTTCTTTTTTTTTTTGAAGTTTGCAGGTAAACATGATCCTAATAAATCTTCTGGGGTTTCTAACATGCTGCAACCCCTGGATTTGGCCTTATGGGTAGAGGACACTGGAGGAGTCCTTTTTCAACAGTTAGCAGTAGTACTGTTCTCTGTCACAATGCTCACCTATGTTCATCTCATCTAATCGTCACAATAGTCCTTGAGAGTGGTAGCATTTTCACCTCCATTTTACACCTGGGGAAACTGAGGTCAGAAAGCATAAATGACTTGCCTGAGGTTACATGAGCCCTCAGACCTTTTGGCTCCTATTAAGTGCTCTTTCTGTGACATCCAGGGATCCAACAAGGATGGAGGACAAGCATCCTTGTTAACAGTTTGTTGTTACTAAACTGCTGTCTATTTCATGGACCTACGGAAAGATCCTCAAGCCTGGGCCTTCTGCTCTGAAGCTTAACAAATAGCATGATAGTTAAGACAGTGCAGACCCAATCTCAGGAGGGTCTGAGTTCAAATTCTGACATCTTTATTGTTTCAATTAAGTCTTCTGGGAAGCAGATACCAGGATGACATTATACATGCAACAGATTTATCTGAGGAGACAGCTGTGAAGCATCAAGAGGAGGAGCAGGAATAGACAAGGCCTAGTCAAACTCAGGGAAACCCTGGTGGCGCAGTGGGTGCTACAGTTGCTAACCAAAAGGTCAGCAGTGCAAATCCGCCACGCACTCCTTGGACTGGACGGCAGCGGGTTTGATGTCCGGAGAGGTGCGGAAGGGGGTTCTTACCTGCCCAGGAATCGGCCTTGCCTGCCCGTGCCCAGCGCTCTGTCCACAACTCTTGTGCTTGTCCAACAACTGCTGGACACTTAAGCACAGGCGGCAGCACCATCCCGGCCGTCACGCGGCTCACTTCAGTCACCTTCGCAAGCAGCCTTTTTTTTTTTTTGCGCAAGCAGCGGGGCGCTACACAGAACCGCAAAGGCTGTCGGGAGAGATGTCACATTGCTGCGCCAGTCGTGGTGGGAAAGTCTGGCTGGGAAGCCAGGCTGAGTCAGCCGCAGCATGCTGACACCTCCGCCCCGGGCAGCCTGAGAGGTGGAGGGGAGAGACGAAGACCTAGTGGCCAGAGGTCTTTTCGGCCCTCAACATCAGGGCGTTTCAGCAAGGTGGCAGTTGTCGTTAGGCGCTGCGATGTTGGTTCAGACTCAAAACGTCCCTCGTGCAGAAGAAGAGACCACCACCCAGTCTGTGCCATTCTCAGAATCAGTGCTGTTTGCGCCGGTTGTTGCAGCCACTGTGTCGAGCCCTCTCCCTGAGGGTAGAAAGGCCTAGAAGCGGCTAGAAGCGGCTGGCGAGGATCGAGAAATGTGGTACAGCCCTGAGCAAGTAGTTGTTTGCTGCCGGAGGTTATGGGTTATGTGATGGAGCTGGTGGCCTCTGTCTTCAGCTCCTTCATCTGTAAAATGGGTACATTTGGACTTCTCTAAGGCTAACCACTTAATGGAGGTGAAATAACAAGACCAAATAATAATAACACCAACCAGAATTACACTAGCAGCCACTTTCTGAGAAACTACAATATGCTGGGCCCTATGCCACACCCTTGAAGGCATTGTCCGCTTAATCTTTTTATTATTTTTTTTAAAAAATGCTGTGATTACATCCACCTGACCAATAAGGAAACTGAGACTCGGAGAAGATAGGTGAGCTGCCTACAGTCACACAGAGGCAGTGTAGACTGGATTCAGGCCCAGGTGCAGGCCTCCCCAGCTCAGGCTCTGATCACATGCTGCAGTACTCCCATCCGTCCTACTGATTTGTTGGTTCCTTTTGTCCTTCGGTCCTGAACAGGCACTAAGGTAGAAGCAGAGTGTATGCAAGGGGAAAAAGTTGTGTCAGTGAAGTCAGAAATGTTGGCAGGAGTCAAACCACACCTGACAGCCAGACACAGTAAGACAGGCCAAGGCGAATCCAGGAAGATGTGGCTTATTCCTCTCGACTTTACATACTTCTGTGCTGTTTAAGTTTCATAACAAGCAAATACTGCTTTTGTGAGAAAAATTAATATAAAAAGCAAAGCATGTCCAATGTAGAAAAAAATTTAATATAGAAATGTAGTAGACAGAAGAAAATTAAAATAAAAATTACCCACACTGCTGGCCCCTGGAGACAACTCTTGCAAATAAAGGCAGCAGAGTTTTCGTGTTTTTCTTCAGAAAAGCTTGTTTCGTAGCAGAGAGCCCGGCCGCCAAGACCTACCTGAAGCCTTCCCACAGGTCCTCTTGAGAAATACTGGCTCCAGGTACAGAAGCTTTAAAAACATGCACAATCTTCAGTCCAGCATTTCCATGTCTAGAAAAACATCGCAAGGAAACAATTGGGTAACATAAAAGTGTGACAAGCACGGTGGCTGCAGCACCATTTATAATCCAGGGGGACAAATGGAAAACAGTCCAATTGCCCATTAATGGGGTAATGGTTGACCAAGCTACGGGACATCCATACAACGGAACATTCTACAGCTGTTACGATCCTGAGGGGGATCAATATTTATTGACACTGAATGATCTTCTTGTTATATTATTAAGCAAGTAAGTGGTTATGAGACCAAACGTGTGCCATAGCACCCATTTTTGTAACGGAAAAAAACATCGTTGATGTGTTTCATAGAGTTGCTGTAACAAAATACCACAAAGTGGGTGGCTTTGAACAACAGAACTTGATTTCCTCACAATTCTGGAGTAGGGAGGTCCAAACTAGGGTGTTATCAGGGCCGTGTTCTCTCAGAAGACTCCAGGGGAAGATCCTTGCTTGTCTCTCTCAGCCTCCGGTAGCCCCGGATGTTTTTTGACAAGCAGGGTAACTGCAATCTCTGATTCCATCTTCAAGCAGCCATCTTCCCTGTCTTGTCTCTTTTATAAGCCAAAACTAAACCCACTGCCTGGAGTCTATTCTGACTCACAGCGACCCTGTAGGACAGAGCAGAACTACTGCACAGTTTCCAGGGAGCGCCTGGCAGATTCAGACTGCCGGTCTTTTGGTTAGCAGACATCACACTTAACTACTGTGCCACCACGGTTGCCCCTTACATATGAGTGCACCACTGAAACTGGATTAGGACCCTGTCTTCTCTGGTGTGACTTCACAGTGGCATGACTGACAACATCTTCAAAGCCTATATTTCCAAAGGAGGTCACATTCACAAATATAAGGGTTATGACTTCAATGTATCTTTGGGGGGAACACAATTCAATCCATAACTATGTCTCAGTGTGGGTGATTGTGTGAGTATATGCTTTAAAAAACAAAGACCACAAAAATATACGCCAAAATGATAACAGCCGTTATTTGTGGTAGAAGGATCTCCAGTGATAGTTTTTTTCAATATCTAACTTTCCATCTACAGATACAATCCCAATATAAATCCCAATGACATTGTTTACTGAAATGTAAAAACTAATGGTCAACTTTATATGTAAAGGAAATAAACCTCAAACAGCCAAAACAATGTTTTAGTCAGCTGATGCTGCTCTAACCTAAATATCACGAGTGGATGGCTTTAAGACAAAACAGTTTACTCTTACACAGTCTGGTAGGTTACCAGTCTGAATTCAGGGTGCCTGCTCCAGGGAAATGTCTTTCCCTCTTTGTAGGCTCTGGAAGAAGGTCCGTGTGTTGCATCAGTCTTTGGTCAGGAAGCATCTTGGCGCAGGAACCTCTCAGATCTGAAAGCCGCACTCTATGCCAGGTGCTGCTTTCTTGACAGTATGAGGTTACCAAATCTCTCCGCTAGCAGCTTCTTTCCTTTGTATCTCAGGAGACTGCCTCAAGGCACAAAACAATCTTCTACGTTGAGTCCTGTCACACCAACACAACTGGCGCCCATCCACCCACGTTAACATCATAGAGACAGGATTTCCAACATGGAGGAACATCACACAATACTAGGAATCGTGGCCCAGCCAAATTTCTACACATTTTTGGGGGAACACAAATCAGTTTATGACAAGCAATATTAAAGAAAAAGAACACAGCAGGAGGCCTCATATTCTCCCATATCAAAACGTACAATACAGTGGCTGTAACCAAAACAACCTGGTACTGGTTCAATGACAGACACAGTCCAGTGGAATAGAACCAACAACTCAGAATTAAACTCAGCCGTCTGTGGGCAACTGATTTTCAATACAAGGTCAAAATCCATTCAGTGGGGCAGAAACAGTCTCTTTAATAAATGGTGCTGCCAAAACTGGATATCCATTGGCCGAAAATGAAATAAGATCCACACCTCACACCATATACAAAAACTAACCCAACATGGATGAAAGCCCTAAATGTTAAACCTAAAACTATAAAATTCCTGGGAGAAAGCTACGGGACCTAATCTGTAAAAATAAGATAATAAACATTACAACAAATGCACAAATAGAGGGAAACAAAATACATAAATAGGGCCTCATAAAAATTAAAAACTTATGCCCATCAGAAGACTTCATAAAAAAGAGACAACCTACAGAATGGGAAAAAACCTTCAGAAAGGACTTCTTTGATAAGGGTCTAATGTCTAAAATCTACAGGAAACTACAACTCAACAACAGAAAACCCAAATACAAAATGGATAAAAGACATGGACAGAACCTTCACCAAAGGTGACATCCTAGCAGCTGACACATACATGAAGTCTGACAGTGAAGTCTACAAACTTAACTGTTTTAAGTGCTACACACTTCACTGCTGAGTATCACTACGGTCACCTTTGACGTCCTCCCCTTGGGAAGCTATGCACTGACGCCAACGCCGAGTCCACCCTTCAAAGCAATTTTGGAACTCCTTCTCGAGTGGCCAGTGCACATGGTGGCAAGTTTGCAAACTTAATGGTACAGTTGTTTGTGAGGGAGTTTTTAGCCAGTAAACGAATAACTATATTGGAACACCCTCCCTGCTCACCTGACCTAGCCCCCAGTGACTTTTTTTCTTTACCTGAAGATAAAGGAAATACTGAAAGGAAGACATTTTGATAACAGTCAGGACATCAAGAGTAACACAACAACAGTTCTGATGGCCATTCCAGGAAAGGAGTTCCAAAATTGCTTCGAAGGGTGGACTAGGCACTGGCGTTGGTGCATCGCGTCCCACGAGGATGACCACAAAGGTGACCGTAGTGATATTCAGCAATGAGGTAGGTAGCGCTTCTGCTGGAATGAGTTCACGAACTTGTCAGACCTTGTATGTGAAGCTGTTCACCATCACAAAGTCATTAGAGAGATGCAAATTAAAACTACAGTAAGATACCATCCTACACCCAGTTAAAATTGCACTGATTTTAAAAAAAAAGGTGTTGGTGAGGCTGTGGGGAGATTGGAACCCTTATGCACTGCTGGTGGGGCTATACAATGATGCAACCACTATGGAGTATGGTATGGCACTTGCTCAAAAAACTACAAACAGAACTACCCTATGATCCAGCAATCACACTCCTAAAGATGTACCCCAAACCAAACTAAACCTACTGCTGCTGAACCTCTGCCAATTCATAGGAGCCTATAGGACAGGGTAGAACTGCCGCACAGGGTTTCCAAAGCTGTAAATCTTTACAGAAACGGACTGGCACATCTTTCTCCCATGGGGCAGCTGTTGGGTTTGAACTGTAGACCTTTCAGTTAGCAGCCAAGACTTTCACCACTGCACCACCGCGGTGTATGTATACCCCAGAGATCTAAAAGTAATGACACTAACAGACATATGCACACTTATGTTCATAGCTTTATTATTTATCATTATTATCGATTTATTCACAATAGTGAATAAATAGAAACAACTGAGATGTCCATCAGTGCATGAATGGGTAAGCAAACTGTGGTACATATACACAACGAAATACTATGTGATCGTAAAGACCAATGACGAGACCAGAAAACATACCACGACGTGGATGGACCTGAAAGGCGTAACATAGGTGAGGTCAAGCACGTGAGGACAAATACTGTATGATCTCTCTACTATTAGAAGACAAGAACAGATAAATCTAGAGAGATCAATGTTCACTGGTTTTTGGTAGAGTAGAGGGTGTGTTAGACCGTGCAGATATAAGTCTTTTTGGTGATGAGACAAGTGGCATCGCATGTGGCTGTGGATGTGGACATAGTATGCACAGCGTGACCCATAAGATCGACCCTTGTCTTTCTGTCCTGGAGCTGCTGTGTGGGTTCCAAGAGCCAACTTTATGGTTAGCAACCAAGCAGTTACCCACCACACACCCAAAACCTGTTGCCATGGAGTTGATTCCAACTCCCAGTAATCCTATAGGACAGAGCAGAGCTGCCCCAAAGAGTTTGCAAGGAGCACCTGGTGGATTAGAACTACCAGCCTTTAGGTTAGCAGCTGTAGCACTCAACCACTGCGCCACCACAGTTTCCCACTGCATACCAGAGCTCCTTTATTGGTGACGATTGGTTGAGTGCCATGGCTGCTAACCAAAAAGTCAGCCATACAAGCCCTCCAGGCACTCCTTGGAAACTCTGTGGGGCAGTTCTGCTTTGTCCTATAAAAAGTCGCCATGAGTTGGAATCCTCTTCACAGTAATGGATATGGTTCGGGTTTTGATAAGGTGAGTAAAGTCTATATAGTTTGCTAGCTAGTTTCTTAACTAAGCACTTAGCTAAGTTAGCTAGTTACTAAGTTACTTAGCTAAGTTAGCTAGTTTGTTAGCTAGTACCCCACCCCAGCCCTTACTCTGCTGTTTTCCCTGTATTCTCTAGAATTTACCACATTGGAAACCCTGGTGGCTTAGTGGTTAAGTGCTACGTTCGCCAACCAAAAGGTCGTCAGTTCAAATCCACCAGGCGCTCTATGGGGAAGTTCTACTCTGTCTATAGGGTCATTACAAATCAGAATCAACTCAACCGCAGTGGGTTTGGGGGTTTTGGTTTCATATAACCTGAGGAAACCCTGGTGGTATAGTGGTTAAGAACAAACCAAAAGGTTGGCAGTTCAAATCTACCAGGTGCTCTTTGGAAAACCTATGGGGCAGTTCTACTGTATCCTCTGGGGTCACTAAGAGTCAAACTGACTCCACGCAATGGGTTTGGTTTTAACCTACCATATAGTTCTCTTATTTAGTATATTTATCATCTGTAACCTCTCCACTCCCCAGCGAGAATATCAACGCCATTTAGGGCAGAAATTTGTGTCTGTTTTGTTCCCTCTTGTCTCTTGGAGCCTAGCATATGGCTTGGCACATAGTAGGCGTTCAATAAACACGTGAATAATGGGTAGTAAATGACATATAAAAAAGCAAATGTTGGATGGGGGGGTGTTGTTATATTACAAGACTTTATTCCATCTTCCCCTCCTAATTTTCCGAAGTGGCACGGATGAGGTGGGTCTGGCAGGCCTGGCAAGGGACAGGTGGGAGAAAAGATGTCCCTCTCTGTTTCCAGATTTCGGCTCCTTTGATTTGCCAGCGAGAGGATTCGGTCGGGCTGAGCCCTGAAGTCGCACCGCCCTCTTCTGGCGAGTTTGAAGAACTACAGTACGAAAGACAGCTGTTGCCCCCAGATTAATTTTTTAATTTTTAAGGAAACACTTAAATCTAGGAATTTGGAAAGGAATGCAGAAGAATGATTGATTGGGAGCGGGCATTCGGATTTGTGGGTACCTTTCAGACCGGAAAAGAAGTTGACAAGGAAATAGTACTCACCCTGTTAGCTGGGGTATTCTGAATCAGAGAGAGCCAGCATTTTGCAATGGGCAAATTTCTCAAATTTCTCCTGTTGAGAAATTTGCCCAAGACTGACCTTGACAAAGGTCAGCTACAAAACAAGATTGAGCCTCCAGGGATCTTTTGGGAACTTCTGGTTTCCCTGGGGTGAGTTCAAGTTCAGGATTTGTCTTGAGTTTTGTTTAGCATGTTTTCTTTTACCCAAACCACCTTACAGAACCAGGCTTTAAAGCCCAGTTGTTTTTATTTTTAATTTGTGTGCGTGCGCGCGTGCGTGCGTGCGTGCATGCATGCGTGTGTGTGTGATTAAATGGAAGTTTGCCATCCAGGTCAGTTCTCCATATAAAACCCCAAGCACCCACCCCTCTGCAGTTCTAACTGCTCTCCTCCCCCTGTGACAGCACACTCTTCCACTCTTCCAGTATCCACTCAGCCAGCACCTGTCCCCTCCTCTCCACCCTCTTCTCTCCTCTCTAAAAATAAACCAGTAGGACAGCTTCCTATAAATGTATAAAATCATAAAGCACACACAGTGCATGCATCACTCTGTGTCCCCAGGTCCAGTTCATTCTTTGTCTGAACTGTTATTAAGCCTAGTTTTTAACCCAGACTTTAAAATGAATGTGTGGGTCTAAGTACAGGAGGAAATACATGGTCAAGTTTGTTCACTGACTCCACGTTTTTAATGAGCATTTGCCGTGTGTCATGGTTCTAGGTGGTGAGAATACAGGCATGAAAAAAATGAAAATCTCAGCCTCCTGAAGCTAGTGGGGGATAGAGATTATTAACAGGTTTTAAAAACCAAACATGTAAATATGTAATTATAAATTGTGGTAAGTGTTCTGAAAGAGAAGACCTAGATGCTGTGAAGAATAATGAGGGTAGACTTTGATTTGAGAAGTTCACACCAAGGGCACAGTATTCAAGATGAAATCTTCTCCCAGTAGCTAGGGGCAACGTTGGGGGAAGCAAGGATAATGAGAGAAGCTAGAAGTTTCTGGGCTTTCAGCATTGTTAAAAATAGAGTCATTTGTTCATTTTAGTAGATGTCTGTTTGCTCCATGGAAAGCAACAGAGCAGAATGGTCTAGAACTGGAGTCCTGGGTTTGAATCCTGGCCCTACACTTCCCTCAGTTTCCAGCTCCTTTGCCCCCTCAAGTTATTATAAAGATTTTATGAGATAATGACACCTAGTTCAGTGCCTGACAAGTAGTAAGCACTCAGTCGGTAGTAAATGTTGTTGATAACAGCTCTGAGATGTCCCATAGCTATGGAAGTGATTTAACTTTACTTACTCTCTACCTATAGAAACTTTTTGTTACAGAAAAATTTGCGTTTCACTGTATATTTTCGGAAAATGCAACTCCAGCCATTGGGACTTGCAGAGTTAGTTAAAACTACTGCTGTTGAGTGGATTCTGACTCATAGCAACCCTACTGGACACAGCAGAACTGTTCCATAGAGTTTCCAAGAAGGACCTAGTGGATTCAAACTGCTTTCGGTTAGCCAATGTAGCACTTAACTACTACACTACCAGGGAGACTTAGATACTTTTGATTGTCTTGGAAGGTGAATTAGACTCTATTCTTGGAAAAAACAGCCAGAATGCTCCTTAAAAGCCAAGATAGTGAGACTTGTTCTCACATAGTGGGGGCATGTTATCAGGAGGGACCAGTCCCTGGAGGACATCATGCTTGGTAAACTAGAGGGTCAGCCAAAAAGAGGAAGACCCTGAACTTGATGGACTGACATAGTAGCTGCAACAACGGGCCCAAGCATAACAAGGATCGTGAGAAAGGCACAGGACCCGGCACCGATTCTGTTGTACCAAGAGTCACCGTGCATCGGGACCAACTTCACAGCCCCTAGCAACAACATCCATTGCCTACTCCAAATCTATTTTCCATCTTTTGACTAGCTAATAAAACATGATTGTGTTCAGGATTTGACCAAAGAGCCCTTGATCTCAAAGAAAGCAAGTCAGGTTTGGGGTAGAGGCGAGCTTATAACTCCTGCCATTCGGACTCTGCTTGGCATCCATGTGCTTGGACAGGTTTCTTGGATCTGTGATTTCCCTTTAGAGGGCATGAGGCAAAAGTCAATAGAATCACAGAAACGCCACCAGAATCTCAGTCACATCAAGCTGCTGAACAAACCAGGAAGCACCTATTCTCAGAATCTTTCTTACGATAGACAAATAATCCCCTATTGGCATAAAATGCTATTTATGGCTTTCTGTTACCTGCAGCTCAACGCATTCCTCACTGATCCAGGGGTCTGAGCTCTGTATTCAGAATTAAGATCAGCCTGCTTTTCCCTATTTGTGTTAAACTAACTCATTCACCTTGAGGACATTGTCTGGGCATGGCACCAGGCAGCACCATACTCTTTCTGAAGCCTGTTCCCTTTGTAAAACCATGACTCACCTCAGAGTCCTTTGCTGGCCTCACACCTTCATTCCAGAGCAGATTCCATAATCCATCCCTCTTTGTCTTTCTCATCTCTCCTGTTTATTTTTGTTCCTGTGAAATGCCCCGGGCTCCAGCCAGGATATGGAGATACCAGTGTACCCTTTTTCTTAATCCACTGGGCCCATGTACCCTTGTCCAAGGTCACCCAGGGGAATGGGACTGACTTAGCTTTTTCTGTTTGGCTTTACCTAGGGAAACGGAATTGCTTGTTGGTAGGTTTTATCCCCCAAATCTCTCCTGTTCTCCTCACCAAGCATGGTCCAAGAACCCTCTTTCTGTCTCAGGTCTCAGAAGACACTTTCAAAGGTGAACTAGCAAATACAATGCATGCCTGTCACCACCTCTTATCCAGTGCCCATGGCAGACATTGCTAATCAATCACAGTGCTCAGTTACAGTGGCAGTTACTACTCCAGCAGGGTTAGGTGGAAAGGGCAAGGATAAAGAGTGAAACCCACATCCAACTCAACAGGATTCTCTTGGGGTCTATCACCTGATGCTGTTGATCAGCCATGCCTACCCAGAATTCACCCCCAAAGGAGAGCCCAACAGATCTGGAGAGCTTTGGACAAGTATGCACTGAAAGGAGGTCAGGGTGGGTGACTTTGGCCCCTGGAGATACTTCACATAGAAAATTTTGTCAAGCCTACCACACACTGCATTCTGGACTCCCTCCAGGGCCATCTTTGGACCTTGTTAAATTCACTTCCATGGCAAGGCCATATAAATATGAGCCAGTTCTAGAAGATTCTAGAGGAGATATACTAGCCAGATGATAAAGCAAAATGCAGTGAATGCTGCCAAAGTGGATCACTCAGTCAATCAAGAACTGTTTACTGAGGTTATACTATGTGCCAGGCACTGTGCTTGGTGTTGGAGAAGCAATGGTCGGCAAAATAGTCCCTGGTTCCTTCCCTGCAGAGCTTCCAGCCCAACTGGGAGTCAGAAGTGCCACAAACGCAGAATGCAACTGTTGCAAGTGTTGGGAAGGAAACAGGAGCCAATTCCAGGAAAGCTCAGTCTGGGAATCAGGAATGAATGACACATTTAGCCAGACCAGCGGTCCTCCAGGGAAGCCAGCTGTAACCCTCAGGAAACATTTGCTGATGTCTGAGATGTCTTTGACTGTCAACAACAGGGTGGCGTGTAGTGGGTGGAGGCCAGGGATGCTGCTTAACATCTTATAATCCAAACAGGACAGTTTACCACAAAGAGTGACCCAGTTTCAAATGTCAGTAGTGCCAACACTGAGAACTCTGCTCCAAAATCAAAGCCCAGTGGCACTGTCTGTGCTGGGGACGGCACATAGGCCCATTCTTGCAAAGCCGTTGTGTTAGTGCAGACCTGTTGAAAGGTCCTTCACTTCACTTTGGGTCAGATGACTAATGGGGTAGGATCGAGGCCTTTATATAGCTCCGGCTGTGGCAGCAGTGACCAGGCGGGGCTGTCATCATGCCATGTTCTTCCACAGAGGACCCAACATTTGGGCAGAGCGGAGAGTGCTGGCGGGGGAGGTTGGGGCAGCAGCTGTTGGGATCTGGGCACCACAAGGGGAAACAATGTCCCCAGAATGCCATGCATGTTACTGGGGCAGCTGAGCCCATGGGGCGGTTGGGAGTGGGCAGGCCGGCATCTGAAGGACATCGGACACTGGTAAAACCTGGGGACTGTCTGAGTGCCTCTGTCCCCCATATAAGCAAGGCAGGTGACTGAGGACTAAAAATATCAGGGACAAAAAGGCCACTAAAGGACTATCTGGCTGCTTGGGGTGTTGACAGCTGGGGCCAGGATTCTCAAGCTCCAGAATCAGTGAGGGAAAGCACAGATGATGGAGTCTGACTGAGTTCAAATCCCAGCTCTGCTAGAACTAGTAGTTTCGGGAATGACTGATTCTCAGTTTCCCAATCCAGAAAATGGGTCTAACATTAATACCTTCCTCCTTAGGCTGTTGTGAAGATTAAGTCAGAGGATGGGGTAAAGCACTTAGCAACAGTGCCTGGCTCACAGAGAGTTCAAAATAAGTGGGACCAAAACTAATAGATTTCTTTCAGGATCTCAGTTTGATGAGCTGGTGGAACGGGGGCTGGATGGTGGCTGGGGTGGGCAGACCTGCTTCTCTCAGTCCCTGCCACCAACCACCAAGCGTCCAGGACAATCTTGGTATCACCTCCAGGACCCCACATATGCCTCCTCTAACTCAGCCAGCTCTTCTGCGTCCTCTCTCCACCACGAGGCTGTCACAGAAGGCAGGAAGCAACTCCAGAAATCAAATGCCTCCAGTGAGTATCGCAAAGGATCAGCACCCAAGATGCTCTGCTGGAGAGGCCTGTGGGGCAGGGGCAGGGCTGGAATGGGACAGGAGGCTGGGAAAGTAACCAGTCATAACCACATACACACAAAACAACACTCATCATGCACATACTCTATGCCAGGCCCTGTGCCATTTACATGCCTTCAGTGAGCTAGTGTGTAGATAGTGCTTGTAACAGTGCCTGGATCAGAGTGAGTACAAAACCACTGTCTGTCAGTGGAAGAATCAGAAGGGGGAATCAGAAGTTTAAGGCACTTACGTCACTGCTGGTCCAGGGTCCCACAGGTAAGATAGATGAGCTGTTGATCTGAAACTCAGGCTTTTAATCATCCCACCATTCTGGTCAAGGTCAAGTGGTAAAAGATTCTAGCTGGCTGGCCAAGGAGAGACTTTACCCTGAGGTAGTTAGGAGTCAATGAGGGTTCTGGAACATGTGCAGGTTATCAGTGGAATTGGGCATGGGGGAAGGATTTGGGGTAGGAAAATGAAAAGGTGGGGATTGATATGCAAGAGAACTCAAAAAAGAAACTCTTGCTATCAAGTCAATTCTGACTCACAGTGACCCCACAGGACAGAGTAGAACAGCCCCACAGGGTTTCCAACAAGTAGCTGGTGGATTCAGACTGCTGACCTTTCTGTTAGCAGCTAAGCCCTTAACCACTGAACCACCAGGGCTCCAGAGGCAAAAGAGAGTAGCCCCTAAACCAACTGGGAGCTATTATCATAGGAGACCCTGGTCACGTAGTGATTAGTGCTACAGTGGCTAACCAGAAGGTCAGTTGTTTGAATCCACTAGGCCTCCTTGGTATGGGGCAATTCTACTCTGTCCTATAGGGTTACTATGGGTCAGAATCAACTCAATAGCAATAGGTTGTTTTTGTTTATTTGTTTGTTTTTAATCATGGGCCAAAACTGGAGCAGGACTGGGGAGAAATGGATTTGTAAGATACGCGGCAGGCAGAATAGATACACTTTGTCAACAGTGGGGCAGAATCAAAGATGGTTGAGAATTTGGGTCTGGGTGCCTAAGTCAGTAGCTAAGTAAGCTATAGGAAAAGGGTTGGGAAGAAGAAAAAGAGAGAAAATAAATTTATATCTGAACATACCATTTCTTCTCTTCCTACCTCCCGGGATGTGGGCACCTGACCAACACTGTGGAATAATGGCTAACATTTATTGAGCACTTACTGTGTGCCCAGCAGTATTCTAATGCTTTACAAGAATGAATTAACTCACTCAGACCTCTCAAGGGGCCTTTGAAGTAAGGATCACTATTATCCTCATTTCACAGATGAGAAAACTGAGGCACAGAGAGCTGCTGTTCCTTGTCCCAGTTGTACTCTGTACAACTGGGGGTGCCCATCAGTGCCGCGGACCCATTTCCTCTGGGCACCAGGCCCTGTCCATCCAGCTTGGACTTCTGAGGCACTTACTGGAGATGTTGCTTGATGCCTCTCTCTCTGCCTGATGCCTCAGGGCCCTGTCATGCAGAGATAGCAGTATCACTTGCTGACAGAGACCTTCAGCCACTTGGCTTTGGTCCATCAGGGCCTGGTATGCCTTTGTTCTATCAGGGGACAGCTGACTTCACCACTTGACTTGGAGGGACACGCTGCCCCAAGACAAGTTGACTGGTTTGCTTCCAAGTAGTCATAACAGTGAATGGTGCCAGACTCGGCTCTGAGTATTAATCTGTGACTAGATTAATTCTTTTAATACACCGATCTTAAACAGATGAATTCATCTGATCTCCTAAACAGTTTTTCTGCTTATTTTTTGTTGCTCCTGTCAATCTATACAGCAGAACACACACCCATTCGACGAAATCTACACATACAGTTCAGTGACATGGATTATTTTCTTCAAGTTGCTCAATCATTCCCACCCTCCTTTCCCAAACTGTTCCTCCCCTATTTAAGCAGTTTTATAAATAAAACAACAGGAGATCGAGGACTTAATTTGCCCCTCCTCACTTAGAAAGTGGGATAAAAAGTTTTAGACTAGAATTTCAGACGCTACAGAGGAAAAAGCTCCTGCATAGCAAATGAATCAAAAATGCCCCCAGCCAGGCAGGGCAGGAGTGAAACCTTTAACGGCCTGAAGACAGAGAAGATACTGGCTCCCACCTCCTCGTTTTGAAAGAAAATGAAAACCAAAACCAAAGAAAACAGTGCTGCCTCGCAAAACTAGTATAGGAACAGCCCACACAGTTCTGAGTTTGTCCGTGGCAGCTATATTGGTTCTTTTAGAAAAGATACCTAATCCTTTCCAAAAGTTTGTTGGGTTTTTTTGTGGTTGTTGTTCTTGGCACCCCTGCTCAGTTCTGAGCACATATTTGGTGTACCAGCTGTGTAAGCCACCAGCCTTGTGCTAAGACACTCGGTGGGAGATTTAGGGACGGCCAAGTGAAGTCTCCCGGACACAAGGTGGAGGGGAAAAACCGAGGCAGCCAATGATGGGATGTGTGTGTGTGTGTGTGTGTGTGTGTGTTGTGTGTGTCTGTAAGAGAGAGACGGGGGGAGAGATATCATTAATGTGAATGTGTTTTTGTGGGTGCAATAAACCATTTTCAAAGACACTATTTCCAAACAAACACATTCTGGAACCAGGGTTAAGACTTCAGTACATTTTTGGGGGGGGGGTATCCAATTCACTACATAACATGTTGGAAAGCACGTCTTTCATTGGCTGCTTTTCTTTCTTTCTTTTAAAATTTATTGTAATTTGATTGTGCTTTAGGTGCAAGTTTACAGGGCAAATTAGCTTAAATCATTCAAAACTACATATGCAAATTGTTTTGTGACTTTGGTTGCCTGTCTCTGCAATGTGTGAGCACTCCCTCGACTTTCCACCCTGGGCTTTCTGTTTCCATTCTTCCAGTTTTCCTGTCCCTTCCTGCCTTCTTCTGTCTGTTTTGGGAAGGGTGTTGTCTATTTGGTCTCAAGTATGTGACAGAACTGAGAAGCATGTTCCTCACATGTGCTATTGTTTTATAGGCTGGTCCACTTTGGGGCAGAAACGTGGGTTTCATGAGTGGCTTCAGTTCTGAGTTAGCACTGTGTCTAGGGGGCTGGAGTCTTGGGGTTTCTCCAGCCTCTGGCAGACCAGTAAGTCTGATCTTGTGTGTAAAGCCTGTCTGAAAACTTCAAAAAATCTTTTTTGGGGATTCCCACTCGAATCTCTGTGAGCCATTTTGTTTTTTGGAATGAACCAATACCTGGGCTTTAAAAAAGCCTGAAATCAATAGACTGCTGCATTTTCAAAAAAGAAGACTATTGTACCATATTGTAGCTGAAACTACATTTCCATTTTTCTCAGATTTCAGGTTAATATGCTTGTCTTCTCTCACCCAAACGAAGCTTTGCTCTTAGAAAACAGCTCCACACATAGTAGGGTTTCAGTAAATATTTAAGTAATTAATGTCCTTTGGATTTGGGGTCAAGATTATTCTTGCCTAAATGCAATGCGTACACCTATTAGATATTATCTACATCTTTTCTCGCTCTTTACGAAGGCACTTGGCTTGGCTTGGCTTTCTGGCTCTTTATCCCTTCTTTTAAAATCATTAAGGGGTATTTTTTTTTTAATTACCATTCAGTAAAATTTAATTTTGGGAGGTGCACAGTATTTTAACACACTTATGTTTTATTGCTGCAATCAATATTACTTGCCTAAGCGAGGTCAGCTGAACGAATACTGGTCCCCTAACAAGCCTGTTGGCATAGTGGTTAAGTGCTACAGCTGCTAGCCAGAAGGCTGGCCGTTCAAATGTGCTGGGTGCTCCTTGGAAACTCTATGGGGCAGTTTTGCTCTGTCCACAGGGTTGCTATGAGTTGGATTTGACTCAGGAGGCAGTGGGTTTTTTGGTTTACAACACCCACGTCCTAGTCCCTGGAATTCTTGACTATGCTGCCTCACACGGCAGAAGGGAATTTGCAGATGCGATTGAGTTCAGAATTTCTGGATGACTTGAATTCCTGTAAAATAGAAAAAAAGAGTTGTCAGAGGCCCCTAAGAAGCTGGAAAGGGCAAAAAAAAAAAAAATGAGTTCTCTCCCAGACTCCCCAGAAGGAACTTCCAGAACTGCAAAATAATGCATCTGTGTTGTTTTAGGAAACCCTGACAGCTTAGCAGGTTAAGTGCTACATCTGCTAACCAAAAGGTCTGCAGGTCAAATCCACCAGGCGCTCCTTGGAAACTCTATAGAGCAGTTCTACGCTGACCTCTAGGGTCACTATGAGTCAGACCTGACTTGATGGCAGCGGGTTCGGTTGGCGGTGTTTTAAACCACTGAATTTGCAATGATCTGTAACAGTGGCAGCAGGAACCTCATACACTAGATCTGTTTTCTGGTTCTTGAAGTTTGGATCCATTCCGATTGTTCTGTGTGGTGTCCCTCTCTCTGATTCCTAAGCCCTGCAGGTGGGCAACTATTTTTCTCTCTGGTACAATGGGCCACAGGTCTGGTTGCCAGAAACTTCTTAGCTGTAGAGACTGTACAGGCATCTGAAGACAGATTTCAGGGTCTGTGGCTGACGAGCTAGATCTCTGCCCACACCCCACCTCTCCACCCTGGGAGCTCCTGGGGGAAGGTTTGAGCCCCTCGGCCTCTAAGGCAGAGAAGCCTCAGCCCACATACCTGCTGCTCTGTCTCAAGCCCTCTGCTGAAGTGTCCCCATGAAGTTCATAGCCAGCTGCTGCCAAGTCTGCGCTAGCTGTGTCCGTTCCATGTGTCAATATACTAAGCTCCATAGAGTTTTCAGTGACTGATTTTTTTCCGAGGCAGAGCACCAGGCCTTTCTTCTGAACGCCTCTGGGTGGATGCAGACCGCCAGCTTTCTGGTTGGCAACCAGTCATGCTAACCATTCGTACCACCTTGTGGTGATGTGCACTGTTATCAACTCTGTTCTCCCAACAAAAAACTGAGGCCCTGAGAGGTTTTGTGCCCAACTTGAGACCCCACTTCCTGTTAAGAGCCGGCACCCTACTCCTAGAACCCCCTCCCCATGCCCCCGGACAAACCAAATATCTCCTCCAAAGGCCCAGCAGCCTCTGTGGGGTCTGGACCGTCCTAACCGCTGGACACAGAATCAGGGCCTCCCCTCCCTGCTGTGCACCCTCCACACTCAGGCTGCAGCAGCCGATTCAGCTGGCCGTTTCTAGCACCGACTGCCCCCACAGGGTCTTCCCGAGAACCCATGGTGCGCCCATTAGCCAGAGAGACGTTTATTCCGCTGTTGTCAAAACAATCTTGGGCAGGAGAGCTTCTCCTGGCTTGTGCGAATGTACGTGTAAGTGCAGGAGTGTGTGCTCACGTGTGCCCGTGCACGTGACTGTGAACACTTGATCGTGTGTGTGTGCTCGTGTGCCTCGGTGTATGTGAATGCAAGCACGTGTGTGTGCTCATGTGACCATGTATATGAATGTGACCATGAATGTGTGTGCCCATTTGTGCCTCTGTGTACGTGCATGCATGCAAGTATGTACATATTTGAAAATGTGTATGCGTGTGCACGAGTGTGCACAAGAAAGCTCACCTTTTTATTTGTATTTTCGAGCTCATGCTTTTAGTTATTAAAGATTCCGTGAGGAGGGGCTCCTGGCTGACGCTGACCCACCTGCAACTTACCATTCAAAGCCGCCCCACATGTATCAGTGTAGAAGTGTGCTCCGTGGGGCTTCAGTGGCTGATTTTTTCAGAATAGATCGACAGGCCTTTCTTCCAGGGTGCCTCTGGGTAGTTCTGAAGCACCAGCCTTTCAGTTAGCAGACAAGCACACTGATATACATAAAATACAGACATCTATCTACCTATCTAGTCACCTATCATCCATGATATCGGAACTGTTTCTTTGGAGAACCCTGATACATTATGCCCCCAAAACTAACCAGACCTGTTGTTGATTCTGACTGATAGCAATCCTACAGAACAGAGTAGAACTGCTTCACGGGGTTGGGGCTGGTTGATTTGAACTGTTGACCCTTTAGTTAATAGCTGAGCTCTTTACCACCGCGCCACCATACGGTATGTCAGTAAGAGCTAAATGCAATGAGGAAAATCAGAACCAAGAAGGGAGCTCGAAGGAAGGAGGTGAGAAGGCTGCTTTAAATAGGAGACACAAGAGGTCTCACTCAGGAAGTATTTAAGCTAAGACCTGAAGGAAGTGAGGGAGGGAGCATGCAGAAATCTTCTGGGAAAGCATTCCAAGTGGAGGGGACTTACAGGTGCAAATGCCCTGGGGTAGGTAGGATCCATGCCTGAAGCTGTTAGAAAGCTAACATCCTCTTTTCTCTGCCATTTTCTGTCTCAGAATTGACAAGCACAAGTGTCACTTGACTTCAGTGTTGCAGAAAGCCTGCAGCATCTCTCCCTGTGACCCAGTGGCCGTCTCTTTAACCTTGAGTGCCTGTTTGGGTCTCACGTGTCAGCCAGGGACACGTGAGCTGCCCTTATTTCAGAAGAACGGCATGGGGTGGGGTAGGGGTGGCCTTAAGGTGGTGTCCGCCTCACCTATTACTGCCAAAAGTGGACATGGGTTATTTTTAAGCACAGGGAGGAAGTATTTATTGTTCCTAGGCTGAGGAAAGCTGGACAGCGGCTGGTATTCTTCTTGGGGAGCAGTGTTGGGGCTGCTCTGTCACTGTCCTCTCCACCATGGTGAGTAGTGAGGGCTGTGGAGTGATGCTGGGCGGGAAAGACGGGGACCCCAACCTACATGCAAAGGACAGGAGCAGAGGGTAAGAAGGATGCCTGCAGGGGGCTGGACCCCAGATCCTTGTGGGAAAAACACAGAGAGCTGCGTGTGCCTAGAGGAACCCCAATCAATGCCCTATAGGCCACAAATAACAGCTGCCCTGGAGACTCACAGCAACAAAATAAGAGAGTTGGCTTTTTTATGGCTTGTCTACTGACCTCTCACTGAATCAATAACTCCCAGGGCTTGCAAAATGGGATTGAGCGCTTTTAAGGATCAAATTGTAATTCTTTGCTCTTGTTCAGGCAGCTGGGGAAAAGAAGCTTTTTGTGTTCACCTTTTGAACTTGCAAATTTAAAACCTTTCTCCTTGCATAGTTTTGGTGGGGTGCCACCCTCCCCTAAACCATACAGTGCCCCCAAATTGGGGTCAGGATAGGAAAGAGAACCCCAGAGTCAGACTGCCCAGAGTCAACTCCGGCTCTGCTTTTGCAGAGCTGTGTGACTCTGGGCAAGCTGCTTAACCTCTCTGAGTTTCAGTCACCTCTTCTCAGTATGAAGTTGGTAATATATCATCTATTTGACAGAAGAGGCGTGAAGATGGAATGAAACAATGTCTGTAAAGTGCATAAAACACTGAGCATTTCATGCTTATATATACTACGTAAGTCCAGAGAGATGTGAAACGTCGAGAGCGATCCGCTCAGTCTCCTCTGCACTGCTTACGTGATGCAAGGACTCAGAGAGGAGAATTAGAGGCTGTTTGGATCCAGGGAATGCTAGAGCAGAGGGCAGTTGGGTCTGAACTCCCTGCAAAATGTCATTTAGTCTTGGCATTGTTTACAGCCCAGTGAGCCTGACTTTTTCAGTTCCCCAAATCAATTCACTTTTAGTGCATTACTGAGCTTTTTGTAAAAAATGCATCAGGATAAAAGCAGCTGGTGCCTGCCTGGGCTGCTCCGTTAAGTGTGGCCTCCATCCCTGGAGAGACGCAGCCTCCGCCATCTCCTGGTCTACAGGGGAGCCTCGGCAAGACCCACAGACTCTTTCAGGAGTCTCGAGAGCTGGGCTGCTCTGGAGAAAATTTATTTTGCGTGCTTTTGTCTCTCTGGCGACCCGCTTTGGGGTATGATCACAGGTACCGTATCCCTGTGTCACAGAGGCGCAGCTGAGTTTTGGAGGCATCAGCAAACTTGCCCGACCCAATTTTCTCATTCCTGGCCTCAGACCCCTCCCATCAATTCTTCCTCTTTCCCAGGCGCCTAAGAAAGCCAAGAAGAGAGCAGATGGCAACTCCAATGTGTTTTCCATGTTTGAACAGACCCAAATCCAGGAATTTAAGGAGGTAGGTGCTACTGTTGAAATTTTCCTGGATGGGAACTCTCACTCATTAAAGGGGAACTTTCCCTCATTTCATGTTCCCAGTGGGGATCTATTGATTAGGTGTCTTTATCCTCCAAAACCAGTTGCCTTTCAGACAGTTCTGACTTACTGTGACCCCTAGATGTTTCAGAGTAGAATTGCACTCCATAGGGTTTTTAATGGCTGATTTTTTGGGGGGGAAGTAGATCACCAGGCCTTTCTTCCTAAGTGCCTCTGAGTTGATTCAAACTGGCACCTTTTTTGTGAGCAGCAAAGCACAGAAACACTGCTGAGTTCTACTCCCGTCAGTCCCAAAAGGAGACAGTTGCCTTTCCCCTCCAGCACTAGGTATTAACATTTTTAAATGTTTTTGTCAATCTGGGAGGTAAAAAATGTCACCTGATGTTTTAAACATATAGTCTTTGATCACTGAGCATCAGCCTGTTTGAAACCCTCATGGATGTGCCTCGTTAAGCAAAATTAAATACCAAATTAAGTCGATGACCACAGGTTAGAAGGGCAGACTCTTAATTAATTTTCCACAGTTGTGGTGGTTCCACTGAACCATTCACAGTGCCACCTAGCCCTTCAGAAGAGAACACGCTAAAGCCATTCTACAGAGGAGGGCGCCTGTGGTTCAGTGGTAGGATTCTTACTCTTCACGCAGGAAACCAGGGTTCGATTCCCAGCCTCACGTGCAGTCATCTCCAGCCCGTTGGGGGAGGTTGAGTGTTGTTAGGATGCTGAGTAGGTTTTAGCAGAGCTTCCAGATTAACATGAACTAGGAAAAAAGGCCTGACGATCCACTTCTGAATATCAGCCAATAAATGTCCTAACGTCACAATGGAAACCCTGGTAGTGCAGTGGTTAAGTGCTATAGCTGCTAACCCAAAGGCGGGCAGTTTGAACCCACCAGGTGCTCTGTGGAAACTCTGTGGGGCAGTTCTGCTCTGCCCTGAGGGTCGCCATGAGTCAGGAATAGACTTGACAGCAATGGGTTTGGGTTTGGTTTGGTTATGTCAAACAGGGAACAATTGAGACTTCCAAAGGGGACAGGAACACTTGTGCCTCTTGTCCCCACCAATGTTCAGATCACTGAAATGTCATGTTTCCTATGCCACTAAGGACAGAGGAATTCCTAGGAGGAAGATGTCATCTCTGAACTTGAAATAGCCATTTTCCATGGGGGAAGCTATGCCCACCCCTCTCCCTCACCCTGCCACCCTCCTGGAATGAGACCAGCTGCTGGGGTGTGGGCAGGGGTGGGGGCAAATACTTTCAGAAACCACCTGTGGCAAAGATTTAAAAAAAATGCAGATGAGATTGCATTTGTAAAATACTTGGGCATCACACAGCTTATGGAGTCTCTCTCAGAGCTCAATGGGGGAAAAACACTGGCTTGACAATAGTTTGCCAACTTATCCTAGAAAAAGTGCTACATACGTCATTGCTGAATATCACTATGGTCACCTTCCAAGTACTCCCTTTGGAAAGCTATGCATCAATGCTAGCTAGCTAGCACCTAGTCTACCCTTCAAAACAATTTTGGAACTCTTTCTGGAATGGCCATCAAAGCTGTCATCAGATTAACCCTTGATGTCCTGAATGTCATCAAAATGTCTTCCTTTTAATATTTCCTTTACTTTCAGGTAAAGAAAAAAGTCACCAGGGGCCAGATCAGGTGACTAGGAATGGCGTTCCAATACAGTTATTCGTTCGCTGGCTAAAAACTCCCTCATAGACAACTACACAATTAAGTTCACAAACTTGATACCGTATCACCATGTGCAATGGCCATTCCAGAAGGAGTTCCAAAATTGCTTTGAGGGGTGGGCTAGGTACTGGCATCGGTGCATAGCTTCCCAAGGGGAGTGCTTCGAAAATGACAGTAGTGAAATTCAGCAAGGAGGGATGTAGCACTTAGAACAATTAAGTTCGTGGACTTCATTGTCAGATCCTGCATAAGGAACTCATGCTTGGTTTTAGGGGAGGCAGATGAGATCTCAGGCTTCAACTGCCTTTATAATAACGGTTTTGTTATTGCTGTTGCTAAGTGCTGTCAAGTAGATTCCTATGCAAAGCAATGCTGTGCGAGAGTGTGGAATTGTCCTGCAGGGTTTTCTAGGCTGTAACACTTATGAGAGCAAATCACCAGGTCTCTCTCCCTTGGAGCTGCCAGGTGGACTTGAACTGCCAACATTCCAGTGAGCATCTTAACCACTGTACCACCAGGGCTCCTTAAGAAGAGCTTTATAGAGATGTAATTCACATATGGTAAAAGTCATCCTATTAAAACACACAATTCCATGGTCTTTAGTGTACTAACAAAGTTTTGCAACTGTCACCATGTCTGACTTCAGAACATATCCAGAGAAACCCATGCTCATCAGCAGTCCCTGTCCCCACCCTGCAGTCCTCCCAACCAAACTCACTGCTGTCAAGTTGATTCTGACTCACAGCGACCCTGTAGGACAGAGTGGAACTAACTGCCCCATAGGGGTGCCAAGATTGTAAAGGCACATGCAAACAGGTTGCCTTGTCTTTGTTCCAAAGAGCGGCCGATGGGTTCTATCTGTTGACCTTTCAGTTAGCAGGTGAGTGCTCAACCACTGCACCACGAGAGCTCCTCTCTCCAGTCCTTACCACTAATCTACTTTCCATCTCTATGGACTCATTCATTCTGGGCATTTCAGGGGAATGGACTCATACAACATATATGATCTATTTTATTGTTGAGTGGTATTCCTTTGTGTGGATACATTATATTTGATTTATCTATTCATCAGTTGATGGGCATTTGGGATGCTTTCATTTGGGGCTACCATAAATAATGCCACTGTAAACACTCACGTACAGGCTTTCGTGTGTATATTTTCAGTTATCTCAGGTATGTATCTAGTCCCTGGGTGGCACAAACAGTGAAGCACTTGATTACTAGCCGAAAGTTGGTGGTTTGTATGTAACCAGAAGCACCTCCAAAGACAGGCCTGGTGACCTGCTTCCAAAAGGTCACAGACTGGAAAAGCACGTGGAGCAATTCTATTCTGCCTATATAGGGTCACTATGAGTCAGAATACATCTGATGGCCACTGACAGCCACATCTACCCAGGAGTGAACCACTGGGTCATGTGGTAGTGCGCAAAGCTTAACATTCTGAAGATCTGCCAGACCGGTTTCAGTCCTTGACCTTTTATCTAAAGCCACGCAACGCTACCTGAATTTCCCAGAATGCCATGCGCTTCTCCTAGCCCTTGGCCCAACCCCTTAGGCCTCCCCATCCAAATTCTCCCAGGTTGACCAGCCAACCGTCTCCTTCCACAGGCCTTCACCATCATGGACCAGAATAGAGATGGCTTTATTGACAAGAATGACCTGAGGGACACCTTTGCAGCTCTTGGTAAGTCACACCCACCCCACCTCTGCACAAGCATCTCCTTATTGCACATGCCCTTGAGGGGTGGGAGATGGAAGCATCAGACAAGTTCAAGAGCCTGTCATCTCCCAAAGCAGCAGCTTGACCAACACTGGCCTTTAAGACAAATTTCATAGGGACTGAGAGTGTTCACATCTTTTCTTTTAAAATAACATTTGTGTGATTTTAAGAGCAATGCCAGCTTGCAATAGAAAAGTTGGAAAATTCAGAAAAGTTATAAAGGAGAAAACAATTACTACCCAGAAGGCCGCATTCTACTTCAGTTTCTTTCTTCTAAGTCTCTTCTAAGCACATCTGAGTGTTTTTGTTTTTTGTCTTTTTCAAGAAAATATTTTTAGCATGTTTATTTGACTCCTCTATAGTGTGAACATGGATACATGGAGCTTTTTCAAAATATATAAACCCAACCTGCCACCCCTCCACCCACCCCCAGGAACTCAGAGCCACCATGAACAGCTGTTCAGGTTGTGCACTGTGCAGATCTACCAGATATTATTTGTGTTTGCTGCCACTGTACATTATTATATTTAGAACATAAAGGTGCCTCAAGCAGGGGTGGCTTTTTTTAACTTGTGCAGATGGGGTATATAGGCTTATGGCAGAGGCCACAGCTGGAATACCAGAATATTCGGGGCTGGGGACTACAGCACATACAATTTGAAAAAATCACCCCACCTGATTCTAATCTATCTCTTCCATGCACAGCTGAGAAGGGCTAATTAATAACACATGTATTTCCCATTTGATTAAAAAATTAAAATTTTATTAAAATAAAATGTTCCAGGCTCTGAAGATGCCATCTTTTAAATAAGTAGGCCATATCAGATATTGAGTTGGTTTCAACTTTCTGGCTATCATAAATAATACTGCTGAGAACAGCTTCCTGTATGAATCCTTGCCCCCAGCTCACTCAACCCTGAATACCTGCTGCACTAGATGTGTGGGAAGGCAACTGCCAGTACCCTATAGGCAAAGGTATGCCTATGGAAAATCACACCAATGGCAAGTACTGAAAATGTGCCCCTGCAGAGGTATAGAGGGGGGAATGAGCACCTAGGGGCAACCTCAAAGTTGCATGCCTCCCTGCAATTTCAAAATGAACAGATGTCAATAGCAGCTATGTGTCAGCACCACTCGCCCTCTTATCTGGTTGCCTCAGTCAGGCACCTTTCATATTTGGGGTGCCTCAGAAAGGCATTCCATGCCCCTTTGGACTACACCCAGGGGCAAGAATCCCCTCTTCCTTTCCTCGCTATGCTTCTGTGCCCCTGACCAAACAAACACCTGACACTCATCTTTTAGATAAGTGTACTATAACCCACCAAAAAGAAAAACCAACCAACCCATTGCTGTCGAGTCAATACCAACCATTGTGACCCTATAGGACAGAGTACAACACCTCCAGAAAATCCCAAGGAATAGCTGGTGGATTTGAGCTGCCAACCTTGCAGTTAGCAGCTATATCACTCAACCGCTGCATTAATATCAGCTCAAAAATACAGGTCAAGTTCATTAACCTTTTACTCAATGGGAGTACATGAAAATTGCAACTAGACCTTGCTTGCTTTCATTGATGAAAATGGGTCTATGATGTGCTTAGACTCATTTTTCTCAGTTTCTTTTCTTTCTGCATTCAGCAGAGAAAGACCACACAGTCTGCCTTCAAAAAAACACCCACTGCCATTGAGTCGACTCTGACTCAGTGATCCTATACAGCAGAGTAGAAATGATCCACGGAGTTTCCAAGGTGTGCCAGGTGGACTCCAACTGCCAACCTTTTGATTAGCGGACTAGCACTTAAGCACTACTTCACCTGAGTGTCCACGGAGGCTCTCAGATTCCAAAACGTTCGTCTGATTGGCCGAATGTCTTGATGTCTCACGGCTGGTAACGCAGCCTGCTATGGTGAACAGAAACTGCTCAATGGCGCCCCCTGCCGCACGCGGCGCCCAGGGCGCCGGCCATATCTGGGGTGGCTTAGATACCCCTGCTGTTTTCTCTGTCAGCTCAGGATCCCTGAGTGTGTATTTCTTGCCTTAGGGCGTGTAAATGTGAAAAATGAAGAAATTGAGGAAATGCTCAAAGAGGCGCCGGGTCCAATTAACTTCACTGTGTTCCTGACAATGTTTGGGGAGAAACTTAAGGGTAAGAGAGAGAGAGAGAGAGAGAGAGAGAGTGTGTGTGTGTGTGTGCACATATTCTGTGTGTCTGCATCTTTGGCATCAGCTGAACCTTAGAAGAACACGTAGCAGTTGGCAGAACATGGGTAGTTTTCAAGGAAGCAGAGATATCACTAGAAAAAAATAATACTGACTAGCAGCCAACTTGCTCCGAGCTTTCCCTAAGGCAGACCTGATGCTAAACATTGTATGTACTACGTCTTCTAGTAGCACATGAAGTGAATCCTGTTATTATCCCCAGTCTATGGATGAGGAAACTGAGGCTGAGACATTTGAAAGTCACTTGCCTGAGGCCACACAGCTAGCAAGTGCCAGAGCCAGGAATCCAACCTTGGCCTTCATAAATCCAAATTCATCTTGAAATCTGAGTGTGCTCAGAAAGAGCTTGGTTCTCAACTCTCTCCCCCTGTCTGAGACGATCTACCTTTCAAAATCCTGAGGCTATGCAGCTTTGTCTGACCCCTTCATCTCTAGGGAGATTTGGGGTACCACCAGTTCCCAGCCATCCATGGCACATTGGAGCCCTGTGTTTCTTTTCAGGAGCAGATCCTGAGGAGACTATTCTCAATGCATTCAAGGTGTTTGACCCTGAAGGCAAAGGGGTGCTCAAGGCTTCTTAGTGAGTGGGGTCTGTGGGGAGGGAGTGGGGTTCCCTGCTCCCCCACCCACACTAGAGCCCACACCTGCTTTTCTGTCCCGCAGCATTCAGGAGATGCTGACCACCCAGGCGGAGAGGTTTTCCAAGGAGGAGGTAACAGGGTCCTTTGGGCAACCCTTACAAACCAGCTTCTGAGCTCATCCTTCACGGGATTTCTTTTCTTAAACACCCCTGACTGTACCCTGGGGGAGGACTGGCTATTGTCTCTTGAGCCTTATCTCCTTCTTTCAACCACTCTGTAAGGAATGGTACTATTTTAATTTCACAGATGGAGAAACTGAGTCCCAGGGAAGTAACTCTGACAGTAGACACCTAGATGTGAACCCAAGGAATTCTGATGGAGCAGTGGTTAAGTGCTTAGCTGCTTACCCAGACAGTGAGGGGTTCAAAACCACCCACCGCTCTCCAGGACAAAGATGCAGTAGTTGGTTTCTGTCAAGGTTACCACCTTGAATTAGGATGTGGCACTTCCATTCTGTCCAGTCAGGTGGCTAGAGTCAAAACCAACTTGAGGGCAACACAGTTTTTCTGGTTTTATTGTTAAATATTCAAAACCAGGTCCATCTTATTCCAGGGAAGGCCTTCCTCACAATCCATGGAAGTCGCAGAGACCCGATAAGAACATCCCCTTTCTGCTTGAGGAAGGGGGACCTGCAGGGCTGCCGTGTACTGTGCTGTACGCTGTGCACAGCCCAACTCTCAGGAATGCTTTTCTCATAGCATAAAAAGAAACAAAAAACGCAAACTCATTGCCATCAAGTCCATTCTGACTCACAGCAACCCTACACCACAGAGTAAAACTGCCCCATAGGTTTTCCAAGGAGCACCTGGTGGATTTGAACTATCAACCTTTTGGTTAGCAGCTGAAGTCTTAACCACTATGCCATCAGGGTTTCCTTCTTAGAGCAGTCATCATGGATTTGTATTTGTTGCAAGAGTTGTCCACTAGGTGGCAGTAAAGTGTCCTACTATGATTTTTTTTTGCTTTTTAAAAAATCAGTATATATATGACCTTTTTCTGGCAGGAGGGCTGTAATGTGCCTGGAAAAGGGGGCACTTTTGACAATTCACCAAAGGCCCCATGTAGGCAAGCAGTAATTTTGCCAACACTAAGTCTTAATGACTATTTAAAATACACCCTGTGGCCTCTCAGGTCTGTTTTCATCAATTTCTACATTTTACTAAAAAGATTAGATTTACACACACACACACACACACACACACACACACACACACACACACACACACACACACACACACACACACAAAACTCAAGCTGCCAAAATAGCCTGCCTTCACCAGTCAGCAGCTGAATTTGGACATGCTCTCTCACCTCCTTGTACATCAGTTTCTTTGTCTCTAAAACTGAACAGAACTTACACTGTGAGGACAGATGAAAAGAATCAGATCTTCTTGCCCATGTTACCACATCTGGCTGGCACTGAGCAGTTGTTGCCTCAGTAGATAAAACGTGTATCTCCATTTAGCCACAGACCCCACCATGCCCTATTGCCTCACACAGATAACCTGCCCAGCCCCTCTGGACACCTGAGTTCGCAATGTCTGCCCAAGGTTGCATGGGCTCCCTGGCAACGTACCCACAGGATATTTATGTGGGAGGGCCCTTGGGATAAATACCTGTGGGAGGAAGGACAAGGACTCAGGAGTGGGCAGAGGGAAAAGATAGCACTGGGGAGCCTGGAACTAGAATGGCCTGTTGCAGAGGTCCTGAGGTGGTCAAGCCTTTATACCTCTGCACGGAACAGTTATTGGCTGTTGACTATTCCAGGAAGGAGGTGACTTTGAATGAGACAGTCTCTACAGCAGCTGGGTGACAAGTTCTTTCCTCGAGGGGGTCTAGGTGACATGTGTCCAGGTCTACTAGGCCCCCCAGCTGCCTCTCCACTCCAGCCTGCTAGCACTCAGCCTCCCTTCCAGTCCGCTCTCATCGTCAGTACATCTTCTGGCTTTTTGCAGATCGATCAGATGTTTGCTGCGTTCCCCCCGGATGTGACTGGCAACTTGGACTACAAGAACCTGGTGCACATCATCACCCATGGGGAAGAGAAGGACTAAGGCGGGGGTGGTGCTCACCTGTTGACCCTGGGCTCATCTCTGAGGGAGCAGGGTCCCTGCCCTCATCTCACTCTGCCTGGCAGCACCACCATCCCTGCTTCCAGCCTGTGAGCTGTGTGGCAGCCTCATTTATACACCTTCATCTTCTCTGCAGCCAACGGCTGGTACGTACCACCTGGCCACCCATCCCACAGACAGAAATCCGTCTGCAGGCCAAGTGCAAATAAACTGGAGGCTGTGTATTTGGTTATGATGTTTTTCTGATGGACAGAAGCACCCTGAGGAAAGGAGGCCCTGTGCTCCTTCAGACAATGACAACACACAAGTGGGCAGTGGCCCTGATGTCATTGTTATTGAACTTTTATGCCTATTTATAATAGCCCCTGGAAGCAATTCAGGACTGTTTCTACCAAGGACTACACTTTACTGTACAGTTAACTGGATGACCACAACCCTTCCTTTCAAACAGTTCAGGCAAGTGGAGAGCCTTGATTCCAGGACATCCTATCTTTTAGGGTACCGTCAGAATGTTTGTCGTATGGAAATGCTTGGACACACCCCATGATAAATGGAGAGAAGGAGAACTCACACCCACGCTAAGCATAGGGAAGGTTCATTTTTCAAAACTCATGTTTGTTAATCATAAGACGTTACTTTGTAATTTCAGATAGAATAGAAGTTGTCTATACTTCCCTGCTAGCTAATTGCGGGAGGGGTATGCAATGATTTCCAATTTGGGCTGGAGTCCAGGAACCACACTTGGGTATCAGTTGACTCTTGCTTTTGAATAACTAAAGTCATCACTGAAGCATTCAGGCCCATTTTCGTTACAAGAATCCCACCTTAACAGACAAATGGCTCGTGTAAACAAGACGCCCAAGGACTTCAGGCACAGCTGGATCCAGGAGCTCAACTAGATGGCTCCCAGTAGTTCCTAGCCTGTGTCTATTCTCTCAGCAACCCTCGTCAAAAGAACGCAGGTCTCCCTCTCCAGATCCACACAAATTCCTGCACAGGACTTTATGGGATGTCACTGGGGCTTATGAACCAACCCTGAACCCATCACTGTGGACTGGCAGGTGCAATGCTCACTGGTAGACCTCAGTCACATAATTAACCATCAGGCTAGGGTTGAAACTGCTCTTCCCCTCTCCAACACAGCCTCAGAGTGGGAGGGGTGGTTTCCCAAAGGAAAACCAGCCAAGATTCTGTTCAGGGAGAAGGAAAGGATGTCAGGTACTCGTAGGTACTCGCAGGCTTTCAAAAGAATCACAGGAAACGAGGATGCAGCCAAAATGATTCAGAGGAAGAGCTTAAGCTGTCTGTAGGACAGGGAGGGATCAGGAGGTTTCAGGAGTCAGAACCAGAGTGAAGCACGTTTTCAAGAGTAAAGAACACCGACAACACCCCCCGAGCGGGAGCTTGCTGTCAGCCCACCACCACAGCTACCACCTGGCTGCTGAGAAACAAGACCCCCATCAAAGGCAGCAATGAACTGGGTGGGTGGGCAACCGGGAGGTCAGGGCCCCACATTGCAGTGACTCACACCTTTGGCCTCCTGTTCCCACTCGACACAGTGCAGAGCAAGAATCTGCCACCTGGGGCTGCAGGAGAGTGGGCCCAGTTCAGGTTACTGGCTCAGTGCAGCGTGTGGTTCATAGCAAGAGGCCTTGACACAGCTGTGCAGCAACATGCTCATCTGGAAGAGACATGCAGAGTCATGGACACACCCCCACACCCCACACAGAAACAGACACACATACACACAGAAGGAAGACACACCCGCAGAAACAGATACACATGCACAAAGGCAGACACACACAGAAAGGAATACGCTCATGCTCTGGACACCCACTTTCCAAATCTCCTCTCTTGCTCCTGGGTCTCTAGCCTCAGCCCACGGGGTTCCCGAGGCCAGGCCTCCAGGTGGCAGAAAGTGCCATCCCTCAAGACCCACCCTACCCCCAAATTTCTACTCCAGGAGGGACTTTTCTTGTCTCACAGGAAACCTCATCTGACGATAGACAGGAACCAAACCAAAACCAAACCCACTGCCATCGATTCCAACAGATAGTGACCCTACAAACAGCCAAATGTAATGCTACATGTTGGACAGACAGAAATAGGGGAGAGAGAAAGGAGGAACAGGAGAGTGTGAGACAAGAAGAGACAGAAGGGACAGAGAGGGAGACAAACAGAGAGTCACAGAGGGTGGATATAAGCAGGGAGGTGGCTTGCCCTTTTGCCCTGGCAGAGGGGTGGCCTGCTGCAGGGGGTAACTCCCACACCAACTGTCCCCTGTGGGACTCCCAGTCCTGCCTGTGTGCCACTGTCACACCTTGTGTGGTTCTGGAGGCTGCTGCTTAGTATCTAGGCTCCAGTGTGGTCCCTAAACTTAGTCCCTCATTCCCCCATTGCTTCACTGACGGAGACACAGCATCTTGGGTGTGGCCTGTGCTGGTCCCATTTCACAGGCTTCTGTGGCTTTGTGGACCCCACCCAAATCTTGCCTCCTGTACCAACTCAGGAACATGATCTTTGTCTCTCTGATCTGGGACTCTCCACCACTCCTTAGCTCTTCATCCTCCCCAAGGTGGCGCCTAGCTCCACAGGTGTCCTAGTACAGAGTGTGCAAAGGCACTGAGGTCACGGAATAAAACCTTTACTCTCTGGTTACAGTACAAATGTGGCCCTGTCCACTCTATTTTGTTAGCTTCTCCTTTTCAGGTCGCCCTTCTCAGCAATGCTGTCCCCAGGCAGATTTCGAGACTCTCTCAGTCTGTAGTTGTCAGTCACCAGCTGCCGAAGGCTGCTGTGGTCCAGTGGCTGTTCATCTACGACAGACACAGTGGCTGTGGGAGGAGCTGGGAAATAGAACCCAACGCTGGGAGCTGCCTTCCCAGGCCTCTCAGCCTTGTGCCGGCTGCCCCTGGCCAGACTCCCCATGGCTGGCCTCCCCAAGCCTGGTATGTGTCACGGCAGCAAAGCAGTTAGGTATGCCACAGGATTCAAGAGCACAGGATAAGGGTGAAAGACGGGATCTGAGAATCTAGTGTGGCTGCAACTTGCCAACTTATAAAATTTGGTTATTTTAAAGTTTATTTCAGATGGTCACAATGTCGTTCCAATTTTTAAAAACATCTGAGATAAAGCTTTGGGACCAGTGGTTGTTGGGTCACTAGCTGGGTACCAGGGAGAAAAGTCTCTACGAGAACCGAATCAAGTGACCATGGCCAAAGTGGTGTTCAACGGAACCAATGGGCCAAGGAGGACTCTTGGATGGGGAAACTGAGGCTCAACACTACAGCCCCTCTTGGGCACCCGGACCATGGCGTCCCCAGCCCTGAAGGTACGTGCCTCTTAGCAGCCCCGACCCAGAGCCCTCACAGATAAGGAGGTCAAGGGAACTCACAATCGTCCAGCCTCTCGCTGAGGATGTCAGACCCCAACACCGGGGGAGCAACCTTGACAGGTTCTATCGCCTTGAGGAGAGCAGAGCCACCCCAGAAAGGGTTGACAAAAGGGGTCTCTGGCTCCGCCCCTTCCATTTCCTGGATCCGTCTGCAAGCCTCTAACAGCAGCAAGTCATTGGTCTTCTTCTCAATGATAGCTGGGAAGATACAAGAAACAACAGAACGGCTGCCAGGAGACCCAGTTCCGGGGCACAGGGCTGGATTAAGGCACGAGAGGCACTCGGTATCCAAAGTAGGTACAGTTTTATTCGTGCTTACTGCTCACCACAGATTAGTAAATAAGCACACATAAATCTGGGTTTGCCTGGTTTACTGGGTAATCCACTCTTGCCTGGTGGATCTCAGGGAGAGGCACCCCTGGCTGGAGAGGAAGGGAGAGCACAAGAAGTGATTCTTCCTTACTGGGATCCCCTAAGAACAATGTTCCACCATGCATTCCCAGTGAGGGCTGTGTCACCCCTACCAGTTACCATGAAGTCAATTCCACCTCATGGAGACCCAACAGGTGTCAGAACAGAACTGTGCTTCATAGAGTTTTCAATGGTTATCACCTTTTGGAGGTAGATTGTCAGGCATTTCTTCCAAGGCACCTCTGGATGGATTCAAATCTCCAACCTTTTAGTCAGTAGCCAAGCACTAAGCCATTGGCACCAATCAAGGACTCCAATATCACCCCTAGGGGCATGAAACTGGGTGCTTAAGAGGAGAGAGACAGAGATGGTGACAGAGATGGAGGTGCATAGCCCTGCCTCTTCTTTGTGTACAAAGCACAGATACCCATATAGTTCATACACAGAAATACAACATTATCTACGATATCAGCGTTTCATGGGTGGGGCAATTAGCAGAATATCTAAAAAACATTCCAGGGGCAGTAGGCAGGAGGGCGGAAAGGTGATGACAACAAGGCTGAGAAACACTGGATTAGATTAAAATCTGGATTTGAACCACATTCGCTGGCTTTAGTGCCCATGTGCTTACCGCCAAGCTCCCTGCTTCCAGAAGAATGAGTCCCCATGCCTGGTCACAGAGCATTCTGGAAATGGTACACAAGAGCCTCACGGGCCAGTGCTTGACTCACCAAAATACTGTGGAAAGTTGCTATCAGTGATTTTCCCCGTCTCGCCCAGCTGCACCAGGATCTTGGTGGCGTCACAGTTGATTTTCTTGAACAGCTTCTCTATCGAGCTCTTGAGATAGTCCAGAGTCCTGTTGATCTCCCTGGAGTTCTTCTCATACCGGTCAGCCTCCTCTGTGGTCTTCTTCAGTTTCTCCTGGCGGCAGATCCCAGGTCCCACCACAGTCAGCTGAGCTGACACTCTGGACTCAGTCCACTGTGGCGGGGGAGGACTTGCAGGGGAAAGGAGAGGGCTTTGGGACCCTTTGGGGTCAGTGTCTCCAAACCACAGGGTTTCAACCTGTGAGGGGATGTGAGACTGAATGAATGGGCCTCAACGAGGATTTGTAACAAATGAAATGAAAATATTTGCCGGTGAGGAAACTCAGGTACCAAGGCACACAGACAAAAGTGCATAAAGCCAGGATTTGAACTTAGTTCTGTGACCGCTACCCCAGGCAGCTTGCTCCTGCCAGATCCTAGAGTAGTCAGTTCTCAGGACTAAAAATTCCTTAGTTGGCAGCCAGAGCTGCCGTCCTACTATAAAGACATAATTAAAAGTCACATGGATTTTATATTTAAAAAAAAAAAAGTCACATAATTTTTAAAGGTCACATGGTCAGTCTGAGTGTCCAGAAACTTTGATGTTCCAGGCTCTTTATATACATTATCTTAACTGTCCTCATCATCACCCCAGTTTTCAGATGAGGAATACTGAGTTCAGAGAAGAAAAGTGGCTTTGTATTGTGCTTATATACATACCTGACCATGGGCTAAACTTTTTACTTGGTACAAACTCACTAACAACGCAATGGTGACTCCAGGAGTTTTACTGACTACACAATAAACAACACTAATAATAGCTACTGTTTACAGCTATCTGCCTGGCTATATGCCCAACACATACGTGCATGATTTTATTCCACTTTCACAACCCTAAAAAGTGGATAAAACTGTTGTTTTATGCTGTCAAGTTGATTTTGGCTGTATATGACTCCACAGCACAGAGCAGAACTGTCCTTAGGGTTTCTTAGGCTGTAATCTTTACCTAGGCAGCCTTGGTGGCCCAGTGATTCACGGTTTGGCTGCTAATCAAAAGGTCAGCAGTTGGAATCCACCAGCCACTCCTTGGAAATTGGCGGACCTGGGGCCCCCAGACATGTGCTCAGTTGAGGAGGTTCTTCTTGGACCAGGTTCCGGTTTGGAAGTCTGTGATTGCCGGGCAGGCAGCAGGCTGAGCGTGTACTTTGCTGCCCCCCAGTGGTGCATTAGAGAACGGCATTGCCATCCCTGACGCCAGGGGGAAGAAGATGCTTGCCAAGGGCTAAATAAGCCACAGGGAGAAGCAGGGGACCCAGAAGCACAGCTCCTGGGCCAAGAACTATTAAATTAAAGCAGAGCTTTGAAGTCGGGCTCTCTGGGGCCATATCTCTGGCAGACACTGACACACAACACACATTCTTCCCTTACACTTAGTAACAAAACTGGTGGTAGTTCGGGCGGCCGCGTGCCCAGTTGCGTTCTTCCAGCCTTCCCCTGTTAAATGGATGTCCAATGATGTGCAAACACAGAAGCCGTTAGCTAGAACTTTTGGAACAGTACTTGTAAGGTGTCTGACTCGACTAGAGAGACTTTTTTGCCTCCTCTATAGTAGTGTAGTGGTTAAGTGCTACGTCTCTTAACCAAAAGGTCTGCAGTTCAAACCCACTAGGAGCTCCTTGGAAACTCCAGGGAGCAGTTCTACTCTGCCCTATAAGCGTCACTGTGAGTCAGAAGTGACTTGACGGCACCGGGCTTGGTTTTTTCTGGGTATAGGGTTACTACAAGTTGGAACTGACTTGACAGTTCTTAACATTTTCTTCTTTCTTGGAATGTAGATGTAATGGCTGAGCATGTGGCAGGCATACTGCAACCAAGAGGCAGCCTTGGGAATGGAAAGCACACACTAAGGGTGGGGTGGGGGGAAAACAACAGAAAAGCTTAGGATGCTGATGACATCATAAGGCCACCAACCAGCACTGGAATGCCTATCTCTGACTTATGCCTTAACAAAGTAAATAAACTTCTATGCTTCTTCAGCTGTTATTTGGGTTCCAAGGAAGCCTGATTATGCAGTGGTAACAGTTCTCAACGGTCAGCAGTTTGAACCCACCAGCTGCTTGCTCTGAAAGAGAAAGCTGTGATGGTCTATTTCTGTCAAGATTACAGCCTTGCAAACCCTACAAGTAAGTTCTTCGTGCTATACGGTTGCTATGAGACAGAATCGACTCCATAGCAGTGGGTTTGGGGATTATTTGCACCTGAATATAATTCAAAGTACACATAGTATTTCAGCTCCATGATGTTGGTCAAATGACTTTATATCTTGAACCTCTCAGTCTCCGCATCTGAAAAATGGAGCAATAAACGGCATCTACCTCATAGGGTTGGTGCAAGGATTAAATGAGACGTGTAAGCAAAGCACATAGCCCAGGACTTGGAATGTAGTAATGGCTCAAGATACGCTTGCCATTACCATTACTGAGGGAGAAGAGGGCAAAACCAGGTCAAGGCAGAGAGAGCAGACTGGAGGCTAGCGATGTCTTGAAAAGAGCCAACCTGTGAGCTCGTGTTGAAAGGTGGGAGGGCTTTAAAAAGGACGGAGAGGTCCTAAGGACAAAATTCCGCAGCAACACCTGTACCAAAGGCTGCGTATGACAGAGGGCTCAGGACATGTTTAGATACCTCTAGGTCAATGAAAGGTAATGGAACAGATACCTAACTGCTCCTGATAACCGAGCGACAGCCTCTCCGCCTGTCAGATAGGCAATGGAGTGGCCCACCTCCCCCTCTACCTGCGGTTCTCTTACCTCCAGCTGCTTCAGTGCTGAACGGCTGTCTTCTTGGGAAGATTTCTGCTGGGATCTCAGGCGAATGATCTCGTCCTGCTCGGGAGAGATCCAGACCATGAGGAAAGCCTGTACTTCAAGGAGGTGTTGGAGATTTAAATCATTCTTTTCCGGGAGCCCCACGATCCCTGGGTCCCAATTATGCTTATGGAAGTCCTTCCTGACGTTTCTTAATTAACGGTACAGAGATGGTACAGGAAGGTCGGGGATTCGTGTTTTCTGGAGAATTTTCTAGCACATCACAACCAGTAGAATTTTCTGCAATGGCAGAAATGTTCTGTCTGCTCTTCCTAATACCGTGATCACTAGCCACCGCTGTGTACTGAGAGCTTGAAATGTGGCTAGTGCCCCTGGGGAATGATTTGATAGTTGTATTTAATTTTAATTGGGAGTCACTGAAGGGTGCAAATGATAAACTCACTGGGCATTCAAGCAAAAGGTTGGTGATTCCAGTCTACCCCAAGGCACCTTGGAAGAAAGTCCTGGTGATCTACTTAGAAAAAAATCAGCCATTGAAACGCAGTTCTACTGACACGCATGGGGTCGCCACACATCAGAATCAACTCCGCAACAACTAGCAGGGTAGGGTAGGGTATTTGTAATGAGAGCATGGCTAGTAGATACCATACCGGAAGGTATGGCTTTAGCATGAGTTTTCAAACTCTATCATGAATAGGAATCACCCAGCCAACTTGTGAAAACAGGGTGCTGGGTCCCACGCCCAGGGTTTCTGAGTCTGTAGATCTAGACTAGGCCCAAGAATTTGCATTTCTAACCAGATCCCAGCAGATTTTGATGCTGCTGCTAGGTGATCAACTTTGAGAACCCACAGGCTACAGCAACTTGTCCAAACACAAAAGGCACACAGTCCTTGACAATTCCATCTCCAGGAATCTGTCCTATGGAAATTATGGGAAAGGTGGGCAAAGACGGGAGCTCACAACCGTCTGATGTGCTATTATCTATAATGGTGCCCAGTTAGAAGAACCTAAGTGTCTACGGTAAGCAGTGGTTAGATCAATAACGATACAGTCATATAACTGAGGAAGAGGATCTCAAATTAGAACATGGTGAAAATGCAGATTCCTGGCTCATCTTCGGAAAATCTAAGTCTGTAGGTATGGGAAAGTAGCCCGAGTGGTTTAATGGTTAAGTGCTTGACTGCTAACCAAAAGGACAGTAGCTGGAACCGGCCTATGCTTCTGGAAAGACTATAGCCTAGAAAATCCTATGGGAGAAGTTCTACTCTGTCACATGTGGTCACTATGAGTGGAAATCAACTCAGTGGAATCTAACAACCACCACAAGGTATGGAATAGAACCTGGGCAGTGTGCATTTTCAAGAAGCACCCCGCAATTCTAATGCTGAAGACCCAAGGTCCCCAAAAGCTGCCACAAAGAATATAGATGTTGGCAGATAACTATGCTGTGTTGTTGAAAAAAATATTTACAAAACAGCATGAACAGATCTGTATGATCCCATTGTAATAAATGGACATCTGGGTCTGTCTGTGTGGATCTGTGTGCATGTGCACACACTGCTTCATAAAAGATGTCACCAGCATGCTGATGGATATTCTTTCTAAGTGGTGACATTTCCCTGATTTTCACTTTTTCTTTTACATTTTTCTGAATTGCTCACATTCTCACACAGTATGTATTATCTTTCTAATCCCAAAGTTTTAATTTTATTTTGGAAAAAATAAAGATATAAACCAACCTTTAAAAAGAGAGACTTAAGGTTAACTGAAGCTTGGTCCAGGCAGCACAGTGATTAAGTGCTTGGCCGCTGGCCAAAAGGTTGGTGATTTAAATCCACCAACGGAAGAAAGATCTGGCGGTCAGCTTCTGTAAATATTACAGCCTTGGAAAGCTATGGGGCAGTTTCTATTGTATCCTTCAGGGATGCTGTGAATTGAAAGCAGCTCAGTGGCAACAAGTCTTTTTGTTAGTTGGTTTTATGTTTGGGTGATGAGACTCTTCCAAATTTGGGGTGTCCTCACAACTCTCTGCTATGGCTTTACCCTCATTATCCCAGCAGGAGTAGTAAAGTGGTCTTCCCTGGAAAATGAGAATCCAGGGCCCTGCCCACTCCCAGCCCCATCCGGACCTTGCTACGCCTGCTTGCAAAGATACATCGAGACCCTTCCCTGCAATACTGGAGATGACCACCAGAGGACAGTGGTGGCGTGCCTAACTGGAAGTTGTTAATTCAAAAGATCCGCAAGGGTTCTGCCGGCGCAGGTACCCAGCTATGGTGAATGAAGGACAGTAAAAAAAACCCAAATCCCAAATCGTCAAAGCGATCCTATAGGTTAGAATAGAACTGCTCCATAGAGTTTCCAAGATTCGAGCTGCCAACCTTTTTTTGGTTAGCAGATGTAGCATTTAACCACTAAGCCACCAGGATTTCCATAGCGGGCAGTGGGGCTTCTTTGCAGGGACAGCTGCACTCAGCTTCCCGTGGAATGTGGCCCACAGCTGTCAGATCTCGTTTTCCGAGAGAAGGTAGACATTCAGATTTTCATGTGGAATATTCTGTTTTTCAAATGTTAACAACGAATTATGAATTTAAAAAATAAATTGGGGGGGAGTGGTTCAAGCAACCAAAGGCTGGTTTCAGCTAGGGGTCTCCGGTTGACAGCCTGTGATCCCAGCTCCCTGGCTGAGGGTGAAGTCAGATGTTAGAATCTGAGCCCTGGGTTTTTCGTCTGTTTTTTATTTAACTGAGATAGGCTACACAAGGATGGCAAAAAAGTAAGGTTCCAGGCATCCCCGCCAAAGCCCAACCTCCACGCCACCTTCATCCAGGTCTACTCCAGTTTATCTGATTCTTATACCGATGTTCTTCAACACAGGGATTTAAACAAAGGTGTTCCGTGGCTTTTTTATAAAAGTTTGGAATCTACTGCCCTAGTCCAAACGTGTAACATGTCATTCTAAGTGGAAAAACTAAGGCCCGAAAGGGTAGGGACTTGCTTATCTTTTATCAGACACTTTATCCTAATGCAGGAGGGTGCCATATGGGTGAACGTGAAGATTAAGCTCAGTTCTGTCGAGGAACCATTTCCGGGTACTATCCCCTGTGGGGATATTTGTACTGGACTGCTACCCTAAAGGTTGGCTCGGAACCCACCGGAAGTATTACAGAAGCCCTCGTGATCTGCTTCCATTAAGATTAAAGCAAAAACAAACAAATACACTGATGTGGAGCAGATTAGCTTTACGGTGCCCCTAGCTGCTGATGAGTTCATACCGCCAACTTTTCAAACTCCTGTTAGCAGCCCTGCGCTTTAACCACAGCGCCACCAGTGCTTTTCCGTTAGGATTCACCAGAAAGAACCCTAACCCATTGCCATCAAGTCGATTCTGACTCACAGTGACCCTATAGGAACAGACTAGAACTACTCCATACGGTCTCCAAGGAGCGCCTGGTGGATTCGAACTGCCGAGCTTATGTTAGCAGCCTTAGCACTTAACCACTACGCCACCAGGGTTTCCCCGTCAGGATTCCAAAACACCAAAAAACCCAAACCGAGTGCCATCGAGTGGATTCCGATTCATAGCAACCCTACAAGACAGGGCAGAACTGCACCAAACAGTTTCCAGGGAGCGCCTGGCAGATTTGAACTGCCGAACTTTTGGTTAGCGGCTGTAGCACATAACCACTACACCACCAGGGTCCCCCTAGGGTCCCCCCTCATTAGGAATACAGCCAGCAAATCCTATGCTGCAGTTTCACACTGGAACACATGGGGTCGCCATGAGTCAGAATCGACTGGAGGGAAACAGTTCCTGCGTGCAGGGCTCACTGGGCACTGGGAATACAAGGGGACTGTGCCCGCGACCCTGTGCCCTGAATGATTCCTTCTGGAAGGGAGACAGAGCAGACAGGGATCAGCCCACCTACCCACAGGCGCGCGCGGTCACACTGAGGAGACTAGTCTCTATTCAACGCCCCCCCTCTGCCCCTTCACTCGCCACCCTTCCCCACCAGGCTGTCCACTCCAGATCCACAGAGCTACCTCTATGGCCTCCCTGGAGCTCCGGCTTCCACCGACGGGAGGCACTAGCTGGACGTGAGACGGTGGAAGGAGACCGAGACGGCGGACCTTCGCGCCTTTTTTCCCGCTCCCCGCTGTCTGGCCGCATCCCTCCGCGCGGGGGCGCCCGGGCGCTTCTCTCTACGCGCCGGCCTCCGCGCCTGCGCGCTCCCGACTCCGCGCCTGCGCGCTCCCGTCAGCCCCTCAGAGCTGCTCTGGGGAGCGAGGAGGCTGCCGTCTCCTTTTCTGACGTCCTCAGAGCCTGTCCGCACTTTGTAAGTAATCCTGCTGCTAAAACTCCCCTCCGTCTATTCCTTTTGAGTGTTCCATTGATTTCCTTTGAAAACCCTAACTGGTATAACCACCTTCATTTCTGCCACACCACGTACTACCTCTATTAGGTCTATTCATAGCTATTATTATCTTCCGAGTTTCCTGTAAGTTGACGGCTCTTGTTTATTCGTATTTTTTTTTTGATTTTGTCATTTATTATGTTATTTTTATCCTGTTATTATTATTACCACCCGAAATAATTTTTTTTTTTTTTAATTTGCTGTGGTATGGAATCAACGCACAGAGACCCTAGGGGACAGAGTAGAACTGCTCTACAAGGTGTCCTCGGCTGTAATCTGCTCGTTTTGTTTTGTTTTGTTTAATTGTGCTTTAGGTAAAAGTTTACATCTCAGTTTCTCATACAAAAGTTGTTATGTGGCACTAGTTGCAATCCCTACAATGTGACAGCACACTCCTTTCCAACTCCGGATTTCCTGTGTCCAGTCACCGAGCCTCTGTCCCTTTCTGCCTTCTCCTCCCTCCTCGGGACAGGAGCTGCCCGTTCAGTCTCCTGTGTCTACTTAAACTGGAAAGCATACTCTTCATGAGTATCATTTTATGTTTTATAATCCAATCTAATCTTTGTCTGAAGAGTTTTTTTCTTCTGGGTTAACAGAGAGTTTGGGGTTGTGTCTTCTGGGGTTCCCCTACTCTTGGTCAGACCATTAAGATTTGTCCTATTATATGTGAATTTGAGTTCTGCAGCCCAGTTCTCCTGATACATCAGAGATTCCACTGTGTTCCCTCTCAAGCTGGTTGTTGGTGGTAGGCGAGCACCATCTAGTTCTTCTAGTCTCAGGATGATGGAGTCTCTGGTTTGTGTGGTCCTTTTGTCTTCTGGACTAGTATTTTCCTTGGGTCTTTAGTGTTCTTCATTCTCCTTTTCTTAAGATGTGTTGGGACCAATCGAGGCATCTTAGATGGCACCAAACACCACTTATCAAAGCAGGATGAAGAACATTTTCCTAATAAACTTTGTTAAGCTGGTTGATCTAGATGTCCCCTCAAAACAATAGTCCCCAGGCCCCTGTCCCTGCTACTCTGTCCCTCGATGTGTTTGGTTGTGTTCAGGAAACTTTTTAGCTTTTGGTTTAGTCCACTTGTGCTAGGACTGTATTGTGTGTTGTCTTTCTCTAAGGTAATTCTTATCTGCTATCTTGTTAGTGAATTCACATCTCCTCTCGAACATCAACCAAGGCTGTGATCTTTATGGAAGCGAACTGACTGCCATATCATTCCCCTGCTGGTCAGTTTGAAACTTCAACCTTTCAGTTACCAGCTAAGCATTTAACCACTGAACCACCAAGGCTGCCTCCATAAGTAATAATACCCATTAAAATCACAGGTTTGCTCTATAAGCTGTATATTTCCAACTACTTGTCTCTTAGCTGACTCGTCTCTTAGCTTCAAACTACTTGCTCACGGCCAGCATACACACTGCACCGGGGAAACAGTGAGAAGAGGCAATGGCTTCAAGGACCTCAGAGGAAGAAGGAATTAGTTCTCAGAGGAGGTGACATTTGTTCTGGTGAGGATAAAGGATGGATAGTTCATCAGGAGAAAAGGAGGAAAGGAGAAAGAACAACAGAAGCAAAGCCTCGGAGGAGGAAAAGCAAAGCCAAGCCAGGACGGGTAGCTGATGAGGGTGTCTCGGGGATACAAACGGACCTGAGCATCACTCTAAGGAGCCAGACTTTACCTTGTGCCTATGGTCTGAAAAATGTTTATTTATGTGCTACGGAGTGGGTGGCCTAGGTAGCCAGTAAATTTGGGAAATTATAGGTTCAACAAAGGTAAACAGACTTGTCAGGGCCGTGACTATGCTCGTGTACAATGAATCTCTCCAGATGAAACTGGACCATCTCCCCTCATGTGTAAGAAGCCCTTGATTAACAGGGGGTCAGCAACTCTTAAGACAGAGGTCAGGATGGCAAGTAATTTAAGTTTGAGGAGCCACGTATAATCTCGCTTGCATACTTTTTTTTTCCTTACAACCATTTAAAAATGTAAAAACCATTTTTAGCTCTTGGGCTATTCAAAACTGCTACAGGCCGTATTTGGCCCACAGGCTGTATAGTTTACCAGCCTCTGGGTTACCAAACATACTGTTGTGGATTGAGTTGTGGCCTCCTAAAACATGTTGTAAATCCTAACCCCTATACTGTGGTTATAATCCCATTTGGCATGAGTTTTCTTTGTTGTGTTACTAGTATATTAGTGTAGGGTGTGTCTTAAGTCAACCTCTTGATATACAAGAGATTAGACAAGCAAATGAAGGAACAGAGATGGGGGAGGACAGATGCCACACCACGTGAAGATCACCAAGGAGCCAAGGAATAGAAGCTGCAGAGACAAGAACCTTCCCCCAGAGCTGACAGAGACTTAAAGGCTTTTCTTAGAGCTGACACCTTGAATTCTGACTTCTAGCCTCGTAAGCTATGAGAAAATAAATTTCTGTTTGTTAAAACCATCCACTTGTGGTATTCCTGTTATAGCAGCACTAGATGACTAGGACACATGTCATGGATTAAATGTCAGTATTGGGGATGGGTGCCCTTGGTAGTGCAGTGGTTAAGCACTCAGCTGCTGACCAAAAGGCCAGCATTAGAATCCACCAGGCGCTCCTTGGAAACCCCGTGAGGCAGTTCTGCTCTGTCCTGTAAGGTCACTACAAGCCGGAATCAACTTTGCAACAGCTTAAGCTCTTGGACTTAGGGGCCTGAGCACATCAGATGTGTGTAGCCATCGAAAATTTCAGAAAAGTTAAAACGTAGAGGGAAAACTGGGGGAATACAGCAGTTTCGCAAACAGACTCAACCTTGAGGTCCTTTTTCTGTGGAGCATCTGATTGAGTGTTCCAAGGAGCCTGCTTTGGGAAAGGATGTTGCTGGCAGATGGATTTTGGAAATGGGGGTGGAGGGGTGGGGTCCCAGGCCTAGCGAATCAAGAACTGGCCAGACCTGAATCCTCTGGGTCTTCTTATGTGTCATTTCCATGTCATTGTTCAGCTCCGTGACGTAGGTGAACCGAGCAAAGTTTTTCTCCTCCTTGGCCAGGAAGTCGTTGATGAGCTGATTCAGGTTCCCATTCTCAGCCAGCTTTAGCAGCCGGAGGTGGGCCACCTCGTAGCTCTCAAAACTCTCCCCCTTGTTCTTCTTCCCATGCTTCTTTGCCTTCAGAGCTAGGAGAGGAAAAACCCACAACAGTGAGTGTGACAATGCGGCCACTCGGATCCACGCCAGACGGATAGCTCAATAGCATGCCTTGGGGATGGCCTAGAATCTTCCATGAGACAAGGCAGAAGCTGCATTTATTGAAGCATTTCTGTATACCACATAGGAGCTTTTGTGCTCAGCTGCTAACCAAAAGATTGGTGGTTTGAATCCACCCAGCAGCTCCAAGGGGGAAAGGCCTGGCAATCTGGCCTCATAAAGATCACTGCCTAGAAAACCCTGTGGAGCAGTTCAACTGTCACACAGGGTTGCCATGAGTTGGAACTGATTTGATGGCACCTAAACACCACCACAACACATATCAGGAAACTGAAAAAGAGAGGGGTGGGGGCCTGACCATCACACCTTCTTCCCTTTTGGCCTGCTCCTCAAACGCTGTGCGGTCATTCAACTTGACGAGGAGGAAGGACTTGAGCTTGGTCTCATGGGCATAGAGACGTTCCAGCTCGCGGATCTCCAGGTTGTACTGAGAGATGTCCTTCTGCTGGCGGTCCTTCATGGCCGCCATTCGTGCCATGGCTTCCAGCCTGGGCAAGGAGGACACAGAGTCTGAGTATCCATGGGTTGTCCCCCTCCTCCTCTCTCCCTATCAGGCCACAGGGACTTCCTGCCTGGCCAGTGACCACCACTGCCTTTTTTTTTTCTTTCAGCTTCCTTTTCCCTTCTCCCTCTGCCCCTAAACAATGGTAAGTGACTCGATGGCAAGTAGTAAGAACAACAACTTTACTGAACATGTTTTCAAGATTCATCCATGGTGTAGCATGTGTCAGAACCTCATTTCTCTTTGTGGCTGAGTAACATTCTGTTGCAAGGATAGACCACGTTTTGTTGATCCATTCATCCACTGATGGAGGGTACCTGAGTTTTTCCCACCACCACCATCACTTGTTTTAGATAGGGATATTTTCACAGTGAAACAAGCTGCAAGTTCTTAGGCCATCCCAGGAAATTATTTTTCCATCACCACCAGTACCGCTTGTCAATTACCGTGCCTCAGCCATTCCATTACACATATTATTGAATCCTCACTACCACCCAAAGGAAATGCTGTTGTGGTGGTTAAGTGCTATGTCTGCTAACCAAAAGGTCATCAGCTCAAATCCACCAGATGCTCCTTAGAAACCTATGGAAAAGCCCTGTGGGGTTGCTGTGAGTCAGAATTGACTCCACAGCACTGGGTTTGGTTTTTTTCACATTTACCACCACCCAAATGGAGCTGTGGTGGTGCAGTGGTTATGGACTACAGTTGCTAACCGAAAGACTGACAGTTCTAATCTGTCCTCTTCTCTTTGGAAACCCTATGGGACAGTTCTACCTCACTGTCAGTCAGAATTGACTCAACAGTGTTGGGAGTTTTTTGTTTGTTTTGATTTATTTACCATGCAAAGAGGTTGCACAATTTAGTAGTGATGGATTCAAACTCAGATCTCTGGGCCTTGAAACCCTGTGCTCTTCACAATCAACCTGCGTGCCTCTTGCCTTTACATGTGTCACTCCGAGAGACAAGTGGATGGCAAGAGACCAGTAAGACTAACAGTGGACCACCTGTATAGTGGTCACTGCACGCTACCACATCTACAACTTATCTGAAACTCAAAGAAGTCTTATATCTCTAAACCTCCACATTCTTGCCTGTAAAATGGGCATGATAACTCCTAGGGTGATTGTGAGTGTCAAGATAGTAACCAAAACGGAGTTGCTATTTGGGGTGATGGAACTAGTTAGTGGTGATGGTTACAGACCATTGGGAATATACTAAATGCCACTGAATTGCACACTTAAAAAATGGTTAAAAGGGGAATTTTTATATACAGACTTACCATGGAATCTGTGAGTAGCACAGAAGGTTTTGTGATCAACTTCTACCTAAAAGTCTGCAGTCTGAACCTACCCAGAGGCGTCTTGGAAGATGGGCTGGCAATCTGGTTCCAAAAGATCACAGCCTTGAAAACCTTACAGAGCACAGTTTTACTCCACACACACGAGGTCTCCATGAGTTAGAACTGACTCACCAGCAACTGGTCTCTTTTAAGGGGGGTGTTGGTATTTAATACAACAAACTTTCTAAAAATAGATTAGTACTCAGAGCACTTTGTACCATGCCTGGTACGCAGTTAGTGCTTAGGATTATTACTATTATGAATGAAGATTCCCCAACACATAAGCACAGGGACAGAGGTAACTCAGACCAGGAAGCTAGATGCTCAGCAAGGGACCCAGAGACATCTCTGAGGCCAGGGGTCTCTCTCCAGCCCACCTCTGCTCATAGGCCTGAGCAGACTGCTCAATGGCCACATTCATGGTTTTTTTCTGCATCGACATGCGCCGGCGCAGCTGCTGGTAGACATGGTCGTAAGCGGCCTTCTCAAACCGGAGGTCTTCAATCTCATCCCGGAGCTTGGCATTGGTGGTCAGCATCTTGTTAAAGTGGACGGTGACCTATGGGAAGGACTATGTTGTTAATTGTGTAAGGTCCTGTGGTTAGGAAAGAAGTTTTTTTTTTTTAGAGATATACATTGAAGTACTTAGGGGTGAAAGGTTATGATATTTGTCATTTACCTTAAAATGCCTCAGAGGGGAAAAAATGCTACAAATATAGAAAAACATGAACAATGAGTACATTTAGGTGAGGGGTATGTGGCTGTCCATTATTTATTCCCTTTATTTATAAATATTATTTATTCCCATTATTTATACCTTTCTGTGTGCCTTAATAAATTGGTCTTAGTGAAAAGATGTGGTGAAACCCATGTGAAATTGTGCACTACAGATAGGTAAGTAAACATAAGTAAACCTGTGCATGCGTTGCTTAAAGTAATCCCCTGTGTATGTTACTTACTGGTTAATCTGCCCCTGGATCAGAGGTTTTTGAGCTATGTTCTGAGAACTGTTAGGTTTCTGCAGGGCTAAGATTAGGATAAGGAGCACTGGTGGCACAATGGTTAAACTCTCAGCTGCTAACCAAAAGGTCACCAGTTCAAACCCATCAGCAGCTCCATGGAAGACAATACCTGGCAGTCTGTTCCCATAAAGATTAAAGCCTGGGAAATCCTGTGGGGCAGTCCAACCCAACTACACACAACAACAAGATTGGGCTAAGCTAGGGTGCAAAATTTAAGGAGGTACTCACTCTCAGGTAGTGATCCTGCACTTCCACAAGCCTGAGAATGAGTGCCAGTTTAAATTTTGCACCCTGGGCTCTTAGCTTACCTCACCCTGTCCCAGCCCTGGTGTTCTCTGGGGTGTCTCAGTAGCCACCAAACAGGAGAGGGGGAGGCCAGTGGAATAGAAGTTCTTACTCTCAGTTTGCATCTTCTGCTTACTCTTAGGGAAATACCAGTCATTTGCCCTTTACTATGAATTTTACCCTAGGCCTCTTGGCACGCTACCTGTCCCTGATCTTGGGATAAAAAGTCCAGCTCTGGGGAGAACTCTCAGGTCCCACTGACTCAGAAGAGGTTTTAGTGGGTCATGGAGAATTCCAGTTAGGGATACAAGAAAGGAGACCCCTCAGAATCAGAGGAGACCTAACAATCTTAGAGAAATAGAAAGGATTGTAAGGAAAATATTAGGAACAAATGTACACCAACAAATTAATAGATGACTTATGCTAAATGAAGAGAATCCAAGAAGACACAAACTACTGAAACTGACTCCAGAAGAAACAGAAAATCTGAACGGAACTCTGAGGAAAAAGCAGAGCTCAACAGACAATGAATCTTGTATGAATGCTTTCATTCATTCATTCAACCAACAGTTGTTTGCTGAGTGCCTACTCTGAGCCTTGCACTGTGCCAGGCATTGACACCATGTTTCTAACCAAGGGGACCCTCAGCCTTAGTGGGAGAACTAATCACAGTGTAGGTTCTAACCTCAGCCCTGGCAGTTATGATTCAGTAGATCTGGAGGGGACCCAAGAATCTGCATTTTTAACGTGCATTTTCAGCATTCCAACATACAACTGTAAATCACTGTGTGTGGATATTACAAACACTGCCCTGCCCTCACGTGGTGTCCAGGCAGAAAGATCAGCTGCAACTGTCTGGTTATAGTCTGGTGGTCAGTATTTAGGAGCTAAGGGTTTTGTCACAGGAGTCAGTGACAGGCCTCTCTCCAAATCCATTCATTTTCCTTTGTCGTGGCTCCATTGTAGCAACTAGAAGTTTACAGGCTAAACTGGTATGTCGTGTTTGTCCTTACTCACCATTAAGGTTCCTCTTTCTCTTGCCTTTTCCTGGAGCGCTCACACCCCCCAGTCTCAGTCCCCGTAGTTTGATTGGGGTTGCCAGCCACCCTTTCTGGGGATTTTCAAGGGTGGTCATGTAGCTCAGCCTGACCAATCTGCCCACTATTATGGAGGAGCGCATGAACCAAGCTGGCCCAACAAGAAGCCTCCCTGGGACTTGTGGTTGAATTCTTAGGAAAGAAAGTTGCCTTCATGCTAGTGTTTCTAAAGAAAAGTGGAAGACAAGCTATTCAAGTCAGCTTCACATCAGGTGCTGCCCAAGAATGAAGTCCATCCAGAGGTGGATAGAAAAGTGTCCTAAAGAAAGACAAGTGTAGAGCAGCTATGCCTGAAGGCCCTATTTCCACTCATGAATTTTTCAGTTCTATAACCAGCAAGGAAATCTGGTGGCATAGTGATTAAGTGCTAAAACTGCTAACCAGAAGGTAAAGAGTTTAAATCCATCAGGTGCTCCTTGGAAACTCTGTGGGGCAGTTCTGCTCTGTCCTATGGGGTTGTTGTGAGTCAGAATCAACTTGATGGCAACAGGTTTGGTTATTTTGGCTTATAACCAATAAATTCCTTTTTATTTTGCGTAAGCCAGTTTGCAATTCAGAGAATCCTGCTTAGTGCAGACATCACTGTGCACGGAAAGTAGTAAGGATACATCACTTCTCCCTTGATCCAGATATATGTGTATGTGCCTGATATTTCTTAAGGATGATCAACAACAATAAAATGCTTTACCAGCTACAGTAATAAGCAGATTCTACAGGCAAGGAGGCAACTAAACCTGCTTCGTAAAGGGAGCAGGAGTTTTTGGGACAGGGAACTAAAGCATTCTATGGAGGTTGGGGTGACAGACAGCTGATGCTAAAGTCCGGAGAGTAGAAAAAAGGTACGTTTGACAATGAGGAGCCATTCAGAACAGGTGATAAGCTCTAAAAGGCTGCCTGCCCAGTGTGCACATTATTAGTCTACCTTTCCCTGAATCAACCAGTGAAATGGGTACATCATTAGTCTACCTTTCCCTGAATCAACCAGTGAAATGGGTACATCATTAGTCCACCTTTCCCTGAATCAAGCAGTGAAATGGGTACATCATTAGTCTACCTTTCCCTGAATCAACCAGTGAAATGGGTACATCATTAGTCTACCTTTCCCTGAATCAACCAGTGAAATGGGTACATCATTAGTCCACCTTTTCCTGAATCAACCAATGAAACAATGTCAGCCCAGATAACATCATTCTTTACTGCCAACAAAAAAGCAGAGAGGAGGGCAGAGCTGTTGGCAAAGCTGCAGACAACACTGTACATACGAGATTCAAACGGGTTTCCAAAACGTTGATCTGTTTTTGCAGTTTCCGGGAGTTACTGGCCTCCTGCATCTTGGTGAAGATCTGCTTTTGGTTTATAATTTTTTTGTTCATTTCAGCAATCTGAAAAAGAGGGAGAAAATCTAGCTATGTTAACATCTGTATGGATACAGTTCTGCTGTTCGGTAACTCGTGTCTTAAACAACCAAAATCGTAATATCCTTACTTTTCTTAAATATGGAATTTTAATTTTTTTCCCCAGATGTCTGTTGAATTCAACTTAGTCAGAGCCATGTTAGGGGCCAATAGAGGCCGTGCAGAGTTACAGCTCTTAACTGTGCTGGTAAATTTGACTCACCTGTTGCAAATTTCCTTTTGCTCTAAAGGCATGGCTCTTTGACAAAATGGCATTGTTCCCCTAGGGGCTGTCTGTAAATTTGTGCCTATGTTTTTATGGCTGTTGCAGTGATAGGGGCACCAAGTGGCACATACTCTGAAATGTGTGGGACAGCCTAAACACAGAAGCATTGTACCCCACCCCTTAGAACTTTCCAAGGGCCCTTCCAGATATTATGTAGGTGAAAAATCTCCTAGTAATTTTCTGTACCTGGAATTTTTGTTTGAAGGTGGTTAACAGACAGGCTGGATTTGGCCCTGGGGCTGTGCTGTGCTCTCCAGGTCTACTCTAAGCCAGTTATGGCAATTCATTTCCCTGTGCCCCTTGGTTGGCCTAGAAGTTGACATGTGCCCCAGGCCAGGCCAATGAAGGGAAATATTCTCTTGTGAAACAGTCTCTCCTGATGCGAAGAGATTATCAAGAGACCGTTATGTAAGCTGCTCTTCTTTGTATCTTTGAAGGTGGCTGTGTGAGAAGCTGATACCAGCTAAGCTTTGGCAGCCACTTTGTGATCATGAGGGAAAGACCAAGAGGTTCAGAGAGGAAAACAACAACTCATCATTGCAGAGCTGCTAAACCATCCCCGGGATGGCCTAATTCCAGATGGATCTCTTGTTTTGTGAGAAAAAGCAAACCTTTATTCCCTCAGCTGCTTTTAGTCAGTTCTCTTTCTTACAGCTGAACACATTCTCAGGGAGTACATCCAACAAGACGGGAGCTCAGATTTTCAAGCACTGAGGGAACTCTTGAGTCTCGCACAAATTCATGAAGCAAATTAAATCCATAGATGATTGTTACCAGAGTTTGAACTTCAGCCGCAGCACTAGACTACCAGAATTTCCTCACAGCAAAAATCAAAAGCTTTATCAGTTGTGACAAACAGAGTCGAATTCCCTGTTCTACTTGGTGTTCTTTTCCTGTTCTTTCTATGCCCAGGCAGCATCCTCAACACAAAATTGCTGATGAACTATAATAAGTGGCTTGTCTTCATGCAGGGAGAACAGCAGCTCCAAACTGCAACACCTGCTCTGAAGGGGTGCCCCCCACCCCCATTAGGGTTGGCCCCCTGAGACCTCGGGCTTCAGTTCCTTGTCAAAGGGAAGCTGTGGTGTCAGCATTCTCCTGAGGGCTCTTGTGATGAAATCCAGAGCTGAGATCTCTTTTGTGTCTTTATGTTGGAAGGCTGCTTCTGCGATGCTGAGAGTAATTAGGCCTCTGCCCAATGGGAAACATTACTGAAGGCTGTGTCTGGGAGAGAAATGTATTGCCCAAGCAAGCTGTTGTTTTCCAGTGGGCTTGCTAATTATTTTATAAGGCCAGCCAGGGCCTGATGAGATCTCTACCTCCAATGAACTCAGGCAAGGACAGGTCTCTGGGATCTGTGCTGGGCCCAGGGGGAAGGATTCTGGAATGTGCCCACCTTGGAATTAGACTGTGATAAAGAGCATCTGCTTTACATGGTGAGTGTCATACTTTTTTTGATGACCCCAAACTAGTTGTCTTTTCCTAATACTTTGCAGGACCCATTTTCCCATATTTTTTTCAATTTTCCTTTATCTCCTTTCTCATTCACTCATTTGTAAGTTGTTTATTCATTCACCATTCATTCATTGAAGTTTATTAAATGCCTGCTCTGTGCCGGAGAACAAGAAGAAGATAATAAGAGAGATGATGATCCCTGTCCTCAAAAGAACTAGGACTAGAAATAAAAATAAATAAATAAAAAGTTGAATCCTAGAGGAGAGGCAATACAAGGTATTCCGGATTCATGGCCGAGTTGTTTGAGCTGAGATTTGAAGGATGACTAGGAGTTCCTCAAGCAGAAAAGAGGTGGAAGAGCATTCCAGGCAGAGGGAACAGCATATGCAAAGGCATGGAAGTGAAAGAAAGTAGAGTGGGTTCCAAGGACGTGAAGAGGCCAGTGTGGAAGGAATATAGAGAGGGAGGCAACAGGAGAGATGGTAGAATTGGCGAGAGAGGCACAATTTGATATAGCAAGTAAACCCCACCAGGGAGTCCAGCCTCTATGGCTGGAACAATGGGAAACTACCAGCAGGTTTTTGTATTGTTGCTGCACTTCTTTGTTATTTTATTTTTTCTAGTAATTATACCAAGCTCCAACAATGAAGTCCACGAACTTCATTGTTCTAAGTGCTACATACCTCAGTCCTGAACATCACTGTGGTCACTTTCAACATGCTCCCCTTGGGAAGCCATGCCCCGACGCGAGGACCTAGTCCACTCTTCAAAGCAATTTTGGAACTCTTTCTGGAATGGCCATTGCACATGGTGGCAAGTTCGTAAACTTAATTGTATAGTTGTCTGTGAGGGAGTTTTTAGGCAGTAAGCAAATAACTGTATTGGAACACCCTCTCTAGTCATCTGATCTGGCCCCCAGTGACTTTTGTCTTTGCCCAAAGATAAAGAAAATATTGAAAGGAAGACAGTCTGGTGACATTCAGGACATCAAGGGTAATATGACAACAGCTCTGATGGCCATTCCAGAAAAAGAGTACCAGAATTGTTTTGAAGGGTGGACTAAGCACTGGCGTTGGTGCATAGCTTTCCAAGGGGAGCATTTCAGAGGTGACCATGGTGATGTTCAGCAATGAGGTATGTAGCACTTTCTAGGATGAGCTCGTGAACTTAGCTGGAAGTCCTCATAAATAAGGAGTCCTGGTAGCGCACCAGTTAAGCGCTTGGTTGCTAACCTAAATGTTGGCAGTTGGAACCCACGAACAGCTCTGCAGAAGAAAAGGACTGGCCATCTGCTCTCACAAAGATGACAGTGTAGGAAAGCCTAGGGGGCCATTCTCCTCTGTCGCAGGAGGTCACTGTGAGTCAGACTTAACTCCATGGCACGCAGCAACAAACCATCATTTACATGTATCGATTTCTCATTGGCTGTTTGTATCTTAAACTATTTTAGGTGAAAGTGTACACATTAAACCATGGACCTGTTCAACAATTTCAATACGTATGGCTCGGTGACATGGGTGGCATTCTTCACAGTACAGCCACATTCTCCTTGTTTCGGCTTTAGTGGTTCCCCCCGTTGATTAGACTCAGTGTCCCCTAAGCTTCTCACTTAAGCTTTAGAGTGACTGTTGTCCTTTTAGTCTCATATAGATAGATATCTTTTAATTTATTGTTGTAAAAGTATATATAACATAGTGTTGCCAGTTCAACATTTTTCAGGAATAGAATTTAATGCTAGGGAGTTTTAAGCAGAGAAGTGATGTTAATGAGGTTTCCGTCATCTTTCAGACAATTCTGAGGACCTACTCTGTACCAGGCACTGGGATAGGCCGACAGCCTGGTGGAGGAGACATTAAATGATACCCATTCTAATACAGTCTTTGTGGATGTTGAGCAGCCCAGGTGGCACCGTGGTTAAAACATTTGACTATTAACTAAAAGGTCAGCGGTTCAAGTCCACCAGCTTCTCCGCAAGAGAAGGATGTGGCCGTCCCCTTACCTAAAGATTGACAGCCTTTGGAAGCCCTATGGGGTAGTTTTAGTTTGTCTTGTAGGGTCCTTATGAGTCAGAATCAGCTCATCAACAAGGGGTTTGGTTTTAGTTTTGGTCTGAGTTTGTGGATGCTTTGCAGGTCCCGCCCAGGATATCAAGGTGCTTCACCCACTCCTTCCCTCTGCTGTGGGTCTTTTAAGAGAGCACCCCATCAGAGACAGGCCACACCTTCTGATCCAGCTCAGCCAGCAGAGTTTTCATGGATTTGATCAGGGCCTCGTAGTCCTCCTTCGTTTCCAGCAAGAACCGCAGCTCCATGTAGTTCTTCTCATTCAGGTTCAGGTTCTTCGAGGACCTGATGAGACCCAGGACCAGGTTGATCTCATCCTGCTCCTCTTGCAGGGTCTTGATCTCCTTGCTAGGGAGTCAGGGGGAAGCAATGCAGGATTAAACTTGAGTCTCAAGGCACCTTCATCAAGAACTCTGTGTACCTCAGCCCTGGGAGGGGATTCAGGGAGGGATGAGACCAAACTGTGTCCCCTAAAATACATGTTGTAAATCTGAACCTCTATACCAGTGGTGGAAACCCTGATGGAGCAGTGGTTAAGGGCTACAGCTGCTAACCAAAAGGTCGGCAGTTCAGATCTACCTTGGAAACCGTGAGGCAGTTCTGTTCTGTCCTGCAGGGTAGCTGCAAGTTGGAATCAACTCGATGGCAGCAGGTTTGATTTAATGCCTGGGGTTGGCTGAAGCCCTGGTAGTGCAGAGGTCAGTGTTCTGCTGCCAACTAAAAGGCTGACTGTTCGAATCTATCAGCTGCTGCTTGGAACCCCTTTGAGTCAGTTCTACTTTGTCTTGTAGGGTCACTGTGCATAAGGGATGAGTCCTGTTGGGTTGCTATGAGTACATAGTGGTTTTTTTTTTTTTAGGGGGGAAGAGTTTATACCTACAGTTATAGTATGATTTTAGAATTGATTTTTTTTTACATTAATGAGACAGTTCTAGTGTAGATTATGCATATGGATGTATTAAATCAGTATATTCTGAGACATAAAAGAGTAGATTAAGCAAGCAAGCCGAGACGGGTAAGACAAATGTCAAGCCACATGCAGATCACCAAAGAGCCAAGGACCTAAAGCTAAAAGAGGCTAGAAAGAGACAAGGACCTCCCCATGGAGCAGACATAGAGAGAAAAGCCTTCTCCTACCACCGAAAAACCCAAACCAAACCCAGGGCTGTCGAGTCCGGTCTGATTCCTAGTGACCCTATAGGTCAGAGTAGAACTGCCCCATAGAGTTTCCAAGGACCACCTGGCAGATTTGTACTGCCAACCTTTTCAGTAGCAGACATAGCACTTAACCCACTCTGACCTGCTAAGCTGTAAGAAAATAGTATTTGTTCATTAAAGCCGTCCACTTGTAGTATTTCTGTTATAGCAGCAAGAGATGACTAAGGCTGACTTTACGACCTATCGGATCTGATCGCACAAGAGAGGAGGGAAGCCTGGCAGAGTAGTCTAAGACCTGGGTCTGTAGCACAGTTCTCTGAGACCTGTTGTTGTTGTTGTTAGTGGCTATCTAGTCAACCCCCAGCTCATAGCAATGCCATGTGCAACCGAAGGAAGGGCTGCCTGGTCCTGAACCCTGCCATGACCAGATGCAGAATGGCCTGTGATCCATAGGGTTTTCACTGGCTGATTTCCGGAGATCACCAAACCTCTTTCCCTTGTCCATCTTCATCTGGAACCTCAAAGGAAACCCATTTAGCATCATAGCAACACACAGTTCTCCACAAACAGGTGGTATCTGTACATGAAGTGCATTGGCTGAGAATCGAACCCTGATCTCCTGCATGGAAGGCAAGAGTTCTGTCACTGAGCCCCCGCTGCCTCTGTCTGAGGCCTGAAAGACCAGAGCAACTGCTGTCAAGCAGATTCTGACTCACAGTGACCCCATAGAGTTTCCAAGGCTGTAAATCTCTATGGAAGCAGACTGTCCCATCTTTCTCCCATAGAGATGCTGGTGGGTCTGAACCCCTGCCCTTTTGGCTGGCAGTTGAGTGTCTTAACTGCTGCACTACCAGGCCTCATGCTTGAAGCTTAGTCCGCTGTATTTCCACAGCTCCACCCTTCTCTAAAAGAGATTGTTTTCCTGCAGAGCTGCAAGCTAGGCCTGTCAAAGCGCATTCCCATGACGTGGCTGGAGCCCCACATCCCCATCTGCCAGCAGCTCCACTGGCATCTATCTGCTCTCCAGACCTGCTTCCAGACCTGACAGCCAATTATCTCTGGGTAACAAGGGGAAAACATGTCAGACAGGATTTTTTACATTTGCATCCACCCAGAGAGACGCCATCACCTCTAACATCCCTCTGCTTTCTCTACTTGGGCTGCTAATGATTTATTCAGCATGGCTAGCATGAGCCTCCTCCTTTCTCTTTCCTGGAAAAGAGGTGGGAATGTGCAGAGAAGGGTAATGTGAGCAAAGGGAGGACCGGAGAGATGACACAACAAGCCAACAGCAGAAAAGGGCAGAGAGGTAAGCCTGCCCTGTCCCCACTGTTTAGTGAGGTTTGTAGACAAGCCCTCCGCACTGACAGGCCATCAGCATCCTTCGGAAGCTTGTAGAACTGCAAAATCTCAGGCTCCAATCCAGACCTGCTGACTCAGAATCTGCCTTTTAACAGGATCATCAAGTGAATCCTATGCACATTAAAGTTTTAGAGCAGCAGAGAGTATTCTAGAGCCGTGGTTGGCAAACTTCCCCATAAAACACCAAAATGTAAATATTTCAGGCTTATGGCTGTTGAGCTGTCATGGCAGGGTTGGGTACTTGCAACAGTCATAAGAATTATGCAAACAGGCAACGCCGTGTGCTGGTAGGAAACCCTGGTGGCATAGTGGTTAAGTGCTATGTCTGCTAACCAAAAGGTCAGCAGTTCGAATCTACCAGGCATTCCTTGGAAACTCTAGGGAGCACTTCTGCTCTGCCCTATAGGGTTGCTATGAGTCAGAAGTGACGGAGCAGCAGTGGGCTTTGTTTTGTTTTCCATGTGCCGGTAAAACTTGACATCCAGTAGAACATTGTACAGCTGACAGAAATGTTGTTTCTCAGCGGTACCCACTAAGCCTCATATGGCCATGGAACACTTGAAATGTGGCTGTGCAACTGTGGAACTCAATTTTTACTTTATTTAAATAAGTTAAAAATTGACATAGACAGGAGTGGCTCATGACTAGTGAGTATTGGTGGATACCCTGTTCTCAAGCACCCTGTCTGTTTATACCTGTGGTAGCTGGGATTTTTCTTCTCCTTTTAACCTTCTGGGGAAACCTTGGTGGTGTAATGGTTAAGTGCTATGTCTACTAACCGAAAGATTGGCAGTTCAGGTCCACCAGGTGCTCCTTAGAAACTCTGTTGGGGCAGTTCTACTCTGATCTATAGGCTCACTGTGAGTTGGAATCGACTCAACGGCAATGGTTTTCTTTGTAAGCTTCTGGAGCCCTGGTGGTACAGTGGCTAAGGCCTCAGCTGTGAACCAAAAGTCAGCAGTTCCAATTTACCAACCTCTCCTTGGAAACTCAGTGGACAGCTCTGCTGTGTCTTGTGGGGTCACCATGAGCTGGAATCAACATGTTGGCAAAAGGTTTGGATTCAGGTTTTTTTTAACCTTCTCCTGGAGAGGGGCTTTGTTAAGGTGGGGAAGGGGGAAAAAAAGGAGTACAATGCTATACCAGACCTTACGGATTGAAATTGTGTCCCAAATTGTGTATTGTAATCCTGATGCCTTAGATCTGTGGATGTGATCCCATTTGGGAAGAGGACTTTCTCTGTTATGTTAATAAGGCCACATCATGCAGCAAACCTGTTGCTGTAGAAGACATACTGGACAGAGCAGAACTGTCCCATGGAGTTTTCAGGGGGCAGCTGATGGATTTGAACTGTCAATCTTTTGATTAGCAGCTAAGCTTCTAACCACTGTACCTCCGGGATGTGTTTTAAATCAATCGCATTTGAGACATAAAAGGAGTTGATTAGGCCCAGAAGAAAGGGAGGGGTAGGGATAGGGGTGAGGGAGAGAGATGCTCTACACTACGGGATCTCCAAGGAACCAAGGAATTAGGAGCTGAGAAGAGACAGGAGCCTTCACCCAGAACCAACAGAGAGAAAGCCTTCCCCCAGAGCTGGTGCCCTGACTCCAAATTTCTAGCCTCCTCAACTGGGAAAAAAGAAATTTGTTTGATACAGCCACCACTTGTGGTATTTCTGTTACAGCAGCACTAGATGACTAAGACAACTTTTCTTCATCCTTTTATTACTCATTTGGAAACTGTTTCTGCTTGCCCTACTTATAATACCTGCATTCTTTGTCATGTCTCCATGTTGGGCAAATTACTCCCAAATAGTATAACATGAAGAAGAATTGACACCTTGGTGTTTTGGTGTTGGTGAAGAATATTGAATATGCCACAAACTGCCAGAAGAATGAGCAGATCTGATGCACAACCAGAATGTTCCTTAGAAGCAAGGATGGTAAGATATCATCTCATGTACTTTACTGGAGGACAGCATGCTTGGTAGAGTAGAGAGTCAGAGTGAAAAAGAGGAAGACACTCAATGAGATGGACTGACACAGTGGCTATGACATTGGGCTGAAAAATAGCAGTGGTTGTGAGGACAGTGCAGGGTAAGGCAGCGTTTCGTTCTGCTGTACACAGGGGCGCTAGGAGTCAGAGCTGACTCCACAAGCACCTAACAACAAACAGGTCAACAGAATGCATTACATTAGCCCTCAAGGCTTGAAAATAATGCTCTGTCCTCTGATACCATTTAGACAACAACCCAGCCCTCCAGTCTCTAGTATGGGTCATTCTCTGGATCCTGCAGGGAGGCCCCTCAGCTCTAGGCTTCAGCTCCACCTTCCATGCCCACTGGAGTGGTAACTCTGCTTCCTCGAATTTGGTCAGCCCCACTTTACTAGTGGAAACTCTGCTGGCTTAGTGGTTAAGTGCTATGGCCGCTAACCAAAAAGTCAGCAGTTCACATATACCAGGCTTTCCTTGGAAACTCTATCGGACAGTTCTGCTCTGTCTTATAAAGTCACTGGGAGTCCACATCAACTCAGCAGCAGTGGGTTGTTCTCCTAATCCGTCTGCATGGCAACTCCAGCAGGCAACTCTGCTTCCTGGGTCCTTGCCCTCTTGACCTCTTAGGCCCACTGCCTTCATTTCCCCCGTGGAGCTCTTTAGCTCCAGCAGTAAGTGCCTGGAGACACCCCACTCCCCCAGGCAGCCTGCTGCTCAGCGGCATTCAGCCCTCTTGCTCCATGGGTTGGTGCTGTCCCCTGGTCCGGCTGCTGCCATTTTTTTCCTGCTGTTGATTCTCTCCATCTGCACCAGTTCTCGTATAATGTCTCTCCTCCCGTCCTTCTGAACCCTCACCAGAATTGTCTTTGACGTCCATAATTCACCAGTAGTCTCTTGAGGGCAGTCCAGGTTTCTACTGTTAGGTACTTTAAAACTTTTCCAGCCTCTGCCATTCATATTTGCAAAACTTTTGCATTGTAGGTATCTGTTACAGCAGTGGAAAGCCTGGTGGCATAGTGGTTAAACCCTATGTCTGCTAACCAAAAGATGGGCAGTTCAGATCCACCAGGTGCTCCTTGAAAACTCTATGGAGCATTTCTAGTCTGCTCTATATGGTTACTATGGGTCAGAATTGACTCAGTGGCGGTGGGTTTAGTTTTTTGGTTTTCGTGAAAGCAGCACCCCACTCTCAATACCAAATTCTTAGTTATCTAGTGCTGCTATAACAGAAATACCACAAGTGGATGGCTTTAACAAAGAGAAATGTTTTCTGTCAGTCTAGGGGTCTGAAGTCCAAATTCAGAGCATCAGCTCCAGGTGAAGGCTTTCTGTCTCTGTTGGCTCAGGGAGAAGGCCCTTGTCATCAGTCTTCCCAGGAGCTGGGGCCATGGATCCAAAAGAGGGGCTCCCCGCCTGGCTCTTCATTCTTGGTGACATGAGATCCCCCTGTCTGCTGGCTTCTATTATACCTCAAAAGAGATTTATTTAAAACAATCTAATCTTGTAGATTGAGTCCTGCCTCATTAACATAACTGCTGCTGATCTCCGACAGTGACACTCAGTCACACCCAAAAGGCAGAAAGTACGTTAACTGTTTTCAGAAGGAGAGGAAGAGAATGACTGCAAGAAAATAAATGTGTATTCTTTAAAACCACCCACTGTGGTATTTTTATTATAGCAGTGCTAAGATACTAAGACATCAGATTTAGGTTTTCTAAGGCGGGGCAGTAGTAGCAAAAGGAAGGTGTTTCTACCTGGCTAAAAGGACGCAGAATGGAGTGAGGCAAGTGAGGTGCCTGGGGTGCAATCTTTAAGGAGGTGCTCACTCTCAGTTGTGCAGGTGCAGACTCAACTCTGAGAGTGAAAGCCTCCTTAAACTTTGCAGCCCAGGTGCCTACTTACCTCATCCTAGTCTTGGTCCTGTTTATACGAGTTTCCATCTCAACGTGACATTTTCATCCTTCCATCCCCTCCGCTCTAGTTCAGAGGGAAACTAGACCAAATAGAGTGACTTAAAGTCAGAAATTATGTGTATGTGTGTATGTGTCTATGTGTGTCTGTGTGTTTGGGGTCAGGGAGCATAAAAGGAAGAATCAAGAAAGGTTGTCAAAGAGAGACTAGAACAGAAACGTTTCCTGATGCCCATCAGGAGTAGGCTATGATTCAGGGCCACCAGGCACAGTTGTGCAGGTTGTGGACTGCTCTGCTCTGGGGAGTGCCATCAGCTTCATAAACATCATTGAAGGAAGTGTTGACTGACAATACTTTTCTGGAAATGTCTCATTCAAACAAAATTCCTGTAATGACAATTGTTCCCACAGATGGCAGTAAGGTGTCTTTTAAAGCATACATTGTTTTAACTCATATCAAGGTCTCATATGAGCTAGCAAGAACCTGTAGGAGGTGAATCCATATCCGTGGAAAAGCTAAAGAACTTCTCCCCAACTTCTAAACTTCATGTATCATCTAATAGAAAGATTTTCTTTTTAATAATGGACAGTTCCATGCCATCCTGCTGACCTCCTACTGGAGGCAGGGGAGAGGGGAGAGAGGAGGGGATGGGAGATTGTTAAGAGCATATGACATGTATAGAACAGAGAGGAAGAGTCTGCTGTCACTGGGCAGGGAGAACAGTAGGAGCGGCACATAGGCGGGCATGCAAATTTATATGGGAATGAACATTTTCACTCAATCATAATAAAAATAAAGAAAAAAATAACGGACAGTATCTTCTGTCTTTATAAACATTATTAATGTAGCTAACAAACTCTTGGAGGGAATCTAAATAATTAATGTCTGTTTATTCAGTCCAAGGGAGTATCTTTCCAATATTCAAAGAAACCATACACATCAAAATTTCTAGGACAACTCAATTTCAAACACTCTGTCTTACAGTTGCCATATGGACACACAGAAGGAAACACCATTTGGGTTCCTAGAAGCTCACTGAGTCCTTCCTTCTCTGGGGGCCCCCCTCTTCCATTGCTGGAACCATGAACAGCTGTTTCATAGGGCCCACCTCCCAGCCACATCTGATTGGACCAGGAATAAACACCTGACTCAGTCTCAGACAATCAGATCTTCCATCTTCTAGCAATTTGGGATTGGAATGGGTTCAAGACTGTGTTGCCCTTGGTACCTCCAACCTCAAGAGTAGGAGACAGTCATCTCCCACCAGCCATGGCTAATCTTTAGAGAGAAAAGAACAAAACCTCTGTGTAGAGACAAACAGGAACCAGAAATGTATCCTCATTTCAGGTCTTCCCTGAGACATGGGATACTTCTTCCGTGGAGTCCAAGAAACACCACTGGATTCTGATCCTAAATCCGTCTCCCACTGAGGCATCCCAAATGGGTTTCTCTTGAAACCAGTGTCTTCAGACAGAAGATCATTGAAAAATTGATCCCTCTGAATCATAGTGTTGATGAAGAATATTGAATTTACCATGGACTACAGAAAAATGAACAGATCTGTCTTGGCAGGAACATACCCAGAATGTTCCTTAGAATAAAAAATGGTGAGACTTCATCTAATGTATTTTGAACGTGTTATTAGGAGAAGGACATCATGCTTGGTAAAGTAGAAGGTCAACAGAAGAGAAGACGACTCTCGAGAGGGACTGGCAACACGGTGGCTATTAACAACAGGCTCAGACACAGCCATGATTGTGAGGGTGGCACGGGACCAGGCAGTGTTTCATTCTGTTGTACACGGGGTCCCTGTGAGTCAGAGTGACCCCAGCACCTAACAACAGCAAAGGCTACACAATACTGCTAAGGTAATTAATGCTACTGAATTGTACACTTGGAAATCATTAAATGGCAAGTGTTCAACACATCTTTTACCACAATAAATTTTAGAAAAAGAAAGAGGTAAATCCCTGCCCCAGAGACCACAGGAAAAGGCAAGCACCATGAAACCCATGCCAAAATTGTCTCCCAGTTCATTCAGGACAAAACTCTGGCTATCACTTACTACTGGTTCGAGATTCTCTGCTGGGAGCGGAAGTTAAAAGCCTTCCGGCTGTCCACCATTTTCCGGAACTGGTGCCTCAGGCTCCGAAGTTCCATCTCTGCTTGTTGCTCTTTGGTTTTCTCTGAATCTTCCGCAGTATATGTAGAGTCTTTTCTCTTCTTCTTCTTTGGGTAAGGGAGAGAGAGGACAGGATCAATGGGTTAGGTGATTAGAGGAGGCCATGTTTCAGGTCAAGGTGGTGGGGGGAGAAGGGGAAGACCACCCTTGAGTGATGTCAACTGCTTATCTGTTATGTAGAGAACCTGTCCAGGGAGGAGGCTGGGCACCCTACAGTGTGTATGGAAGAGGCAGCCTTGCTATACAAGGTAAGAGGGTGTTCTTTGGAGTCCTGGGTTCATGTCCAGACTCTGCTACTTGCGGGCTGTGTGTCTGTGGGCAAGTCACCTAACATCTCTGAGTCTCCAGTCCCTTTTCTATAAAATGGGCATGCATGCATGTGTTGTAAGGATTAAAAGAGCTAACACCTGTAAAGGGAACAGCACAACACGTGACCCATTGCAAGTGGTCCTTAGGAGCTGTTATTACCATAGGCATCTTGAAGGAACCGTGTTTTCCTCTGCTCAGTCAATGCCAGCAATTGCTTCCTTCTCTCTCTGCAATGCCCTGTCCACAGGGGCTGAAGGAAGAGAACTTGTGAGCCACCCTGTGATACTTCCTATCTCCCCCACCTCCCATGGTCCCTTCCTCCTCCCTCAGTTTGGCACATGAGAAGGACAAGGCAGATGGCTGCCCGGGTGGAGAAAGAGGCAATAAAAAAAAAAAGCAATGTTTGCCTGAAATATGTTCCTTTCACAATTTATTATTAGAAGCTGGGCAGATGGTTCTAGAGTGCCAGTTACCCTTCTGCTCCCTGTGTTCCCAAAGAGAAGGGGGGCAAAATGGTGTCAGGGTGGGGTCCTCTGATGGAGTTAAAGTGAAATTCACCCAACCTCAGCTTCAGCGGTGGGCATACTTTCCCCATTTAAAGCAAGAGCCTGTGGTTCCGAGCAGCGTTTTTGTAATATCGTAACTTGGGTTCATCTGGCCCGTGAGTCTTCAGGGAAGACCCACTGCACCCCAACTCCCAAACTTCAGAGCTCGTTTCTTTCACCAGAAATTTCTAGCTTTGCCACCCACTGAAGGGTCCTGTTGTGTGGTGCTGTAAAGCATTGGTTGTGGAGATCATTACACTGAGCTCAAATATCTCCTCAGCCACTGACTAACTTTGGGAAAGTCACTTCAGTTCTTGGGGCCTTGGTTTGCTCATCTGGAAAATGGGAGAAGTTCTAGAAGCCACTTCACAGAGTGTTGAGCGTGTAAGGCACCTAGCACTGTGCCTGGTACATAGTAAGTGTTCAATAAACAGCAGCCAGTCTGATATCAGTGGGTTTATTTTTTTTTATAGTCTGATATGGGTTATTTCACATGTTGAAGGGTCAGTGTAAGTGAATGTTTAGTGAGAATTTGAAAGGTACCTGTTATTCCTCTCTACACTAAATTTTCTTTGGGAGGCTACATCTTCCCTGACTCCGGGAGCATCCTAATTGGAGCATGTAGCTCTGGTTAGACCAATCAGAAGACTAGATCCCTTGGCTAATCTGCATAATCTCAACCTTCTGGCCTTTTGTTCAGGGATGGGACAGGCCCCTGCCTAGTCCAAGCAGAATGAACAGTGGGATATAACTTTGACCTCTCAGGAGACTGTGTTTTCCACTACACTTGAATTTAAGTGAATGAGGTTGACCGTGGCTGGCAGCCATCTTGCCTCCACATGGAACCTGAGAATAAAGCCAGGATGGAGGAGAGCAGAGAGTCTTGGTGACATCATCCAAACCCCTGGATCAAGCCACACCTGAAAGTATATCTGAGTCAGGCAATTCTGGATGAATTGTCTATCACTTGCAACCAACTAAGTTCTCCAGCTGGGAAGTTGAGGAGCCTGGGTTAGGGATGTCAGGTACCTGCCTTACTTCCTGGGCCTCAATCTATTCATCACAGAATCCATAGTATATGGGTCACATGGTAAGCTCTTGGCAAACACTGGTTGAGCAAATAAAGTTTCCTCCCACAGAAATCATTTTTACAATCTAATGTTTAATCAGCAGGGAGAATGGAAGACCTCTTTTGCTGTTAGGTTTTGAGAGAAAAATCTAACCTGAGAAAGATTTTGCAGGAGCCCCTCGAGCAGGCAGCCCCTGATGGGTGAGGAAGTAGATGGTAAAAGGGGGTGTGCATGGCTATGTAAGGAGATAAGGGGCTGAACGGCAGGCGAGTGGACGAGTCACAGGATGAGGGTGTTGACGGAGTCAAGAAATTACTTAGAGTCATGAGGGGTCTGGCCAGTCGGGTAAGGGGCCACTGAGGACTATGTCACAGCCCTCTAAAGCCCTCATTATAAAATGTGAGGCCCAGCTTGTAGGCTGGGGTGGGGGCTGTAAAAACCGAGCCTGAGCTGCACAACCCGGTGGCAAATCAAACAACTGCTTAGGACAAAGGAGAAACACAGAAACATCCAGGCACATGCAATTTTTTACCTCTATAACAATTCTGGAAACCCCGGTGGCATAATGGTTAAGTACTGTATCTGCTAACCAAAAAGTCGGCAGTTCCGATCCACCAGGTGCTCCTTGGAAATTCAGTGGGTCAGTTCGGCTCTGTCGCTGTGAGTCTGAATGGACTCAACAGCAGTGGCTTTGTGGCTTTTCATAACAATCTCAATTTTAAAAGAAAAATTTTTTTGATTGGGATTGTGATGGGGAAAATGTAAGTTTGCTGGACTTTTTGGAGTTATTCTACACAGTGTCATTTGTTCACGTTTAGTGGAGAGGGACTGCAGTATTTGCAGGGCACCGCGCGCTAAAGCTCGGCATGGGCTGGGAGCAGCCCTGCACCGCGGCCGCGCCCCGGCACGCGCCCCGGCAGGGGGCGCCGTGGAGCGGCAGGCCGGGTGCGCGCACTTACCGGGGCGCCCGCAGGCGGCTTGGCCCCGGCGTCCGACGGCGCCACGAAGGCTTCGGGTCGCGCGCGGCCCCGCTCTGCCGGCTCGCCAGTCCACGCCAGAGCGTTCGGGGACCCCTGGAACGCCTTTTGTGAGCCGCACAGAGGGCACGTTCTCTCCTGAAGGGGACAAGAACATCTGGAACGGGGAGGCTTCAGAGGGCTATGACATAATCCTCAGCGACCCTTTACCCGACTAGCCAGATCTCTGGTGACACCGTAACTCGCCTCCATCAACGCTCTCATTCCCTCACTAATCCACTCGCCTGCCATTCAGTCCCTTGTCTCCTCGCACCACCCCGCACAGCTCCTTTTCACCGTCTGCTTCCTCTCCCCTCGGGCATACTCGCTCAGCCTGCCTCAGGACACCACTGCTGGTTACATACTTGACACGTGCTTAAAGGAGGCTGATTCCTTTTGCTCTGCAAAAAAAAAAAAGAGAGAGAGAGAGAGAAAAGTAATGTCAGCACTATAGAGGAGGTTACCTGTCATTAACTGTGTGACGCCTAGAGCGTCTCACTGTTTTGACTTTGGTGTTTTAAAGAGAAACCTTTTTCACACGGACCGTCCCAAAACTAAAGTGGATTCTCTCCTGTAGGGCTAAACTGAAGAAACAAAGACTCCTTCCAGGGCTGGAGGGAAATGATTATGGCTCCAGGGTTCTTCCACCTTAACTATTAACCTCCCGAGTGAATTGTACCTCAGCTGCACTGAGACTTCCACCTCCTTATCCCTGGACGTCTGGGGCAAGAGGTGTTGTAGAACGCACCGTATTGTTGGTGTTATGATGCTAATATGGTGCACCCCGGATGTGAACAGGGAAGTGTGTTGTGCCTGTTGTTGCTGGCAGCCTTCTTGTAGCCGTGAAGGAAGTCAGCATGAGATCAAAGCCTGTTATGTAACATGCCCAAGTGGCCTCTGGGGCAACACATCAAAATCAAACTCATTAATGTCTCTGCAAGGAAACACGAATATTCATGGCAAATAGGGTAAAGATTGTGAACAGCCTCTTGTCAGCTTCCCTTCAAGTGACTGACGCAGTGCTTTGAGGCAATTACTACCACCCATTTTTACAGATGAGAAAGCTGAGGTTTCAAGAAACTGTAAGTTTTGTGGGATCACCCACCTAGAAGGTGGGGGAGCCAGGATTTGAACCCAGGGCTGCCTGGCTCTCAAGCCCCAAGTTTTTCCACAACCTGGAATGAAAAGGCAACTCCAAACTCAGGCTGCTTTACTGAGAGCTGACTTCTCTCAACTGTCTGATATTTAAAGGGATGCTCCAGCAGTCAGCTCCATACATAGCCTAGTGACTCACACATTTCAAGTGTCAACGACTAAAAAATGATTAAGTACAATTAAGTTCAGGACTTGTTAAAAATAGACTTTCCTCAGAAGAATTTACACTCTCTGCCTTTATGGGATGCAGACCTCAGCAGCCCCCATGCAGAGAAGTACAAAGCTTTTTCATTAGAACATGCCAGAATCATTTCAGCTAAAGGGATCATCAGCTTCCGTCAGTGAGGCTTGGAGCAGGACGAGGTACGGCCTTGCCAAAGTGATGAGCCATCAGTGAGAAATTTTGGTGATGGCAGACTCTACAAAATAGAGTAGGAAATTAGAGCCAAGCCACAGAGGAGCTCAGCGAGGCGTTTGGGCACAGACCCAGGAAGCTGCAATGTCCAAGTGACTCTGGCTGTACAAATCAGAAACCCCCTCAGATGAACAGGAAATCATTACTTGCCTTCCCAGCATCTGTTCCCCCTCTTCCTGACTATTGTGGTTGCAGTTTGGTGCTGCCAAGCCCATGTCAACTCTTGGTGACCCCATATGACAGAGGAGACCTGCCTCACAGGGTTTTCTAGGCTGCAGTCTTCTGGAAAGGAGCCCTAGTGGTGCAGTGGTGAAAATCAGGGACTGCTAACTGGAAGATTGTTGGTTTGAAACCACCAGCAGCTCGGCAGGAGAAAGATGAGATTGTCTGCTTCCCTAGAGATACATAGCCTTGGAAACCCCGTGAAGTCACTATGAGTCAGAATCGACTTGATGGCAGTGGGTCTACAATCTCTGTGGAAGCAGATTGCCAGGCATTGCTCCTGAAAAGCTGCTGAGTGGGTTTGAACCCACAAACCTTGGGTTAGCAGCTGAATGCTTGACTGTTGCCCCACCAGTGCTCCTGCATAGTAAATGCCAGTTTGTCCAGTAACCTTGCCTGCTCTACTCAGCCCAAGTGACTAGGGCCATTTCAGTTAGAGCCATCCTACATCCTTGCCAGTGACTGAACCATGAGCCCGAGTTCATTTAAGCCTATCAGTGTGCAGTACTTTCCTGGAGACTGAAACTGGGACAGGGGTAGGCAAGTAACTGGTGATGGCCTAATCAGAGACAAAGGAGGGATTTATAGCCCAGGGTTGGGGGAGAGATGCATTCTCTAACTTCCTGGATATGAACAAGGAAGTGTGTTGTCTTGCTGCTGGCAGCCTCCTTGTAACCGTGAGGGACATCAGTGTGAGATCAAAACCTACACATGATGGAGGGAAGACCCAAAAAGAACTGCAGGATGATGAGGTCTATCCAAAGGCACCTTGGAAGAAAGGCCTGGCAATCCACTTCCAAAAGATTTAGCCACTGAAAGCTCTATGGAGCACAGTTGTACTTGATATATGTGGGTTTGCTATAAATCAGACTCAAGTCAATAGAAACTTATGAACCGTGAGCAAATAGATTTTTGTCCTCTAAAGCTACCCACTTAAGGTATTTTTTGTTGCAGCAGTACTAGATAACCGAAACAGGGTGTCTGGTGGTAGCCATGTACCCCCAAAGCTACAGCTTCTGTCTAGAAGGGCCCTGTTCCCAGCTCTAGCTTATACTGGGGCCTCCTTCCTTCCATTGCTTCTCTCACAAACATGACAATTGTCTTGCTTTGTGGCTGATCTCTTGCTGCCTCAACTTCCCTTCTTTGTTCCCTCACCCCTGCTTGTGCCTGTGTGTCAAGTCCTTTCCTTAAAGTTTCTATCTGAGTCAGATTCTGTTTCCTTCTGGGGCCCTGCCTGTCCCAACCCTTCCCCACCTACCCCTGTGATAATCAGATGACCTTCTGGGGTTCAGGGCTGCAGAGATTCTGCTCTCAGGAGGGTGATGGAAACCAGCCTGGGAACATAGCCAGCATTAATTTCAATTTGGCACCAGGAGCTGTGCCAAATGTTTCTTTCGTTTTGAGAAAGTAAATAACCGGGGGGGCAGGGGGGCTTGCCCCTGTGTGTGCTATCTTCCACTCTGGGTCACGGGGCCCACCCTCCTGGATGAGGCTAGGGACAGGGGGAGCATACAGAGCCAGGGAGAAAGGGTGAGGAAGGAAGGAGAAGACTTTTGCAGGCCAGGCCTTGACACCAGGCTCTGGGAGCCACTACGTTACCCTGTAAGGCGCTGGAAAATAAACGGCTGCCATCTGGAGGCAGCGCCGGAGACCTGGTGCCCCAAGCAGTGCATGTACCCACTAAGCCGCTCGGTTGCTCTAGAGCAAGCTTATCTCTGTCTGGCCTCCTTTTCAAGGAGTCATTGACGCATCCATGTGGCAGATGCTGTTGCATGTCTCCTTAAAGCCACCCTCTCCTTCCTTATGACCTTTTTCTACTTTTCATTGGAGGTGGCCCGTACTCAACTTTAAAAAGCGTATTTCCCAGCTATCTTCGTGGAAGTGAATGAGAGACAGGCCAGTGAGGCGCAGTGAGCACTGCCGATGTCTTGTCCAGACACCTACCCTGGAGTCCCTTTCGTAACTGTGCAAACACTCTTCGGCATCTGCATGCTGTGTTGCTAATAGGACTGTACTCAGTCACCTCTTGGCAGTTCAAACCTACCCAGTGGCTCTGCTGGAGAAAGACCTAGCCATCTGCTTCTGTAAAGGTTGTAGCCTAGAAAACCCTATGGGGCACCTCTCCTCTGCCACAGGGGTTTGCTCTGTGTTGGAACCAATTCAGGGAAACCAGACAACAACAGTCTCTTCTGTGTAGAAAGCCAAAGATGCCTTGAGTTTTACTTCCCCCCAGTCACTTCTGGGTAACATGTAAGCAATTGTTTGACTGATGTGCAGTATATGAGCCCAGCTCCTTTGCATGGAGGTGGTACACGGGACCAACCCCAAGATGTAACTTATACCACAGAACTTCCCAGAGGAACAGGCAGCCTTCAGGGTCAGGCTGAGGCTGACCTGAGCTTTCACCCTGACTTCGTCCTTGTCATCCTGCTTTCTTTAGTCCAGGGCTAGTGTCTTCTGGGAACATTTTCTTCTGTCCCATCTGTAAAATGGGGCCAAAAAAAAATCACCTCAGAATTCTGTGTCAATAGGCTTCTAACAGTATCTGCTCGCAGTAAGCACTGCCTGAGTGTTTGCCATTAATAGGATGACTTAAGACTTGGATTTCCACATTTCCTTCTCTTGAAAGATGGGTAAATCTGGCAACTGCACTTATGGTTGTTAGGCGCCATCCAGTCAGTTCCAACTCTCAGTGACCCTATGGACAACAGAATGAAATGTTGCCCAATCTTGGCCATCCTCACAGTCATTGCTGTGTTAGAGTTCACTGTTGCAGCCATGGTGTCATTCCATCTTGTCGAGGGTCTTTTGTTCATTCAGCCTCTGCTGTACCAGCCAGGATGTCTTCCTCCACGGCCTGGTCCTTTCCAATAACATACAGGGTCTGACAATTCAGTTCATGAACTTGCCACCATGCACTTACGTTGGCAGCACTATACAAACAACTCAGTCAGGTTTCATAATCTTGGTTTGTCAGTGTCTCACAGCTGTGTCTGTGTTGATGTGTGGCAGTGTCTTGCTAAATGGCATCCATTATTGTCGTGGTGTGTTTTTGTGGGCCGTTGTAAGAATGTCAGAACTGGAATTAGAGCAATGAACAAACATCAAATTTCTTGTTCAAGTTGGCAAGAGTGGAATTGAAATCAGGGATGTGTTAATCCAAGTTTATGAGGGTAATGCCATGAAGAAAACAGCAGTGCAGAAATGCATTAGACGTTTATCTGAGGGAAGAGAGAACATCATTGATGACAAGAGGTCAGTGCAGCCAGTAATGAGCAGAACTGACAAAAACACTGCAAAAATTCATCAAATTGTGTGTCAAAATCGTAGGCTAACTGTGAGAAGCATAGCAGACCAAGTAAAAATCAGTAGAGAAGCGGGAACATCTTAACTGGAAACAACTCATGGCTCTTGCGTCATGACAGTGCACCAGCTCTCATAGCACTGTCTGTGAGGGAGTTTTTAGCCAGTAAACAAATAACCGTATTGGAACACCCTCCCTACTCACCTTATCTGGCCCCCAGGGACTTTTTTCTTTACCCGTAAATAAAGGAAATATTGAAAGGAAGACATTTTGACGACATTCAGGACATCAAGGGTAATACAACAACAGCTCTGATGGCCATTCTAGAAAAAGAGTTCCAAAATCGCTTTGAAGGGTGGACTAGGCACTGGCATCAGTGAGTAGCTTCCCAAGGGAAGTACTTTGAAGGTGATCGTACTGATATTCAGCAGTGAGGTATGTAGCACTTTTGGTAGGATGAGTTTGCGAACGTAATTGTCAGACCTTGTATCCAAAGTGAATGAGACATACTTACTGTGTTAAGCAAACATTTATGCAGAATGCTTTTGCCTACATGCCAAGCACTGTTGTAGGCATTTACAAACATTCATTCATTCTCCTCTCAGAACAACTCTGTGAGATAGGCTCAGTTGTGGTCCAATCTTATAGATATGAAAAGTGAGGCATAGTGGCCGGGGGGCGGGGCGGGGAGGCCTTGCCCAATGCCACACAGTGATTAAGCAGCAGAGCAGGGTTCAAATCCAGGCATTCTGGCTCCATTGAGTGACAGTAGGCTAGCACTGGGTCCCAGGTGTCCCTTCGAGAAGAGGCACCGACCCCCCAGTATGCCCCATCCACTTCTCCCAGTTATCTCTTTCCAGTACCTCTTTGAGCTCTGTGTTTTTCACCTCCATTCCTTAAGGGCTAATCCACAGTGGTGGCTTTTCCAGATGATGCCAGGTTAGCAAGCCCAAAGTCACACTGGCCTGGAGTCTGGGAATTTCCCCTGAAGTGATTTTTTTCAGTCCCAGGCTTTCTCACAAAGCCATCCTCTCCTGTGACAGATTTCTATTTAAGTCCCTTATCCAGTGGCTCAGGATTAGGCGGACAGTGAGGTCACATGCTTTCAGCCTGGCCAGACCAGATTACCCATCGTGAACCCCTTACACCTGTTCCCGAGATGTTTGCTGATTAATTTGAGGATGGTATACTCTTCTCCTTCTGGGGGCATCTGTGACTTCAACACAGAGACCACCGAGGTAGGGCTATAGTCCAACACCCCTATCTTACCCCCTAGCCCCCTCCTCCAGATACCCACCCATCCCTGAATCAAAGCAACTTTCAAGTTCCACCAAATCCACATTATTAATGTTCTGTAAAATGAAGGCTGGTCAAGTCAACAGTCATCAAATTAAAGAATTTGAGAGCTGCCGATGTTCTGAAATCATCCTGCTCAGGGCTGTGTAATGAGTATCTTTGGGATTTTCCTACCTTCTTCCTCCAGTTTTCCTTCAAGGTTCTTCCTTTCTCCACTCAGTTAATGAGGTTTGGGGGGCTGCCCCTCATGCTATGTGGTTGAGGGGGCCGGGCTAGTTGGAGATTCCTTCTTCTACCTACCACCCCAGTTCCTGTCAGGGAGGCTCACTCCTGGGGTTACAGCTCTTGCTGGATTCTGGAGACCTCTTGTTCCTTTAGGCCTGGCTATCTGCTAATTCATTGACACTCAGCTACCCCATGTCAGTGGGCAAGGGCCTGTGGCTAAAAGAGGTTTGTCGTGCTTGCAGAAACAAGCAAGGGTAGTGTGGCTGAAGCAAGCAAAGGAGAATGACACAGGGAGTAGGGGAGTGGGGCAGGTCATACAGGATATTAGAAGCCACGTGTCAGATTCTCTCCACCAAGCACCCAGTTGTAACAGGGAACGAACCTTAGAGTCAGAGAGGCCTGGGTTCAAATCCCAGTTCCTCTCCTTTCCTGCTGCTTAGCAATTCAGTGAACTCCTTGGAGCCTCATGTTCTCTGTTTGCAAAGTAGGCTTAAGACTAGTAACTATTGCACGGGGTTTGGGAAGGATGACAGAGTATAACGCACTTACCACAGCACCTGGCACACAGTTTCTATTGATGGTCATCAAGGCAGTTTCTACTCATGGTGACCTCCTGTGTGTCAGAGTAGAAGCGTGCTCCACAGGGTTTTTGGCGGCAGACGTTTGGGCAGTAGATCTCCAGGCCTTTCTTTCAAGGCACCTGTGGTCCGACATAAACCTCCTACCTTTCGACTAGCAGCCAAACACATTAGCCATTTGCACCACCCAGGGGCTCTGGCACACAGCAGACATTCAAAAAATGTAGCTGTGGTTATAATTATAATACCAGTGTGATTAGCCCAGGTCTCCTGGTTCTCTTTCGCTCTTTTCTTAAGGAGAGCACCCCATCTCCAGCCCAACCCAGGGAGCACAAGCCCCATCTCTCTCAGGCCCACCTGGGGCCATTCTCCCTGGAGTTTCTGCAGCTGAGATGCTGACATGTTTCCCTCAGCTCAGGGCAGAATCTGCATCCATGTTGCTAAGCAACCAACCCCCATCCAGTTGCCAGCTGTGACAGGGCAGAGGGATAAGGAGAAGGGATGACAGTCAGCACTCTGGGGAGGGGCCCCTGGGACTTGAGGCTGAAAAAGCCAAGATCGGTGGTGGGGAGAGAGCCAAGGCCACCACCTGAGCTACAGCCATCCTTGAGAGACATAGCAATGAAAAGCTATGGGAGCAAGGGCAGATGCAGACAGTTCAGACTCCCATCTCCACAACCTACTAGCTCTGCAGCTTTGGGAAAGTCTCTGTCCTACTCTGAGCCTCAGCCTACTGCTCATTCCCACCATGGCACAGCCAGACTGACTGCAGATTTGTTTCAGGGATCCCAGAGGATGGTGTGCATGGAAATGCCCAGCATACAGGTGCCCAATAAGTGGGTGGTGAAGCTGGTTAAGAGATCAACTGCTAACAGAAAGAATGGGAGTTCAAAACCACCCAGAGGTGCCTTGGTAGACAAACCTGGCGATCTGCTTCTGAAAGCTCAGCATCATGAGAACTCTGTGGAGCACAGCACCATTCTGCAAGACACAGGGTCGCCATGGGTCAAAAGAAATGCAATGGTTGTTCGATTTCATGTTCAGGGATGGATCTATTAATCTGGCCCCCCGTCAGTGGTAATAAAGCTCAAATTCCGTAGTAAGCCCTCAATGTCCGCTAGTCAGACCCCCCAATTTTCTTCTTTCAACCAATCACCTGCTAATTCAGAGTCTGTCAGTCTTGGTACTATTGATATATACTTTTAAATAATGGTTTTATTGAGATATAGTTCCCCCACCTACAATCAAGCTATTTAAAGAGGGCCCTTCTGTGATTTTGAGTGTATTCACAGAATTGTGCAACCATCACAATTCTGCAATGTTTCCATCACCCCAAAAAGAAACCCAGTGCCCACTAGTAGTCCTGGCCCATTTGTCTCCAACACCTCCCAATCCCTGGTCACTACTAATCCGCTTCATGTCTCAATACAGTTGCTAATTCTGGATATTTCATATAAATAGAATCTTGTAGTATATATATTCGTATACATGTACTGATATACGTGTGTGTGTATGGCTTCTTTCAGTAGGCATGATGTTTTCAAGGTTCACTCACATGGTAGCATGTAACAGGACTTCATTCTTTTTTAGGGTTGAATAAGTATTCCTTTCTCTGGATAGACCACATTTTATTTATACATTCATCAGTTGTTGGACTTTTCGGTTAGGTCTACCCTTGGCTACTGTAAGTGCTGTTGTGAGCAAATATTGTACAAGCTCTTGCGTGGACTACTGATATTTTAAGAGTCCTTGAGTTGTGCAGATGGTTAAGTGCTGGGCTGTTCACCAAAAGGTTGAGAGTTCAAATCCACCCTTGGGTAACCTCATTCAAGCAGATTAAACATTTGTACCACCGAAGGGTTCTGGTTATATGCTATATTACCACAATTATGGTTAAGTTAGGTGAGAGCCAAGCAGAGAGACACAGGTTCAATTCCCAGCTCTGGCACTGTGTTTCATGTTGAGATTCAGCTCCATAAATAAAAGACATTGAAGAAGAAAAGAAGCTGCTCTCTGATGGAAAGTCAAGGTCAGACGCAGGAGAGTGGTCAGCAGTGTCGGGGACTCAGGATCCTCCCAGACACGTGCCCCATTCAGGGTCCCACTTCAGGGTGCAAAATGGTGGCATTCCAGACAGCAGGATACAGGAAAGGACAGGGAGTCACCAGCACAGAGAGTGCAGCTACCGTCAGTCCTCACTCGGAGACAAAGCTCTAGAGCCACTGTGAGAGCCTCCCTTTCACATCCATTAGCCAGAATTAGGAGCCCTAGTGGCGCAGGGGTGTCATGGATTGAATTATGTCCCCCCAAAAAATGTGCATATCAACTTGGTTGGGCCATGATTCCCATAATTGTGTGATTGTCTACCATTTTGTCATTTGATGAGATTTCTTGTATATTGTAAATTCTATCACTGTGATTTAAGAAGATGAATGAGTAGCAGTTATATTGATAAGATTCTGCAAGATTGGATTGCATCTTAAGCCAATCTCTTCTGAGATATAAAAGAGAGAAGTTAGCAGAGAGACCAGGGAACCTCATGTCATCGAGACATCCATGCTGGGAGCAGAATTCGGCCTTTGGACCTGAGGTCCTTGTATGGAGATGTTCACAGACCAAGGAAAGGCTGATAACAAGGATCTTTCTCCAGAGCTGATGGTGAAAGAAGGCTCTTCCCTGGAGCCAGTGCCTTGAATTTGGACTTACAGCCTGTTGGACTATGAGAGAATAAACTTCTCTTTGTTAAAGTCATCGCTTGTGGTGTTTTTCTGTTACAGCAGCACTAGATGATCAAGACAAGTAGAAACCCCAGTAGTGTAGTGGTTAAGTGCTATGGCTGCTAACCAGAGGGTCAGCAGTTCAAATCTATAAGGTCCTCCTTAGAAACTCTACAGAGCAGCTCTGCTCTGTCCTACAGGGTTGCTCTGGGTCTGAATCCACTTGATGGCAACAGATTTGGTTTAGTGGTTCAGTTGATAAGAGCTCAGCTGCTAACCGAAAGGTAAGCAATTCAAATCCACCAGCTGCTCATTGGAAACCCTACGAGGCATTCTGCATTGTCCTACAGCTTTGCTATGAGTCAGTGTTGACTCAGTGGCCTAGAGTTTAGCCAGAATTAAGTCACATACCCAGAGCTACTTGCAAGGGAGTCTGGGAAATTCCAAGTAGCCATGTTCTGTGCTAAAAATTGAATTTCTTTTCCTTTGCAAGAGAGAAGAATGGATATTGGAATTACAAGTAACTGTCTTTGCCACGGAACTCTGGTGGCATAGAGTTTAAGAGTTCCATTACTAAGCAAAAGGTCAGCTGTTTATATCCACCAGAGGCTCCTTGGAAACTGTGGAGCAGTCCTGCTCTGCCATAGTTGGAATCAAAGGCAGTGGGTTTGGTTTTGGTTTGGTCTTTGCCAAAGTTCCCCAGGCTTCAGTTTCCCTGTCTGTGAATTGGGAATAACCATAGTTCTGTCTCCTAAGGTTCCTGTCAGAGTCCTTTGAGTTAATTAATTAAAAGAGCTTAGTAAACAGGCAATAAATATTAGTGAGTGTTAGGAAGGTCATGAAAACATCCAGTTTGCAAATGAGAGGAGAGAAAATGAAGTCACTATTTTCTGAGCAAAGAAGGGGTGTACCTAGTTTCAGTCACAACTCATTGATTTAGGGAAGGTGGGCCACTCCCTAATGATAGGAGGCTGTATATTAGGGTCCTTTTTGAACACCCAGAGAGCTATTGAAGGTAAATTTGTGCTTCCAGGAAATGAGCCAAAGTCCACAGAACAATTGGTGCTGCTAAGAGAAAGCTCAAGGCCAAAGGTGGCCCTTGAACAGACTTTGTAACATTTGTTCACTTCTGGAAACTATTTTCCAGAGATCAGGAGAAACCAGTTCAGGCCTCCCCTGAAACATGGCAGGGTCTGAAGGTGATAAACAAGAATGAGAATAATGGGTACTGTAAACTGAGGGGGGCTCAGGGCAGGACTGGCATCCTGGGCCTTTTGTAATGGGGAGGTTCCGTGCTAGGATTCTCAACTTGGCCAGCAAATCCCTTTCTCAGCAGCAGGGGAATGTTTTCTTAAGGAAAAAATTATTTTGTCATCTTTTGTGATTTTTTTTTAATCCCAAGAGACTAGCACCCTGAAATTCCACAAGGGTGGGAAGGTGTTCTCAATATGTAATGAGGTGAAAATATAAATGTAACCCTCCTGCTATCGGGGTGTGTTAGAACAGTTGCTGTCATTGACTTGATTCTGATGCATGGGAACCCCATCTGTGTCAAAGCAGAACTGCGCTCCACAGAGCTTTCAATCACTGAGTTTTTAGAAGTAGAACACCAGGCCTTTCCTGTGAGGCACCTCTGAATGGACTGGAACCTCCAACCGTTCAGTTGGCAGCTGAGTATGTTAGCCATTTGTACAATTCAGAGACTCCAGCATGGCCAGAGACCTATTAAAAATATGGGTGTCAGAGTCCATCACCCCAAAGTCCTGAAGCTATAGGTTGGAGTGGAAACAGTAATCTCTTTTATGAAAGGCCCCCTTAAACCCTGGTGGTGTAGTGGTTAAGTGCTGCAACTGCTGTTCAAATATGCCAAGTGCTCTTGGAAACTCTGTGGCACAGTTCTACTCTGTTCTATTCAGTTCTATAGGGTCACTATGAGTTAGAATCGACTAGACAGCACGCAGTATGGTGTTTCAGTGTAGGCAGAGGAAAAACACATAGGATTCACAAGTACTGAATTTTATTTTAAGTAGCTGCTGAAGGAAACTTTACAGAAGTCTTTCTATCCTTTCTTGTTTCAGCCTTGTTGTCTTGGTAATTCTATAACAGAAATGCAGGTGGATGACTTTAACAAAGGGAAATTTATTCTCTCATAGTCCAGGAGGCTGGAAGTCAGAATTCAAGGTGCCAGAGACCTATTAAAAATGTGGGTGTCAGAGTCCACCACCCCAAAGTCCTGAAGCTGTAGATTGGAGTGGAAAGCTTTCTGTCTCTCTGTTGGCTCTTGGGAAAGGTCCTTGTCATCAGTTTTCCCAAGCTGAGGAGCTTCTCATGACAGGAACCCTGGAGTCAAAGGACTCACTCTTCTCCTGGCTCTGGTGCCTTGGTGGTATGAGGTCCCCCCTTTGTCTCTGCTCCGTTGAGTCTTGCCTCATGAACATCGCTGCCTCAGATCATAGAGGCAGGATTCACAACACACAGAAAAATCATAGGAGTCAGCACCCAAGACTGGAAATTGTGGCCTAGCCACACTGATAGATATTTGGGGGGCCGAAGTGGACACAATTCAATCCATGGCACATGTGAACGTATTTCCTATTTTAAAAAAAAAAAAGGCATTGGTTTTTGTTTAAAAGTGAGAAGTGACATATAAAAATATCAATAAGACCCTTCTGCTATCAGTTTGTGGTGCCCTGGTAGCGCATTTTGCTATAGTGCTGGAAAGTGGCAACAGGTATTTCAGATGCCAGCAGGATCATGCAGGATGGGCAGGTTTCAGCAGAACTTCCAGACGAAGACAGACTAGGAAGAAAGGCCTGGCAATCTTCTTCAGAGAATTAGTCAAGGAAGACTCTATGGATGACAACAGAATATTTCTGATATAGCACTGGAAAATGAAGGGTCTAGCCATAACAACAGACTTAAACATGCTGGGGCCCAGTCTTCTCAGTCAGACAAGATTGCGTATGACCCTCTTGGGGTTCCCACTTAGCATCTGGTATATTGTTTATCAGATTGTAAAAAACCTATTCTCTTATTTATGTCCCCTGTCTTACTGTTGTTCATTGATGGTTCCTTAATTCCTCACTGATGCTCTAAACATTCATTCAACAAGAATTTCTAAGGCTTCTACTAAGTGTCACAGGAGGCCTGGTGTCGCAGTGGTTAAAGCACTGGGCTGCTAACCAACAGGTCTGTGGTTTGAACCCGCTAGTTGCTCAATAGTAGAAAGGTGTGGCAGTCTGCTTCCGTGAAGACGTACAGACTTGGAAGCCCTGTAGGACAGCTGCACTCCATCCTCTGGGATTGCTGAGTCAGAACTGACTAGACAGCAACAGGTTTGGTTTTGGTTCAGTCCTAAGCACCAGGCTTGGCACGAACAAGAGATCCCAGCTCCCAGCCTTCAGAGGGTTTATATTCTCATGGGATGTCAGACATTCATAAAGTGGCACACCAGTGTGTACAGGTAGCCCCCGACTTACAACAAGATTCCATTCCAAAGAGTCCATTGTAACGTCTGTCCTAAGTTGAATATCTCTGTACTTTTATTGCCTTTTATTGTCAGTATCATTATAACTTCAACCTTTCTTTGTCTTTGGGGTTGGCATGAGAATGATATCTTCAGCAAATTATGTGCTGCAACACTGTGTATAGTGTATATAATTAATGATGAATCAAACCAAACCAAACCCATTGCCATCAAGTTGATTCTGATTTCATCGAGACCTGACAGGACAGAGCAGAAATGCCCCCAGAGCTTACGGCTGTAACTGTTTGTGGAGGCAGACCGCCACGTCTTTCTCTTGATGTGGGGGGGTTCAAACTGCTGACCTTTCAGGAGACTTAATCACTCCATTACCAGGGGTCCTTCATTATTAATGATAAGATGTACCACGAAAGAGAGGGAGGGTCATAAGTGACTCTAGTCATAGTGACTGAAATATGTTGTAAGTCGAGACTACCTGTAATTACAGACTGTGATGAATACTAAGTAGGGAACATCCTGAGAGATTAATGGCATTTTGTAACCGGGGGTCTGACCTGGTTATTGAAGGCTTCCTGGAGGAAGGGGCATTTGAGCTGAGCTGAGTGAGTGGGCGTTAAGAAGGCAAACAGGGTCAGGAAGAACATTCCAGTCTGGACAGGCGGGAGTGGGCAGCGCCAGCCTAGCTGTGTGGGCCCCGCAGGGCAGGGCACGTGACCAAGTGAAGTTGGGGTAGAAGTGAGTGGACCGTGCAGGAGCTGGGAGGCTCCAGAGGGGATTTTAGGCTTCGTGCTGGCAATGTGAGAAGCAAGTGAGTGAGGGGATCAGATTGAGAGAGACCCCACCAGCTGCGATGTGAAGAATGGATTGGAAGGAGAGTGGGAGGGACTGAGAGGAAACCTTCCAGGAGAAATGATGGAAGTGTCAGCAGCATTTCCCAGGGGTGTTCCGCCCGGCATCCCAGGTGTCCCTGAGCGTCCCAGGAGGAGTCACGCTCTGGGGCCGTCTGTCTAAAGTGCTACCACGCACACTGCCTTGCCCACGCCAGTCACTTCCCTGTCCTGCTTTTTTATTGCCATTGTTACACTCTGCTGTTATGTATTCATCTGTTTCCTTGTCTGCTGTCTGTCACCTACCCTAGCATGTGACCTTCATGAGGGTGGAGGCCTTGTCTCCTGCTTTCCTTGCTATAGGCTAGCTCCTGCACCCAGGACGGTGCCTGGCACACATATGTGAATGAATGAAATGTCAGGGTGTTAACGAAGATTTTGCGGGTGTGCAGACCGGGCCTGGCCTTCGCGGAGATTCTGTGGTTTGACAAGAGCTCTCAGTGCGCTCCCAAAACATAAGCATATGGAATCCTCAAGGCCAGTGTGAACTTCCTTCTGAAAGTGTCCCATGGCCCAGCAGGATCAGGATAAGTTCTCCACTTGGTAGATGAGAAAAGAGTAAAATGAATCAGCAGAGGTCAGCTCGTCGAATGGGTGGGACCGAGACGGCAGGAGGAGGAGGAGAGAATTCACCAAAGGCACGTGACTCTGCCAACCTCACACACCCGTAGATAATGAGACAATGATGATAATCATAATAATAAGCAAACATTTATGTAATGTACATTATGTGCTTAGATGCTGTTCTGATCTGAGCACTTTAATGCATAAACCCATTTAATCCTCACAGCAAGCCTGCAGAGTCAGTAATGTGCTCGATTACCCCCATTTTGCAGAAGGAAAAGTTGAGACACAGAGACATTAGGCAGTTTGCCAAGATGAGAAAGTTAGGAAATGACTGAACAAAGATTTAAGCAAGTAATCTGGAGCATTTGTGTCAGAGTTAAATACCTCACCATCATCCCACCACTCAGCCACTCCAAGGGCCTCAAAGGGACCTGGTCCAAAGACAGGAGCCAAAGTGACCTGCAGCTGCCCTCCTGTTTCATGAATTCCTATCCTGACCACATATTTGCCTTCATGCCCAGAGACAGGGTAGTGGTTACAGCTTAACCCCCACCCCCCAAGTCTCACTGTCTTCCTATCTGTATAACCTTGAACAGGTTGCTTGAGTTCCCTGTACCTCAGTTCCCTCATCTGTATAATGGGGATGGTAATTCAGCCTACCTTATAAGACTGTTGGGAGCAGCTGATGCACTCAAAGGGCTTAGCACAGCCCTTAGTTCCTAAGTAAGCACTCAGTAAGTGGTGTGAGGATGGCTTTGCACACGCTGTTCCTCTGTTTAGAGTGCCATTTCCCCTTCTCCATCTTAACCCTGCTCATCTGCTCAGATCAGGTCGAAAGGAGTTCTTCTGGAAAGCTTTCCTTGCCTGCCCTGTCTTCCTCTCAGAGAAATTTGTGAAGTGCAGAAAACTGGCAATTTACTGGACAACTCCAAGAGACAGGGCAGTACCCTGGAGATAGCATCACTGGAGAGTACCTCAGCCCTAAAGCAGAGAGGAAAGGGGTGGGGACCAGAACCTGGTCAGAGCAGCTGCCCTGGCTGTCAGAGAGGGTTGCCTGGCTGACACTGTGACCTTAGACGAATAACGTATATTGTTTCCACTGGAAGAAACTGGGAAAATGAGAACCACAACCTCCCTCCCTCTCACCCTGTCTCTTCCCCCAGAGTCCAGCCCAACCAGAAGAGGGCAAGACAGCATAGTAATGCACCCATGTGGCCTGCCTCCTGGGTGCAGAGTAAGTAGAGAAGGAAGGGGCAGAGTGAATCTAGAGGAGCAAGACAAGGACCCTAGCATTGCCCAAGTGACGCAGCTGGCTAACAGCAGAGGCAGAATTGAAACCCAAGCCCTCTGCTTCCGGTTTGCATCCAGAGTCATTGATGACCGGGTCTGAAGACCACTTAACAGCTCTGGGACGGATACCCAGTATGATAGATCGTGGCCTCAGTGACAGCCTGTGGCCAAGTCAAATCGAATGCTCTTCAGCCTCAGACTTCGGTTCCTTCTGGAAGTTTCCTGACCTTATTTGCACTGTTCCCTGATGAGACCGAAGTATACAGTCTCAGGAAAGGCTTTGGAGTCAGACAGGCCTAGATGCAAATCCCAGCTCAGCCACTTCCTAACTAAGCAGTGAGGGATAACATCATCACCTTTTGCAGCCTCAGCCACCCCATCTGCAAAATGGGGCTAGTGATGTTTCACTCCATAAAGCATGTGAGGTCTGGATGAGGAAATCTGCCTAGAGTGCTTAGTGCATTGTCTGCACATACTGCTTGAAGGACACTTTTGCTGTTTTGCTCCCTTTCCAACCTTGACCTCTCTTTCCCCTTCTTCTTCCCACCTGCTAGCCTCCTACCAAAAACCTGCAGCCTGCTCCGCGACCTTGCCAGAACCCTCCTACCTTCCAGAGGATCAAAGTCAGAGAAATTAAAAGCCCAGCAGGATCCCTTAAGACTCAGCCGGCTTAGCAACCCAGACAATTAAAGAAATCTCTCAGATTTGAATTTTGAGTAAATCAGATCTTTAAAAAGAAGAAATGCCAACCTGGAAACCAACTTGAAGAGCTAAATCGATTGCCCTGCAAAGCCATTTTTTATTTATCCTTTGGGCATTAGCATTATTGAGAAGAGTTATGAATATTTGCATCTTAGTTGGGGCTGCCCAAGCCTCTCAAGGAGCCCAAGGTTACCAGACCCAGACCCACTGTCATCGAGTTAATTCCAACTTGTAGCAACCCTATAAAACAAAACAGAGCTGTCCCATAGCGCTTCCAAGGAGCACCTGGTGGATTTGAACCACCAACTTTCTGGGTTAGCAGCCGTAGCACTTAATTACTATGCTGCAAGGACTTCCAAGGTCATTAGAGGAGTTGTTAAAAATTCGGCTTCCCCATAAAAAAATGCCAACTGAGGGGCATTCTGCTGAACAACTGCTCTAGGCTCTTCAAAAACGTCAAGGTTGTGGTGGTAAAAAAAGGCTGAGGAACCACAAAGGGACAAAAAAAGAAATGACAGCTTAAACTACTGTGTGCTCTTGAATTAGAGTCTGGATTATTTAAAGAATAAAAATAAAGGGACAATCAGGAAAATTTGAATATGTGCTGTGTACCCAAGTTATTTATTCTGCATCCTGTAGTTGTTCAGTAGTTATGTAAACACAAGAATTTCCTTGTTCTTAGGAGTCTAATGTTTGAAAAGAAAGGGAAAAAAAAAAAAAACTCATTGCAGTTGAGTTAATTTTGACACACAGGGACGCTACAGGCCAAAGGAGAATAACTGCGCAGTTTCCAAGAAGCGCCTGGTAGATATGAACTGCTGACCTTTTGGGTTAGCAGCACACAGCTCTTAACTACCACGCCACCACAACTTCCTCTCAAATGAGTCAGAAAAAAATAACATGTTTGTTTATATAGAGAAAGAAAATTGATAGACCACATACAGCAAAAAAGCTAAATCAGGTTGAAGGGTGTACTTGCGTCCTTTGAATGATTCTTGTGATTTTTCTGTAAGGGTGGAATCATTTGCAAGTGAGAAGTTCTATGAAATGCAGATTTCTAGGTCACAGCCCAATGAAAAAAGTCCAACTGGTCAACCTTTGGAGAGGCCCAGGAATCAGTATGTTTTAACAAGGTCCCCAGAAGATTCTGGCACACAGGAAGCCTGGCTGGAATTCTAGCCCTGGAGCAAGCTGGAGCCTTCATTCCCAATCAGAGGCCGTTGTCATGAGTGGGCGTGGGGGCGGAAGGCCAGCCTCATGGTTTATACATTGCTTTCCCCGCGATTCCAGGCAGCAATCACAGCGCCTCTAATAGAAGGCTTGCAAACCAACAGCATGAGAGGTCGTTCCAGACTTTACCAAAAGTGGAGCTGTGCTCCGAGCCTCTAGCCCACTTATAATTACATGACTTAAAATACAATTTGCTAAAGATAATTTGCTGGGGAAGGGAAACAGAAACTAAGAAACTGAGGATAAGAGAAGTACCAGCTGAAACAGGATAAGGGGACTCGGGAGGACAAGGAAGCCCCGGTGTGTGTGTTTCAGCAGGGATAACAATGACCCTTAGCAGTTTCGTTTGGGGACGCTGGCAACAGCTGCTTTTTTTCATGCATGGGAGGCACCAGCAACTCGTCTCTGTGTTGGTGTTCAAATATGCCACGGTCTGTCTCTTGGAGACAGGGCTGCTTCTAACAAGCAGAACCATGGAAAAAGTGACTACACCCCAAAAGGCAATTAGGAGAAAAAGAGTTCACAGAGAAGTGCAGCACAGCCTAGCTAGGAGCTTGCACACTCTTTTGATCAAAACTCACAATAAAGGATGCATTTACATCACAAGCTGCTTCAGATATACAGACATGTTGCATTATGATGGACACAAAATGCTCCGCCCAGGTCCCCATTCGAAGGACTGGTTGCCCAGCTTCTGGGAGTGCTGTCGCCTTTCCCAAAGTCATATGCCTTTCCCAGAATACCCCTGCCACAGTGTCAAAGGGGAACATAAAGGCCATCTTGGTCCAACTTGGGACAATTCTGAAGGCAGGCTCTAACTCATGGGTTCCCTACGAGGTTAGTCAAGGTTCTCATTGACCTATATCCTAGCGGAACTTCTCCCTCTGCCCAGTCCTGCTTCCTCCCCTCTCTTTCACAGTTGATCCCAAAGGTAAACCCTAATAAATCTCCCTCATGATAAACTCCATCTTAAAATGGCTTCCTGGGAAACCTAATGTGAGACGTACATAATTAAAACAAGAGTTTTTGCAAAATAATATTTATCCTTACTACGAGGTCTGACAATTAAGTTCACAAACTAATCCAAGAAAAAGTGCTACATGCCTCGTTGCTGAATATCACTACAGTCACGTTTGAAATCCTTCCCTTGGGAAGTTATGCACCGATGCCAGTGCCCAGTCCACCCTTTGAAGCAATTTTGGAACTCTTTTTTCAGAATGGCCATCAGAGCTGTCGTCATATTACACTTGATGTCCTGACTGTCATCAAAACGTCTTCCTTTCAATATTTCTTTAGGGGGCCAGATCAGGTGAATGGGGTGGGGTGTTCCAATATAGTTATTTGTTTACTGGCTAAAAACTCCCTCACAGACAGCTATACAATTAAGCTCACGGACTTGACACCGTGCCACCATGCACAATGGCCATTCCAGAAAGAGTTCCAAAATTGCTTTGAAGGATGGACTAGGCACTGGTATTGGTGTGTAGCTTCCCAGGGGGAATACTTAGAAGGTGACCATAGTGATACTCAGCAATGCGGTATGCAGCACTTAGATCAATTAAGTTTGCGGACTTAATTGCTGGGCCTCTTATATGTCCTGCATTCTCACATTATCTACATTCTTTTTTCTTAATGTTGGTCATGGTCCACTAAGTTGTTTCAATGACTCACTCATCCATGAATTTGAAAACACTGACCTAGACTATGCCCATGAAGAATGGTTAGTATGACCTTTGGGCTGTCTTTGGCTGCAGGTAAAAGGATACCCAATTAAACATGAATTCGATAATAAAGGCTCGTTATTTATACCACAAGATGTTTGGCAGTATTTACTTCCCAAGTTGATTCATGGCCCTATAACTTCACTAAAGACCCAAGTTCTTTCCATATTTCTGCTTTATCATCCTTGATATATTGGCTTTGTCTTTAGTCATGTCTTCTCTTGGTCATAAGTTGGCTGCCACTGCTCCGGCATCATGTCCTCATACAACCACTTTCAAAGGAAGTGAGGGAAGTATCTCATTATACATTTATTTTAATTCAGAAAGAAAACTTCCAGGAACTGACTTTTTGTATCTCAGTGACCAAAACTAGACCACTGCTCATGACTAAGTCAGTCTCTGCCACCCAGTGTCTTCACACCAGGGTTTCGTTAACCCATGATCATCAAGCAGATTCTGACTCATATAGGACAGAGCAGAACTGCCCCACACAGTTCCCAAGGAGCAGCTGGTGGATTCAATCTGTCAACCTTCTGGTTAGCTACTGAGCTCTTAACCACTGCACCACCAAGGCTTCATAAGAGTTCCATCAGCAAGGACAAAAAGATGAATAAATATTGGTAAACAACCGATAAGGTCTTACACAGTCCATGCCAGTCATTCTGTACACTTTTTATTTCCTTTTACAGTCCCAGGTTCAAGGCTGGGGTCACTGATGTAAAGCAGATTTGCAGAACTCAGGCCACTGCTCAGCAGGACAGACCCGTGACAGACAGATGTTACTAGTCCATCCTGCTGAGTAGGAATGTGGTTTCCTAATGCGCCTCAACAATGGCTCCCTGCAACCGTGACCAACCTACTGGAATTAGTACTGGAAATAAAATCTGGTTCCTGACCTGGCCTCTGTACCAGAGGATAGTGAAGGATATTAGTATGAGGGAGGCTGACTGATTTGGGCTCTGTATTTCCAGAATACTCTGTAACTCACTTTCTGGACCTCTCCCTCCTCATTTGGAATATTTCCTCTTTCTTTCTGTCTGTCTAATTCCCCACTGTCCTTCACAGAGTTGGTCCTCCTCCAGCTAGCCTCCAAGAAGGCTGTCTTGAGTATTCCAATCTTATCCAAATTGTTGAATTCACTGACCCACTGATCATCTTACCGTCACTCCAAGAGAGATGACCAGACACTGTGAGCCTTCCTGCTGGTACAGAGGAAGCATCCCTGTAAAGCGTACTTGCCAGAAAAACCTGCTGAGTCTAATTCAGCTTCTAGATTAACAACTAGTTTACAAGAAACATGCGGGCTAGCATTAAAGGATGCACGGGGATGCAATTAGCAAAAGTCTGTAATGTAGGAAACCAAAGGACCTTGGTGAACTTGGATGAGGTTCTTGCTGTCCCAGCGCTGGTCAGCACCTGACAAAGGCATGTGGGGAGGAGTGGGGGCTCCCTGAATCCCCCAGCCAAGCTTTTGAAGTTTGTAATGGAATATGTTTGGCAAAAACAAATCCAGGCAGTGACCTTCTGAGAGTCCTTTAGAACAAAGGCATCAGAGCTGAAGGCCAGCCACCCTGGAAAGAGGGTTTAAGACTCATCATCTGGACCACCACAGTGAGCCCAGCCAGGCCTCTGCAGAGTCCCTCTGGGCCTGGAATTGTTCAGGTCACTATTCTGAAAGCCTGTGTGACAGGCATCTCCACTCCTCTCTTGTCTTGAATAGAAGACTTTACACTCACTCCCTGCAAAATCCCATCCTGTCTATGGCTTTAATGCAAAGCAATATGTTGACTCATCAGTTTCTGTCTCTGGCTGTATCTTCTCCCCTGAGTCCTAGACTCATTAACCAAATACTGACTGGTATGTCTGAGGGCTGTGGGGTTCGGTCGTAGAATTCTCGCTTACCGTACTGGAGACCCTGGTTCAATTCCTGGCCAGTATATCACATACACACCCACTACCCATCTGTTGGAGGAGGCTTGCGTGTTGCTCTGATGCTGAACAGATTTTAGTGGAACTTCCAGACTAAGACAGACTAGGAAGAAAGGCCTGGTGATCTACTTATAAAAATCAGACCATGAAAATTCCATAGATCACAGCAGTCTGGTCTGCAACCAAGCATGGAGATGGTACAGAACTGGACAGCATTTCCTTCCTTTGTGCATTGGCTCACCATGAGACAAAGGATGATTCTACTGTCGATCACAACAATTAAAAAAAAAAAATTGCTGGCAAGGCAGTTCTGACCTCATAGGACAGAGTAGAACTGCCCCCTTGGAGTTTCCAAGGAGTGGCCAATGGACTGAAGCTACCAACCTCTTGATTAGCAGCTGGCCTCTTAAGCCACTGCACCAGCAGGGCTCCCGAACAACAACATGTGGTGATTTGTTACAGCAGGCCTGGAAAACAAATGCACTTCCTTAGACTGAGTTTTTACAAGGCCTATAAGCTCCCGCCTGACTCTTGAACTTCAACTCTGTACTATTCTTCTCTCCCAGTCAGTGGCTGCAAGCACCCTGGCCTTCTTTCTCTTCCTTAAATTAGCTAAATTTGATCCAGCCCCAGGGCCTTTGCATGTGCTGTTTCCTCTCCTTGGAATTCTCTCTGACTCCACCCCATCCTGTGTAGCTGTACTTTCCTTCCATTCAGATCTCTTCCAGAAAGTTCCCTCTTCAGAGATTTCTTTGCTATTCAAAGTTGGCCCACTGCCCTATGTACCACCTTGTCACTGCCTGTTACCCTTTGTAATTTCTACCACTATCTAATTATTGTATTTTGCTTGGCTTGCTTCCTTGCTTAGTTGTTTAGACTCTCTTCCACACTAGAAACAATTTCAGCTACAAGAAGTCTGTCTTGTTCACAGCTCTACCCTCATCCCCTGACATATGGAACATGCTCAGGAATTCTCTCTTAAATTGACTCATTTACCCAGTCGTTCCACACGTATTTACTGCTGAATTCGTTATTCTGCATCGTTAACACTGGGGTACACAGGTAACCAAAACTGTCTGACATCCACGGGGTCAAATTCAAGCTTCACCATTACACAGCTCTGACTTGAATAAGTCAATTCTCTCTGAATCTCTGTTTCCTCATCTGTAAAATGGGATGAATAATACACATCTGGCAGATTGTTGTTAGAATTAAATATTAACTTGCAAAAAGGCTAGCAGACAGCCTGGTACATAGCAGATATTTGAATGAATGAATGAACGGTAGTTCCCTTTCCTTCATCCCTGTCTGCCACCTTGGAACTCCAGACACAGGCCTGGCAGCTCCAAGGCAGCTGTGGAACATCTGGTTTCCTGTAGGTAGGAGACCAAGATGTTGGCCAGAAGATCCTGAGGCCAGCTGATGACCTACTTGGCCACAGGAATGAGGGGGAGAAGGAACAGAAACAAGTCAGAGCAGCTTCTTACAATAACAAAGGGAGTTAGAACAGCCTTGTGGGCCACAAGATGTCTCCCAGGGTAACTTGGAAATGAATGCAGGACACGTCTGCGCCTCTCAACACTCCCAACTCTGAGACTTCTCAGTCAGGCCAGAGAGCGTGCCCAACTCTTAGAACCCTGCCACCCACCCAGCCCACCTAGCTGTCTGCCGACCGCAGGCAGAGAGAAATCTGGCAGAGACAAGAAGACACAAGGATGCAAGGCAATGTTCAAAAACCCAAGCTGTCTTTCTATCCAATGGAATATTTTGCAGCAGCCAGAAAGAATAAGGATGCTTTGCATGTACTGATAAGAGTAGCTTTTAAGACATATTATTTGGTAAAGCACAATGAAGGAATGCAATAGTTAAGTGTTCACCTACTAACCAAAAGACTGGTAGTTCAAAGTCACCGGGAGGCTCCATGGAGGAAAGTCCTGGTAATCTTCTCCTATAAAGATTACAGTCTAGAGAAACTATGGGGGCAGTTTGACTCCTCTGCACTTATTAACAACAATTGAAAGACACAATGACTCAAAATAAGATTTTTAAAAATAATATATACTTGCAGACAGAGCCACTGCCTTGGGAGAGATGTTTTAAGGCGATGGTAACGACTGTGGCCTCTTCCAGGGGAAAGAAGTGATTGAAAATGGGATGGAAGAAAAGACTTTGCAAAAATACTCTTTCACCCTCTTTGAAGGTTGCATCACTTATATGTAACATCAATTCAGAAATAAATACTTAAAATTTGAAAAGGAAGACCTAGCTGCCACCCACTCTGAGGAGTTGTTTTAACTCTCTTCCTTCCAGAGGGGTAGGGATAGCGTGCTTCTTCCAGAATGATCTTCCTAAAAAGGCAAAGCTTTTAGATATCACTTCTTTTCATATCACCCCCCTGTATAAACCTCTTCAATGGCACACAGCTGAGCTGATTGAATAAGCCGAAAAAGTATTTGTTGATTGAATGAGTGAATGTGTAAGTGAATGAATGAACCAAATCATCTTTTATCTCTTGCTCTTGATAAAAGACATTTTAAAATCTGCATGTCACTATGAGTTGGTATCAACTCAACGGCAGCTGGTTCGGTTTTGTTTAAGTGAAAAAAGTATGTCACTGGCTAAGGAAGAAGTGATGTTTAAAACAACAAGATGCTCCGTATATATTTACATGAAATTCTATTGCACGTTAGCATATACATGCAAATGTCTGTGTGTGTATTAGTATGTGGGGCCCTGGTGGCATGGTAGTTAAGAGCTTGATTGCTCACCTAAAGGGCAGCATTTCAAACCCACCAGCTGCTCCTTAGAAATGCCATGTCCTCTAGGGTCACTGTGAGTTGGAACTGACTCGATGGCACCTAACTACAACAACTTGTTAGTAAATACAGGTACATATGCATGACTGTTGGAATCAATTCACGGGCAGTGGGTTCTGGTCTTAGAAAAATGGACACAAACTTCCTGGAAAAGTTTTGTATTTCCTTCTTAGAGGCGATTCAAACCCAAAACCAAACCCATGGCTGTTGAACTGACCCCCACAGAGTTTCCAGAGTGCCCGGAGGATTTGAACTATCAAACTTTCAGTTAGCAACCATTGCACTTAACCACTGTACCACCAGGGATCGTGGTGACTATGTAGGTACAAACCAGGCCAGGAAAAGCCAGCAATAAAGAAGGATGAGTAGATTTTTAAAATGGCCAAAATGTAGAAGTCAAACAATTTCCAAGTATGGGTGAGAATGAGCAGCAACTGAAAGGACTTTGCTGGTGGGAATGTACAAGGTCCAACAATTAAGTCCGCAAACTTAATTGTTTGAAGTGCTACATACCTCATTGCTGAATATCTCACTATGGTCACGTTGGAATTACTCCCCTTGGGATGCTATGCATGACGTTAGCACCTAATCCACCCTTGAAAGCAATCTTGGAACTCTTTCTGGAATGGCCACTGTGCATGGTGGCAAGTTTGTAAATTTAGTTGTATAGCTGCCTGTGAGGGAGTTTATAGCCAGTAAACAAATAACTGTATTGAAACAGCCCCCCATCTCCCACTCACCTGATCTGGCCCTCAGTGACTTTTTTCTTGACCCAAAGATATAAGAAATATTGAAAGGTAGACATTTGATGACATACAGAACATCAAGGGTGATAGACAATACCTCTGATGACCATTCCAGTGAAAGAGATCCGGAATTGCTTTGAAAGGTGGACTAGGCAGTGGTGTTGGTGCACAGCTTCCCCAGGAGAGTACTTGGAAGATGATCGTAGCGATATTCAGCAATGTGGTACTTTGTCTAGGATGAGTTTGCGAACTTAGTTGGCAGCCCTTGTACGTCATATGGTAGGCTATAAGAAATGTTCCCGAAGAGGCCAGAGGCTGGCCCTTCTCCGTGGAAGGAATCACTGAGTTGTAGGATCTGAAATCGGCTTGAATGAGCTCATGTACAAAGAAATTAATCTGAGGGATTCTTTTATTCTTTCACAAATATTAGTGGTTGCTTCAGTGTAAAGCTGTTAGGTGCTGTAGGATCCGTTCGGACTCACAGCAACCCCAGACCCAACAGAACGGGACACTGCCTGCTCCTGTGCCATCTTCACAGTTGTCATGATGCTGGGGCCCGTGGATGCAGCCACTGTCTGTTCATCTCATTGAGGGTCTTCCTCTTTTTCCCTGACCTCCCACTGTACCAAGCGTGACGTCCTTCTCCAGCTCCTGGTCCCTCCAGATATGTGGGACATCCACAGTAGTAAGATGAAGTCTCACCATCCCTGCTTCTAAGGAGCATTCTGGCTGTTCTTCCAAGACAGATCTGTTCATTCTTCTGGCCATTCATTTCACCCAAAATCAGTTCTATCACTGAGTTTCCTAAATAACTGTGCTTCTACCCTTCTCCTCAGGTGGTGTGAGTTTGGAGATGCCTAGAGCTATCTCGAAACCCTGTAGATGGCTTGGGTGAGTCCCCGTGGCAGGTTCCTGTAGGTCCAGTTGTCACCTGGGAATCCCAGGCCTGACCAGTTTCTGCCCTGCGCTGCCGATCCGATTGTTCTTAGCTGTCCAGTTGATTCTGACTCCCGTCAACCCCATGTGTGTGGAGCAGAGCTGCTCTGTAGGATTTTCAAGGAAGCCAGGCCTGTCTGCCAAGAGGTGAGTTCAAATCATCAACCTTTTCATTAGTCAAGTACCACCCAAGGCCTGCAGCCTAACCAGCCACCACTCAAGACTGTAGACAGCAAGATATCTTGGTCATCTGGTGCTGTTATAGCAGAAATACTACAAGTGGCAGCCTTTAACAAAGAGTCACAGTCTAGGAGGCTTGAAGTCCAAATTCAGGGCTTCAGTTCCAGAGACAGATTTTATCTTTCTGTCAACCCTGGAGGAAGGTTCTTGTCATCCATCTTCCCACGGTCTAGGAGCTTCTCTGTGTCCAAAGAATGCACCCTGCTACCTGCTGTGTTTTTGGTGGTATGAGATCTACAACTGTCTACTTTCTCCCTTGTCCTATTATCCCTTGTAACATAAAAGGTGGTACAAGCCACACTGCAGGGAAACTCCCTTTACATTGAATCAGGGATGTGGCCCGAGCAAGTGTGCCACATTCCACCCCAATCCTCTTTCACCCCAGGCAGAGGTTATGGTTCCTAACACGTTAGGAAAATTATGAAATGGAGGATAACCACACAGTACTGGGGGTCATGGCCTAACCAACTTGACACATACTTTGGGTGGAGATAATTCAACCCATGGCACAAAGCAAGCTCGGGAGGAGCTCAGCTCTTTTAGCCTGTGGGTTGCCAGGGGTAACCCCAAGAAGTGGGTTGTGGAGGTCAAGAGCAAGAACACAGGGCAGGCCATGCATATAATTCGATTTCTTAACTTCTGTCTACTTAGACATAGGTTACATATGCCTCATTTGTTTTCTTGTCTAAGCTGTGTTAGTGTTGCAGAAAAGCTCTAGATTCTGCTTCAGGAATGGCATTCAATACATGGCAAACCCACCATGACTGCCTCTTCCCAGACCACAGCAGACATCAGTAATAGATCACAGAACTCTTTCTCCCCTCCTCTTCCCCCACACTTAGGAAGCCACTAGAAATTACACTTACACATAGCGTGGGAGGTCTGTGAACTTTCTGCTCTAGGCCTCAGACATGGCCACAGTTTTTTTTTTTCTCCTTTGTTAAAAAGAAGTCGCCTCTGCCAGGTGTTTCTAGAAAATAGCTAAATAGGGGTCGTGCTGCCTTCCAGGCCCCTCAGAAAGTTCTGATGTTATGAAGAGAAAAGGAAAAGTTAAAATAATCCCGCTTCGGGAGCAATTCCTCATATTGAAAACATCTCTTCCCTCTGAAGAGATGAACATTTTGTGCTAATGCCCAACACCTTCTGACTCCCAGCCCTTCCCGACAGAACAGAACATCCCGATGGGACTTTTTGTATGGATTGTTCGTCGTCTCTCTCCATGTCCCTTGCTTCCTCCTTTGCCTCTTTCTCTCTAGCTTTCTGCCTCATTCACTACATCCTGGCTTTGTTTGTGTGTTTGTTCTGCATCTCAAGCGCTTTGTCTCCATTTCTCTCTCTCCTTCAGTCTCTGTCTCTTTGTGTGACTCAGTTGCCTGAAGTATTTCTTATTCTCTGTGTGTCTGTGTTTCTTTCTCTCCTCTGAATGTGGGTCTCTTTCTGTTTGGCTGTTTCTCTCTCTGACCCTGAATGCCGTCTGTGACTGATGTTCTCTGTGTGAATCTGTCCTGTCTCTCTATCTATGTCAGTGTTAGTGTGTGTCTTTCTCTGAATTTCTCTTTGACTTTCTTTGTGTTTTTCTCTGTTCCGTGTCTCTTGCTCTCTCCCTGCTGAAGTGTGTTTGTGTCTGTCTGTATTTTTGTCTGTCTTTCTGTCTCTGTTTCCAAGCGAACCTCTGTCTCTCTCTCTTTGTCTCTCAGTCCTTCTCGGCCTATTTCCCTCCTCACCCTGCCCCGTGCCTACCCCAGCCAACCCACACCCTTCTTCTCTTGTTCCCTGCCTTGTTCCCTCCTCTAGACCTCTGAGGTTGGGTTCAGACAGCAAGATTGTGACTCTAATGCAAAAAGTCACCTGGAGGTTTCCAGTGGCCAGATGTGCAACATATTCAGACACAGCAGCTAGATGATTTAATGACTGCCTTGCTTTCCTGGGAAAGTTCACCCCGGATGTCTCAGACAGTGCATATAGGAGAGAACACATGTGTTACGTGTCCCACGTGTGTGCTCCCTCATGGGGCCCGGAGCAGAAGTCACCTGTCCTCTCAAAGCCCCTGATTGTTATCCTTAATGTAATCTGGTTCAAATTTCTTCTGCACCTTTCCTTTTTTTCCCTCTTACGTAACAGACCTTACAAGCCCAGTGCTGTTTAAAGCATCTCTAAGACCTTGCGTCTTGTCCTGTGATCTTTGTTGTCATCCTGTGAGGAAGGTGTTTGGAAAGATAAAGTGACATGAACAAGATGGGTCAAAGGAAGCCCAGAGAAAGCTGGAAAGAACATTCAAAAGCAGGAAACTGTGTTATTCTTCAGTCCTGGGTGGCGCAGACAGTTAATGTGCTTGGCCACTAACAGAAAGGTTGCAGTTAAGAGGCCGCCCAGAGGGGTACCCCTGAAAGATCAGCCATAGAAAACTCCATGGAACACAGTTCCACTCTGACACACAAGGGCTCACCATGAGTCAAGTTGTCTCCATGACAACTAGTACAACTAGTGTTACTCTTGATCCATTTTACAGACAAAGAAATTGTTGAGCAAACTCTGGGGCCCAAAAGTCCAGCAGAACTGGGACTCGAACCGAGAACTCCCAGCTTTAAGCTTGTAACACAACTTTCAGATCAGGGAGCAGCAAAGCCAGGAGACGACCTCATGGGGTTGGGGAAGAGTGGTGCAGTAGGTATCCCCTCAGATCTTTGCCTTGGGCAGGCAGCCTGGAGTTCAAACCCCTCCCTGGAGACTTAGAAGACGTATATGACCCTAGGGGACACAGGGGAAGTATCTGACCTTGGGAAAGCTGCTTTAGTTCTCTGAGCCTCAGTTTTCTCATCAGTGAAATAGGGATAATGATCATGTTTACTGCTTCCAAGAGTTCTTTTTTCAATTCAATGAAACAATGGGATAAGGTGTGCATAAAGTGCCTGGCTGATACTAAGAACTCAAAAAACATACGTTGTTGCTAGTATGTATTTATATTAGTATAAAACTGAGACCCAAGTTCCCACAACTAGTCAACCACAGATCCATTTCATCAAGACAGTTTCCCACTACCCCTACACCTGGCCAAAAACAGTGAATAAACAAAATTAAAAGAATAAAAAAAAAAAAAAAAAAAACTCGTTGCCATTGAGTAGATTCTAATGCATTGTGACCTTATAAGGGCAGGACAGAACTGCCCTATACAGTTTCTAAGGAGTGCCTGATGGGTTTGAACTGCCAAACTTTTGGTTAGCAGCCAAAACACTTAACCACTCTGCCACCAAGGGTTTTCAAAAATAATTGTTGCTGACACTGTGCCAGACACTATCCCAAGACCTTATACATGTTTACTTGCTGAATCCTTATAACAAGACTATCATGTAGGTCATCATTATGCGCATTTTATAGATGTGCAAACTGAGGCCCAGAAAGCTTAAAAAACATACCCAAAGTTGCACTGCTAGTAGATGGCCGGGCTGGGGTTCGAATGCAGGCAGCCTTCACCCGAGTCCACCCTCCTAATCCCTATATTTGCCCTGTTCTCCATTCAGATTCTTGAGGATTTATGGTTGCTTTTCTTTTCTGTCTCTCTTTTTGTGTCTTTACTGACTTCTACTCGCACAATAGCACGTGAATACACCTTTGATAGAAAAAAATTAGAGTCATTATTGATAAAGCTAAAGTTGGCTTTGGTGCCATTCCCCTTCCTGATCACTGCCTCAAACTTTCTACTGTCATCAGTTTGGTGTGAATCCTTCTAGATCTTTTCCTATGAATTTATATGTGTGTCCTACATCACTTTACTGTACTCCCCAGTGGGCTTTCTAGAAAACAGTAGTTGAAGCAACAGAGACCAGAGGAAGGCAGTGGAGGTGGGCAGTCTTATCACTTTCTATTTTATAAACATTGCTTACCTACAGATATTCTGAAAGCTTCAAACAGGTACGCTCAGCCAAGAGACCAGAGTTTGAATCCTAGCTCAGCCACTCAAAGGTTAGTTGCTTAATTTTCCAAGTGACTCAGTTTTCCGCATCTGTAAACTGGGATAATTATAGTACCTGTTTCATAGTGTAACCTGACCCTACAAAGGCCAGTAAATTTCCATGAGTCCTGAAACTAGTACAAGCCAGATTTGGTCCACCCTGCATGTGCAGAAGGTCCAATCGTGACTGCTCATTGACCGGAACAGAAGATGCCGTCACAAGAAGAACGTATCTGAAGGAATCCCATCACTGGAACCCTATTCCAAAGCGAAAGGTTGGACAAGAAACATGTCACCTCCTGTTTTCCAGCTGCTTTTTGGGATTTTCCCTCCCCCGTTTGCCTGTGCAGCTGCCATCTGGCTGCCCAGATCACCTAAAAGCCCTGTTTCCATGTAGCTCAGGGAATCAGAGCTGTGGGACATCCTCCCGGCACCTTGCTTGGCCCACTGCGATAAGAGTGCTTTCCCTGTCTCAGAGGTCTGTGTCCAGATTACTGGCAGATCTGAGCATGCCAGACAGAACCTGTCTTCCCAGGTTTGGTAACAATAGGATCACTTGTGAAGATTGCATGGAAAATTCACATAAAATGCTTAGAACAGAGATGGGTCCAAAATAAAGGCTGGCTGCAATGGCACTGTGGCAGACGTTACAACACACATATCCTGAAGTGGTTTTTCAAGAATCAAAGAAACAAGGCCACCTCCTGGTTAAGAAAGGGGCCTTTTGAGTCAGGCAGGTGAGATTCAGGTCTCATCTCTGTCACTTACTATGGGACACTGGGCAAGTCCCTGAACCTCTCTAATTCCTTGTCTTTAAAGATCATTCTTAAATAAGAAGATGCACACAAAATGCTTCTCAAAGCACTGTGTCTGGCTTGAAGTAAAATGTGGGATCAACTTTAGCTACGACTGTTGTATGTTCAGTTTCCTTTGCAAGCAGGAAGTTGCAGCTGTGTTGACGCAACCAAGAAGATAAAATTCAGTCAAAAACAATCCGAGCCTCAGGTCAACACTTCAGACAAAGAACGGACTGGACTCGGGGATGCAGAGTGAGCAGGTGGCGTGTGTACTTTATGGTTTTATACATTTATAGGAGGCTGTCCTACCAGTTTCTTTCCAGAGGAGAGAGGAAAGGGTGGAGAGGAGGGGACATATGTTTGTTTAGAGGATACTAGAAGAGGGAAAAGAAGGAGTGTGTTGTCACAAGGTGAGGAGAGCAGACAGAGTTGCAGAGAGGTGGGCATGCAAAATTGATGTGGATTGTATACTTAATCATGGTACAAAAGCAATTAGTAAAAAAAATTAACAACACCAAACCCACTGCTGTTGAGTCTATAGGACAGAGCAGAAGTGTCCCAGAGTTTCGATGGAGTACTGGGAGATTTGAACTGCTGACCTCTTGGTAAGCAGTCATAGCACTTAACCACTGTACTACTAGGATTTCCAGAATTTACTCAGTGGTGTTTTATTGCACTTTCAGAAGGTACAGGACAGTAAGGCACGAACCGACGACTGTTCAAATGAAGAGGTGTTAACACTACCGCTTAGTCTTTGTTGTTAGGCACCACTGAATTGGTTCTGACTCATAGTGACCACATGGAACAAAAGTAGAACCATATCATAGGATCATAGGGTGTTCTTGGCTGTGATCTTTACAGAAGCAGACTGTCAGGTCGTTCTCCTGCAGAGCTGCTGGGTTGGTCCTTGTTAGGTGCCATCAAGTTGGTTTCAACTCATAGTGACCTCATGTGACGTAGTAGAACTGCCACACTGGGTTTTCTAAGCTGTAATTGTTATGCAGGTAGGTTGTCACATCTTTCTCCCACAGAGCCAGCAGGTGGCTTCAATCTGCCAGCCTTTCAGAAAGTAGCTGAGTGCTTAACCATGGTGTCACCCGTATTTGCTGGACTGCAGTTCTTCAGTGCTGCCCTTCATGGAATCATACATCTAGCCCCTTAGCTTTGTGACCCTGAGGCCCACCCCCTATCTGGAGTGGGTGCAGTACACTTCCCAGCTACCTTGCTGGTGTGAGCTACTGTAGACCAGGCCAGAGGGAGAAACTGGGAAAACTGGGTCCCTAGACTGTCCACCTATGAACTTGTTTTAGTGGAAGCAGAAAGCGCATCATGGCGAACTTGAGCTTCTGCTATTTACCGTGCAAATTCATTCTTCTCGATACACAGTATTCTCGCTATTTTGTTTTAATTTTTGTATTTAAGCTCTGGGCATGTGATGGGGGAGAATGCACGTCAGCTAAGCAGAGAGATGCAGAGGAAAGTTCTCAGGTCTTCTGAAGAGAGAAGAGTTTGCTCTTTGGCTCCTCGGGGGTATTGCTGTCCTGCCCAGGCCCTGTCCCCAGGAATCCAATGTGCATCCTAGCTCTGTTGTTGTCATATGTCCCAGAGTCGACTCTGACTCAGAGCAACACTGTAAGACAGAGGACAACTGCCCCTTAAAGTGCCCTAAACTGTAACCTTTCAGGGAGCAGACCGCACCCTTATCTCTCCTGGGAGCAGTTGGTGGGTTCAGATCGACAACACCTGAGCCCTTAACTGAGGCACCACCAAGGCATCTTCGTCCTGTCTCTAACACCATCCAAAGTGCCCCCCAACCCCTGATGCCCTGAAACAGCCAGCTTTCTCCGAAAAGAATCTGTGTGAAGCAGAGGCATCCATCAATGTCAGATTCTGTCTGGGGTTGGTGACAGGGAGGAGGGACATGCTGGCCCAACACCAGGGGGTCAGGCTTCTTCCCCTCCTCCTTTCCCCCTGACCTCAATGGGCACTGGTTCAGCTCACAGTAGACCTGTCTGTCTCCCTGCCAGGCCCATTAATTAAGCAGCTGGGCCTTTATATTCTGATTGATGCATTTTTTGGCAGGAGATGCCAGGCCAGAACTGGAAGCAATTTTCTGACTAAGCCAAGGATGGCAGGGTTAGAACCTGGAGAAAAGAGGCCAGCCTTAACCTTCAAGGCCGGCAGCACCCTTGAAATTCAGCTGCCCTCGTGGCCATTGGCTCCCTGCTGTGTGCTGGCCCCAGGTCGGGCTTCTAGTGGGCTGCTCTTATATTCTCCACCCACCTTCATGATTCATTCTTCTACAGGTAACAGTGGCTCCGTTTTCCTCAGGACCCCCTCTGCCCGACTATTGATTCATTTGGCCTGGGTGATACTGATTCTGCCCTTTGATTTGTTGCCCAGCACTAACCATTTGCATCACTCCATCACTTGGATGGAGCTGCCCTGCTGGGCTGTGGCCGGCTGTGTGTGGATGGATGTTAGGTAGGGCTGCGGGGAAGCTCATATTCCAGAAACTGTCGATGCGTGGCTCAGATCCTCCACTTTAAGGCCATGGCCCAGGTCACACAAATCTAAGATTCATGAAAGGCTTTCTAAACTGAACTGACAGCTCTTTCATTTTGATCGATATTTCCTAGAAGAAAAGGCCAAGTCAGTGCAAAAACCGAGATGGGCTCTAGGGACCACTGATTTCTCTGCCTGAGGGCCAATCATGACCTTCCCCTGCGGCCGGTATTCAGTGGTTTTGCAGAGGAAGCCTTAGTGGGAGATTCACACCAGAAACATTGCCAGAATGATGTGGGGTGAAGGAGAGAGGATGCTGTCATGGGTATATTTATTACTGCTTCTTGTGTTTGACTTTTTTTTAACAGCATTTCCAACTGGATTTTTTTTTAATAAACTATTTCAGGTATATTAAAAAAAGTTAGATCATCCAAAAGGTGAAAACAACTCAAATGACCATCAGCAGATGCATGGATAAACATGCATGCTGAATGACAGAGCCAGACACAGAAAGAGTCTGCACTGTCTGATCCCATTTACAAGAAAGTCTAGAAAAGCACAATCTAAGTGACAAAGTAAGTCAGAGGTTGCCTGGTGTGCGGCGTTGAGAGATGGGGGTGACGGAAATGCTCTGTGTTTTGATTGGCATGGTGATCACAGGAGTGTATGTTGCTGCTAGGTGCCACTGAGTCACTTCCAACACGAAGAGACCCTCTGTAAAACAGAATGAAAGCCTGCCTGCTCTTCCATCAGCCTCAGTATCACTGCTGTGTTTGGGCCCACTGTTGCAGCCACTGTGTCAGTCCATCTAGTTGAGGGTCTTTCTCTTTTTTTTTCCTCACCTTCTACTTCAGCAGGTGTGATACCCTTCTCCAGGCACTGGTCCCTCTTGATAACGTGCCCCAAATACATGAGAAGTCTCGTCATCCTCACTTCTAAGGAACAGTCTGGCTGTGTTTCTCCCAAGACAGATTTGTTCATTCCTCCAGCAGTCTGTGGTGTTTAATATTCTTCGCCAACACTGTAATTCAAAGGCATCAAGTCTTCTTTGATCATAGGTGCAAAGATTAGCAAAATTCATGGCACTTAGAATGAGTGTGTTTTATTGTGTGTAAATCATACCTAGGAGCCTTGGTCGCACAGCAGTCAAGTGCCTGGCTGCTAAGTGAAACGGTGTTTCAAACCCACCTGCCTGCTCCACAGGAGGAAGACCTAGGGATCTACTCTGAGAAAGATTACAGCCTACACAACCCTAGGGGACGGCTGTATGCTCAGGGGGGATCACTGTGCAGCAAAATCACCTTGACACATAACAACAACAACAACAAATTAGGTCTTGTGATGAGCTGAACCCCCCGACTTGTCAGTTTGTTGGACTTGCATGGTACTCTGTAGCTGGAAGTTATGCCACCAGTATGCAGATACCAGCAGCATCTCCCGTGGTGGACAGGTTTCAGCTGAGCTGACAGACCAGGAAGAAGGACCTGGCAGCCTACTTCTGAAAAGAATTAGCCAGGGAAAACCTTATGAATACCAGCGGAACATCGTCAGATACAGTGCTGGGGAAGGAGCCCCCCAGGTTGGCCGGTGCTCAGAAGACCACTGGGGAAGGGCGGCCTCCTCAAAGCAGAGCGACCTTTTAATGACGTAAATGGAGTAATCCCCTTGAAAGCATTGAAAAGTAAGGATGTCACCTTGAAGACTAAGGTGTGTCTGACCCGAGCCATGGTATTCTCAATCACTTCCTATTCAAGCAAAAGCTAGACAATAAATAGGAAGACAGAAGAAGAATTGATGCATTTGAAGTGCAGTGCTGGAGAAAAATATTGAATGTGCCATGGACTGCCGAAAAGACAGACAGATCTGTTCTGGAAGAAAGAGAGTCAGAGTGCTCCCTGGAAGCAAAGCTGGCGAGACTGTGTCCACACATTCTTTGGATGTGTTGTCAGGAGGGATCAATCTCCGGAGAAGGACATCACATTTGGCAAAGTAGACAGTCAGTGAAAAAGTTGAAAACCCTCAAGGAGATGGATTGATACAGCGGCTACAAAGGTGAGCTTAAGCATAACGATAATTGTGGGCAGCGGGCAGTGTTGCGTTCTATCGTACATAGGGCCGCTATGAGTCAGAACCGATGGACAGCGTCAACAATAACCTGCTGAAGATGTGTTGAAGTGGTAACCCGTGGTACTTGTGTGTAGGACCTTGTTTCGAAATAGGGTCTTTGCACTTGTGGTTATTTAATACAAAGTCATACTGGAGTAGGGTGGGCCCTGTTCCAGTATTGAAGCCACTGCCTCGATTTCCCTGGCTCCTTGGTGGTTCCCCCATGCTTTGCAGCCCCCCAAGCCACAGTTTCTAACCATAGTTTGGACAGACCTTGTTGGAGCCCTAACCACAGCATGAATTTTACACCAGAATCCCCTGCATGTGCAAACTAAGATCTTGGCACTTTTGTAGGACCTGTGGAGCAGTGGTCCTGTGCTTGACTCCAGACCTAAACATCCCCAAAGAGGAAGATACTTTCCAGCACACCACCACACCCTAGGTCTATTTACAAAACAAAAGTTCTCTTCCTTTGCTGCATGACTCAGCCCCAAATCTCCAAACTTGGGCATGGAGGGATGGAGGTTTCAGATTTTAGGTGCCAGTCCCTACCTCCTGGGGACAAGAGGACGTAAAGTCTTCCTTTTCTCCTGTGATATGGAGCTCCTGGTCTTTTGGCTGCTAGGCCCTACTGCTGTTCCTGTTTGCAAACAACAAATTTCCACTATTTCCCTTGAAACTAGGGTCTGACATCTGTCTTACTTCAGTTGGCTGATAGGACAGAACAGGAACTCAGTTACAGAATGACTGGCACCCATATGAGAAGACAGGAGACACAGACAAAGAGGGGCGCAGAGGAGAAGGCCATGTAACCACAGAGGCCGAGATGAGAGGGACGCAGTTACAAGCCAAGAAGCAACTGTGGGAAATCACTAGAAGCTAGGAGAAAGGCTCGGAATAGACTCTCCCTCTGAGTATTCCAGAAGCAACCTTTGTTTGTTTAAAATTTTTATTTGTTGGTGAGAATATGGAGTCTTGACGGTGCACTGGTTAAGAGCTCACCTGTTAAAAGTTTGGCAGTTCAAATCCACCAGCTACTCTTTGGAAACCCTATGGGTCAGTTCTACTCTGCCCTGTAGGATTGCTATAAGTCAGAACCAACTTGAAAGCAGTGGATTTTTTTTGTAAACACATTGAGATTATATACAGCAGAATATACTTCAACAACTTCTGCATGTCCAATCCAGTGACAGTGATGATGTTCTTCAAGTTGTGTCCTCATTCTCATCCTCATTTTCTGAGTTGTTCCCCCTCTATTAACATAAACTTTCTGCCCCCTAAGGTTCCCATCTAATCTTTCAGGTTGCTCTTTTGGGTTTGATCCCATAGAGATAGTCAGAGAGAGTCAATCTTACCAACACCTTGATTTTGGACTTCTGGGGTCCAGAACATGGAGAGAATAATTTCTGTTATTTTAAGTCACCCAGTTTGTGGTGCTTTGTGTAGCATCCCCAGGAAACTAATACGTATTTCAATAAAGTTAATTTTGAAAACAGCAATCTAGCCAATTCTCACATACTCACCTACCAACTTAGGAAATAAATATTTAGAAAGATAATTGCACTTACCAGGGACCCCTTTGGGAAACCCAGTGACATAGTGATTAAGTACTACAGCTGCTAACCAAAAGGTTGGCAGTTCAAATCTGCCAGGCTTTTCTTGGAAACCCTACAAGGCAGTTCTACTCTGCCTGTAGGGTTGTTATGAGTCAAAAACCGATTGACGGCAGTGGGTTTGGTTTTGTTGGTTTATGGACTCCTTGCCAACCTCTTCTGTGACTCCTTCCTCCCCAGAGAAAAACACTTTCCAGAATATGATACATTTCATTTTCTTGTATGTCTTTATAGTTTTAATACATGGGTGTATATTCCTAAACCAGTATTTTTCAAACTACTAGGGACGTCTCTTTAGTAGGTTGTAAAATCAGTTTTAGAAGATCACAAACAACACTTTTAAAATAATAATAGGATAGGAAAAGATAGGCTAGAAAACATCAGTGTTTTCCCTTGTAAGTATGTCTTAGAAAACTGCTCAGGTTTCATGTCTATGTATCTGGGTACTGCCTCAAGATGTAAAATATTTCACAGAAGATCACAGCTCCAAAAAGTTGAAAAAATATCACCCTTACCATGTAATTTTAGTTGTCATTTTCAACTCTATTCAAATAACATCACACAATCCTAATCTTTCCCCACCTGGCTTTTGCTCACTTGCGGTTAGGTCTGAGAGGTACCTAAATTTATGTTGATATATGTAGCTCAGTTTCATTCATTCACTGTATAAACATTCCACAGGTTGTTTTTCCATTTTTCCTGATTGAATTTTTTTTCTTTTGCTGAGGGGACTTTATTTACAGAAAGCTGTCTGCCACTACACCATCATTTCATGCTTGAAAGGGCATTTTAAAATAAAGGAAGTCAGAAAGTCTTATGAGAATAAACCCACCCGCTGCCATCAATATAAAAGGCAGTCTTAAATCAAATAAATCTGGTTTTATAGGAACTTACCACGTTTGTCCCTGGGGGTTGGGATTGTTGGTTTTCTTTCTTGCTCCTTGTTTGTTTTCATGCTGTATACTGGCAAAAACATAATCAGCTACACAACACTCTTAGCTTGATTACTGCCTCTGGGTAGCAGACGGAAGGAAGTGGGATGGAGAGGGGGCTCAAAGGGGGTCTCAACTATAATGGCTTGTTTGTTTTGTTACTTAGAATTGAAGTCCAACATGGCTAAACATGAACATTTGCTGCATCTAGAGCATGCCTGGGGCATCTATTGGTGGACTTTGCTCTAAGTTTTAAGTATTTTAGTAAAAGAAATTTTCCTCATTGACCAGCAGATGATGGAGTATGCAGAGGAAACTTCATGCTTACCGTACTTATTGGATTATCTGCCCCTGCCTGAGGAGCAACTGATGGGTTTAAACATTTACATTGTTGGCGAGCACTTTAACCACTGTACCACCAGAGCTCTTCTGCGCCAGCTTTAAGTTTTAAATCATTCATGATTTTTTTCTTGTCATCCTCAGCCAGAGTTTGAGAATTTCAATGACAGGTAAGAGTTTGGTCTCAGTAGTTTAAAAGCCAGTCTTGCCACCTTTTCTGTCTGCTCTGTGATCCTGGGGAAGTCACTTCCCTGCTGCCAGGTCTCAGGCCCCTCCATCTGAGGAAAAGAGCCCTTGAGAACCCAAAGGGCCATCAACTGATGACTATGGAGAAACCAAATGTGCCATATCTGTACAATGGAATTTTGCTCGACCATAAAAAAGAATGCATATGATGTGGATGAATGTACAGTGAAAACATTATGCTGAGTGAAAGGAGCCGGATACATATTATATAATTCCATTCTCATGAAATGTCCAAGTACACACAAAGTACACAGTAGGTCAATACCTAGTGCACAGTGAACACTAAATAATAGGTGGCTGTAAGGCACAGAAGAGCTCTGGTGGTACAGTGGTTAAAGTGCTCGCCAACAATGTAAATGTTCAAACCCGTCAGTTGCTCCTCAGGCAGGGGCAGATAATCCAATAAGTAAGGTAAGCATGAAGTTTCCTCTGCATACTCCATCGTCTGCGGTGAACAATTTCCCATTTTTTCACCACATCGAAGACTGTGTTTCTAGGTCTGGCTGGCATCTGTCTCTCTCTCAATCCCTTCCCTACAGAATCAAAACCTCTTTTCAAATTTATAATCCCTGGCAGAGTGGATGACCCAATGAGCAGTGTGCTTACTTACTAACCTGTAGGTGAAATTGTTGATTACAGATGATCTGCTGATAATCTGGTGCTTACTTTGCCCGCTGGATAATCTGCCCCTGTCTGTGCAAAAAAGATAGGGTGGTCTGCTTCTGTAATAGATTTATGGTCTTGAAAATCCTATGGAGCAGTTCTACTCTGCACACATGAGATCATCTTGAGTGGGAATCAACCCCATGGCAACTGCTTTATTATTGTGATCATTATTATTATTATTACTGACAGCCAAACAGAGGGTGGAGTCCAAGGGACTAAGCTTACCTAAGAAAAAGAAAGATGTCTCTATGTTAAGGAACTATTTCTTCTAAAACAGAAATTAAGCAAAGCATTTATCACATAGGGTTAAGGGTGACAGGAGAACAGAACAAATCAAAGCCACTTGCCAATAGTCCACAAGTGCTCTAAAGCCATGTTTCTCAACCAGGGATGATTTTTGTCCCCAGGAGACATTTGGCAATGTCTGATGGTATTTTTGATTGTTACAACTTGGTGAGAGGATACTGTTGGCGTTGTACTGTGTAGGGGCCAGGGATGCTGCCAAACACCCTGCAATGTACAAGATAGCCCCCAAGACAAAAGGTAATCTGGCCCCAAATGTCAGAAGTGCCCAGGCTGAGAAACCCTGGGTCTGAGTTGATTCCAAATGGTAGTGTAGTTCACACTGCAGACATAGGGATACCTTGCTATTTTCCCAACTGTAGACTGAGTCATTTTATGAAGCAAAGGAACATTTAGCAAAGTGATCATCATCCTAATTTCTTTATTGGGAAAGCCCAGATGGAAGTACGTTTGGAGCTTCCTCAAAGAGGGGTACACCCAAGGTCAGCACGGACTCAGTGAGGACAAAGAGGTCTGGCCAGATGCATCTAGATCCCCTTCCTTGGAGAAGGCTTCTGGGAACTCTCCAGACCACAGCGCTCCTGTTTGGTGGCAAGAAGTGTGACGGCTGACTACTTGGAGTCAAAGCTGGACTCTCCCTCCCTCGCTGAGTTACAAATCATTGTTGTTGTGTGCCGTCAAGTTGGTTCTGACCCATAGTGACCTCATGTGACAGAGAACTGTCCCAGAGGGTCTTCTACACTGTAATTTTTACAGGCCGAGGTCCCTAGGTCTTTCTCCTGCAGTCACTGGGTGGGTTCAAACCGCCAACCTTTTATCTTTCTGGAAACCTAGTTTCTAAAATTATATAAGTGGTAGAGATGACGATAATACATGAAAAGCTGTGGCACGGAGACTAATGCGTTGTATACGCTCCATGAAGGCCAACCGAAAGGCAAACCTACTGCCATTGAGTCAATTACAACTAACAGTAACCATGTAAGAAGGAGTAGAAGTGCCTCATAGAGTTCCCAAGGAGCACTTGGTGGATTTGAACTGCCATCCTTTTGGTTAGCAGACACAGCACTTTACCACCACCCCACCAGGGTTTCCCCATAAATGCTAGTCATTGTTAGTATTATTGTCACCGTCAGTGTCATCATTACTGTTGTTATCTCCCCAAGTACATTGGAAGGTCAAGTCCCACAACACTCTCCAAGAGGAGAGACATCATCCTCATTTTACAGAGGAGGAAACTGAAGCTCAGAGTAGAGAAGCCACATTTTTCAACAGCCTCCTCCCTGGTCCTAAACCTTCCACTCCTGCCTATCTGCAGTCCATTCTCCCCTCAGCAACCAAGCCAAGCCCAAGCCAAGTGCCGTCAACAACCAAAGGAGTCTTTTAGAAATGAAATGAAATCTTATTTAGAAGATCCTCTCTAGGTGCTGACGTTGCATGATATTTCATGATCCAACACTTCTTTATGATTCAGGTGTCATGGAAAATTAAGAGCAGTGCTGTGGTTATGTAAGATGTTTACCTTAGGGGAAACTGGGTGAAGAGTATATTGGAACGCTCTGTACTAGCTTTGCAACTTTTCTGCAAATCTAAAATAAAAGGCTTATTTAAAAAAGTGAAATCAGATCACATTATTCTTCTGCCCAAAATCCTGCAGTGACTTCTGGTTATGTTTGGGATAAAATCCAGATGCTTGTCCATGGCCTACCGGGTCCTTAGTGGTCTGGCCCCAGACCTCTTCTCAAATTTCCGCTCCTAGAACTCTCCCCTTCCGTCTATACTCTAGCCATTCTGGCCTTCTTTCCTTTTCTCCAAGACAGTAAGCTTGTTCCTGCCCCAGGACCTTTGCACTTTCTGTTTCTTTTACCAGGAAAACTCTTGCCCTATATCGTTCTTTCCATGCCTTCCTCTTTCTCATCCTTCAAATTCTGAGTCAAATGTTACCTTCTCAGAGTTTCTCTCCTATGTGGCCATACAGTCCCTTTGATTCTCTGATAGCACTTACCACTCTGAAACAATCTTCTTTGATTGTTTCGTCTGCTCTAGTTTTTCTTCTCCACTAGACTGGGAGCTCCATAGGGCAGAGAATATCTCTCATGGCTACATCTCCAGTTTCTCATACAGTGCCTGACACATAATGACCTATTGTCAGCAGGTCAATATGAACTCGTAACAACCCTATGGGAGACAGCAGAACTGCCCCACATGCTTTCCAGAGAGTGGCTGGTGGATTCAAACTGCCTAACTTTTGGTTAGCAGGACAGGTCTTAACCACTGTACTTCCTGGGCTTTGATACTAACATAGTAGGGTCCTCAATAAACCTTGTCCAAGACTGTGTGCTGGTAATGTCACAGGACATTGAAATAAAGCTCAGCTTCACAAAAGCTATGGATTTTGGCAGGAGGGTACCGTCTGTATTTTTTTTTCCAGTGGTTCCCCAATTGGCACACAGCCTCCTGGATACCCAGATAAAAAGCCTAGATGTGCTGGCAAACTCCCTTATCAGTATTTCTTTTGATCATGTAATGATAGTCCGTAGTGCTCACTAAATTGGAGGGGTGGAAGGGAAAGAGTTCTCCCTAGTCTTCTAGGCTGCAGTTCCAATTTTTTCACTTAAGGCCCAATGTAGCCCACAGACACACTTTGTCTTCTGCCCACTGCATCTTAGAAAAACTTGAATTCCTGACCAACTTTTAAAACTTGGAACATTTCACATAAAAACTCAAGTTTTCCTGGAAGATCTGAGCATCTGGCCGCACTGGGCCCGGGTTCCCCACTTGGCTCCTGTGGACTGAAGCTGGGAAACGGTCACCCCTTTAGACGGAGTGTGGGTTCTCCAGCTCACTACAGTTTCTACCCAGCCAGCAAGACTCCCTTCAAAGCCTAAGGGGCCCTTAGAGGTACTATTGGTTTTCAAATCTTTTAACCAGAGCTCCTCCCTTCAGATGTCCCATGGAAGTTCAATGTATGTAACGGGTAACAGTAGTAATGTCGTTCTTGTGGTTAACAGTCTTCCAGCCAGCTCCAAGTCAAGGCAACCCCACAGAGAGCCAAAGGAAACGTTAGCCGGTCCTGTGCTGTCCTCACTGTGGTTAGTATGCTGAAATCCGTTGCTGTGGTCACTGTGTATTTCGAGAGCCTTCTCACTGAGGGGTTCATCTTCCAGCATTATATCATGTAATATTTACTGCAACCCATGCGGTATTCGCTAGCTAATTTTCAGAAGTAGATTGCCAGGCTTTTTTTTCCTAGTCTTAGTGTAGAATTTCCTCTGAAACCTGTCCACTCTGGTTGGCCCTGCTGGTATTTGAAGTGCAGGGGGCGTAGCTTCCAGCATCACAGCGACACGCAAGGCCCCCCACTACAACAAACTGGCAGACGTGTGGTGGTAACACCCTCTGCCGTCAAGTGGATTCCCACTCATCCAAGTGCCGTCGAGTCGGATCTCATAGCAACCCTGTAAACAGAGTAGAACTGCCCCATAGAGTTGCCGAGGAGCGCCTGGTGGATTTAAATTGCTGACCTACTGGTTAGCAGCCCTAGCACTTCACCAAGGCACCACAAGGGGAGTAATAAAATCTATGAGAAGACGGAGTAGAAGGGCTATAATCGTTATGGAATTTAGAACTCCTGGTGGCATAGTGGTTAAGTGCTACATCTAGTAACCAAAAGGTCAGCAGTTCAAATCCACTGGGCATGCCTTAAAACTCCATGAGGCAGTTCCACTGTGTCCCATACGGCTGATATGAATTGGAATCAACTCAGCGGCAGTGGGTTTGGTTTTTGAGTCTTTGTGGAAGCAGGCTGCCATGTCTTTCTCCAGTAGAGACAGCAACAGGTTTGATCTGCCAACCTTTTTGGTTAGCAGCCAATCATTTAACCACTGTACTACCAAGGCTTCTTGAATAGTAATAAGAAGCCAACCAACAGTAACAACAAAAAACTCATTGCTGTGGAGTAAATTCCAACTCATAGCAGCCTTACAGCGCAGAGTAGAACTGCCTGATAGGGTTCCCGAGGGGTGGACAATGAGTATGAACTGCTGACCTTTTGGTTAGCAGCCAAGCTCTTAACCACTGCACCACCAGGGCTCCAATAATAATAATAAACCAAACCAGACCTATTACCGTCACATCGATTCTGACTCAGAGTGACCCTATAGGACAGGGTAGAACAGCCCTATAGTTTCCAAGGAGCACCTGACAGACTCAAACTGTCAACGCTTTGGTTAGCAGCCATGGCACTTTGCCACTACACCACCAAGTTTTCCAATAGTAATAATACTTCATATCAATTTAGCATTGACTGTGTGCTATGGGGAAACCCTAGTGCCATAGTGGTTAGTGCCATGTCTGCTAACCAAAAGATCAGCAGTTCAAATCCACCAGGCACTCCTTGGAAACTCTATGAGGCAGTTCTGCTCTGTCCTATAGCATCTCTGTCAGAATTGACTTGATGGCAGTGGGTTTGGTTTTTGCTTTGTTGTGCTATGGTTCTGCTTTGGTTGGCTTGAGAGTGTCATAATCCAGCCCATCAGTTCCCCCTCCTCCTCTGCAGGAAGTGCACTTGAAAGAAGAAAATTTTTGGCCCCTCATTTTGCTGATAAACAAACAGGCCCAGAAAGGGGAAGGGACACACCATCTATTAGGCAGTAGCCTTTCTGGCAAGTTCTTTCATCATCAAAGCGGTGGGATGGGGTGGGAGGCGAGGGAAAAGTCCATCCCTTTATCAGTTAGAGTTGATGGGGAATCAGGCCCTGCATGATCTGCTGATCCCCAGGAGCTACTCAGACCTTCCCCTTTGAGCTTAGGCCACTCTGAGGCTTGAAGCCAGCTAATTATTCCCTCAGGCATGTGCCATCGAAACTGGGCTCTGGAAGGGAGTAGCCCACAAGGAGAATGGTGTGTGGACAGAGGCCCTCCTCTGTACCAGCCCAGTCTGAAGTCCTTCTCCAACCATGTGATGTCAACAGAGGCTAATACATCTGCCACTTTGCACAATGGAAAATTATGGCACTTTTCCTGTGGCTGGACACATGTTTAGGTCATTCCACTGAGTTCTGGTTATCAAGAGACTCCCATGTGGCCGAGTTGTGCTAGGTGCTGAAGGTTCACTGTGGACATGCATTGAATTTAAACAAGGACTTTTGTTGTCTTGGGTTCTCCACCTGACTCTGTAACTGACAAGCTGGGTAACCGTCAGCAAGGAATCTAGCCTTCTGTGCCTCACTTTTTTCACCTGTAAAATGGGGATAATGTGGATGGTACGCACTTCCTAGGACTGGCTTAGGGAGTCAATGAGATAAGTTTGGGCACATATTAAAAAACATGAGCGCAGTTGTTTGTGTTTTTCTCCACCGCCCTCTCCAGAAGCTGGTATTTTTATTTGTGTCGTTGTTTATTGCCTGTCTGACTTACTGGATGATGCTCCGTGAGAGAACGACCTTGTCTGCCTTGCTCACCCCTGCTTCCCCGCCCAGAACAATGCCTGGCACAGAGCATGTGCTCCATAAATATTTGTCTGCCCAGTGAATTGCTGTCTTTCAGATTCCTGTGCTCATTGCCATTGCGATGACGCGCCTTGCCCTGGAGGCAGGCGCCCAAGGTTTTCTGGACTCCACGTGAACCACCCAGCCTTCAAGAACCAGCTGTTCACAGCAGTGCGCTGAGCAACCGACTGTGAATGTCGCCAGTTGGACTGACAAACGACACTTGTGTGACTTGTGGCAGAGTCATAGCACAGGGGAACAAGGTTGCAATCCCAGAGATGAGAAAACCGGTCATATTAACTCCCTGGACGCTAGCAGAGAGGGGTCGCGTGCCCATGTGCCAGGACCCAAGGCCCGGGGACTGCGCGGCTTCTGAATATTCAGGTGGCGCCATCACCGCGAGGGCAGCTGGGGATGGGAATTCGTGCATTCCGCGTGCTTTCGGAAATAGGATTAATTTTTCCGAGGAGGGAAAGGGCTGTCCAAAGTATAAAACGTTGCAGGGAAAAAGAGATAAGCGGAAGGGTCGGGAAAGAAATGTTTGCTGAGTGTGGGTTGCACTTCCAAATGATGCACAGCCCCCACGGTGCCACAATTTCTGTTCCCCACCGGGAGGAATGTAGACTTGGAGCGGTTGGGCAGCGGGAAAGGAGTGGGCCGAAGTTTCCCGGGGCATCTGTGGGGCCCAGCCCGCGCTGCCGGCCTCTGCAGACTCCTTTTCCGGCCTCAGCTCCGACGCGCGAAATCTGCAAATTCTCCTTTTATCTTGCGTGCACGCGCTCTTTCAACTTCGCTCTAGCTAGAATCAGGATAACGATTCCGATGATTATATAATTTGCCAAGTGCAAGGAAGATAATTTAGAAAGGGATGATTTTTTTTTTTAAAGAGTGGGTTTTTAAACTTCTTTTTTTTTTAAAAAGTGTAAAAGTCACCAAAGTGGAAAGAAAAATAATATACAATATTCATTGTTTCCCACAGCTTGGAGTGAAGAATTGTTATCATTTCGACCTCCTTGGGAGAGACAAATCCCAGCAAATGTGAAAGCGAAACAAGCCAATATGCATCTCTTTATTATTTTCCCTCTCTGCCCTCATCCCCGCAGCATGGTTATTTTAAAGTCAGTTCCAGGACCCTATAAAGTGCCTTGCTGGCCTTCCACACGGCCAGGTCGTGCAAACACGTGGCCCTAAGGAATACAACCCTGCGGAAGCCGCAAACCTCGGAGTGCACATCTGTATTCCGCCCGCTCCTCCCCGCAACCTCAACTCCCCTAAGCAACTTCGCAACTCCCGCTCGGGCCAAGCGGCCTATTTGCTCGGCCCGTTTGGCGGAAGGATCCGAGCGAGTGCCAGTCCCCGTCAACGGTCCCCTCCCCTTCCCCGCGTTCTGGCCACACCCCCTTCCCGCGACCGGGCCCCGCCCCCTCCCGCGTGCCCTATGGCCCATAAAGAAGTCCCGGTCGGGCCGCTGCACTCCCCCGCGCGCATCCGTGCGCCGCCCGAGGTTGGCTGAGTGGTCGGCGGCCATTTTGTTCTTCTCGCGGTTCCAGTGGAGAGAGAAGGAGGAAGCCGGGAGCGGGGCGGCTGGGGGGGGAACCCGCCGCGGCTGCTGCTGCCACCGCCGCCAGCACCGCCTCTGTGCTCGGGGTGCGGGGAAAGAGTGTGAGTCCCGGGCGCGAGCCGGCGGCGGCGCCGCTGCGGGAGGGCCGGCCGTGGGAAGGCGATGGCGGATATAGATAAACTCAATATCGACAGCATCATCCAACGGCTGCTGGAAGGTGAGACGGGCGGCTAGCGGCCGAGGGGAGGCGAGCCCGAGGACGGCGGGCGGCCAGTGAGGTTTGTGGGAGGAGAGCTGGGAGGCCAGTTGGGCCGGCCGAGCCGGCGGAGCGAGCCCGCGAGGCGGCCCGCGGCGGGCCGGGGGCGGCGGCCGGAGAGCGCCGGGCCGGGGTCCCGAACCGGGCTCCCGAACCGGGCTCAGCCCGCAGCCCCGCTCCTTCCCTGCACGAGGCTGCAGTCTTTTTTCTCCTGGCCTGTGAAATGGGAAAACTTGACTTTCCACCCCCACGTTTCCCGCCCCTACCTCGTGAACCCCTCCAACGGGACGAGTCTTTGAAGGAGAGACGGTTGGTTGGGGGCTCTAGTCCAGCCTGCAGGACTTTTCTGGGGTCAGAATTGAGTTTGGGGGTACCTGTCCTGAGAAGAAGCAGTCCGATGGGGAGTGTGCGCTTCCACCAGGTTGGGGAGCTTTTTTTCCCTATCTCGCTTTCGTTTTAGTTTTTAGTGGAGCTGAGGTCGGAAGGGTCATTTCGTGATGCTTGGGGACGAAGGTTTATTCTGTCAGGGGGGTGTAAGAACCCGTCCTCCCTTAACCGTCAAGCCTTTTCAAGTGTCCTCACCCTGAAGAAGAGGTCTCGCGCTCTTGTCCTGAACATACATCTCTCGGAACGTGGAAACAGTAATGTGACAGTATCGTTATCTTTTCAAACGAGCCAATTTCCGTGTTAGGCGCTGTGGGTCCATCAAAGTGTGGCAGTAACAACAGCTCACACTTGTAAAGCGCTTACTATGCGGTAGACGTGTCTCTGAGCACTTTACACGGATTGACTTAGTTGCCAAGCAGGTGCTGTTATTTCCACCCCCCCGTTTTACAAAAGAAACTAAGACACAAAAAGGCTAAGTCACTTTTCCAAGGTCCCACAGCTAGTTCAGGAACAGCCAGGGTCCAGAACCTTTAACTGTCGCCCTATAGATGACCATGTGTGCGAAGGAGAATGGAAGGAGATGGTGTCCCGTGGATACAGAAAGGTTAAAACAAAGCTTGACTTTCACCTGGGGCTGGGAAGGTGCCAGGTAATTGATTCCTCAGTGAAGGGACAAGGATGAGGTTAAGCTTTTAAAGAGAAAGCTGGATTGAACTTCCCCTTTTGGGTTCGGAAGTGTGTCCGATAATGCAGATATCCCAGACCTGGGAAGAATTCAGTCAGGTAATTTCTTTTCTCAGTTTGGGCACAGGGTAATGCCACATTGGCTAAGTTTTAACAGCTTGATTCCAACGTCCTAAAATGCTGTTGAATATTCATACTGTGAAGGATGAGGTCGAGGGCATGAACAGTTAGGCGAAGTCAATTTTGCAAATCTTGAAGTGATTGAAACTCCTAAAAAAATTTTTCACTGTTCTTAAGCAGTGGCTTTTTCCTCCTTTCTTTCTGTTTTTCAGTACTCTCTAGCTTTCATAAAAGAAAAACTCATTTCAGGACCTCTGAAATGCTGTTGAAGTCTCTCCAGCCCTTTTGTGGGTGCAAACCTCATCTGTCATTCAGTGCCTGGCATTTGCTAGAAGAACCCAGACTAGAAAAATACTTGGCATATTAGTTAATATAGTTCTTTGATTTATATGAAGCAGCAGTTGCTCAGAAACCACTTAGAACATTTTTGCAGTGAAGAAGGAATGTTTTGTTAAATATCTTCATTTTTAACTTCTACACATTTGTGCAAGAGTGAACCGTGTATTAGAGGGGCTTCATGGTGGCCTGGTGGTGAAGCATTTGGCTGCTAACCACACGCTGTTCAGCTAACAGATTTTGGTAATTTTAATGTTTGTTTGTGGGTTTTTTTGTTTTGTTTTTTTACTTTTTAAAAAATTTTTATTGTGATTAAGTGAAACTGTACAATCCAGGTCAGTTTTGCATATAAAACCCCGGGGTACCCGTCTCTCTGCAACTCTCTGGTGTCCTCACCCTGTGACAGCACTCTTTTCCTCTCTTTACTTCCAGAAATCCCCTCAGCCAACACTCATCCCCTCCTCTCCATCTTCTCCTCTCCCCTTTTAAAGGAAGATCTTCATATTCGTTTATACCTTACAGCTTTGCAGTTCTCTTTGGCTGTAAACTTAATTTTTCCTGAAGCTAGGCATCACTTCTTATACCCACCTTGGAAGGTTGAGGCATTTCTCTGCCTTGCTGATGACAAAACCTAGTGGTTATTCTTTAGTGTAGATGATGTTTATTTATTCCGTAACTACATAGTGAAACATACAACTACATGGTAAAATATGTGCATGGGGACTTCAGAGATGAAAGCAGTCGGCTGTTGGTTCCGTGTGATTCTGTGTGTTGGAGAAAAGACTGAACTGCTACAGAGTTATACTTTGCAAATAACTTCACTCAGAGTAGCCCTGAGGCCAGTGCTCTTTTTGCATAGCAGGCGGCTGTGACTGATTCCACAGAGGCGTCTTTGCTTTAAAGGTGGCCATTCGGATTTGCAGTTCCTCAGGTCAGGCTCTGCATCGTCGCCTGCCTGCCGTGAGGGATTCAAGTGTGACCTCTGCCCTGGCTCGTGGAGAGCTTACTGATTTAAGGCTCTGATATAGGAGAGTTTCTTTGAAGATGGTGAGTATTCAGATATTCTGAAACTCAAAGATGTTTGAATGTCCTATGCATTTAACGTTTTGGTGTGATGTGAAATGTTCACATGTTCAAAAGGCAGAGATCCCTGGTCCTGAAGGATGACAAAAGACTACTGTAACGGCAAGAGAGAATGCTCTTAAAAGACTCACCAAAAGAAAACAAAATATTTCCAAATGAGATCTATGCATTTTAATTTTGTTAGATAATTTTTTAAAATGTGGCAAGTAGCAGCTTTTCTTGAAATCAGTTATGAGAGGCCTGTTGTTGGTACAGACAGTGACATCTGAGTTTTTTGTTTACCGTATAGGCCTGTGTTGGGGCCCCTTCCCACCCCTGCTCCCCAGCATGTCAGCTGTATGTCTAGAAACCGATGATGGGCAGGTTTGGGGTGTGATGGATCCTTTTAAACCACAGCACTGAAAGGATTAGTCTGTACCTGAAGTGGCCTGCTCTTCAGCAGGAGGCAGTGGGGAGGTCTCACAGGATCACGGGTGTCATTCTGTTGTGTTGGCAGGGGAGGGGTGTTGTGCCCAGGAGCAGATGGGTGAGAATGTTTTGTGTCCTTGAGACTGACGTTGTTAGGACTTGTGACTTGTTTTGCAAAAAGGCTGTGCTGGTGAGCTTGACTAGGTGAAAATTACTGGTCCCAAGTCAGGGAACTGATTTATAATGATATGAACCTAATCATTTCAATTAAGTTATAACTGGGGCTCTTAGTAGGCTTTAAAGATTGAAATGTGAAGAAGATAATAGTGCAGGTGTGAAGTGTTTTGTAGGTGAGGAAACAAACTAGAATCTGACTCAAATAGGTAAGACTGCACTGCCCTGGAGTTTGTAGAATTTTTGTTTTAGGATTAAACCCTCTTGTTGAAAGCATGAGTAGGTATAGTGTTGGCTTCGGGTTCTTGATGGTTTCTCTGAGATCTCACAGCCTGTTTCACCGTTGCCCTCGAGTTGACAGCTGTCCCGTATCTGGAAAGGAGAAGGTGATGTTAATGCCTTACAGGAAACTAAAACCACTTGTGAAGCGTGGGGTCTGATGGAGAGTATAATCAGGGTGGCATTTTATTAAAAATGTGTTGGTAGGTTGTGGAAAACTAAACAGAAATTGGCTTCACCTTAAAAAGAAAACCAAACCCATTGTTGTCGAGGTAATTCCAAATCGTAGCCCCTCTGAAGGACAGAGGAGAACTGCCCCATGGCGTTCCCAAGGAGCACCTGGTGGATTTGGTTAGCGTCTGTAGCACTTCATCACTTTGCCACCAGCTGTAGAAAAGTCAAGGTACTTTGGAGAGCCTTGGACAAGGTTACTTTTGCAGCAGCGTCCTACTGTCCACTGTGAGAAAATTGGTGTCCGTTTTAAACACCCGAGTTGAGCACAGCAGTGAGGACAGTCGAGGAGATCTAAGTGTGGAAACAGTTGAGATGTTCAGCAAGTGAAACTCTTCCTGCTAGCCACTTTTTAATGAAACCAGAAGATTCTTCTTTTTCCTCTCTCTCTCTATTATTATTATGACTGAACGAAAATGTACCTTCCCATATAAATTTGCACGCCCACTTACATGCAGCTCCCACTGCTCTCCCTCCGTAGTGACAGCACACTCTTCCTCTCAACTCTGTATGGTCTTATCCTCCAATCTCCAGCCCCCTCCTCTGCACCCACTCCTTTGCTTCCAGTAAGAGGTCAACAGGATGACATCCTGTAGATGCATGGAACCGTAAAGTGCACACATGATAGGTCACTCTGTGTCACCAGGTCCATTCCATTCCTGCCCAAAGAGTTGACCTCTATTATGATTTACGGACAGGGACAGAGGCAGTGTCAGGGCCAGGGGCCGTGCTCCCAGGGGAACTCCGAGGCCCCTGGACCATCAGTTGTAGTCTTCTAGTGGAGATCTCAGCATACACGCCTTTTTATTCTTGTGAAGCCAGTGAGACTCCCCTTTGTGAGCTCCATCATGGCTGTCACTGGTGGTGGCCAGGCACCATCTGTTTCTTCTGGTCACAAGTCTGTGTAGTCACCCATTCACATGAGTCCCTCTGTCTTCTGAAACCAGAAAGTTCTTGATAACATTTTTGTGGTTTATATTTTCTCATTAAAAAAGAAGCCACTTTTTTCTTTATGAAAAAATTTAATGTTGCCAGTATTCACTGTTGTTTGTGTTTTCGAGGTCCCATTTTCCTTAATCTGTCAAATGTCTTAAGATGACGGTTTAAATAGCATTACCTTAAAATAGTAAAGCTTTGGGCTTTGTCTTTAGATTGGCTGTGACATTCTAATTTGGGTTTTCAAACTTCATTATAAGTAATTTGAGATTGTATATGTGTTGTTTCTTTAATGTGACCTCCTTCAGCAATTAAGAACTAGTGGTGCACAGTGGGTAAGTGCTACAGCTGGTATCCAGAAGGTCAGCAGTTTGAATCCGTGAAGTGCTCCTTGGAAAGTCGGTGGAGCAGTTCTGCTCCATCCTGTAGGGTCACTGTGAGTCAGAATTGACTTGACAGCAGTGAGTCTGGTTTTATGTGGAAGGGAGAAGCCCTGGTGGTGGAGTGGTTAGGTTGGCAGTTCAGATCCATTGGGCCCTCTTTGGAAACAATATGGGGCAGTTGTACTCTGTCCTGTAAGGTTGCTCTGAGTTGGAATCAACTGCTGGCAACAGATTTGGTTTGGTTTGGGTGTGTGGCAAGGGAGGAGCCTTGATGGCACAGTGGTTAAGTGCTCAGTTGCAAATCAAAAGCCACCAGCTACCCCTTGGGAAAAAGATGCAGTAGTTTGCTTCTGTGACGATCACAGCCTTGGAAACCCTATTGGGGCATTTCTACTCTGTCCTATACAGTTGGTATAAGTCAGAATTGATGGGCTTGGTTTATATGGCAGGCAGAATCTTTTTTCAGTTCTCATAAACCATCCCAAAGTAGTCCTGAATTTTTTTTTCCCTGAGGTTTTCATCTCTGCTTTGCTTTGCCAAGCTGTCAGGAAAGTTACTGTTGCTTATAAGAAAAGCTGGTGTTGCAAATACTTGCTGATACATTCTTGTGTTACTTTCTTGCTAGTTTGTTTTCAGTAAAATTGATGGAATCTTTCATGGTGTGTTCATATTAGTGATTTTCCAGTTAAATAAAAATTAGATTTTCTTTGAGACAGCTTATGCTATTAACGGCTATAATGTATTTCTCAGGCTGACTTTCTAGTAATGTGTTTACTAAAAAGTCCCATGTCCGATGTCTTAAGTTGATATTTTTATTGTATTGATCACTAACCTGCTTGTTCAGAATGCCAGCTATTTCTGTTCAGCACCTAGAGCCTGTATTTCTGAGAAACGACTCCATTATGGAGATTGGGATCATACTCGTTGGACTATCTTGATGCACATTGGCAGTTACTGAAATAATTATATATTTACTATTTGAACTGTTATTAAGAAGATGTCATGAGGTTACAGTTCTTCAATTTCACACATAAGATCTCCTTTTTATGAATTATGTTCCTTTTCCCATCATTCACAAAGGAGTTAGGGCTTTAAAAACTTGTATGTACATATTGACTCATCTTTATAGGGCAGAGGGAGTTCCTGGGTGTGCAGACAGTTAATTTGCTTGGCTGCTAAATGATAGGTTGGAGGTTGGAGTCCACCCAGAGCCATCAGAAGAGAGACCTGACCATCTACTTCTGAAAAGTCAGCCTTTGAAAATCCTGTGGAGCACAGTTCTGTTTGACATGCATCGAGTAACCAGCTGTGAGACAGTAAACTGGATGGCAGCTGGTCTTATGGCCCAGGGAATGTTTTTTTGCCCGAATACCTAAGCCCAGTATTTTTGTAGGACTTGACACATAGTAGGTGCTCACAAACAATTTTGTTGAATGTTTGAAGCACGCAAGTTAAGTGCCTCTGGGAGTAGTGGAGCAAGGAAGTCAGCTATAAGCTTAACACACAGGTTTCACGACTTTGTTCTTCCTTATTCCCATTTATAATGATGGATTATAATTTTATGTCACATTTTGACTTAGGGAGCAGTGACTGTTTTGGAAGTTTGTCCTATGTTTGGAAGTTTAATGTAGAATAACTATTGAATTGGAAGGGTGATGTGGCAGGGTCATCCCTAGAGCTGCAGCTGAGGCCTGGTGGCCCCCTTACAAGCTCTGTGACCACGGGTAAACCCACTGAACTTCTCCCAGGTGATAAAATAGGAAATGACGGTGCCTGACTTCATAGACATTGTTATGAGGATTAAATTACAGTGTAAAGCCTCTTAGAACAGGTCCAGAGTGTCCTAAACCAGAGGGGAAGAAAAAAACAAACCCACTGCTGTCAAGTTGACTCTGACTGATAGCAGTCCTATAGGACACAGTAGATCTGCTCCAGGGAGCACCTGGTAGATTCTCACTGCTGACCTTTCCTGGTTAGCAGCTGTAGCAGTTAACTGCTGTGCCAATAGGGTTACCAGGGTAGGCTAAGTGTTAGCTGTTAATGGTTCAATGATTGTATTCACATAGATTGAAAATGGAGTTTTATTTTATGCTGTTACAAAAATGTTAAATAAATATGTACTGTTCGATTACACTATCAAAATTTATTTTGAAATTATGAATTTTTATTCCTGTTCATTCCAGTGTTGCCTTTCACTTGCTAGTCAGATGATTTAAGAGAAAATTTCTACCTGTTCTTTCAACTTGCTCTTTTTCCTCCTGTCTTAACTTCTAGCGTCTTCGCCTATAAGTTTCTAAGGCTAGTAGCTTAGATTATGCTTGAAATCACTCTGATATGTTTGATCGCTTGGAATAATATTATTGAACACTTGTCATGTGCAAGTTTTGTATTATCTGCCTTTTTGAGCTTTTAAAGTGAAGTGAGTGGGCAGTTCTCATGCCAAGGACAGTCTCCACTCAGTGGTAGCTAGGTTTTGCCAGAGGGTATCACAGGCCTGTGGGGGAGAGGAAGGAGGGGAAAGAGGGCTCCCTCGGGAGGGGGTAATACCTCAGCAGGGTCTGTCCTAAGGATGGCTGGGGGCTCACCGGTGGGTAGGTAGAAGATACAACAGTTTCTATTTTTAGTAACTTTATTCTTTAAACTAGTAAAGAGAATTGAGGAAGCCCTGGAAATTGTGGTGGTATAGTGGTTAAGTGCTACAGCTGCTAAAGATCTGTAGTTCAGATCCCCCAGGCACTCCTGGAAACTGGGACAGTTTACTGTGTCCTAAAAGTTCGCTATGAGTTGGAATCCCCTAGATGACAACGGGGTTTTGTTTTGTTTTGTTTTTAAACTAAGCCTTAAGACCATGTTTGTTATTTTTAATGAGCACTGCTTTTCAAATATAAATCCTGATGTGTTCTTGAGAAGCCATTTATCCTGACTCCTTTGACTGCTACCTTTAGTCGCAGCTTCTGGTAATTTTAATTCTCTTAATCTGGTTTTCTGTTTGTCCTCTGTTTGAATGGGAACATAGAGAGATTAGTAAAACAAGGAAGAACCACTTTAAAAGCAGTATCACTAACCAAATTTTAAGTCTCTCTTCATGTGAAATTCACATATCAAAGGATAGTCTGCTGTCAATGTAGGTGTAAGTCATTTCTGCAGAAATAGTTTCCCAAAAGACCTAAAGTAGGCTACTCATTCACAAGTCTGAGACTGCTGAAAAAGACAGTTGGAAACTAGAAGCTTCTAGGAGTCCCCTCCCAGCCAAAAATAAAGGTTCCTGCCGGGCAAGCTGCCCAAGCTTCTGGATGATTTGAATGGTCGATGTTTTCTGGTCAGTGAAGCAGAGATCGCCCCGCCTTTCCATTGCATGTGTTTCTAGAGTTCTCGCGCGCGCGTGCGTGTGTGTGTGTGTGTGTGTGTGTGTGTGTGACTATAGTTCACCCTGCCCCCGTGTGCCCAGTTGGCTCTCGTATACATATGCGTTCATTTTCATTTTATTTCTTGCCTCAGAGACTATCATGACTGCTTTTCCTTTTCTTGTTTCTCCTTTCATACCATTTTGATTGGAAAGAGACTGCCAGTGTTTGGGTTCAGTTACCTATTTTGGGTTCTAAACAGTGACGTGATCGACTCAAGGCCGCAGGACCAGTGCAGAAAGTTGGAGCTCCTCACTCTTGGTCCGACAGTTTCCTCCCTTTTCTTTTCTGTTGTGTCCTTAAGTGTGTTCTGTCCCTCTTGTCACCCTGGCTGGCTTGTTGTCATTCCTCTCCAGGCTCTGTTGCATTTCATCTCAAAACTTGTGTCCTCAGAGAATTCAGGGTTTCATTGGCCATTCAGGCTGACCGATGGCTTCAGCTAGAGCAAAATTCATGAACAAAGCCGCTTTCATGGGAAGAAAAATCCTGACAGACATCAGGTTTTTTTTTGCTTGTTTAGTTCTTCTACTCTGTAATTTTACTTAAATATTTGCAGATCAGAATTAGATACCAGCCAAAACCAGGCCTGTTGCTGTTGAGTTGATTCTGATTTAGCCACTCCGTAGGACAGAGTAGAACTGCCCGTGGGCTTTCCAGGGAGTACTTGTGGATTTAAACTGCTGACCTTTTTTGTGAGCAGCTGTAGCGCTTAACCACTCTGCCACCAGAACTGAAAGTTTAGGTACAAACCATTTCTGTTGTACTAAATTAAGTTGCTTTTATTTGGCTATTCAGCCAAAATGATTTTATTACAAAGACTTTAATAATGTTTAAATTTAGCAACATCACTTTAATCTGATGTGGTTTGTTTTTTTTTGCTTAGTTTCTACAGTTAGTATGGTCCAGTGTTTTTCTATCGCTCACGTAAGGCTTGGATTGCAAGTTGAGAATAATCAGACCTCATTTCTGCCCTTACTACCAGCAAACAATTCAGTATTGCCAGTTTAATAAAGGGATCACTTAATCAAAATTGAAGTACATTTAGCAATTCATTGTTACTTAATCTGCGTAAATGACTAATCTGTTGACACTGGAGTCAAAACAGGAAATTTCTGATTCAGTTCTCACTACACTACCAGTGTAGCCAAACCTACTGCCATCGAGTTGATTGTGACTCGTAGTGACCCTATAGACAGAGTAGAACTGCACCATAGAGTTTCCAAGGAGTGCCTGGTAGATTTGAACTGTCAGCCCTCTGGTTGGCAGCTGTAGCACAGAGGCACTACACCAGCAGGGTTTCTGTTGTCCACATTGCAGAAGTTAACCTGTATGCTGATGGAGGGACTGTTAGAAGGGCAGGGGATCTCCCGCACTTCCATCCTATAGTGAGCAGACCTCAGCGCTGTGCTGCCAGGAGCCTGAGGAGTCGTGCTGTGCAAAGCTTTCTTTTATCTGTTCAGCGACTGGGGGAACCTTCTTTCTTGTGGGACAGGTTGACATTGCTTGCCCTGTGCAGGCATGATCGTGAAAACAGGTGCAGGGCCTGACATTGCACACAGAACATGTGCAGGGAGCCAGCATCATTTTTTAATGAAATGGAAATATTAAAAAAAATTTCCTGCTGATAAATCAGAAGCCTGGAGAGGCTACTGTGGTCCTCCGAGAAACACTGGTGGGCAGGAGTGGGGGTTCTGAGACTGTCTGGTCTGTCATTTTAGAGCAGAATTTTTAGGACATGCAAATGCTTGTTAATGCATAAGGCTGGGAACTAGGCTGCTAGAGGCCTGAGAGCTGTGCTGAGATGTGCTGGAGGTGAGCACACTGAGTGGGGGGCATGGATACGGAACAGCAGCCCCCCAATCTCCAGCTGGGTGTGCAAGGGGGCCCTTTGTACCAGTTAGTTGTCACACGCTGGATGGCCACCCCTTTCTTACTGGGGAGTCTGTAAAGGAGCCTTACTTGACCTAGAAGATGCAGGGAGGATTATAAACTTCTAAGTAGGCATTAGCCACATTGTTAACAAGTCCTGAGAGTAAAGCCAGTGAGAAAGTTGGTTAAACCATGTTTTTGCTTCCTTTTCATCTGAAACTTAAGTCTTTTGAAAAATGTTAAAATTTTGCATAAAATTGTTTCACCGGCTAATTGTGATTTTTCTCCCCTACAGTGAGAGGGTCCAAGCCTGGTAAGAATGTCCAGCTACAGGAGAATGAAATCAGAGGACTGTGCCTGAAGTCTCGGGAGATCTTTCTCAGTCAGCCTATCCTACTAGAACTTGAAGCACCTCTCAAGATATGTGGTGAGTTCTGGGCACAGCACCTTGCGGTTGGCTACCTGATTCATTCAGGGGACCAGTTCGTGGAACTTGATGTTAGCCAGCAGAGTCATTGACAATTCCTGAATAACCTGGTAGGAGAAGGTCAGCATGAATGGGAGGGGCCCTGGTCGTGCAGTGGTAACGAGCTCCGCTGCTAACCAGAGGGACAGCAGTTGGAATCCACCAGCCACTGCTTAGAGACTTTACCATTAAACTTCCTTCATCCAGGCTTTGATACATCATTTGGCTATATTGGTAAAACTGGTGTGTGTTTTTTTTTGTGCATTAGGTAAAAGTTTACAAAGCACATTAGTTGCTCAGTAAACAGTTAACACACAGATTGTTCTGAGACACTTGTTGCTGACCACAGGATGTGTCAGTGCTCTTGGCTTCTCCCCTCTGGTTTCACGGTTACCCTTTCGCTCAGTCTTTCTGCCCCTTCCCGCCTTCTTGTCTCTGTTTTTGGGTTGGTGCATTGGTTTCATGTATGTGCTTGAACCACAAAGCACATTCCTCACTTGTGTTGCTGGCATTATAGCTCAAGCGAGGCCAGGCCTGTGACCGTGGAGTCCATCCTGAGCCAGCTAGGCTATAGCGCAGAAGAGAGCTCCCCTCTAGGCTTTCCAAGGAGCTGTTGACGTTTTGATTTAGCAGCCATAGCTCTTAAGCAGTATGCTGCCACTGTGCCGTTTCCCTGTTTAAAACAAAAAAACTAAATCCAATGCTGTTAAGTCAGTTCCAACTCATAGCAACCATGTAGGACAAAGTAGAACTGCCCCATAAAGTTTCCCAAGGAGTGCCTGGCAGATTCAGACTGCTGCCTTTTGGGTTAGCAGTTACAGTACTTAACTACCACACCACCAGGCTTTCTGCTGGCCCTGTAAACCTATCTGATGTTTGACTGAAGGGTGTAGGCCTCAGGAGTGACTTCACTACTGAGTTAAAAGCCTGTCCAGGTCCCATGCTCTAGGGAGTTTTTCTGGTCTCTGTCACACCAGCACAGCATGGGTTTTTGCTGTTGTGAATTCCCCCCACCCTACATTTTTTCTTGCTCTAAGATACATGTCTTTAAAGTAAAACACTCTTTAGTGTTGTCCAGTAGGGAAAAATGAAAAACTGAAATGCTTTGGTGGCTGTAGTGTACAGACCTTTGTTCAAACGTGCCAGGGCTCACTAGAGTGTAGGAGATCCACTGTCACAGTAATTGGAGGCCGAAGCTGTCACAACAGAGCTGATACTGATCGCGTGACCTGAAAGGGAAAGTCACGTTAGTTGGCAGGAAGGCATACACAGGCGTTGGTACTCCTTTCCTTGAAATAAACTCTTGATTAAGTTTTGTGTGAGATGCTGGATGCACACATGGACTTCACGTTTTATGATGTGCTTGGCTGGATTCAGTAATGCTGCAGAAGTGGAAGCAGTAAACGCCACCTTTGAGTCGACCGGCTACTCTGCAGGAGAAAGCCCTGCCAGTCTGCTTGGGTAGCGTGCAGCCGGGGAGCGCCACGGTGAGGCTCTGCTCTGGCCTGCAGGGTTGTCTGGAGTTAGAACTGACTAGATGGCAGTGGGGTTTTGTTTGTTAATTAGAAGATCATGACATTGTGTGATGAATATAGCCAGTATCTTTCCATAGCTTTGATAGACAGACCTGGAGACACTGTGTAATAAAATTCTTGTTTCTAGGTGACATCCACGGGCAGTACTATGATTTGCTTCGACTTTTTGAGTATGGTGGTTTCCCTCCAGAAAGCAACTACCTGTTTCTTGGGGACTATGTGGACAGGGGGAAGCAGTCCTTGGAGACCATCTGCCTCTTACTGGCCTACAAAATCAAATACCCTGAGAACTTTTTTCTGCTCAGAGGGAACCATGAATGTGCCAGCATCAATAGAATTTATGGATTTTATGATGAATGTAAGTACTTCCTACATCTGAAGAAGAAGAAGGGTTAGAATAATACTTTGTCAGAAAAAACCCTGACACCTCTGTGGTTAGGGTTTGTGAGGGTTCGGGTGCGTTGTCACAGTCGCTCTTGTCTTCTGCTTATTGTCTTGCTTTTATCTTAGTTTTTTCTATCTTGGGGTAGAAAGCTAACACTGCTTCTGACATGGTAATGTCCTGGCTTCTTTTAGGATGTAATGTCATTTAGGAAACAGTGGTGGTTTCTCTGAAATGATTACTGTGAGAAGGTTCACACCTAACTTAGTTCTCATTCTTATCACAGCTCTTGAGAATCAGGGCAAATAGATTTGTTTTTAACAGTTTCTGTAAAATTAATCTATTTTTAAGTGTGCAATCCAGTGATTTTTATTAAGTGTTCAGAGTTGTAAAGCTCTGAGCTGTGATTAGTACTGAATTTATTTAGCAAATGTTTTTAGAGGTCTGCAACTATTGCCTCAGCCCCAGGCAACCACTCATCTATTTTTTGTTTCTAGAGATTTGGCTTTTCTAGATATCTCAAATGAATAGAATCTTGTAATTCACAAATAATTAGTTTCTGGGAGCTGTTTTGTATATCTTTCCTCTCTGGCACATCTGTACCTAAGAAATGTGTGGAAAGGCGGAGACAGCATTTGTTAACAATTATTTTTAATTTTGTGATACTCTATGACATTTTGGATTATTTAGAGGAGTACACTTTAAGTTAATAATTGATTTTTTTAAAAACTTAAAAGCCGTGAAAACAACCCATTTTGGTACAGAATTTGTTGTTTTAAGTGACTGTAAAGTGGCCATACCAAAAGAGTTTTAGATCCTTGTCTGCAGTCCACCTTGGGTATTCATCGTTTCTGCCAGGAGAGGGTTCAGATAAGAAGGGCGGGGGTCAGGGGAATGCCTCAGAAAATTGAGCTCTAACTCTTACTGTTAGGATTCTAACCAGACTTGCAGAGCATTGTCTCTGCCGTCCGCTAGCTGTATTCATAACCCTGTTACGTCTCTCAGGGCATGCAGCTTGTCCATTTTCATCTCATGTAGATAGCTCATGTGTTAGAAGCCTAATGCGGAATAATTGGATTCATGGACTTGACCCTCCCATCAGTGGCTGATGAGGTGGGAGGGATCACCAGGCGGAAAGGTGCAGTTGATTCTGTTCTGGTGGGACAAGTGGCTAGTAAGAACTGTGACACTGAGAGTGAGTGTCGGAGTGCTCCTAAGGTAGTGAGGTGAGGGGCAGAAGTGCCACTGAGGGGGCGCAGCTCCATAGGTGGTGAGGCGTCGGGGGCTGAGGGGGGAGTACTCCGTAAGTGGTGAGGTAGGGTGCTGCTCCCTCGTGGTGAGGTGAGCGGACAGAGGTGGTCCTGCTCCCTCAGTGGTGGGTGAGGGCCCAAATGTTTTAAAACACATAGTGCATTGGACATTTGCTAAGAGCTGCTGCTTTTTAGAGGAAGTTAAAGTGTTCATTTTGTATACTTTCAGCTCAGCAAACATTTAGATGTTTTCTTTAAAGTTCAGGTGATTGTGATACAAATCCTAATGAGACAGTGCATCAGTTTTGATTACCTTTTAATGCAGAAACTTTAAAAACCGATACAGAAGCTTAGTGTTGGTATCCGTTTTGACCCTTGTTTGGCCATCAGGGCACACTCATAGACCTCGTTTGTCCTCAGGCTGCCGCCCGCCCCGGCTCCCACCCCTAGCCCCTGAGAGGGTGTCTGATACAGGTGGCTTTAAATCTGAGTTTGCAGGCTTCCTTTTGAAAAAGACTGAATTAGTTGATTCCAATAAAAAGATTTGTCCAAGTGCAGATCCTGTAAGAAGTCGTCTTCAGTTCCTAAGTAAAATAAGGACCCTGTATACGGCTTCCTTCCTTTTTTTTGGAAGCTTCATGAATGTGATGGTGGAAAGAAAGGCTGCTGTTTCTGTTGTGGGTTAAGAAGTGACCGTTCATCTCTTTCTGATACCAGATCTGCCAGTCCCGCACACAGGAAACTGCTTTAGGGGTTCGTTGTGGCATTTGAAACCTCAGAGGGACTTGGGGCTGTTACCAGACTAAACCTTGGTGGTTCTGGGGAGTTCCTAGTCGTCTGAAGGGGCCAGCAGGAAGATTTCTGCCTTGTGATTGAGGAGCCAGTAAAGACATCAGAGGAGTCAGCGCGAAACAGTGGAGAGAGACAGCACCAGCGAGCGACCGAGTGTGTGTGAGGAAACAATTGAAGACCGAAGCAGGTTTCCAGTAGGTGGAGAAGAGTCAGCGGCAGCAAGTGCAGAGGAAGAGGACAAACAGGCACTAGGAAGAACCCGAGGAAGTCGATTGTTCAGAGAGAGGGAGGAGAGACACCTAGTCACTTTTATAAATGGGGCTAAAGACAGTCTGGCGCCTGTGTTTGTATGTTAGAAGCCGGAGATGATAAGTTATTCACTTTTATATAGGGAGGGATTTTTTTAAGTTTCTAGAACCCTCTAGTAAAGAAAGATTTGGGACAGGGAGAGTTAAGTGGCCTCTCAAGAATGCATAACAGGAAATGAGCTATGGTAAGAGTGATGCCCAGACACAGAAACAAGAAATTATTAGGAGAAAAGACTGGTCATCCCCTAAAGGATGATGGCGCATGTTTCTTGAATCTGCATCACATTTGAAGCCCTGTGCTTCACTACTTGATTTATGGTGGGTAGTTGGTACGGTTCAGGAAACCTGTTTGGACTCACTCTCACTTGGAAAAGCGGTGCTCATTTAAGCCTTTAGATACTCAGGATAGGAAGAAAAAGACTTAGTACAGATTTGTGGTTTAGAAATAGATGGTGCTGTGACCTTCAGTGTTCGTAACATGAGACTTGGGTGCCCCAGCAACTGGGCCGGCCCTAAACAATTCAGGCACATTCGTACTTCAGTGGATTGTGGGTAGATTTTTAACTCTGAACATGGTTTACTTACGGAAACAGTACCTTAAAAGGTTGAGTGCTTCTGTCAGAATCCTACCCTGATTCCAGAGTACATGGATTAGCAAGGGAAACAGAACAGCCTCTCCCACTGTTTCTGTGGGGAGCGTTCTGAGTTTGTGCAGTGGATTTGGAAGAGATACTTGGTAGTGCCTGCAAGAAGCAATCAGTATTCCACCATAGTGCTGCCATAGTGAGTGTTTAGGGGCTTGGAGCTGCCTGGTATCAGTAGGTTATTGGGGTGGGGATGGATCTCAGTGCTCAGGGGCTTTTGCAGAAGGAAGGTAGGAATGGCACATGTGTAAGTTCCTAAACTATGTTTAGAAATAGAGCCCTTACATGTAGGTAGAAATTAAACAAGAGAGAGTTTCTCCATGGTCTATAAAATAACCAGGACCTTGGTTGGGAGATGCTCCCGAAAGAAATGTGTAGCACAGCAGTGTCTTTAATTGCCGTAAAATGTTCATAGGTAAAAGAAGATACAACATTAAACTCTGGAAAACGTTCACAGACTGCTTTAACTGTTTGCCGATAGCCGCCATCGTGGACGAGAAGATATTCTGCTGTCATGGAGGTACGTGTGCTAAGTCGAGTTCCAAACGGATCCTGGTGTCTTCTAAAGGGTGGACACTTGAGCATGCATGAGGAACTGTTTTGAGGACATCCTGTATTGGGCTCATTGTTGTTGGCATATTGTACCACAGATCTACTCAGACACACCTGAGCTAATTTGGGGCGAAGCCTGAAACAAAGGGCTGTTTTATTAAAAGGAAATCCAGACTGTGTAAGATTTAAAAATGGACAACAGAAAATATTTTTAAATCGATAATGAACAACATTTAATTTGCTGTACCACAGATTCTATAGAGTATTGACAATGTGAGTAGACTTTCCCTGCATTTGTCCCTGGGTCTCTTAAAAGCTGTTATTCTGCTCCAGTTATTCAAAGATAACTGTTTTCTACCTTTGAGTTATATTTGGAATGTTGCTGTGGTCAGTGGTTGTGCTTTGTATATTGTAATTAAAGCAGTAATTGCAGTTGGGTTTCTTTTCATCTGTGGTCAGAAATTAGGCAACTGTCTAGAAGCTGCACTGTCTCTGCCTTCATACTTCATGTATTTTGGTAGAGATAAGCATGTGATTTTCAACTGAGATGCAAGTGTACTGCATCTGAGTAGGTCTGATACGTTTAGGACTTGGGATATGAAGGCCTGTGGGGGACAGCACAGGTTTCCTAGAGGATCTCATCATCCTGAGTGTTATATTGTCTCTGCCCAGTTACCGTCCATTGGTCACTAGTAAAGTCCAGTACACACATTACTAGTTATTCTCCTCATTGGCTTCAGGGGTGGAAAACAAAGGAGTTATTTTAAAAATCACTAGGTTTTAATTTTACAGATTTCTGTAATGTTAGAGAAACTATCTCCATACAGTTAGAACAGTGTGCCCCACAATGTAGTGCATATAAGTCTAGTGATTATTGAGTTTTTTTGTGTGTTGTTTTTTTTTTTAACTCAAAACTACAGAAATAAACAAAACATAGCCATAGATCTAAGCTTAGATGTCAGTCATGTAGTCCTTCTGTAGACACATGGAGCTCTTAAGTGATCACGTCCTTTGTCAAGTTCCATTGTCTTTCTTTTTTGCTACCCCCTCTTCTCATTGATAGGTTTATCACCAGATCTTCAATCTATGGAGCAGATTCGGCGAATTATGCGACCAACTGATGTGCCAGATCAAGGTCTTCTTTGTGATCTTTTGTGGTCTGACCCCGATAAAGATGTCTTAGGCTGGGGTGAAAATGACAGAGGAGTGTCCTTCACATTTGGTGCAGAAGTGGTTGCAAAATTTCTCCATAAGCATGATTTGGATCTTATATGTAGAGCCCATCAGGTATTGATTTTGAATTTTACATGTACCCTTAAGAGCATGTGTGTGAGCACAGATTCTCCTTGTTGATTTTGGTGGGTAGGTATTGCTTATTATACAAAATGTCTCTGGCAACAACCTACCAGGGCATCAGGCTCATTGGGAAACTGAAGAGGGGTTTTGCTCAGCTAAAATTTGTGTACTCACAATGAAAACGTTCTTTCTCCAAGGTGGTTGAAGATGGATATGAATTTTTTGCCAAGAGGCAGTTGGTCACTCTGTTTTCTGCACCCAATTATTGTGGAGAATTTGACAATGCAGGTGCCATGATGAGTGTGGATGAAACACTCATGTGTTCTTTCCAGGTACAGCATGTCTTCACTGTGATTTCCTTTTATTCTGTCTTCGTTTTGCTGAGTCTTAGAAACTTGATTGTGTGCTGTCATTTAGGTTGTGTAGACTAAATTTTTATTTTCCTTGAGCCAGTAGTGTATAAGTCCCTTTTAAAGAAAAGGCATATGTATATCCTGAACTCTTTCGCCCAGTGTTGTGTTTAGCTGGTTTTTACAGTGCTTAAATAGATAAAAACATAAATACTAACCTCTTATGCTTGTGGCTCTTTAACTGCAAATCTAAAACCATTATGTCACTGATGTTCTGCTAAAAATTAAATCTCTGCTTGCATATGAAAGAATACTGATTGCCACACGGCAGATGTTCTGTGTGATTACGCAGTTCTTCCATTTCTCTCGGGTCTGATTTCTACACAACCTTTGTTGATGCAACATGACATCACTTGGCCTTTTCTTGGCACAAAGGCATCGTTTACACATAAAGATGACCTCAATCTTTTTCTCATTTGTCTATGATACTTGTGCAGCTTCAAACCAGCTTAGTTATAAACACAAATGCAGCACTGAATTCACATGGCACATATCAGTAGGTGAAACACTATTTGCCAGTTATCGTGGAGAACTCAGCAGCTCCCTGAAATTGAAAGAGGATCCTGTAGGGGTTTGAGAAGTACTGTGCTCCAGAGAACATTTCCCCTGTGTCTGGGAAGTAGCTTAAAGAGACTTCACTACCAGGTACAGACTTCAAAAAGTGTCATTTTATCAAGAAGCAAAATAATTTATCCAGATTGTATGTTTGCTCTTTATAGTATTATTCACAAAAATATCCACTTGTTAGCTTGGTTTGTATTGATCCGTTAGAGAAGATTTTGGAATTTCTAGGGGTACTTTTAAATAGTAAGGAATCTCGAGGTTTTGAGTTGAGGGTGTTTTCTGAAACACACTGTCCTTTGAATCTTTACAGATTTTAAAGCCTGCAGAGAAAAAGAAGCCGAATGCCACTAGACCCGTAACACCACCAAGGGGTATGATCACAAAGCAAGCAAAGAAATAGATATCATTTTGACACTGCCTAGTTGGGACTTGTAACATATAGTATATAACTTTGATTTTTAAAACTGTAATGTGTACTGGTCAGCTTGCCGAAATAGATCTGTGTTTGTGGGCCCCACTCCGTTTTTGAGTTACTGAAGAGCATTTGCTGGTTGTAACAGCAAGTGAAAGACTGGTCACTCCCAAGAAAAGTGTTTTGTTTTGTTTTTTACTTCTCTGTTCCTTTTGCAAACAGCTTTTAATGATGGTGTTAAAGCTGTATACCTCAGGACAGTTTATCCTGTCTAGGGGGTAAGTATACAACTGATTTTTTTTTTTAATTCAGTACAACCCATGAATAATGTAAATGCCTGTTTTTCTTTAGGGCATAAAGAGAGCCCTAGGGTGCTCTGAACCTGTACGTGGTATTGTCATAAAATGCATACTGTCAATGTAAACCACTGTGAACATTTTTTTTTAAACTTGTTTCAAAGGGATTGCTTTTTTTTTTCTCATTGTCTTTTCATGTACGAACTAGTTTTTATTGCTATCAACAGTAGGAGTAACTTCCAGCCTTGCCAGCATCACTGGTATGATGTATATTTAATTAAAGCACATACTTCCCTATCATGTACTTAAAATGACGATTAAAGCCACTATTTTAAATGGTTGTGACTTTTTCCTAAAGCCAAAGTTTCTGTTGAAATATGTATTGACACAGCCCTGAATAGAATATGGCATGGTTGTGTACACATGCCTCCATTTGGGGATTCAAAATCAAGTTTTTATTTTGAATAGCAATTAATAAAATAGTGCTGTTTAAGCTATTAATGACTGAAGTTAATAACATTTTGTACAGTTTCCATATAGTCTATTCACTAAGTAATCTTTTTACAGTTGCATCAGGCCTGAACCCGTCCATTCAGAAAGCTTCAAATTATAGAAACAATACTGTTCTATACGAGTGACCGATTATGCTTTCTTTGGCCTACGTTCTTTATTCTGCGGTGAAGTTGAGGCTTATAAGTCAAAACAAAGGAACTAACTGTCCACCAGTTTATACAAAACTCACAGTATCTATGGCTTTTTTAAACTAAGATCTGTTAAATGTTTCAACAGATGACCGTGTATAATACCATGTGGTGAAAATGAATTCAGACTTATTAAATGGAGAACTTGTTAAATCCTCTCAGTGTCTGTTTATCAGCACAATACACACAGGAGAACTGTTGATGGCATATTGAATAGATTTTAATGAATAAATTGCTCTTTAAACCTCACAGTCTCGATTTGGATTTGTCCTTCTTCGGTCTTAATGTTCCAGAGATGGATTGTAGTGTGTATGCTCATATTCTTTGAGCTCAGACGTGGATACGACGTTTCTGGAAGCCTAGGATAGAGGGCTGAGATTGAACTAGGCTGTCACGGAGAAGACTTGCTGTCGTGGGAGTATGACATAATCTGTGTCCTTGCTGTTTTCTTACTGTCTGGGTTCAGCTGAACTTGGCAGTCGAGAAGCTGCCCTCCTCAGTCTTGGTTATACTCCCTGGCCTACCGGTGCCTTCATGCACAGTTCTGGGATCTCTTCCCCTTACCACATACAAATGGAGCAGAGTGTTGTGCCCTGTTGCTCTTGTCACAAGTGTGTCAAATGCATGTTAATCTCAGAGTACATTATAAGTGGGTGAAGAGTGAGTCATTTGAAAAGTATTCCCTTCTTTTAAAAACCAGTTTTTCTTGGGGTGTGGGAAGAGGGCCTTCTAGGCAGGAAATGTTTGGAAAGACAGTGGGATGTGAAGGCGGAGTGCCAGGGCTCCAGCCGCAGTCTGCTGTGAGACGTACTCATCAGAGGCCCTGGCCCGCCTCTGGAGCCATCTGCGTCACCTTCTGTGACATATCTAGACTTGTTGCTATTTTACTTTTCAGTAGTATTCTACTAGAGCCCTGTGACTACACAAACTGAAAAATGATAGATTGTGTTATTTTAAGCTGTAATTGTCGTTAATCCATGCCTGGACACAATCAGTTGTCTCAGAGAGCACATAAGTATATTACATCGGTTAGGCAGAGAAGAAGATTGGTCTTTGGTTTTAGGGTGATAGTCCTTAGGAGAGACCCCAGAGTTTTGAAATTAGTATGTGAAAATACAGTGTGAGGCTTTGCCTTACATACCTCAGTCTCTGTTGATCATTTTCCCCTTGTTGTTACCTAAAAGTGTGCAGCAGAGGCCCCGTGTGTCTTTATGACCTAGTGGTCACACATAACTTGGTTCACGTCCTGGCTCTGCTCCAAGCTTAGTGATTTGAGTTAGTGACTGGAGCTCTGAGCCCAAGTCCCTAGCTGTAAGGCAGGGACAATACTACTTGTTGCGTATTGTGAAGCTTGAATGAAAGATGATGTCTTTAGAAAAAGTGTTGGCCCATGATCGAATGCCGTGAACGCTGTTGTCTGCATGAATCCCAGTTGTGTGTGTGAGTATCCCAACCTGTAGAGTTCTAAGTGAAACCTGTCCCTTGTGCCCTGATAAACTGAGTCATGGATAGCTAAGCATTTGCACGCACCTAACCGCATACAAAACACCGTTATGGATGTTGTCACCAGGTAATGGAAGAAGTAGCTAGAAAGTGTGAGGTGGTTGCAGTGACTACCTGTGGTGGTTTCGATTCTAGTTTTCATTTAAATGAATCATTTCAGTCACAGCAACATTATATAAAGCCACACTGAAGGAAGGTTGACTAGCCACCTTAAAATAAGTATATTACACAGTGAGGCCCATCCATTGGAATTGCTTCTCTGGCCTGTTGCACTAGGCCTGCCTTCTAACTGGCATGGGTAGTGCAGAAGCACTGATTTAAGAGTTGAGACTGCACAGGTGGCATACACATAAACGGAAGAGGGAATGCTGGGACTAGGAGCAAAATGCTGAGCCATGAAGAGGATCCAGGACTTAGATTGGGGGAAAGGAGGAGAACTCCGGTTTCTCAATGTGAGCTGTGATCAGAGGGTGAAAAGGAGCTTGGTCCTTTGGGAAGAGACGAAGATCCGCTAGTCAGCTAAGATAAGGTGGGTGTCGCGCACCCAGGAAGGGCAAGGGAGTCACTGCAGGAAGTGCTGCGTGAGGCGAGTTTTTTTTTTGGCAGTTTGCGGACTGCGTATGTGACAGTTACAGCGAGGGTCTGACCTCCCGACTAGTACCTCCATTTAGTACAGGGGACACTTGGGTGTCTATCAGGACAAAGAAGGAAATTACGTTGGCTCCTGCTTTGGTACATAGGAAACATTAAAGGGTTCACTCAGAAAAGTGCGTTAAAACAGGTTTGAGGTTCTCTACAGTCCATTTTCCACCTCGTTCTGCCTTTTGGACCAGCTGGCTGGAATCTGCAAGGAGAGCTCTGCATTTCTTTTTCAGTTCTGCGAATTCAGACAAGAGGGGGACACCCTCTGCCCCAGGCCTTGGTTTCCTCTGTAAGGGAGGGTTGGATGATAGTATTCCTGCTTTGTGGGGTGATGAGCGTTAACCCACGATTGCCCTGGCAGTCATTAGCATTTGATAAACTATCAAGAGGAGCACCAAAGAACATTTTTAAGATTTAAACTAAGGCCACCAGGAAGGAATTTAAAGTTACATAAGGAACCCCTGGTCAAGGTACAAGCCAAAGTCGATTCAGTTGACATATTAAGAGTGACAGTAAGGGTGTGAGAATCAGCTTCAGCCTCAGGCCAAGGCTGAACTGAGAATGAAAATGTGCACAAGATTCCTACCATCCCTGACTCCAGTGCCTGATTCAATTTTATGATCACAGGCTGGTTCTGGCCCATCAGATCAGCACAGCAGCTTCAGGAGCTCAAACGAGGCCTGACATTAGGCTTTATTGCAAATATCCCAGCACTTTCAAACACAGGTAGGCATTTTATCTGTGAAAATAATGCCATACATACGTGTTTATGTAAGTTCCATTGTTTGAAATACAAGTATTAGCAGGAATAAAGCACTCTCAATCATTTTGAAATCTGTTAATTTTGTAATTAACAAGAGGTAAACATTTGCAGTTATTAAAGAGGACACTAGAATTATCTGGAGATGTCTAGGAAGAACTTGATACTCTGAACTAAGAAAAGCTTTATAGAAATTTATTAAAAAAAGCATGCAAAATGGAAATTAGTTGCTGTGGCAATAATCTTAAGTGCTTCTGAAAATACTCCGAAAGCATCTTGAAGCACTTAGAGCTTGGGATTGTGTGAAGGTAAACCACTGCCGTCAGCCAGATCTCTTTAGAGTCCGGGAATTGGGGAGGAAGAAATAAATAATCTTACTGTTAGATTTTGGATATAGAGCCAGCCTCAGGTGAAAGTGTTTTATTTAGCATTACAGTGCAGATAGCACCAGAGCAAGTTACTGCCTGGTATCAAGCTTTTGGGCAGTAATTTTGACAATTTGACTTGTATTGCTAAATACTTGGAGGTACAGTTCCAAATTTGTATTTGTGTCCCAAAAGATCATTTCTCCCACAGTGATATTTGGATTTGAACTGATAGCTGATTTTAATACTTAATTCAGCCAAGATGTGTGTTGGGTGCAACTCTAGAAAAGCCATTTAAAAATGCATATTCCTTTTTTTTCCTTCTAGCTCCCAATTAGCACAGTATCAGATAGCGTGTCTCACGGAGAGGACCAGCCCACACACCAGTTGTTCGTCCTGGTGAACAAGAGAACACTAAACCAGCCTCTCTGTTCTTGGACAGACTGGCTGTTTGACCTTTCCAGCAAACCCTGGCAAGTTAGGTAGGTGTGGCAGAGAGCCGGTGGGATGGCAGATGTTCCTGCTGAGGCTGGCAGAAGTCCCTCTGCCATCTGCTGGGGACTTGCTCACTCGCCAGCTCTGTAGGCTTTTGGAGGAGTCAGTCGGTGCCTTTTGTTACCAGAGCGAAAGCAGAGCTTTCCACGTTGGGGTGACCCACCACCGAACACCCGAGAGCATCTTCTGTTTGTACAGTGATGCCAGCCCTTCAGAGGAAGAGTGGACTGAGGAGCCCTGGTGGTGCGGTGGTTAAGCACTCCACTCTAATGGGAAGGTTGGTGCTTGGAGCCCACTGGCTGCTCTGCAAGAGAAATGATGGCAGTCTGCTTCCATAAAGAGGGCCACCTCGGAAACCCTGTGATGCAGTTCTGCCCCCTGCTGTAGCGTTGCTGTGAGTTGGAGTCACCTGGATGGCAGCGGGTTACAGGTTTGACCAACAGATCATAGGCTCAAGTGTTGCCTTGGTGGTTAGGTGTCAGCAGGAAGGTGCAAAGCTCCAGAGGGGCCAGGATTGGTGTCTGGTCAGCCCCACTGCACCCCATTGTTCTGGTGCCTGTGGAGAGTTTTCCTATGTTGAATGGACCAGGTAAAAGAGACGAGAAGCAGACAATCTTGAGATTCATTTCAATGTGAAGTGCTTCTTAGATGCACATTTGAGTTCCAAGAGTGGCCTGTTTGTGTCAAGTTGAAATGTGTAATCTCACTCAGGTCAACACTTTAATTTTAAAACCTCATTTTAAGTTTATAGAGTGAATGGGCTGAGAAGAACAATTCTCTAACTCGCAAAACAAGGATTCCTCCCAGAAGGTGTTCAAACTTTTTACAGATGGAACCCTTCAAAGAAAATCATATCAAAGGCATTATTACATGTAAAATGAATAAAAACAACACTCTTAGAAGCAGAGACTGGGGGATGCTTCCCTCCTCCAGCCCCCAACGATTGAAACGCCTCTTCTAAAGGAAGTAAGGGCTGCTATTTAAAGGTCTGTGTTCCTGTAGATCGGCTTGAGTACAGCTTTCTAGTAGGAGAGTCTTCTGGACTGGGTGTGCCATGTCAGGTCTGAATAGCTTAAGAAATTACATCCCAACTTCTCCCCAGGCAGAAAGTCAAACAAGTGACCCCATTCAGAGTGATTCGCTGGTGTTTGCCCCTTGGAATCACATTACAGGGCACAGATCAGAAAAACATTCTACAGATCCTAGCAGACCATCTTTTCGGGTTTTCATTGTGGAGGTTTGACAACTGCAAGTGCCACTATTGCTGTATTTTTGATGTGTGTGTGTGAGAGAGAGATGTAATTAGATAAGTTTTAATATATATTGCTACATACATACTTGACTGTATTTTCATTGTCTATTTTTGGTGGAGTATACCCTAAGCCTTTGCTGTTGAGCCGATTGTAACTCCTAAACAACCTGTGGAACAAAGTGGAACTGCCCCATAGGGTTCTCAGCGAGTACCTGGTGGATTTGAACTGCCCAACTTGGGGTTAGCAGCTGAGTTCTTAACCACTCTGCCACCAGGGCTGCCTCTTACATAACTCATGTACTGTGTTTTTAATGTCTATTTTTTTGTGAAGTGAATCTTAATACACAAGAATACATAAAACAAACACCCATGTACCCGGTGCACCACCTGGTGTAGGAAATAGAACACGACCAGTATCTTAAGGAGCTGCGTGTGTGTGTGTCGTGTCCCAAAACAGTAGGTTGTTAAGTTTTTCCGGAGTTTGAGCTTTGTATAAAGAGAATTATACTTAAACTCACATTCTTCCGTGAACATTGGTTTGGGGTTTTTTCCGCCATAAAAAAACAACAAAACCAATGCCAAGGATTAGAACATATTGTCACTGAAGCCTGCAGACTGGGATTCAGGTGCCTGTCGGCTTGGCTTTAACCCCTTCAAGATCCATGGGACATGGAGCATCCGTCCCACTTTGTGCCTGTAATTCTTTGGAAAGAGGGTGGCCCATTTTTAACAGTAGGAGCCTCGTTTTGGTGCAGATTACACATTGTCTCAGGGGATACCTCCAAGATATGGGCGTTTTCTCAGTTTTTGACAGATATGTCAGTATTTCTGTGAGATAAGCCTCCTGACTAGGTTTCCCAATTGCTGTGCTGTGGTGAGAGCATACGTGTCACAAAATAAGTCATCACAGATCTTTCAGTCACAGTGGCTGTTTTGTCTATTGTTTCCAGGTGTCACTGGCTCCCTTCTTTCCTAGCTTTGAAACACTAAACATTGCCATTCCAGTGAGGAACAGTGCAGAGCAGTGGTCCTTTTTTCAGGAGGTTGGAAGTCCTGCATCAGTTATTCTTAGCCTGCACTCAGTCTTGGGGCACAGGCATTGCTTGCACCTGTAACCAGTCAAACGCACAGCTGTGAGAGATTCTGTTTCTGCTGCTTTGTTATAATAAAGAATACATAGTGGTGATTTTCCTGAGATGAAAAATCCCTTGGCTCTATTTATTTGGGTTGTAAGTACTGTTTTTGCAGAAAAGAATACATTTGTAACCATGTTTTGAAAAGTTTCAGGACAAGTAATAAACAAGGTAAGAAGAGTCACTTCCATGTACCTTCATGTTTTGTTGCAAATTTCAAGAAACAGGTCTGAGCTCATGCTCTTGTGTAGGCAGGACCAGTATTTGTGAGCCCAGGTGATGGTTATCAAAATCCGTAAGTCGTAACAGAAGCTCTAGTGTGTCCTTCGGTGACGATCCCTTCATTCGTGAAGACACAGAGGTCCACCCTTTGGTCCTGAGTCCCACTGCGAACAGAAGTAATCTACTACTTTCTCCTTAAAGGATTGGATGCCTGTTACTCTCGAGTCTGTTCCCACCCATGGTGACCCTGTGTATTACAGAGCAGAACTGAGAACCTTTTAAGATCAACATGTAAGCAAAAAGTAATTTGGGGATGGGTGGAGTACTATTACCACTTTAAAGACACTTGTGGATTTGCTGTGTGGTTTTCCTTCCACAAGAATTCACAGTACTCCTTGGATTCCGCAGCCGAGAGGGCCGCTGCTGTTGTGGAGAGACCCGTGTGGTTTACGAGACCGGAGGACCAGGGCAGAGGCCAGGTGTACAGTGCAGGCTCCGGGCTTGTCCTGAGCCAGGAGCTTCTTGAAACCCTAGGCAGCATATTACTTGTGTGCCTCTATGCATCTTTCTAAGGGAAGGATTTGTAGCTTCATCAATTTTGTGTAATTAGTTGGGCTTAAGTGGTGGTTAACAATGAACGAGTGGCATTCTACCTAAAGCATTATTTGCCTTGGAATTGGCCATTCTCGTAATTACTAGAGAAGTTTTCTAAAATATAAAGAAATTCCCAGGCCTAGAATAACACACACATACACACACACATAGATAGTCTTGTGTTTTAAAGTAGTATTTCTTCACAGTTGTTAGCAGTTACCTCATTCATGGTTTTTTTGCTAGGCGTGAGGGTGATCCCTTTGGAATATAACTTAAATTGTGTACATCTGTGTTCTTTTTGCTGAAGAAACAGTAGGATCATGTATTTTCCAGCCGTAATGGAACGTTCTGTGTTAATAGTTTGTAATAGTATGATGAATGAGATTCAGTTTGAGCTTTCTGTTCCTTGAGTCATTTCTTACGTCCAAGTAGGAAAAGTAACTCAGTGTTAAGATTTTTGAAAACTGCTCAAGCTAGCACTCACATACACAGAGGAACCATTTCTGTAATGAGTTTACGGATCCAAGTAAGTGAACACCTGTGAAGAACAGAGACCCAGATGCAAACAATGGGGGACATATCTGCTGTCGTCATCGCCGGAGCCCCGGTAGCACAGTGGGTAGAGCACACAACTGCTAACCCAGGGTCAAGGGTTTGAAGCCCCCAGTAGCTCAGTAGGAGAAACTGGGGCAAATTGCTTCCGTAAAACTATAGCCTTGGAAACCATACAGGAGTCACTGTGAGTTGGAAACAGCTCAGCAGCAGTGACTTTGGTTTTGGTTTATCACCCTTACTGTTTGCTTTCTGCCACCAAATCCAGGTGACGCAGAATGACAGTTGCAAAACAGTTAAGGCAGAAAGACTGCATCCCCCTTATCATGGAGTTGTTAGGAATTAGTTTGCCCAAAGCACCACTAGGGAATTCTGCAAAGATCCACAAGCTTTCACAGGTAGCCCAATGCTGAATGCCGAACTGAAGGAAAAGGAGTTTCACGCATCATCTCTAGAAAGCTAGGCCTGAGCAGCTAGAGGAGCAGGGACACTGCCCTCAGCAAGTACCTACCTAGCTCTAAACAAAGAACTGAAGAGGGTGGCAGGAATGTGGAGTGTCAGAATGCTTTCCTGAGGAAGCACCACTGCAGCAGAGACAAGCTGGCCAAGTCCAGTGGAAGCAGAGTGTTTCTGCAGGCAGAGTGCCAGCCTGTGGGCCTAGGTGATGGTCAGCTCAGGCATGGGAGGGAATCACGGCCAGCAAGGCTGGAGCAGGGCCCAGGCCAGGCAGGACTAGCTGGCCACGGGGAGAGTTGTTCAGTTCAAGGGCAAGAGGAGGACAGTAAAGGCTCCAACCTCTGTTTTGAGAAATAGGATTTTTCATTTCTTAGCCTGGTGGTGAGGACACAGATGCTTTTTATAGTATCTTGTGTAATTTTTTGAAGTCTGAGATGTTAAGAGATTAGAATTTATGAAATCGTAGAGTACTATGTGGTGAGGAGGTTTGAGAGCGGTGGGAAGAGAAGTGGAAAGTGGTCCAACGCAGGGTGGTATGGATCAGGTGACGGCCGCAAAGATGGGGAAAAACAGGAACAGGCTGTAGATATTCTCGGAGGATCTGGGGCATGTGAATGGGGTCTGAAGAGTCATTGATTAGGGTGGGGGTGTGAAGACAAGATTCTCAAACCGTTTGCTTTCTAGGTGACTCTAACTCATAGCAGCACTGTAGACAGTGGCCTTAATAGCAACCCAAGACTCTTGTATTTGTTTTAAAGACAGATGTTTTAGTCAGCTAGGGCTGCTCTAACAGAAATACCACAGAGTGGATGGCTTTAACAAAGAAAGATTTATTCTTACACAGTCCGGTAGGTTGCAGGTCCATATTCAGGGTGTCCGCTCCAGGGGAAGGCTTTCCCCTTGTCGGCTCTGGAGGAAAGTCCGGTATTGCATCAGTCTTTGTCCAGGGAGCGTCCTGACGCACGAACCTCTGGTCTGAAGGACGCGCTCTGCTCCCAGTGCTGCTTGCTTGATGGTACAGATTAGCAAAACCACACAATGGAGGGCAGTCCCAAGATACTGGGAACCATATCCCAGCCACGTGGTTGCACACATTTTTGGGGGGACACAATTCAAACCATGACAACAGGTTTGGCAGTATAAAACCAAACCCCAAGCCCTTGAGTTGACTGCAGCTCATGGTGACCGTGTACTCAGAAAAACCCACCGCCATCAAGTCGATTCTAACTCAGCAACCCTGTAGGACAGGGTAGAACTGCCTCTCAGAGTTTCCAAAGAGCACCTGGTGGATTCAGATTGCTGACCTTTGGGTTAGCAGCCATAGGCACTTGGCCACTATCCCACCAGGGTTTTCATAGGCAGTATAGTGTAATATTCAATCGCTCTGATTTGGGGGCAGTCAGAACTGGCTGCGAGTTCACCGGCAGTGTCATCGACCCAGGAGTCAGCCTTCTGGAGCCTCCAGTTCCGGATATGTGTGACGATGAAATGGGGCTCTGGGCCTAAAGCATCTGCTCGCACGGTGCTGGGCGTGCAGAAGACAGCAGTACTTGAGAGAGCTCAGGGGTGGTAGTTACTGACGTTGTAGAGATGTGTTTTGACATCCAAGCTGGTGAGATCTGGGTGGATGCCATCTGGTCCAGCCACTGGTTCTGAAATTAGTGCCTGTGAGAATCTTCTGGGATCACTTGGTAAACATACAGAGTCCTAGGCCTTATCCTCTCGAGATTCTGATTTGGAAGCTGGGGCCGAGAATGTGCGTTTCTATTGAGTTCAGTGTAAGAGTAATTGAGATACTGGTGGTTCACGGACAGCTCTCCGAGAAACACTGTACTAGGTAGGCCCTACTACTTACTGCAAGATACTCAGGCTCTCGAGGCCCCAAACAAAAATATCAAACTTCTTTGCCATCGAGTTGATTCTGACTCATAGCGACCCTATAGGACAGTAGAACTGCACCATTGAAACTGCTGGCCTTTTGGTTAGTGGTTAGCAGCAGCCGTAGCACCTAGCCACCGTACAACCTGGGTTTTCCCTGTGGTGGTGACAAAATCAAGACACTAGTCAGTGCTATGGCTGTGAGTGACAGGAGGACCAATCAAACTAGCTCAGCAACAAGGGAGTGTGCTGACTCGAGCAGCTGATGTGTCCAGGTTCCCTCTGTGGACAGCTCAAGGAGGACCTCAAGTGACACCGTCCGGCCTCGCCAGTTTCTGCATCAAATGGAGTTTCCAAGTGCTAGCCTTTGGTTAGCACTTAACCAGGATGCCACCAGCTGCTACCTCAAGAAAAGTTTCCTGATGACTCTCCTGCTTCTAGAACTTGTCTCTTGGGACATCCTTCCTTCTCGTTTTTCCTTCTCACTTCCCTGTCACTGCTTTGAGCAGCAAAGATTGTTAGCTGAGCTCATGGTTCCCAGAGTCCAGTCTGCATTTCCCATCTTCCTTTGCACAGAACAGATGCTACCCTTGTGATATGAGCAGTGTCAAGAGGCTGCTTCTGGGAACCTTGAGGACATGGCTGACATGTGTCTCATCCCTTTCTTGTCTCTTAGCTTTTTTACTGTGCATTATATGAAGCTTTACAGAGCAAATCAGTTTCTCATTAAACAGTATGTACGATGTAACGTTGGTTACCAGCCCCACAACATGCCAGCACTAACGTTGTTTTCACTGTTACCAGCTTTCCTGTCCACACCGCCCCCCGACCTTCTCATCTTTGGCCCTGGGTTGGTGTTTTGTTTTATGAGCCTGTCTAATTTTTGTCTGAAGGTGCACCTCAGGAGTGACTTTAGGACTGAGTTAAAAGGGTGTCTGGGGTCCATGGTCTCAGGATTTCTCTAGTCTCTCAGACCAGTAAGTCTAGTTGTTGTTTGTGAGGTAGAAATGTTGTTCTCCATTTTTCTCCCCTTCTGTCTGGGACCCTCTGTTGTGATCCCTGTGGGAGCTGTCACTGGTGGTAGCCGGACACCATCTAGGTGTGCTGGGCTCAATCTGGTGGAGGCCATGTAGTTGTGGCCCATTCATCTCTTGGACTAAGATTTCTCTTGTGTCTTTGGTTTTCTTCATCTTCATTCTCTCTTGCTCTAGAAGGGTTGAGAACACTGGAGTATCTTAGATGGCTGCTCACAAGCTTTTAAGACCCCAGACGCTGCTCATCAAAGTCGTATGTACATTTCCTTATAAACTGGGATATGCCCTTTGAGCCCAACGGCTCGTGTCCCTTTCTTGTTCAGCCCCTCCTAAATCCTACCTGTAACGCCGACCAGGAGATAGCCCCTAGAAACAATGAGCCGAGAGGAGTGTGGGTCCCTAAAGCTTTGTGGGATGGCGGCCGCCTCGCCTGCTCTGGACTTGACGTCGCCAGCATTTTGGGTGACAGAGAAAGGACTCGGATAGTTTGGACTTCTGTGACAGCTGAACCTAATCCTGACTTGAGTACTTACCTCACCGAGTGGTCATGAGAATTTAAAAGAGATGTATTTAATGTGTCTGTTTCTCTGCCTAACTTGGTAAAAATGGCTGTTTTCTTTTCTCACAGTTATTGTCACTGGTCATTTCATTCTTACGTGCCACGGTAAAGTTGGTTGTTTACAACTCTGCCTCCCTTGCTGTTAATGAATTGAATTCTGTTCTCCAAAAAGAGGTGTTCCTGTCCTAACCCTGTACCAGTGAGTATGGCCTTGTTGGGAAAATAGTTTTTCTTTACAGATGTTACCAGCGAAGTCAGGAAAGTCAGAGCTGAGTGAGGTGGATCCGAATCCTATTAGACTGATATAAAAGAGGAAGACAAACAGCCCCAGAATCACACGGGGGGAAGACAGGAGGAATGCTGTGTGACAGTGGAGGCAGACGTGTCTATAAGCAGCCAGGGGACACCAGAGACTAGGAGAGAGGCGTGAAACAGTTCCTGTCTCAGAGTGCCCAGTAGGAGTCAACAGGATTTGGCACTTGGGCCTCTATAACTGTGGGAAATTGAAGTCCTGTTCTTCAGAGTCATCCACAATGTGACAGGAGACTTAAGACACCCACGCAGGGTGTCCTCTTCAACAGCAGGGACGGTGTCTTCCCTGACCCTCTCCCTCAGCTCCCAGCCTGAGCTCCTTGGATGTAAACAATAAGACCAACCCAGGCTAACTTAAGCAACAAGAGCTAATTTTGGAAGGCCATGTAGCTGTACGGAAACCCCGATGACATAGTGGATGAATGCTATGTCAGGTCCCTGTAAAGCTGGCAGTTCAAATCCTCCAGGCACTCCTTGGAAACTGTGGCACAGTTCTGCTCTGTCCTCTAGGGTTGCTATGAGTTGGACTTGATGGCAATGGGTCTTGTTATGCACCACCCGCACAGATGGAAGGAGAGACTGGAGACCCCAGTGGGGAACAATCAAACATCAGCAGTCCCCAGACCTTCTCAACAGAAGCTGCCGGAAGTCCCCCAGGGTCGCACCACAGTATGAGTGCTTGCTGACCCTTGGCTGTCTCTCTTGTTGGCTTCTGTAGGTCACATTCCCACCTCAGCTAGGAGAGGGGATATCTATTTTTGGTTTTGTTTTTAGGCAATACTAGATTTTCAGTGAAAGTTTATACAGCATGCTAAGTTCTCATTTCACTAATTGAGTGACGTTAGTTGTGCTTTTCCCAGTATGTCAACCTTCTCTTTAACTGTGTGCTGATGGTTCCATTTCCAGCGTTCTAGTTTCCCTGCCTCGTCATCTTTGCTTTACAGTAATTGTTGACCTTTTGGTCTGATACAGATTTTTATACATTTGTATGTACTTGAGATGAACATTTACGGAGCAAACTGCCTCTCATTAAACAGTTTGTACACATGCTGTTTGTACAGTATTGGTCAACCACGTGATGTGTCCGTGTTAGCACGCCCTTCTTGACTGTGGGTTCCGTAATGACTAGGCTGATTGTCTCCTCCTGCCTTCTTGTCCCTGCCCATGGGCTGGTGTGCGCCATTTAGTCTTGTTATATGGACCTGTCTAATCTTTGGCTGAAGGGGGGACCTCACGAGTGACTTTGCTATTGCACTAAAAGAATGTGCGGGGCCCTTCACTTGGAGTTCCTCCAGTCTTTTTGGTCAGTAAGTCAGTAGGTTGTTTACAACTCCCTCACTGTTATGAATTGAATTGTGTCTTCCAATAAGATGTGTTCACATCCTGACTTTTGCACCAGTGACTTAGAATGTTGTTACCCCTTTGTCTCCAGCTCTGTCTGGGACTCTCTGTCATGATCCATGTCGTAGTGGTCAGTGGTGGTAGCCGGACATCTAGTTGTGCTGGACTCTGAGACAGAGCGTGGTAGATGGGGTCCCTTAGTCCTTTGTACTAATCTGCCTTGAGTTTTCTTCATTCTCCCTTGCTCCTGAAGGAGTAAGACCAGTGGAGTATCTCAGATGGCCCCTCACAAGCTCTTAAGACTGTAGACACTACTCACCAAAGTAGGATGTGGAACATTTTCTTTGTAAAGAATATCACGCCAGTTGATGTAGATGTTTCCCTGAGACCATGGTCCCCATAGTCTCTGCCCAGCAATTTGGTTCCTCAAGGAGTTTGGATGTGTCTATGGAACCTCCATTGCACTGCCATGTACAAGTTGTACTGAATTCCCCAGGGGTGTGTACTGTCTTACCCTTCACCAGTGTGTAGATTTTTTTTTTTTTAATGGAGCGCCCTACTCATGGGTAATATCCTTTGTATTGACCTGTTCTTTTGCTAACAAGTAACCTTGGGACAGTTCCAGTTCAGGGTTTCAAGAGTATTTCAGAGCATTAGCCTCAGGGATTCTGTGAGTTTCAACTTGTCCAATAAGTTTAGACTCTTAATTAAAGAATCTGAGTTCTGTTCTGAGTTTGCCTCCTGTGCTGTCAGTCCATTTTTTGTGGCCCTGGTCAGAGTGGTCCGTGGTGATAGCCGAGTACCATCTGGTTCTGGTCTCAGGATAGATGAGCCCTTGGTACATAAAGCCTATCAGCCCTGTGGTCTGGTTTCTTTTCTGAGGCCTTAGTTCTCTTTCTCATTCCCTCTTGGCTATTAGAGACCAATAGTTGTATCTAGTTTAAACGCCCAGACACTACACACCTCAGTAGGAATCCAAACGTGAACTGTGTGAACTAGATTATGCCAGTTGACTATGTTGTCCTGAGACTAAGGCTCTGAGCCTTCAAACACAGAAAAATCTTGCAAGGTGTTTGGTGATGTCTGACGAGTATTTGTAAGTGTGTCCTCTCATAATGTGGCAGTATCACAGGGCTAGATCCAACAGGAGAGTAGAGTGCCGGTGGCAAAAGATGGACACGGATGTCGTCTGGATGTTCTGGATACTCGGTGAAGCCCTGACTTAGACAGTAATGGAAAGTACCATCTCCCTAAAGCAGAAGTGTGGCATGGGGGTTGTCCCAGGTCTGGTAGACTGGGTGAGTCAGCAACATCATCAGGGCGCTGCTTCCCATCGCTCAGCTCTGCCCGCCTTAGGCTGGGAGCAGCGTGGCGACAGCAGTTCCAGGCCTTACGCCCAAACTTTGTCCAGAGAAAGAAGGAGGCAAGGCACCTTCTGGGGCTCTGTTGTGAACGAGGAAACATCCAGAAGCCCCAGCAGACTTCCCCTCAGATCACACTGACCAGAGCATCGGGTCACATGCCATTTCCTGAGACAGACCGTAAGCAAGAGGGAGCTGGAAATCACAGCACTCGTTTGGACTTGACTGGTAGAGTGGAGGGTCAGCGAAAAAGAGGAAGACCCTCAAGGAAATGGGTTGACACGGTGGCTGCAGCGATGGGCTTCCACAAAAGTAATCATGGGCAAGGCACAGGCCTGGACATTGTTTTGTTCTGTTGATCATAGGGTTGCTATGAGCCAGAACCAACTCCACAGCACCCAGCAACAACATAGCCTCTCTCTAGGAGTGGAGAGAAGTTGGGAGGTTATCACAGGTCTACTGTTGGACTTATATTGGGTCTATCTGATGGAAGCTGTGTCAGCTGGCCACGAGGGCTAAGCCACATTGTCAAGAGTGGCTTCCGTGAGAAAGGTACGGGTAGAACCGATGCTGTAGTTAAGTCCTTTTAGTCTGAGGTTCTGCTCACCAAAACGGGAGAAAATTTCTCCAGAGTCTTTTGCACACCTCTTCCCAGTGGAAGTCTCACGCACATCAAAAGGCAGGAAAGATTCAAGAGAACTAGAGACCTTGACCCTCAAACATGAGCACCCAGTCTTCCTGCCATGTGTAAAGGAGAGCATTGAGTATCTTGTGTCTGGAGCAGGGCTTGTGTCTGGCTCCACCTCTTCCCAGCCACGTAGCCTTGAACTCTGATTAACTGAGTTACATCTGTGAAATGGGGACAAGATGGTTCGTATAGTGCCTGGCATGTAGTAATTACTGAGTAATGGCCATTCTTCAATTCTAGGCACTAGCCAAGGACTCCAGCCACACTCCGTGTCTCTGCTCCTTTCTATGGGTGGTCTGCTGTCTTTTCTCCACTGTCCCATCTGTAGGCATCCACTGATTCCTATCAGCATTTGATGCTACTTTTTCATCCTGTCTCCCTGGTTCCTCTTGGTGTCTCCTTTGCCACCCTTTCCTTGGCTGCTGAACCCCTAAGGTGGTGCACTCTAGCTCAGTCCTAGCCCCTTTGTCTATGTTCCTGGAGGGGATCTCAATATGTCCATGACTTACAATGCCATCTGTGCACTGATGACTCCCAAACTCTCTGCCAAGTTCAGACTCAAACCCAACACCCACCTAACCCCTCCTTTTTGACGAACCAGAGCTTAACCAGGAACACGCAGAATGGCTCCCAGTGCTGGCCCTTCCCAGGTGTCTCTGTCTTTGTGAATGGTACCACTGTGCACCCAGACGCTCCAGCGTATTCTTGTCCCTAAACATCTAAACTACTTATAACCCTGTCTGTCCTGTCTCCAAATGGATCCTGAAGTCTTACCCTGCTTTCCTTCCCTACTCCCAACATGCCAGGCCAAACCATCACTGTTACCTCTGTGTACTCCCAGTTTGGCTTTTCTCTAATTCAGTATCTCCCAGCAGCCAGAGTCACCTTTTAAAATAAAACTGTACCAGCTGAGGTTTGGACAAACAAAATGTGACATGGCCACACCGTGGAGCATTAGTCAGCCATCAGAAGGAATGAAGCACTGATACCTGCTACAACACAGAGGAACCTGTAAAACGTCATGCTAAGTGACAGACACTAGACACAAATGTCCACATAGCACTTGATAGCATTGATATGAAATGTCCAGAAGAGGCAAAGCCGTGGAGACGATTCAGATTAATGTTGGCGGAGGGGTGGTGCTGGTGGGAGGGGGGAGCAGGGAATGGGGAGAGACTGCTCGTGGTGTGGGGGTTACTTTTAGGGTGAAGAAAATATCCCAAATCAGAATGGTGACTGTACAACACAGTGATTGCACTGAATGCCACGCTGAGTTACATACTTTATGAGTGGTTAAAACATTAAATTACGTGTATGTTTTACCTCAATTTAAAAAAATACATATAATGGGACTGTTCTTCCCTTCCTTAAAACCTGCGTGGCTTCTCACATTTCAAATGCGCCCTTCCACCCCTTCTGTTGGCCTCTGCCCTTTTCTCTGACTCTCTCACCACTTTCTCCATTCTCGCCGTGTTTTGGTAGCTGTGGCCTCCTTTCAGTTTCTCACCATGCCAGCCTCTTGCCCATTTTAGGCCCCCTCCCTGGGTGGCCAGGCCTTAGCGTTCAGTGTTTGTTGGAACCTTACCTCCTCAGAGAGATGCTCTGCTGCCCTCCTGTGTCACCTCTGGCTCCGTTTCTCTCCTGGTACTCAGCACAGTGTCATCTGGGCAGCCACATCATGCCTCCCTGCTAGAGAGTAAGTCCAGGGAAGGCAGACGGGACCTCTCAGTCCCCTTCACCTCTGTCTCCGCGGTGCCTAGCGCATCCTTGGCACTCACGCTGTGAGTGAATTAACAGAAGGTCACCCACTAGCAAGAGAAGGGATAGAGGCAGGACTCAAACCCGAGTCTTTGTTTTTTCCTTCTTAAGATGCATGATTCTGAACTGAGGCTAGAGCGTGCAAGGAGCCTCAGAGAGGGAGCCTAGAGTTAGCTATAACCCTTTATTGTAGCTGCGTGGTCATACATGGGTACCCAAGCCTTGTGCACATACTCTTGTGTGGTCATCCCTGCCATTTGATGAATCACATCTGCTGGGAAAGGAGTCCCTGGGCCCCACCAGCAGATGCAGCTGGGAAACCCAAACAGCCACTGCACCATCCCTGAGCAGAAGGTTCCTCGTTTCTCCAACCACCTTTCCACTTTCTCATTCTTCGGGAGCCAGGGCCCAGCCTTTGCCAAAGGAGGTGAAGTGGTCAATTGAATCTGCTGAAAGCAGTGTGCCGGAGGAACCCAAACCAGCAGAGGCAGCCCCTCTGTCTTGCCACTGGGTAAAGCCAGACCAGGCCACAGCTGTTGTGGCCACTATCAGGAGCACGCAGGCATGGGCAGTGCTTAGGTCTTCCTCCAGATGCACCGTGAATGTCAACATGTGGGAGCCTGGACAGGCCCTGGGATGGTGCCTGATACATACTGAAGCCAGCTGAGTGCACTGCACGTAGGATGCAGAGGACACAGGGGTGGCACAGGGACTCTCTTGTGTAAGAAAACCATGCTGGCATTGCCCAAGCAACCCCTTCCTCTCTGGCTGGGTTCCTGATCCTTTTGTAAATTGCATCCTTGGACAGCTGATGAAATCTTGTCTTGGTTACCTAGTGCTGCTCTAACACAAGTAGGAACCTTTACAAAACACATCTATTTTCTCACACATGAGGAGGCTAGATAAGTCTGAAAATTCAGGTTACCAGCTCCAGGGGAGGGTTTTATCTCTATGTCAGCTCTAGAGAAAGGTCCTTGTCCGTTTGAGCTGCTGTTCTTGGGCAATCATGGGGTTTTTCTCTCTTCCCCAGCTCTACTTCTCTTGCTTGCTTGTTGAATCTCTTGTTGACTCAAGATACACTCTAATCCTGCCCCATTAACAGATTAAAACAACCCATTCACAAATCTTGCAGCAGACAGCACTTGCAACACATTTTGTCGGGGGGAGGATGTAATTCAATCTAACAAGCCTCTGGACCTCTTCTGAGGGTGATGTTTTTAAATGCATGAAATAGAAATGTGTGGTATGGCAAAAGGCGCCAGTTATCTTGAAATAGAGCTATTAAATTATTTTTTTAGTTGTGATAAAGTAATACATGAATTTTTTTTGTTAGCACATTAAACTACAAGAACTATCTCTTGGTACAATAACTATTGTCCTTTTAAAGTAGTGAGCATAAATTCTATTTTGAGATATGTACAGTAACTACACAGATTTGAAAACATCTGTGAATTTGTTTGAGGACAAAATCATTGGTACTGCTAATATCACTGTGGTTTGTCTGACTACACTCATAATTGAAGCAAATGCTAAATTTCAGTTAGACGTTAGTGAAAACATGAATGTAATTTTTTCCCACCAAAGTTCAAGGATTTCCCAAATTCTTTCTGTTGACCACAGTTTAAAACTTGACTCTGGTCTCATCTGCCGAACTGAGAACAGGGGCTGCCCTTTCATCTCATGTTCAGTCTTGAGCATCTAGAAAGAGCCGCCCACGCAGTGCTCATCTCTGGGTGGGTCTCTTGGATTTCCTAGGCGAACAGTCACACCGATTGCAAATGCTCTTCTTTTTTCAATTTTTATGTCTCTGGTTTCTCCTCTTAATGCTTTGGCTGGGATCTTAGGTGCACTTTTTTTTTAGCAACATTTTATTGTGGTTAAGTGAATGTTTACAAAGTCTACTTGCTGTATCAAACCCCATGCACAGACCCCTATGTGACTCCATCTGCTGTCCCAACCCTGTGACAGCACGTTCCCCCTTTCCACTCTGTATTTCATGTATATTCATTCAACCTAGTGGTGTCCCCTCCTCCCCGCCCTCCCCTCTCGTTACTGTAGGGCAGCTGCTCCGACAGCCTCGTGTCTTACAGTCCAGTCGTATTTTTGTCTTAAGAATTGTCTTCAGTGCTAGTTTCAGCGCTGGGGTAGGAGTGAGACCAGGGGCCGTGCTCTCGAGTGGACCCTCCAGGGTGTTGGACCGTCAGGTCTGGTCTTTCAACAGAACTCTGCATCTACATCCCCATTTTTCCCCCTCTATGTCGGGGAATCTGACATTGTATGGCCTCTCAAGACAGACATTGGAGGTTGCCAGGCACCATCTAAGTCTTCTGGTCTCATGCTGGTATAAAAGCTGTTAGCCCCATCTGTCTGCTGGGCTCACATTTTCCTCATGGCTTTGATGTCCTTCCTTCTCTTCTGTTCCAGTTGGATCGGGACCAATTGATGTTCCTTGGATGGCAGTTTGCTAGCTTTTAAGACCTCAGAGGCCACTCACTTAGGTGCAGTTTTTAGCAGCAGCACCCTTGTCATCTTATGCCCAACACCCATTTGCTAATTTATTAAATAGGAGTGTAAAACACCTACTCTGTGCCCGATTGTGCTGGGTGCTGAGGATATACACACAACACAGTTGCCATCTTCCCCTGGCCACTGAGAAGACTCTAAATAGCAGCACTGTTGAGGACAACATTACTATAATTCTCCAGACTCACTGAGCTGATCTCCTGATCTCCAAAAAGGATGAGTGGTAAGTCCCTGCTGCTGGCCCCAGGGCCTAAGTAAGGCTGGGAGCTCCAGGCTGTCTCCCAGGACCTTTGCAGTGTGGAGTAAAGAGGCCTGCAGATGTGGAAAGAAGACTGATGACTGGATGGCAGCAGCAGAGGTCAGCCAGAGCATAAGCCACGACCAGGTATTAGTGAAACGGAACTGCCAAATCAGAATATCAGACAGAGATGACTTTTAAGATGGAGTGGGGTGGGCCAGGGTGAAAGTGGAGCCAAGAGCACCCCAAAAGGAGAAAGCTAATTGCAGAAACTTGTAAGCCGTTAGATGGCAGAGGGGACTTTGCAGATGTGGTTAAACTAACTAAGGAGCTAGAGATGGGGGACCATCCTGGATTATCAGGTTGGGTCCAGTGTGATCACAAAAGTCCCTAAAAGAGAAGCAGGAAGGTCACAGTAGAGAAGACGTGACAGAAGCAGCAGAGGTGTAATTCCCATCCACTGGGTGGAGTCAATTCCAACTCACAGTAACCCTATAGGGACAGCAGAACTTTCCAAGGAGCACCTGGTAGATTCAAACTGCTGGCCTTTTTGGTTCTCAGCTGCAGCACTTAACCACTGTATCACCAGGATTTCCTGTGAATAACGGAGGATCAGAATCAAGGAATGCAGACAGCTTTTAGAAGCTGGAAGAGGCAAGGACTGCATTCTGTGGGTAGGGGTGGGAGCGCACAGTAGGCACTGTTATCCAGTGCCTGGCTAACAGAACTGCCATCCTGCCAGCACCTTGTTTTTAGTTTAATGAGACTCACTTGAGACCTTGGACCCCTAGAACTGGAGGAGAATACATTTATGGTGTTTGAAGCCATTAATTTTGTGATCATTTGTTATAGAAGCTGTAGGAAATACATATATTCCCCTCAAGATGTAGACCACTCCACCAGGAACAGCAGTAAACCAGAATCCCGGGCGCTGGGGTGGGGGATGGCCTCTGCCTGAGGGTCCCGGGGTCTTCCTGGCAGTGTTGCATCTGGGAGAACAGCTGGTGCCAGGTGTGAGCAGCCCCACAGCTGAGGTATGAACAGAAGCTGGGCAGGGGAGGGCCCACACGGGAGGCCATTAGTGCGGGGCCTGGAAGGTGGGTAGGAGTTGGCCAGTATCACAGGGGCGCAGACTCCTGCAGGAATGCTTTCTCCTCTTGTTGCCTTATTGGAGTAGAGTACCCCCTTAGCTCCAGCCTCAGCCCCATCCATGGGAGCCCTAAGGGACTAAGGGTACCCACCCTCCAACCCCTGCATTCCCGATACTGTGCAGGGGACCAGCAGGGCCACCGAGCCGCCTTTAAGGAATCAGGAGTCTCCCTTGCAGGGGAATGGCCTGGAAAGAGGTGGTGGGCTGCCAGCAGCCAGGCCCCACTAAAGAGTTTGCGGCCTCGGGGTGGGGGTGGATTCCTCCTTCCCAATCCAGCTGGAGGAAGGAAGTGGTTCCCTCCTCCACCCCTACCCATAGGCCCTGGCCAGAGATTCTCGTGATTCACTCCCACAGGCGGGACCTTTGTCCATCTGCTGGACCGCAGGAGGCCCGAGCCCAGGACAGGGAGGGCGAGACGGGCGGGGAAAGTTTGAGACAAACAGGCAGGGAGTTTGAGCCGGAGACAAGCCAGTACAAGGAGAGAGACACAGACCAGACGTTAGGTGCGCCCGGGAGCCAAAGCAGAGACTGAGCGAGGGACAGAGGATGGAGGTGGGCGGTGGCGGTGGAGGGGTGGGGACGGGGACGGGGACGGGGGCGGGGCGGGAGGAGGGCCGGAGCTGGCGCCGGGCTCAGCCAGTCTCCAGTTGCTGCAGTGGCCGCTGGCGGGCGGGTGGGGCGCAGGGTAAGTGCTTCGGAGGCTAGCAGTGCCTCTCGGTGCGCAACTCCTTCCCAAGCCCCCCAGGCCCATCTCCGCAAGAAGAGAGACACCCCCATCCCTGGCCTGCCCTCTATGCTGCCCGGGACCCCAGCCCCCAGTCTCAGGCCTGTGTGAAAGGCCACGGGGAAGGTGGTGCTGGAGTGCTACCGCGGGCAGAGCCTGAGAAGCTCCTGCAGGACTTGGAGGGAAGTGCATCTCTGCCTCAGTTACCTCTCTTGGAAAATGGGCTTGTTGCTCACCCCCCTTTTTTTTTTGTACTGAGTGCTTACCTGGACCAAGTGCTTTCACCTCAGCTCACTTTTCACAGGGCGACGCTAGGTAGGTACCAACTATCTTTATCTTCTTCTTGCAGGTGAGGTGACCCAGAGAGGCCAAGACACTTTGCTGAAGTCACACAGCGGAAGGAAGCAGACCAGAACCTCCACCAGGTGTGTGTGAGCTCATAAGCCCTTTAATCCATCATCCCTGCCCTGACAACTACGTGGAGAGAAATCAGGGTACAGATCGTGCTTGGTGTCCCAGAAGGAGGCCAACATGAGGAGCTCACTCATGAAGAAGGGAAGGAGGCGCTGTGCTTGCACCAGGAACCGCCCCAGGGCAGCAAATCCTTCTCCTAGAAACCTTTTAATCACCCTCCTCTGGGTCAAAGAATGCCCAGGAAGCAGCATAATGAGCTAGGACCAGGGCTAAACCCTGGCTGTGGGGAGTACTTCCCTCCACAAGGTGTGATGGCACCTTGCTAAACTTCAGGTTTTGTATCTGCTCCATGAATTAAGCACAGTAAGTACCTGTTTCGTGGGGCTGTGGAGAAGATGAGCTAAGGTGGTTCTCACTGTAACCCAGTGCCTGTTGCCAACCCCTGCCCCACCCCCACTCCATCCCGTTCCCTCTGAAAGCACTTCTCCCTTCTAGACACTTTTACCCTTGGGTTGGTCAGAGCCCTCAGATCTGCAGTATTTCCGGACAGCCCCAGCAGCAGCTGGAAGCACCTTGAATAAGAGCAAGGCTGGGGCAGTCACTTCTCCCCATCTGACTCCCCTGGGGGAGAGGCTGGCCCTGTCTTTGAGCTCTGCCAATGTGGGTTGAGGTTCGGGTTTTGAAAATCTTTAAGGTGCAGCTTTCACAATTCCAGAACTGCTCTGTGGCCCCCAAGCCTTCTCCTGCCACTGGTTAGGAAGAAGGAGGAAGCCCAGAATGGCTTTGTCCCAGGACCCAACTTCTCTCCTTGCTGTTGAAGCCTCAAGTTTTAGAACCTAGCCCGAATCAGACCACCTCTCTGCATCCTCACTTTCTTCCACCATGGAGTCCAGGCCACCGTTGTCTTATGCCTGCTCACTGATCTCACCGTGGCACATTTGACCCCAGAGTCTCAGCACTGTCCACCCAATCTCCTGCTACCGAGCCTCACTCCATGGTCCACTGCAGTCACACTGGCCGCCTTGCTCTGCCTTGGACGTGCTCAGCTCTGTTGCTTCTTTGGCCTGTGCTCATGCTGTTCCTTATAGTGGATCCTTCCTGTGACTCAACCCTCTACAATTTGGGAAGCACACTAACTGTCACCTCCTTGGAATTCTTCCCTGAACACCCCAGCCGAAGGAGCCACACAAACCTGCTCTCTTTCTGTATCCCATTACTTTGTTTTCTTTTCTGCCCAGTGTTTAGCCCTGGTGATGTTAGCATCTTTATTACGCCTTTCCTCCTGGTTCCTTATTTGTTTCCTCTTCTAAAATGTAAACCCACCAGGGCCCTGGCCTTTTTTTGCTCTTTACCTCTGATTCCCCAGGGCCCAGCACAGTGCATGCTGCAGAGTAAATGTTCAGAGAATTCTGCAGAGTTGCTAGCGGTGGATGCAACCGTCTGAGTTCTACTTTTCTTATGTATCATTGCCTAACAGCCTTCTTTCCACATTGTTGCAGAGATCTCAGAATTGCTACTCCTTTTAAGAGATCACTGCTTTTCTCATTTTTTCCTAAAGTAGACATGTGGGCTGTTACCAGGTTTTAGTTAGCCAAAATACCCAGTTGCCTTTAATATCTTTGTCTAAATTGTGCATTTTTTTTTCTTTTGCTACTGAGTGATTTTGAGTTACAGTTCCCAAACTGACATCTCAAGTCGAGGGTACAATCATTTTGAAAGCATTTGCTTCTTGTTACCAGATGGCTGTTCAGAAAGATGACCCTCAGCAAATGTGCAAGCTTTTTTTTAAAAAAAAATTATTGTTTCTTTATTGTGCTTTAAGTGAAAGTTGACAATTCACATCAGTTTCTTATACAAAAACTTATACACCCATAGTTCTTCCTACACCGTGACAGCACGCTCCCCTCCAACCTGTTTCTCCTGTCCTTTTAACTAGCTCCTGTCCCTTTCTGCTCCCTCACCTCGCCCACAGACAGAAGCTGCCCCTTTAGTCTCGTGCACTTGAGCCAAGAAACACTCTTCACCAGGGTCACTTTGTGTATTATAGTCCAGTCTAATCTCTGTCTGAAGAGTTAGATTTAGGAATTGTTTTAGTTTGAGGCTAACAGAGAGGTTGGGGGCCGTGTCTTCTGGGGACCCTCCACTGTTAGTCAGACCTCAAGTCTGGTCTTTTTAACTAGAATTTGAGTTTTGCAGCCTGCTTTTTCCTGCTCCATCAAAGACTCTCTGTTGCTGTCTGTCAGGGTGGTCATTGGGGGTAGCTGGGCACCATCTAGTTCTTCTGCACGTGGCCTGGTGAAGTCTCTGGTTTATGTGGTCCTTTCTGTCTCTTGGGCTCCTATTTTCCTTATGTCTTTGGCATTCTTCATTCTCCCTTGTTCCTGGTGGATTGGGACCAACTGATGCATCTCAGATGGCCTCATACTGGCTTTTAAGACCCCAGACACCACTCCAAATGTACCAGTTTTCCTACAGTGCCACAAGCATTGAGTTTTAGTATTTTTATTTGTTGGCTAGTTTAATGTGAAGGATGTGATGTCTCTTGAATTACTGAAGCTACATGTTTTTCTGAGTGTCTCTGCTGTTTCTATTTCCTGTCTTGTAAAGAGGGGAATTCTCCAGCGCACCTTCATTCTTCATTTCACCTTCACTTACGGTGATGGTTCCACCTGAGCCCATCTGGTGAGAACTGGTAAGGGCCCCCAGAGGCTGAAACTGGGAACACACAGGCTGAACTCTGGTTCCACTAGCTGCTCTGTCGGCCAGCCAGCCGTAAACTCTTTGAGAGTCCCATGTATTTTTGCCCTGGCTTAGACAATATGGGGAAAGAGAGAACTCTCTCTCTCTCACTCTCTGTCTTTCATTTTATCTTTTTCTTTAGCCTTTGCAAATATTTTCTTCAAAATGATAGCATTTTATTTTTTAATTATAAAGGAATCCCATAATGGGCATGATTATTTGGTAGAACACCAGGGCCACAGATTAGGAAACGACCTAAATGTTAGTCACTAGATCGTTATGAGCTGGCATCGACTCAACAGGAACAGATCTGGGCTGTGGGACTGCGTCCACGTGCAGGGAGGTCTCTGCAGCAGGTCCTGTGCGCCTGTTTCACCACAAGCATACTTGGGGTACTATGTGCTCGTATACACTGATCTCCGAGATACTCTGTGAGCCTCTGAAGGCTTTAACAAAATCATCACAAACCTGATAGCTTAAAACCACAGAAATATACTGTCTTACGCTTCTAGAGATCAGAAATCACTGGGCTACAGTTAAGTTATTGGTGGGGATGTGCTCCTTCTAGAGTCACTAGGGAAGAATGTTTCCTTGCCTTTCCAGCTTGTACACAGAGCCTGCAGTCCTTGGCTTGTGGATCTTCTCCTGTCTTCAAGGCCAGCAGCATAGCGTCTTCCGCTCTCACTGACTCTGATTCTCTTGCCTTCTTCTGATAAGAAGCCTGGTGATTACATGGCTGTACTAGGAGAATCTGTCCTTCTCACCATCCATAACTTAATTACACCTGCAAATTCCCTTTTTGCTCTCTAACGTATCTTGTGGATTAGGACTTGGACATCTTCAAACAAAACCAAACCTGCTGCCTTCAAGTCGATTTCTACTCACAGTGACTCTACAGAACAGAGTAGACCTGCTCTATAGAGTTTCCAAGGAGTGCCTAGTGGATTCAGACTGCCAACCTTTTGATTAGCAGCCATAGCTCTTAACCGGTGCAGTCCCAGGGCATCTTAAGGGACCCAAGGGAAATAGGCGAGGGTCAGAGCAGTGGGTGGCCTCACATTTAAGAACAAAAAGCAAGATATACCGTGTATGTGCTTGCAAAGGCGTAGAATATGCCCCAGAAGGCTGCCTAGTCAGAGTGGCTGCTTCTGAGAAGGAGAACAAGGGCAGGAGGAGGACATATGCTATTCACAGTAAATCTTTTAAGTATTATTTAAATTTTTTACTACATGCATATGTCACCTATGTTAAAAATAAGTCATTTTTTAAAGTAACAGAGCCACTGTACAAGTGTAGACCTTCCAGAAACAAAGAAAGGGAAAATACCTATCTCCCTGTCTAACAAAAAAAGAACAACTCCTTCTTTTCTCAGACATAAACACTTTGAACCGTTTTGCTCTATCCTTCTAAACTTCAAAAAGTACATACATGATTTTTTTCTCTAAGTCTCATTTATTTTGTTACTGTTGAGAATATACACAGCTAAACACCCCAGTTCAGCAGTTGATATGTATCTAATTTAGTGACATTGATGACATTTTTGAGTTGTGCCGTCATCCCTGACTCTCCTTTTCTGAGTTGTTCCTCCCTCATTAACAAAACTCGCTGTCCCCTAAGGCACCTGTCTCATCTTCCCCATGACTGTTGTCAGTTAGATCCCAAATAGATAGTTATTAAAAGGACAGAGTCTTCCAAGGCAGACCTTTTGTACTAGGTATGCTAAACTATTCCGTTTTGAGATGACTTCAGAGGATATTTTTGGTTTAAAGTTTAAAGATTATCTCAGGGCAATAGTTTTAGGAATTCGTTGACCTACCATGGTGCCAGAAAGTCTAGAGTCTATGAGAACTGGAAATTCTGCTCTGCATTTTCCTCCTTTTCATCCAAATCCTTCTGTGGAATCTTTGATCAACACGTTCAGTGATGGTAGCTGGGCCCATCCAGTTCTTCTGGTCTCACAGCACAGGGGGCAGTCGGTCGTGGGGGCAATTAGCCACATGCCCCATGCCCTTCTCCTGTCGCTGGCTCTCCAACTCCTGTGCTGCTCCAGGTAAATAGAGACCAATTGTTGTGTCTTGGATGGCTGCTTGGAAGTTTCTAAGATTCCAGGGACAGCAAACCAGAAGGTAGAACAGGAGCACTAACTGTGTCATTAGAGCCAATTAACTGCCCTATGAAACCATGACCCTAAACCCCAAGACCAGGAACCAAATCCTTGAGGGTGTTTGGTTGTATGTAAGCAGCCTCAGCAGCTCATTTAAAAAAAAAATTTTAATTTTTTGGCATTGTTGTAAATATATCAGTCACACAACTTGTACCAATTCAACTTTTTACAGGTATACAACTGATTGAGAGCAGTTACAGTAATCAGCTGGGCAACCCTGCCCTTAATCAGTGTGATATTTTTATCACTATGACTTCCCTTTCTCCCCATTCCTCTTGATCCTTGTAGCCACCAGTAAACTTTGGTCTTTATGTATTTTCCTATCTATGTAAGTGAGCGTATATCATATTTGTCCTGCTGTGTTTGCTGTATTTCACTGAGCATAATGTCTTCAAGCTCCATCTGTGTTGTAGTGGGTGTCAAGATTTCATTTGTCCTACTGGCTGAGTAACACTCCATTGTATATGTCACAGTTTGTGTATCTTTCTGTGTGTTGATGGGCATTAAGGCAGTTTCTAGCTTTTGGCTGTTGTGAATACTGCCGCAGTGAACAGTGGTGTACAAGTCTCTTTGTGAGTCTCAGCTTTCAAGTCTTTGGGGTACATATACCCAGAAATGGAATTGCTGGGTCGTCTGGTGGTTCTGGAAACCCAGGTGGCATAATCGTTAAATGCTGCAGCTGCTAACCAAAAAGTCAGCCATTCGAATCCACGTGGTGCTCCTTGGAAACTCTGGTGGGCAGTTCTAGTCTGTCCTGTAGGGTCACTATGAGTCAGAATCAACTCAGTGGCAGTGGGTTGGGGTTTATGGTATTTCTATTTTTTAAACATTGTTTTCCACAGTCTGTACGATTTTGCATTCCTTCCAGTGGTGGATAAGGGTTCCAATTTCTACACATCTTTGCCAATTTTTATTATTTCTTTTTTTTTTTAAGTCTTAACCATTGTAGTGAGATGGTATATAGTGCATGGCACATCTGTCTGATGGCTAATAATACTAAGCATCTTTTTCTGTGTTCAGTGACAGAGTGTCCTGTTTGGTGAAATATCTGTTTAGTTCCTTTGTCCATTTTATGGTTATTTGTCTTTCTGCTGTCAAAGTTTCATATATATTTTGGTTATTAGATTCTTGTTGTATGTATGGTTTCCAAAGATACTCTCCCAGATGGTAGCTTGTTTTTCACTTTGTTGGTAAAGCCTTTTTTTGTTGCTGTTTGTTTTTTGTTGTGTTTTAAGTGAAAGTTTACGATTCAAGTTAGTTTCTCATGCAAAAAACTTTATTATGTGGCTGTAGCTGCTCTCCCCACAGTACATTCCTCCTCTCTACCCTGGATTTCCATGTCCACTCAAGCAGTGTCTGTCCCACTCTGCTTTCTCATCTCACCTCTGGACAGAAGCTGCCCAGGTAGTCTCCTGTATCTGCTTAAGCCAAGAAGCGTACTTTTCACCAATATCATCCTATGTCTTATAGTCGAGTCCAATCTTTGTCTGAAGAATTGGTGTCAGGAATGGTTTCAGTTCTGGGGCTAACAGAGACTCAGGACCATGTCTTCTGGGAATCCTCCGGTCTGTCAGACCATCAAGTCTGGTCTTTTTCCTAGAGTTTGAGTTCTGTATGCCCCGTTTCTCCCACTCCGTCAGGGATGCTCTGCTGAGTTCCTTGTCATAATGGTCATTGGTGGTGGTCGGGCACCATCTAGTTCTTTTGGTCCCATGCTGATGCAGTCTCTGGTTTGTGTGGTGCTTTCTGTCTTTTGGGCTCATGCATTCCTTATGTCTTTGATATTCTTCATTCTCCCTTGGTCCAGGCAACCCAATTGATTGAGAACAATTGATACTTCTTAGCTAGCCTCTTGCTAGCTTTTAAGATCCAGACACTGCTCACTGAAGTGGGGTGCAGAACATTTTCTTAATAAACTTTGTTATGCCAGTTGACCTAGATGTCCCCTGAATTGGTGAAATCTTTAGATAAGGAAAAGTTATTAATTTTTATAAAGTTCCATTTATTTAGTTTGTCTTTTGTGGTGTGTGCTTTTGTTATTATATTAGATAATTCACTGTTGAGAGCTGAGCCTGGTAGCATTGACCCTGCTTGTTCTTCTAAAAATTTATGGTTTTAGTTGGCACGTTTCGGTCCTTCATTCATTTTGAATTTGTTTTTGTGTATGGTGTGAGGCATGGATCCTATTTCATTTTTATGCATATGTAAATTCAGTTATCCCAGCACCTTTTATTGAAGAGACGCTTCTTTACCCATCAAATGGATTTAGCACCATTGTCAAAAATCAGCCGTCCATAGACATATGAGATTATTTCTCAACTCTTCATTTGATTCCGTTAGTCTATGTGTCTGTCTGTTATGCCACTACCAAGCTGTTCTGATTACTGTAGTTCTATAGTATGTTTTAAAATCAGGTATGGTGAGCCCTCCTACTTTGTCCTTCTCTTTCAACATTGTTTTAGCTCAAGGGCCTTTTGCTTCTCCATATCAATTTGAGGACTGAGTTTCCTATTTCTGTTTTAAAAAAACTGTTGGAATTTTGATCAGCACTGCCTTGAATCTGTAGATCACTTTGGCTGCTATTAACATCTTAACAATATTAAGTCTTCTAGTCATCAACTCAGAACATCTTTCCACTTAAGTCTTTTTTAATCTCTTTCAACAGTGTTTTATAGTTGTCACTGCATAGGTCCTTCACGTCCCTGGATCCGTTTATTCCTCGATGTTTTATTCTCTTAGATGCTACTGTAAATGGAATTGTTTCCTTAGTTTCCCTTTCAGATTTCTCATTGCTGGTGTAGAGAAACCCAGCTGATATTGGCTTGTTGACCCCCTGCCCTGCGGCTTTGTTATACGCCTCTGTTAGCTCAAGGAGTTTTCATAGGTAATTTTCTAACACAGATAAGCTCATACTAGACACACTATTTTGTAATGTGATTTTTTTTTTTTTTTGGCTTATTATGTTAGTGACGTCTTTCCACATTGATGTGCAAAGACTTAATGTCTGCCTTCTAGCAGCGGTCAAATCATCACTGTTCAGATGAGCTTAACTGGTTTCTCCATATTCCCGTTGGTGGGCAGTTAGAGTCTTTGCTGCTTTTTAGAATAATCTCAATGTTGTATGACTTTTTACCAAAAAAATTAAGTGAATTTACATAACATAAAATTAACCATTTTAGAGTGGCGTTGGTGATGCTGTGCAGCCACCGTCTGTCTAGTTCTGAAACATTGTATCATGCCTAAAGGAGGCCCCCCTCCCCTCTAGCACTTGCCAACCACTACCTATTTTCTGTATGGATTTTCCTGTTCCAGATATATAAAAGGAATGATACAATATATCACCTTTGTGTCTGGCTTATTTAGTCAGCGTGTTTTCGAGGCTCATCTGTGCGGTAACATGCATCAGAATGCATTTCTTTTTATGGCTCAAGGAGATTCTGTTGTGTGAGGGGGCACACTGTGTGTATTATTCATGTGTTGATGGACATGTGGGTGTTGTTACCTTTTGGCTTTTGTGGATAGTGTTGCTGTGAACACACATGTACATTTATCTGCTGGAACATCAATTGTGCAGTTCTTTGTGGCAGAAACCCTAGTGGCATAATGGTTAAGTGCTACACCTGCTAACCCAAAACCTAGCTGTTCAGATCTACCAGGTTCTCCTTGGAAACTCTATGGGGCAGTTCTACTCTGTCCTGTAGGGTGGCTGTGAGTCAGAATTGCCTTGGCAAGCAATGAGTTTTGATTTGGGTCTATGACTGTACCCAGGATGTGTACCCTTCCATGTGTACTTAGAGCATTACACTCTTCTCAGACATGATTAACTTAGGAAAGTTAAAAATGATTGGTAAGAAGATATTGCAGCACTGTGTTACTAAGGCAAATGACATCACAATGACATTTTCTTGTTTTCCAGATCCAGAGGCAGCAGAAAAATGGCCACCCGGGATGAAAAGGTAAATTGGTCCCAGGGTGCTGGCGGTGTGGATGGACCTCTCAGCCTTGAGATCATTCTGTTCAGTGTTTTCAAACAGGGTAGAGAGAACCCATCACTTCTCAAAGTATTGAAAGCCACAAAGGTGACAAACTATAGAAGGGCTTCCCCAAACCTTGAGGTACCCTGATAATCTGAAATCAGACTATTTGTATCCAGCTGTGCCTTTTAATAGCATATGTTCCTATCCTAGGCCGTTTGCCTTCCCTTCCTGAGCCTCAGTTGCCTCACCTGGAAAATGGAGGCAAGATAATTCACCCTATTTCTCTGGAAGGGTTGTTGGGAGGATTTGATGAGACGATGTTCTCAGGGCATTAGGCAAACACTAGGCCCCTAAGGGACTTTCACCAGCCACCCACTCTACAGATGAGGAAACTTGGCTACAGGAAGGTAACACCTCTTGTCCATTTACAGCTTGTAAGTGACAGAGGTGAGAATCCAGTTCTGGCCTGACTTCAAAGCAAAGACTTTTCCTAATAAACTCACTGATAGAAGAATATAAATTTGTTGGGCTTAGGGGACGCCAGTGATGAAGCTGTGCATTTGAGGTGGAAAGGAAGTGTTGACTTCTACGTCAGCTTAGAATTTCCCTAGTCCTGGCCCCATAGAGGTGTCCGGGGCAGTGCTGAATACTCAGAGTAGCAGCAAGGGTGAGGGGATGGAGTTTGAGAAGGACCATGACGCAATAATGATGGTCATCTTGTATCTCTTTAAATTGACGATTCTGTAATTCTGAGGGTTGTTCCGATTCCAGAGATGGCAGAGGAAGAGTGACCAATGGTGCTTGTAGGATGTCATCCATAATTCAGATTTCAGAAACATTAAAGTGTGGGGAAAACACCTTCTCTGTGGGGTTCAAACCACCAAGCTTTTGGCTAGTGGTTGAGAGCTTTTACCTGTTTGTGCCCCCCAGGGACCCCCAATGTGACTGTAGTACTAATAACAGCAGCAACAGCTAGCGTCTATTGAGCGTGTACTCTGTGCCAGGCATGGGTTCAGGGTTGTCTGTGTGTTGGTTTTTTAACTTTCAGACATGATCCATTTCGGAGTCAGGGCCAAAGGAACAGGCAAGTGTGTGTGCGAGGGGATTAGAGGGCACGGAGTAGGGGACACAAGGCACTCTGGAGGACTTGGGCAATTCAGGCTGGGAACTCCATCTCTCCTTCATTCACTCATCCAGCAAATGTTTCTTGAACACCAACTGTGTGCCAGGCATGTCTGCGAATCTGGAATCCGTGAATAGAGCATCGATCTTGTGAGCCTACATTTTCCTCTCCTATGATGTAAAATGGGAACAGTAACTCCCTTGTGGAGCTGTGATGGGGATTAACCAAATTCATGCTTAGGAAGTGCTTAGCAGGGTGCCCAGCCACAGCAACCCCTTAAAACATGAGGGTCAACTGGCTTCTTAGACCATCTGCTGCCCTTCTCCCTCATCTCAGATGACAACATTTTACCAGCCACATCTGAGAACTTGGGAGCCAGAGGTGTGCTTAGACACCTATGGGGCCCTTTGACTTTTTTCTTGGGAGGTGTCTAGAGACCCTGGGTGACAGTCATGGTTCACTGCCAGCATGTTCCAAGCCCAGGCCATACCAGACCAATTCAGCCAGTCTCTGATTGTGGGACTATATATTTTAAAGCTTTCAAGTAATTCTGATGCTTAGCTAGGGCCAGGAGCCACTAGTCATGCTGGGCAGGGCCTTGTGCTGGCCCACAGCCCAGGGAGGCAGGGCAGGGGGTCTACTTAATGCTTATTTCAACCTTTGCGTGGCTGACACACAACTAAGACCCAGGGGTGGGGGATGGTGGCACAGATGACATAGTCAAGCTAATGACCGGTCTTAGTTTCTACCTGGACAACTAATTTGTCTTTATTTTTATTTTCACGCTTTCATAAAGCAAATTGTGAGAAGATGTATGCTTTGCAGTCAACACAACAGTTGTCATGAACGCTGGGCAGGATGTCATGTCTCTGGCAGTTGTTGCTTTCCCCTCCCCAGGGCCGTAGGCAGGGCCTGTGCACTCCCTGTCTGTGTCTGTCAAGCTAGAGGTCTGGACCATTTGAGGAAGGGTCATGAATCCCATTTAATGGCTTGCAATCAGCCTTTTAAGAAGTAAAATAGAATAAAACAGAAAACCTAAGAGCATGTCATACTTGGTAGCTTGAGTGTCAGTTACAGAATGGATACAGCTAAGCATTTACTAAGAGGCAGATGTCATATATATTTCTTACTGAAAAACATAGGGAGTCCCCAGCTTATGATGGGCTTCCTTTCTCACACCTCCTTTGTGAGTCAGGTCTGACATATGCCAAATTTCTCTCTTTTTCAGTTTCAGTGTTGCCTTTTATTAACAGGATCTTTGTGACATTGAACATGGGACAGTGACAGCAGCAGCAAATTATGTGTTGCCACACTGTATGTAGTCTATATGACAAAGGATGTGAGTGGAACTACCCCATAGAGTTTCCAAGGGGTGCCTGGCAGATTTGAACTGCCCACCTCCTGGTTAGCAGCCATAGCACTTAACCACTGCACTCCCAGGGTTTCCACTAATGATAAAGTATACAAAGAAAGGACAGTTGTAAATATGGTTTGTTTTAACTCAAAATACAGTGTACGCTGGGGACTAACTATCCCGGATTTGCCTACTGTGCTCCAGGCACTAGACCAAGCACTGTTCTGGAGAGGCTGATGAAGGTGGAGAGGCTGGTGAAGGTGGAGAGGCTGGTGAAGGTGGAGAGGCTGGTGAAGGTGGAGAGGCTGGTGAAGATGGAGAGGTCACGAGAGGTGGAGAGGTCACGGAAGATGGAGAGGTCACGGAAGGTGGAGAGGTCACAGAAGGTAGATAGTACAGGAGGAGCTGGTTCTGGACCACCAGCCTGAGTTGGAAGTCCAGCTCTGTCTGTCATTGGCTGTGTGACCTTGGGCAAGTTGCATGGCCTCTCTGTACCTGGTGTTCCTCATGTTGTACATGGAAACAGTTCAACTCCACCTCACGGGGTTGGTGGGAGGTTCTTGGGGGCCGTGTGTCATAAAGGGCTTTGCATAGAGTTCAGGAAATAGCACGTGCTCTGTGGACAGGTACTCTCACTACAATTTCTGCAACTGTAAATAACATTTCCTTCATCATGGGACCCAGCTCGTGATCTTGTCAGATTGCAGCTTTTCAAGTAAGGAAGGTCCCTGATGCCACAGGAAAAGGGAGACAGGTGGGGAATCCAGCTTTAGGGGTTCCCTGACTACCAGGCTGAGTTGCCGGCCCCCATCAAGCTCCTCAGCTCGTGAGCCGCCCCTCCCACCCGAGCTGCTCTGCCGTTGCAGTGGTTGCTTTTGTGAACCTCAAACTTCCTCCCCACCCTAGAGAAGGAAAAGCTTCTACACTTATTTAAAGACTTCCTTGATTTTAAAAATAGGCATTCCTCAGAACACAGATTCCCCAGGGGCTGGGGGAAGAGAGGTGCTGAGGTGGGTGGCTTTGCTGGTCGCCTTCCCCTCCCCTCAGCCCCTTACCTCTTCCAGAGGAGAGATTTGCTCAAGGGATTCATTCCTTCAAAGGCGTGTGGGAGTACCTGCCTAGTCGGGGCTGAGGAAGGTCCCCCTGAGCGAGGATGCTCGAGGGAGACCTGAAGGAAGCAAAGAAGATAAACGAAAAACTGAAAAGGGGCAGGACATTCCAGGCAGAGGAAACTGCACGTACAAAGGCCCTGTGGTAGGAGGAACCTGTAGGAGAGAAAAGGCTGAGCGGAGGCAGTGTGGTTGGAATGGAAAGAGCTCAGAGATGAGGTCAGGCAGCAGCCAGAGGCCCTTTGGTCTGTTTTCAAGCATACTCAGGAGCCAAAGACAAGCTTTAAGTAAAAGGGTGCATCAGGAACCCCCAAAACGACCTCTAGCTTCAGTGATCTGAGTCTGTCTCTAGTATCTTCTTGTAATCTTTCTATCCCCTCCCCCCAGATGGTAATGTGTTATGGTTAGGTCTAATAGGATAAAAAGTGTGAAAGTTTCTGTTCACTCTCCCAACCCAGTGTTACCTTCCTCCCCTTTAAAACTCATTACCGTCGAGTCAACTCCAACTCATTCAGTTTGATTATTGCTTTTGTAAGATATGCCTGTAACTTGCCAGTTTTCACTTGATCCTTGATCAGGGCCATCTTTTTGATGTCCACACCCACAGGCCAGCAGGTGAGTTGCATGTTCAGCAGCTGTATATAGTCTTCTGCAGTGTGGACCACCCAAGGGCTGTTGAGCAATGACCTTGATCCAGTTATTGAAGGTTGTCTCAGGGCGGCTGTGCACATCCGTGAACACATGCCAAGTTCCTGGTCAGGTCCAAGGATAGGGGCATTTAAAATTTTGATAGAAAACAGTTGATCTTGTCTACTCCGTGATTGGCATGTTGGAGAGACTCAAGTGTTTTTGGAAAAGATGAACAAAACTGCCTTATTGCCTTCCAAAAGAGACTGCATCCACTCATGCGTCCACCAGGTGGCGTAGAAGAGCACCCACTTCCCTGTCCCCCCATCGCCTCCCATTGATTATTGACCAGATGTGACTTGAGCAGGTGGTCTCCGCTCTCTGTGCCTCAGTCTCCCCTTCTATAAAATGGACAGAAGGCTCCTCCCTGCTCTGCTCACTTCTTGGGACTGTTGCAGACACCAGGCGAGAGCAGGAGGGTTGGAGGTGGCCTGTAAGGCATAAAGAAGAAGAAGCAGGTGCTGCTGGGATTGGTAGTAGAAATAGGCTTCCGAAGATGCAGGGTGTGGGAGCTTACAGCTCACTGGGCTGCCCATCCTAGGCTGGTACACATACATGTCCTTGTAGCCAGCTCTATGCCAGCTGCTGTTTGTCTGCTTTCTCAGGTCCGTGGGTTTGAGAACACAGGTTCCCATTTCATAGTGCCCATGGACATACCCTGGTTCTGCCAGATTCCAACCATGTATGACTCTGGAGAAGTCACCTTCCTGAGACCCGAAATGATGGGTTGTGTTAGGAGTTAAAATGAAACAGTGCATGGAGGGAACTTAGCTGAGTGTCTGGCGTGTGACAAACAATGAGGAATAATAGATGTCACTGCTGTTGTGTCTTGTTTGAGTTTGGGGGTGAGGTGGGTCATAGCTGATAAGCAAATCAGTTCCTCAAAATCAGCCCTAGGAAGGAGGGATTGGTGAAATGGCAACCCAAAGATATCAAGCCTAGGAGATTGGGACTTGAGCTGAATTTCTTAAAAAGTAGCCTTGTCTGTGACTGTTGAATGGCCATGCATGAGGGACTTTCCCCCGGCTATAGACAGTGCGGCTCCAGAGAGCCTGTGAAAAATAAATGCTCAGAAGAGAATACTTTCTTCATTGCTTCTAGAATTGTTTCTCACTGCCACCCTCCCCTCCAATGGTAATGCCTTTCTTGTAGTACCCATCACGGGTAAAGGGCAGTGAGTGACACCCTCCTTAGGGGGGGTGCCCTGTCATTTGGTTGTTATCATTATGAATCATTTATTAAATATGGTAGCATAGTGGTTAAGTGCTACAGTTGCCAACCTGAGAGTCAGCAGTTCAAATTGCCAGGTGCTTCTTGGAAACTCTGGGGGGGTTAGTTCTACTCTGTTGTATGGGGTTGCTCTGAGTTAGAATCGACTCAACAGCAATGGGTTTGATGGGGGTTTTTTTGGTTGTGGTGCCCCTCCCGTTGGACTGAAGGAAGAAGAGTGTCTGTCCTCACCGGGGTCACTATCTAGTGCAAAGGACAAGTACAGCCAAACCTCACTGCTCACAGATGCCATGTTTTCAGAGTCACTTCCTTGCTAAACACCATTTGTCACCCCGGATCAACACAGCTTTCTTGGACAAGCTCGGAGGGCCCAAAAGTTTGATTTGCCTGATGCGTTGGTTCCCAGTTGAGGTGGAGCAAAGTGACACTCAGCTTTCCTGTCTGCCTCATGCTGTAAACAAACGTTCTTTTCATGATTATTTAATACTACATCATTCCCTTTTTTGTGCTTTTTGTTGATGATTTTCTGTTTAAAATGGCTCCCAGCTGATTGTGGTTTTAAGCACACAATCACTGCCTTATGCAGCTCCCTGAAACCGCCCCATGTGGATGTATTTAAGGAAAGAAACAGCTGTGGTGCCCCAGCTCCCACACCACCCCACTGTTAATGGGCCCCAGGAGATAGTACATAGGACAAGGGATCTGTCTCAAAGACCAGGGATGGTCCCCAGTTTGCTCTGCCTTGGAGTCCAGACCTCAGAGGGGGGCTTCATTACTTGCTTCTGCAGCTCAAGAACCGAAGGGGTGAATCAGGCCAGCCCAGCCCGATAGGCTGAAGACAAGGGCTGTGCAGCAGGGCTGTGAGCTGGTCCATTCTGGTTTGAACCTCTGCTGAGGATCTGCATTTCCACCTCAGATACACTGAATCAGAATCTACAGTTTCACAAGAGCCTCAGGTTGTTCTTATGTCTAACACAGTTAGGGAACTGCTGGTCTACTTGTGGCCCTCGGAATTGGCTCCAACCCAGCAGCACTGGAAACCCAGGTGGCGTGGTGGCTGAGTGCTATGTCTGCTAACCACAAGGTCGGCAGTTCACATCTACCAGGTGCCCTAATGGGTCAATTTTACTTTGTCCTGTAGGGACTGATGTGGGTTTGGTTTTTTCAGCAGCGTTAGCATCTCCTGGGAACTTGTTAGAAATGCAGCTTCTCAGGAGGGATTCAGATTGGAATAAACCAGCTCAAAGCCCTGCTGGGGAATCGTATCTGTAAAATCCATCTGTACAATCAGGAAAATGATAATCTGTCCCAAAGGATTGCTAGAAGGGTTAGGCCCAGTTGTTTGGGCAAGGTAGGTGTTCAGCAAATTCAGTTTCCTTTAGAAGCTAGGACACAAATTATCTCAGGCAGCTGTCTTCCACCTGAGTACCCAGACCCCCTGCCTTCTATCCCCCAAAAGTGGCTGTAGTGAGGTACCGTCAAGTCGTTTCTGACCCTGTAGCAAAACAGACCACTGCCTAGTTCTGCACTGGCCTGTCAGTCATGGGTGTGTTTGAGTGCACTGCTGTAGCCACTCTTCTCCAGAAAGTGCTCCCTCTTGCTAACATCTCCAAAGCAGGCAAAACAAGGTCTTGTCATCCTTGCTTCTGAGGACCATTGTGGCAGTACTTCCTCTAAGACAGATTTGTTTGTTCTTCTGGAAGTCCATAATACATGTGATATTCTTCACTAAAAAAAAAAAAAAGTGCTCTTTTGTGTACCTACACACAAGAAAGGCTGTCATGTACCTTGTAAAGAAAATAAGTGCCTTGGGTAAGCTTCATTCAGGCATCCCATTTAGTCCTGTTGACCTTGGTGTTCAGCGTTAATGAGTTAACAGTGTACATTAATTAGGATGCCTTTAAACAGAAACACATATAAAACAAGTTTATGTATTGATTGCTTAAGAATAATGTTGTGACCAGAGGCTTTCAGGAACCTGCTCCCGTATTTCTCCTAGTAGCAGGGAATCAGTATCTGCTGATTCATTGTGCTTTGGTGATTTTATAGATGGTAACTAGCACAGACAAGGAGCATGACTGTACTGAGGTGTCACAGTGCTGGATAGTAAGTGGCTTGATGAGGAAATAGAGGAGAGGTTCTCAGTTTAAGACCTAAAAGATAAATAGACTGAGACAGGGGAAGGGTAGTCCAGACTGTGAGATGTCCTAGAAGCAAGCAAGAGCATCGGTACCTTGTAGAAGTGCATCCTGAATATGGGTAGGGTGTTGAAGAGGTCAGGGGACTAGAAAGAAGTGAGGCTGGGAAAGAGACAGGGCCCTGAGTTACTGTGGCCCTGAGGGCCAAGAGTTACTTTGAGTTTATCCTGAAAGCAATAGTGGGGGTGAAGCCCTGAATGCCTTTAAGATTGGGGGTGCAGACAGCAGAGACACAGCTAGATTGGTACTGGAGAAAAATAACTCTGGATGCCCCGTGTGGTAAAAGCACTGGAACACAGGCCAGAGTGGAGACAGGATGCCACATAAGGAGGTTGTTGCAAGATACCTGGGCAATGGGTCATGGAGAGAGAGGATGGAGTGAGAACAGCATTGAGGAAGTTGGGGGTCATCTAGGAATTGATGGGATCTGAGGGAGAGACAAGTCAAGGGTGATATTTGGGTTCGGATTGAGCAATAGGGTAGATATGGTGCTGTTCCTTGGAGGAATGTGGAAGGAAAAGTAGATTGGGGGCAAAGAGAATAAATGAGTTCTATCTGGGCATCTTGAGTTGGAACAATCTCGTCTTCTGGCGGGATATCTTCAGCCTCAGGCTGAATGCAGATCTTGATTGGGGCATGAGTAGCACTGAGAACACAGGAGCGCTGAGGCCACCAAAGGGGGAGGGTCGTCCAGCACAAGGACAAGGCCAGGGCTGGGGTCTCAAGGACTTCCTGTGTGGGAGGAGGTGGCAACATGGCAGCCAGGAAGTAGGTGGAAACCTGGAGGAGAGGTTGTCAGGCAGAACGGAGTCTGCAGTGTCAGATGATGCAACCCGGTCAGGAGGCTGGAACCAGACAGTCATGGGCTTTGATGAAGAAGGGTAGGCGTATTCATTTCCTGTGGCAGCCGTAACGCAATGCCCCAAACTGGGTGACTTGAAACAACACAAATTTATGGTCTAACAGCTCTGGAAGCCCTGAATCCAAGATCGGGGTCCAGCCTTGTTGTTCTCCTCTCCTAGCGTTTGACTCCTCCAGGTCTTCTTGGTTTGCAGCTGAACTGTCCCCTTCTTCCTCTGCCTCTTTCTCTATGTGTGTCTCCTTTTTTATAAGGACACAGATGTATGGGACTGCCCTACTCCAGTATGACTTACTGTTAACCTAAATGATAGCATCTTTCAAAGTGCCCTTCTTCCAACAGGGTCTCAGGTACAGGAGTTAGGACTTCAGCCTGTCTCTTACAGAGCGGGGAGACACCGTCTAACTCATAGCAGTGAACTCATGGGCCAAGGCAGGGGGAGATAGAGATGAGGAGGGGTCCAGTGTCAGTGACTCTACTGGTGTAGAATCTTGGGGGTGCCAGCAACAGAAACAAAGTCTAGCTTGTGCAACAAAGGAATTCGTCAGTTCGTGTAACTGGAAAAAAAAAGTTTGCGGGGGCAGACGGCAGGCAGAGAACCAGAGACATGAAGTTCCCGTAGACGGTGATGAAGACGGGCGAGAAGAGGGAGAGTGCTTACCATGTGGAGGCAGTGGTGGCGGTGCTGGTGGATGACAGCTCTCAGCCGACACTGAACTCACTGCTTTGTGTGGTCAAGTGCACTGAATCAGTCCTTCATCACCTGGAGAGCGTAGGGGGATCTGGAGAGAGCTGCAGGTCTGGGATGTGTGGGCAAGTTGGCCCACAGTGTTTTTTTGATTACCGTATCTTTGCCCTCTTCTAGAACTTTCTGCTTCTGGCATGCTACACTCTTGATTTAAAACCAGAGTTGTTTTCTGCTCTGCTAGTTTCCACAAATATTTTCATCCCAAATGACTGAAACTGGGTTCTCTACTGGGTGAAAGTTTCAGAAAGAAAATTTTCCTCTCCTGTCAAGTTTAAAATGTGGTTTTTGCAAAGCAGCCTGAGGCTCCCACTACGCTGAGAAATAGCATGAGAGGCCTGCACCTGCTGGGTAATAAGTTTTAGGAGGAAATTATGACCAGTAGCCACATAGAAGCCTTCACTACACCCTCAGGGGTGGCCTGTGGTGAGCACGAGGAACCCAAGGCCACAGCCCAGCCTGGTAGATTGGGCACCAGTGTCCTCATCCACCAGGTGCCTGATGGCTTCTTGCTTATATGCTGCAGAGGAGACAAGTAATAAATAGACAGTCACACAAAAAGTGTTCCTGGTTAAAAACAGTGATAAGGGCTCTCAAGAAAAAAGTAAACAATATGAGGAAAGACTGTCATTGAAGGAGGCTCATTTAGATTGGGGAAACCCTGATGGTGTGGTGCAGTGGTTAAGTGCTATGGCTGCTCACCAAAAGGTCAGCAGTTTCAATCTACCAGGTGTTTCTTGAAAGCCCTTTGGGGCAGTTGTATTCTGTCCTTTAGGGTTGCTATGAGTTGGAATTGACTCACAGGCAATAGGACTTGATTATTTGGGTTTAGTTTAGATTTGAGGGCTCAGAGGGGGCCTCTGTGAGGAACAGAACCTGAGCTGAGGCTTCAAGCGTAAGGAAGACTGAGCCAAGTTCAGTGTGAGGAGGAGAGCACTCCGGGCCGACTGAGCAGCAACTGCAGAGAGCTGGGAACACGGGAAGGACAGAGAGGTGGCCAGCATGGCTGGGACACAGCGAGGGGCTGGAGGGGGAGACAAGGACAACCCCCAAAGGGCTGTATTCCTCATGTGAAACATCCTGGATTTTTATCCAAAGGCCAAAAAGGAGCCCCTGCAGAATTTAAACAAAGACATGATGTGATCAGGTAATCAGATCCAGGTGAAGGTTTATCAAGTCCACTCAGGCTGCTGGGTAGAGAAGGTACTGGAAGGACCCAAGTGGAAGCAGAGAGAGAGGTGAGGAGGCTGTTGCCATTTCCCCAGGTGAGAGAGGGTGATGGCTTGGACTGGGGAGGTGTCAGAGCAATACTTAGGGTAGAGAGGAGAGAGACTGAGTCAGGGCCTGGATCCAGGATCAAGCAAGGACAGAACTTAGGTCCTCTGAAGAGGTCACGAGCCTTCCTGGGACCTCTCCGCAGCTGAGTTTGTTGTCTGGGACTCCCTAGGTACTTGAACAACAAGGAGGCAGCCTTGGCTAAGATTGCCTGTCTGTACCCTAGTAACAAACCACTGCATTCCTGGGTGTAGCTTGTTGGAGTGTGTGCGTGTAGGCGTGCACACACACACAGACCCTGCAGCCTTAATAATGCTAGAGACATCGCCAGGGCACTTAAGCAGAAAATGTGAGGGTTCAGGGCAAGCTTGTAAGAGAAGTGGTACCCTTTGACCAAATGGAGAGCTGAGAAACCCATGAGACACGACGGAGGAAAGGGCAGTGGACCGTGAGCCGGGGGGCTTGAGCCTCCTTCCTGAGTGCTTTCCTGATGACTGAGACCTCCGCCAGTCCTGGCTCCCCATCTGTCTTAGTCTCCTCTGGGTGCTCTAACAAAGTGCCACAAAGTGGGTGGCTTCTAAGAACAAAAATTTATTGTCACCCAGTTCTGGAGCCCAGGAGTCTGAATTCAGGGCCATGGTGTCTCTCTCTTCTTTAGGGGAGGCTCCTTCCTTGTCTCTTCCACCTTCTGGTAGTTCTGTGCGTTGCTTAACTTGTAGATGCTTATATCTGTCTCTGTATCTTCTCTTTTGTAAGGATGCCGCACAGCTGCGACCTACCCTACTGTGGTATGACCTCATGTTAACTGATAACATTTTCAGAGACCCCATTTCCAAACAAGGTCATGTCCACATGTACTAAAAACAAGAAAAACCCCACGCCTATTACTCTAAGTTGATTCAGATTCAACAATGACCCTATAGGACAGAGTACAACTGCCCCCTAGGGTTTTCAAGGACCCCCCCTCCCCCCGTGGATTCTAACTGCTGAACTTTTGGTTAGCAGCCAAGCTCTTAACCACTGTACCACTGGGTGTCCTCACAGGCACCAGGGGTTAGGATTTCAACATCTTTTTTGAGAGACACAATTCTATCTGTAACACAATCTCTGAAGGAGTAGAAAGGTAGGACCAGATGTTTGCTTTGGGCTTTTTTTCTGAATTTATGAAACCTGTTATGAAAAAGGAAACCCTGGTGGACTAGAAGTTAAGTGTTATGTCTACTTACCAAAAGGTTGGCAGTTGGAATCTACCAGGCGCTCCTTAGAAACTCTATGGAGCAGCTCTACTCTGTCCCATAGGGTCGATAGAAGTCAAAATTGACTCAGTGGAAGGGGATTGGTTTGGGGCTATGAAAACATGTGAGTGTACATCAAACGTATGTTGATGCAGAGAGAATGTTTTATTTTACTTTAAAAATGTGAAAACTCAGAAATCGCAAAAATATCAAGTACTTAATGTGACCACCTTAAATTGATAGCTGTTCACATTTTGTTGTATTTTCCTCAAGTCTTTTTGTAACTAAAAAGGATCTTTTTCAGAGGGAGTTCAAGTACTTTATTGATGTTCCCCCTTTCCATTTTCACTCCCATGCTTTCTACCTCCCTTTGAAGTAACCACTGCCGTAAATTTAGGGCCTCCTTCTAGACCATTCCCCGCTATGTTTATCCTCCTTGAGGTTCATTGTGCTTCTTGGATCCATATGTTTCTATCTTTTTTTTCTTTTTATTATGACTGAGTGAAAATGTACATTCACATATAAATGTACTTGCCCACCTATATGCAGCTTCCACTGCTCTCCCTGCCCGGTGACAGCACACTATTCCTCTCTGCTCCATACATGTCTCATCCTCCCAACAGTCTCCTTTCCCCTCCTCTCTGTCCACTCTCCTTCCTCCAGCCAGAGGTCAGCAGGATGATATCCTATAGATGCATAGAACCATAAAGTGCATCCAATACATGGTCACTCTGCATCGCCAAGTCCAATCCATTCGTGTCTGAAGAGTGGACCTTCGTTATGATTTATGGGCAAGGGCAGCATCAGGGCCAGGGGCCATGCTCCCAGGGGAACCCCGAAGCCGCTGGACCATCAATTGTATATTTTTCTATCTTTGTATTCTATTTAGAAATCTTTTCAGCCATTATTTCTTAAGATAGTTCTTATGCCCTAATCTCTCTCTCATCTTTCTGGTACATTAGACTATTTGATGTTGTCTCTGTAAGCTCATCCAGTGATCTTTTTTCCATTTCATGTAAATTTGTTATGTTTTTAGTTGTACTGTATTTAGGTTTTTATTTAATAGTTTCCACTTTTCTACTAATATTCTGTACTTGTTTCCTCATTAAATTCATGTTTCCCTTGAAATTCTTGAATGTATTTAGAGTAGCTGTTTTAAAGTCCTTTTCCACTCACTCTGTTATCTCTGTCTTGAGTCTTTTCTGTTGACTGATTTTCCTACTACTTTTGAGCCACGTGTTTCTGCTTCCTTACCTGTTTTGTAATTTTTTGTTGTGTGTTGGACATCATGGATGCTGTGTAGCTGAGCACATTGGGTTGTCTTTCCTGATAGAGTATTGAGTTTTGTTCCAGCTGGCAGTTAGTTTACTTGTGGATCAGGCTGATCTTTTCAAGACTTACTTTGAAGCTTAGTTGGGCTAGTCTAAGTACGGTAGCTTTTACTTTAGACAAGGCTTTCCTGGGTTTTCAGCTGAATCTTCAGTATGTTCAGTGAGATGTCTCCATTCTCGCTGTTTGGGACTCACCCATCTCTCAGCCCAGCCCTGTGTCATTCTCAGAGTTATTCTGCTCCCAGCTGCCCAAGTAGATTTTTATTTTTTTTTATTTTTGCTGTGCCTCATGGAGTCTTGCTCTACATAGCTGTGATTTAGGACTCAGCCTGAGTGCAATTCCTGGAGCTTGTTCTCTGCACAACATCCTTCTCTTTGGTATCCTGCCATGCAAATTCCTGGGGGAAGGACCCTCAATAGCCCTGACCTTCATTCTTTGCCTCTGTAGTTGAAAAAGTCCCTCAGGGCAGAAAGCCAGAGTGGTTATGGGGCTATTTCATTTGTTTATCTTCTCACAGGAATCACAGTCTAGTTTATGTATTTTGTCTGCTTTATAGTGGTTTATGATGGGAGGACTACTCTGATACCAGTTGTTCCACTGTGGCAAGAACCAAAAATCCCTCTCTTGTGTGTTTTTACACATTATAAAAATGATACATAGTAATGTTATACATGTATTTTTAAAATTACACTTACATAGTATTATACTGTATCTTCCTTTACAAGCAGCATAGTGTACAAAATCTATCCATATTGTTGTGTGCATATAGTCACTTAACAAATATTTGCATGTGTTTCATTGTCTCTTAAGTGAAAGATGCTATTCTAGACACTGGGTATACAGTTACACCAAAGAGAGGTGCTCACTCTCATGTCCAGTAGGGAAGACAGGTAATAAACAGATAAACTGGCAGATACATAGTAGCAGAAGACAATCAGTGAAATAAAGACAAATGAAGAAGTGCAAGGGAATGTGACTGGGAGGGCTGGTGAGACGTGGTCCCTTAGAAGAGGTGATATTTGAGCAGAAGCCTGACTTAGGTGAGGATGTGAGCCCTGCAGATACCTGAGGGAAGACAATCTCAGTAAGAGGGACTAAGTGTGCTGAAAAATCATTTGAGAGTTTTCTGGCACAATCTCATTTATGTTTTAGAAAATTCTTTGGAGTTGCTGAATGGATAGGGGAGGAGACTGCTACCGTAATCCAGGCAAGAGATGGCAAGCGATGATTGGCTTCGACCAGGGAATAGCAATGGAAATGGGAGAAGTGGCCCTGTTTGTAATGCAGTTTAAAGACAAAGCCAACAGAATTACTGCTGGGCAAATGTTGAGTCAGAGACAGAGAGAGAGAGATCAAGAATGATGTCAGAGTTTTAGGCCTAAGAAGCCCAAACAGAGGAAATGGGATAAACTGAGAGGTGAAAGTTTAGGTAAAAGAATAGTACTGCTTTGGCCATGTTGACTGTAGGAGGAGTATTAGATATCTAAAGGCAGTGTTATGCAAGGAATTAGATATTATTTCTGCATTTGAGCTGAGAGATTAGAATTCAGTGTCATCATTGTAGAGATGGGGTGAAGATGGGGTGTAGCCCTGGGGTGAAGAAGAATCTCTAGGGACTTAGTATAGAAAAGCGGCTTGAGACCTTAGCCCTGGGAATATTAATATAAGACCAATACTTACATATAAGTCATTCCTTTTAAGAGAACCAGCAAAAGAGACTGGCAAGAAACAATCTTGGAGGTAGGAGGAAAGCCAGGAGAGTGTGGCATTCTGGAAGCAGGGTGAAGGAAATGTTTGAAGATGAAACGCATGATTTGCTGTGTCCAGTACTGCTGAAACAATGAATGCGAAGTCATTAGTAGTATATAGAGGCATCATTCATTTTAGCAACTGTGTAGTGTTCCGTCACATGAACAGGTAAGACTTGGTTTATCTATGTCCCAATTATGGACATATAGGTGACTTTTTTTTAAAATACTCTTCCAGTTTAACCTGTTGCAGTGAACTTTCTTAAACATGCCATTGACTTGGGCACATGTAGGGGAATTTCTCTTTGGGGTGTATGTAGGGATGGAATCACTAGATCATTAAGTGGAGTACATGCAATCTCACCTAGGCAAGGTAATACAAAATTTCTTCTCAAACTTGGTAGTGCCATTAGCTTTTCCTGTCTTCCGTTTGTAAGAGACCCCATTCTTTCGCAGTCTCACCACCATTTGATAAGGCAGACTTTTTTGTTCTTGCCCGTCTGAGAAGTGAAAAAGATGTATGATAGTTACTTTAATTTGCATCTTCCTGAGTACTAGTAAGGCTGAGCAGCATCACCATTCAGGTTTCCTCTTACGTTGACCTGCTTTTTAATATCTGTTGCCCACTTTTTTGCTTTGTAAGACTGCTTTATATATTCTGGAAACGAAATCTTTGTTAAATATATTATTGCATATATTTTCTCCCAATCTGTGGTATGTACTTTAACTTTATAGTGTTTTATTTGTTTGTTTGATTGGCTGGTTGGTCCTACAGAAACTTGTAGTTTGGATGCAGCAGTCAAATCTATATTCTTTTGTGTTTTGTGTCTTATTTAAGTAGTTTCCGCCTATACTGAGGTCTTGATGACACTTACCTTGTATTTTCTAAGAGGTTTCCCCCCTCCACTGAGTCATTTTAAAGTTTTGTTTTATACATTTATATATGTTAGTGTTAATACATCTGAAATATATTTTGTGTGTGGTTTGAGGTAGGGATCAAATTTTGTTTGTTGTGTTGACAATGAAAGCCAGCTGTCTTGTCTCTCTAGCCTTTCCCACTGATCTGTAATGCTACCAGCATCCTATCTCGGGTTACAAAGGGACATGGTTCTGTTTGGGGGTCTCTTTTTCTGTTCTACTGATCATACTTCCTATTCTTAACACCCATGCCAGAAAATTTTAATCATGCAACTTTATTTTAAAAAAATGAATCTTAGGTAGGGTCAGTTGGGCAAGGAGAGGATTATTTGTTTTCTGCTTGGAAGTCTTCTCTGTAAACAGTTGTCCATAGTCTATTTCAAACAGCACTGACTGAACTTTTAAAAGGCCATTTGGCACTCACCTTTCCAGAACTGATCTGTGGTATGTGTGGGGTCTCCTGGCACTTCTGTGAAAGTCTGGGTGCTTTTACTTTTAGCTTCCCTCCCCTAGACAGCCCTCACCTCTCGTTTTTCAGGTCGTGATGTCTCTGAACCATGGGCCCAGTGCTTCTGGTATTCATACACGGACCTGTTGTAGGTATTTTGTGACAGAACTGCAGAACCAATACTGCTGGTTACTGCCACGCAGACCACAGGGACAGGCCTGATGGGTCTGGGGTTTCCTGTTGCCTCACTGGCACTAAGACTCTGAATTCTAAAAATAAAATCACAGGAAACCACCGTGACCTCACGAGTCTCTGAGCTCACACAGTGCTCTGAGTGCCCTGGGACTGCCTTCACCCTTGTGGCCCAGCCCAGCCCGGGCCTGTCTCCCCATCAGAGCACCGTGGAGTCTCAGCAGTCCAGACAGGCTCTGAGGGTCACACAGGCTGAAGCTTTACCTCCTGCATCCCCAGGCAGTCACCCGCAGAGCCAGAGTGGCTCCCAATGAGAGGATGAGCAGGTTTCTGAAGCACTTCACGGTCGTTGGGGACGACTATCATACCTGGAACATCAACTACAAGAGATGGGAGAATGAGGAGGAGGAGGAGGAGGAACAGACACCGACGTCAGCCTCTGGCGAGGAGGGCAGAGCTGATGACCCCACTGCTGGCCCTGCCTCAGCACCCAGGCGCCTGCGAGACTTCAGGACCACGTTGCGGAAGCTCTTCAGCTGTCACAGGTTTCAGGTAGGTGGGGCAGAAGATCGGGATGCCCCCCGGTGTAGGGGAAGAGCTGTCAGCCAGGGTCGTGAGGCCAGGGTGGAGCCGTCTCTGCCGTCCATGTAGCAGGTACCGCACACAGCAGGCAGAGCCTACCGTGTCCAGGGGGAGATGAATGAGTCATAATGAAAAGCACATGGAAGGACCCTCAGTGGAGAAAGGACTGAGCAAAATGTGCCGTGTATATACAATAGCGTGTTAATCAGCCATCAAGAGATGGGAAGTCCTGATAATGCAGCAAAATGTTCTGAGTGGAAAGAACCCAGTCACAAGTGAGCACAGAGTGTAGGATTCCATTGATATGAAATGTCCAGAAGAGGCAAATTCCATCGAGACAGGAAACAGATCAGTGGTTCTGGGGAGCTAGAGAAAGTGGGGAGTGACTGCCAATAATGGTTATGGTGTTTCCATCAGTGGTGATAAAAATGTTTTGGAACTGGGCGACAGTGATGGTTGATGATGCAGTGAATACGCTGAATGCCACTGAATTAGATACTTTAAAGTGGTTCAAAGGGTAAATTTTATGGGTTTTGTATTTTACAATAAAAAAAACTTTGACAAGTGGATATTGGAGGTGAGGAGAAACACTCCTTCATTCATTCAGCAAACATTGAATGGCCTGTTCTGAGTTGAACCAGGCTGACAGGGTCCTACCCCCCATAGAGACTTGTCACCATGATCCTCAGTCTCTTTATTTGTGAAGTGACACCAGAAATGTCTGCCTGGCTTTAACCCACAACTTGCCTCAAGATGTGGTTTTGGGGAGAAGAGAAGAGAGGAGGGGAAACTTCAAAGAATAGCCAGGGTCCCTGAGCTTTATACTGGATTCAGAGTCAGTCCCAATATCCTCAGAGCTTGAAGGGCAGATACGGGTGGCGTCTGGGCTCCCCTGTCTGAGCAACCCTCTGCCCACAGCTCTGAGGTGGGCCTGCAGGGTTCTGACAGCCTTGTCAGGACGCCCTGTGACCTTTGGAAGGTGTGAAACTCTAGTCCAGTTCTGAAACACCGCTGTTTTTTGAGGACCTTGCTGTCAGCCTCCTCCTCAGCCAGAATAAACCCAGTTCTGCTGTCCCTTCTGGAAACAGAGAAAAGAGGCCCTTGCCATTCCCATCATTGACTTTGTTCTAGGGTAAAACAGGGAAAAATTCATGTAGTCTTTTTTTTCCCCTCTCATGTGGCTTGAAGCCCTGAAACGAGGCAACAGCCCAGCCCTCCGCTTATGTCAGCTTGCTGCCTCTGTGGCTGTGACGAGAAAGGAAACATGGTATTAAGTTGTTGGGATTGAAATCCCAAACCCTAAATTTCAGGAATAGAAGAAAGGAGCCAGCTGCCTTCCAGCTGCAAGAGGGAGCCCTGGACCACCCTTGTCACAAATCTCTCTACCTAGTTACTCGGTCTGCTGGGGACTGGCAACCTGACCTGGAACCCCCCCAGGAGCCCTCCTGCTGAGAAAGGAGAAGACTATTGTCACATAAATTTGCTGTTGTTAGGGGTCTTTGAACTGGTTCTGACTCATAGCGACCCTATAGGACAAAACAGAACTGCCCCATAGGGTTTCCAGGAAGCGGCTGATGGTGAATGAACTGCTGACCTTTCGGTTAGCAGCCAAGCTTTTAACCAGTGTGCTTACCAGTGCTCTGTCACATAACTAGTAATATTTATTCATTCACTGCTCGTGTGTTCATTAAGCACCTACCATGAGCTGGGGGTACAGCCACAAATGAGGCAGATAAGGTCCCTTGTTTTATGAGCCTCATGGAAGGAATCGCCACCCAGTTATGATTATGAATGGAGGTAAGTATCACAGAAGAGGCTCTGGGAGATCCGGGGGTGGGAGGAGACCTGATTTAGGATGAGAGTCAGAGGATGGGTTTTAGAGGGGGTGGCATTTCAGCTGGTGCCTGGGGGGGATGAGCAGAAGGGAGAAGCAGTGTGAGAAGGGAAGGAGCTGTCCAGGCAGAGGGAACCTGAGATGAGATGGAGCTGGCAGGATCTAGGGGCAGAGAGAGAGCTTGCTGAGAGAGGCAAGGGCAGGTCCAATCCCACGCCCTGAGGTATGGGTGGCCAGTGAAGGTTGTGAGCGGGTGGGTGGTGGAGTGATGCCATTAGTTTTGCGGCAGGGTGGAAGCAGGGAGGCCAAACTGGAGAAAAGAAGAGTTCAGGGATCATGATCCTCTGTAGACAGAATCACCGTTCTAGAAGGTTCTCCTGGCATCCTTCTGCAGCACCCGCTGTTGCAATGCTGTGAGGTGGCCGGGGTCACTGGACAGATGGGCAAGTGCTGTTACTGCCTACAGAGGGATGACATAGCCAACAGAGAGAATATGGACAGATAGGGTTGAACTGGGCCCGGGGATAATGGTCATGAAGATACAACAACAGCAAAAAACCCAGTGCCCGTTGAATCAGTTCCAACTCATAGGGACGCTACAGGGCACAGCAGAACTGCCCCATAGAGTTTCCAAGGAGTGCCTGGTGGATTCGAACTGCCAACCTTTTGGTTGACAGCCATAGCACTTCACCACTACACCATCAGGGTTTCCCAGGAAGATATAGGAGCCTTGATTTTTAAAATAACTTACTGTGGTAATATATATATGTATAAAACATAACCTTTGCCATTTTCACCATTTTTAAATGTACAGTTCAGTAACACTGATTCAACTCCCCGTGTTACGCAGCCGTCAGCACCATTCCCAGGTGTTTTTTATCACACCGCACAGTCAGTACCCCCAGTACCCCTTTAGCAATAATGCATCATTCCTCCACGCTCCTGCCCCTGGTAACCCTGTTAAATTTTTGTCTCTGTCCATGTGCCTGTGCTGGGTTATGTCCTGTCGGTGGGACCAGACCACATTTGCCCCTTTGTGACTGGCTTCTTTACCTGAACATGGCATTTTCTGGATTCATCCAGGTCATAGCATGGATCAGAGCTTATCTTGTCTCTATAGGAGAATAAAACTCCATCGTATGGGCAAACCACATTGGGTTCATCCCCTCACTCATCAGTGGACATGTGGGTTATTTCTAGCTTTTGTCTGTTGTGAACAGTGCTGCTGTGAACAGGCGTGTCCAACTAGCTGCTTCAGATTCCACTTTCTAGTCTTTTGAGGATAGACCTCTGAGCAGAGTGGCTGGGTTGTAGGTTAATCTGTGTATTTAACCTCTTGAGGAAGAGCCACACTTCTTCATCCTCCCTGTTAATGTTTCTTGGGTGATGTTCCCATTGTCCCTTTGGGGTAAGAAATACGAGTAACTACACTTTCCCTGGGAGGCGCTGAGGTCTGGAGAGGCTCCTGGTGCAGAGGCTGTCGGGACGCACTCTCCAGTCACTGGATTGTGAGGCTCAGCTCAGCCTGCAGCACCAGGGGAGAATTTGGAATTATCACACAGTACTGGATTCCAGCATTGTCCTTTGTGGCATGGCTCCCTTAACAATAGTGCTGCCTTCTGAAGGAGAAAAGTGGGGCCTTGGGGCTTAGCTGACAGAGGATGGGGTTGGATCCCAGGTGTTGTGGTTTGGTGACCTTGGGTCTGTCTCTTACTCTCTCTGGGCCTTGGTTTTAGCCCAGATAAGCTCTCAGACCCCCTCAGTGCTAATAAAGCCAAGGATGGACAAACAAATACCCAAGGCTTGCCTCTTCTGAGCTACTGGATGTGAGTGTATGTGACTACTTCATTGCAAAGCAATTTACCATGCAATTTTCATCAAAAACTTTAATTCCTGCAGGAATTAGAGCTAAAGGTTGAAATGGTCAAAAGGTTTAAGAGTCTGTTCTGGGATAGGCCTGAATTTTTTTAAATTTAAACTTGAAACTGCAGAAGTTGCCAAGATAATGGCAGATTAATTTTCAGAGGTCAAATTCTATTGATCTGAAAGTGGAAACAGCGAAGTCCTAGGAGACATAAATGATGGTCCCAAATGTGCAAGAGGAGAGAGGGCTCACCCAGTGTCCTCCAGGGGTCTTCCATTGCTTTCACTTTCACCGCCTGACCACCTCCCCACGGTTGCCCCAAACACAGTCACTTCCGTCACCATTGGTCTCCTTATCAACCTCATCACCTCCTCCATCATCTCCCCATGGTCTCCTCAAACACAGTCATCTCCATGCCACAATCACTACCCTCACCAACATCATCACCACCTCCATCACCTTGCGATTGCTGCCCCAGATGCTGTCACCTCCGCCAATGTCATCACCACCTCTGTCACCTCCCTGTAGTCTACCCAAACACAATCATTTCTGGGCCACTATCATTCCCCTCACTTACACCATTTTGCCATCACTGTGACAATGTTGCTTCTGTCACCCCCTCACTTTCACTGCTTACCCCAATCACATCTGGGAGACCACGCATGCTGTACCATGTTCTCCCCCTCCTCTGTCACCAGTAGGTGCCAAGCACATGGAGACATGTGGCATAACACTGCATGGAAGATTGTCTTTAGTGTAGCAGCTGTTTTCAGTTTTCCAGGAACCCCAGGGTTTAGTCTTCCTTGCCCCCCAGTGAGCAAGTTGGGGTGGCTGTTTCACATCTCTGGGCAGAAGCTGTTCTATCTCTACAGTGGGGATCACCCTTACCCGTTGCCTGAAGTAGACAATCCCTAGAGGTCCCGTCCAGGGCTCAGGTTGCTGATCTGGGATATTTTGAATTATTTACTGAATATCTGTTCTGTACCTACCCTTGCAAGCGGTATAAACATAGTTGACTTATTTATTGCCATCTAGGAATTAACAATGGGATGTGAGAGGTGGTATTTGAGAAACCAGGAAGGGGTAAGAAAAGGACTAGTGATGGCTGAGGGGCTGGTACGTGCGTGGTGCCCACAGGCTGCAGGAGGGCAGGGGCCCAGAGCCTGCGGAGGGAAGCCGGCCTGGAAGGCAGCGGGAGGGCAGAGGCTCCTCTGTGGGAGAGGCAGCTGGTCCCCGGGCTCCTTGTGGAGCGCTTACACTGCTGGCAGGGGCCTCCTCCCAACCTTGGCATCTTTACTGGATAGTTGGAGACTGTTGTGTCCAGACCAGTGCTGAGAACCCAAAGAAGAGTCCTTGTTGGGTCTGACGGCTTCTTCCTGCTTCCCACTGCCTCAGGTTGTCATCATTTGCCTGGTCGTTCTGGATGCCCTCCTGGTGCTCGCCGAACTCATCCTGGACCTGAAGATCATCCAGCCTGACAGGAACAACTATGCCGCCAAGGTAGTGTGACTGCCACTGCTTAGCTCACTTCTGTCATCTGCACCCAGGGTGGGCAGAGGGGGGCAGATGACGCACGTGTGCGTGCGTGCGCTCAAGCACACACACACACGCACACACGCAGCATCCACAATACACCCTGCCTTTGTGTTGTGCGTATGTCTCTGTCCCTACACCTGAGCTGTATACCTGCACTTGTACTCACTTGTGTACTTTCTATCTAGAACCGTCATTAGGCCCTGAACAAAATACAGTTGGCTGTGTTAGAAAGACCCCAAGAGTGGCAGAGCAGAAAAGCCCCCGAATCTTCCCTTGGTGGGCTGTTTCCTTCATACTGTGTCATCAGGAGGCCCGTTATGGCCAGACCCCCTGTTAGTGATGCTGGCTAAGGCAGTAAAGGCTGCGCCACTCCCCACCCCCAGAGGTACGAAGTGGCTGATTTCTTTTATGAGGATCAGCTGGTTCCTGTGAGGCAGGGGTTAAAGATGTCCCAAATGTCCACCTTTTCCACACTGCTGTCCCACCCCATCACCTGTAACAGCCCTTGCTCCACCTCTCCTCATAGTCTCCCTCCTGTCTTTGGGTTCCATAATTCCCTGGAATGGTTCACAGAACTCATGAACCATGTCTACAGTCCAGTGGTTTATCAGGGTACAGTTTGGGATCAGGATGACTTGGAAGAAACAGGAACAACCACCAGGATGGAGTTCCTTCTTCAGGATAGCCTCTTCTCGCTCTCTGCCACCAGGCCCCACTGGGCGCCTTCTTGGGCAAGTGCTACATGTCGTGACTCTGTGGGTTGGCAAAGCCCGCCTCCGGTGTCTCTTGCCAGTCTCCTGCTTCACTGCATCTTAACGCTCCCGTCTGCAGCTCCCTTCTCCGTTACAGACCCTCTGTGTCTCTCCCCGTGTCTCTATGCCTAGCAGGATGGTAAAGTTGGCCAGTCCCCTCATTAGGCTTCCGGGTACCTTATTCACATTCTCTTATCCCCACAGCGGTGCCGTGTACCTTATTTACATGACTAGCAAGCTGTCCAGTCCTCATGGGGGGTCACAAGCACATCATTTACATAGCCCCGCCCAGTCACTTGATGGGAGTTAAAGAGACCGTGGCTAGAAGGGCCTTATAAAGTCACTCACTGCCCTGCAGGTACCTGTCTTTTTGCAGTGGGAAGTAATCTCCATGGTGGCACATTTTTTACCACGCAGATATCCTCTTCCCAGCCTTCTCCACTGATGATCTTTGCATGAATTGATGAAAGCATCAGAAAATGTAAAATGGTCCTTTTCTAATCTTGTCTTTCCTCAACTTTCTTCTACGAAAAAGCACTTTTTCTCTGTGGGTGTGCCTGTATGTGTATGCATATATCACTGCGGAGTCAAGGATTTCTTTTTTTTTAATGTATTGCAATCTTTTTATGCTCAAATTGTCCCACGTTTGGCTACTGTGAGACCGGTAGCTGACTGCTCCGTTCTTTTGACGTGACTCTGGAAATCTTGGAGCATTACCTTGCTACTGGCTCAAAAGAGGCTCCCAGACTTATCTGTAACTTCCCTGTCCCAGAACTGGAAATAGTTACTGCATCTGTACACAGATAACGTGTGCATTGTACTTTTTTTGCTCAACATGCAACCACTCCCATGCTTTACTTCCTGGGTGCACTCCGTGTGGGTGTATTGTTTACATGGGTGCATTCTTTGCAGAAAGGTACAAAGCTTTAGTGAGGACTTTAGTGGTGTTTGGAGAGCCTGACGGTGTAGTGGTTAAGTGCTACAGGTTCTCACCAAAAGGTTGGCAGTTCGAATCTGCCAGGTACCCCTTGTGAACTCTTTGGACCAGTCCTACTCTGTCCTTAGGTTGCTGTGAGTCGGAATCGACATAACAGCAGTAGGTTTGGTTTGGGTTTAGTGGTATTTAGTGTTTTTCATAAACCCGGATCTGAAAGTTTGTTCACCAACCATCTACCCTGGTGATCAGTCCCAGTTTGTAGGCATGGGTCTAACTTGGGTGGTGCTCATATGCAGGTCCTGTGATACGTCTGATGAGTGCCTTTGGGTGGGTGTGTTCGTTGTTTCTGCTCTTTAGTTCTGGAGCTTATGCTACAGCAAGTATCCTTACGTGTCTCTCTGCACCTGTGAGCTTAGCTGTAGGGCAAACTCCTAGCAGTGCCATTGCCAAGCCAACCAAAGGTTAGGTGTGCTTTCAGTTCTGATAGATATTGATTGCCTCACAAGAGCAGAGCGGGGGCCTTGTCTGTCGTGCCTGTTTGCAGCTGTGCACCAGCACGGGACACAGAGCCTGGGGCTCCACAAGTCCGTGCTGATGGGAGGACTGGCTCCACCTCCCGGTGACTGGGCAGGTGCTCCCGAGCTGGCCGAGCCCTGACCACGGGTCTGCCCTACTCTGACCGTGTGGCTCCCTGTCCCCCAGGTGCACGAGTCTGCCCTACTCTGACCGTGTGGCTCCCTGTCCCCCAGGTGCATGAGTCTGCCGTGCTCTGACTGCGTGGCTCCTTGTCCCCCAGGTGCACGAGTCTGCCCTACTCTGACCGTGTGGCTCCCTGTCCCCCAGGTGCATGAGTCTGCCGTGCTCTGACTGTGTGGCTCCTTGTCCCCTAGGTGTTCCACTACATGAGTATCGCCATCTTGACCTTTTTCATGGTGGAGATTTCCTCCAAGCTGTTTGTCTTCCGCCTGGAGTTCTTCCACCACAAATTTGAAATCCTGGACGCTGTCGTAGTGGTGGTCTCCTTCATCCTCGACATTGTCCTCTTGTTCCAAGAGCATGAGTTTGAGGCCCTCGGCCTGCTGATCCTGCTCCGGCTCTGGCGGGTGGCCCGCATCGTCAACGGTACGTCTGCCTAGCCCCCAGAAGAGGGTGGGGGCCTGCACACCCACCCTCGCGCTTCCCTTCCGGTTTCCTCCCCGGGGGTCTAGAGCAAAGCTGAGGGGTGAGACTGGGCGTGCAGCTGCCGCCTGTGGGCTGGCTGCACAGCGTAACCCTGACATGTGCCTTTCTCTACACAATTCTCCTGATTATTAGAAGACACTTAGGAAATGTGGTGGACTGATCCCTGATCCGTCCCTCCTGGCTTGGTTCCCAGAACACTTCTAGCATGTAATTGGGTGTTTCCAAAACCAGCTCAGCTGGGGAGGTGGACCGCCAAAACCCAAAGCCAAACCTGCTGCCATCAAGTCAATGCTGACTCATAACAACCCTAGAGGACACAGTAGAACTGCTCCATGGTTTCCAAGGAGCGCCTGGTCGTTTGAACTGCCGACTTTTTGGTTAGCAAGAGCACTTAACTCACTAGGCCACCAGGGTTCCTGTACCACCAAAGCGGGGTGCAGTTAAAGCTAGGAAATGAGAGTTACAACACAAATTACCATGCTAAAGGCTCTCCCATTGGTTTGCCTAGAACTCAGGTTCCAAAGAGCTCCTGTAGGGTACACATCTGCTCCCTCCACTCGTCCAGGGAGGCTTTTTTTTCCAGAAACCACCCTGTTTTTCTGCTGTGCTTTCATGCTGGCAGAGTGCCAGTCAGCTGACCCTTCAGAAACCAAAACTGGCTGGTCCTCTGACAGCTCCCCCTTGGCAGCCTGTGGAGGTGACCGTTGCCTCGCCTGCTGGTCTGGTGGCTTCAGCACTGCCCACAGACCAAGGAACATCTGTCCCAGTTGTGGGGCCCTCGGAAGCTTCTGCATGGCTTTAAGGGTCAGTCACCAGCAAGCTCAGGCCTCGTCATTAAAATAAAGCCTGTTAAAAACGTCCACTTGGACTCTTTTGGAGGAAATATAAGGAAGCTTTTCAGTTGCTGCTGAAGATGCTTATGCTGATTGGTATCTCTTTAATCAAACAAAAATACTCTGAACAGTTATGCACAATTGAGGCAGATAAACCACCACTGACTAACTGCCTGGCTAACCACAGTTACTGTTCATCACCTTCATCACACCCTGTTGAGACTGGCTTCTGCACACGAAACCAAGTCTGAGATTTGGTCTTTTTATTTTTGGTCTAAACGTCAGTGACTCAGAAGAGCTGACCCATGTCCCTGTTACGTGGCTGAAAGCTCTGACACAGCAATACAAGGCTACACCAACCTCAGTGAACCAGCCAAGGGGAGCCAGTGCCCGGCCCGCGTGCTGCATGGGTACCACCTGTGCGGTGGCCAGTTGATATATGGGCACCCTCACTTGGAAAAGGATAGTGTGTCCTTAGTTACAGGTCAAAGGCACAGTCTTTTGAGGGCAGTGTCACCTACCCTGTGGGCATCTGAGTGCCATCAGGTGAAGCTGATGGCCTGTCAGCCATGATGCAGGTTAGTACCTGACAAGGAACCTGGTCACAGCTGTGGAGATGGTCAGCTGGGGAATGATGATGCCACCATGGACGGAGATGCCAGCCTTGGGCTCTTGTGGCCTTTGTGAGCCCTGCTGTTAGGTGACAATACTGTCACGACAAGTTCTGCATTCAGGAGCATGACATTTGCCCTGTCAGTGATTATTTTTAAGGCTTTCTCAGCCTCTGTGGGCTGAGGAGAAATATTTCACAACTGTATGCTAAGTAGCTCAGAAAAATAATCTGACTTCCGTAGTTCTGTCACCTTGAAGTTAACGGAGAACGGTTTTACCTGTCTGTCACCACTCTCCTAGAGACATGTACAGTATCTAGGTATTCTAGATTAAGTTGGTAAAGAACACAGAAATACAATGTTTTACATTGTTTTATTAAGTATTAAATTAGAAACCAGTGTCACCCAGACCCTCAATTGTTTCTCCAGGGATAATTATCTCAGTGAAGACACGTTCAGAACGGCAGCTCTTACGGTTAAAACAGATAAATGTACAATTGGCTGCCAAGATCCAACACCTGGAGTTCAGCTGCTCTGAGAAGGTAAGGGGACGCCTCTGAGAAACGTCATCTGTGTGTCCCCGCCCTGCCTCTGCTCTGGGGGATCCTGAGCCCAGGCACCCTGTCCTGGGCTGTCTTCCTGGCCCTTTCCAATTCAGCAGAGGCACAGCCTTCTGGAAGCTGTTCCCACCTCCCCAGAGCTAGGCCAGGTGTCCCTTGTCCCCAATGTCACTACTGCTCCCTGGGCTGTATCTGATGGCAGCAGTCTCCTTCAGCAGTGGGACTCTGCTGTCTGTCATTCACTTTTGTGTCCCTGAGCCTGAACTCAGGGAATGACTGTGACATCTCGTGGAGGCTCAGAACGGAAGGGAAACTCAGATGTCTGTCTGCTTCTGTACCAACAGGAACAAGAAATTGAGAGACTGAACAAGCTATTGAGACAGCACGGACTTCTCGGTGAGGTGAACTAGACAACACACTGCTTCATCCTAGGAAGAACGCGGCCCTACCGGGGCTGGGCGGGGACGAGGACAAAAGCCTTCCGTGGGCTGTGCAGGGACAGGTTTACGCCCAAGCTTCTGACTCCCTCACACCTAGCTCTGATTTCATGTGGACAGTTTTCTGAAGGCTATATTTTTCCCTTATAGTGGCCAAGAGTGTCCCGTCCCAGTCCCAGCCCTCACTGTGTAACAGACATCTTATGAACTCTTATCTCACAGGGGACACTTGACTGTCGCCTGAAGAGGAACAACAAAGCAGGCAATTATACTGGTTGTATATACACTTTAATCCACCAGCTATCATTTGTAAAGTTCACATGTACTCGAGGGGGCTTGCGTCCTACCACGTGGGCCTGACAGTGACATGGCAGCTCCCTTCAGCTGCCAACCCATTCTAAAAAAGCCCTTTTTACTTCCAAGCTGTTCCAGACAGCTCCTCTTACTGTTTCCCCACCCCAGGAGGTTGCTCTGGGGACCGGAACCCCTCTCTACCATGCAGCTGCATCACCAGCTTCTTCTAGATGGTTCCACGTTCCGCCACCTGACAAGTTTTCTCAATTACTGTACAATTAATGTATAAAATAAACTGCTTCCTTCCCTTGGGCCCTCCTCCTGCGCTATTTTCAGCTTCAGCTGCCTGGAACCACCCTGGCCTCCCCACAGCCCCCCACAGGCTCCCGGGCCTGGCTCGGCAGTGGCAGGCAGAGCCGTGGCTGTGCTGTCATTCACAGGACGCTGGGGGAGCAATCCCCTCGTGAAGCGCAGTGCTCTGCCTGCACCATTTCAGGCAGGAGTTCGCGATTTCTGTATTCATTTCAAGGGGACCTGAAAAGGAAAGAAAACCTGAGCTGAAACAACTGATTATTTTTTAAAAGCACTCACTCAAGCAGTGGGATACAGGGCTGGATGAAGCCCAGGACACCTGTGTCACCTCTAGGTTGGCTCTCCTTACCAGCTACCCCAAGGCAATGTGATTTCCACAAGAGACGGACATGTTGAGAGCGCTGACAGTGACCGAGACCAGATGTTTCCCCTTCTCCATTCAAACCAAGGAGACTAAACTCCCCACTCCAAATAAAAAGTCAGGGGGACAGGAGTGGAGAGGGTCTGGTGAGGCGGGCAGCCTCAAGGGTCAGGAAAAAGGTGACAAAATGGGATGGACTGGAGGGCCCTTCGGCCCATGTGGCCGCTGTACTAAAGGTCAAGTCCTCACAGTTGTGGTGTGTGCTGTCCTTACTTAACAACTTACGTCAAACAAACGGAAAGAAGAAATTCAAGGGCAGCCTGGCATTGATGGTTGGCCGCGCTCTGAAACCTGCCTCTGCAGGTGCAGACACATCCACAAAAGTAACCGCAGTGGAAATAAGAATGGTCCTTTCATTTCCTGAGTTGGCCTGTGATTAAAATAAGAGTGAGACAAGCCCCGCCCTCCTGCACGTCACCAGGATAACAGAGACGGGACATTCGCTCTCCTGACTCGGCCTCTGTGGGCCCGTGAATCAACCTAGAAGGTACGTGGAGGGTTCACCAGCCGCTAACTTATGGATAAGACTGACAATTTTCACCCAAGTTGCCGATCTCGATCACAGCTCAATTTCTGTAAGAATTTTAAAAGTCAAATATAAACAAGGATGCTAATATGAGCAACATCATTGTCAGTGGGCTTTCTTTTCCCTGTAAGGAAGCTATAAAGAGCGATACCTTAACTGTTCAAGCAGCCAGATTGTGTAAGCGTTATAATCTTCCACAAAGCAATAAACTCCACCTATCGAACATGAGTTTGCATTTGACCTGTGTGTTAACCTCTGCTTTTAAACTGAAGGCAGGCCCACCTCAGGGAAGGAGGAGGAAATGAGGTTTGCCGTCACGTTCACAACTCGGGCTTGTGGGTTCACCAAGGATCCGTATTTCGTCCACTTCACTTCTATCACCAGAGCCACGGGGACCTGGCAAGAACCCTGCAGAACAAAATGTCATTAGTCAATCTGAACACGATCCAACTACAAGTCAAACTTAACCTGCAGTTCAGAGTTTTAATTACAAAATGTCTCATATATTACAGAATGTTCTGAACAAGAGAAGGGGCTTAGAGTCCAAATAAAAACAGCTTAGCAGAGCGCACGAGGTTCTGAATGTGCCAGAGGTATTTTAATGCCTAATGCAGAGCTATTTTTTTTAATCCTCTTGTTGCCAGTGAAGCCATTGTCACCTGGGCATTGTGATAATCCCAGTACCCAACTCTGCCACCCTCAGGGTCTTAACTGGTCTAACTTCAGAATGGGAAGCTTCCCACCAAGTTCCACCTACTTCTGAGGGAATCAGAAGAGAAGGTGCCACTGAAGAGAGAGGAGATGGCATAATTAATAGACAGAAATGACACCTGATGCCATGTCACACTCAAGTGCTCTTAGAGGAAAGCCAAGTGCTTTCTTTTCGGTTATCTCATTTCATCAGGTGGCAATTCGGATGTGACATTTAGGCATCCAAGAGTGTACATGTACTGGCCGAGATACTAAGTCTTCATGAGGTGGCCACAAGACAGAGCTGACCACCAGCAACGAAATCTAAACTGACACAAGTCGGAGCCAGGCCCCGGCACTCGCATACCGTGGGCTGAGCTGGTCCCAGGGAAAATGCGTGCGTGCGCCTTCCAAACCTTGTCCTGCCTGTGGCAGTTTTTAAGCTAGCAAATGTACTAACTGTTGGAATTGTTAAGATGAGTAGATGGGGACACCACTGTACTAGTCTACTTTTGTGTATTTTGACATTTTTGCATACTGAAAAGTTTTCAAAAGTACATGAAAAGCGATCAAGCCTGCTAAATTTGGTACCTGCCAAAAAGGCATGGACGTAATTCCTTACCTTGGAACTGCCTGTTACAAAACTGTAGGCTGAAAAGCTCTTGAGAGTATCTTGTGAGGAGACTCGCGACAGATGGCTGCTATGAAATGCCCCTAGCAGCTGTTCCCTGGCCTGCTTCTCCCTGGGCTTCCTGGAAGGTGGGGACAAAACCCACTGGTCCCAGGCCCTCTGAACTCCCCGGACCAGGCCCTTGGCAGTGTGGACGCCTGCAGCTGCCTCTCCTTCCCACCTGCATTTTCCTTCACCCCATCTCCGAGGAGCCTGGCATGATCTGCCTGGTGCACTGAAGTGGCAGAGCTGAGCCAAGTCCAAGGGCCACAGAACAGCAGGGCCTGAGTCATTACTGGTCTCAGCTGGGGACCTGGAGGGAGGGCGGGACTGAGTGTGCTCCCCCTTCACCCCATTATCCCCCCGAGCTATAAATATGCTAAGCACATAATGAGAGGCCTGAAGAGACTGTGCTGAGGAAAAGCCGGGCAATTACAGGCACGTGGGAGAGCACGCCTCCGCGCTGGGGGCTGGCTCACTGCTGACGGCTGAGACGGAGGAAAGCGGTGGGCAGAAGCCTCACTTGGGAACAAGAACCTATCTGTAGGATGTCAACTTACATTAAACTCTTCTAGGACCTTCTGAGTTGAAAGTTCTCCCATGTGGGCTGCCTTGAGAGAGCAGGAAGAAGGGATGGGACACCTGGGTGAAGGAGAGGACTAGCCACCATTGTGAGGGGTCCCCACATTCGTCTGTCTTAGCGCAGGGTGTCTAGAGAAGGCCTCCTGTAGCACCACCACCCCGTCAGCACAGCCACGTGTTACTGAGCGTCCACCCACGCCCTGTGAAGCGTCCACCCACGCCGGGGTCTGTGGGTGCCGGGCTTACGGGCATGTTGGTGAGGTGCCGCTGTGCGGTGAGATGCAGACAGCCCTCACTGTGGACAGATCAGGTGAGTGCTGAGCCGGGGGGCTGATGTGAGGCCCTGCAGCCCCGGGAAGGTCACTGAGGGGAGGTTCCAGGTGAGGGCTGGGGCAGCGGGGGAGTGGGCTCAGGAACTCACATCCCACGACTCCTGCCCTGGCTGGCATCACCTTGGGTGCTCAGGAGCAAGAACAGGTGCCCACTCCTGCCAGTAGCAGGGTGCCTGTTCTCACGGGCGGGGCAGGCTCCCTGCAGAGGGGTACCACAGGTGTCCCCCAGAAGCTGCACTGACATGTATGTGGTTGGACATAAACCTGACGTTATGTGGCATGTGACCGCAGCGAACAGGAGAGCAGTGGACCCCCAGACACAGTGCCACGGGCCAAACGCATGGTACCTCATTTAACCCTATCAGCTAGCTCACGAGATCAGTGCTGTGATCACCCCATTTCACTGATCAAGAAAGGAAGGCAGCATTGCTCCCACAGGGCAAAAGGAGTATCTGAGATCCAGGCCAATCTGCTAACAAGGCCCCAGCTCTGGGACGGAGCCACCACCAACGGCCTCAAACCTCCCCACCTGGAAGAGGAGGAGCACCTGGAAGTGGGGGAGACACCAAGCATGAGGCCGTCCGCATCTCCCCTTACCTTCAAGTTGGGTGACTGAGTGAGGAAGTGGACAGGTACCCAGTCCAGCACATCCTGGGCCCGAGAATTTCCGAAAGGAGCCACGTAATCTGGGAAGCCCTGGCCTTTGAGCAGGCTCTTCACCTTCTGCATGGCCAGTTGACACGGGAGGGCTCTGGTCAGTCTTGGGAGCAAAAAAGAGGTCAGCAGATGAGACACTGTGCCTTGGCTGGCAGTTTTTAAGGGTCAATGACATGCAGTTCCTGCCAATTTCATTTTCTCACTTTCCACAACAGGGGTTATCTGACAGAAACAACAGTATCTCAAACTTCATGGAATTCGGGCCCCAACAATGTCACTGGTCTGTGTTCCATTGACAGGCTCCGTGCAGGTGTTCCACAGTCAGAGCTGTGGAGAGGCTGCACCCCCAGTTCCCTCCGGCAGCACACAGTAAAGGCGCTGGCAAGTCCTTGCAGGAAAAAGGCAGCTTTCAGCTCTCAATCTGGTGTGACCCAAACTTTCCGGACCATGGACCTGCCCCTCCTGAAATCCTGGGGGGTTGTGTACTGGAGAATGTGTTGAGGAACGTTGCTCTAAAGAAATCAGAACTAATGATATTAATGATAAAGACTGTTCTAACTAAAATGATGATATATAAACTATACCGGGGAGATGTGGGAAGAGAAGTATGGGGGAGTGGGGGTGAAGTATAAAGAGGGAACGACCCGATCTTCATCTTCCAAGTGGGAAGTCAGTAAATAATTCATAAGAACAAAAACTCAAGAAGTAGCATAATATACCGTTTTATATATGGATGCAGGGGGCAAACTTGCAAAAAATCAGCTGTTACAGGAGTTGCAAGTTGTTGCTCCCGGGCTGGGCAAAATGACAGGAGGACCCTGTTTTTTCTAACAAGTCTCCTACAGCTATTTGCCTTTTCATGTTATGTACATGTTCAGTCACCAGAAAAAGAAATTAAGCACAGAGGTGACATTCTTGCTTATCAGTGGTTTTCTTGTGCCGTGTACATTAAAATTGAGAAATAGAAAGACTTTGGGTAAAGATTTTTTTCCTGTGAACTCAAGTGCTATGAAGCCTTAAAAATGAAACAAAGTCTTGAGATTTCTACTGTGTAATATTTGATTCAAGGAGCTCTGATGGCGTGGTGCTTAAGCACTCAACTGTGAGCATGGCCAGTAGTTCAAGTCACCAGCTGCTCCGATGCAGAAAGAGGGGGCAGTCTGCCGTACAGCTTACAGCCTTTCAGACCCCATGGGGCCACGCGACCCTGTCCTACAGGACTGCTAAGAATCAGAATCATTTTGATGGCAATGGTCGGGTTTGGCGATATCTGATTCAGGGAATACAAAAAAGGTTATGATGGTTTTCCTTGGGTATTAACAAATGATTTATTGTTAGGAGAGTTGAAATTAGAAAATGAGAAATGATGTCATTATAAAGGACTGCTGCTATTGCTACTACGATTAACAGTGACAAGCCGCTTACTCCGGTCTGTCACACTCAGATGCAGCCAAGGCAGAGGTTTTGTAAGACAGGGCAGGTGGGAATTCTTCATTTCGGATCAACACAGATTCAAAGCAAAATAAGTGGTGTCTTACCTTAGTTTACACCCAGAATGCATATTATAACCAAATAACACCGGGGTCCGGATCCCCTCTGTGGCTAAACAGTCTTGGTCAGCCGTGCTGTGGTGAATAGTAAACTGTCCGTGTCTATTTGTCGTCTGAATAATCCCAGACATTCACAGGAAGTTAAGGGACAATCGCCTGGTATCAGAGCAGCCTCAATCTCAGGTAAAAAGGCAGTGTCACTTGTGTGACATGGGACAGGAGTGCAACCAGCTGTCCCTTCTCTCTAGGCCTGTGAGATTTTGACAGTTATTTTCCAGGAGAAGAAAAAGACAGTCATAACTACCTTCTTTGATCAGTAGCTCTGCAGAAGAAAAATCTTGAGAAACTGGCCCTTCAAAATGAATTTGGACTTTTCAAAAATCCCTAAATTTGCCTGAGTCTCTGTTTAAATATGAAATTAAATATATCCAGGAGCCTGTTGACTTTTCTGTTGTAAGATCTTTACTTTAAAACACCGACATTTACAATACCATCTTGTCTCTAAACCCCAAGGTCAGTGCCCTCTCCACTCCACTAACCCGCAGACGACACCCCAGCTGAGCCCTGGTCTCTCCATCCCATATGCAGCCAAGCCCTACAAACCCAGAGAGGCGGCTCTAGCTCCGCCCTGGTCTCTCCATCCATCAGCTGCTGAGACGATCCTCAGAGAAAAAGAGAAGTGAGACCCGCACATGTGGAGGGGACGTCAACCTTCTGTACATCACCAGAAAGGATACCCCTTCTGAGGCTGAAATCCAGCCACTAACGGGAGCCCCACAACATAACCAGGATTGCCACTGAGAGGAACTGGCTTTGTGTTTTGCTGAAAGACAATGCAGAAATGTCCCCAGATAATCTTCATTTTAGTAAGGAAATAACAGGAGGAAAATGAAATGCTTTTCGTAATAAAATCTGGAATTATAACCAGTGGAAGGGTTCCTCCCCTCCCTCTGAGCTATAAATATACCCACTGAGTGTGGGTGTTCGTCGGGCTGTGAAAGAACAGGCTCTCCTAGAAGGCTGTCATTCCCCACCAGAGAGGGATGCGAGGACTCTGCCCAATGGCACCCCAGACTCCACCTGCCACCCAGCCCTTTGCTCAGTGACAGAGGAGGATGTGGTCATCCTTGTAAACTGACACTTTTGTTTCAAGAAAAAGCAACATTTTCAACTTCACCAGTAAATATTTGTATAGAATTGATGACGCTCACCTGAATAAACTGAATTTCAAACTTCTGCTGGATGGTGACAACCTCACTGCTGAGTGTCCCCAGGAGGAGAGAGAGCCCAGCTTTTGTGATTTCACCTGCATCTGTGTATGTGAGGCTGTATTTGACCTAAAAACAAAGCAGTACTCCCCAAACACCTGTTCCTATTCCATGTCAGGAGCTCTATAAAGGTACCAAATCAAATACACTCAACAGACAGAACCCTTTCCCTTTTCTCTATTTGATCACCTTTGTCCCTCTGGCCCAAGCAGATTGAGAGAAGTGTTAACCATCTTGGCAACACCCCAGCTGACAGGCCAGGGCCACATGGGACTCTGATACCTAGTTTCATAAGTCCCAAACCAGCTGGCCCAAGCAAAACATGGTTAGCCCATCTCAGCAGAGAAAACATGCTAAAGACAACATTGTCACATACCCTCTGCAAGTCACCAGATTTGTGCGAAAAAAAAGGTCTTAATTATGCCACAGCATAAAATGATGACACAGCATAAAATCAAGCAGGAACCCAAGCCAGGAAAGCTGACACCATGGTACAGTTCAATACCCACTGCCACTGAGTCAATTTGAACTTACAGTGACCTTGTAAAACCAAAAAATAATCCCAGTGTCATCGAGTCAATTCCGACTCACAGCAACCCTACAGGACACAGTGAAACTGCCCCATTAGAGTTTCCAAGGAGCGCTTGGTGGGTATGAACTGCCGACCTTTGGTTTAGCAGCTGTAGCACTTAACCCCTACACCACCAGAGTTTCCAGGATGGGCCAAAGCCCCATTCAAAAGGTGTCCTGTTACCCTCTGACGACACAGCGTGAGTGGGCCTCAAGCAGATCACACTTCCAGAGCCAAATCAGGCACCTACCTCAAGAACAACATTCGTGCAGACATTAAGATGCCCGGCGCTGACCCAAGCAGGCCACAGGTCAGCATGATTCCCTCCCAGTCGGGTGAAGGTTTGATTTAGAGACTGAACGATGATGGATTGAACAGTGATGCTGACAACCTGCAAAATGACGAACACCTGGATTATGAAAGACTCGACAATGGAGCTGAAAGGGTTAAAATAACAAAATACTCACATGCCCACAAAGTAGCAAAGAGTGTGCTACAGAACAACAGGCATCCAGTAGTTCCACACTTGGAAAGATACATACATGTAAATATGTATATATATATACACACAGAAAATACTTTAAAAACAGAACCAAAATTGAAAACTGGTTGTCTCTGAAAATACACAGTCACACCAAAATTTGTGCATGATGAAGTCACTCCTGAGGTTCACCCTTCAGCCAAAGATTAGGGAGGCCTATGAAACAAAATGAGACTAAAGGGTCATGCCAGCCCAACGGCAAGGACCAGATGGTAAGAGGGGACAGGAAAACGGGCAATAGGGAACCTGAAGTTGAGGAGAGTGATGACATGCTGTGAGGCTGTCAACCAATGTCATAAAACAGTATGTGGACTGTTTAATGAGCAACTGCTCTGTTCTGTAAACCCTCCTGTAAAGTTACCATAAACAGAACTGGGCATGAATGTTTACAGCAGCACTATTCCCAGCAGCCCAGGAGGGGAAACAATCCCATGTCCATCAGCTGATGACGAGATGAACAAAACGTGGTCTATCCATAAAATGGACTATTATGCAGCCATAAAAAGGGATGGGGCACTGACAGACGCTACACCACCGATGACCCTAGAAAACGTGACACTAAGTGAAAGAAGCCAGTCACAGAAAGTCATGTATTGTATGATTACATTTACACAAAATGTCCAGAAGAGACAAATCCATAGAGACAGAGAGTCAGTCAGTAGTTTCCAGGGGCTGGGAGAGGGAGGTGGGGAGTGACGACGAACAGGTTCTGGGTTTCTTTTTGGGGTGATGAAAAATGTGCTGGAATTAGATAGAGGGGGTAGTTGTATAACATTGTGTCTATACTATAAAATCCACTCACCTTTAAAATGGTGTTATATGTAAATTATATCTAAAAAAACCCTCCACACATATAAAACCCCAATCAAATGCACATACAAACCCTTCCAAAACCCAACTCCTACTGCTAAGTCAACTCACCTTACATACAAGTGCACATTCCACACACAGCCCCTAGATACACACCCCACCACCACCACTGAATACACATACACTTTACCCAGTTTATACACTGCTTCTGCACATACCTGAACACACACCCCCCCCACACAAGTGATTCTCTCTGGGTGTTGGGGCTGTGGGCAAGAGAACACCAGAGAGGTAAAGCATTTAAACAGAATTAGCCAGGTTAGCTCTATGCTACTAAAGGACATTTCTCACTTAAACGGCTGTTGACAGCAGAGTGACAGGGCAGCAAGCAATCCTTTATATGGTCTGAGCCTCTACAGCTGGGCCTTTGGATCTGTGTGGAAAACTTGCTCTAAATTTCAGCTCTTAGGCCCTGTGCCTTCTTGGAGGCTGTATTCAGAGCAGGCATGAGACGGAGACACTGGGAAAATGGCCTGACCCAGCCACTGCTGTGATGGTTGAGGTTCATGTGTCAACTTGGCTGGCCCACGACTCTCACTGGTTTGGCAGTTATGATGTAGTTTAGCAGTTATATAATGACGTCATCCCTTTGGTGACGAGCTCTGCCATGAGAAGCCCACCAGTCGACAGCGAGTTTCCTTCGGGATGTGGCCTACGCCCAACACATACAGACTTTCTGGCAAAGACTGCTGGCTTTTGCTCACTCTGGATCCTGGATCCACCTCTTCACAATCGCTCTCTGGTTCCTGCTGCCTGACCCTCTGATCTGGGGTTCATCAGCCCCTGCAGCTACGGGGGTCAGGTAAAGCCTCGAGCCTGACACCTGAACCACGGACTGGGGACTTTCCGGCCTCTACCACCACACGTGCCGTTTCCTTGACACACGTCTCTGTCTCTACATATATGCATGCTTCACCGGCTTTGCTTCTCTAGAGAACCTAGCCAGACAACAACCGAAGAGGACTCAGCCTCTCAACCACAGCCCGACAGACCCCTTGTAGGGCAACAACCTTTGACTAGAACCCACCTGCAGATCCACCCCTGAAGGCTGTGGTGCTGCACACTGCCTGTATCTGCACCTCACTGAATGCTGGCCTCTCTAAGCTGGACCGACAGCATCCTGGGTATGGACCCAGCTTTCCTGACAAGACACCATCTGACCTAACGTCAACCAAAGGCTTAAGACATTCAAACACGAAAAAACATGGAACTACAAAACTGAGGGAGCTTGAAACCCTACAATGTGTTTTGGATCATCCATGGAGGACTTGTCCTATCTCATCTTTGCTGGGTTTTTTATGACCGATGTTCTGGTTAGTGGCAGTAAGGGCCCCTCTAGTCATACAAGTAGTCATTCAGTTAACAGGGCTAAGAAATGAGAGTGTCTTATAAACCACCTTACTTTCTGTTAAGAAATATTCTTACCTTTGTTCTTGAACTAGGCACCTAGACAAAAAGAAACCACAACGAATTTTAAATTGAACAAAGGTAAGCATTTTCACTGTTTTTCAGGCAGCAGGTCTACAGCCCCAGCTCCGTTTTGAAGGCTCCTACCTCCTCCCACTTCCTGTCCCCCCACCTCCTCCAAACAAACTTCTAAAATTGCAAGGCACCCTACTGGGCCATCGGGAACTTTGGGGAGGGTGCGGAGACATGCTGGGGGTGGCCTGTGCTGAGGGAGAACTGCGCCTGTACGCCTGAGGGACCACTTCCAGGGCCTCGTGAGAAACCAAGCTAGCTGGAAGAAAGACGGAGCTAGCCAGCTGACTTGGAGGGAGGGCGAAGGAGGAGAGACCCAGGCGGTACGGTGCCACGGACAGCATCTACTACCACGCCCACCAAAAAAAAGAAAAAGGAAATCAGGAGAAGAGGGGCCCTTTACAATAACCACATAGTTTTTAATCACAGAAAAATTTCCTCCCGCCTTGTACACCTCCCAGTGCGCCAGGGGCCTCATCTATTTATTCAGTTCAGAGCTGGGTCACTGCAGGCAGAGAGCAGGGGACTCCTTCCAGCGGCCACCTCATCCCCTTCCTCCAGCGGTCCACGACCATCCTGGGCTGCCTGCCTATTTCAGCCACCCACAAGACAGCACATTTTCTGGTCTATTTGGGGGAGAGAGATTTTTTTGGTGCTAATATGATTATTTTTGTCACTGGCATTAAAATGCTTCTGTAATTCCTTAAGTTTTTGGTTATTTGTTAACATTCTTTTTTTTGAAAGCAAGAAACACAGATTAATAATGGCTGCTGTCAAAATGACTAAAAGCCAAATACGTGCTAACTATCTAGAAAGAAAATTTGAGAAGAAAATTATCTCAATGAGAAACCCAGTGGCTACTGATGGCAGAGAAGTGGGAAAACTGAAGCGTGAGGCCCGCTCATCTACCGGCATCACTGTAAACTTGACCTGCTTCGAAAAGGTACAGACATCAGAAATCAGACCTAATGAACCAGTTCAAAATATTTCCTACCCTCAAAATTTCCGGGCTGCGGTAAGAAGCCATTTGAAAGGCTTTAATTGTTTCACACCGTTCCAAATTTATCCTTCTGGTGCACTTCACAGCCTGGTTCACCAGGAACGCTGGAAGTCGTAACATTCCCAAGGAAAAAAAAAAACAGACGACATTTTTGACAGTCCAGAGGTAAAGAAGTTATCATCTAGATAAAACCACAAAATAAACTGTAACACTGATACGTGACACATTTAAAACAGGATCTTTAAAAAGATTTTTTTCGAATAGGTAATACATTCACTAAAAATAAAAATGCAATAAAGTCAGTGTTGTACATCCATTCTGACTCACAGCAACTCTACTGGACACAGAAGAACTGCCCCACTGGGTTTCCAAGGAGAGGCTGGTGAATTCAAACTGCTGACATTGTGGTTTGCAGCCCACCTGCTTAACAACTCTGCCGCCAGGGCTCCAATATATTCTGAGGGTTCACAGTTCCTCTCCCCAGGGACAACCAGCCTAAGTTTCTTGTGCATCCCTACGGGAACACGTTTTCAAGTATTTAGGACGTCCTTCCCCTCTGAAGCACAGAAACGAGACACACAACCCTCCTTTTTTCACTTAGAGACCAGTCTGTGTCAGTACACGGGGAACTTCCTCCTCCTGTTTTGGGGCTAACATACTTAGTATTCTCCTATAAACACGCCATGACTGTGTCACCCGGTTCTCCACCAGTGGGCATGTAAGTGCTCTCCCTCTGTCTCCGCTAGCACCAGTGACGCTTTCATCTGTTCTTCTGCCCATGGGCCGAGCCCCCACAGATCAGCTCCTGGAGGAACAGCTGGGCAAAGGGGGCCGGCATCTGTCACTGGGCAGATCCTGCTACGTGCCCTTCACAGAGGTGGTCCTGACTCTCAGCCTGCTCCCCTGGCAGTGTTGGTGAGCACCCACTTCCCCGTTGCCTCTGTTTTGTGCTCTCTGCCACCTCAGGAGATGGAATGGCATCTCGTTTTGGTTTCACCTGACATCCTTCCTATGAAGAGTGAGGTTAAGTGTCTTGTCAACAAGATACATTTTTCCTTCACGTGACAGACGATGTCTTTGTTAATCCACATGCTGTTCTCCGTCACTGCTCCACAGTGAGGCTTCCTGGAGAACTGGAGACCTAGGCCTACTCGGGGACACTGTGATGCTCCCGGCAGCAGACACCAACTGTGGCAGGCAGCAGAGCACAGTGGGCCAGGGGCTGCGGGCAGACTGCATGGGCAGTCCCTGCTCACGGCCACCTGAGTGAGTCTGACCGAGAATCTGAACTTCTCAGCTAAGTAAGAGAGATAATCGCCCTACCGGCTGGTAAGGATTAAGTAGAGAAAACCCCTGTAAACACTAAGTGTCATACCCTGCACACATGACTGCTTCATACGTGTTAGCTACTGGCTAACTTCAGGTCCAGGAAGGGAGAGCTTTCAACAACTGGAAGCATCAAACATCAGACTGGGGCCCACTTCAGGTAGTGAGTTTCCTATCACTAGGGGTAATCAAGCAGAGAGTGTACCTGGTGGAAAAGACTCTGGCCCAGTGTGGAAAACTGGCCTGATGATTTTTGAGGCTGTTTCTGGTCATGAACCTTGTTGAATTAAGGCTACTACGTTTACCAAACAAACAAACAAAAATAAAACCTATTGCTGTTGAGTCGATTTCTGACTCACAGTGGCCGTATAGAGCTGAACAGAGCTGCCCTATAGAGTGTCCAAAGAGCACACGGTGGGCGTGATAGCAGTGAACGACTAAGCCACCAGGGTTCCCACTACTCCATTTAAGCCACGGCAAACTTTGCTCACAGGGAGAAATGAGAATGCCCACTCTCACCTGCAGGATTAGCATCGGTGCACAGAGACGACGTAAGGGGAGAAGGAAGTCTCAGGAAGGAATCTACAGTCCGCAGGGGAGCACCGTACTGTAAGAGAACAACCACCAGGAGCTGCTGGGATGTTAGTCATTCATTCATTCAACAGTGACTGAGCACCTGCTATGTCCCAGGCAGTGTTAGAGCTACTAGACACCCTGACGAGCAAAGAACAATGCGGTCTTGCCCACAGGGAGCACACATCTATCTGAAACCCCTCCCGCCCACATTTCAAGGATATGTGCATATTTGTGTATGTTACCATATCTGTAGGCTCCTGGATTACAGAATTCCTCCAGAAGGATGCCCAAGAAGCTGATGTAAGTTTACAGACAGGGATGCAGTGACTGAGGGCACAGTGTGACAGTAAACCAGCTGCCATCAATTCAGCCCGATTCATGGTGGGCCCGTGGGTGTCAGAGGAGAACCGTGCTCTACAGGGTGTTCGGTGGCTTGTTTATCAGCAGGTCCAGGCCTTTCTCCCAAGGCACCTCAGGGTCGCCTTGAAATTCTAACCCTTCAGTTAGTAGCTGAGCGTGTTAACCACGTACAATACCGGGGACTCCACAGAACAATGTCGATACCCAGACATCCCACCTCTACACAACACCCAAACCCAACACAAACTCACTGCCATTGAGTTGATTCCAACTCACAGCAACCCCGTGCGTGGCAGAATGGAACCGCTCCATAGCTTTGTTCCCCTTTGTTTTTTTGTAACTGCAATCTTTAAGGAAGCCGACTGCCAGGCCTTCTGCAGCATGACTGCACGGGTTAAAATCGCCAGCCTTCGGGTTTGCAGTCAAGCAGAAACTGTTTGGATCCTCTATTTTCACAGATACACGAAAAAACCAGGAGTAACACAAACCCATCTGTTAACAGCAAATTGTAATGGGGAAGTGGCAGCTTTTAACTTATACTGTACCTACTTCTACACTGTGGCTTTTAGACTTATTTCCTGTTGCTTTTCTGCTTTTCTTTTAAAAAAAGACGCCTACAAAAAAGTTTTTAAAAGTTTTCTCAAAGGTAGTGTGTATCACATTTAAGGAGTGACAAATTAATAGGTACAAAAGAGTGCACAACACCCCCAAGTCTGTGATGCTACACGTGATTTTGAGCAAGCGACCAAGGGCCTGACCAGTCCATCCCGTGTTCCTAGCAGCTTGCCTCAGCCTCTGCCGTGGCCTCTGAGGCGGAGAGGAACCAAGAATTCAGCAGAGACAAGGTGCCAGCACGCCTCTGACTGAATGACTTCATGAATTCCACCGCTTCAGAGAGCCCGTTCTGCTGACAACATATTAAAAAATTTAATCCCTGGAGACAGCATATACGAGCAGCCTTAACCAGATTCTTGTCTCACCTTGTAGTTTGCTGAAGTGTCTGGAGAATCCAGCTTGGATGTGGAAGAAGAAATGTCTGATTCTGCATTTGCTGCAAAACCCCCAGATGTTTTCATCAACACATCAAAAGTGCTTTCATCAGGTACTTCAGGGTTAATAAAAGATAATGCCGGTTTATCTGGTTTTGGACAAGATATTTTAAATCAGTATAAAATATTTATATTATATACTCAATATGTAACATTTTGGAAATTTTTTGGTAGCATTAAGGCCGATATGAAAACACTGAGTCTTTTCCATGGTCATACTGTATCTTATTAAATAAATAGGGTCCCTAGACTCAGCCTGCTTCTCCAGCAGTGTGGAATCAGTGGTTTCTAGGGTTGGCAGGAAGAGGACAAGGGACGCCACAAGTGATCAGTTTCTCTAGCCCATGGGCTGGTACGTCTGGTGCACACACCTCCAAGGGATGGCACAGGACTCAAAGAATCCCATTCCACCCTCACACAGGCAGCTTCTAAGCTTTGGAGAAAAATGTGCCAGCTTAGGCACTGGGCTGGTGTGTCACAGACATAAGGACGACTGACTAGTCATCACTTCGCATTACAGACGCCAGAGCCTTTGCTTGAGGGTTCAGTCAGGAAAGAACAGGACCAAAACACATTAAGATATTCTCAAAACGTGACAAACAAGTTCAATAGATAAGTGACACCATGAATGTGTCTCTGGAGTTCCCTATCTTCATAATATTTTACACCTACATGTACTTTGGACCTAGATACATATTTGAGCTAAATGCTCAGGGAAAAAAAAAAAAGTCCTGTTTTCATGCAAATATTCTTAGTAAAAATAAGAGAGAAAAAGGAAATAGAAACCACAGGTAGTGTTCAAAGCTGAAGCTGATCCTTAACCATCACACCCAAGTAAAAACACACAAATGAAAAAAAAAAAAACACCATTTATATACATAAATCTAGATTTGTTATGTGTCTACATATTATAACCAAAAATTCACTGCCGTCAAGTCAGAACCAACTCATAGCTACCCTGGTGGTCAGAACAGAACTGCCCCACAGGGTTTCCAACAGGCGTCTGGTGCATTTGAACTGCTGACCTCTTGGTTAGCAGCCATAGCACTTAAGCTACCAGAGTTTCCACATATTATAAACACCTTTTAAAGCAAGGATGAGATTCCAAAAGGTAACTACACCACACAATTATTTTTAAAGAAGATGGGTGTGCTCCCAGCCCTGTAAGGTAACTTGCACTTACCTGTGAAATGGCCTGATGGACCTGGGCCAAACCGTAAGAGTGACTGCTTTAAAGCTCACTGAGCGGTAAATTTTGCCATAAAGTAATTATAAAAAAATTTTTCCCCAGAGTTTCACAAAATATATCCACATGAAATACTTACAGTTTGTAATATGAACGCAGAAAATAGATGGATTGATCTTATCAACAAGTTTAAATACCCTTTGAGGTGGATCTGCCGTAAAATTCATTGAATAGACAGCTGCTTTTTGACTGCAAAACTGGCTGTCACCCCTAGAGATGAAAAATAATGGTAATACAACAAAGTTTCAAGGCATACGCAGACAAGGGTAATAAAATTATCCAAAAATTGTCAGATGCTTGTACTACACTATGTTAACAACTACGTGGAGGATGTTTATGAAGACATGATGTTAGAACTGAATCCATTTTTATGTTGTTTATTCAGTGTTAAAACATTTGGCATTTGAAATTTTTTCCTCTAATGGAAAAAAAATTAAGACAAGTAGATAATCAGAAGGAAATCTTGTCAAGTACAGGCCCTAGGTCAGGGTACAATTCTTACGTAAATGAATGCGGTAACGTATGATAGAATCAATTATATAAAATTATGTGGAACTTTACACTGTTCACAACTGTGAGATCAAAGATGGATCCAAAATTTCTTGTTTTTAGAAAGAAGGCCATTTTCAAAGGATTGTGAGAGAGGAGACAACGTGAAGACATCCAGCGGTTTCAGAACTTAGGAGGTATGGTACAGGCCGGTCTCCAGCTGAGCCCAGGCTCGAGAAACCTCTGTCACACTGATGGACGGAACTACGCAAGACGCCAAAGAGCAGAATGGGGCAGATGATTCAAACAAACAAAAACTTGAGCTGACGTTTTAAAGCAGAGTTTTTATTCCATTTCGTTCTTAAGTATAAAGTTATACGCCACACAGCAAACCTGAAAACTACCACCTATAAAGCCAACACTCACATTTTGGTATTTGTAACTAAAACCTTTTCCTGAAGCACACGAATACAGTATGGATATACAGAAATAACAAAATGGAATCACAGTCTACACACTGCTTTAAATAAAAGCTTTTCTTACTAAAAATTTTCAGGTATTTCCCATGTCATCAAATACTCATCTGCAATATTATGCTAAATGGCTTCATCATGTGTCAAGTTACTAATCTTTTTTTAACCAATTCTGTACTGTCGGTTTAGGTTGTTTCTAATTTCCCCCTCATATACATAATGCTGGAAACCCTGGCAGCATAGTGGTTAAGTGCTATGCCTGCTAACCATAAAGCTGTCAGTTCGAATCCACCAGGCGCTCTTGGAAACTGTATGAAGCAGTTCTACCGTGTCCTATAGGGTCGCTGTGAGTCGGAATCGACTCGACGGCAGGGGGTTTGGTTTTGTGTTGCTAAGTGTGATGCTGTAACGCCGCCCTGCACATACACCTTCGTGAACAGCTCCAGTGACTTCCTTAGGATGTACTCTAGGAAGCGGCGCTGCTGACTCAAAAGACAATTGTCATTCAAGGCTTCTGAGACAGACTGCTAGGCTGCCCTCCAGAAAGGCACACTACACATCCTCACTGACACTGTCATTAAGAGTGTGTTCTTTTCCTTCTGTGGTGTTGAAAATGTTTTGGAACTAGAAGAGGTGAGACTGCAAAACACGGTGGATGTGCTAAACATGGGTGAACTGATCACTTAGTTAACTTGAGGTTATACGAACACCACTTGGTTAAAAGGAGAGGGATGGAGAAGAGGACACAGATGCTTGTTGAAGGGACATGAGGATTATGGAATGGAAAGGACGAGCATGCTGTCACAGGTAGGGAGAGCAGAAGGCGCTGCAGACACGTGGGCATGCAAAACTGATTTGGACTGTGTACTTTCACTTAATCACAATTAAAAAAAGAGAGAGGGAGATAAAAGCGTCTTTCCCTGTATTCTTTCCAAGATGAGGGCTTCTCACTCTGTTTTTACTCTTCTACAGTAGAAAAAACCTGCTATCTCATTGTTACTTTAATTTGAATGTTCTTTTCTAGTAGTGAAACATTTTTCCATATGGCTATTGAGCACTAGTATTTCTTCTTCAGTAAGTTGCCTATTCAAATAATAATCTTTTTTATTCCAGTGTTTATCTCATTGATTTACAGGAAATTCATCCACGTATTTACCTAATTCATTCAACTATTTATTTTCCAAGGCATGGATAGATTTTATTTATTGACCTATGAGGTCTAACAATTAGGTTCACAAACTCATCCTAAAAAAGTATTACACCCCTCATTGCTGTGTATCACTACAGTCACCTTTGAAGTACTCCCCCGGGAAGATATGCACTAATGCCAGTGCCTAGCCCACCTTTCAAAGCAGTTTTGGAACTCTTTTCCTGGAATGGCCACTGGAGCTGTCATAGTAGTACCTTTGATGTCCTGAACGTCATTAAAATGTCTTCCTTTCAATATTGCCTTTATCTTCAGGTAAAGAAAAAAAGTCACTGGAGTCCAGATCAGGTGAGTAGGGAGGGTGTTTCAATACAGTGATTTGTTTACTGGCTAAAACCTCCCCAACAGACAACAATACAATGAAGTCTGCAACTTGCCACCATGCTACCTGCACAACACCCGTTCCAGAAAAAGTTCCAAAATTGCTCTGAAGGGTGGAGTAGTAGCTGGAATTAGTGCATAGCTTCCCAAAGGGAGTACTTCAAAGGTGACTGTAGCGTTACTCAGCAATGAGGTATGCAGCACTTTTTTCTACGATGAGTTCACAAACTAACGGTCAGACCTCACACTGTCTGACAGTCTTAGGATTCGTCAGCTTCCACAGCCTATGAACCAGCAGCCTGCTGTCTTGCCTGCTGATTTTGGATTTGTTGGCCTCCATAGCCTGTGGGCCACTCAGTGGCCAGCCATCTGACCTGCCCATCTCAGTATGTCAGCCCCTGCAGCCCAGGAGTCAGCAGAAGCCTCCAACCTGACAGCTGACCCACAGATATGGGATCTGCCAGCTTCTACAACTGTGTGAGCCATTTCCTATTGACAAATCTCTCTCTCTCTCTCTCCATACACACAGACACACAGACATGCACATGTGTTTCACTGGTTTTGCTTCTCTAGAGAACTCAGCCTGAGACAAGAACATCAGAACCCTACGTCTGGGTAGGCGTTTGAACAGCTGAGCTTTGATGATTGTTGCTTTTAGGGCCTTCCACAATAAACCCAGTTTCAGGAAACTTTGAATTACTCCCAAGTAATCTGTTGTCTTTTGGGGGTCTGCAATGCTTTAATATTTATTTTGCTAACCCTTCCAAAGGAAAGTAGGAAATAACTAGTCCGAGTTTTTTTAAACAAGAAACTTGATTTTATTACTTTCATGGGCAATTCTTTCCATTCATGGAATTTCAATTCCTTTTGGCAAGCCTTCTACATAAAGGAACTCAGGATTTGATTCAAACACAGGATATGGTACTTTTACTGCCTCTGTGAATCCAAGAGCTTGAGCAAGTTTCAAATTTAAAATCTCTTCCACTGGCTTCTGCAGCTTGGCAATTTTGACATTCCAATCTTCCGTAACGAGACTATTTGTTCTTAGCTGAGTAACTTCAGCTGCACTGTGAGTCAGAAGTTCTGGTCTCTTAATAACAAATATAATTTGATTGCCCACTGAAATAATTTTTTCCAGCCTTTGGATTCCATACCACCAAGGACTTCTAAAAGGAACGAGTGCTGCTCATCCTTCCACAGAGATCATTAGAATGGGCCTCAAATTTCTTGGAAGATACAGAATGTTTCTTGCAGAAAAGTTGATCTGTCAGTGGTGATTCTAGCACACCGTTCGGAAACCCTGGTGGCACCGGGGTTAAGTGCCACTACTGCTAGCCACAAGGTTGACAGCTGGAATCCACCAGGTGCTCCCTGAAAACTCTGTGCGGCAGTTCTGCTCTGTCCTGTACAGTCACTATGAGTCAGAATCGACTCGATGGCAGCGGGTTAGCATATCATTCTTCCTTTATTCCTGAGACTGGCTTATCAAGCTGTAAATCCTCAGGTATTGAATTGAAAAGTTCACATTTCTTAACGACAGAATGAGTCCTTTCCTTTGCAAGTAACAGCCTCTTGGGGCAAGGAATTCCCTAAGTAGACAGACTTCTACAAGCAGTTCCTTCAAGAAGTCCTTCTACATAAAGGTCTTCAACATGTGACCAGAAAAGGGGGCATGAGAGCATCACAGAACCTTTGTTTTTTATAGCTTAGGAATATTTTCCTTCAAACACCTTCTCACCTCGGTTATGTAGATCAGTAATCCAAGGGCTGCACTTCCCACAGCTGGACTCCCTCTCCGTTCACCCTGCAGCACTGGTAGCTTCAGTAACTGGTGGCTATGTTGGCTTGTTGTTCTTTGGTGGGCCTTTTGGTAGGTGGAGAATACTTGTCATCTTCAGTAGTCACCTCAAATTCCGGGTCCTCACTTGTTTCTCAAGGGACATGTTGAGGACAGTCTTCTGGCGGTACTTCCATTTCTGTCCCTTCACTGCCCTCTGAAGGATGATGGCTTCTTTAAAGGTTACAGTCATAACAATCAGGGTCTTTGGATTCCTCCTTCCTTGTCACAGCTGTCACGTCCAGGGAAATGTCAGAATCTCCCATGGGTTGTTTTTCACTTTGAAGGGACCGCAACTTCCACCCAGAGGTAATACTGACCAGTGCACACCTGTTACCATCACAGGACTGCTGAGACATACTTCCTTGGCTCTAGGAAAGTTCTCTTAATGACAAATGAAATCCCTTTGTTTTCCAAACTCCATCCCCTACAACAGCTGGCCAGTCTCTTAGCATCTGCTCACATGGACCAGATGCCACCACTGATTTACTTCAAGCTTTTCCACAGCAAAGACAGAAAGAGTCTTCAACTGGTTTTCTGAGTGATTCAATGTCTACAGCATCTACACCCATCCAGTCTGCCTGGGTTGTCGATTTCATTTATTTTTGTGGCCTTTTCTTCTTCTTCAACGTGTTATGAAATCTTTCTGAAAATCATTCCCGGTACTGGTTCCAGCAACAAACCCATCTGTTTCACACACCGCAGCACAGGCCACTTCTGCCTTAAAGTTGGCTGGTTCTTCCACCTTGACTCACACATCAACAGGGAACCTCCCACCACCCTGCTCTCCTCTTTTCCAGGGCAGACTAGATGCTGCTACTCAGGACTTGATCCCTGAGCCCAGCTGCCTGCAAGCGGCGCCAGGGCCGGGGCTGTCATAGGGAGAGCAAGTGTGGACTGCGCAGCAGCCTGAAACTGAGCTGAACCGGAGATTGGGAGGGAGGAGAGATGGCGAGGGGCCTGTGTCTCTCTCTGTCTGAGGCCAGGTCCTCTCATGGCTGCATGAGCACTGTACAGCGCTCAGCATCTGTCTGCTCACAGGGGACAAAGGGAGAGCTCAACTGATTTTGAATAAGGGCAGTAATGTGGCAGAAACCCTGCTAGATACAGGTAGCAAACAAAATATTCTTCTCACTCTATGAAGCTTACATCTATCAGGGAAAACAGACATTAGCCTAATAATCTTGCAAATAAATAAAAATCTTATTAGATGATAGGATTATTTGTTGACAGTTTAACATGTGTTAACACAACTTTTGTGAATTGGAAACTAAATAACCACAATGTGCAATTAATTAGGATTATTAGTTTTGGATGGTTTATTTCTAGACTCCATGTTTAGAAGCTAACGTCACAACTAATTCAACAAAACTCTCCTGTACTTTCCTGAAGGCACTACAAATTCAATCCAAACTTCTAAACCAGGGCTCCACAAATCCTGTTTTTGTAAATAAAGTTTTACTGGAACACGGCCACATTAATCATTTACATATTATTGATGGCTGCTTTTGCTAACAATGGCAGAGTTCAGTCACTACACCAAAGAATGCATGGCCTGCAAAGCTTAAAGTATTTCTTATCAGGCCCTTGGCAGAAGAAGTTTGCTGACCCCTAGTCTAAACATTTTACATCTAAGATTATAGTACTAATAAAAAATATTACATTCTAAATAATGATCCCAAGTGTGAGCAGAAAGCTCACTTTCAGGCTTCTGTACTTCCTAAGGTAGAACAGCCGAATGATTTTCAACAGACTGAACCCCACTATAGCCCAAACCAAAACCCACTGCCGTCAAGTTGATTCTGACTCACAGCAGCCCTACGGGACAAAGCAGAACTGCCTCATGGAGTTTCCAAGGGGCGCTTAGCAGTCACAGCACTTACCAATATGCCACTAGGGTTTCCCACTATCATCCAGGTAGCCAGAATACTGATCGACTACAACCCCCCTCCCACTCTCCAAGCATTTTTACCATAAGAAGTAGATTCAATTTCCCACTGGTCAGTAAGATAGTTTTTCATGGGAAAATATAACTTCCAGAAAGGACTCATCTTCTCAGGTATCAGTTACTCCAACTTACAAAAAGCTAAATTTAAATTAACTATCTCTGAACAGTAAGTTGGCCCTATCCTGAATAAATTAGCCTCTTCTCAGTACTGCCATTCTTTTAAAAAACTTTGAAATCTGAATTACAAGAAACAGATCATTCGGAAGAGATTACTTCTTTACACTGTAATTGCCAGGGAAGGTCATGTTCAATTGCTCTCCTATCCAATGTGACCTATGAGACTTACTGGTAAGTTTACATATCAGAAAAGTATAAACAAGGCTTTCCTGACTGCCTGTTCAATTTTTTCAAGTACTATGTCAACAAAAATTGTACACTGTACTTTTTGCCCTAGGCTATATATGAGACTAATTCACAGATACACAAACACAATCTGTTTACAAATCAAAGAGAAATGCAACTCAGTCTTGAGCACAGATTTCATTATACTCCTCAGAAAACCTGTTGCTAAGGCTATTATCTGGCTGAATCCCAATTAGGGTGGAGACACTCCTCTGCACATTGGCTCGGAAAGTACAGAGGATTGAGATTTCTGCCTCTGTTCCCAGGTACTAAGTTGAGCACATTTTATCTGCATTGCACATGTCAAACTTACATGACAACTGGAACTGAGCAAGTAGAAAAGACACTGAAATCTGTGGAGCTGCAATCAGGATCACAACAGCAGTTGACGTCACACTGCGCTGGGGACAAGTCACAGACACACAGAGCAGCAACTACAGAAGGGAGAGGTAGAGGAGACACAGCATCACAATCAGCAGACATAGGCTGACCACTGACACTGTAATATACCATAAACGGATTTCACACAGAAGGTTCTTTTATCTTCTCTACCGTACTTTGGTAGTAGAGTGGATAAGTACTACAGCTGCTAACCAAAAGGTCAGCAGTTCCCACCCACCAGGAGCGCCCTGGTAATCCTACAGGACAGTTCTCTTCTGTCTTACAGGGTTACTGTGAGTCAGAATTGACTCAACAGCAAAAGGTTTACTGTACTTTGGAGCCCTGGTGGCGCAGTGGTTAAGAGCTCAGCTGCTACCCAACAGGTCGGCATTCTGAACCCACCACCTACTCCTTTAGAGACCCTAGGGGGCAGTTCTATTCTGCCCTACAGGGTCACTAGGAGTCAGAAGCAATGGGTTTTTGGTTTACTATACTTTGAGGGAAACTTGTGAAATAAAAATTAGCCGGCTTAAGCAGCTCCCTTCAATCAGAGGTTCCCCAAAGTGGCTCATCTTCTGACTCACTTGGGAAATTCTATTTGTGTTCTGTCAACAGACTCTGATTTGGTAAACTGAATATAAAACCCAGAAATCAGTGTTTCTTAAAAACTTCCAAGGTGATGTTTACAATTAAGGCGGGCTTAAGAACCAGCATGCTTTAAGTCACCTGCCTGATGGTAACAGCCACCTGCTTGAAAGGGCAGCTTTCAAAGCCCCTTTGGTGGAAGGCCCAATTCAGAGGAATGGGCCCACCTAGGAAAGAGTTTTCAATTTTGTCCCTCTCCCCATACACAACTGGCAACTGAATCTATCTTCACCGGTTACTGACCAAGAATCAAAATGACTCAAGATTTAATACTTGGGGTCCTAGAAATACCCTCAGTAATTCAGACAAGGCAAAGTGTGCGTGTGTGTGTGTGGTGTGTGTGCGCACACGTGGGGGGGGGTAGGAATCTCACCAAACAACATTAATTATTAATAGCGATTATTACTTGCATTTGTAATTCCCTATTAATTCTGTCAAAACAAACAGAGTGAAAAAAAAACTTCCAAAGAAATAGCAGAGTATGAGAATGATATGCTGAATTCATGAGTGATTAATAGTTGTTGGGGAGAGAATAAGACAGGGCCTTCAATCTTATCTGCAATGTTATCTTTTTTCACAAAAGGACCTCAAGGAAATACAGCATAAGGTTATGATTTTATAATGCTGGTAGAGGATGTAGACATGCAATCTTGTTTGTATGCTTTAATTATTTCACAATAGGAATAAGCTTTCAAAAAATGTATCCCCCAAAAGGCACAATAACATAGTCTTGAAAAAAGCACGTGAGGGGAAAGGCAAGATTTTGTCAACAAGTCCAATCCTTCCTCAGACTGAGACACCCAAGTCTCCCCCCTTACGTTCATGTGTTTCTCTGTAGCCACAGCCTGCTCCATGTGCTCAGTACACGCTTATGTAAACGAGAATGTTTAGGCTTGTTGCCTTATGTCTGGACTTGTTTTCTAAAACTTAAAACCCTTGGGAGTAGTCCTAAGACTACTGAGGGCAAAGCAATAGACTCTACTTAAGTAAAAAGGGTCTCTATCTGCGATGTAAGTGTACTTAATCAGCCAACAAGTATCTGTTGAGCACTCAAAGGGTCTAAGTAGCTCTTCCACGCCTCTTAACGTCTACACGTCTGGCTCCCAGAGCAACGTACTGAGGAGTAGAGCTCAGATTCTTGACGAACAGTTACCACTCTTCTCTTCCACCAGCACTGGCTGCAACCTGTTCTGCAAATGGCTGTCTAGTTCTCTACTTGGAGTCAGCCTTTGGCTCCATCACTTACCAGCCATGTGGCCTTAAAGTACTTCACCCACCTGAAAAATGGGTTAACAGCTTAGGGTTGGTTTCAGGATGTGATGTATCACAGGGGAAATGCTTAGCATAGTGCCTGCTATGGAGAAAAACCAAAAACCAAATCCACCCTTGTCCAGTCAATTCTGACTCCTGATGACTCTACAGGACAGAGGAGAACTGCCCCATACAGTTTTCAAGAAGTGGCTGATGGACGTAAATTGCTGACTTGTTAATTAGCAGTTGTAACTCTTAACCACTGCACCACCAAAGTGCCAGTATTTATACACGCTTATACACACAGTCAGTATTTAATACATAACAGTCATCAGTACTATCACAAGTATAAAGAAGGCTTCTTTAAAAAGATGAAGATCAGTATAAATTTATCTTCCATAATGGCAAGAGCCCTGAACCCAAGCCCTAATAATGACAGTTCAAGAATAGCTTCCTTTGGGAGAGAAAATACATCAGCAAACAGAGGTCTAACATAGATAAAGGGCAATCCAGCTCCAAAAAACTGAAAGAATTTTGGGTGTTGAACACATTGCTATATTCTATCATAACCAGTCACTGATTTAACTTCCTTACTAATTCATTACATCAACAGTTTAAATGTAAAACCTTTGTTCTTTTCTATTACACAAATAAATATACTTCACTGTACTTCTTACTACCAAACCACTCATAATTTATACAAGCAGCCCTCTGGAGAAATAATTCTTCAGTAATTAAAGGTAAGTTCCAGAGTTTAGAACATCAGCCACTAATAACTTCTCTAGTTAATACTGAGACTTACTCAATTCAAGAAAATTATTGTTTTCTTAAGTAGGAATAAAATCTACAATACACCTATTTTCCATCTTCACATTCAGATAATCATCTAATCTATCCAACTACCTATTCTGAGATTTAAACTCCTTTGAAAATCTGCTGATTGCTATGGACTCTTACCCTAGAAAAATGCACATTCACAAGATTTTCCACTCAATCTCACGGGGGTCATAGACACTCCCTAAATCATTTATGACAAATCAGATCATAAAATATCCAATAAATGTGTAACTCTTGGGATTACAGTCACTTTGTAAAGAATGTTAATAATCCCCATATATGAATGCTAGGCAGTGGGCAAAATCCCTCGCCCCATACTTTCCCACTACCAACTTTAACACAGGAGGAACCCCAACTTTTCAGAATTCAAGTCCACAGACAAGGGCCTTAACATTCAGAAAATGAGATTATTGGTGGCACTTTAATACAAGTAAACACGCGGAATGCATTCCATCCATTTACCCTCACCAAATGTCTAGAAACTTCAGATTAAATCGAAGTCTCGCTGGAAGGCTGCAACATTTCAGGTATTTATTACTTTTATACCGTCTAAGATCTTCGCTGACACTTTCAAATATTTGATTTTGCGTCATTACGCTCTCTGAGCCTCGGGTTCTTCTCATTTGTATAACTGGGATACTGTGACCTACCTCTCGGGGTTGTTGGCAGAATTACACGCCTAGAAAACACTCAGCAATGTCTGGTGCACACACGAAGTGTTCAGTCAACGTTATCTATCATCTTTATATTACAACCTCGCGCGGGCTACCCTCGTCTCGTTCAATCACTCTGGACCCAAGAGTTGCCATTGGTACCCACCGTCTGTGACTGGGGTGGGTCTGGGACCAGAAGAGGGGCCCGGTACCCTGGGGGTGGTGGCAGGGGGCACAGACGAAGGGGAGGCACCAAGAGTCGTCAGAGCTGCTTCTGTGGAGTTGAGGCCCTCTGTCATCACTGCCGGGGTGGCTGAGGTCTGGGCTCTTACTACGGCCCAGCAGCCGAACAGCATTAGCAGGAAAAGGCGTAGTTCCAGCGCTCCCATGGCCTCGCGGACCCCGACTCAGCCTCAGCCGCGGACCGCGCGTTGCTTGGCAACCGCGGTGGCTTGGCGCGGGGCATGACGGGAAGGAGGACACGAAGCCGCGCGAGAACTCGGGAGAAAGGAGCGTGAAATCTCAGCGGCGGTTGTCCAATCCGGCTGTAGCTGTTCTGTGCAGATTTCCGGGTTCCGGGGGACCCTGATTCCTTAAATGTGGATTACGTATTGCAGTCCGGTCGGTTCCAAATCATAGCGACCCTATAGACAAGAGTAGAAATGGCCCACAGTGTTACTAAGGAGCGCCTGGCGGATTCGAACTGCCAGCCGTTTGGTTAGCAGTTGTAGCAGGTAACCACCATGTCACCAGGGTTAGTATAGTTTAGGGCCCAGGAATTAAATTGTCCACAAGTATCCTGATGCCGCCTGTCAGGGAATGGAATTTAGGAAACCACTGGCCTAATGCTACGAAATAGGAGTGCTTAGAAGACTGGTGTGCATGACACCACCGCCCTTGAATTCTCTCCATCCAGGAGCCGCTAGACCCAGGCTTTCCTCTTTTTTCTTTGGTGTAGATGCAACCAAGAGAGCTCGCCAAGTAACTTCTGTCCACCGCGCTGTGGTAAGGGAACAAATGAACACTAAATAACTTTATTGACTGACAGATATGTTTGACAAAAACGAGGTGAAATAATCTTTAAATACTAAAGGAAAATACAGAACATATGCACTGTAATTCTACCAAGTGATACACAGAACACGGGACCTAGAGGGAAGTCCTAAACTGGTTTGTGTACAGAGGGGACCTAAACCTACGGATGCTGGTTTCACTGTAGACGCTTAAATCGAATTACAGTTATTAAGCAGAGATGAAACTGCTTAAACTTACCATGGTATTTATTCAGAAAATGCCAAAGCAGCACATATACTTAGTTTATTAGATGTATGTAAAACTTGAACTCAAACCCGTGGCTATTGATTGAGTCGATTCCGACTCATAGTAACGCTATAGGATAAGGTAGAACTGCGCTATGGTTTCCAAAGAGCGCCTGGTCAATTAGAACTGCAGAACTTTTGGTTAGCAGCCATACCTCTTAACCACAAGGCCATCAGGGTTTCCAGAAATTCTGTTGGGTTTCCTAAGTGTATATACCCGTTGCCATCAAGTTGATTCAGACTCATAGAGACCTTATAGGACAGGATAGAACTGCCCTCACAGAGTTTCCAAGGAGTGCCAGGTGGGTTTGAACCACCTACCTTGGATTAGCAACTGTAGCCCTTAACCACTACACCACCAGGGTTTCCAAGATAAAGTCACATCTTTTGGACTTTCCTATGGCATTCCAGAGAAAATGAGTAAAAATATAGTTGGATCACCTCAATTGATGGTCCAGCGGTTCCGGGGTTCCCCTGAGAGCATGGCCCCGGGCCCTGATGCTGCCCTTACCCATAAATTATAACAAAGGTCCACTCTTTGGCCAGGAATGGATTGGACTTGGCAATGCAGAGTGACCATATATTGGTTGCACTTTATGGTTCTATACATCTATAGGATATCATCCTGCTGACCTCTGGCTGGAGGAAGGAGAGTGGGTGGAGAGGAGCGGAAAGGAGGCTGTTGGGAGGATGAGACATGTATGGAGCAGAGAGGAATAGTGTGCTGTCACCGGGCAGGGAGAGCAGTGGAAGCTTCATATAGGTGGGCATGTTAAATAAAAAAGAAAAAAATATATAGTTGGATCACTTAGATGTATAAGACAGCGATTTCTAACTTTTTTATACAAAGAATTGATTTGGTATCTTAGGAAGTCATGATGAGGCTTGCATAACCTTAGGAAAACTGGAGCTTTCACAGGTGGCCTGTTTCTGTCAGGTGATATCTTCTTTTTTCTTTGTTTTTTTATTGTGTCAAGTGAAAGTTGGCAATTTAAGTCATTTCTCACACAGAAACTCACACATTGTTATCTGACCCTAGTTGGTCTCCCCACACTGGAACAGCACATTCCTCCTCTCTACCCTGTATGTCCCATGTCCGTTCCACCAGCTCCTGTCCCCCTCTGCCTTCTCATCTCACCTCTGGACAGAAGCTGCCCAATTACTGTCCTGTATCTACTTAAGCCAAGAACCACACCCTTCACTAGTATCATTTTATGTCTCACAGTCCAGTCCAGTCTTTGTCTGAAGAGTTGACTTGGGGAATGGTTTCAGTTCTAGGCTATCAGAGTCTGGAAGCCATGTCTTCCAGCAACCCTCCAGTCTGTCAGATCTTCAACTCTGGTATTTTTTCTGCAGTTTAAATTCTGTATCTCAGTTATCCCCTTCTCCTTGTGGGTCTCTTTTGTTGTGTTGCTTCTCGAGGTAGCCGTGGGTGGTAGCCAGACACCATTCAGTTCCTCCAGTCTCATGCTGTTGTAGTCTGGTCTGGGTGACCCCTCTGTCTCTTGGGTGTGTGTTTTCCTTATGTCTTTGGTGTTTCTCCTTTTCCTTTGCTCCAGGTGAATTTGGACCAATGGGTGCTTCTTAGATGACCACTTGCTTGCTTTTAAGACACCAGACAACACTAGGTGATATCGTCTGAACTGTTCTCATCTTTCAACCCAGAGAATCCTTTCTCTGGTCTTTGTGCCCTCTGTGCCTTAACAGGTTACCTCATTTGGATGGAAGGACACAGACAGCCTACCATCTATTCCTCTCTTTTGTCCAACACTGCAGCATCTTGGGTTATTCATAAATGTTGTGATTGAACATATCCATCTGTTTCTCTAGGATTCTTGGCATTCTCAATTCCTTAGAGTGTCTGCCAGCCTTAGGAGGACTAAAGACATTTCAGCTTGGCAATTCTGTGCTTGGAAACCACAGTATGTGAGGAACCTGAAGAAAATAAGACTTGGGAGTACCTAAGGGGGAAAAGGTGGTGGCGTGTTTTACAGTACACAAGGCAGTGTTAACTACAGTACACAAGGCAGTGTTAACTACAGTACACAAGGCAGTGTTAACTACTGTTCATGTCCTTTGGTGTGGTCTGAGGGGAATTGGTGGTGGTGATGGTGGTTATGGCTGCAGTCACGACTCCTAATCTATTTAAAATTAGGCATCTTTTGTTTTCTTGCTAATAACTAGAATAGAAACCCTGATGGCCAGGGTGCAACGGGTGAGTACTCAGCCGCTAATGAAAAGACTGGTGGTTCCAGCCCACCCAGCAGCTCTAGAGGAGAAAGATCTGGGGATCTGCTCCCAAAATGATTGTTGCTGCTTTTGGGTGCTGTTGAGTTGTTTCTGACTCATAGTGACTCGTAGTCAGTAGTTGAGTTGCTTCTGACTTGTAGTGTACAGCACAACAGAACACTGCCTGGTCCTACACTGCCCTTGCAATCTTTGCTGTATTTAGCCAGTGTTGTATCCACTGTGTCAGCGGCTGTGTCATTGCGGGTCTTCCTCTCTTCCCCCGTTCCTGTACTTTAGGAAGTGCAATGTCATTCTCCAGGGACTGGTCCCTCCTGATAACATATCCAGAGTACCTGAGATGAGATCTTGTAACCCTTGCTTCTAGAGAACCTTCTGGCTCCCCTTCTTCCAAGACAGATTTGCAGATTTGATCATTCTTCTACAGCCCATGATATATCACTATTCTTCACCACCACTATAATTCAGAAGCATCAGTTCTTCTTTGGTCTTTGTTTTTTATTATCTAGCTTTTGTAAGCTTATGAGGTGATTGAAAATATCATGGCTTGGGTCAGATGCAGCGTAGTCCTCAGCATGACATCTTTGCTTTTTAATGCTTTAAAAGAGATCTTTTTGCAGCAGGTTTGCTCAGTGTTTGATTTCTTGACTGCTGCTCTGGTGGGCATTGATTGTGGATCCAAGTAAAATGAAATTCTTGACAAATTCAGTCTTTTCTCCATTTATCATGATGTTGCTTATTGGTCCAGTTGTGAGGATTTTTGTTTTCTTTACGTTAAGGTATAATTCATACTGAAAGCTATAATCTTTGATCATCATTGGTAAACACTTAAGTCCTGTTTGCTTTCTGAAGGCAAGGTTATATTATCTGCGTACTGCAAGTTGTGAACGAGTCTTCTTCCTCTAATCCTAAAGCTGTTATTCTTCTTGTAGTCCACATTCTCAGATTATTTGCTCAGCATTCAGATTGAATTAGTGTAGTGAAAGGATACAACCCTGACACACACCTTTCCTGTTTTTAAGCCACGCAGTGTAAACAACCACCTCTTAGTATATATAGAGGTTCCTTACAAGAACAGTCAACTGTTCTCAAATTCCCCTTTTTATTTTTATTTTTTTATTAGGACTGAATGAAAGTGTACATTCCCATATAAATTGGCATGCCCACCTATATGCAGCTTCCACTGCTCTCCCTGCCCGGTGACAGCACGCTATTCCTCTCTGCTCCATACATGTCTCATTCTCCCAACAGTCTCCTTTCCCCTCCTCTCTGTCCACTCTCCTTCCCCCAGCCAGAGGTCAGCAGGATGATATCCTATAGATGCACAGAACCATAAAGTGCATCCAATATATGGTCACTCTGTATCACCAAGTCCAATCCATTCGTGTCCAACGAGTGGACCTTCATTATGATTTATAGGCAAGGGCAGCATCAGGGGCAGAGGCCATGCTCCCAGGGGGACCCCGAAGCCGCTGGACTGTCAGTTGCAGTCTTTTAGTGGAGATCTCAGGGTGCACCCCTTTTTATTCTTGTGTTGCCAGTGAGACTCAACTTAGTGAGCTCCATCACGGCTGTCACTGGTGGTGGCCAGGCACCATCTGGTTCTTCCGGTCCCAAGTCAATGTAGGCACCACTCATGTGGGTCTCTCTAACTTCTGGGTTGTCTTTATCCCATGTCATTTTGGTCCTCGGTGAGCATCTGTTCTTGCTGAGTTGGGACCATTTGCTATGCCCTTGGATGGCAGCTTAGCAGTTTTTAAGAACGCAGACACCGTTCACCAATATGGGGTTCAGAGAGCCCTCTTAGCAATATGCTAGTTGTGCCAATTGGCCTTGATTTCACCTAAGAGCATGATCTCCTGCCCCCTGCCCCAGCCACTCTGTCCTTGCAATGTTGGGTTAAGATGGAAGGACTATTCAAGTTATGTTGAAGTCCACTTAATATTGTTCTTGTTTCTAATGTGTGCTATCACCGATTTCACCCAACCAAATTTCTACCAGCTATCTAATCTAAACCCTCCCTTCTCGCCCTCCCTCCCTGTGGAGGCCCGCCATTCTGCATAGGTCATTGTAGACAAAGTTACGGGCTTCTGTAGGTGACAGGCCGAGGCATCTCACCTGTAATATGTTTTTTGGCCTATTACCCCTGATGGTGTTTTGCTTCTGAATGAAATTCTCCTAAAAAGATATCCCCTCCTGACATGAGGATCAAGGAGGTGCCTTCTGAGAGGGGCTTCAACCCCTCGGTTTATGAGACTATATTGGGGCAATCTGACCAGGAACTTCTGAGGAATAGAGATCATAGAAATGGATTTCAATGCAGCATGCCTGATAGCACTGAGGCCTGCCCAGCTTCACTGGCTTCCCACTAATTGCATTCCCCCCTCCCTTTTCTTCACACACACAAGTTTGCAAGCTAACCCTTAAGAAGCTCTCAAGGACAATGCTCCACACAGCCATCAAAACTACAAAGCATCCTTTCTCCTTGCAGCAGGAAGAATAAATAAACTTTTAGGTTCATTATAGCTGGTATAGAAAACTGATAAACACTAAAAAAAATCTTTCTTAGTGCAGCTGGCTTAATTGGGGGATGGCAGACACTTACTATCTACACAGAAAGATATAAATAAAAACTTGGAGAAACAAACTGAGACAGCCAAATGGTGAGAACTTGAGGAGTCTGCCTTTTGGTACCTTCCACTTTAAGGTACGAATAAAACCATTAATTGTGTTCCTGACATCACCACGGACACCTGGCTTAGACAATTATTCAAAAAGGCCTTGACAATTAATTAGAAGTAGAAGACCACGAGGGGTCACTTTCTTGTTAGCCAATAATGATGGGTCAGTTTCTTGTTAACCAATAGTTTATATTATAAAGAAAATAGGGTGACCAACTACGTCACCTCACCTATAAAAAATAAAGACGACAGCTCTTGACACACAAAAGAAGATCTCTTGCTCTCTGGGTTGGGCTGCCTTAAACCAGAAAATTCTTTCCTGTCTCCTTTGTTCATTTCCCACCGATGTCTTCCCTCCCTCCGTGCGGGACCCTATAAAGTGTTGGGACCGGCTCCCGGCACCTCCCCTCCCTTGCAGCCATCAAAGAGTCTTTTCTTCTATATATAAGTCTTCTATAATATATGAGATCTTATCATAGGGGTCTCATACAATATTTGACCTTTTGTTTAAATTCCCCTTTTTTGAAATGTTATCCATAATTTGGTATGACCCACACAGTCAGATGCCTTTGCATGGGCAACAGAACACAGATAAACATCCTGTCTACTGCTTTCAGTGAAGATCCATCTGCCATCAGTAATTATATTCCTCCTTCCACGTCCTCTTCTGAATCTGGCCTGACATTCTTATGGTTCTCTGTCAATACACAGTTGTAACCCTTTCTGAACTGTCTTCAGCAAAATTTTATTTACGTGTGATATTGATATTTTTCCATAATTTCCACATCTTGTTGGATCACCTTTTTTTGGAATGAGCTCAAATATGGCTGTCTTCCAGTTGGTTGGTTAACTGTCTTTCAAATTTTTTGTATAGACAAGTGAGCACATCCAGCACTGTATGCGTTTGTTGCAGCATCCCAGTTGGTATTCCACCAATTCCTGTAGCCTTGTTTTTCACCGATGCCTTCAGTACAGCTTGGACATTTTCTAATACCATCATTTCTTGATCACATGCTACCCTCTAAAATGGTTTAATATCAACCAACTTTTTTTGGTGCAGTGACTGTGTATTCCTTCCATCTTCTTTTGTTGCTTCATGCATTTGTTTAATATTTTGCCCATAGAACCCTTCAGTATAGCAGCTCCAGCATTGAATTTTTTCTTCAGTTCTTTCAGCTTGAGAAATGCCAAGTACATTCTTCCTTTTTGGTATTCTAACTCCGTATCTTAGCACATTTTGTTATAATGCTCGGTCTTCTTGCATTATCATTTGAAATCTTCTGTTCACCTCTTTTACTTCATTTTTATTCTACTCACTGAAGCTACTCTACATTCAAGAGCCCGTTTCAGAGACACTTCTGACATCCATTTTAGTCTTTTTTTTTTGTTTTAATGATCTTTTGCTTTCTTCATGGATAATGTGCTTGATGTCATCCCATAATTAATGTGATCTTCAGTCATTAATGTTCACTGAGTCAAATCTCTTCTTGAAGTGGTCTCTGAATTCAGGTGGAGTATACTCAAGGTCATATTTTGGCTTTTGTAAACTTGTTTTAATTTTATTCAGCTTTTCAAGTTGAACTTGTATGTGAGCAGTCAGTGGTCTGTTCCACAGTCAGCCCCTGGTGTTTTTTTCTGACATTTTTCCACAAATGTAGTTGATTGGATTCCTGTGTATTCAATCTTGCAAGGTCCACAAGGATAAAAAGCCAGTGCTGTCAAGTCGATTCTGACTCACAGCGACCCTGTAGAACAGAGTAGAACTGCTTGAATACCTGGTGGATTCAAATTGCTAACCTTTTGGTTAGGAGATATAGCACTTAACTACTACACCGCCAGGGTTACCTCAACATGTATAGTCCCCATTTATTTGTTGAAACAAGATACTTGAAGAAGTCGTTCGTCTTGCAAAATTCTGTCACACAATCTACAGTATCGTTTCTGTCACCAGGGCTGTATTTTCCAGCTACTAATCCTTCTTGTTTCCAACCTTCACATTCCAGTCCGTAGTAATTTTCAATGCATCCTATTTGCATGTTTGATCGATTTTAGGCTGCAGAAGTTGGTAAAAATCTTTGGCCTTAGTGGTTGGTGCATAAATTTGAATAATGTTTGTATTAACTGTTCATCCTTGTAGGCATATGGATATTATCCTATCGCCAGTAGCGTTGTAGTTCACTATAGATCTTGAGATGCTCCTTTTGATGATGAATGTAATGCCGTTCTCCTTCAACTTGTCATTTCTGCTGTAGTGGACTATATCGTCAGATTCAAAATGACCAATACTAGTCCATTTCAGCTCCCTTATATCTAAATATTAACATTTATGCATTCCATTTCATTTTTTATAACTTCTAGTTTTCCCAGATTCATACTTCCTGTGTTTCACGTTTTGATTATTAATGGATGTTTACAGGTGTTTCTTTTCATTTTGAATCATGCCACATCAGCAAATGATGATCCTGAAAGTTTTACTCCATCTGCATCATTAAGGTTGACTCTATTTGAGGAGGCAGCTCTTCCCCAGTTGTATCTGAGTGCCTTCTAACCTGAGAGGCTCATCTTTGGACACTGTATCACTAATCTGCCTTAGTCTGGAAGCTCCATTGAAATTTGCCCGCCATGGGCTGGTGACCTTGCTAGTATTTGAAATACTGATGGCATAGCTTCCAGTATCCCAGCAACACACAAGCCACCCAAGTGCAACAAACTGAGATGAGCCATGGCTGTAAAGATTATAACCTAGAAAACTCTGTGGGACAGTTCTCCTCTGTCACATGGGGCTGAAAATCAACTTGATGGGATCTGACAACACCACATTCTTGGAAAACCTCAAATTGAGATTCTTGACCTTTTCTCAGACATACCACAACAGGATTGAAATAAGAATTCATTGTTTACTGTACAGCTGTGACCTTGCATCCCATTACTGGACTATAGCGCAGTACAAATAAGTTAGTTGGCTTTTTAAAAAATCACTTTTTTGTTTTTAGATTGAAATATTTCAAACACAATGAAAAGTATAGAAAATAACACCACAGTACACTGCACCAGGATTATTTGGATGATGAAATTTTACTGTACTTACTGCACATTTCAGTCAGGTTTACTGAGGAATGGAAAGCCTTGTGGCATAGTGGTTAAGGGCTATAGCTGCAAAGCAAAAGGTTGGTAGTTCAAATCCTCAGTTACTCCTTCGAAACTCTTTGGGAAGCTCTACTGTGTCCTGTAGGTCCGCTATAACTCAGAATTGACTCCATGATGATGGGTTAATGGGATTGAGGGATAATTTATATACATTAAATTCATGTAAAAATCTATCATTTTATGAGTTTTAATAGGATAAAATTGGGTGCAAAAATTTGAACAATAGGTGTATCAATTGTTAGATTCTTACAGTTGTGTAACCATGACCACATTCAAAATACAGAAAGTTCTGTCACCCCAAAAAGTAGTTCTCTTTTGTCACTTTATAATCAACCCTTCCCACTGTCCCAACCCCTGGCAAAACTGATCTGTTTTCTATCCATATAGTTTTGAGTTTTCCAGAGTGTCACATCAGCAGAGTCATACGTGGCCTTTTGAGCATGGTTTCCTTAGTTAGTATAGTGCTTTTGAGTTTCATCCGTATCACATGCCTTAACTTTTTGGCCAACAAGTACTCCATATATGAATATACTGCAATTTATGTGTTTGTTCAGTTAAAAGACATTTGGAGTTTTCCAGTTTTTGGCAAGCACCAATAAAATCACTGTAAACATCCAGATACAGGTTTTGCATGCACATAGGTTTTCCGTTCTCTTGGATACATACCTACAGAAAGCAACCCTCTGCCACTGAGTCAGTTCTGACTCAAAGCTACCCTATTCAGTTTCCAAGGTTGTACAGCAATGTATAAGCGTTCCAGTTGCTCCATATGCTAGGGAGCACTTGGCATGGTCTCTTAATACCATTGATTTCATTTTTGTTCTTAGCCGTTCTAATAGGTGCGTGGTGATATCAGTGCTAGTATTAGTATTGTAGTTTTCTTAGTTGGCTTTTAATAAGTTCACTCACCTTGTGGTGGTCCATTTACATTGCCCTTTAGTTTTTTAAGAGTGCTGAAAGCAATTATTTGTTACATTCAAGCACGTGCACGTTAATGTTACATTTAACAAATCAATGTTAAATGAAGAAACAGATTCATTTTTCTGTACACAAAATGCACTGCTATTGAGTCAGTTCCTTTTCATAGGCTACCTCTTGCTACTTCTGAGAGGCACTGCTCTCCCCTGCTTGCCCCCCGCTTCTGTTCCTGAGATTCTGTGTCATAAACTTGTCTTCCCCTGTGACCTCAGGACCTGCAGGTAGTTCCTTTTCTGTTCGCCTCATACTAATACCCTGTTAGTGAATTCTTTCTGAGATTGGAACCTGCCTTATTTTGCCCTGTCCTGGGTCAGGCGGCTCTACCACAGCTTGTGTGAAAGCCTTTACCATTTATTAACCCATATTTGTTGAAAAGAATGTACAGAGCCAAGAAAAGCAAACACTGTACTAAACAATGCTAAAAACAACCACCTTGCAGGGTGAGGCATGTTTTTCATGCCCCAAATCAGGAATCATGGTCTTTGAAATGTGACTGTGTTTGTAACAACAGTGAAAGTTTTGGCATGTTCCCAAAATGTTCAAGTTGTTACAGCCGTAGTTATGGGTGGAACAAATCCTATTTCCAAATCCTCAGAATTCCCCAAATCTCTTCTTTCTTGTCAGTTTATTGAGAAGCCCACCCAGCCCAGTGTCATCGAGTCAGATCCAACTGGGGAATAGAAAAAAAGAAAGATTATCTAGGCCTGTTTGGATGGAGACTTGAGTTACTACCCATCCATTCACTTTCCGCCTCACAGAAGGATATGACATCTAAGAGCAGCCACCTCACCTTAAACTCTTTATCCTTTGGGTTTACACATAATTTGTTTATTTCTTTACTGTCATTTTAGGGGTATTTCAGGAGAGAGCAGAGAATGCAGGAGTTGAAGCTACCATGTCTGTATTTCATGCAAACATATTTTTTTGGTATCAGCTGTAGAAAGGCAGAGAAATCATTAAAAACACACACTTTGGAGCCTGTTTGAGTTCAGATTCCCAGGTGCTGCCATTTACTCTTTGGGCAACCTTTCCGTGTTCAGGTTCCTCATCTGTAAAATGAGAACAATAGGGGTATCTACCACATAATTGTGAGTGTTATGTAGAATGGTGCGAGGCATTTAATAAGCTTTCAGAAGATTTAAAAATGCTGGTAGAGAAAGGGCTTAATCTTGTTGGCTTCCAGTAGATTCTATTTCTGACTCACAGTGAACTTACAGGACAGAGTAGAACTAACCCATAAGGTTTCCAGGAGGCAGGCTGGTGGTTTTGAACTGCTGACTCGGTAATTAGCACTGAGCTCTTAACCATTGCGCCACCAGGGCTTAATTCGAAAAGACAAAATCATGTTTTTAATTCTGCCTAAATCTAAAAAAGAAAAGTAGGTTCTCTTGTAATCTCCCTTTGAAATTGAGTGGATTTTCCTCTGGGTTTAGCGGTCCCGGAGCCCTGGATCCCTGGCAGCCAGTGAAAAAGGTCAGCGATTCAAGCACATCAACCCTGCTCAGGAGAAAGCTGTGGCCACCTGCTTTCATGAAGATTTCAGCCTTGGCAACAATGTGGAGCAGTTTTCCCCTGCCCTATATGGTGGCTGTGGGTCAGAATCCACTCAAAGGCAATGGGGTTTTTGGTTTGACAATTCTCAATCATGCAGTTCCGCATTCATCCTACAGGTGGCAGTCTCCATCACCAAAACTTGGATACTCTCAGGGCCGATACTCGGAAAAACACCCTTGAAAACACACTTGATTCTTCCATTGACTGAGCACCTACTGTGTGCCGGGAACCAGGGAAAGAACAGCGGTCAAGGCGACACCTGTCGCCCTGTCGGAACTTAGATTGCAAAAACTAGAACTTAATTCAGAATAGCAGAGGCGACCACCCAAGAAAGCCATCCTTGTGAATTTTCTAGTTTAAGGCAGAAGCCCAAACTGAAGTTCTTTGCAGTACTTAATGCCAATCGCTTTTCAGGGTTCCTTGCCCTTAAAAGGAAGTTTTCATAAGCTCCACCCCTCAGGGAAGGGTGCGGAAAGCTGAGGGGTGTGGCGATGGATAGCCTTGTGGAAAAGGGGTGGTAGAGTTCGTGAAAGGGAGAATTTAAGAATTACAGACCAGGGATGACAATTTTCAAGAAGCCTAAAATTTTGAAGCCTAACGTTTCCTTTTTTAGAGAAAAATCATCCCAAATTTGGAAATAAGACCAAGAGAGGGCAGTGTAGACCCTTAGATAGGTAATGTTTAACAAGCATACACACACACACACACACACAACCAAATCCATTGTTGTCGAGCCAGTGCTAACACACAGAGACCCTGTAGGACAGAGTACAACTAGCACATAGAATTCCCAAGAAGCTGGCTGCTGGATTCAAACTGCTAGTGTTTCATTTAGCAGCCAAGCTCTTAATCATTGCATGACCAGGGCTCCAAGTCCACGTAAAGTCAAGCCCGCTGTCATCGAGTCGATTCTGATTGATAGTGACCCTATAGGACAGAGTACAACTGCCCCGTGGAGTTTCCAGGGGGCAACTGGTAAATTTGAACTGCTGACCTTTTGCTTAGCAGATGTAGCAGTTAAACACTTCCCCACCAGGGTTTCCCCAGGTCCGCAATACCAAACCAAAGCCACCACCAAGTCGATTCCAACTCATAGCGACTCCGTAGGACAGAAAAGAACTGCTCCACAAGGTTTCCAAGGAGCATCTGGTGGGTTTGAACTGTTGACCTTTTGGATAACAGATGTGGCACTTATCCACTACACCACGAAGTCCACAAGAGAACTGTTTAATTCTCTGTACCTTTACAGAAAAAATTTGCTACTCATGCTAAAGAATTAAATAAGCTTCCACAAGAATTCTTGAACTCTGTGCTATGTAAGTAGCATTTTTTTTTCCATAGAAATCCAGATAGTGAATATTTTAGGCTTTGCAAGCTGCATGCTGTCTGTCAGCTACTCAACTCTGTCATTGTGGGAGTGGCTTTGTTCTAATAAAACTTGATTACAAGCACAAGCAGAGGACTGGGTTTGGCCCACCTACCATAGACCAGTAATTGTACCTTTGTCTGCCTTGCTATTTATTGATTAAAGGCCCAGTAGAATTTCAAATTATTGCCACTTAAAAAAAGGACCCCGAAGTTTACAGGTTTTTAAATTACCCTGCAAGACATTAACCAGTTTTGCATCTAAGTTTCCTACTTCCTCAAATACCTACTTCTTCAAAATGCTAGTTTTTTTTTTTAACCAGCCTTACTATTTTGCTGGTTCCCTCTTTAAAAAGTTGAGTAAATTTTGGGCATGTTTTCATTCTATATTTGAATGAAAGTCACATTTTAACTTTTGACATCCTTGTTTATCACTTCTGATGCTCCCTAGTGATGAGCAAGGTGCTCTGGTGGTGTGCAGTGGTTCAGCTTGGCTGCTATCAGAAAGGTTGGTGCTTTGAACTTGCCAGCTACTCCGTGGGAACAAGAGACCTGGTGATCGGCTCCTGTAAAGAGCACAGCCTAGGAAATTCTGTGGGGCAGTTCTGCTCTGTCCTACTGCAGGGTCTCTATGAGCTGGAATCCACTTGACAGTACACAAAGGCCAAAAACAACCCCAAATGAGCAGAAAAATCCATTTACTGTCAATGAACCTTACGTCATCATGGAGGGGGGCAAAGAAAGGGGAACTTCGTCCCATTCTGATGTCATACTCACCGGAGAGAAATCCCCTGTGGTTAGGACAGCATTTCAGTGCTTTTGACAACAAACATCTTAGTTACCTAGTCCTGCTTTAACAGAAATACTTCCAAGTAGATGGCTTTAAAAAGAGTAACTTTGTTTTGTCATAGTCCATTAGGCTAAAGTCCAAATTCAGGGTGTCAGCTCTAGGGGAGAGCTTTCTCTGCTGGCTCTGGAGGAAGGTCCTTGTTGCCAGTCTTCCCCTGGACTGGAAGCTTCTGAGGCGCAGGGACTCCAGGGTCCTTTCCAAAGGACTTTCTATGCTCCCAGCAGTGCTTTCTTGGTGCTCTGAGGTCCCTGAATCTTCACTTGCCTCCCTTTCCTTTACACCCCAAGAAGCTGTCCCATGGCCTGATAGAGTCCCACACACTGAGTCCAGCAGCTCCAACATACGGGAACATCACACAATACCAGGAATCACGGCCCAGTCAAATGACTACACACATTTTGGGTCGGGGGAGGGGACACAATCTGTGACAAGAAGTGAAAAGAATAGTGTGCGGGACATCCCCCAAGCCTCTCACCACCATAATTTATCTCCAGAAGTGGAACGTGGGTGGAGTCATTGTCCTATCCAACATCAGAGTTGATGTCTGGGATTTCATTTCCACACTGGTTATGTTTCTGAACTCGTTGCATCCACAGATTGACGTCTTAAACCAAGTCCCAAGATAGATTTAAGTCTTAGGTGTAATACGCAAGTGCTTCAGCTCTTCAGTTGAGGGAACCAAGCCTTGCTTTTCTCTGCAGTTACACCACTTCCCTGATTAAACACCCCAGTGGCTTCCCACTGCCATCGTGTAAAGCCCCAAACCCTCACTGTGGTCTAAGGGCCTGCATGATCTGCCCTCTCGCAGTCTGTTGACCTCATCTCCTACCCGCACACCTCTCCCCTCGCCCTGTTATTCACTACACACTTCAGCCACATTGGACTTTGTTTAGTCCTCCACCAAGCCAAACTTATTCCTGCTTCAGGACATTTGCACTTGCTGTTCCCTTCCTCCAGAATTTGGCTGACTTTTTTTTCACATATTTTCATTTAGATCTTATTTCAAATGACACCTTTTCAGAGAGACTGTCTCTGTCCGCCCTGTCTAACTTAGACGCCCTGATTACTGGAGAGATTTGGTATCTATTCATATGTTTATCAATGTTTAGTTTTCGATTCTAAAGTGACCCTTTGGGCATTTTATGCTGTTCTTCTTTTTTTAATACTTTTCCATTGAGTTGTTTCTTTTTCCTTATGAATATGAAGGAGTTCTTTATGTACTCTGGATAGTAATGTTTTCCTGGTATTACAACTATCTTCTTTTTGCTGTGGCTTATCTTGTTTGTTTTGAGGGGATGGAGGCTTGCCTTTTCAAGTATTTCTTTAATGGTATTATTTGTTGTACCCCTTAACCAGACCAAACCCATGCCCACAGAGTCGATTCCAACTCATAGTGACCATATAGGACAGAGTGAGTGGTCCTGCCCTGTTTTAGTTAGATAGTGTTGCTCTGGCAGAAATACCATAAGTGGATAGCATTAAAAAGAGGAAATTTACTTGTCACAGTCCATTAAGTTGAAAGTCCAAATTCAGGGTGTCTGCTCCAGGCAAAGGCTTTCCTTCTTTGTGGGCTCTAGAGGAAGGTCCTTGTGTTGCATCAGCCTCCAGTCAGGGAGCATCTTGGCACAAAAGCCTCAGGTCTAAAGGACATACTGTACTCCTGGTTCTGCTTTCTTGAGGGTGTGAGGTTCCCAGTTCTCTGCTTGCTTCTCTCTTTTTATCTCCCATAGGATGAAAGGATAAAGGGTAGTGCAAGCCACCCTCCAGGGAAGTTCCCTGAACAAGGGTGTTGCAGTCCACCCTAATCCTCTTTTAACGTAGTCATCTTATCTGTTAGCTACAGGCAGAGATTAGAATGCATAGCATACAAAAGTCACAATACTGGTAATCGTAGCCCAGTCAAAATTCTATACATGTTTTCTGGGGGACACAGTTCAATCCATGACATGCCTCATGGGGTTCTGAGGAGTGGCTGGTGGATTTGAATGGCCAGCCTTTTGTTTAGCAGCTAGGCTATTAACCATTATGCTGTTAGGGTTCCCATTTGTTGTAGAGAAGTTTTAAATTCTAGTGTAGTCAAATTGATTTCAAAAAATTTTTCCTGAACAGATTTTGCTTTTTTATGTGTTACTGCCATCATTTCTTATCTCAATATTCTAGGTTTTCTTCTACAAGTTTTAAAGGTTGGCTTTTACCACCTGGAATTGATTCTTATATATAGTGTAAGTTAGGGATCCAATGTAAATTTTTTCCCAGAGAGGTAACTAACGTCTTTGCACTATTTATTCTTTTCTGCCACTCTGTAGCATGTGTGTACTACACACATGTAGTTTCATCATATGTGTAGTTTTGATCTTCCTTTTCGTATCTGTCTAGCTGAGTCTAAAAACCCCATGTTCCCTTTGGATCTGTCTAGTCTGTCTGCTTATAGAGGACAGCCGTTAGTTTAAAGCCATTCCTGCCTTCCTGTAGTTCAGTCAGCCTGTCTTCCTTTGTTTGTCTTCTACTGGTTCTGTTCTGGTAACACAACAGAAGCAGATTTAAAAAAACGGAAAAAAAAAGGTTTTGACTCCTCGTTCGTTGCACGAGTAGATTTATTTCCCACAGACTGAGTCTTGCAGGCATAACCTCATGAGCTGCCTTACTTAACTTTGGGGTTTTCGTTAGCTTTCTCTGCCTCAATTAACCAGGAAGCATAGTTTTTTGTATAATATGGGGCCTGTTCTTTTGACTTTTGTTAGTAAAATATACCAGTATTTTATGGGTAAAGTTGGAGTCCTTGGGAGGTGCAAAACAGTTGATGAGCTTAGCTGCTAACTGAAAGGTTAGCAGTTCAAGTCCACCCCGGGGCCCTTAGGAAGACGATCCTGGCGATCTACTTTTGAAAAATCAGCCGTTGAGAACCCCTACAGAGCACAGTTTTACTCTGACACATGTGGGGTCGCCATGAGGAAGAGTCAGTTTGACAGCATCTGGTTTTATGGGTAAAGTCAGAGTCTGGGTTCCTGTTGTCCAAAGCCATGATCGAGGTTTATGCAGTGAACAAGCCGGAGCCAACCTGAGGTCCCAGGGGTGAGGTGATCCTTAGGTGGCATGTGACAGAGTGACAGATGAATTCAAGAGCTCAGTCCCACCAAGGGGCCCAGAATAACCTGCAGAAGAACAGATGGGGGCAGCTAACTTCGCAGCGTTTCCCTGCATTGCGCATTCACAGTGTGAAAAGGCTAGACACCCACATGCAGGAGCTCCGCAGACCCTGCAGCGCTTAGCTGCCTTTGCTATTTCAAGTTTCAGCCTGAAGCCTTGCTGCAAGAGCCACTTTACAAAAAGCAAAAGTGCCCTGCCCACCAGAGCCTCACCATTTGTAAGCTAAAGCTCCTGTACGCTTTAAGGTAAGCCTCGCCGGGGACAGCCAGGCCCTTCTCCCAATAATCTAATCCCTCTCCTAGCTGCCTGATGAGGTCAAAGCTGTGCTCACACAGAGAGGTCAAGGCCTGTCCCCGAGGTCCTTGTCCTCAGGCCCCTGCCATTTAAAGTCCTGCTGAACAACTGTAGCTGTCACAAACTACCCAGGTCAAGAACACACTTGACCCATAGTTACCTTTAAGCCTAGTGCCCTGGCTGCACCAGAAACTTGATCTCCACATGCTATTTTCACCCCTAAATGTCAATCCTTGAGCCTGCATCTCAAGGTCTTTCTAACAGAAAATTAACATGTTGAAGATGATAAGTAATTATACCTTTCTATGCCTTCCCAAATTCTAAACCACTGAGAAGTAGATACATGAATCAGAGGACCAGAGTTAAAAAAAAAATCACCTTCATTGACAAGGCTGATTACAGACAGTCCAGCTCTGGGTTAAACTGATCTGCCCAGCAGCCACAGGCAGATCGACGGGCTTACTGCAAGCTTCCTCCGTAGAGACAGGGTCTCCATGGTGAGGGAGGAAAACATGCCCATCTAAAGGTCAGACATAGCAAAAAAGAAAGACGTTGGGTGACGTACTCGGCATGTTCTCACAGACCCATTGAATACATAGGTCACTTGCCTCGCAAAGATATGAGAAAAAGGAGGCCAAAAGTTTTTCTTCAATCTGTGTATCCCAAGGAGCAGAGAATAAGTTCCCTTCTAACAGCTATCTTTGGTTTGAGGACTTATTCTTGATCCAGTAAGTGTGGTCTTTATGTGTCTGTCTGGATTTATAACATTGCCAGCCCAGCTCAAAACAGTGTAAGCAAAATAGGGAATTTTTATGAGTTCAAAGACTGACATTCAGGCAAAGCTGGACTTGGGGGTTTGATTACTGTAACCAGCCATATGTCTGTCTCTTACCATCTCCAGCCTTTGGTGTCCTCTGTGTTGGCTTCATTCTCCTTCACTGGCTCTTCCCACGTAACGACAAAGATGGCCCCAGCAGCTCCAACCTTGCATTCTACCAGCTTAGCAATGCTGGTGTGAATTTCTGCTTCCTAATGCTGTCAGCAGAAGCCCTAGTGGCATAGTAGTTAAGTGCTGCAACTACTAACCAAAAGGTCGGCAGTTGAACTCCACCAGGCACTCCTTGGAAACTCCATAGGGGCAGTTCTACTCTGTCCTGTAGGGTTGCTATGAATCAGAATCTACTTGATGTCAGTGGGTTTGTTTGTTTGTTTTTTAGGTTTTTAATACTTACAGTGGAACCCTGGTATTACAGAGCCGAAGCACTCATCTGCTAACCAAAAAGTTGGCAGTTCAAACCTACCAGCTAGCCTTTCCAGGTGAAAAAGATGTGGCAGTTTGCTTCTCTGAAGGATTACAGCCTTGGAAACCCTACAGGGAAATTCTGCCTTGTAGAACCCTAGTGGCACAGTGGCTAAAAGCTTGGCTGCCAAACCAAAAGATCGGCAGTTCACATCTCCCAACCGCACCTTGGAAACTCTGTGGTGCAGTTCTACTCTGTCCTGTAGGGTCACTGTGTGCCAGAATTGACTTGACGGCAGTGGGTTAGTACTTTTAACACAAGTCCCAGAATTGAGTCTCGTTAGCCTATCATGTATCGTGTGACTTCTGTGTAGATTGATCACTGTGACTAAAAGAAAGCAATACCCTACTTGGCCCAGAAGAAAGCACCACCTGCCCTGCCCAGCCCCGCCCTTGGCTCCCCCTCTCCCCGCCTGGCAGTCACTCCCCATTCTTCTCTCTCCCCTGTCCCTGGCAAGCGCCAATCTACTTTTTATCTGGGTGGATTTACCTAATGTGTGTATTTCATATAAATGGAATGCTTTTGTGACTAGCTTCTTAAGATGTTTTCAAGGTTCATCTGTGTCATAACATGTATCAGTGTTTCCCAAACAACCCACTGCCGTCGAGTCCATTCTGACTCATAGTGACCCTGTAGGACAGAGTAGAACTGCCTCATACGGTATCCAAGGAGAGCCTGGTAGATTCAAACTGCCAGCCTTTTGGGTAGCAGCCATAGCACTTAACCACGACACCCCCAGGGTTTCCGTATCAGTGCTTAATTCCTTTCATGTGGCTGAAAAGATCCTAAACTGGTTTCCCAGCCCCAGTTCTTGAGATTCCACGTTCAAACCCTCGGGTGGGCCGGACTAGACTAGCTGATCTTCTCCAGTCACACTCTGCATCGGTTGTGCTTCTGGTTCTTCTCACAGTGGCCATGCCTCCTCCCTGTACCTGCAGTCTATTCAGAGCTCTCACAGATGTCACCTTTCTTCATGAAGTGTCCTTGAGTGTTTCCCTAACCCCAGTAAGACCCTTTGCTCCTCTCCAGCACCCTCCTTCACTGAAACTGATGGTATTCATAGTCTTTATTTATTTTGATCCTTGTTTTCATTTTAGTGCTACTTTATCAGAAATACCTCAAAGCAGACGGCTCTAACAAAGGAAAGTTTATTCGTACACAGTCAGGTAGGCTACAAAGGCCACAAGTCTGAATTCAGGTTGTCTGCTCCAGGGAAAGGCTTTCCCCCTTGTTGGCTCTGGAGGAAAGTCCTTGTGTGGCATCAGTCTGTGCGCTCCGCTCCTGGTGCTGCTTTCGTTGATGGTACGAGGTTCCCAACACTCTGCTCACTTTCCTCTCTTTTTATCTCCTGTGGAATGAGAAGATGCAGGGTGGTGCAAGCCTTCTTCCAAGGAAACTCCCTTATCGAAGGTGTGGGAGTCCCACCCTAATGCTCTTTTAACATAATCATCCTATCTATTAACCACAGGCAGAGATTAGGTTGTATAGCGTAGGAAAATCACAAAATACTGGGAATGATGGCCCAGGCAAATGGCCTCATAGATTTTTGGGGGGACAGGGTTCAGTCCATTGACAACCCTCTTGGAAACCCTGGTGGCATACGGGTTAAAGCTACAGCTACTAACCCAAAGGTCAGCAAGTTCAGTCCACCAGGCAATCTTTGGAAACTATACAGGGGAGTGCTCCTGTGTCCTGTAGGGTTGCTGTGATGGATTTGGTTGTTGGGTTTTTTTTTTTTGGTTTTTAGCCTAGTCCTTTGGACATAACAAGTGGTCACTAAATATTTGTTCACTTGCACAAAATCAGTGATTCTGAATTGGAGATGATTTTGTCCCCAAGAAGGCATTTCACAACCCCTGGAGGCATTTTTAGTTGTCCAAACTGAGGAGGCAGATGTTATGGTATCTACTGAGTAGAAGCTAGGGATGCTGCTTCTACCCCACAATGCCCAGGACAGCCTCCTATAGCCAAGCATTACCCAGCCCCAAAGGTCATTAGTGCTGAGGTCAAGAAACTGTGCCATAAATGAATTACCACTCCTTTTGAATAGCTTAGCCAAGAGGAATCTGGAATAATCAGTGTACCAGTCTGGCAGGAATGTCTCACCAGGGAATTCATGCCCTTTTTTTATTTTATTTTTTGCTCTTTTTAGGAGCTGGGGGGTGACTGCAACACAGAGCTCCATCTAATACCACAGAGGTGCCCTGGGAGCACAGATGGTATTTTTACCACTCATTCTCCTTTGAGAGTGACAAGTGACCTCTCAGGAATCCGTGAAGTGCTAGGAATGTTAACTCTGTTAAGGAAGAAAACTCCTCGTCTTTTTCAGTCTAGTAATGTGTCAAATGTGGATCATGCTTCTGGAGGAGGGCAGGGGATGATTTTTTTCAAAGTCCCGTCTACTGGCTTCCCCACCAGGGTGACACTGTTGGGAGCTAGCTTAGGAATAAATGATTCAAGGAAACCTGAGGCCCTGTCTTCTCCCTTCCAAGACGAGCAGAAGAGTTTTGAAAGAGGATTCTGTTTGCATTGTGTTTCACTGAGCAACTCATTTGAGGGAAACTCATTTACCAGAAAACTCAGGGCACCCATATCATTTCACTGTAAAAACAGCAGTTTGGTCGGAACAGAGGTTACAAGCATAGGTGTCATGTCTGATGTTCCCTGCTCATCCCATCCAGCTGGTTCTTCTGAGTGACACAGAAGTTAGATAATATATGCCCTGACAACGAAAGGTGGGAAAAATATGGAGTTTGACCAGGCGAGGCATAGGGGTTGAACTGTATTTCACAAAGTTTGTCCTTAGGGTAGAATTTCCTAAAAGCCTGGCTAGGATTTGGTTGTGGTGTGTGTGCTTGAAGGATTACCTTTAGCACAGCTGGCACCAACAAAAATACCCAAGCAGAGGGTTCTTCCAGGATCCAGCCTGCTCCTGGCTGCTCTCCAGTTCTTGTGGGCCGTGAAAGATAGCCAAGTATGATTGCATTATTGGGATGGCCATATCTTTTATCGGAAACCCTGATGGTGTAGTGGGTTAAGTGCTATGTCTGCTAACAGAAAGGTCAGTGGTTGAAATCTGCCAAGTGCTCCTTGGAAACTCTATGGGGTAGTTCTACTCTGTCCTCTAGGGTCACTATGAGTCAGACCTGACTTGACGGTAGTGGGTGGCTATCTTTTATCCAGTAAATGAATTTGTGTGTGTGTGTCGAGTATATTTGAGAAAATGCCGTTCACTGTGTGAAGTGATTCACTTAGTCCAATTTTGATGAAAACTGGCAGACAGAAACATACAGAGAGTGTACTTGGGACACTGTCAGTGGCAAAAGTGTTTAATGATGACTGTAATTAGGATAACAGAAAAGGGTACTTTGGACGGTTGGCAGGACTTTTGGTATAAAAAGAATGAGATGGGAATCCCCAGAGTATAGTCCTGTCAAAAGTTAAAAAAGAATGAGATGGGAATCCCCAGAGTATAGTCCTGTCAAAAGTTAACTGGAAAAGGACTAATGCCGTGAGTTGACACATACTTACATTTCAGTAAGAGTTATTCCAAATTGGATTATTTGCCCCAAATCTTAATTTTGTGAACTCTGTTCTTTCAATTACTCTTTAATTTGTGAACTCCATTCATGTAATCATTATTTTGTTTCAAAAACATGGATCTCATTCAGTCATCCTTTTGTTTATTCAGTAGACATCTACAGACTCCCCTATTGTGTGCCAAGCATTGCACTGAATTCTAGTAATAAATGACAAATAGTCCTTGTCCTTCAAGAATTTAGGATCTAGTGAAATATTCATCCATTCACTTAAATATTTACTGTGTGCTCATATGTTCTGGGGAGAAAGAAATGAGTAACATGAACAAGGACCCTCCGAAAATAGAATTACACTCTACGCTAATAGAATAACACTCTACTGGGCAAAAGGACTCATACGTGTTACCATCAAGCTGATTTTGATTCCTAATGACCCTGTAGGTTAGAGAATTGCCACATAGGATTTCCAAAGTTGTAATCTTTAGGGTAGCAGACTGCCACATCTTTCTCCTGTAGTGTGGCTGGTGGGCTCACACCACTGAGCTTTTGGTTAACAGCTGAGTGTTTAAGCACTGTGCCACTGTGGCTGCTTTATGTACATTCATACATGTATATTAAAATATGTATTTGGTGAGATAATCTTGCCCTTAAGATTTCAGGCTCCCTGTTTGGATTTAATTCCACCTAAAATTTAAGAATAAAGTTACTTACAAGAGTAAAAATCTGGAGAAGGCTGTACATAGTCTTTGTTAGGGCTGGGCTGAGAGCTTAAGAAAAGAGAAGTCACCTTCCTTGCCAAGGGTTGTCTCTTTGACTAGAAGGGTGGCAGCTGTGGAAGGAGAGAAGAAGCAGCCTCATCTGTGTAAGTCCATGGTACTCCATTACTCCTTTGGGCAACCAAGCCAGAGGTTGGGTCAACCAGGTGGACTCTCAAGAAAATTGAGATTTGACAGAACTTGAACTCTAGTAAAAAAAACTAGGCTTGATGGTCCAACAGTCTGGAGGGTTCCCAGAAGACGTAGCCCTAGGACTGTTAGCCCAGAATTGAAACCATTCACAAAGCTAACTTTTCAGGAAAAAATTAAACTGGACTGTAAGACATAAAATGATACTAGTGAAGAGGATGCTTTTCAGCTTAGGTGGATACAGGAGGCTTAACTGGGCAGCTTGTATCTAGAAGTGAGATGAGAAAGTAGAAGGGGACAGGAGCTGGTTGAATGGGTCATGTGAAGTACAAGGTGAAGAGGATGAGTGTGCTGTCACTGTGGGAAGACCAGCTAGGGTCGCATAGCTATATGTGTGTATGAGAAACTGACTTAAATTGATTAAACTTCCACTTAGAGTGCAATTTAAAAACAAAAAGAAAATTAAGATTTGAAGTGGAGAAATTTGGGGATTAGGACTTTTTTTGATTTGGCAGAACCTTCTTGTAAATCTCAAATACTTCTGTTTAATGTGTCTGCAGTGGCCATGTTTGCTGAGGCCCATCACCCACAAAGGCCTCTGTGAACAAAGTTGCAAGCCCATGTGATGGTGGGCAGAGGCATCTCACCCATGACATATTTCTGGCCGTACTCTCCCTGATGATATTTTTTTTAATCCTAATTAAACTTTCCTCAAAAATACCGCCTCTCTCCTGGCACAAGGACAAACACTGAGCCCAAGAACACCTAGTCTGGGAATGCCCAGCCCGGGAATGCCAAGGCCGGCCCAGCCCTGCTGGCTTCCCCCAACTGCACATCCCCCTCCACATGTGAGGTGCAGGATTGCAGGAGGGCCCTGGGAGGCTCCCCAGGGATGACCCCCCACACAGCTCTTGGATATAAACATCACATTCCCTGCATCAGGAAGATGGATAGGCTCCCAAGTCTATTATATTTGATATAGCAAATGAGTAAATACTAAAGAAATACCCTTCTTAGAACAGCTTAAGAAAGGCATAGGATGGGGGACGATCGGTGTTTACTGTCCCCACAGGAAGAGATAAAATAAAGACCCCTCCTCCTGTACCTTTTAACCTTGAAGCTCAAGGCATAACCTTGTTTTCACTGTTGATTATAACCACAATATACTTGCCTCGGGCCATTACCTAAAAAACTCTAATGATTAACATGAAAAAAGGCCACAAGGTATCACTTCCTTGTTAGCCAACAGTTTGTGTGGCTGAGGGGGCAGGGTGAAATTATGTCACTGATCATATAAAAAAATAAAGACAGGCCCTGGCGGGCTGCCGATCTCCAGATTCCTGGTTGTCTGCTTCTCATCATTTCTCCTTTGCCGATGCCACCCATCCCTTCATGAATCCCAGACTCTGCCGAGGCTGGCTCCCAGCACATGTTGGTATCTCTATCACTTTCTCCCCCACCTTGCCCCATATTGCCTGACAGGAACATGTGGTATTTTCTCTGTATGGGTGAGATGAGAAATAAGACCTTTATTGCATGCCAGTAGACAAGGAGATAGAGGTCCTCCAAAATCTGCCTCTCTGAAGTGGAGACTAGCTGGAGGTTTTGTAAAAGAAGGGTATAAGGATTTATAAAACAAAACAAAACCTGTTCTGATTCCTAGCAACCCTGTAGGACAGACTAGAACTGCCCGATAAGAGTTTTCAAGGAGCCCCTGGTGGATTGGAACTGCTGACCTTATGGTTAGCAGCCTTAGCACTTAACCACCGCACCACTAGAGTTCCTATAAGAATTTATGAGTCCTAGGAATTTGTAGAAAGTTCATCATCTTTAGAGGGTCACAGTGGTCGCATCTCAGATGTGTTGACATCCAAATTGGTGCTTTGGGCCAGGAGGTGGTCAGGCTATCATATAATTCTTTTGTTTTCCTGTTAGGGTTTTTAGATTATTATCACTTGTTTTTCCAGTCCTAAAGAGACCATAGATTAGTCCTTAGCCTTGAGAGAAACTAAGGGAAACAATGGACTCATGCTTGGCACATGTCATGCTTCAGGTACAGTTACATAACGTACTTTGTCTGTTCCATTCTGACCATCTAGATTGCGGCTCCTAAACACTTCCAGTATAGAAATGCTGGAGATGTCATTAAATTTGAGTACTTCAGTTCCTGAATATATATATTACCGAATACATAGATGACTCGGCACTGGTTTATTTCAGGTTTTTGTTCAAGCGGGATGGTAGCGTTCCTTAAAACAATAGCCTTTCAAAACTACGACTAAAACGCGGGGGGGCAAACCCCTTAAACAGCCCAGCTGTAATTTTCCATTACTTAACGTAGGGCCGGGAGCTGAGGCATCTTCCCAGATTATGGATCCTAGGCAGCCAAGTCAAAAGCCACTAAAATGCACGGACTACAGCTCCCAGGAGACACTGCGCACACACGATTTGCGCACACTCGACCTCGATGACTGCATAGGGCAGCGTGCCCGAGGGGGCGGAGCTTGGGTCTCGGCCGCGAATCGTGGGCGGGGCTTGGGGCGGGGCCAGAGGGGGGCGGTGCTGCCGGTGCGGCCCGGAACACGCTAGTGGAGCGGAAGATGGCGGCGGCAGCGGCAGCTGCAGTCGGGACCCCAGTCGGACTGAGGCGGAGGAGCCGCCGGCTCTGACCTCGCTCTGGCTCCGGTCCGCGCGGCGGAGCGTGTGCGAGGCCCCGTGCGTCGGGCACGGGCGGTGGCGGCGACTGTGCGCCGCCCTGAGGAGCGTCCCGGCGCGGCTGCGGCGGAGGAGAGAGCCGGCTCCGGGCCTCCGCGTCCTCCAGCTCCCCGGGCCCCCCGCCTCCTCGGGGGGGCGGTGGCGGCGATGTTCTCTGTCCTCTCGTACGGGCGGCTGGTGGCCCGCGCCGTGCTTGGCGGTCTCTCGCAGACCGACTCCAGGGCCGGCAGCGGCGGCGGCGGCGGCGGCGGCGGCGACTACGGACTGGTGACGGCTGGCTGCGGCTTCGGCAAGGACTTCCGTAAGGGCCTCCTCAAGAAGGGCGCGTGCTACGGGGACGACGCGTGCTTCGTGGCCCGGCACCGCTCGGCGGACGTGCTTGGTGAGTCCCTGGCCCAGTTCCCCCTCTCCAGCCACGGGTCCGCCTCCTGGGGACTCCCCTGCTCGGGACTTCCCTGCTGCCTCGGGCGCCAGAGGAGCCAGAGAGCCGAGAGTAGCCCACACGTAAGGGAGCGTTTACTAGGTGCCAGGCGTAGCGCCAAGCGCTCCGAGGTGCGCTTTCCGCCTGGACAAGCCCCATTTTAGAGAGGAGGAAACTGAGGCGCAGAGCGGTCTAGCCACGTGTTCAAGGTCACAGCCCGGGAATGTGACCAGTCTGTCGAAGTCCAGAGCCGCACTCTTAGTCACTGGGCTGTGCTGGCCCCAGGCGACCTCGTCCCCACCTGCAGGCTCGTAACCGGGCTCTTCCCTGTCCCCCGGGGATCCCTGCTTCCTCGTGTGCTCCTGACTCACGGCCTGGGTACGGGTTGCGGGAACGCGGAGCGGACAGATTGTCGTGAGCGCCTAACAGCCGCACTCTCCCGCCGTCTCGGTCTTGACCTGGTTGATGGTCCTCGGCTTTGGAGTCTTGGAGCGGAACCGTGGGCCTGGTGGACAAGCACACACAGTGTATTCTCTCACACTAATCTTGTCCCCTTGCGGTCACGGAGGGTGGAAGAAAATCTCCTTGACCCGAAATATGAGCATTTGAACCTGCATCTAGGAAGCCTTGAGAATTGGTTAAAGCCTCTTAAGGCCACAGGTGCTTAGGTGCTTCTTAAGGCCTGTTCCAGTTACACCTTTGCGGGTGGCAGACAGGAGGGCACCTGTAGAAAGAGCTAGATATATAATTCACAAGCAGTCAGAAACTTGACAATAATCTGTATGCCATAAGATCGTAGATGATCGATTTTCGTTGTCTTTTAATACAGCACTTCCTTTGAAATTGAAGGGCATGCTGACATTGAACTTGGGTTCAACTGTTATTTTTGGTTTCACTTTTCAAATGAGATTGACCTTATGATTACTTTAAATTTCGTATGTCCTATGTCAAGGCATGGTTTGGCACTGGAACAAATGGTTCTGTAACTTTTTTGTAGAAAGATTTTATGACAGTAACTATTTTTTAATCAGGTCTCAGAATAACTGCCTAGTATCCTTGCTTCTACCACGTGTAGTATTTTGTGAACATGCAGCTGGAAAGGTTGTTCTCAGTTTACTTTATGAATGACCCTGTTAACTCTGCTGGAAAAAAAAATCAGTGTTTAAGCAGCACTACTGATACTAACCTTTAAGAAAGACAGAAGGTCAGGGAACAGGCGATTGCAATTGTGCAAATCCAATCTGAAGTCATCTTGATTCTGACTTAATATCTTTTTGAAGGGCTGTCTTTTCCCCTTACTTTTAGAAGCTCTTTCAATGAGCCTGTAGCCCGAGCTGCGTTTCCAGGTTGCCGTCATAGTGTGGTAGGCTAGAGGGTAGCACGCCGTTAGTGATCTGCCTTATAACATTGATTCAGTGTTCACCTTGGCTGCTAGATAACTTGGTGATCTGTGGCCTTGAATGAGAGCCTCTTGGCCTCATTTTCTAAACTACAGGATAAAAGGGAGCAGACTGGGCTAAAGGTTCTGCTTTTCAGAGCTTTTCTTTTTGTTTTGACAGAATGGTTCCTTTTGTTACTTTGCATCTAGAACAACCTGTATTGTTGTTGCTAAGTGCTGCAAGTTGGTTCTGACTACCTAGGACCCTACATGTAGCAGAAAGGACACTACCCAGTCCTGAGCCATCCTTAAAGTTGCTCCTTTTGGAGCCCACTTTTGGAGCCACCGTATCAGTCCATCTTATTGAGGGTCTTCCTTAGCTGACCCTCTGCTTTACCAGGCATGATGTCTTTCTCCAGGGCCTGATGTCCTGATAACATGAGGGTGTAAGGTCAAGTTTCACCATCCTCCCATCTGAGGAGAGTTCTAAGATTTGTTCACATTCTTCTGACACTTCCTGGTATGTTAAATAGTCTTTGTTAACACCTTAATTCAAAGGCATCAATTCTTTTTTCAGTCTTTGTTATTAATTGTCCTTCTTTTGCATGTATGCGTATGAGACAGTTGAAGTGCCCTAGCTTGGATCTGGCACACCGTAAGCTTCAAGGTGACATTTTTGGTTTTTAACATTTTAAAAGAGGTCTTTTCCGGTAGATTTGCCTAGTATCATACGTCCTCCTCTAATTTCTTGACTGCTGTTTCTATGGGCATTGATTGTGGATCCAAGTAAAATGAAATCCTTGACACTTTTAATATTTTCTCCATTTATCATGTTGGAAACCCTGGTGGTATGGTGGTTAAGTGCTACAGCTACTAGCCATAAGGTCAGCAATTCAGATCCACTGGGTGCTCCTTGGAAACACGATGGGGCATTTCTGTTCTGTCCAGTAGGGTCACTATGAGTTGGAGTTAACTGGATGGCTCAGGGTTGTTCTTTTTTTTTTTTTAAATCGTGATATTGCTTATTGGTTTCATCATAAAGATTGTTGTTTGTGTTGTGGTGTAATCCATACTGAAGGCTTCAGTCTTTGATCAGTAAGTGCCTCTAGTCTTCACTTGCAGCAAGTTAGGTTCTGTTATCTGCATATCACAGGTTGTTAATGAGTCTTCCTCCAATCATGGTGCTACGTTCTTCAGCTAGTCCAGCTTCTTGACATTTCTTGAAATCTTTGGTAGATTTTTTTCTGTTTTATGTATAGCTCTTAATCCACAGCTTCCTTTGAGAATCTTTGGACTACCCAGGAGCAGTCTCCCCCGAAAAATGTACAGAGACATTTGTGTAGACTTGCAAGGACTTCACTGACCCCTGGACAGGACAGAGGTTCATGCACGGGTACCAGATTAAGAACACAGTTCTGTACATCCGTTCCTGAAAGGAATGCCACCAGGGGCAAGCAGACAGAGACGGTTGCTCATGTGACCCAGGGGTTAGTCTTCAGCTGTATTTGACAGATAACCATTTTAAGGATATGTGTTTGTGTGTGAGTGTGTGTAGTGTATACCTCAAGGTCACATTTCTGTAAACTGTTGATCTCATGTGGTTGAACAGTGGCAACACGTTTTCTAGGGCTGTCTGTTAACAGAGGAGTTCTTCTGGAGAGCAGTCTCAGGAGCCCCTGAAACAGCTTTATGGGTTGGCCGTGTTTGATCCCTGCCTACCGTAGGTCAGTTCGTAAGATGGTAACTTCTGTTTCTTTGACCCCATTCCATCATAAATTGGTCTGCTGATGTTGCTTGAAAGAGGCTGTGGGTCTCAAATGAGTCTCTGATACTCTTTGCTACTCTAGAAGTTGGGGGTATAAACTGAATTGCATGAAAAAGGATATACTGAATAATAGCAAAGTTACCTCGACCCCTGAGTGCTCTGTATCTTCTGTAGATAATTACTTTTCTGTGGTTGGACACTGTTAATTACAAGCTTCTGTGCACCTCAGATTATTCACTGTAGTCATCTAGGACTCCTTGACTGTTTGAAAGGAAAGCTGTTCATTTCTTTTAGTACAAGGAAGAGGGAACTTTTGTTTCTTTAATTTAGAATTGCTTGCTTAGTCATACAGTGACTAAAAGTACTTGGTGATTCACAATTTTAGAGTCCCCACTGGATTTCTTTTAGGAAAAATCAACTATGGTGGGTGTGGTGAGACATAAAAACCACTCCTATCCCTTGAAAAAGTGGGCAAAGGTGCTTACTCTTAATAGATTCCACAGGAGTAAACCCGTGACAGCAGGCGCTGTGCCTGCTTTTCTGTTTCCTTCTTCCCTGTGGCTAATTCTAAATTCTCTTATTGCTCTCTGTGGCTTCTTAGGTACACAAAAATCTGAGTGCTGCCTAGTGTTTAATTGCTGAGCCTGCCACAGCCCCAAGCTACTAAACAAAGACGGTTAACAGTTGTTGTAAGACTGGGAAGTCCTGGAGACCAGTTCTTTCACTTTGCTGGTGTGAGAACGGAGGCCTCCTAGGGGGCTGGGGGTGGGGGGTCAAATGACTTCCCTAAGGTTATTCCATCAGCTAATGGCAGTACTGGAACTAGCACCTCCGAGTCTCCATCCCCGTGCTCTTCCTGTTCCTCCACTGCTCAGTTTTTCTGAACGTGAATTCAGAACCATCCTGTCCTCTGGTACTCTCTGTCGTTCTAGTACTTTTCCCCCTGGAATGTGTTTGTACATGTGTGTACTTACAACTTCTTGATTCACCCTGTGACTCATAACTGGAATGCAGCAGAAACTCCTGCACACTACAACATGGTTTACTGGAATGGTTTCTTTGAAAAATGGCTGTATGGTCTTTGCTATGTAAATTCTGACCTCAGAATATTGAGTTGTAAAATAATTCTTATAAAACTGTGTGGTGTTTATTTAAGCTTGATTTAACTTGAACCCTGAAAAAGAAAGTTAAAACAGTTTTAAGATTCCAGGCAATGGGTCTGGTTTTGATTGTGGTCAGGATTTTGAAGTGTTTTATGAGTAATGCCAGTCTTAAAGTAGTTGTAAGTGTGGGACTATTTGAACAGTATAAAGATCTGAATGCTAGTTAGAATGTATGTGCTAATTTCAGCCTTTCAACAAATCCTTTCTGGAATTTCCCTCAGCTAGATTTCAAACTGTGTCAGAAAACCAGTCTCATTATTATTATGTAGTCATTTTTCTACCTTCTGAAAGTCTAAATTCAAGCATGACTTATCTTGATGACAGCATGACATTGATTGGATTTTTTAAAATTGAGATGTGTAATTCACACATACAATTTTTAAAGCATACAGGTCAGTGGATTTGAGTATATCTGCAAGGCTGTGCAACCATCATCACTTAATTCTAGAACATTTCTGTTATTCCCCAAGGAAACTCCATACCTGTTAACAGACAATTCTCTTTTTCTCCTGTCCCCCAACCACACTTTATCTGTCTGGATTTTCCTGTTGTGGACGTTTCATATAATTTTCACATAAGTGGAATTATACAGTGTTTTAGTCATCTGGTACTGCTCTAACAGAAGTACTGTAAGTAGATGACTTTAACAAGAAAAGTTTATTGTTACACAGTCTGGTAGGCTGCAAGTCTGTGTGCAGGGTGTCTGGAAGGAAGGGTTTTTTCTTTTTCTGCTCTGGAGGAAGATCCTTGTGTTGCATCAGTGTTTGGTCAGGGAGCATCTTGGCGCAGGAACCTCGGGTCTGAAGGACGTGGTAGTGCTTTCTTGATGCCATGAGGTTCTCAGCCCCCTGCTTGCTTCCCTTTCCTTTTATTTCTTGTAGGATAAAAGGTGGTGCAGGCCACCCTCCAGGGAAACTTTATATTAGGAGCAGGGAGGTGATCTAAGAGGGGATTTACAGTCTCGCCATAATGCTGTGTAACATAATCCACTCTGTTAACCACAGGCAAAGATAAAGATTTACAGAATCAGAAAATCACAGAATGGATGACAGTCACAGAATACGGGGAACCCTGGCCTAGCCAGATTACTACACTTACTTGGGGGGGATACAGCTCAATCCATGATGCGCAGTTTGTGGCCTTTTGTGTTTGACTTCTTTAATTTAGCATAATAGATTCAAGGTTCGTTCATGTTGTAGTATCAAGACTTTGTTCTTTTCTGTGGGTGAACAATAGCTCCATTGTACCAGGTGTGCCACATTTTGTTTATGAACTCATCAGTTGATGGGCATTGGGTTGTTGCCATTTTTTGACTGATATGAATAATGCTGTTATGAACTTTTACGTACACAGCTTCTGTGTGAGCATGTTTTCGGTTCTCCTGGGTGTATGTGTACATGGGAGTGGAATCATGAGCTCATATGTTTACTCTCTACCTCTCAGAGGCATAGATACAGTTTTAATATAATTAATTACCTTATGTAGGGGTATTCTTTTTTAATGGCAATAATCAGCCCTGTAAATTCTGAGCTCAGTCAGTATTTTGAATCCTCTGTACTTTCAAGAGAAAATTGTACAGTGTTAAAGAAGTATGAGAGTTCTGTGATCAGTAAAAGAGCCATCTGTGGCACTAGAAGTGGCGAGGATTAGGAAGCCACCAACCAGTTGTTGTCTGACTTTCCTGAGTGTTCTGTTATTCTGTAGCCAGTAAGATTCTAGGGTTGGTGGGTAGAGGAAGTTTCTTTTTTTTTTTTTTTTTTAACTCTTGGTCATTAATATTTTTCTCATTTCAAGTCATTTACTCATTTATTATACTTTGAGAGGCTTTTACTTTGCTAGTCTTACAGGAAGAGATTCTGGAGCTTAGTTTTAAATGCTCCTAATGTCTCTTTCAACTTACTAGTAATCTGTTTAAGGGATTCTCAGGGAATCCTTTTTGCAGAACAGGTAATTCAGTTTTAGGAGCACAACTGTTTACACTTTTTAGAAGATACATTTTTGCAAAGAAGTTTTAAACTGTAGTAGAAGGTAGGCTGCAGATGCTAGTTGGTGTGGTTTTGTTGAAGGGTGGGGGTTTAGGGGGGAGGCTGTTTCTGAACTTTAGCACTGCTTTATGAAAGTGGACAGTCGTAACCTGAATGGTCGTAATAGGATCCAAGTGGAATTTGTACCAGTGTGACTCAAGAGGCACTGACTGCATCAGGTCAGATGTTTGACCTACAGCCATGTCCTTTGGCTATATCAAGTGCTTCTGTCAAGTTCAAGCAAAATGTCAAATTAATTTCATGACAGGCCCTGGATGCCTTTTAAAGAGACATTATCTGGGGCTGGTGTATTAGCTGTAAGGAGCTCTTCCATGAAATGAAATTCAGTAGGTAGCTTTAGTTTCTCAGTTTTTCGGAAAATGTTTTGGGAAAGCAGGCTAACAGTACTTTATTTCTTAAAGAAACATAGCCTTTCGAACCAGAAGTTATAGTCATTTGCAAAAAAAAAACCTGTATGCTTTGCGGATTTCCGTTGCAAAGTTAGTTAACTTTTGGTCTCTTTTTAAGTGATGCCCTCAATCCCACATTTTGTCATTGGTAATAAAATTTATTGATCTATTTGGGAGCTGCCAAATATTTTTTTTTTAAGTCACATCGTGAATCAAGACTTTTTGGAAAAACTGTCCCACTGTGGAAAGCGTTGAGATAGCAATCAGCAGGGCTCTTTGACTTTAGCTTAAAAATTTAAAGGGACCCAAACCTATTGGTTTGGTTCTGACGCATAGCAATCCTGTAGGACAGAGTAGAGCTGCCCCAGAGGGTTTACAAAGCTGTAAGCAGACTGACACGTCTTTCTCCCAGGGAGCCAAGGGAGGGTTCAAACTGTCAGCCTTTCAATTATCAGTTGAGCTCTTAACCACTGCACCATCTTAAAGAAGAAAAAGAGATGCTAAATCTTTTTGAGTAAGATTCCCAAATAAGATTTTAGGATGAATGGGAGGGTGGCAGAAAAAGTTCTCTGAAGAGTTAAAGTACTTCACTATGCTTCTTCTAAGTATTTAATATCTAATGCAAAACAAGATTCCACCATCTTATCAGTACTGTATATAATACTTTGGGTTGTATGAAGCATTTTTACTTTCTACCTTATCTAATCTTCATAATTTTGAAATAGCTGCTCTTATCTCCACTTAATGAGTTTGGTTGACTCATTGATAAAGTCAGCACAGTTAACAGAGTTGGGACTTGAACCCCGATCTCCTGCTTGTATGTCTAGTGCTTTTTAAACAAACAATTTTGTTTTTTGCTTATAAAAAGCAACATGTGTTCAGAAATACACAATGTAAAATACCTGTAACTCGTAACTTGGACATCATCAGTGTGGTTTCCTTCTGTCTTTGTGTATATACAACTGTGTGTACATTCATTACGGGTAGCTCCCAACTGACTAGCATCGATGTGTTTGAGTGAGACAAACCATTTACTGACATCCTTTATTGTGGTACCTCCAATTGTTAGTAATATGTGGTGCATATGTTATTGTAGCAAGTAATTTGCTGATGTTATCATTCTCATGCCAACCTCCAAAAACAAATAGGGGTTGAGTTTATCAAAAAAACTGATAATAAAAGGCAATAATAATGATAGCTAGGGAAAAAAAAAAGATACTCAACTCATGCCAGAACCTCCTCATGACTGAGTCAGCAGAACAGAACCTACTGAAGTCAGGGACAACCTGTATTGAATGAAATTGAGTTAATCTGTATTCTGTTTTGTAATGTTAATTTTCTTTAATGTAAACTGAGCATGTTTCCATAGTTATAAACATAGCTGCATCATACTTACTTCATGGATAGTCTATCATTTACTTAACCAGTCCCCTGTTGTTACTTAGTTTTCAAATTTCTGTTATAAGTTACATGAGAGTAAATATCTCTCTGCATCTGAATATTTCCTTAGGATAAAATCCTTGAAAAGTAGTCCTGGGTCAAAGATTATGAACATTTACAAGAACTTCTGATGTAAATATTACTGTTGTACCCTCCAGAAAAGTTGTTACACTCCTTTATACTTTTCCATTTGCTATAAATTTGCACTTGTCAGTAAGCTCATTGTTGACCTTGAATCTGTCTAGCTTCTTAAACAGTTGTTTTTGATGTGAATAAGTTTGCAGCTGGTGAACAGTTCCAGAATTGATTGAATTGTTGGTATGAATCCCAAGGACTACAGAATGGCTGCAAAAACTTTGCCAGAAACTACAAAAATGACTTCCTACAAAGAGTGCTTTCTGTGGAAAGGTTCAGTACTGTTTTTACTTGTGCTAATAGGAACACATATTTCCACTGATTTTTATTTTAGTCATTAACAGTTTATTTTAGAAAGAAAGGAATTATCTCTTTCTAGACTACTGTGACTACACAGGTTGATCTTTAAGTGATAATGGTCAGGAGGGAAGTTTTTTTTTTTTATTTGAAATTCGTATGCACTGTCATTCAAGGTAGATGTGAAAGGTTGGCCGTGCCGAACGTAGTGAACAAGTGCTTCTGTTTTTACAGCAATGTTTGGATAGCAGTTTGGGGTCAGAAAATAGAAAATAGGAGATAAGAAATAGAAAATAAGACCTAGAAGACTGTTCATAACTTCTAGGTTGACTCCTAATTGGTAATGTGATTATTAGTGTTCCTGTGAAATGAGAAAAGTTTAAACAGGGATGGCGTGTGCATGTGTCTCTTGTGTGTATGTGTTCTTTTTAGAAGTCCAGTTCATTTGGTTCGTGAGTGGCACCTTTGATCTTATTGTTGCTTTTCTTGTTAATGTACACTGAATTCACTGAACAGTAAATAATCTTTGCATAACAAGGTCAGTGTGCTTGTAAGTAAATTTCACATATTAATTTTTTTTTATTTAATATGACTGAGTGAAAATGTACATTCCTGTATAAATTTACATGCCCACGTATATGCAGCTTCCACTGCTCTCCCTGTCCGGTGACAGCACACTATTCCTCTCTGCTCCATACATGTCTCATCCTCCCAACAGTCTCCTTTCCCCTCCTCTCCACCCACTCTCCTTCCTCCAGCCAAAGGTCAGCAGGATGATATCCTGTAAATGTATAGAACCATAAAGTGCATGCAATACACGGTCACTCTGCATCGCCAAGTCCAATCCATTTGTGTCTGAAGAGTGGACCTGCGTTATGATTTATGGGCAAGGGCAGCATCAGGGCCAGGTGCCATGCTCCCAGGGGAACCCCGAAACCGCTGGACCATCAGTTGCAGTCTTTTAGTGGAGATCTCAGGGTGTACCCCTTTTTATTCTTGTGTTGCCAGTGAGACTCAACTTAGTGAGTTCCATCGTGGCTATCACTGGTGGTAGCCGGGCACCATCCGGTCGCATGCTAATTTTTAAGCTATCGTGCTTTAAGTGAAAGCTTAGAATCCAAATCAGTTTGCCATATAAACCCCAGCACCACCACTAGGCAACTGTAACACCTCTCCCACTCTCCCCGGCAGCACACTCTTCCTTTCCATCCTGAGTTTCTCTTATCCACTCTACCAACTCCTGTCCCGCTCTGCCTTCTCTTCTCACCTCTGTACGAGAGCTACTCGGACAGCCTCATCACGTATGAGTTTATTTGTAGATGATTTTAATTCAAGGATGTCAGTTAATGCTGCTGTATGTCCATCTCTTTTTTTTAATAAAAATCTCAAATTGAAAGTGGTTCGTCTGACTTCTTTCAGATAGTGCTTTAAAGGAGAAAAACTTCCCACATTATAATCAGGAGGTTAAAACAAAGTCAGAGTACATCATCTTTGAAACATCTCTGAAAATAGAACTGTGGTAGTTTGATGAGGAGCTGGAGTAAATTAGGACACCTGCAGTACAGGCTTTCCTTCAAAACTAGCTCAAGAAGGAAATGTAATATTATATGTGAAATGTGAAGTATTGCTACGTGTGTTAATTTTTATAAATGATTTCTAAAACAGGCTACTTGTTCTTTTAATGTGGTTTAGAATCCTAGAATCTTAGGTCTGAAAAAGGCCTAATTTGCCCTCCTCCTCCTCATTTCACGGATGAGATGACATTTGTTCAGTATCCTAACAGTTAGTTGCAAGGAAAGCTGGAGTAATGTTGTGTCTAGACTTCTCTCCCAGGGCTCCACCCACAGTGGTCTGTGAGAGGTATATCTTGTGAGTGCCCTCCAAGATGTGAAAATCAGTATAGCAGCATGTTCAGACTTTTCAGAACAGTCAACTGAGTTCATTGTTTCCTGACTGCCTTCTGTTTGTAAGTCCCTGTCAGGTGCTGGGGACGGGAGGACTTCAACTCTGAAGTTCTTAGTCTGGAGGGAGACAAACATGTGCACAGAAACAGTACTGAGGTGGGCTGGAAACGGAGTCTGGCCTTGAGAGGTGTATTTTTCAGTAGTTTGAAGCACGTGGGGAGACGAATGGTAAACATCTTCAGACGGAAGGCACAGAAATAGATTCCCTAAGCAACCACTGTTTTGTGGCTGGAGAATACTAGTGGGTAAGGAGAAGGGGGTGCTTCAGAGAATTGGTTGAGATCAGATCGTTAAAGGTCATACTTGAAATGTTAAGGAGTTGAATGTTTTGTTTTTGTATAAAGATGTTTTCACTTTTGTTGTTAGTTTGTTTTGACTGTTTTTGAAGAGGAGGCACATTCAGATGGTACAGAATTCCAAAGATATAGAAGAATGCACAGTGAAAAGCTTCCCTTCACCCTAGTTTCTTAGCTACCCAGTTCTTCTAGAGACAACCAGTCTTAACAGTTACTCGTGTCTCCTAGAAAATTTTTTTACGTATACAGGCAGGTGAATATATGTACATGGAAGGCATTTGACTAGAGGAGCAAGAGTAGCATCAGACTGATTCTGACTTGTAGTGACCCTATAGGGCAGGGTAGAACTGCCCACTAGCCTTCCCAAGGCTATGTGAGTCTTTATTGAACCACACTGCCACATCTTTTCCTGCACAGCAGCAGGCAGGTTCGGAGCACCAGCCTTTCAGTTAGCAGCCAAGCACTTAACCAGTATACCACCAGGGCTCCAGTAGAAACATAGTAAACGCTGTATAAAGCAGAGTTTGTACAGAGAGTATAAAGGAGCAGGAGGAAAAAGAAATCTTAGGAAGTTACTTATGTAGCCTGTACTCAAAGGACTTGAACTAGGGCAGCAGACAGTAGATGAGCTTCAGACACTTGCAGAATCGAATCAACTGGCTTTAGTGATATGTTGAAGATGGAAAGTGAAGAAGGGGAAATTGAAGTTCATTTGGCGGTTTTGCACATGTCGAAGATTCCTTAATATTTCTAGGCTGGAAGTTTGGGTGGATTGGGCTGCCATTAGTTGGGTAGGAAATGTAAGAGCAGGGTCAGATTTGGGAAAGGAAGATAGGGGATGGGTTGATGCAGCAGGTACTTGATGGGCAGAATCATCAGGGCTCTGGACTGCTGGCTTCCAGTAGGGGTCCAGTGAGTCTTGAGCCTTGGGCCTGGGATTCTCAAGGTGTGTGAGCAGCAGAATCATCTGTGTGGTCTTTTATGCTGTTAGAAGCCCAGGCTCACTTCAGGCCTACTGATGGAGGGGGTGGGGCTTGAGTCCCACACAGGTAACCCCAGTGTGCTGCTAGAATTGACAGGTAGTGTACCACCTCCTGGGCCAGCCACTGGAATTAAACACTGGATAATGTGTGAGAGACGCTTAGCTCTTGAGGGGCTCACAGCATGGGAGAAAGGAGAAGGGACGATGAGGGGAGAGGTGCTGGGATTTTTCCAGTGACCTAGGAGAATGGTTACACCAATTTCAGTATTTCTGATCGTCATTATAAGATTTCTCACTTAAAGTGAGATATTTCTAAGTCTGAAGCCTGACAGCTAGAAGACACTAGACTCTTAAAAGATATTTGTTGAGGAAGGTTACTTGAGGATCACTTCTGGGGAAAAAATGTAATTCTTGAAACTGCAGGTGAATCCTTACGTATTTTTGGGAGAGAAGTAATATGTCTGTTCCACAGTATTTGAAAATGTTACTGTTAAGTGTTTTTTGGAATACTGAATGGTGGTGCCTGTTGGACTGAAAAGACTAAATTGACTACTCAGCCTTTGTACATTATTGATGAGGGGAGTTGTCTTTTGGTTGTGACCACAGACCAGTGTTTGTAGAGCTTACAGCCTGTGAACACTGATCAAAGATTTTTTTTTTTTGATTGCTAGAAGCTAGACTGTTTTCTTCAGTGCTGTTTGGTCTTGCTTAAAGATAGGCCCAGTTCAGTAAGGGGGGCTGGCCCTTGGAAACATGTTCTCTATTCCTCACTAGAGCCCTGCAAAGTAGAGGACCTTATTCCTACTTAAGTGCTAAAGCTCAGAGATCTCCCCTGGGGCACCTTCAGTGCACCTTCTCCTAGTGGTGGAGCTGGAGTTTACACTCAGATAGGATTCTGAAGGCTGTGCCCTTGCCCGGTGTACCTTACTACCTTCCAGTTTCAGAATGGCAATTTTTGCTGAGTCTGAATACTGTTTACGATACCTAAGCTAACAGTTGAGCCTAGCCCCTTCATTAAAACAAATACAGGCTTCCCGAACCTGGTTGAAGAGGTCAGTGTGCCCCAAGGACGTCAGTAGCCTCAGGGCATTCTTCCTTTCCAGGAGACCTCTTTAAAACCCGGACTGATTGGTGATTAGAGGTTCTCGGTTTAATAGGTGTTTACCTGGAGGTCAGGTTTCTGGACAGTGAGATGGTGACCTAACTGTTATAACTTACACTTTCTCTAGAGGATCGAGAATCCTAAATATCTGCTAGGAATGCTTCAAGCTTCTCCCAGCGATGCATCTTTTTACCTTTCAAGGCTCCTCTCTAACTCTCTGGTGTCCAGCTCTTTCATTTCTGTGCATCCTTTTCTTAGTCCTTCGGCGAGATGCTATTGTTTCACCTTTTTTTTTTAAAGTAAGTGTATATATTGTATTATGGCCGTGTATCTTAAACTTCTCCAAGCTCTCTCCCCTCCTCAACGTCATCAGCATTTGATTTTAAGCTCCATTGGGCAGGAAATCTTTTACGTTTCGATCTTTTTAGCTCTCTTTAAGGACTCCGGGTGGTGTGGTGGTTAAGCCCTGAGCTGCTGACTGAATCGTCAGTAGTTTGTTAATACCAGCTGCTCTGAAGAAGAAGGATGTGGCAGTCCTTTCCATAAAGACGATAGCCTTAAAGGCCCTGAAGGACAATTCTCCTCTGTCCTGTAGGGTCACTGGGAGTCAGAATTGACTCAGCAGCAGCAGTGTGGTTTGAGGTTAGGTCCTTTTAACCAGAAGGTCTTGCATACAGTAATCATTCAGTAAAAATTTGAGTAACTCTAAATTCTGATTGCAGGTATAGAATGCAGTTCTAATTTGATTTATAAATAGTTTTATTATCTGTAGAGGTAAAATATATTCGTTACTCGAAAATGAAAAGTATAGAAAATAAAAACAGGAAAAAATTTTTCATTATCTTAACCAAATAGCTGAATGCTATGTGGAATAAAAATACAATTAGTGTTCAGAAATTAAGGAACAGTTTTACTTGGCAGACTTATTTTAAAAAAAAAAAGTTTGTGCCAGGGCTACATGTGACTCTTGACCTCACCTAGAAGATAGTATTGAAGTCCAGCTTTTATTTTTATTTTATTTTTATAGAGGGGTAAAGAAAGCAGGGGTAAATAGTATCCTCTGTGGTCAATGTTACAGCACACAGTTGTAATAAATATTAGCCTTTAGGGCCAGAATTCTGGGTCTAATTTTGTAAATTACAATTAAGAGGAAAAATTTTCTCTCAGCCTTGAGGAATAGTAAAAGTAGGTAGACATGAGATAGCTAAGCTTTAACAGCTCTTACCTTTTTATTTAAATATTAAATTATTGAGCTTTACTTTAATATACTAACAAGTATATTAAATAAACTCAGTGGCTACAGAATTTTTTTTTTGGTCCTCAGGGAAGCAGATGGAAACACTGGTGGTAGAGTGGTTAAGTGCTACGGCTGCTAACCAGAAGGTTGGCAGTTTAAATCTGTCAAGTGCTCCTTGGAAACCATGGGGCAGTTCTTTGTCTGTAGGGTTACTGTGAGTTGGAATCGACTCGATGGCAGTGGGTTTGGTTTTGGTTTTAGGAAGCAGACTGCCACGTCTCTCTCCCAAGGAGCAGCTTGGTAGATTTGAACTACTGACCTTTCTGTTAGCAGCTAAGGGCTTAACCACTGCACTACCAGGATTTTAATAAGCCAAACTAAAAAAAACCCTCATACTCATCACCAGTGAGTCAATTCTGACTCATAGCAACCCTGTAGAACTGCCCATGGTTTCCAAGGAGCATCTGTAAGTTTGGTTAGCAGCTGTAGCATGTAACCACCATGCCACCAGATATACAGGATTTTATAATGCAAGTTTTCTATAATGCATGTAATTCCCTGCCTATATCTGTACTGCTCATAACTTACAATAAGTAGGATCCCAGGTGATTCTGTCTTCCTGCTGTCCTGAAAGCATAAGCAGTATTTTACCTGGAGGAAGTTACTGTTACAGGTCAGAAAGTAGTGAAGTGACCTTTCTAGTGACTTAACCTTGAACTATGCAGTTTTTGCAGCAAGAGGGCCTGTTGACTCATACTCAAGTCTGTGAGCTTTACAAGTGCCCCCAGCCACAGTTTGTTTTCTAATTATTGTTTTCTTATCTTAATTTCAGAGCCCTGGTGGCTGAGTGGTTAAGAGCTTAGGCTGCTAACCACAAGGTCAGCAGTTTGAATCCACCAGCCACTCCTTGGAGACCCTTATGGGGCAGTTCTGCTCTGTCCTGTAGGCTTGCTGTGAGTGAGAATCAACTTGAAAGCAGTGGTTTTGAGTTTTCCTAATTTCAGCATTTTTCACTGCTTTTTAAAACAAATCAGCTACCCAGTATAGTCTGGAATTTGTATTGTAATGAAGTATTCTGGATGGTATGCTGTTGGGTATGCACTAGTGTTACAGCTCTATTTGAGTAATTATTAGATAATTTCATATTTACTGAGGTACAAAAGGAATTGTTGAAAATTCTACAACATGTAAAATGGCCCCTTTTTTTCCTGCTCTGATTGCCTTGTTTGAGCTTCACTAACTCTCCTAGACGGTTCTGCTCCTTTAGTTGAATTTGAGTTTTGCTTATAGGTTGTACTATCACAAATTTTGTAACAGGGTTGGAACTTGAGTTCCTTCAGCCTTGTTGGCCCAGCCTACCGGTTAACACACCTGCTTAGAGACTTTTCTGTGCGTTCTTGACGTAGATGTGGTCTCTGGAGAATCAGAGGATGCGGGTTTCATTGTGATTAAGGCAGAGGTTGCCTTGGGAAATTCTCGCAAAGGGAATGTAACCTATCATTTGCTTGTTAGAGCAGGAAGAATATCATAATCACCCTGATTTCACCTCTAGAGACCTGAGAAGAATGTTAGTGAAAGCAGATTGTACTATTCTAAATAACTTAACTGGTGAATATTTTTTTTAGTAATCCTGCTTTTTGTTCCCTTTGGTATAATTATTTGCAGATAACAACATTTCACAGCCCTGAATCACAGGGGAGTGTTTGTAAATGCCCAAATATTTGAGGCTTAAGAAATGTTGATAGGAATCTGCTCCTCCTGGTAGAAAACTGAGATTATAGTCTCATCTCTCTTTTTTTCCTCTAGTTACACTGCTCTGTGTTGTGATGCCTCTGACCAGATAAAGTTGGCCCTCTAAGCACTAAGGTTATAGTGTTTGAAGAAAAGCTCTGGTGTCTAAAGACAGTGGGCACAGCACTGCAGTGAATGTTGCCTAGCCAGCTTCTCGTTAGACAGACACTCGTGGCAGAGTGCCGGTAGTACCAGACAGCCTTATCCCTTGTGGTACGCAGGGTCTCCTGCCTACTGTATTATTCAACTCCTGTGATCCAGCCAGATTCTTACTCAGTTTCTTCTCTGGAGTTTCAGTTGACTATCAGGTGTCCATCCAGCTAGATAGGAGATGTATGTCACAGATGCCAAAAACAGTCCCTTGTAAAACTGTCTAGCTTCATTAGAGAGTGACGTTCCGTGTAAAGTACCTGAATATCTTCGAAACAGTAATACACTTATTTCCTTTGGGTAGTATTTAATGTTTGAAATTTTGCCAGTCTTTTTTAATATTGTGCTTTAAGTATGATTTTACAGTCCAAATCAATTTGCCATATAAAACCCTGAACACACACCCCTGTGCAACTCTAATGCTCTTCCTCCCCAACACCCCGTGACAGCACACCCCTCCCTTCCACCCTGTGCTCCCGACATCCGTTCAGACAACTCCTGTCCCCCTCTACCCTCTTATCTCACTCCTGGACAAGAACCTGTGAGAGTCTATTTTGAATACATTTTGGATCAAGTAGCATTACCTTTATTTTCTGAGTTCATGCTTTTGTAAAAATTGAGATTTAGTTTTTGCTCTTTCTAAAGAAAATGTTTACCCTGTAAATAATGGTATGTTAGTGTGAAGATGAGTGGAAACCCTGGTGGCATGGTGGCTAAATGCTGTGTTTGCTAACCAAAAGGCTGTCAGTTCCAAAACCCTGCAGGCACTCTCTGGAAACTGTGGAGCAGTTCTGCTCTGTCCTCTAGTGTCCCTCTGAGTAATAATTGACTCAGCGGCCGTGGGTTCAGGGTTTTTTTTGGTTTATGAAGATGAGTGAATTGGTAGTGGCTGTGGGGAAGTTTAAGATGAATGGCAGCGTCGTGATGGAGGGCTGGCAGTGCCGGATAATGCTACAGAGACTGGGTGGTGTGGGCCCCGTTCGGAAGTCTTTCTCAGAAGGCACACGTTCTGCAGCTGTGCCATTAAGTGACCACGTGTAATTGGGAAGATAAGGTTCTTAAGCTGCCACAGTTTGAGGTTACTTACCAAGCCTTTCTGCCTTAAACGTTCTGCCTAGCACAAAGCTGTTGAGTATAATTATGAAGTTAATAAACAACTAATTATTTTGAAGCACAGCAGAATTTTATTTTCATGTGGTTATCATGAAGGAGAAGACAAAAGTGTGTTAATTGGAAAAATGGAAATGGTTACTTTAGGAATTTTGTTCTTAGAGAAAAATACACTTAACTGATGGGAGGTAAGCCAGAATTTTTCTTTCTCCTCTGTTAACTCTTCATTTCAGAAAATCAGTCTGTGGAAAACTTCAGAAAATACTAGGTAAGAAGCTCATAAGCATAAGAATTTGCTAGCCAATTAGGTCTTATTTCATAAAACTTGCGTTCCCACTTAAATGGTACCACAACTAAGAGCACTTTTCTGTACCCTAGTGACACAGTGGTTTAGCACTCAACTGCTAACTGAAAGGTCCACTGTTTGAACCCACAACTGGCTTCATGGAGGAAAACCCCAAAAAACAAACCCACTGCCATTAGTTGACTCCAACTCATAGTGACCCTCTAGGACAGAGTAGAACTGCCTCATAGTTTCCAGCGAGTGCCTGGTGGACTTAGACTGCCAGCCTTTTTGATTAGCAGTTGTTGCACTTAACCACTATGCCACCAGGGTTTCCATGGATGCAAAGAGCTGGTGCTATGCTACAGTGATGGGAACTCTAGGAAGCCCTGTGGAGGTACTTCCGCTCCGTCCTGTAGGCCAGCTCGGAGGAGAAATCAACCTGACGTCATGTAACGACAACATAGCTTCTTTTCAGCCTGTTGCTCAGCTGTTTCAGAGAGTGGCGGTAAGTTAATCTAATAATGGTTTTAACTGGATTTTAGGTCAAAGGAACACATAAGCTAGATGTGTGCTGACAGACTATTATTAATGGAAACATAAGATGATTACAGTGAATTAAAGGAAATAGCTCTTATATTCATTGCATACTCTTCATCTTTGCATTCAAGGCCTTTCCAGATAATGTAACTCAGCCCACCTTTACAGCGTCACCTCTGAAAAGGTTATAGCGTGCTGACACACTGGATTAATTATCATATCTAAGATTATAATTTTATGCCTAGAGTCAGATACAGTTTACAGATAAGCTGTTTGGCCAGGAATTCTCTTTCCTGAAATAAGGTCCTTAATTCTGTACATTTATTATTCCTTCTTCTCCTTGAGCATCTCATCAACTAGAGATCTGGCCCTGACTTTTCCTCCCAACCTGTAAGCCCAGTTCATGACTGCAGACAGAGCAGCTCCACAAAGATGTTGCCCTGCTGGTTCCCAGAAGTCAGTATACCCAAGATAGAATTCATTAGTCTTAAAATTTGTCAGTCGCTTGTACCCCTTTCCCAACCATAATCCTCTTACTACTTCTCTGTCTCGCTCCTGAAATCCAAAAACCTATCAGTTGCGTACCCAGGTGTCTTTTGTAGTCTTCTTTTGTCGGTTCTGTTTCCTCATTTCCTGTAACTTGGACTGATTGTAGCTCACACCTGACCTTTTCCACCTCTCCCCTCTCCTAGCCAATTCTCTACCCTGTTGTGAGGTTTATTTTTCTAAAATATGGATTAGACTTCTACCCAGAAGCCTCAATGAGTTTCAATTCTCTGTAGCAGTGCTGTTCAGTAGAAATAGAATGCAAGCTACATGTGTGATTCTAAGTAGCTAGTTGTTGTCACTTGCCATCAAGCTGATTCCAGTTCATGTTTACCCTGTATGTTCAGAGCAGAACTGCTCCATAGGCCGTGGTTTTTTGGTTTGTTTGTTGTATTTTATAGTACTTTTGGTGAAGGTTTACATAGCGAATTAGGTTCCCTGTTAACAATTTATATATATATTGTTGAGTGACATTGGTTACCATTTGTCACAGCGTGGCTACATTCTTAACTATTTTTGCTCTGGTTATTCCATTTCAACTATTTCAGTGTCCCTGCCTTCCCATGCCTCTAGGCTTTGCTACAGAGCAACTATTGACTATGTTGTCTCACATAGATAATTTCCATAGGGTGGGTGGGTGGGTGGCAAGGTGCGTGCGTGCATGTGTGTATGTGTGTGTGCGCGCGTTAGGTGAAAGTTTGTAGAGAAATTTGTTTCTTATTTAAAAATGGATGTACAGATTATTACATGACGTTAATTGCAATTCCTGCAGTGTGTCAGCGCTCTGTCTCTTTATACCCCAGGTTCCTCGTCGCTATTCATCTGTTTTTCCTGTCCCTTCCTGCTTTCTCATCTTTGCTTTTGGGCCAGTGCTGCCCGTTTGGTGTTGTATACATGATTGAACTTGGAAGCAGGTTGCTCATGTGTCTTACTGTTTGTGCTATAGGCCTGTCTAAACTTTGGCTGAAAAGTGAACATCAGGAATGTCTTCAGGTCTGAGTTGGAAGGGTGTCCAGGGGCCATGATCTGGGGCTTCCTCCAATGTCAGACCGTTAAATCTGATCATTTTTATGAACTTGAATTTGTCCTAAATGTTTCTCCCTCTCTGCCTCGGACCCTTTATTGTGCTCCCTGTCAGTGCAGTAGGTGGTAGTAGCCAGACACCAGCTTGTTCGTCTTGGCTTAGGCTGGTGCAGGTGGTGCTTCAAGTTTGTGTAAGGTGTTAGTTCTTTGGAGTAATATCTCCTTTGTGCCTTTGATTTTCTTCATTCTCTTTTGCTCCAGAAGGGAGGGGACCAATAAATGTATCTTTATGTTAGATGGTGCTCACAAGCTTCTAAGGCCCTAGATGCTTACTCATCAAAGTAGGACATGGAACATTTTTTTCTTTATGAACTGAATTAATGCCAGTTGACCTAGGTAACCCCCCAAGACCATGGTCCTACGCCTCAACTCGAGTAACTTGGTCCCTCAAGGTTTTAGATAATGGCCAGGAACCTTCTCTGACTGTGCTCCCTGTGTGCGCTATTATATAAATGAATATACATGCAGTACATAGAAATATGTATATAAAAGTACACACAGCCTAACATGCATGTGTATGTGGTTATACACTTACATTCTTCCTCCTCCTATTCAGCAGACATTACCTGCCAGTGTACTTGCTTGTAAATTGTTTCTACTGTACGTGCTGTAGTATTTCCTGTAGTATTAACTGTGGTTGCTGCTTTTGTGTGTGTGTGTGCATGTGTGTGTGTTCCTGTAAGTGTCTTCCTTTGGCTTTGTCAAGTAGTGCTGCCTTAACCTGTGTTGTGTGTTGTCCGTCATCACAGCTCGCACTTCTCTGCTGTCTATTTACTGACTTCCCTCCTCACCTTTTCTACCCCCCCCATAGCTACCAGCATTGTTTTCTTGGATTTTTAGAAGCAAATAAATCGTGGAGCGTGGCCTCCAGGGCACCTCGGAGTGCTTTCACCTCCAGCCTTTTGACTAGAAGTCAGGTGCTGAACCATTTGTACCACCCAGCGACTCCGTAAGTGTTCTAGTAGCCGTAATTTTAGGAAATAGAAACAGATGAAATTAATTTAAATTTATATATTTTAGTTAACCCAGTATATCTAAAATACCATTTCAGGTATACTGAGTTAATTAAAATAATAGTAATGTTGCTGGTATTTCCTTTTTTGGTGTGCTGAGTTTTTGGAATCCAGTACATACTTAAAAACAGCAACAGAAGACCCAGCTGACTTCAAGTAGCTTCCAACCTCACCTGCATCAGAGTAGGACTGTGTTCTGTAGGGCTTTCCCAGGCTGGCTTTTCAGTAGTCGATTGCCATGTTGTGTTTATGAGGGGCCTGGGTGGCCTTGAACATCCAGTGCTTCTGTTTACAGAGAGCCCGTTGACTGTGGGCTCCACAAGGGACTGCACTTGTAAACATCTCAACGCACACTAGCCACACATCAGACTCAGTAGAGATGTGTAGCTAGTGGGTGCACTGTTAGCGTGGGTTTATGGCAGAAAGTCTGTAGAGTAGCATTCTGGTCCCTTCTTGACTCCAGCTCCTGCCCTGTGGTTTTCACTGTCTCCCCACTTGCCCAAGCACTGCTGTAGAGAACTCCGACTTCCCCTCCATGGCCTAACCTGAATGTCTCTTCCTTGGAGAGCCAAAACCACTGCCGTCAAGTCGATTCTGACTCACAGCGACCCTTTATTTGGCTTTGGCTCCTCGGAGAAGGCTTTTTCTGTTCTCCTGGTGCCCCCTAAGAGTGCAGTCTTTTCTGTCGAGCCTCCTGTAGCAGCATTTATGGGAGCCCTTGTCTCCTTCCTGTGTGGGTAGTTGAGCTCCTTGATAGATGGTGTGCATCTGGAAGGCAGGTCCTGGTTGCTCTCTGTGATGTGTTCGGTATGGAATTGTACTTGTGGCCTGCATTTGGTCTTAGGTATATTCTTGTCCTTTGCTTTTTTTTTCTTGTAAATTTTTATTTGACATGACTGAGTGAAAATGTACATTCACATATAAATTTACATGCCCCCCTATACGCAGCTTCCACTGCTCTCCCTGTCTGGTGACTGCACACTATTCCTCTCTGCTCCATACATGTCTCATCCTCCCAACAGCCTCCTTTCCCCTTCTCTCTACCCACTCCCCTTCCTCCAGCCAGAGGTCAGCAAGATGATATCCTATAGATGTATAGAACCATAAAGTGCTTCCAATATATGGTCACTCTACATTGCCAAGTCCAATCCATTCCTGTCCAAAGAGTGGACCTTTGTTATAATTTATGGGAAAGGGTAGCATCAGGGCCGGGGGCCATGCTCTAAGGGGAATCCCGAAACCGCTGGACCATCAATTGAGGTCTTTTAGCGGAGATCTCATGATGCACTCCTTTTTATTCTTGTGTTGCCAGTGAGACTCCTCTCTGTGAGCTCCATCGTGGCTATCACTGGTGGTGGCCGGGCACCATCTGGTTCTTCCGGTCCCAAGTTGATGTAGGCACCCACTCTTGTGGATCTCTCTGTATTCTCGGTTGTCTTTACCGCATGTCACTTTGGCCCTCGGTGAGCATCCGTTCCTGCTGAGTTGGGACCATTTGCTGTGTCCTCGGATGGCAGCTTGGCAGCTTTTAAGACCCCAGACGCCACTCACCAATGTGGGGTGCAGAGAGCTCTCTTAGCAAAACGCTAGTTGTGCCAATTGGCCTGGAATTCGCCTAAGAGCATGGTCCCCCGTCCCCCGCCCCCCGCCCCAGCCACTCTATCCTTGCAGTATTGAGTTAAGATGGAAGGAGTACTCAAGTTATGCTGAAGTCCACTTAATGTTGTTCTTGTTCCTAATGTGTGCTGTCACCGCTGTCTCCCAACTAGATTTCTAGTAACTATCTAAACTAAACCCTCCCCCCGTCACCCTCCCTCCCTCCCCTCCCTTGGCAGCTGTCAAAGAGTCTTCTTCTATACACAAGTCTGTTTTTGAGATCTTATCGTAGAGGTCTCATACAGTATTTGTCCTTTTGTCGCTGACTACTTTCACTCAACATAATGTCTTCCAGTTGAAACCAGATTAGGAGATGTTTCCTGGAATCATCGTTATTCTTTATCATTGCGTAGTGCCCCATTGAGTATATGTACCATAGTTTACCTATCCATTCTTCTATTGTTGGGCTTGTCCTCTGCTTTTTGAGAGCTGCTGTGTTGAGATCTTATCCAAGCTGTCCTTTAACATTTTCTTCACCTTGGAGATCTATTTTGAGTGAAGTTTCCCTTGGATTAATTCCACTTTTTGAAACGTGCGACCTCTGTCTGGATTGAAGCTTTTGCTTGTGCAATAGAGAGCATGTTAATTTCCTTGTAGGTTAACCGCCTAATGTGAATACAGCTGGGTTTCAGATGTTCAGGAGGTGGGGTTTTTCTGGTTTCAGTCGGATTCTAATCCCAGACATGACTCTCCATGTTATAGAACTTGTTCGTTGTAATTTCAGATGTACACTAAGTCTTTTTTCCACAGGCTTTTTGAAAAGTTAGTGTGCTTTTGGAGTCTTTTTTTCTACTGAAGAGATTTGACCAGTGGAGTTTGCCCGGTATGTTTTTCTCTCTGTGAAAAGCCAACAGGTGTCTGCAAGGTTGTGCTCTATTCTAGGAGAAACCTGCTGAGTGTGGTAGGGCCTGATCAGGTCGGCTCCGTAACCTGCGGGCAGATAGATGGTGGGCGCTGGGGCTGACGTGGTACTTACCGCAGATGTTGACAGTTTTCTTGTGAAGAACATTTGTAGAAGAAACTAATTTCTATTTAAAGGTAATTGTTGCCATTGGATCAGAGACTGGTAAAGAGGTTCTTTCCTGTGGCAGGCAGCAGTCTGAAAAGAATGATTCATGAGATTGGCACTGGAGAGGCTTTATAATCATGTTGTATGTAATGTAAATTGTTGTATTTAAATGCATTATGAAATCTTAACTGTAGTGAAAAAGAATTCCTCAAAAGAAGCCCCTATTAAATCATCGTAAATCCTCTTAGCAGTATCTCAGATTTTATAACTGCTCAAAAGAATAGAACTGTGGCAGTGGGTTTTTTTTTTTTAAATAGACTAAAAAGTGATACTTAATTTGCTTACTACCTCTGCTTTGTTACTGTTATTTAAACTTTGTATTATGCACCAAAGTGGAGATCAGTGTACTTACTGTAGGACATGAACAGTCAGCCACTCATGGCCAGTCTTGTTTCAGCTACTACCCTGTCGTTCCCGCCCTGAATTATTTTGAAGCAAATCCCAGTCATATCCTTTAGTCAACTAATTGTGATGATTGGTTGGTCATGTAAGATGGGGAAAGCCACTGTGCCCGAGTGGTGTTATTTATTGCCCTTAGTACTGTTTTTCAGTGCTGTTTCCTCTTGGCTTTTTCAGGCTTTGTTCCCTTTCTGTTCGGTAACTGGCATCACCGAGAAAACGGGAGATCTCTTTAGTCTGTTTTACATTAAGTCAATTTTTTAGGGAGACATACATGTATGTGCATATATATGTATGTGTGTAAACCCTGTTCGCATAGTGGTTAAGTGCTGTGTCTGCTAGCCAAAAGATCAGCAGTTCAGGTTCACCAGATGCTCCTTGGGAACTCTGTGGGGCAGTTCTGCTCTGACATATAGGGTCACTATGAGTCAGAATTGACTTGACCGTACTGGGTTTGGTTATATATATATGTGTGTGTATCCTTTTTTTTTTTTTTAAAGCCAAATACATTCCTAAACAATGCTTGTGAAAGTCAGATGTGCAAAACACATAAATGTGTATATGGGGAAGAGGATCTGTCATTCTTAGAAAGCCTTAAAAATTGTGAAATCCTTAATTAACGGTTTTATTATAAAATTAATTATGCTCAAAATAAAATTTAAACAGTACAAAATGATGTGAAATAAAAGGCAAAAGAAAAACCTTCCAGAAAGGTTCACATATGGTCATTTAAGTCTTCAATAGTATGCATAGCTGACCATGTAGTTCTCTCGGATTGATTGAACTTAATATACAGAAACAGATTTCAGTGTTGGAGTGAACAGCTGCTTGGTGTTTTGCAAAGAGCGTTCTTAATGGTTTCAGCTCTGGTTCAGTTGTATTGTCACTAAGATCAGTACTTCTCATCTATTTTCGTTCCTTTTATTATAAAATTCAATAAAGTATTATTAGCACAAATACTCCTACGCGAAGATGACAAATCCTGCTGAAACTGAACTCTTGGCTGGTAGCAATGTTGCGATGTGGTAGCTGAAAATGTTGACTCATCAAATATGAAAGACCAAGTTTTGTGTACCTTGCTGTGCCTGTGTGCCCTTATAATACATGAAACTTGAGGACTTTGTATTCTGGACTTCAGGACAAATGTATGTGCTAAGAAACAAGAAGCCTCTCAGCTGCCCGTGAGTTGATTCCCACTCATGGTGATGAGTATATGGTAAAAGGAACCGTTAACTGGAGCTGTAGGAAAGAATTCCTGAGAAATTGGTAAGAATATTGTTTCAATTTTATTTTTGTTTGCTTTTTTGTTTTAGGGGTTGCAGATGGTGTAGGAGGGTGGAGAGACTATGGAGTTGATCCGTCTCAGTTCTCAGGGACTTTAATGCGAACGTGTGAACGTTTAGTGAAGGAAGGACGGTTCGTGCCGAGCAATCCCATTGGAATTCTCACCACAAGCTACTGTGAGCTACTGCAGAATAAAGTACCTTTGCTGGGTAAGTAGATCACCTGTGTGTTTTGCTGTTTAAAAGAAACCCAGTAGATGGTTAGAATAAAGAAAATAACTTACCAGCCTAGCTTTTTCTCCAGGCTAGCCAACGAAATGGAATTTGATAGAGAAGCTGTAGACCAGCCAGCGTACTTCATACTGTATGGTGGGAATATAAGTAGATAAAGCCACTTTGGGAAACAGTTTGGTATCACTGAACAAACAGGACATATGGTGTGCTTGTCTTGTATACCAGCAGGTAGGTGCGGGATTGTTCATAGCAACACTGTTGGTGATACAGACAACTCAGAACACCCTGACAGTCCATCAGCAGCCAAAAAGGCACAGTGAAAACAAACAACTTAAAGCTGGCTGTGACACTCAGGAACACACTACTGAGGGGAAAAAGGGAATTGCAGAGGATGACTTAACAGTATAATTCCATATATTTTAAGTCTAAAAACAGATTAAAATGTGTTGTTTAGGGATTCTAAAATGTGATAAAAGAGTAGAGAAAAACAGGCTTAAAATTCAGGATAGAGGTTGTTGCTGAGGGAGGAGGGAAGGGGATGGGGCTGGGTATTCAAAATTCAGCTGATTACCTGCCACCAGGAATTCAGAGTGGCAGGTCACACACTCCTGTGTGCCACTAGGCACTGGGGTCTACCAAAGGATTAGTGCCGGGAGCCAGCCTCAGCAGGGTCTGGGATCACGAAGGGATGGGTGGCGTCGGCGAAGAAAGAAATGATGAGACACAGACAACCAGGAATCTGGAGATCGGCAGCCTGTCAAGGCCTGTCTTTCTTTATTTTTTATATATTCAGTGAGTGATGTGATTTCTTTGACCACATAAACTGTTGGCTGATACCTTGTGGTCTTTTTTCATGTTAATCATTAGAGTTTTTTAGGTAATGGCTCAAGGCAAGTATATTGTGGTTATAATCAACAGTGAAAACAAAGTTATGCCTTGAGCTCAATCAGCTCTATCTATACCTCAGGGTTAAAAGGTGGAGGAGGAGGGATCTAAAGGTTATAATCTGGCTGTCTCTGTTTGTTCCTTCTTTGCTCTTTATTTTATCTCTTCCTGTGGGGACAGTAAACACCTACCATCCCCCACCCTATGCCTTTCTTAAGCTGTTCTAAGAAGGGTATTTCTTTAGTATGTACTCATTTGCCATATCAAATATAATAGACTTGGGAGCCTATCCATCTTCCTGATGCAGGGAATGTGATGTTTATATCCAAGAGCTGTGCCGGGGGTCATCCCTGGGAAGCCTCCCAGGGCTCTCCTGCAATCCTGCACCTCACATGTGGAGGGGGATGTGCAGTTGGGGGAAGCCAGCGGGCCTGGGCCGGCCTTGGCATTCCCTAGCTGGGTGTTCTGTGCCGGGATTCGTTAAGCCGAGGGGGTTGTAAAACCCTTCTTAGAAGGCATCTTCTTTGATCCTTGTGCTGGGAAATAAGGGAGTATTTTTGAGGAAAGTTTAATTAGGATGCAAAATATCATCAGGGAGAGTACAGTCAGAAATATGTCAGGGGTGAGATGCATCTGCCTGCCATCACATAGGCTTGTAGCTTTGCTCACAGAGGCCTTTATGGGTGACAGGCCTCGGCAGATTAGTCTACCAGATAGCCTGGCACAAAATAAGTATCTGTTAGTCTTGCATTAGAAAACTGAAAACCAAACACGTAATGCTTATTTGCTATGCTAACAGAGCATCCTCTGGCTGAGCTGTTAAGTTTGTTTGTTAAATCATTCCCTGAGAACTTACCAACAACTTAGCCAGTCTTCTCAGGGAAAGGGTGTTATTAAGTTTCTGCTAATTGCCAGTGTCTTCCTGGTTACTAGAAGTCATCCCTCCCCAGCATATCCAGGGGAAACATCAGCCTCAGGAGATCTCCACACTGTAGAATTTTGCCTTCAGTTATAGATCATTTTGTAAGAAGGAGTTCTTTTCAACACACGTCTGCCTTCTCTCTTCTCTCTTCTCTGTGCTGTGATTAACCAGCTTGTTTTCCTCCTAGTGAAGAGAAGTTCTGTGGTTTCATTACACTGCTTTGTCTTAATCCCCTATTTTGAGTACGTAATTTGGAGCTGGCCTGACACAGTGAAACATACTAGATTCTATTTGTAGCACCTCTGTCAACAGGCTGTATGACTTAAAACCAGTTAACCTCAGACCCCCTACTTCATATATTAAAAGAAGAGAGCACTTAGAGAAATACATCCAAGGGGACTGGCTCCTGTGTGTTTCCAGGAGGGTTCTCTGTTCCACAGCTCCAGTTACCAAAACTGTCCTAATTTTGCACTTAAAAAGCCTTGTTTTTTGACATGTATTTCTATATCCCTTCCTGCTCAGCCTCATTTTACTGGAAGATCATAAGAAAAGTGTGGACATATTAGAAGTTTTTTACATGTACTGTTATAAATACATTCTATCCTCAAAGACTCATTGAAATAATCATTACCGTGTGTTTGACACATGTACACTTCTCTCAGCCAGTCTACATGTCTTAAAATCAAGAATATTTTGGTCCTGAATTTGAACCTTAGTTAGACATAATTGTAAATAATGTCATTTGCCTATGAACAGTTGATATTTGACAAAGGCCCTAAAGACATTAAACTAGGGTAAAAACAATCTCTTCAACAAATGGTGCTGGCAAAATTAGATATCCATCTGTACTAAATTAAAACAAGACCCATATCTTACACCTTATGCAAAAACCAACTCAAACTGGATAAAAGACCTAAATATCAAATCTGAAATGATAAAGCTCATCCAAGAGAAAGTAGGAACAACAATGGAAGGTTTGATATACAACGTAATTGTAAATAATGATGACTTTGTAAGGTTACGTTATATGTATTATATGCAGTGAAAGCTGGAACTCAATGGGAATGCTTTGTTTTTCCAGATCTCGAAAGTGTTCAGTAGTCTAATGCTTTTTCCTCTGTTAGTAGAAAACATTTGTTTTTCTTCTCTGACAGGTTTATGCCTTATGCAGGTCCCACTTTTGCAGGTTTTACTGTATATGTGTATGTCTAGCAATTACTGTAAAAATCCTAAAAAGCTGTTTCAGTATAAAGCACAAGCTGATAACTGTGACCAAATTTATTTTTTAAAATTTCCATCTGGTTTGGGGTGTGAGTTGGGCATCACAGGGTAATAGCTGCCAAGCATTGCCTCAGACACCCTTACATGAATTTAGTTCATGTGAATTCAGCATATCTTAAAAATTTGACATGTCAGTCCTAATATGGTTATCCCTTTCTCTGTTTGCTTCACAGAAGGCGGAGTACTGTTTGCAGAAAAAGGGCCTGTGTGATACAGGTGTTTCCACCTTAGTGTGAGGGATTTGCCTGGTGTTTGGCTGTATTGGTCAGTGTTGGTATGCTGGTACTGTGGTTCTCAGCCACCTCTTGTCTTCTTTCTTTGCCTGTTTCTTTCCTTCAGACACATGAGTGGTGAGCTCTTCTGTCCCAGTGGTAGGCTCTCAGGCCTTGAGCCGTATGTCTCCATCAGTAATTTGAGGAGGAAGTCTACATGCCGGGTCCAGATGATGCTGTCTGGCTGGCCTCACACTGGTTGGGCACTGCTCTGAGTAATGAAGCTCAGTGAGGAGGACCGTTGGGGTTCTGACTCAGCTGTTGGCTGCCACAGGGTAGCACAGAGACAGCCGAGGTTGTCAGCAAGTATTAATGAGTCACTGCGAGTCCTTCCTGCAGCAGAATCTTCAAGGCTGTGCTCTTATCTCTCATTTTTCATTCTCAGAGTTTAATCCTGTCACCATGGAAAAGATCTGCATGGTGATTGTATTAATGATAATGGTTGGAAGGAAAGGTAACGGTGATCTTTGTTTTAATTGTGGAGTGAGTTACTGATGGTGCTGCAGTTACGTCACCTGTTTGGGTGTTTGAGATTTAATGAATAGAAGATGTCTTAGCATGAAGTCCTGCATTGTCATTAAGATGAAATTAATAGCAAAAATTTAAGTTATCCATAAGCCCTCTAAGAAAACTTGTAACATTTTAGTGGTTATGTGCCCAGGTTCTTTTCTGTGTCTGTGTCTGTATAAAATAATGACAGCATGTGCAGTGAGACCTGTGAGGCCAGAACTCAACACGACTGCCTCGCTTTCTGGGTCTGCCAGGTTTTCTCCCTTGACACGGTTGGGCTCACTGCCTCTCTGTCATTCTCTTTCAGTGGAAAGTATTTGAGTTTTCCTTTTTTTGACAGGTTTCTGCCGTACACAGCTTCCAGCTTCTGTAAGTTGTACTGCGTTGAGTTTTTATCACACGCTCACAACAGCTCCGTGATGTAAACTTTTATATCCCCTATTTTGTGATGTTGTGCTTGTGGGCAGTGACGGAGTTGGGATTTAACATAGCTGGTTCCCTGGCCTAGTTTTTTGGTGTAACAGTTGTTGTAACAGTTTGGACCTCACCAGTGATTGCCCTTTTTATTTATTTTATTTTTTCAGTTTTTGTGAATTTCACTCTTCAGGGTACAGTTCTTTAATTTTTGATAAAACTTTTTTCTTTTTAAGGACACTTTAGTACTAGTTTGTAATCTGTTTCATTATAATTTTTCTTTTCATATGCTTTTAACATTGTTTTAATGGCTATTAAAAAGCTGAAACTTACTGTGTGTTGTGTTTGACATGACTGAACTTTCATCCTTACAAACAGTTTTACTAGTGCCTGTTTTATAGATAAGGAAGCTGAAGTATAGAGACGCTAAGTCATTTGTCCCAGGTCACACAGATGGTTAAGTGGTGGAGCCAGGATCCAGACAGAGGTAGGCAGGCTCCAGGAAGAGTGTATGGCCTTCCATTGTGTGGATGTGCTATGATTTATTTAACCACTCCCTTCATTCCACATGTTTAGGCATTTAACAATTTTTCCCAGTCATAAACAGTATTTTAAGTCTTGTTTGCATCTCCACTTATTTTCTCAGAATAAGTTCTCACAAATGGAATTGGTAGATCAAAGGTTATGTGTTTTTTTACAGAGCTGTGTCCCTCTCAGAAAGGTGGATTAATTGAACTCTTTCTCTTGCGTGAGTGAGAGTGAGTGTGGTCTCCTCTAGTCTTATCCCTAGTATTGTCTTTTTTTGACCTCTTGTTTGAACTAATAGACAAAAATAGTTACTAGTAAGACGATCATTTATTTCTTGGTGAGTTGCCTGTTTTTCTGTTTTGCCATTTTTTGTCAGTACAGTACAGGTTTAAGTGTCATTAATGTGATCTGTACAGATGTTGTCAGACTTCCATCTGGGAAAGATCGAATGTACCAGGGACAGCGGTGCCCAGGTGCAGTTTGCTCACTATCTGGAATGGGGCTTTCCCGCCTGCATACTGGGGATCCCTGGGAAGGGAACAGGTTGATTTCCCAAGCTGCCGGAGACAGTTAGATTTGTTCCTTCCCTGTGAAGTAGCATTCATTAATCCCCAATAAAACTTCATTTTGACCTCAGCAAATGGAAATCTGGCTTAAAATTTTAGTTACATGCCCTATCTTAAATGTTAGTGGATTTCACGGAGGAGGCTTCCTGCCAGTGAGCAATGAGAAATGTCGGGAAAATGTAACATCCTCATACTGGCATTTAAATATTAAGATTTAATAATCTCAACAACATGCAAAGCCTTTGAGCATTTGGCAATAGGTAATTGCACTGCTGAAAAGAGATAGTGTGGTGAAATGCCAGCCATTTTTATTGCTTTCTGTTTGTGCAAACGGAGCAGTTCAGATCATCAGTGGCCCGCCTGCCCAGCCAGCTTCCTGTGTGAGATGTAATGTAAGTCCCTTTTCTTGCCCTACCGTGACGACCCCTTCAGCTTACTTGTGGCATTCACAGACTTACGGATCATTATTTTAGGCTTGTTGAGGCAGAGGAGATTCAAGTGAAGGCATGTTGCTTCAGGGACTGTCTGATAAAATTGGATGAGCAGAGGCATTCTAGGAAGAGAAAAATTGATGGACATCACTTGTGTTTCTAGGTAGCAGTACTGCCTGCATCGTGGTGCTGGACAGAACTAGCCACCGCTTACACACGGCCAACCTGGGCGACTCGGGCTTCCTGGTGGTGCGGGGCGGCGAGGTCGTGCACCGCTCCGACGAGCAGCAGCATTACTTCAACACTCCGTTCCAGCTGTCCATCGCCCCGCCCGAAGCCGAGGGCGTCGTCCTGAGTGACAGGTAAGCCGCCCTGGTCTCATCAGGAGAACCTGCGAGCTTCACCCTTTGAAAGATACTTTGCTTTGAAACTTCATAATAGTATGAAATCACATACTAACAAACACTGAATGATTTTTTTTTTCCAGGGAGTGGGTTTTTCAGGAGTTTATTTAAAGAAACTATTTATTGAACACCATTTTGGGTCAGCCTCTGTTCTAGGCAGGTGGGACACATCAGTGAACAAAAGTGATTCCTGCCCTCTGTTGTGTGATGCAGAGTCCAGTTTTCAGCTCACGGTGACCCCATGTGACAGAATGTAACTGCCTCATAGGGTTTTCTAGCCTGTAATCTTCTGTTTTCTTTTTCTTTGTTATTATGATTGGATGAAAATGTACATTCTCATATAAGTTTACGTGCCCACCTGTATGCAGCTCCCACTGCTCTCCCTGCCTGGTGACAGCACACTCCTCCTCTCTGCTCCATACCTGTCTTATCCTCCCAACAATCTACTATCCCCTTCTCCCCACCCATTCCCCTTCCTCCTATAAGAGGTCAACAGGATGACATCCTATAGATTCATAGAACCATGAAGTGCACCCATGATATGGGCACTCTGTGTCTCCAAGTCCAATCCATTCCTGTCCGAAAGTTGACTTCCATTGTAATTTATGGACAGGGGCAGCATCAGGGCTTGGGGCCATGCTCCGAGGGGAACCCCGGACACCTGTGGACCATCAGTTGCAGTCTTTTAATGGAGATCTCAAGATGCACCCCTTTTTCATTCTTGTGTTGCCAGTGAGACTCACCTTTGTTAGGTCCATCGCGGCTATCACTGGTGGTGGCCGGGCACCATCTGCTTCTTTGATCACAAGTCAATGTAGTCAGCCATTCATGTGGGTGTCTCTCACTTCCAGGTTCTCTTTCTCCCATGTCGTTTTGGTTTTTGGTGATCATCCGTTCCTGCTAAGTTGAGACCATTTGCTGTATCCTGAGATGGCAGCTTAGCAGCTTTTAAGACCCCAGACGCCACGCACCAATGTGGGGTGCAGAGGGATTTCTTAGCAAAACGCTTGTGATACTGGATTAAGATGGGAGAGGATTCATGTTATGTTCAAGTCCAGTTAATATTGATCTTTCTGATGTGTGCTGTCCCAGATTTCAGCCACCCAAGTTTCTATCACCTATCTAATCTAAACCCTCTCCTGCTTGCCCTCCCTCATTCCCCTCCCTTGCAGCCGTCAAAGAGTCTTTTCTTCTATGCATGAGTCTTTTTTTTTTTTATGACTGAGTGAAAATGTACATTCCCATATAAGTTTACATGCCCACCCATATACAGCTCCCACTGCTCTTCCTGCCTGGCTACAGCACACTCCTCCTCTCTGCTCCATACCTGTCTTATCCTCCCAACAATCTACTATCCCCACTTCTCCACCCACTCTCTTTCCTCCAACCAGAGGTCAGCAGGATGATATCCTATAGATGCATAGAACCATTAAGTGCATCCAATATATGGTCACTCTGCATCGCCAAGTCCAATCCATTTGTGTCTGAAGAGTGGACCTGTGTTATGATTTATGGGGAAGGGCAACATGAGGGCCAGGGGCCATGCTCCCAGGGGAACCCAAAAGTCGCTGGACCATCATTTGCAGTTTCTTCTATGCAAAAGTCTGTTTTAAGTTCTTATCATAGGGGTCTCATACAATATTTGTCCTTTTGTTGCTGACTGCTTTCTCTCAACATAATGTCCTCCAGTTGAAACCAAGTTATGAGATGTTTCCTAAAGTCATCGTTATTCTTTATCATTGCATAATGTTCCATTGAGTATACATACCGCAGTTTATCCATCCATTCCTTTTGTTGGAGTTTTTCATACTGATACCATGTGGTATTTATGACATGCAGTTAGTTCTATCTGGTAGGCTGTTCTGGAGAACTGAGCCGTTCATGCATGCCAGTGCCTGTACCAGATTTTGCATACATTGTTACAGGAGAACAGACACACAGACATCTGCTTTGTTTGTTCCCATAGCTTCTGGGTTCTCAGGGCCTCCTGTTACATGCATTGGCTAGATCTTGCAATCCATGCAGAACCTGTCACGGCAGAGTTAAGGTGCTGGAAATGGGATTGAGGTCTCAGGTTTATTCCTCGGTGATAATGGTCTTGAGCTGCTGGCTTTTACTCTTGATGCCTCTTCACAGTTCACTTTTAAGGCAGTAACCGGCTAAGACAATTGGTACTTTTTTGAGTTAATTTTTAGTTTATTGATTGATTTTGTGTTTTATTGTTCAGAATGTACATAGGAAAACGTAAGTTTTACAGGTTTTTTCTGATAAGACTGTACAGAGTACAGCTTTCACTGCTGTTTAACAGCATGGCAGTGACAGATAACCTCCGTCTTCATCAGTGTCAGTAGCATGTGGCTGATGCACAGGTCCCCTCTGCTCCCCTGTAAGTACAGTGGGGATGGGCAGGACCTGGCAGTAACAGTAGACACATTCTAGTGAGTACCTGATGTCTACTTAAACCAAACCTGAAGTCTAAGCTTAAAAGAATGACTATTATTGCCATCTTTCAAAAGGGAATGAGTGTGTCATATAAAAAAGGATTGTCCTTCTAAAGCCTGTCACTGACTCTTGGAGAGAGTGAATGCTTTTACATTCAGATTTAGATTACCATATTTGGACGAATATTTGACTATAGATATTTCTTCAGTTCACTGTAGTATCTATGCATTTTAACCCATAAGGAGGTGGGGAGAATTCAGAATTCCAAGGCCTCAGTAGATAGTAAGCCCAGCTAACCGTTTCTTGGGAGTAGTGCTTTCCTCTTCCTGCATTTGCTGGTTCTTGATCGGGTTCTGAGTGCCAGAACAGTGCTGTCACATCTCCTGCATGGCTTTGGGGGGCGCTCTGTCCAGGGACGCTCTCTGCCGGGCCTGCCTCAAGGAGGGGATGGCTTCCCCAGTTGCCCAGAGGTGGCTTGCTGGCATGTGATTTCGGCTCGTGTTTCCGTGCAGTCAGAAGTTTCCAGCAGCACAGTATGTTCACTCAGAACGGGCAGAACTGCCGCTGGCGGCACACCAAGCTCCTGGTGGGAGTGTCAGGAGCAGGGGAGAGCCGTCCAATGGGAGCAGGTCTCTCACAGGCCCACTAGCAGAGGACACTCCCGGGGAAAAGGAAACCTCAGCACAAAATCTCAGCACAAAATCGGACTCAAGCGCCAGCCTGCTTGTTAATCTAAACTTCTGGAATCTGGTTGGTTTCCAAAGACTAAGCAAATGGGAAGTGTCTCGCGTTGTTCTCCTTATTCCCTGGAAGGAATTGACCGGTTTTCCACCAGTTTCATGGTCTGTCTTTTTTTTTTCCCCACTTGCTACATGTGTCTCCATGGTTATTATATTTCCCTTTTATCTACAAAATACCACTGTAACCCTAACTGACAGCATTTCTTTTAGCAGCTGTTTTTACAATGTATTGTGTAAATGTTTGTTGCTTGCCAGCTATGCATCACGGAACTTTCAGAACTTCTCTCTGGCAAGAGAAGATGAGCCAGTCATTTTCTCGTTGTGTTTCATATAAATTCCCAGCATATGTAGGGTTTTTGTTGTTGTTTTAATGTTTTTATTTCACAAATGTTGTATCATGCTGCTTACACCTTTCTGAGTTCTTCTGACAAGCTTATGTACCCTCTCATGTGGGTCAGTGTCTGAACTTGTTTCCTGGGTGCTATCCCCTCATTTGGGGTGGAAGGAGAGGTCTCTAGGTCAAGACTGATTTTCAGATGTCTCACTGTTGTCACCTTGGAGGCCAGATGGCAGTAGAGCTGGCCTCCCAAAGTCATAGAGACTCAGCCTTGGGGAACCATCCACTTTCAGTATGGTCTTTTCTTCCCACCTGGGTTCTTAATCTGTTCATCAGGCATCACCAGAGGAAAATCTCCCTTCTGTCTCTTTGAAAATTGTGCACAGAAATATACACAGTGAAAAGTCTACCATCTACCCCTGTCCCCAGCCACCGTTTCTCGCCTCAGAGGCAGCCATGTTGGCGGTGTCTCAAAGCTGCGCCTGTGTCTGTAGTATTTCCCCTCCTTATGACAGAAGTGGTTACATGTACTATGCACACTGCACCTTGCCTTGTCACTATTGAAATGTGTGTGGTGTGTTTTCACCCCTCAATGTGAAGGGTCGAATACTTGGTTTCTTCATTTATTCATTCAAGAGCTATTTCTTAAAGACCTACAGTGTGCCAGAGACACTAGTCAACAGATAAATACCTTGTGAATGACAAGTAGTATATGAGCACATGCCCCTTACTTTGCCAAAACTGTTGCAGAATTTCAACTTGAAATGGCTTTTATGGGATCTGTGTGCCTTCCTTTCCCTGGGCACTCGGCATACCCTCCTTACCCTCCCAGAGCCTCCCAAGAGCTAGATTCCAGCCCGTCATGGAACTGATGAGTGTCCCTGAGTAAGAGAGGACGGAATTTGGCTCTGAAGAATTAGGAAAGAAAGGTTCCTTTCCACTCGGATTTTAGAGGGGTGTTTATATCTGGCTGGGAAGCTGGCCTCTGTTCTGAACCACATGTGACTCGTCATTGGACTCAGGGTTTCCTGTGGGGTGTGTTTTGCTTTTGCAATGTTTATGTCAGTGTTGAATGAAATTTTTCAGGCTTAGGAATCTTAACCTACAAAATGAACCCTAAAAGGGCCTGATTATTGTTCTCCGCCTGTCATCAGCTCCACCAGCACAGGCGCCTTTTTCCTGAAGAAGCTTGACAGCACTGTGCAGAGTGCCTGTAAGAAAGTTTGAACTGTGTCTTCTCTGGGTTGTCTTAACTCTGCCCCTCCTCTGTCCTTGCCACAGCCCAGATGCTGCTGATAGTACATCTTTTGATGTCCAGTTAGGAGACATTATCCTGACAGCGACAGATGGACTCTTTGACAACATGCCTGATTACATGATCCTTCAGGAGCTAAAAAAGTTGAAGGTAATTAACTCAGAGGTTAATTGGAAGCTGTGGCCCTCCCCGAGTGGCTGAGTTGTATGTATTCAGTTGCGTTGTCCATTTAGGTGGTGCTGGAAAGGAATACTTGGTGAACTCGGGGAAAATAGCAGCAGTTCTAGTGTTGGACGCAGTTATAAATGGAACTGTGTACAGTTCAAGAACCTGTAGTAATATGGTGATAAAGGCAGGGAAAGTCCAGAGGAGGACAGTTTTTGTTTTATTTTTATTTTTATGGTGTTGGCTTCTAGTTTCTTTTTTCTTTTTATTCCTATAACAAACCCGGCAGGTATTGGTGCTGGCAGAGACAGGAGATAGTCACACCCGAGCTATCCAGGGGTGACGGGCAGCCCAGGACCTTGCTGTGATCATGAAGCCATCCAGATTTGTCCCACACAGAGAGGGGAAGGAAGTAAAATCGAATTCTTGTCCATATTTCCCTGGCTTTACTGTGGGAAAATTGTTTTTCATAAGTGTCTTTCCCACTGACCATTAGGATTTTAGGTAACTTTTACAAGTTAGATATTTTCCTTCCCTGTGCAAGGACAGACAGTAAAGGTCCTCTGTGGTGAGGATTATCTAAGAGCGGGCACAGGAACCCTGCAGCCCCGAGCCCAGTGTATTGTGTCCAGTAACTGTCAGGTGCTCACTTGTGGCAGGCGCTGTGCTATGTGTGCTGACTGGGCTTCGCAGAACAGTGTTATCTCTGCCCTCATGGAGTGTCTCCTTCAGTGAAGAAAGGCCCAGCAGAGAGACACAGACATGTGACGCAGTGTCAGTGGTCAGGAACAGGAAGGAAAGTCAAGGGGGACGAATGAGCAGAGAAGGAAGGGGCTGCCTTTCTCAGTGGGTCGTCTGAGAAAGCCTCTCTCAGGAGGTGGCACTGAAGCAGAGACCTGTATTATTTCTTGTAAACCTACTAGAACCACAGAATGTTAAAGCCAAAATGGACTTCAGTCTCCCATCCCCATTTTACAGGTGAGGAATTGAAACCAGCAAGGATAAAGGTATGGTTTAGGATCACACAGCTAGACCAGTCTTTCATCCTGATAGAAGATTCTAAAGGTATTTTCCAGAGGGCAGCTGTCAGCTCTTAGCAGAAGTGACCAGTTGGTAGGGGCATACAGTCCCCAGCAGGGAAACTTTTGAGGTTATCATATCCATCTTTTGAATCTTTCACATTTTTGCAAAATTGCCTTAAGTATCTCATACAGGAAAAAAGCAAAAATGAAAATTCAAACCTCAGGCCCAGAGGCACTCCAGCTGAGAACTTTCTGGCTGACATCTCACACAGGCAGCGCTGGTGGGCTCCTTCATTTTGGTCAAGGTGTAATCTTGTATTGTTTTCTTAAGCTAGAATAAAACTTCAGTGATGGAAAATGTGGTTAGGTAAGTGTTGCTGTCGTATGAGGTGCTGTTTGTAAGAAGCGTATTTGCATGAAGAATCATGAGATATTCCAGTGACAACAGCTCCTGCCTCCTCTCCTTGTAGAATTCCAATTACGAGAGTATACAGCAGACTGCGAGGAGCATCGCTGAACAAGCTCACGAGCTGGCCTATGACCCAAATTACATGTCACCTTTTGCACAGTTTGCCTGTGACAATGGCTTGAATGTGAGAGGTAAGCATTCTCAAGGAGGATCCTAAGGATTAAGTTGGGACACAGTTTTAGTGGAATGGGAGCACCTTGGCGATGGGGTGTGAAGTAAGCTAGCATGTTGGGGTGAGACTGGGCCATGCCCTGTCCCAGCTGTAGCCTGTGCTTTTGAGCAAGGTCAGCGTGCCGTAACCCTGGAGGCTGAGAGCACGTGTATGTTATCACCCTTTGCCACAGAGGGTGTCCTTCAGAACGGGGTCCTGTTGGCTGCACAGGCGGCGGAACCTGGAGCCCTGGATTGCCGCCACTGCACTGCTTGGACTGGGGCCCAGAAGGCCTCTGAGCTCTGCCGGGAGGGCTCTGACATTCCTCACAGTTGAACATTCTGCCCTTGATGGGTCTGACATTTCGTTTCTCCTTTCTTCTAGTCTGGTGGGACTCTAGCTGACAATGTCGGTCTGCCAGATTTGCCACAGCATGCTTTGAGAAGGGAGACAAAGTTAAATTGTCCTTGAATGAAGAGTCCTCCATTCCACTGGGTGATAATGTAACTGGGAGCGGGCCAGTAGATAGCTCAGTTTGAGCTGGGATGACACATGGAGGGCAGCTTATCAGACTAAGGAGAATCAATCAGCTTCTTGCTGTGGTGCTAGTGTGACATGTAAGACATTTCTCAGCCCTGTGGAATTATTAAAATAGAACAAAGCACATGCCGTAGCTGTTTTGTAGATACAATACAAGCGTAGTCCTAGTTTCAAAACATTGGGTATGTGTGTCCAAATTAGGATTGTAGGTGAAGCATGTAACTTTTTTGGTGAGCAGAACTTATCTTAAATAGATTCTGCCTTTACTGTGGTTGATATATAAACAGCGTGTGGTAGTGGCTATTTTAACAACACTCTAGTTAATATATGTATGTATGTATATTTTAATTTATTGACTTAATTTTGGGGGAAAATAGGGAAAGTTTACAGTGCAAATCAATTTGCCATACAAAACCTGGAGTACCTAACTGTGCAACTCTTCTCGGTGATTTTTGTTTAACTGTTTACAAGCATATAATCCAAATCAATTTTGCATACCCACCTGTCTGCAGCTCCATCTGCTCTCCTCACCCAGTGACAGCACATTCCTCCTTTTCACTCTGTATTTCCAGTATCGTCTTAAGGGCACCTGTCCCCCTCTTTCCCCTTCTCTCCGATCTAGAAAGAAACATGCAGGACAGCCTCTTGTGTCTAGGGGCCATGTTCCCAGGGGCCCCCCAGGCTGTCAGACCATCACTTCTGGTCTTTTAGTAGGGTTCTTGAACTTCTCACCTCTTTTTCTAGTGCTACACAAGAAACTACATTGTGTCCCCCATCATAGTTGCCTTTGGTAGTGGTGGGGCACCATCTGGCTCTTGTGATCTCATGATGATGCAGTCTGCCATTCGTATGGGCCCTTCTGTCTCCTGGGCTCATTTTTCCTCATGTCTCTGATGTTCGCAGTTGTCATCTGTTCCAGATGGGTTGGGATTATTTGGTATTCCTAAGATGGCAGCTTGCTAGCTTTTAAGATCCCAGACACCACTCACCAGTATAGTGTACAGAAGAGTCTCTTAGCTAAAGACTAGTTATGCTGATTGACTTCGATGTCCTGTAAAAACATGGTCCCCAGACCCTCATCCTTGTTATTCTGTCCTTTTAAGTGTTTGAGTTTAGAAAACTTGTCCACTTTACAGTGTAGTCCAGTTACACTGATCTGCCCGCTGCTGTGTGATGTCACTGCTTCACCTAACCAAATTTCCATTGGCTGTCATTCCCCTCTTGTCACCAAATTACCATCAACTCTCACTCCCTTCACCTAACCCACTTCCTGTCGACTGTCAGTCCCCTCACCGAATTCCTGTCACTCCTCTCACCTAACCGAATGTTGGCCAACTGTTACTCCTCTCACTGAATTTCCATCACTGTCACTCCCTTCACCGAAATCTCATCAACTGTCTAATCTGAGAACATCCCTCTCCATATTGTTTTTTGTTTCTGTATTATTTCTTTTTCTACTAGGATATATTGACAAAGCAAGTCTGCCTGAAGGGCAGGCATTTGTTTGCTAGGGTTTACATCCTGATGGACATGTCTTTTTACAGTATGTTACTCTATTTTCATTTTAGGTGGAAAGCCAGATGACATCACCGTCCTTCTTTCAATTGTAGCCGAGTATACAGACTGACTTGTTTAGATGTCAGCTCCTGCCTTGCCTTTCACCGTCCCACGTTTTCCCCTGCTGTGTGCTGATTCTGCAGGCGGAACTGTTTCTTTACCACTGATCTCAGTGGCCAGTGACGTGAGCCTTTGGCCTGTGTTTGTGAGACCCAGTTGAAAACCACTACTGTCATACACTAGCTCATATCTGCCAGCACCGATTGAAGAGAATCAAGATTGGAAGATGGGCCTTCGTGCCTCCTTGTCCTTTGCTGTGATGGGATGGGGACTGTCAAAGTCAGAATGGCCATTACCTTTCAGAAGTAGTTGAAGATGGGTCATGTTGGTATAGCACATTCAAAACTACATCACGTAAAAGGGATTTTCAAAATCTTAACAAATTGTATGTTATGGTACATGTACTAGAAACAGTAACTCCTCCAAAAACAGTTACATGTGTACTACGCAGGCATAATCTGTTATGAGGGCTGGATGTGGCTTTATAGTTTTATTATTAACTCCTATTTTTTCAGGAGGTTGTAATCCTGTTCTAAAACATTGGCTCCAGGTTATGGAGTCTTGGTCCCAGGAGCTTTTTTGTTAGAAATTGGGAGGAAAATTCATCGTAGTTCTATGGATGCATATATGTTGTGTTTTTTAAAAGATGCTTAATCGTGCTCCTGTGATTCAAGTTTGGGCCATTTGTTGATTAGTCCAAATCATAGGGTGGTGGCCTCATCTATAGAAGGGGTCAAGGATACTCCTTGCCAGACTTTTTTTGTGGAAATACTGCTCAAGGTGGTCAAACTCCTCAAAGCCTAGGAATTTCATGTTATGGCTTAAATTCCTACCAGCTGTCTGCTGTGACACCCCCCCCACATGAGAATTTAGCCCACAGGCCTGATGGGTTGAATGGACAGCATGTAACTTGAATTTTGTGGCTTTTGACGGTTGTGACACCCGTAGTCGTATTCTCAGACTTTGTGAGTAGCCTTGCTTGCTCTAGAGCACGCACCAAATTCAGTGCGCCCCGTGGAAGGAGCGCTGTGTGTGCCGTGGCGGCAGCACAGGCATCCACAAGCGAAACTTCTGGTGATGATACGATATTTGCAATGGCCCTAAATAGACATTTCGGGGTTTCTGAATCAAGCTGAATAATGTTTACAGTTTCCAAATAGCCATTTTGCAGTGTAGAGTCTCCTTATAAAACTACCCCGCATTCGGTTTTCCCATTATCTGCAAGCTCAAACTTATTTTTAAGGTTGTGTACAAGTTGACTGCTGTAAAAACATATATTTTTGGGTCAGTTTTTTCCTTCATTAACTTGGTGGTAGAAAAATATATATACTTAGAGATCCTTAAATTAAAGCCATGTTTTATATATAAGCCAGGTAACATTGGTGTATAGATGAGAATGCAATTAAACCTGGTAAGAATCTACTTGAAGAGAATATTGAAAGTCTTTTTCTCTAAAAGGAGATACTTACTCCCTGGTTTACTGCATTAAAATTTATGTTTGAGGTTACCTCAACTTGTTTAAAAGATTTTGTTTTGTGAATTTGTACTGTATATTTGAGTAACTGTCAAGCTTTTGTTTTATTTAAAATTGTTTAACATGTACCATGTACATGTCATTACTATATTTCAATGCATCATGCTTGTAACAGGCATTTCATTTATAAGAAGAATGAGTTATTCATTTGTAAGTTGTTCAGTAATTTATCTACTATTCCTAAATTGGCATAATGGTAGGTATCTATTTTAAATCACCTTTAATTACATGTCAGAATGCCTTAACCCTAACTTTACAAAACAATTCTTTGCTGTAGGAGATCTGGGGGTAGGGGGGAGGATAGAAGGAGACTCGGTTCAAATAACGAGAAATTGTTGTGCAATGATAAAACGTGGAAGCTTGAATGGCAAGTATTTGGGTATTTATTTTGCACAAACTCTTCACAGTCTCTGTATTTAAAAAGTAAAGAAAGTTGCATCCAGAAGGGTCTTATTGGGAGGAATACATTTATACTTGGGCTGACAACTTTAGTTCTTTTGTTTGGGGTTTTTAATTATTTCTGGTCAGAGGTATGTAGCCTTATGATCTGGATATATTTTGCATTAATTTTCCAATGCCTACACTTAATTCCTGGGAAGAGCAGTGCTGGTCAAGTTACTGGTTTTCCTCTGCTCCAGTTTAACCCATCGAATACAATCGTGGTAGAGCTAGATTGGTGGTTGTTCACAGTTCTGTAACCAACATCTTTTTTGAGAAATGGTTGTTAGAAATTGACAGTGTGTTCCAGTAATGTTGAAAATAATGGGACAAGAATTGAGTTTCACAGTGGAATCAACTTGGACCTGGCCTATAGGTTAGTGACATACAGTATTTTGTTTTCTTCTCCTCCCTGTCTTGTGTTATGCACTTGATTTAATGACTGCCAGATGTCACTCTGGAGTGCTGCTCACTAAGCAGCAGCTCGTCCGCTCTCAGTGGTCAGAGGCTGCAGTGGACCCAGGCTCGAATTCCAAGTCATAGGCCCCAGCCTCTGGGGTGCAACTGTGCTCTTCCACTCTGTGGTCGGATTCTGGACCCGAGGTGTGTGTTATATTTTAAATCAAGCAGTATAAATACACATTTGCCTCATGTAATGGGCTTTTCTAACAGGAAAAGAGAGAAATTGGGTTTCTAATTTACATATGGCAAATTATTTATCCCTCTCTGGATGCACCAAAGACCAGTAAAGTTTATAGCTTTTCCATCTATATTTATAAAGCAATACTGTATTATAAAAGTCAATATTTTTATCACATGCTTGAAATTTTTATTTTGTTCAGTTTTTTAAATGTGCACTCTAAACATATCAGAACATTTTTCCTTCCTATGAACTCAAAGCTGCCTGCGCACAGATTTTTTTTTCTTTTTTTTTTTTTTACTGAATGGAGATACAGTAGAGTCCATAGGCTCCTGAAAACTGAAATAAGAAATGAAGGGAAAAAACAAGTTACTTGTCAGGAGTGACTCTGCTGGCTCAATGTGATGGATGGGTACTAAATCACAGAAGAATTCATTCCAGGTGGGCATGTCTGGGGGTTGGGCTGTGTCTAGATTAGGAACTTGATTTCAGGCTTTGCATGCTGAGAGAAGTTTCCTGTCAGTTGCTTTTGTTCTGGGTGGAACACAGCCCAGCAGTGGTTGGGACCACCAGCCCACCATACCAACTACCAGGGCAGGAGGTGGGAGAGTTTCCTGAGTCAGTTTTGATGTCTTCAAGATTGTAAACAAGGTTGGCTGGAATTGTAAATGTTTGTACTTTGGGACGAGTTGATGGTTTTTTGTCACCTTATCTGGCTATCTTTGGTAGAAGCTATAGCACCCAGTTGCCCTGGAAACCGCATCACAGTTTTGCATTTCACAAATTTTACAATACTGAAAAACCAAAATTTGCTTATAAAACAAAGCTATGAACAAATGCACTTGGATTCTATTTGTAAAAATAAATACATAATCGTCTTTTGCAAAATTGAACCTGTTAAAAAGAATGTCCGTGTCAAAATTTTAACTGTTATCAGGTAGTTTGTGTCAAAGATGGCTAAATAATAGAAGCAAATTCAAATCTGTATATACTAATGGGCTGCTTTTTTCTGTTGAGACTATCATCATTTGTCTTACCCAAGAGGCAGTTACCTGAATTGGATGTCTGAAATATAACTTATGCAGGAATAGTTCTGTAAATACATTTAAATAGACTGTAAAGATATTTAATAAATATGGTATTTATACTAATCTGTGTATTCCTTTGGTTTTGAATAGTAAGTAAAAATAGAATGTCATCAAACGACCCTTCCCGTGACATTGCTGGTCTCCTTCAGGTTGTTTCCAAGCCTCTTAGTGACTGCCCTTTGAGGCCGTCAGTTTTTTCTGCTAGTTTGTCGGCCTTAGTTCTTTTTTGCAGCTGACTTAACTGTATGAGCTTAGCTTCTTCCAGAATTCATCAGTAGAGATAATTGAAACAGCTCTGCACCTTCCAGATGGTACAGAGTGAGCTACAGAGAAATGTGGTGCCTTAAACTGAGCACTCTGTGCAAGTCCAAAAGTCCACACTGCATGTGATGGAACAGCATGTCTCTCACAGAGCAGTGCCGCATTCAGGCTGCTCCCTACCATCATCTCCTCACGGCCTCAGTCCCCCCACCTGCTGCAGGGAGTGAAACGGAAACTTCAGCAAGGACACCTGCTGTTAACTCCTCTATGGAAGTTCCTTGTGTAGTCATCTTCATTTGTTAAGAATACTAGAATTTCAGTGTTCATCATCAGTGGAAGCAAAAGATACGTAATGTTCAGCCTGCAGCATGAAAGGCCTCAGGGAAAACTATGTGGGCATTGCCAGCTTCCACAAAAAGCTTGGTGAAAGCCCATTTTCATTCACCAAGGAACATCTTGATATGAATCTGAGTTTTTATGAGGCTGTTGTGGGTTAGCTGTGACTCATTACTAAGCTACAAGAGCCAAATTTGTTTTGGTTTCAGTTAGAAATCTGTTCACAATTCTAAAAGCATACCAATCCCTCAGCCACCTTTGTTTATGAATTTCTCACCAAGTCTGAAACATAGCTACTTGCCAGTTACCATTTCCTTGAGATCTGATGGTTTCAAAGACTTAATAAGACATTACAGAGGCCAGTTTATTAGGTTATAATTGACTAAATAACTCTGTGGGAGGGAGAGGCATAGTCTCTATAAGGTATTACATAACAGTATCTTTGTGCCAGATTTTTTTAGTCTGTTTTTACAGGTGAGAAGCTTGTTCTTAAAGGGACAGAGAACAGACATTTATCTTCTACCTCATTTCATTCCAAACCCAGGCTCTCTGACTGGTAGAGGGTGCTCTTCTGTGTCAGGTGATACAGACCAAAAAACTGGAAGCATTTCCATTAAATTCTTGTCTGCATCATGCTGAAAACAGAATCATACCTGAAAATTAGAACCATTTAAGACTATGGAACTTAGACTAAGGTCATCGAGGGTGGCTACAGAGTGTTATTTTTTTACTTTTTTTCCCCCAGGGGTTATCTAAAAATCTTTTAACAAAATATAGGAAACAACAGATAAAAATTCATGGCATGAACATGAGAAAAGGTTGCATACCTGCTTACTACTTCTGAAAGTCCTGAAACTCATATTTGCAATCAAATACAAAAATACCTGTCTACTAATCACAAATTCTGTTTCCAGCTATACTGATGGGCTCCAGATGTTTGGTGATAAAGGTTAAATACCTTTATAAAACTGACAAATGTTAAAATCTCTAGTGTGAGCCTGCACTCAGCTGAAGAATTCTAGTGGGCTTTTTCCCTGCAGAGAAAGCTCAGAAGGCTCCCAAGTAGCAGTATGCATGTAAGATAAATTACATATGCTTGACAAGCAGTGTCTGTAGGGAATGTTGTTGTAGAGGATGATGCCATTTGGAAGAGCAGAAGCCCATTCTCCACTTCATCTTGGAAATCTAATGTAAAAATGTGTGTTTGAAGTGCCAGGTGAGCCAGTGAGTGGTCTAGGGGCCAACTCAGTAGCCAGGATGGCATGGTAGAATGTGGAGAGGCTGGTATTATTCGTATTCTCGAGTGTCTGATAGACTGTCCAGAGGGCAGTGGTGCTGCTTATCTGAAGAAACCACTCCAAACAACAGGCAAGAAAACTAGAGAGAAGGAAAGGAACTGTGCTGCTGATTCCAAAGTGAAACTTCAGACAAGCAAAAAACCCAAACCAGCTGCTGAAGATGGAATGTGGAGCATATAATAGGTACTCAAAGAAACACTTTAGTAATGAACTAAAAAATAAGAGGATTTTACTAATTTCTGTCCTCAGTGGCTTTTATACAGCATAAAGTCGTGACTTCTAAAAATAGATTTTTCAAATTTAAGTAATTGTAGCTAGTGTTTCCCAACCAGCAATAACAGCAACAGTGAAACAAGCTGATTTATCATCAATTTGATAGATTTCATGAGGTCTAATGCCATAGCAGCCTGTGAAGATTCTCATCCATCTAGTAAAATGTTGATAGAATAAAATGTAATTGGAACTGCACCATGAAGGAATTTGTGATGATTGTTGTTTGTGCTATGAATAAACAATTTCCCAATCAAATATGAAAAATTAGAAGGAAACTTATTTTAGAAAATGAATTATTTGAATGACTTTAGCATGTTACTTGTATTCAAAGATAGAAGATACTAATTGGTGCCCCCCAGTCAGGTCCAACTCATAGCCGCCCTACCCACAACAGAGCACTGTGCAGTCCTGCGCCATGTTCAGTTGTCATGTTTGAGTCCAGTGTTCCAGCCACTCTGGCAGACCGTTGATCCACTGCTTTTCTTGCAGACCCTCTGCTTATCAAGCGTGATGTCTTCCTCCTAATAACCTGTCCAAGATAGATGAAATGAAGCCTCCCCATCCTCCCTTCCATGGAACATTCTGGCCATATTTCTTTCAAGACAGACTCGTTCATTCTTGTCCATGATATATCCAGTATTCTTCACCAACACCATTCAAAGACATCAGTTCTCCAGTCTTCCTTACTCACTGTCCAATTTTCATATGCAAATGAGATGAGTGAAAATACAGCTCGGGTCAGACTCGCCTTAGTCCTCAGTGGTAGCTTTGCTTCTGAACATTTCAAAGAGGTCTTGTGTGGAACTTGGGTGGTACAGAAGTGAAGCGCTAAGCTGCTGACCAGAAAGTTGGCTGTTCGGATCCACCAGGCAGGAAACCCTATGGGGCAGTTCTACTCTTCTGTAGGGTCACTTTGAGTTGGAATTGACTTGATGGCAATGTTTTTTTGCCAAGTTGCCCAGTACAGTATGTCATTTGATTTCCTGACAGCTGCTTCCTTGGGCATGGATTGTGGATTCAGGTAAAAGGAAATTGTTGATGTTGCTTACTGGTCCAGTTGTGAGGTGTTTGGTTTTCTTTATGTTAGGTATAATCCATACTGAAGACTGTAGTCTATGATTTTCATCAGTAAGTGTTACAAAGTTGTGTCACCAGTATACTGCACACCTTTCTAGATTTTAAACTATGCAGCATCCCCTTGCTCTGTTCAAACAATTGCCTCTTGGTCTACACCAAGTTCAGTGCTATACTTGATACTTGAAGAAATCATAATTATGGAACACAAAGTGACCCAAATCTCTACTTAGATATGCTTTGTTAGAAATTATTGAATGAGCAGCTCATCTATTGTGTACTGATATTCTGTAAGTCCACCTTTTTTCTGTTTCAAACTGGCTTTACCTCTCCTCTATCAAAGAAGTAAGCAGTTGAATTTTTCAGGTTATTGGAGGTGAGCTGGGGCGGAAGACTGGGTGGGAAGGGAGACGGATAACACAAATTTGTGACTGAAGACACAGTCCTGTCACAATATTGTCCTTTACCTCATAGAAGAGGACCCTGGCACGTCCTCTGCCACGCTGACACTACTCTGTGGAACTTCTCTGATGTCTCTGTCTGGTCTTTTCCTCCTGGGGCTGTTGCAGGCATCCAGAACAGAGGCCTTTGTGGGGGACTTGGTAGGATGGAGCCTTTTGGGTGCTGCTTTTCGTGAGATGCACCCTGGGGCCTTCCTGGTCACATTTTTACCATCCTTTGAATTTGGCTGAGTCAGGTCTGACCTGAGGAATTAAAGGGGATTAGGTGAATTAACTGTTGTCTTTGAAATTATTTTTAATCTAAAAAACAAATTAGTGTGAGATGGAGAAGGTATTAAAACAACCTGGAACAAACTGATGAAAGCTAAGACTCATGTATGTGACCATATCAAAATTCTCTCAACAGTCGAAATTTTTCAGTAAAGCCACCCAGTGTGCTTGGACTTAACTCGTGATGTAGTAATGGGGCCAAGTCAGAAAAAAAGGTAAATAAATTACAAACCATCTATGTGGTAAACTGTACAGCCCTTTAAAAATGTTAGCAAGCATTACTAGTGATAGTGTGACATGGTCACAGTATAATCTTTTGTGGAGAAAAAAACAACATAAAAAACGACATGTTCTGTTGTACCACTGTTCACAACAGCACAGGGGAGAGGAGGGCAACCCAGGTGCCCACTAACAGATGAAGGGGTGAACCGAATGCACTCTGTCCATATTACTGCGCATTACTCAGCCATTATTTACAACTAAGTGTTGAGCCTGAAAAACAAACAAAAAAATAAACTACATATGATGTATGATCCCAATTTTGTTTTAAAATACAAATAAAACAGAAGTCTAAAAGGAATTGTAGTGAACAAAATGTTATAGGGGTTACCTGTGGGTGATGCAACTATAGGGGACTTTCTTTTTTTCCAAATTTCCCACAGTAACTGTGCATTACTTTTACAATGAAGTCCCCCCACCAAAAAAGGTAAGAAACATAAAAGAAAAACAATGGTTATCTCTGTGTCTGAGAAAGAAAGTTTGAAATACTGAATTAGTGACTTTGCTGTGAACCTTCACCCTCTGTCACTTTTAAAAAACAAACATAATTTGGAAATGTTGAAGTTTAGTCAGAAAAGGCAGGATGAGTTACAGTTCTGCATTAGTTCTTGCTGTAACTGTTCCTGATTCAGTCAGATGTCTGATTCTCTTATGTTTTGTTCCTTTCCTAAACGAATGCCACAGACTTATTTCAGAATAAGATTCTGCAGTAGCTTTCCTCCAACCACTCAAGAAGTTAAAACATAACCTTACCCTTTTAGTTTTTGTGAAAGGCACAGTGATTGTGGCGAGGATGCTCTACTTGGCACATCGACTAAGGTAGCCAAAATAAAATTGGCTTCCAACAACATGTCATCAATACTTAAAGCCAAAGGTCTGCAAATGAAAAGACAGAGCAAAAATGACACTCAATTTTGGAGCTAAAAAAAAAGAGGTTGAAGTCCTTTGTCTTTACAAATTAACAGTCCTAAGAGTTGACACTGTTCCTCAGTGTCAACTCCAGTTTAAAAGAAGTCAAACTCATTGGGACCTACAGACATCTCAGTATATACAGAATTATTCTAATCTGTTCAATAGTGTAGAAGGATACAGAATTAACAAGATTAGTTCCATACGTATTTGTTACATTGTGATACTAAATTATAACTAAGTGGTACATCAAAAAAACAATCAGATTTTTGACAGTCCTTCACCAACTGAGTCTAGGTGGGCTTTTTGACTGCTCTGACTAGTAAAATACCAAGGTCAAAATAAGTGACTTTGAGCCAGTTTCAGGCTGAAATCATCAGGTCCAGTTTCATAAAACAGTATTTTAAGCAAATCACATCTAAAATTTCAGTTCTGAAATATAATTTAACTTGTTTGTTTAAGTCCTGTCTAATTTTCTAATTAGACAGTTTACTCAGCAGTATGTCAAATTAAAAATATTTTCACTCCACAGGAGAATGTATCTTTCTCAGGTTAGCAATTTAACAAACACCAAGTTACAAATTTAGTATCCTTTAAATTTTTAGTCCCATAAGCATTGCTAGTAAACTTACAGATTCTCTGAGGCATAAATTATTTTCAAAACAGACAGTTTTATCATGAATATATGACAGAGGAAAATAAACTCAGAAAAGTTCCCTAGGACTTACTTTCCAGGAAAATCAAAATAAAGGGATATAGGAACATGGATAGCTTCTGAAAATGTCAGCATTCCCTGAGAGAAGAAAACAAGAAACATATTTGAAATCTCTATAAGCTACCAGTAAAATTCTGAAATTTTAGGTTGATGAAAATGTGTGTGTTTATACCTTCAGTTCTTTGAAGCAAAATGTTACCTCCGTGTCAACTCCAATTTGAAAGACGTCAAACTCATTCGGGCCTACAGACATCTCACTATATACAGAATTAGTCAAATCTGTTCAATATCATAGAAAGATAAATAAAATTAGTTCCTTATGTTTTTGTTACATTTTAATACTAAAGTACAACCAAAGTGGTATGCAAAAAAAATAGCCACAGATTCTTTGATACCCCTTCACCAGCTGAATCTAGGTGGGTTCTTTGAGTGCTCTGGCCAATGAGATAGCAAGGTCAAGAAAAGACACCTTGAGCCTGTTTCTGGGCGCAGGGCTGAAGAAAGTGGCAGCCTCCACTTCCTGACTCATGAAACACTCTTTCTTGGAACTCAGCCACCATGCTGTATGAAGTCCACGTTAAATGGCGAGGCCACATATTTGTGGGCACTCTGGTTGACATCCCAGCTGAGTCAGTGACTCACGATGGACATCTTCAGATGATTCTAGCCCAATCTGGCTGCAACTACCTGGGAGACCCCATTTGGGGGCAGTCTAGCTAAGCCCATCCACCCAGAGAAGTACAAGATACATAAAGTCACTGTTTGAAACTACTGTGTCTTAGGGTGGTTTGTTGCAAAGCAACAAGTAGAATACCATAAAAACTAATAGATTCTAAAGAGAATTCACATATAGCAACATTATATTTCATTTGTTTTGTTATATTCCATCTCGTTTCAAAAAGTATTAGCCAAAAGGGGATAACATAAATAGATGTATCATTGTTTTTAAGTAAATTTTAAATTTACTGAAATATAATTCATATCCTAAAACTACTTGTTAAGCTTTTTCAAAACTAAAATAAGATTTACATGACATGAAATCCACCATTTAACCATTCTGAAGTGTACCTTCTGTTTTTTTAGTATATTGAAAATCTGTAACCACATCACTATCTAAGTCTAGAACATTTCCATCATTGCAAAAAGAAACCCAGCCACTCCGCATCTGCCCCATCCTCTGCTTTCAGTTACCATGCGTCTACTTCTCTCTGGACTGGTCTCTTGTAGACATTTCAGATCAACAGAATCATGTAATAGGTGACTTTTTCTGTCTGGCTTCCTTCACTTAACATGTTTCTAAGGTTCACACATGTAACATGTGTCTATTTCTTTTTATTGATGCATGATCTAGTGTGTGGATATACCACACTTTGTTTATCCGTTAATTGGTTGAGGGACATCCTCCGGTGGTTTCCGCTTTGTGGCTTTTGTAAATAATGCTGCTGTGAACATTCACGTGCCAGTTTCTTTGTGAAAATATTCATTTCCCTCGGGTATGTCACTAGGAGTGGAATTGCTAGATCATATAGTAACTATGATTAATATTCTAAGAAACTGCCCCCCTGTTTCCTATAGAGGCCACTTCATTTTACATTCCCAGCAGCAATGTATGAAGTAACCATGTATTGAGATAGAAACTATCATTCAGTATCTTTCATAAAATCTTGTCCTGCAAGGGTATTAAAAGGATGACTACATCTATAATCCACTGTCATCCATTGTGGTCCAAATCACAGCCACCCAAACCGTAGGGAGGGCCTATTTTCGGAGTCCCTGGGTATAGTCTATTTTTAGAGTCCCGGGGTGGTGCAGATGGTTACGTGTTTGGCTGCTAACTGAAAGGCTGGAGGTTCAGGTCCACCCCAAGAGGCACCTCAGAAGAAAGGCCTGGTGATCTACTTTTAGAAAAAACCAGCCACTGAGGACCATATGGAGTGCCATTCCATGCTGACACACATGGAATCACCAGGAGTCAGAATCAGTTTGGCTGCAACTAGTACTGGTATATGAGGCCTATTCTAAAAATCAGACTTTCTTTTCAGAGTGTCAGCTAAGCAGGCTCTTGTGTGAAGAGACTCATGTGCACATCTAGGTCTGTCGGTGCAATCCATCCCTAGTCCCCAGTGTCTCCATACAGCTATGCGCAGACACAGACTACCTCTGGGGAGTGGGATTTCAAGTGACTTTGTGAATTACTACTGTTTTTTTGTATTTTTAATTTTGTTCACTGGCCATGAATTACTTAAGTAGAAACAATGAAAGTAAAATGCTGTATATTTTCTTGGAAGGACAAACAATACCTTAAAATTATACTTATCTTAAACAAGAAGGTTCATGTCACTCCCAGTGTGCTGTGACAGATGAGGTTCAAGAATAAAATTAAACTGTTGAGTCCCCAGCCAACCGTTACTATAGCTACTCATTTGAAACTGCTTATTAGACATAGTATCTCCTGGTTACTGACTGGCCATCTTTATTCAGTGATGGTATTATGGAAAAGAAAGCAGACCCTGTCACTAGCTGGGCATATATTTTCTAGATCAAGCACTCCTAAATGCCACAAAAGAATGCTAGATGAGATCTGAGTGGAGCAGTAACCGCACAGCGGGCAGAAGCCACACTGTCTATTCAGATTATAACCCACCACAAGCCATTGGAGCGGGTGGAGTCACATTATAATCCACCACCTACTTCCTAACTGGGTGCCATTAGGCAAATCCACTTAGTTTCTCCATTCCAGAGTGCCTAGCTCATAGAATTGTTACAAAGAACAAATAGATTTAAAAAATGTAACCATTTAGAACAGTACCTGGCACATCTTAAGCACTGCGAAAGTCACCTGTGCCAGTTTAAGCCCTGGTTCTACTGGTTTCTATTTTAAAATAATATAGTTCCTTCAGAAACCCTGGTGACACAGTGGTTAAAAGCTATGGGTGCTAACCAAAAGGTCAGCAGTTTGAATCCACCAGGCATTTTTGGAAGCCCTATGGGGCAGTTTTTCTCCACCTGATGAGGTCACTATGAGTTGGAATCAATGGCGATGGGTTTGGTTTGGTTTTTTCCCTTTGTATTCGTTTTCTATTCTGATCACTGAAAAGAACAAAACCATCTGTCAAGCTCAAAGAGCTTGTTGTGGCGAAAAGATCCTAGCAAATTTTCTTGATCTCCAGACTCCCGAATTAACTGTTACTGAGTTTTCCCATTCCACTAAGCTCACTCTGATTTAAGGAGCATTCCTATTTTCTGCGCTGCCGACCATCAAGAATAATTTTTACATTTCTAATTCAAAGTTACTTTTTCTCATGTGGTCAAAAATCACTATCAATTAGATTGCCAGTCTCTTGATTGTTTTTTTAACACTAAACAACAAACCAAAACAACCCCACTGCCGTGGACTCATTCCAACTCATAGCCATCCTACACAAAGCAGAACTGCCACATGGGCGTTCCAAGGAGCAGCTGGTAGATTTGAACTGCCGATCTTTTGGCTGACAACCAAGCACTTAACCACCAGGCTCCATGCTAAGCACAAAGTGCGGCCAAAGGTGAGAGGCAGACCTTGAACTCTTAACTGAAAATACATTTTCCTCAGTAACCACTCAAACTGGACAACAACCTGAATGTCCAGGTCATCTATCTTAACTGCTGGTATGTAGTTTACACTTCCTGGATCTCTTAAATTTTTTAAATTATCTTTCAAAAATCTTATTAGTTTATAGACAGCACAGTAAACATCATGCTACTCAATATTTACTGTATGGTTACCAATCAGGAAAGTCAGGAAGTAATAAATCATCAAAGCACCGTGACAGAATCCTCACCCATGGACTCCTCATTGGAACTCTTGAGGCAAACATTTGCTGGAGTCGCCGCAAGAGTGACTTCCTCTTGAGTTGATGTAAAAAGAACAACTGCCTCGGCGAGCACTCTAGGAAATGTAATGAGCAATAAGAACTTGATTTGAAAAAGAACCCTGTTGACTGGAACTCCCATCTTTAACCTGCAATAGGTTACTTGGTCTGGGTGTAGGAAAAAATTGCCTAGCTTCTTTCTAATACATAAACCACTGTATTTTTAGTGTATCTGTAAACTGCAACTTCATTTAAAGGCCGAAGGAGAAACGTAATAAGTGCTCTTCTTAAACTGAACACATGAGAAAGCTGCAGTATGACCAAAAGGCTACCACAAAACATTTGTGTTTCGGTAAGCCAGCTGCATTTTGAAAAAAGTGGCCTGGTACTGTCACTCCAAAGGAAGATAGCAGGAAAAAGCCCTTCAAATGAAACTGGGATGAACTTGACTGGAGACCCATTTAGGGGTGGAGGTTTGTGAGCAGTCCGCCACCTGTACTCTCTTTTCCTTCCTTTCAAAGTTTGCTTGACATTCCTAATGCCCTTTTTCAGGTGCTCCCTGCTCCTTTCAAGAGTTGTTCTAGATATAGTTCACATACCACAAAAATCACTGACTTAAAGTGGTTTGTTTTGCATTTTCCCAGTGACTAATGAAAGGATCTCTAGTGGTGCAGTGGTTAAGCTCTCAGCTGCTAACTGAAAGGTGTGGCCTGAATCCACCAGCTGCTCTGCAGGAGTGAGATGTGGCAGTCTGCTTCCTTAAAGATTCCATTAACTTGGAGAGAGACTCAAAGAATTCCCCTTGAGAATGAGAACTAAACAAGGATGCCCACTCTCACCACTTCTATTTAACATTGCAGTAGAAGTTCTAACCAGAGCACTTAGACAAGACTAAGAAATAAAGGGCATCTGCATCAGCAGAGAAGAAAAAAATCTCCCTATTTGCAGATGATGTGATTGCATATGCAGAGAATCCTGAAGAATCCATAAGTAAACTACTCGAAATAATAGAAGAGTTCAGCAATGTATCAGGATATAAGATAAACATAAGTAAATCAGTAGGATTCCTGTATACCAACAAAGAGATCATCAAAGAAGAAATCACCAAATCAATACCATTTACTATAGCCCCCAAGAAGATAGAATAGCTAGGAATAAATCCATCTAGAGAAATATGAGACCTATACAAAGAGAACTACGAGATCTTACTGCAAGAAAACAAGAGAGACTTACATAAATGGAGAAACCTACCCTGCTCATGGATCCTGTGAAAAATGTCTATTTTACCCAAAGGGATCTACATATATAATGCAATCCCAATACAAATTCCAGTGACATGTTTTAATGAGATGGAGAAACAAATCAACTTTGTTTGGAAGGGAAGAAACCCTGGATAAGCAAAGCACTACTGAAGAAGAGGAACACAGTGGGAGGCCTCACACTACCCAACCTTAGAACCTGTTACACTGTCACAGTAGTCAAAACAGCCTGGTACTGGTACAAAAAAAGACATAATAGACCAACGGAACAGAGTGGAGACTCCAGAGATGCCACCATCCTCTTATGAACAGTTGATATTCAACAAAGGCCCTAAGATTGTAAACTAGGGTAAACATGGTCTCTTTAACAAGTGGTGCTGGCAAAATTGGATATCCATCTGCAAAAAAATTAAAATGACCCATATCTCACTCCTTACACAAAAACTAGCTCAAACTAGGTAAAAGACCTAAACGTCAAACTTAAAACGATAAAGATGATGCAAGAAAAAATAAGGTCAATGATGGAAGTTTTAATACACAGCTGAGACAGACTTCAAAATCTGACAAAGCATGATCAACAGAAGAGAAAATAGTAAATGTAAACTACTAAAAAACACTTTTGCTTATCCAAAGACTATCAAAAGAATGGGAAAAAACATTTATCAAAAGAATGGGGAAAGTACCCCACATTGGTGAGTGGCGTCTGGGGTCTTAAAAGCTGCCAAGCTGCCATCCGAGGACACAGCAAATGGTCCCAACTCAGCAGGAACGGATGCTCACCGAGGGCCAAAATGGCATGCGGTAAAGACAACCAAGAAGACAGAAAGACCCACAAGAGTGGGTGCCTTCATGGACTTGGGACCGGAAGAACCGGATGGTGCCCGGCCACCACCAGTGATAGCCACGACGGAGCTCACAGAGAGGAGTCTCACTGGCAACACAGGAATAAAAAGAGGTGCATCATGAGATCTCCACTAAAAGACCTCAATTGATGGTCCAGCGGTTTTGGGGTTCCTCTGAGAGCATGGCCCCCAGCCCTGATGCTACCCTTTCCCATAAATTATAACAAAGGTCCACTCTTTGGCCAGGAATGGATTGGACTTCGCAATGCACAGTGACCATATATTGGAAGCACTTTATGGTTCTATACATCTATAGGATATCATCTTGCTGACCTCTGGCTGGAGGAAGGGGAGTGGACGGAGAGGAGGGGAAAGGAGGCTGTTGGGAGGATGAGACATGTATGGAGCAGAGAGGAATAGTGTGCAGTCACCGGACAGGGAGAGCAGTGGAAGCTGCATATAGGGGGGCATGTAAATTTATATGTGAATGTACATTTTCACTCAGTTATGTTAAATAAAAATAAAAATTAAAAAAAAAAGAATGGGAAAAAATGTTTGGCACTACATGTCAGACTGATGTATGATCTCCATAATCTACAAAGTACTGCAAAATATCAACAAGAAAAAGGGAAATAACCCAATTAAGCAATGGGCAAAGGAGACAGACACTTCACCAAAGAAGACATCTAGGCAAATGACATATGAGGAAATGCTCATGATCATTAGCTACTAGAGAAATCCAAATGAAAACTACAGTGAGATACCATCTCACCCCAACAAGGTTGGCCGTGATCCTAAAAACACAAAATAACGTGTTGGAGAGGCTATGGAGAGACTGGAACTCTTACACTGCTTGTGGGATTGCAAAATGGCACAACCTCTATGGAAAGCAATTTGGGCTTCCTTAAAAAGCTGGAAATAGATATACCATTTGATCCAATAATCCCACTGCTTGGAATATATCCTACAGAATCAAGGGCAGTCACACGAACAGATACATGCCCACGAATGTTTATTGCAGCACAGTCCACAATAGTAAAAAGATAGATTCAACCCAGACGCCCAATGACAGATGAATGGATGAACAAACTATGGTACATATACTCAGTGGAGTACTATGCAGTGATGATTTTAGGAAGCACCTCACAACCTTGTTTCAACTGGAAGACACTATGCTGAGTGAAATCAGTCAGTGGCAAAAGGACAAATATTGTATAAGACCCCTCCTAAAAGGACTTAATAGACTTATGTACAGAAGAAAAGACTCTTTGAGGGCTGCAAAGGTGGGGAAGGAGGGAGAAGGCTTGTCATAGATTAGATAGTTGATAGAAATTTGGGTGAAAGTAGTGACAGCACACAGTAGAAAGAAGATCAACTTGACTTCTACATAAACTGAAAACTCTTGTAATCTTAACCCAATATTGCAAGGATAGATTATCAGGGGTGGGGATCTGGAGACCATACTCTCATCAGGGCCAGTTGGCATAACTAGCCTATTGCTCAGACAGCCTTCTGCACCCTTTACTGGTGAGTAGGACCTGGTGTCTTAAAAGCTAGCAAGCTGCCATCTGGTCCCAAGTCATCTGGAACAGATGATCACCAAGAACAACAAAGACATGAGGTAAACAAGAGCCCAGGAGACAAAAGGACCCCTGTGAAATGGGTGACTGTATTAACACATGATCAGAAGAATGAGATGGTGCATGGGCACCACCAAAGACAGCCATGATGGGGCACATAATGTTGAGTCCCAGTGGCAACACGAGAAAAAGAGGGGTGCATCACAAGAACTCCACTAAAACACCGCAAATGATGGTCTAAAGGCCTGGGGGTTCCCCTGGGAACATGGCCCCTAGACCTGATGCTGCCCCTGACCAGAAAACTTGACGGAAGTCAACTCTTCAGAAAGGATTGGACTAGACTTGGGGACAGAGTGTGACCATATGGTATGTGTACTTTATGGTTCTATGCATCTACGGGGTGCTATCCTACTGGCCTCTTACTAGAAGGGAGGAAAAAAAAGTGGAGAGGGGACATGCTGTGTACAGAATGAAAAGGAGGAGTATGCTGTCACTGGGCAAGGAGAGCAGAAGGAGCTGCAGATAGGCGGGCATGGAAATTTAATTTGCATTGTGTACTTTCACTTAATCACAATAAAAAAATTCCATTAAGCCATTGCCCCCGAGCCGATTCCAACTCATAGTGGGGTTCCATAGGGCAGAGTCGAATTGCCTCTTCGAGTTTCCATGGAGTGCTTGGTGGATTTGAACTGCAAACCTGTATGGTTAGCAGTTGTACCTCTATACCACCAGGGTTTCTTCTATCAAGATTACAGCCTAGGGAACCTACTATGTCCTAAAGAGTTGCCGAGAGCCAGAATCAGCTCCATGGCAAGGGGTTTGGTTTGATGATAAATGACGCTGAGTATCTTCTCATGTGTGTCTTGTATGTTTTTATGTCTTCTTTTGTTGTTGGTAGGTGCCATCAAGTCAGTTCCAACTTAGAGTGACACTGTGCAACAGAAAGACACTGCCCTGTCTGGTGCCATGCCCACAATCATTTTTATGCTTAGGCCCCTCGTTGCGGCTAAGGTGTCAGTCCATCTTGTTGAGGGTCTTCCTTGGAGAATGTCTATTTAAATCTTCCCTGTCAGTTTTTAGTTGACAGGTTTTTTTATTTTTGTTTGTTTTTTTGTTTGTTTTTATTGATTTATGAGCTCTGGGCTCTTTGGGGAACGGAGGTGTTAGATAAAAATGGGATTCTTAGAATTTATTGAATCTTGGTGCTAGCCTGATGCTAGATGTTTGCCTAGTAGTGTTTCTTTAGCCAAAATGTCAGGAACACCTACCAAACTTGTCTGGGAACTATGCCAGTGTAAGTGGGAGTGTTGTGTGTTGCAGGGTACCAAGAGTCAGAAAGAGGCGAGTAGGTGAGACCCTTCAAGAGAAACATCTTTTAAATCCAGGCAAATATCCGTATATCCTTAATTCCATTTTCCTTCCTGGTAGTTATTACTATGGAATCCAGGCCTTTGGGACAGGAGCAGGCTCAGGCGGAAGAGAATTACCTCCAGTGTGGAGGTGGAAGAACTAAGGAAGTTTTCGTGCCAGTGTACTTTTTGAGTTGGACTTGGCTATGGTGTTGCCTGTTTTCAGGCCGTCCAAGTTCATCATGAGGTCAGTATGACTTTCTGAAATTCCACAAGTCAGACTGGTCTCTGTTCTCAGTACATCATCCTGGGACCCCGGAGAGGCTGTGACAGCTAACAGAGATGGCAACAGCAGGCAGGAGCACAAAGGACAAAGAAGGAGGCAGCTTTGGTCCTTGTCCCGGTCTCTGCTGTGAGCTAACTTTTGGACTACAAGCAAGTCACTTGATCTCTGTGGGTCTCAATTCCTTTTTGAGAAGAGAGGACCAGACTGAATGATTTACTATTTATTCAGATTCTACTGTATGCCGGGCATTGTGATAGGGGCTAGGCAGACCAAATAGAAAAAGGCCCTGTCTCTACCCTCAGGGAATTCATGAATCACTGGGGCCAAACCCAGAACTATTATAATGAGGACTGGATCTGCAATCTGGGAAGTAGGAGAGGAGTGCGAGGGAAGTTCTAAGAGGATTTCTGAAGCACGGAAGGAGATCTAACAGGCTAGTCAAACTCTGCCGTGTGAACCAGCCCTTTGAGGGCAGGGAGAGGGAAAGAGAAGTGGGAAGAAGTCCCTTATTATCCTGAAATTGGAATATTCTGGACAAATAGAAAGATCTTTCTCACGTTAAAATGTCAGTATTTGCTACCTAGATGCGTGCGTGTGCTGCACCTGTTGTTTCTGCACTGCTCTCCATGTTGAAATACTTCATAATTAAAAACAACTTTCCATCCTGCATTCAGATCCTCAGCAATTCTTGCCTCGTCTTACTGTGTCAGTGTGATTTTCATGATCATTTGAGATCTTATCTGGTGGAAAAACCCAAGTAAACAATGTTGATAAATTGATGATGGATAACTGTTTGGTGTGCAGTTCCAGAAAGAGAAGTCCTACGTTGATTGTCTTTACTTCTCCCCCAGTTCTCAAGAAATGTCAGAAAAAAACGTAAAAAAGACGAGAAAATATATAGCAGCACTTCAAGACACGCAAGAGTGCCTTGTCTGGGTAAATAAGGTCTGGGAAACAGCAGAAGACCACTGTGCCCCACATCAAGCCATGTCTTCTTTACCAAAAAAAAAAAAAAGTATGCATGTAGTGTGTGATACAAATGTGTGTGTGTTGTATACGAGAGAAAGAGATCTCCACAGCCAGAGAGATGGAGAGTTACAGACAGATTGGCTATACATAAAATAAAGTTTAGGAGGATATGTATCAAATTGTTAAGAGAGGTTCCCCTACCAAGTGCAACACAGAGGCCAGTAGAGGGGAAAGAGTTCTCTCTCTCTTTTTCTTTTTTTACCTTTCTACTCTTTTAAATATTTTTGATATATTGGAAGGAACATGTGTTGCTTTTTCAACCTGAAAACCAATAAGGGTATCTTTTGGTTCATGAAGTAATGCTAATTAATGTGTAATCCTTTACTGAAAAATTGGGTGCACTTTCATTGACAAATAGGCCTCACTCATTTTCTAGAAAAAACAAAACACTTGAGATTAAATTGATTTACATGAGAGATGTTAAAATTCTATGGGGGAGATGGTATTCTGTCTTGTAGGGTCACTAGCAGTCAGACTCATTCATGTATTCCAAGACTCAGATGGAAGACACATGGAAAGGCGACACATTAGTTAGATAATGTATTTTCCTCTTTTGATGTTACCTAATGATGTAGAAAGTCACTGATGGGATAGTCTTAAAACTCTCTTAGCCACCAAGTTACTGATAACACTGGGGAGCTATTGCTATTCTCTTTCTCAAAATTTCCCTGACCTGCAAGGTGATTTCTCCAAGTCAAATTTTAGCTTTACAAGAAAAGGGTAAGTAATAGAGAAGGCCTTGGGCATTAATTCTTTACTCTGTGATCTCACTGTGTTTAGGAAAAAAAAAAAAAAGAGAGCTCATTACCTTGGTTGAATCATTAGTGTATTACTACACTTATTCTTTTCAAAAATCACTTGCAGTGGCTGACTTTCTTGAAAATACACAAGATGAGTTTTTTTAATACCTTAAAAATAAGTAAAAAAAAAATACGTTAGTAATTCTAAGTACAAAATGAATGGATTAAAAAAGTCTTTCACAGGAATGGACTGGACTTGGCGATGCAGTGACCATGTATTAGATGCACTTTATGGTTCTATACATCTACAGGATGTCATCCTGCTGACCTCTGGCTGGAGGAAGGAGAGTGGGTGGAGAGGAGGGGAAAAAGAGCCTGTTGGGAGAATGAGACATGTATGGAGCAGAGAGGAATAGTGTGCTGTCACCGGGCAGGGAGAGCAGTGGAAGCTGCATATAGGTGGGTATGTAAATTTACACAGGAATGTACATTTTCACTCAGTTATATTAAATAAAAAATTAAGAAAAAAAAGTCTTTCAGTTCCACCTAAATCCAGGGCTATTGAGTTGATTCTGACTCCCAGCAATCCTACAGGGTTTCCAAGGCCATAAATCATTCTAGAAGCCGGCTGCCACATCTTTTTCTCACGGAAAGGCTAGTGGATTCCAACAACTGCCCTTCTGGTTAGCAGCCGCAGCTCTTAACCACGGCACCACTAGGGCTCCTTGACCCCACACTGGTGGTTCCTACAAGAGCATCATGCTCAAGGCCAACTTTTTTCACTAAACTAAACCACTCTTTGGTTTTAAGAAGACTTCAGCAGATATTTTTTGGTTTAAGGCATAAAGATTATCTCAGAGCAATAATTTCAGAGGTTTATCTACCACTGACCCACCAAGGCTCCTTTAAATTCCACAGCTAGATTAAAATAACATTTCTTTTTTGGCAGGTGCAGAGTTTGGGCAGAGCACTCTTCCCAGTAAAATGTGTTTACTGCACCCTAGTGGACACCAGGCAACATGTCATGCCCTCTTACCAACCAGGCAGTAGAGTTTGCATCCCCAAACGCATAGCTGTTGAATCGATTCTGACTTACAGTGACCCTATAGGACAGAGTAGAACTGGCCCACAGAGTTTCCAAGAAGCACCTGGACGATTCGAACTGCTGACCTTTCGTTAGCAGACAGCACTCAACCATGGCACCGCCAGGGTTTCCAGAGGACACATATTTCTTTAAATACAAGCAGGTGCAAGACTCTGCGTAAGATAGTGGCTGCTCACTACAGAACATATACCTGTGAGTCTCCTTCACTGTTTTTCATCCAGGACTGATACTTCTGGATGCAACCTGGGCAGTTAGCCTTGATTATCTGGTCTGTGGATTATTTTCATCTGAGAGAAGGAAAGGAGAGGAGGCACTGGTGGCCTAGTGGTAGATGTCTCTCACTTCTCTACAAAAGACCCAGTTTCCACTCCCAGCCAGTGCACCTCAAGGACAGCTACCACCTGTCCTTCTCCAAGGACTGATGCACCCTGATAACACATCCAAAGTATGTAAGACAAAGGCCACCACTCTCCAAAGAGCATTCTGGCTCTACTTTCAAGACCGGTTTGTTTATTTTTCTGGCAGTCCATGTACATTTAATATTCTTTACCAACAGCATAATTCAGAGGAATCCATTCTTCTTCAGGCTTCCTTATTCATTATACAGTTTTTGCATGTGAATCAGAAAACACCACGGCTTGGCTTAGGTGCATCTTAGTTCTCAAACTGACATCTTTGCTCTTTTAAAATTTAAAAGAAGTCTTCTGCAGCAGATTTGCCCAACGTTGTGTGTCCTCTTGAGTGCTGCTTCCATGAGCACTGATCGTGGATCCAAGTAAAGTGAAATCCTTGGCAACTTCAGTCTTTTTCCCTTCTTTCATGGTTTTGCTTATTGGTCCAGTTATGATGCCTAAATGCTGTGCTGTAAATATTTCAGCATGTAACAGTCCCATAAGCACAAGAATTTAATATCTAACATCAGGGTTAAACTTGTGCGACTTGAGTGGATTCTGACTCATAGCCATCCTATAGGACAGAGTAGAACTGCCCCATGGTGTTTTCAAGGAGTGCCTGGTGGATCTGAACTGCTGACTTTTGGGGTCTAGCATGCAAGACCAGAAGTCACAAAATCTGTTTTACTGTAGGTGAGGCAGAGAAAATGTAGAATCCTACTCATATGGGCCTATGCTCAAATCCAAGAACTGAAACTCATGAGCTCTGTGACTTCGGGCCTGTCACCAAGCTATTTTGAGCCCCAGGATGGTAATATCGACCTCCTAGAAGGTGTTACACAGAATGTGGTAGACATTCTTCAAAAGGTAGGTTTTCTTATTTTCTGTTCTTACCATGGAGTATTTGTGGCTAAGTCAACACACACAAAACAGTCTTACGGAATAGCATCAAGCAGCCAGTTCATTGTAGAAGAGCCAACTGTCTGAATTCAAATGGACATTTAAAAAAAGAAACACTGGTTTGTATGCAGGCAAGCCTTGTGTTTCTGACAAGTCAATAATGCAAATGATTAAATGTCATGTATCTCGCATGGCCCTGTTGCAGAATTACACAAATCTAGGTAACATGCAAATGGGAATTCTTGACATGAAGTCTGAATACTGAATATTCCAAACGTGAGAAATATTGAGGAAAAAATACAATATTTTAAACTAGTTTTAATTATACCTACCATATCTGCAGAAGAACTGAATCACTACTTCAGATTTATCAGATCTGGTGAATATTCTGCACTTCTCTACATTTCTTTCAAGGGAATTCAGACATCTAAAGATGGGCAGAATTGACTGCAACACAAACACACGTAGGACAGCACATACTTAATAAGTTTATTTAGTTGTTTAAAAACTAACAAAGCTTTGTTGCCTTGTAGTTAAATAACATATCGACTGACGAAATAACGAATGACCCGTAGGTACTGTGCTCCTTTAAAAAAATCACCTGTAGGAGACCAAGATACAATGATTTTTGAAACAAAGGTGAGAATGTAAGAGGGCAGGGAAACTAGATCAATAGAAATGGAACAACCAGAATGAAAATAATGAGAACGTTCCTGCATTGTAAAGAATGTAACCAGTGTCGCTCAATAATTTGTGTAGAAATTGTTGAATGGGAACCTAAACTGCTGTGTAGACCTTCACTGGAAACAAATTATTATTTTAAGAAACCCTAACAAATGAAGAGTATGTGTATTCATCAATGAATAAACTTATCCTACATGCCATTTAAACCAAGTAGGGAGCAGATGTTGTATATTACACAGCAAACACTTCCACAGTACAAGAGAAAGGCCTGGCCACTTGTGTTTACCTTCATTGTTAACTGGCAGTTTAAATTCGTTATGTCTTGATCATTCGTTTTCACTGGAGGTGACCACTGATAGTGTTGAAAAAACAGAGGAGAGAAGAGGATACATCCATATGCTGATCGACAGGAATTCACAGATCTTAGAGCAAGCTGGGAACAAAATGAATTAATAGCTACTTAGGAGAAAATCCACTTTCTTTAAATGACCTGTTATGTTTAACATTACATTTACCAGTTGCCACTGAGTTGACTCCAACTCACAGCGACCCCAGGTGGGTCAGAGCAGAACTGTGCTCCCCAGGGTTCCTAGGGGCTGATTTTTCAGAAGCAGACTGCCAGGCCTTTCTTCCCTGGGGCTTCTGGGGGGACTCAAAACTGCAGTGCTTCCGTTAGCAGCCGAGTTCATTAAAATTGTCTGCACCACCCAGGGACTCTGTATCACAGTTAAAAATCCATTACCATTAAGTCAATTCTGACTCCTAGAGACCTTACAGGACATGGCAGAACCGCCCCATAAGGTTTCCTACGCTGCACTCTATGCAAGCAGACTGCCACACTTTTCTCCCTCAGAGCAGCTGGTGGGTTCAAACATAGACCGTGCAGTTAGCAGCCAAGCACTTCACCACTATGGGCTCCTTTATCAGACTTAAAACCAAAAACCAATGTCAAATCAATTCCAATTCATAGCAACCCCCACAGGACAGAGTAGAACTCCCGCGTTGGGTTTCCAAAGAGTGGCTGATGGATTTGAACTGCTGACTTTGGTTGGCAGTCATAGCTGTTAACCACTGTGCCACCGGGGCTCCTTATCACAGTGAAGTATATTCTGATAAGGCCATGGGACCTACTATATGGTTATGGTAGTCAAAACAGCCTGCTAGTGGCATAATGACAGATACAGTGACCAACAGAACAGAACTGAGAACCCAGATGTACATCTAAGAACCTGTAACAAGAGAGCAAAGTCTATCAAAAAGGCAAAAAACAGTCTTTTTAACAAATCGTGCTGGCAAAATTAGATGTCCATCTGCAAAAAACTAGAAACAGGACCCATACCTCACATCACACAGAAAAACTTACTCAAAATGGATCAAAGATGTAAATATGAAACCTCAAGCTATAAAGATCATAGAAGAAAAAGAAGAACAATGCCAGAGGCTCTAATATACAGTGTTAATATGGTGCACACAAATTCTAGGAGATAAGTTAGATTGCTGGGATCTTCTGTAAATTAAAACACTTGTGCTCATCAAAAGACTTCACCAAAAGAGTAAAAAGAGAATCTACAGACTTGGGGGGAAAAAAAGAGCTATGATCCAACCAAGGTTTCATCTCTAAAATCCACAGGAAAATCCAACACCCCTACAACAAAGACAGAGAATTCAATTTTAAAAAGTACAATGGAAGAAGACACTCAAGGAAAAGCCCATGTTCACCAGTCATTGGAGAAAAGCCAATCAAAACCACAAATACCATCTCAGCCTGGCACTACTGGCACGTATTAAAAAAATAATACTAAGTGCTGGGGAGACTGCAGGGAGAGCAGAACTTTTATGCACTGCTGGTGGGAATGCAAGATGGCATAGTCATTTTGGAAGACAATATGGTAATTTTTTTGAAAGTTAGAAACAAACAGTATACAATCCAGCAATCACTCTCCAAGGACCACATCCCAGAGAAATAAGAGCTGTCACACAAACAGACGTATGCACGCCCATGTTCAGTGCAGCACTGTTCATAGTAGCAAAAGGACGGAAACAACTCAGATCCCCATCAACAGATGAGTGCATAAAGAAACTATGGTACCATACATACCACTGAAGACTACATAACAATAAACAACAAAGGTGAACCTGCACTACAGAGCATCTCATGACATGGATGAATCTAGAGGGCATTATGCTGAGTGAAGCAAGTCAATCACAAAAGAACAAATACTGTATAAGACTGGTACTATAAAAACTAGTATTTTTATAGTATAGTTTTACACAGGAAAAGAAATAGTCTTTGATGGCTATGGTCGGGGTTGGGGGGGAGCAAGTATGGAAAAACACCAAACAGATAGTCGGCCAAGTGCCATCGATGAATGTAAACAGATAGTAGATAAGTGTTAAATTTGGTGAAGGGTAAGCGTACACAATACTGCCGAGGCCAGCACTTGTCCAAGGCAAGGTCAGGTAAGCTTCCTAGACACATACAGATACCCTGAGGGACCAAATGGCTGGGCTGAAGTCACCTGAGAGTCACCCTTCGGTTAAAGATTAGATAGGCCCATGAAACACAATGAGACTAAAGGGGCACACCTGCCCAGGGGCAAAGACTAGAAAACAGGAAAGCTGGTAAAGGAGAACCCAAGGTTAAAAAGGGAGAGCTGACATGTCATGGGATTGACAATGTCACAAAACAATATGTGCTCTTAAGTGTTTAATGAAAAGCTAATTTGTTCTGTAAACTTTAATCTAAAGTTCAAATTAAAATAAGACCACGGGATGCTAACTGTGGACTGCACTCTACAAACATATCTAGTGCACATAAGGTGCATCTCTCTATGTAATTACCTGTCTGTATTAAATCTAAAATCTTCTGTGCTGACACTAAAACTCTAAGTGCCTACAAGGGTCAGTTACCATAAAAGTGTGATGGAACAGCAGGCACTATAAATGGAGAAAAAGATTACAGCAAAGTGACAATCTCTCATCTTGTCTGGAAGAAACCATTGCCCAGCTTCAGCCAAATGCTTCCACTTTAGAACACAGGCCCCAAATTTTCACATTTTCTTGTTTTTCAAGGAAAGCAGGAAATTCACATTTGTATGTGGACTCTTACATTTTTAGTGCTGGCAATTATTTCAGAGCTCTAAAAAAAACAGTGCAGGCCCCACAAAACAATTCTGCTAGTCCTGTCCAGATTTTTGGCTAAGTTTAACCAATCTGTGACTTTCAGCTTGAATTAATTATGTTTATCTGTATGATTTTCACTCTTTTGCATGTATTCGAATATGTAAAATAAGATGAATACAGAAAGGAGTAACAGCAGTGTCTGCATTTCCTGGTTCACACTCAGCACAGACAGGCCTTCAAACACCTTCTTTTGCCTTAACAGATGGTCTATTAGTTAATTTTCTTTAACTTACACCTTTATCAGATGGGTCTAGCCACAGCTCGTCACTAACTCGTGATAAAGCTTGGATTGCTTTCCCAAATACTATAGAGAAAAAGAAAGGTGTTATTACTTTTCTTTCTTGCTAACAATAAAAACAAATCACAGGACTATGGCTGGTGTCAGAGAACTCATGATAAATTCAGAAAGTGTTTTGTAAACTAATGTTGCACTGCTTTTCAGAAACACATACAGTACCCTCGGCAAAATGCCAGGCATGTATGAAGAACTCGGTAAATTTGTAAAATACGTCGTTTAAATGATAAAATGCAACAAGTTTCTTCATTTTTGTATGTTCTCACTGATGCATGGAGATACTTTCCATACTAACATATCTTCAAATTGGGTTTAAATGTATTTGCAAAACATGAAGTATGATAACAGAGCACAGAGAGGGTGGATTTAAGGATTTTACTAACTTCATAGATGGCAAACTCTAAGCAAGTTATGAGAGAAATTAAGGATCTATAAGATGCATCTCTGATGTCTGAGGTCAGCCTGGAAGATGCCAGGTTTTCCCACCAAACACTTAGGTGCCCTATCAGAAACAAAGGCTGGGGCTGACTCAGTAGGGCACCGTTTAATGAATAAGAAAGAAATGCAGCAAACAGAGATGGTATACTATGCAGCAGTAAAAATACATGGCTGTATCACTCTACGGAAAGTATTTAAAAACAAAGAAGCTGGCATGGAGTTGATTCTGACTCTTGGCAATCCTATGTCTACCAGAGCAGAACTGTGCTCCACAAGGTTCCCTCCCCACCAAAGGGCTTTTCAACGGTTGGCTTTTAGGGAGCAGATTGCTAGGTCTTTCTTCCAAGGTGTCTCTGGGTGGACTCCTAGTGCCAACTGTCTCGTTAGCAGCTGAGCAGTTAAGTGACTGCACAATGGAAAAATAGAAAAGAAAAGTAATTCCAGAGCATAAAGTCAGATTATGATACAAGTTGTCAGAGTTGATTCTGGGTCTCAGAGTCATCCTAAAGGACAGAGTAGAACTGTTCCATTGGGTTTCCAAGGTTGTAATCTTTATGAAAGCAGACTGTCATATGTTTCACCCACAGAATGACTGGTGATTTCAAACCAAACTTTCGGTTTGCGGCAGAGCTTAACCATTGTGCTACAGGGCTTCTTAATGAAAAATATACAGCCTCTTAAAAAAGATACGGGCAATTTGTCCCTTTTTACCACTTTCCATTTATCCCTTTCCCTTGGAGCTGCCTAATACAGACCTTTCACTCATTCAATGACTTATTTCTTGAGTAGCTACTACGTTCCAAGGACAAGCAAAGCACTGGGGATACAGTACTGAAAGCAGGTACAGTCTCTGCTGTCACAGTACTTAACAGCGTAAGAGGGAAAAACAAAACCAAACAATCATACAAATACTTTGTTATTGACAGCGAGGTATAAACCAGAAAGGGGAAATTCCTAGTATTCAACAAGGGAGTTTGTTCTTATTCATAATAAATTGCTATTTCATACCAATTCTCAGCACCTGGCACAACCAGTTGCAGTATAGATGCCTTTCAATGACCATTTTCAGATTAGGAAACTACTGTTTTTTCTAAAGAGATTTCCAACTTATATGTAAAAAAAAAAAAACCATCCAATCCATTCAAACTCCTAGAGACCCTACAGGGCACAGCAGCACTGCTCCATAGAGTTTCCAAGGAGCACCTGGCAGATTTGAACTGCTGATCTTTTGGTTAGCTGACATAGTACTTAACCAGTACGCCACATTTTTAACCATTTATAATTGTGACAGTTCCTGTACCTTCCCATTTACTACTGAGTTCTTCACACGCACTCTTAACACGTACTTCCATTTCATTCCTATAACAAAAGGTGCGCTTGTCATTCCCGTTTTACAGATGCGGAAACGATACCCACTGGGATTTAGCCCTTCCTCTCTTCCCCAAGAAAACAGAATGTAGAATCAAACCAGGTCTATGTTGGACTCACGGCACTCAACTCTTTTACTGTTTTAGGCACTATTTTCCTCCCAACTTCTCCTCATCCCAACTTCGAAGCCCGCACTCCCTAGTCCGTGTCCTGACGGTGCAACTTCATTTCCTCATGACCCCCTTCTATCAAAAATTTTGTATAACCAAAAGCAAACAGGTCTTTATCTGGCCCCTCAGAAGCTAAGAGAGTTGTCGGAGTTGACCAAGTCCACATCTCGTGTCGTCAGCCACTTTGCAAGAAATAACAAGAGGACGGCGATGGAGTCGTGGTCCTCACGCCAAGATGACTGAGACGTCCTCGGGAATCTCACGCCTTCCCCCCTCTAAGCTGGAAGGCAGGAAAGGCAACATCACCTTTCACCTGACTACCGTTCATTCCGCACTTCAGCATGGCTCTGGGACCCTAAAAAGCCACAGCGTCTGTCGCTCCTCAACTCTATCGTCCCAGGTGCCCGGATGTTGCCCGCCTTTTTTCCGAAGCTTCGCGATGTCCCCTCTGGCCTCTCCTCCCTCCGCTTCTAATGCCCAGGAAACAGCTTCGCTTTACAGCGTGGAAAGACCTTTATGGGCCTCCGTAGGGCGGCCTCCTGTCTGCTTGTTTTTTATTGGTTGCGGGCAAGGTGGGCGGGGTAGTGAAGAGCCTGAGGAAGAGGGTGGCGGTGGTGGTGGTGACGGAACGAAGCCCGGTGACAGGATGGTGAGGACAGCGGTGGCGACCACCGAGGCTTGGCTCTCGGCCGAGGGTCTGCGCCGTTAGGGGTCTCGGGGGGTGTCTGGGCGAGGGCTTGGGCGATCCTGGATGTCTTCGCGGGCGCGGCCTGTCCCCTGGCCTGAGGGAGAGCAAAGAGGAAAGGGAGCGGCCACCTCTCGGTGCGGCCAGCACTAGTCCCGCACCCCGGCCCTCAGCGCCGGAGGACACCCGAGGGGAAAGGCCCCCTCTCAGCAGGTCGCATTGTCAGGAGAGACCCGCACACCCAGCCAAGGAAGGCCGCGGGCCTGTGCCTCGAGCGCCCGGAAAAAGGGGCATGGTTCTCCGTTTCGAAAGATTTCCCTGCTCCTTCCTGGCAAAAAGCACTTCCCGCCGGTGGGGGTGTGCTGGTTCCCACCCCCACCTCGCGAAATGGACCTTTGACGTGCAAAATAGGAAGTACCGAGCAGAATTCCCTACGCTTGTGAGTCGGCCATCTAGGGAGAGGGGGTGCAAACTAGCTCCCCTTTGCCACTCATATAACGTGCAGCTGCCACTGAAATGTGGTGTGCCCTCAGAGGGCTGGATTTGGCACTCAATTGCTAGAAGTTCTTGTTTTCTCAGGATATTGCGTCCCATAGAGTAGGATTCTCTGATGATCTATGAACTCCCTGAAACGGTTTGAACATTTTTGTATGTACTTTGTAACGGGGAGAGGGCCAGGGTTGGTACCAAAGGGTAGTTAAGGGGGCTTGACCTCTTCCGTTTGTTGGACTGCTCGAAACTCCTCCCCTTACCTATGTGGTCGAGAGATTTATTACCTCAAACGATTTTTGCTACGTAAGAGCTCTGGATTTGCTACAGGAGAGGGCCTACGGCTGTCATCGGATTTTCAGGATGCCTTTGATTCTCTAAACATTTAAGAACTGTTTGAAAAGGAGCTCGGATTATCATGGTGTTTGTGTTTAAGAGGTTACATGTAGAAGACTTCCTCTGGGTGTCCGTTGCGTTTTTAAGATTTATCATTACCTTTTCAAGAATTCGCTTATAGAGGAGATAGACAAAGATGTACGATCTGTGCTTTTTTCGTTTCTTTATATAACATAAAAAGCTTTAATCTCACCTTTGACTTCTAAACAGACTCCATTGGTTATTAACCTTGTCTTGCTGCACTCTGGAGCGAACCAAGAAGCAGTACAGGCATTTGGGATGTATGCACATCTGAAGCATGTCTTCCGTGCTGTAACTTCCCATTTATAGGAAAAGCAAATCCTTTGTCACATTTCTGTGTAATTTTGAAACGATTTCTATGGAAAGGGAAGTAATTACTATGATTCGAACTTCCAAAGCTGTTTGAGAGATAAACGCATGTGTTTATGATAGTTGTAGTGGCATGTTACCTTTTATGCAAAAGAATTGCACAAAACTCATTGTTAATTATTTTATGATTTAGAAGCATTATCTGGCAAAGGAGTCCAGAAATAGTCAACACTTAGTATAGTGTCTGCAGTTTGTAGATAGTGAATTCTAGCTGGTAAAAGGGTGTTTGTTTTTATCTTCTTTAGTTGGCAACTTGATTATTTGAGCATGTATTCACTGTACCGTGTAAGAGCCTTTATTTAACAACAACAACAACAAAATGACCTAGCTACTGTATAATTTTCCAGCTACTGGACTTTTGAGTGTAAGAACTAAAATCGTTTATCTGAGGAGTAATTAGACCCTAAGAAATCCAGAAAATACCAGCCTTCATTTAAGCTATTGCTGGTGAAGTTTTCAGATTGTATTTTTAATATTCATATAAAACAAGGAACAAAAGGAATGAGAGTTAAGGTAGAGAACAGGATTGTAGAACACAGTACAAATTGATAAAGACAATTTTATTAAGTGTGTGTGTGTGTCTTGTTTAAAAAAACAGCAAATAGTTCTTTTGTATTTGAGCAAAGCTGATTTTTAACATTTTCTTTCATAACACTTAAAAATCATTAACTGTGTTTTCATTTGGATATGGGTTTTTTTGTTTCTTTTTGTTGCTTTCTTTTAACATTTGGTCATATTTCACCCTTTTTTTTCATTCCCCTTGTCTGCAATCAACTTCTTCATTCCACTAAGGCTGGGCACAGAGTAAGTTATGTCTCTTAGCTCCTACTAACAGTGGTGGTTGGGTGACTGATAACTGGGTTTATCATCCTTTTAAGATCTATCAAAGTGGAAATTGGAACCAAATTCCCGTGCTTTGATTGTGCTGGTTCCTTACTTGAATTTAACAAGGCTGCTGTTTCTGGGATCTGTTGCTTTTTTTTTTTTTTTTTTAAAGAATATAATCTGTTTCTAACCTGACCTGTCAAAAGACTGTGGAATTTAGACAAGGATACTCCTCAAACAACATTGTTTTGCAGCACTATTTTCCCTATAACTTGGCTGTCTGCCAGAAACAAAGATTCTGTTCTAGTAAAGATGCTTACCAATTTGACATCATTTGTGTGGCCATTTATACAGTTATATTTTTAGACTGCTAAGAGTTTTGGTACATGTGGGGCTAATCTACAGTACTTTATACAATTTAGGTCACCAATCCCTATAAAGTTCCGTGTCTTACTGATGTTGCTTCTAGCACATTCAGTTTGAAATGGCTTATTCATTAGTAGTCCCAAACATTTTCAATTGTTCATAGGCAGACACTCTTTTATGAGTTTGAATTATTTTTATTTATTTATTAAATTATAGGAATCTGTTTATAACATTTTTTTCCAAATGCCAGCTTCCCGTATTAACTGTGTCCTTCCATCCCTTTCTGAAGCCCCCCTCCCCTTTAAAGATGAAGATTGTTCTACCTCCAGGTACTTTTGTATTGATTACCAAGGGGGTGGAAATGTCACAGTGATTGTTAGTTGTACAGATAGTTGTGCTTACTAAGATCTGAATTGAAACATTGAACAAATACTAGCTGACACTAGTATTGTTTATAAAGAAGAAATAGTTTACATAAAAGTGCTAATGTCATAAACCCATTTTACGTCAGTAACTTAGCCCTCATAATATTTCTGTCTTCTGTACTCATTTTGGATTCTGTTGCAAAATGAATCAAGCTTGTTTTAGTTAACCATTTTAATGTCACACTTCTTGTTTTATTTTATTTTACTAATTTCAGTTTACAAAGTCTGCGGTGGCAAAATTATTTTCTGTTTTATCCATTTTGGATATTTAATGTTTGACCATATTAAGAAATAGTCATGCGTTCTCCAAAAGCCATTAGACATGTGCATACATTGTTAGTGTATCTGTGAGAACATGTTCTGTCATAGGATTGAGGGACTGAAATTGATTCTGTTGTCTTTTGGAGGACAGATGTTTAAAGATAACCTTTTTGACAGTGTTCTGTTAAATGGCTGTGTTAAATATGTCAAATCTTGAAACCTAAAATTTTATAGGATTGAGTTCTTTTCTTTTATATTTAATAGCAAAATTTCTTTTGTCAGCTGAGATCTTGTTAAAGCTCTGGCCCATCTACCTGCTAAATTCACTTATTTAGCTGATTGCCGTTTTCAAGTGTTCCAATGTACACGGAAAGCCTGGTGGCTTAAGTTCTACATCTGCTAACTAAAAAGTCAGCAGTTCAGATCCACCAGGCACTCCTTAGAAACTGTATGGAGCAGTTCTACTTTGTCCTGTGGAGTCGCTATGAGTTGGAATCAACTCAACAACAGTGGGCTTGAATGTACACGATAGATTGTGAAAATACGGTTTTTTTTAATTTGGGAACTATAGTGAGTGTACATAGGCAGTTTAGACAATAGGGAAGAAAGTGAGGATTTTTAATAACAAAGATGATAACTCAGAGCATATGTTTGCCCTGTTGAAAATCTGGACTTTCTTCTATTTTCATACCCCTGTAATAGGTAACATGTTATAGTTTTTGGCTGCTCAGCCTCCAAATAGTGTCAGTTTTAGTAAATATAAATTATCAAATTAGCTTTCTTTATTAGTATATTTTTCAACAATTTCTTCTTCTACTGTTCCTGAAGGTTTATATGAGATTTTATATTACGACTGCAAAAGTACGAATTTCCTTGTCAATCTTCAAAAAAAAAAAACAACTAATTCCATAGGACTCAGTAGTGTATTTGTTATTTTGCAGTTTTTTTCTTCAACATAAATATCACATCTCTATCTGAATCCCTTTAGAGTGCTTGATTTTATTCTTGCTAAATAGAATGACTACCAGTGTTGTGTGTGCTAAAATGCTTAACCAAAGTAAATGAAATTTGGTTTAGAACAGAGTATGTTACCATCTGTGTGCTTGGGAACTGTCTGAATAACTTCTGTTCTTTTTTGAATTTTGGAGTCTGATAACACTAATGTAAAAGGGGAATGATGAGAGGACACTGTAGATCTGTAATGGTGTTGATGTAATCTGTATCTTATTTTGACATCATGTTTAATATTTTATGTTATCTCACTTGACACTTTAAAGTTGGTGTTGGTGTTAGGAGATCTGCATATCCCTCACCGCTGCAACAGTTTGCCAGCTAAATTCAAAAAACTGCTGGTGCCAGGAAAGATTCAGCACATTCTCTGCACAGGGAACCTCTGCACCAAAGAGAGTTATGACTATCTCAAGACTCTGGCTGGTGATGTTCATATCGTGCGAGGAGACTTCGATGAGGTGATGTAGCCCAAATATTTCCCTACCTGAGGCACGTGTGCGTGCGTGCGTGTGTGTGTGTGTGTGTGTGTGTTGGGACTCTGGTGTTCAGTGTATATATTTGTAATTGTTAGATGTTCCTGAAGGATTCACACTTTGTCATTATGCAGTGTCCTGTTTTATCTGATATTAGCGTAGCCATTTCCATTTCTTTTTTTTATCTGAATATGTAATTTTTTCTGTCCTGTTATTTTTCAACCTATTCGTATATTGAACCTAAATTGTGTCTCCTGTGTATTGGATATATTTTGGGTTTTTCTTAATCCAGTCTTATAATTCCTACTTTTCAACTAGATTGTTTAATCCATTTGTATTTGATATTATTATTATTGATACAGTTGGATTTATATCTGTAATTTTACTTTTTGTCTTCTGTATGTCTCATGTCTTTCTTATTTCTCTGTTTTTCCTTTATTATTTTCTTTTGTATTTGTATTTGGTGGGTATATTCTAGTTTAATATTTAACAATTAAAGTTAATGTTTAATTGTGTGTGTGGTACATATATGTGTAGATATATATCTACACATACATATATACACATCAGTGGAGGCTTGCTTGTTGCTGTGATGCTAGAAGCTATGCCACTGGTATTTAGGTACCAGCAGGGTCTCCTGTGGTGGACAGGTTTCAGCTGAGTTTCCAGACTAAGGCAGACTAGCAAGAAGGACCCGGCAGTCTATTTGTAAAAAGAATTAGCCAGGGAAAATCTTACGAATAGCAGTGGAACATTGTCAGATGTAGTGCTGGAAAATGAGCCCCACAGGTTGCAAGGCACTCAGAAGATGACTAGGGAAGAGCTGCCTCCTCAAAGTGGAGGTGACCTTCATGTTGTAGATGGAGTAAAGCCTCCTGGGTCTTCATTTACTGATGTGTCATGACTCAAAATGAGAAGAAACAGCTGCAAACATCCATTAATAATCAGAAAATGGAATGTACAAAGTATGAATGTAGGAGAATTGGAAATCATCAAAAATGAAATGGCACACATAAACATTGATATCCTAGGTGTTAGTGAGTTGAAATGGACCAGTGTTGGACATTTTGAGTCTGACAATCATATGGTCTGCTATGGTGGGAACAAAAATTTGAATGGTGTTGCGTTCATCATCAAAAAGAACATCTCAAGATCTGTGCTGAAATATAGTGCTGTCAGTGATAGGATAGTATCCATACACCTACAAGGAAGGCCAGTTAACATGACTGTTCCTCAAATTTAGGCACCAACCACTGAGACCAAAGGTGAAGAGATTTAAGATTTTTACCGTCTTCTGCAGTCTGAAATTGATCGAATATGCAATCAGGATGCATTGATAATTACTGGTGTCTGGGATACAAAATCTGGAAACAAGAAGAGTCAGTAGCTGGAAAGTATGGCAAGACTAATGGCTTCTTAATTGCACATACCTTTTTTAACTAACACAAATGGTGACTGTACACATGGACCTCACCAGATGGCATACCCAGGAACCAAATTGACTATATCTATGGAGAAAGAGGATGGAAAAGCACCATATCAGCAGTCAGAACAAGACCAAATACTAACTGTGGCACAGATAATATGCTGATATGCACATTCAAGTTGAAACTGAAGAAAATTAAAACAAGTCCATGAGAGCTAAAGTATGACCTTGAGTGTATCCCTCCTGAGTTTAAAGATCATCTTAAGAACAGATTTGATGTGTTGGCCACTAGTGACTGAAGACCAGACAGACTGTAGAATGACATCAAAGACACCATCCATGAAGAGAGCAAGAGGTCATTAAAAAGACATGAAAGAAAGAAAATACCAAATTGGATGTCAGAAGAGACTCTCAAACTTGCTCTTGAACATCAAGCAGCTAAAGCAAAAGGAAGGAATGGCGAAGTAAAAGACATAAACAGAAGATTTCAAAGGCGAGCTTGAGAGGATGAATATTATAATGACATGTGCAAAGAGCTGGAAATGTAAAACCAGAAGGTAGAACATGTTCTGCATTTCTCACACTGAAAGAACTGAAGAAGAAAACTCAAGCCTCAAGTAGTGAATGATTGTACATTAAACGACTCAAGGAGCATCAAAGGGAAATGGAAAGAATACACAGAGTCTATACCAGAAAGAACAGGTCAACATTCATCCATTTCAGGAGGCAGCATATAATCAGGAACTGATGGTACCCAAGGAAGAAGTCAAAGCTGCATGCAAAAAACAAGGCTTCAGGAATTGATGGAATATCAACTGAGATGTTTCAACAAACAGGTACAGTGCTGGAAGTGCTTGCTCATCTATGCCAAGAAATTTGGAGGACAGTTACCCGGCCAACTGACTGGAAGAGATCCATATTTATGTCATTCCAAAGAGAGGTGATCCAACCAAATGAGGAAATTACCAAACAGTATCATTAATATAACATGCAAGTAAAATTTTGCTCAAGATCATTCAAAAGAGACTGCAATAGTATATTGACAAGGAACTGTCAGAAATTCTGTCTGGATTCAGAAGAGATGTGGAACCAGGGATATCATTGCTGACATCAGATGGATCTTGACTGAACGCAGAGAATACTGGAAAGATGTTTACCTATGTTTCATTGACTGTGCAGAGGCATTCCACTATGTGGATCATAACAAATCATCGCCAACATTGCATAAAGTGGCAATTCCAGAACACTTAATTGTACTCTTAAGGAATCTGTATGTGGATCAAGAGGCAGTCATGCAAACAAACAGTGGGACACTGCATGGTTTAAAGTCAGGAAAGGTGTGCGTTAGGATTGTATCCTTTCACCATATCTTTTCAGTAAAGATGTCACCTTGAAAACTAAAGTGTGCCTGACCAAAGCCATTTTCAATTTCATCATATTTTCAGTCTCATGTATTTTCAGTCTCATATGCAGTCGAAAGCTGGACAGTGAACAAAGAAGACAGAAAAAAAAATTGACGCCTTTGAATTGTGGTGTTGGAGAAGAATGTTGAATGTACCATGGACCACTAAAAGAACAAACACATCTGTTCTGGAATTACAACCAGAGTGCTCCTTGAAAGCAGAGATGGAAACACTGTGTCTTCCATACTTTGGACATGTTGTCAGGAGGGATCAGTCTTTGGAGAAGGCCATCATACTTGGTAGAGTGGAGAGTCAGCAGAAAAGAAGAAGACCCCTCAACAAAATGGATTGACACAGTAGCCTCAACAATGGGCTTAAGCTTAAAAACAATTATGGACAGACACAGCACAAGACCAGACAGTGTTTTGTTCTGTTGTTCATAGGGTCGCTATGAGTCAAAGCTAACTCATCGGCACCTAACACCAACATACATAATGTACGCTTTGTTCTTTAGACCGAGGTTTCTTAATTCTGGAGGTCTTTTGTTTTGTTGTTTGTTGTTTTTTAGTTTTCCATATAAAAAATTAAACTTTTGAAATTCTTTTTTTAAAAAACCCAGTAAATTAATATATATGTAAAATAATATGTATATGCAAACATACAATATATGTGGTAAAACATATATATTATATAATGTATATTGTATATTATATAAAATAAGATACCTGTAAAATAAAAAATATATAAAATATATGTATGTAAAATAGTACATATATGTCCAACTGGTCTCTTTTTAGAGGGGAAAGGAAAGGTTGGAGAGGAGGGGACAGGTGTTGGTTGAGTGGACACTGTAAGTAAAGAGTGGAGGGATGAATGTGCTGTCACAGTGTGAGGACAGCTGATACAGTTGCATGGAGGCAGGTACTCTGGGTTTTGTATGGTAAATTGAAAAGAAATCAGTAAAATGTACTGTACATCAAAACTCATTTCATGTTACCAAAATTTGGAAAATGTAATTGACTGTTTATTCTTGAACACTAACCATTAACCAATTTTTTAAAATCCATTATCTTGGCATTCCTCATCTTCCATTGCTTTTCAAATAAAAATGAACTCTGGAAGAAAAAAAAATCATGATTTGTTTGAACTACACATGCCTCTCCCTTACTGTTAGAAAAGTATTAATTTGGACTACCCAACAAATATATATTTGTTCTAAATAAGTAAATTGATACTCAGTGAAAATGGCTGTACAACTTTGTTTTTATAGTGCCATATAAAATTTCTGTGTACGAACTTGCAGCGTTACAGCCTCTACTACTGTGGCCCAAGCTGCTATCATCGCTGTCCTGCATTGCAGCTTCCTGATTCTAGCCTTCCACCCGCTACAGTTTTTTGTCCAAAGAGCAGCAAGGGTGATCCTTTTTAAATAAAGTGAGATCACATCATGACTGTGCTCAACATCTTCCCCTGACTCCCTCTCTCAGGGTTGGCATCAGAAGGGCATGAGGGAATTTTGGGGAGTGATAGAACTGCTCTATGCCTTGATCATGGTGGTGCTTACATGATGGTATACATTTGTCAAGAGTCACTGAATTAATTGCTAAAGAGGATGATTTGAGTGCATGTGAATTATACCTCAAAAAGCCTGAATTTAAAAAACCAAGTTAGGGAAGGAAGGAGTGTGCTCTCACAGGGTTGAGTTAACAGATGGAGTTGCATAAAGGTCTGTGTATGGAGTTTGATATGGCAAATTGACTTTGTAACTTTTCACATAACCAGAATAAAATAATATTTAAAAAAAAAAAAGCAAGTTAGGAGTTCTGGAGTTCCATGTTTGACCACTATCTAATGATGAAATCTTAGGCAAATGACTTCCCTTTTCTGAACCCTAGTTTTCTCATATGTAAAATGTGATTGGACTACATGATTTTAAGAACTCTTGCCAGTGCCCAGATTGTTTTAATTTGGTATGATAAACCTGATTGCAATATGAAAAAACCTATTTTTTATTTCTGGAATTGATGCTTTTTTATAACTTTTAGTCTGGTTGCTGCCAAAAACATGAATGAACATAGTGTCTTCTGTTTTTTGTTTTGTTTTGTTTTTAGTGGATTTAAAAGTTAGTTTCAATAGAGATGGCTTGAAAGTCCAAGACAGAATGAGAAGGAAGAGGGGCAAGCTTCTTGTCAGTAATTAGAACGTAGGTTTGTTAAAACATCAGAGTTAAGGAAAAAAAAACATTTTAGAATCTATGCTATGCTAAAGACACTTTCTTTAGCAAGAGTGATTTTTAATTTTACTTACTTTTTTGCTTCTGTATGCTGAGATCACAGACCCTGGAACCATACTCCCAGGGTTTGAATCTTAGCCTTATCACTTGGCTCCACACAAGCTGTGTGACTTTGGGCAAGTTATTTTAATCGCCCTCAGTTTCCCCATCTGTAAAAGGAGGATAATAATAGATTTTACCTCTTGTCACTGTTTGTATTAAATGGGTTGATATTTTTAAAACCCTTAGATCAGTGCCTGATTCATAATTGAGTACTTACAGTATGTCAGCTATAGTTATTTTAACCTACAGCCTGAGTTATAATTTTGAACACATCCTAGCTGACAGTTCATATATCTAGAGTTCTTAGGTAGAGAGAAATCACAAATTTGGTGGAATAATTATTCCCTACAGCATTCCCAAAAGAAACTATATAGAGGGATTGCATAAAAAATGCCAGTTTGCCTGGAGTAAGCAGTTACAGCCTTAGAAACTGAGAATAAAACATTCAGTAAACATGTTGGTTGTATGATCCTGTATCAGAATGCCTTTATCAGATTGAACACTTAAGTTGGCTGATATTTCAAATATTAGCATCTCTAAAATACTATTTCATTATGTCTGTTTCTCATTTTAGAATCTGAATTATCCAGAACAAAAAGTTGTGACTGTTGGACAGTTCAAAATTGGTTTAATCCATGGACATCAAGTGATCCCCTGGGGAGATATGGCCAGCTTAGCCCTGTTGCAGAGGCAGTTTGATGTGGACATTCTTATCTCAGGACACACACACAAATTTGAAGCATTTGAACATGAAAATAAATTCTACATTAACCCAGGTTCTGCCACTGGTGCATATAATGCCTTGGAAACGTGAGTAGTCTGCAATTTACAAAATTCATAAGGCTTTAGTAAAGCTGGTAATTGCATATAGGACATTTCATAAGAAAAATGCTGAGCCTTTTTGGCAATCTTCTTTTGGTACTTGTTCTTTTAATATGTGAGTAACAACTAGATCTCTCCTTGAATCCAAATTATTACTGTAAATGGAAATTCAGAGTGCCTCTGCTTTTTGACTTGGGTAGTCCCTGACCGAGGTTCCATTCCTGACAGCTCCATCATTTAGTCAGTCCTGACGTAAGTCGAATACTTCATTTATGTAGTTATTACTGCTGTTTGTTATCATTAGACGTGAATGATAACATTGGTAAACCAAATACCTCCTTGATTTAGTTCCCATTATTGTTGCCTTTTGTTTTCAGTATCTTCACAAATCTGACCAGTCTTATTTGTCTTTGGGAGTTGGATGAGAATGAGAAGCTAAATCTTGTGCTGCAGCATTGTGTGTAGGACATATGACCAAGGAGAAGAGCTGTAAAAACAAGGGGGGTGGTTGTGATTTATAAATTTATAAAATTTATAAATTTTTAAATTTATAAAATTTATAAAATCAGGGACTACCTGTACAAAACACTGATATTCTTCTTTTTTCTTCCAGAAACATCATTCCTTCATTTGTGTTGATGGATATCCAGGCTTCTACAGTTGTCACTTACGTGTACCAGCTAATTGGCGACGATGTGAAAGTAGAACGAATCGAATACAAGAAATCTTAAAGCCAGGCCTGTCTTGATGATTTTGTTTTTCCATTCCCCTGTTTAAATCAAGTAATTAAACATTTAAAGCCACAAAATTGTATCATTTTTATAATATTTTGCAGTAAAATATATCTTCTCTGTTACTACATAATTGCTGTAAGCTTCCTGTAAGCTGTTAAGAATATATTTAGTTCATAGCATATGATTTCTATGAAAAAAGGTCCACCACATAGTAAATGATCTGCTGTTAAAAAAGCTTATCCTGGTAAATATCTTCAAACTTGATACCTGGAACTTTATTATGAAAGTGCATGAGGAGAAAGAATCTAGACCTCTTGTATACGCTTTTCTCCATTCAGAAATAAACTTTTATCTTCCATTTATACTTTCTTCCTAACTTGTTTTTAATTTAAAAAAACTATAAAAAAAAAAGAGACCAAATGAAATTGTGTAGTAACTATCAAAGTGAAGAGGCAGATAGGAAATTTCAGAGCTCCCTTGTCTCTTAAAACATTCTGTGTCATAGTGTGGAACTCAGAATTTATTTTATAAATATCTACTTTGTACACAATACGTGGATTTGTACATGAAATCCAAGTGATTGTTTAAACCAGAGCCTGAATTGCCTCATTCCCGTTTTTCAACGTTTAACAAGATATTTTTTAAATAGCAGAGAAGTAAATATGTGTAACAGCATCTTCTCATCAGTGAGTACTCCCAGCTTAATCTAGTTTGAGAGGCTAAATGTTTGTGTAGCAGTTTTCATAAAATAGAACAAATCAGCATTTCCATTTTAAAATTGTATTGAAGCAACAAATATTTATTGAGTGTCTTACTTTGCAAGCCAGGGTGGTAATCTCTATCAAAGGCGGCTCTGAATTGGATGCTGCAGCATTTTCCTTAGATCAAATGAAAAAATACTTACAGAATACAATATTTACAGAATACAGTGCTCCCCCATAATCCACAAAGGATACTTTCCAAGACCTCTAGCGGATGCCTGAAACCTCAGTTAGTACCACACTCTATAGACAGTTTTTTCCTATGTGTCTATACAGTTTAAAGTATAAGTTAGGCACAGTAAAAGATAATAACTAATGATAAAATAAAGCACTTTATGGCTTCTCTTTGGCTTATCTGAATTGCCAGCATCACTAGCCTTGTGGTTTGGGGCTGCTGTAAGTGAAATAAGCATTACCTGAACACAGGCACTGTGGATGGGATAGCAGTTGACCGTGGGTAACTGAAGCCTTGGGAAGCAAAACCGTGAGTTGGGGTGAGCAGGCAGAGGGCTGCTATATTCTAAATGCTGCAAGTCCAGGAGAAAGAAGGGGTTACGCAATACGTTTGTTAGGCTTAAAAATAATTCAAGTTGCAGGAAAAATTTTAATAGTATCTAGTTAGAAATACAAGCATGTATTACACATAAATTTTATTACACAAATAATATTGACAGTGAACTACATCACATCAATTACAGTGCTTTAAGTTTCTCAACAACAAAAAAAATTACTTAATGACTTAATGGTGGATAACAATACCACCCTAAACAGAGAGGACACAACTCTTCACCCCACCTTTGGCACAGTATCTGCATGTAAATTAGTGTTTCAGTTAAGTACACAGGGCCAGAATGTCAAGTTAACATCAGATGTTCTCCCTGTTCTTCAATGGACATTGACTGCATACACTTATTTAGTAAATCTTCTTCCTTTTTCTCTTCATTCATGGATAATTCAGAATCATTTGTAGAAACTGCAGGAGAAATAAGAGTTTATATTATTGGTTTTGTAACTAAGTTGTTTCATCCTGAAAATTCAGATTTGTATGTACTTATAACCATCAAAATAACCTATTGTAAGACTTTAGCAAAAACAAATTAATTGAAATTTAGAGGAATTTTAATCATCTCCCCTCCCCCAGACCTTTTAAAAATAAGATACCTAGTAACTGTATTCTAATGGTGGTATTGCATAGAAGTTCTCTATTACTGAATATTATTTTACAATTGATTTTCATAATTTCAAAAAAACCTCGTTGCTGTTGAGTCAACTTTGACTCATAATGATCCTACAGGACAAACTGGAATTGCCCCATAGGGTTTCCAAGGAGCAGCGGATGGATTCGAACTGCCCACCTTTTGGTTAGCAGCCCATGGTCTCTAACTTTGACTCCTAATGAGTCCCCAGGGTGACAGACGGACACCAATGGTTAAGCACTGAACTGTTGGCTGAAACATAGGCCTAGGGATCCGTGGAGCAGTTCTATTCTGCACACACATGTGATGACTTGCAACAACTTGTAAATATCGTTAAGAGTACGAAATGTCGTGAATTTCACTCCTCTTAGAAGTATGTTACTTTTAATGAAAGCAAAACCTGTATTTCATGTTTAATTTACATAGGTCCCTGGGTGGTGTATAAACACTTGGCACTGGGCTATATTTAACTGAAAGGTTGGCAGTTCGAGCCACAAGCAGTGTCCCAGAAGGAAGACCTCATGATCTACTACGGTATGACAACCAGTGAAGACCCCATGGAGTGCAACTCTCCTCTGACACACATGGGGTCACCAGGAGCTGGAAGTCACTGGACAGCAACAGGTTTGATTTGGGGATTGGTGGTAGAAATGAAACCGTATTGCATTTAATATATTTTAAACTTTACAGATGTGTTTTTGTATGAATTCCTCATTTACCTGGTTGCATGAACAGTCTGCTGGGCCTTCTAAAAATCTTCAGTGACTTACATCTTATTTTAGATGCATATCCAGCTTTTAACCTATGAGAAAGGAAAGTATCTTAATTGGAGTCAACAGAGTGAACAGCTGCCTAACCCATGTGGGAAACTGCAAATTCTGTTAATTAAGCTTCCCAGCATCACCCAAAAGATCTGTCGTCCCCAAATTCTCCTGATACTTATTAACCCTGAGATGCAAAGCTCACTACTGTGGTGCAGACTGAATACTCAGTCTTCATCTCTTTCCCCTCTTTAGTGTCTTGTTTTACCATATTCCTCAGTGTAGAAGTAACCATATGCTTTCTCCTTTTGGAAGTGTTTGTACTATCTGGAACTTGAGTAGCAATCATATTGGAAAGAGAAGTCTTCCATTTCTCTAGCTGATCAAGATGTTTACAATTCCACAAGATATTTTCCAAAATAAAGTGGCAAATCCCAGACAACTGAGTGAAGAGTAAGATAACATCCTTTTGTGCTTTTTGTCCAGCCTATTGTGAGTTTAGGAAAGTGAACACATGAGGAAACACAAACTTTAGTATTATTTAACTACCCCTCAGGTAAAATTGGACGTTTTCTCCCTTTTAAACAATAAGAAACAGACCCTTCTTCGTCTTGCACTGGTCTCCAGAGGGAATGCGGCATGATCATTTCAGGAGAACAGGCAGCGGTGACAATGGAAGGCCCTGAGCCCTCTCCCTCCAGCTGGTGTCGCCATGTGGTGCAGGGGTAATGCTGCTTCTGGGAGTGCCGCGAGCAGAGGCGACTCCTGTGATGACTGTGCACACCTGTCGTAGAAATCACCTGTCAGAACGCCCTCCCGTCTCTTAGGACGTGTGAGATCCTCGGGAGGTCCACCTGCCTGGCTTCTGAGAGCTGTGCTGCATGGCGTGTACGTACTGCCTCTTCATCAGCGTTCTCAGGCAGCTGGCATTACAGATCTTAGTGAGGTTGCACAGACAGCGCTTTTGGCCTGTGCTGAGGTCAGGATGCTGAAACAGAGTAAAGGGATTTGTCTACACTGTAAAACAGAATCTGGCAACACTCAGTATCTGAAAGAATGAATGTCTTCAGTGGAGTTCTGCCATATGTACGTTTAACTTATGCAAATTCAACTATGTTAAGTTGCGGTCGTCGTGTCACTCAGCAGGTTCTAAGATGCTCTGAGGTTTGAGAACCAGTGACCCAAAGGAACCAGGAAGGTGTGAATCCCCTGTTCTTTATTAGCTCCCATGTCGTGCTCAGGGTGGGCATCTTGCCTTCTCAAATCATCCTAGTATTAAGTTTTAGGGCTTTTTTTTAGGTATAACATGGTACTTAAAAGCAACCAATTACTCTGCTTCATCTCAACTAAACATCTGTCCTGCCATCAAGAGTAACTGGCTGTGACATACATGCTGAGAACAGTAAGGGAGTCTCCAGTCGAGGTCATTTTGGTTAGCAGGTATAGCTCCTAACCACCACACCTCCACAGTTTCCTCTAACAGGTAATTTTGACTGTGTTTTCACCTTACTGGATTTTAGAAGTTGACACTTACTGAAGATTCAAGACTCTACTCTGTATATATGTGTATATGTACATGCACAGAGACACAGGATTTAGTGAATTAAATAGGTCATAAACCCAGAGAACACTTGGCATGTTAAACAAAAAACTTTCTGATCTGCACATGCCTTTGCATACTGCATTAGAGATGCGTTTGGCAGCTGTGATCTTTAAAGAGTAGTGCAGGTCAACAATTATAAAATGCTCACTTATTGTCTCTCTTAAAAATCTGCTTCCAGTTTTCAGCCCTGTGGTGAAATATTTGAGGGTGAATTTCCGTCTCTATGATGGTACTCTCCTTAAACATCTCTCTGCTCAAGGCACTGAGACATTAAATCTCAAGTCTAAAAGAGCCCTGAAAAAGTTGTTGTGATGAGGACCCTAGAGTGATAAAATTCTTATAATCACTTATGAGCTTACCCAACAGATACTTATTGACTCCTAGACAATATGCCAAGAATACCATGTTATCTGCAGTGCCTTACCCTTTAAGCAGCTTCTTTTCTGCAAAAAGTTCAGCTCTGAATTGAGAGTATTGGTATTTAAATAAAGTACTTTTTTTTTTTTAACATACCTTTAGAAAGGATGCATCTTTCATTGATTTAGAGACGTGAATTGTTTGAATTTGAGGAGTTTTCCATAACTCTTGCAGTTTGGCTATGTGTGAATCCACTTTGTGTCCATCTTTGTTTCTATCTGTAGGGAAGGACATTATCTTGAATTTCATGAGCAGAGACCAGTTTAACAGATTATTAAAAAGATCTATATATTCACATGTATCAGTGATTATTCTGGAATATTATTATGTGTATTTTTCCATCAGATTGTTAGATTCAAAGCTACCTATATCATTTGTTTTTAGAGTACACAAACTTCTTCAAGGTATTAATAAACATTTCCTATGCAATATTGGATCCAACTCGACAGCACTTGGCTTGGCATGCAATATTAAAATAAGTTGTATTTAAAGTGATTCAGAGGTGGCAAGGCTGATTCCTTTTGTTAAATTACAAATGGGCTATGTTATTTTGAACTCAACTGAGATGCAGACTGTTGGCACTAGCCAAGTTTTTTATTTATCGTATGTCAGAAGTATGCTAAAGAGGAATCTATACACTGGATTTGTGCTGTAAAGATTTACAACAACATTGTATCCTTCATTTGACTTTTGTATGTCATTTTAAAATTCTGTTCATTAGGGCATGAAAACATTAATGTTAAATACCAATAAGGATATACTGTGCTACTGTACCATACCTACACACATTGACCTTAGAAACAGCACACCTGAAAGATTTCATTATAGGTGGACTTCCTGGTACTGGTCTCAAGATAGAATAATGCAAATTTTATCACTTTAATGTTACATAAGTTTATTAAAACTTATTTTTACACTTTCAATCATACCGTTTTTAATATGTTGGGCAGAATGAAAGAATAGCATTTTAATGAAAGTAAAAGTTGAGCTCTATTTTCAAAAGAAAAACTTGTTTTCAGTTTCAGGTATATTGAGAACAGTCACTTAATCTAGAGTAGAAACCACTTTGGAGAACAGAAAATATCTGGCAGAATTTAATAAGGAAATGCTCCTTTGTAAATGTCCCTGTGCACAACATGTGCTTTCTCTCACTAGAGACTGCATTTTCTTGAGTTTTATATAAATGGATTATACAGTATGTACTTTTTTTGTCCAGCTTCTGTCTCTCAGCCTAATTATTTTGCGATTCATCATATTACATATAATAATAGTTCATTCTTTTTTAATGCTGGCTAGTATTCCATTGTATGTGTACCTCAGTTTGATTTTCCATCCACCTGTTCATGGATTTTGGGGGTTTTCTAACATTTAACTATTACAAATTAAACTGGCAGAACAGATTTTAAGTTAAAAGTTTGTAGTTAAGTTGACTTAAATAAGCATAATTTTGTTTCTTTATTATTAATAACAAAAGTCACTGTAAATTTGCATTGTAAACTTTATTGAAATTTTGTCAAACTGTATGGCTGGTGAAGGTAAGAATTGTGTTTGCATGCTGGAGGTCTAACTAGTTTGCTAACAGTGGAAAATTGCCCAGAAATTGTGTTATTATGACTCTCAAAACATAATTTCACTTCTGTAATAATAGAATGAATACCAGTGTAACCTTTTACAAAGTTTATTTTTAATAAGTTTTTGCAAATATAATTGTGGCTAATTACCTAAATTATCGAAAAATATATCTCTTGTGTCCCTTCTAAGCCTTGGTTTTGTGATACCTATTCTAGCCTGGACTCAGATTTGTCAAAATGTGTCGTAAGACTGATAGAAGTTCTTTACAGAAACATTTCAACATAAACTGTTAACTAACCCACATAAATTTTGAATATAATCCTTGTGCCCTCAAACAAAAGAAACTCAAAGCAAATTGACTAAACATGAATTACTAGACTTTTTTTTATGTGTGTGAAGGCATGTATTACCAATTCTGAAGCTACCTGTTACACCTTAAAACCCACTGCCATGGAGTTGGTCCCGACTCAACAACCCTACGGGACAGATTCCAAGGAGCACCTGGTGGAGTCAAACTGCTGACTGTTGGGGTAGCAGCTGTAGCACTTAACCACTGCACCGCCAGGGTTATACACTTTAGGACTTCGCAAATGATTATGTTGTGGTTGGTGGGAACCACATTTAACACTGAGGGGGAAGGGAAAAGCACTGAATAAACTCTGCTTGTTAGCTTGGAATTGGAGCAATCTATGTGATCTCATGAGTCTTAAGAACTATGGCTGCTAACCAAAAGTAGGCAGTTTGAATCCACAGGTCCCTCCTTGGAAACCCTACTGGGCATTTCTCACTCTGTCCTATAGGATCACTGTGACTCTGAATTGACAAAAATGGGTTTGGGTTTTATTGTTAGAGTAGCTACACAGTCATAGTAAATCTAGTTAAAAAATAGATTTTGCTCAGTCTTGAAAACAGCCAAATTTTAGTTGTGTTCAATTAGATTAGAAATAAAATTTAGATTCCCTGCTCAGAGTTGACTATGTTTATATTAATAGGCTGAGACCTTAATTCCAAAGGCAAACAGTCATTTAACTGTAATAACTTTTATTGTTGATTTGTGAAGTACACTAACTATAAAAAAAGTAAAGTAAAAATACCTGTAATCCCATCATCCAGTAGGAATCATTTAAAAACTTTGAAATACTACCTTTCAATTTTTTTCTAGGCATGTATGTATGTTGTTTTTAATATGAGTAGGGTACTAGAGTATACAAGCTTTTCGTTTTTATTTTGATGTTTAAAAATTTTGCTTTCATATAATCATAAGTTTATTCCATATACTGATAATTGTTGAAAAATTCTTCTTCAGACAACTTACTTTCTTCCATGTCTGGGGTGAGAAGCTATTTGTTTTGGTTTTGGTATGTGTTTTGTTTCTTTTTTACACTTAACTCTTTAATTCAGTAGGAATTTTGATTATGTAAGAATCTAAATTAATGAGACCAAAATTAAACACATTTAAAATGACCACATTTTATATAAATATCCCTCCACATACACACACACAGAGCATATATGTATGTATGCATATTTTTTTTCCCTAGACCTATACATTTTCCAAGGAAAGACAAATGTGAGTCCAAGTTTACATATAAAAACCAAAAAGAACCAAACCCACTTCTGTCAAGTTGATTCTGACTCATAGCAACCCTATATAGCACAGACACAGTTTCCAAGGAGCACTTGGCAGATTTGAACTGCTGACCTTGTGGTTAGCAGTTGGATTGAAATGAGATACCAAAAAACTGTAACTACTATACTTTAAAAAAAATAGATGTATCTTCTGAGAGCAGTTAATTTCACCTACCTTACTGCCTTCCTCTCCCAAAAAAGCAATCAGTAAGAGGTCTTTGGAAGCCTGTCTTACTGTGTTTACTCCAAGCAGAGAAGAATTGAGTCCTTTGAAAACACCAGGTTTACTTCAAGTGAGAGGAAATTATGAGCACTGGGAAATGTTTAATGTTTTTTAAAGCAGTTTTGAATTTTTCCTTTAATGGGTATTTAAACCCCAGGCTGTGTGCTGTGCTGCTCAGCCAACATCAGTTCTAAAGGGTAGCTCTTTTCAATTCAGTGCTCATTTTGAAATATCTTTTTTAAAATGCTTGATGTGATATTAACAGGAGAGAAAGAACCTGCTGGGCTGTTCCTTGAAAATCTTCAAGATTTAGTTCACCAACTATGCTAATAAAGTGTTTTTAAAAGTCCATTAGCTACAGGCATATTGGCTTCTCTGAAACTGTTATTTATAAGTATTACCTGCTTTATATACAATACTTACCAGTACCTTTGGAATTCCGGTAATACGAATGTCGTGCTGATCTACTTTAAAAAAAAAAGAAGAGGGGGAGAGGGTGTTACATAATAATCAACAGCTTTGTAAACAATAAAAATGTACTTAAAGTGAGAAGGGAGCAGCACTGCATGTGGCTTTTACTTGTTTCCAGCAGAAATAATGTCTTGTAAAAGTTTTCTGGTAATTCTTGTTAAATCCTACTAGTTGTGGGCTGTTTTAAAAGTGTGTTGCCTGATATTTTTTACCGTAATAAGATTTACTTTAAGCCAGATTTGGTTTTATTTTTATGATCTCCTAACTTCTACAGTGAGCTCAGTAGAGTAGTTTGGGCTCCCGTGCTAATCATGAAGCATCCTCTTGCTCCGTTTTAAATAAAGTAATTTGGGTATGGAAAAGACTACAGTATTCTTGGTTATATATAATTGAAAAGTACGTTGAAATTGATAAAGATAGGTCCAGAGTGTCTCTAATTCGAAGCAGTTCTTTTTATTCTGTTCTCAGATTAAGTCAAAACACCTTTCCTCAATGACCAAGGGTTGATTGATTTCCTGATACGTTTAAGACCTAGCAATTTCTCAAGCACTGTGACGAACAGGAAAGAAACACACGCCCCCATCGTAGCTTCAAAAAGTCTTCAATCACCACATACATACATATATATATATATATATATTTTAAATAAAAAGATGGCAATGATTGCAGCAGGATCCATGACTGGGATTTGCATCGAGCAGCGACAAGTCCACAGCTCTGGCTTTTAAGGAATGACAGTGGGAAGGGATCCGATCAAAGACCTCCAGCAGTGACTTAAGCAGTTGTCCAGGAAACAGTTAAAAACGTGCTCAAAATGAAATCGGTTTATGCAGAAAGGCACTTCATTGTGAAGAATATGCCCAGAGCAAGAAGCCTTTAATATTAACAGTCTCAGTGGAGATTGCTCTGGTTTACTGACTCGGAAGCCCTTTGAATATGGAGGCGAAGCACATTTTCTACCCCACATTGCTCTCACCTTTAAACAGAGCGACTGTGACCAGAGGGTTTCGCGGCGCCCCCTCGAGGTGGAATGGCCGGCGCAGGCGACTGTCGCAGTGGTCGCCTTGAGTCATTGCACCAAACCCGCACCAAACCCTTCACTCAGAAGCTCTTAATCCAAGGAGCAAGTCGGTCTCCATGTCCTCATCCTGATCTCAACAAATGTCACCCCCCATCACTTTGGTGCACTGGGGACCAGTCCTTCCGCGAAGCAGCCCGCTCCCGCCCCTTTTCTAAAGGAGGAACAAAACCCGAGACTCTTGGCAGTGTTTCCCCAAGCCACAAGGTCCCCGCAACCTTACCCGCCGCCGACACCTTCCGTCCCGGTCGCTGCGGGCGACTCTGCAGAAGAGGCAGAAGAGCTGATCTCGATCCAGTCGGACATCGGCCCTGGGTCCGGCATCTCCTCTGTGGTGCCCACCCGAACTGCGAGCCCTGTGCGGGAGCTGCTGTCCCTTTCACTCTCCTCAGCACTCGTAAGACAGGCGGGGAAATATTGAGGTGAAGAGGCAGGCTCCGGAGTCTCACCCCCATCCGAAGTGGTCCGGACACTGCCCGAAGAGCTTCGGGAGAGCAGGGCGGGCAGATCTCGATTCTGGGGCTACCGGGGCGGGGGAGGGGCCCAGGTTTCTCAGTTGATTGTGCTTTTGCACGTTTGCATCTTTCAGTACAAGGGATACGTCACAGAAAGGAACTATACAGGCTCTTTAAAACAAAAGGTGCTCTCCACCTCGGTATTCCAAACCCTAAGCAAATTTGCAAGTCTTGGGTGTCGCCATCTAGACCAAACATTCGTACGGAAACCAAGAACCAAAGCATATGGGGCAATGATGCCGAGAGTTATCCGTTATCACCTAGGCAACCAGACATCTCCTGTATCCCAACCGATTTTCATAACTGCTTCTGCGCACGCGCAAACACCAGGCTCTGCTCCACACCGTCAGTGATTTCCTCCGGACGCGTTTCAGGCGGGATTTGGCCTGCGGGCCACGCCGTAGTGAGAGGTGTGGCAGAACGGGTGGGGCAGACAGGAATTTGGATTGTGATTGGTCCGCACGTCGTGTTCCCGGAACTCAGTGGGCGTCACGAGAAGGCCGAGTGGAGTGTGGTGGTCCGGCTACTGGTAAGGTGGTGTGTGCTGCTCGGGGAACCGGAGGGCCAGCATGCCTCGGTATGCCCAGCTGGTCATGGGCCCCGCAGGCAGCGGGAAGGTAAGCATTTGGAGGAGAGAAAAGTTGGAATTCGTGGGGCGCTGGGGGTTCGAGTCCTGAGGTATCGGGCCGCGGGTGTACATAAATGGTAACTCAGGCCGACTCGCTTCCTCCCGCTTTCATTCTTTTGAAAGGGAAGTAACAATGCTTGCTAGTATTTATCGGATACTTTTGTGCCAGATGCTCATTGATTCCCCACACTTCTCTGGGGTCGGTCATGTTTTCACTGAGAAGGAAAACAAGGCACAGAAAGATGAAGTTCTCTGCCCAAGATCTCATGTCTAATAACCGACGGCTGTATTTTGAACCTAGTTTTGTCCAACTCCACAACCCTACTGCTTTCAGGTCTTGCCTTGTTCACGGGAGATGTGTGTTATCAGAGTTTGGTTGACGCAAGCGTAGTTTTGGCCTCGGTGGATACTGCTCTGAGAGCTTGGTGAATCCTTCTAGGGGCTGGGGGTCGCGCTACCCACTTCTTTAACTCCTCTGGCCTTGTGACGTTACAGAGCACCTACTGTGCCACCATGGTCCAGCACTGTGAAGCCCTCAATCGGTCCGTCCAGGTTGTGAACCTGGATCCCGCGGCAGAGCACTTCAGCTACTCGGCGATGGCGGGTGAGTCCCGAGCAGAGCTCTTGTCTCTTCCAGGGAAGATGGGGTAGGTCAGGCCGAGCAAGGGCTGGCTGTTTGGGAGAGAAACCAAGAGATTATTTATTGCAGTCAGCCTACAGGATTCCCAAAGATCATTTCAGCACGCACGGTGAACTGGAAAGGCAGAATGTTGCATAGTGACATCTGCCCATGATGTCATGTCTTTGCTCCTTGAAGAAAGAATTGAAAGTGCATGAACTCTCTCACATCACTCTTCCCTTCTTTCCCTTTAATATTTTCTCCTCCTATATTGAATCTGGTGTAGTGCCGATCACATTATAAGTGAGCAGTGTAGGCTTTTGGAGTTAAAGAAAAAAGGTGTTTTTTGTTTGTTTGTTTAATGTATTCATTCAAATGAGTTTTGAGTATCTAATTTATATCAGACACTGGAGTTACAGCAGAGAACAAGATACTATCCTTGTCTCATGAGGCTTTTTGTGGGGAAAATAGGCAGTAAACAACATGTTAAACATTGCGGGTTTGTGTTAAGGACTGCAAGAAGGACGATGGTGAATAACTGGAGGAGGCTGCTTTGGGTAGGGTGGACAGGGATGTTGTCTCTGCAGAAGAGATGTTTCTGTAGCTTTTTATCTCTTAGTCTTTTTATTTTACTTACACACCAATTTTTTTCGATGTACCTATGAACCTAGAAGGTCTCTTCAACTTGAGATTCGTATTACTCTCTGGTCCTAGTGTCTTATGGACTTGCTCGTGTCATTGGTTCATCCTTTTTGGAGACGATTTTATTGTCCTACCTTGGGTCAGTTGTTTATCCCTGCAGGAGGGCCTAGGAAAATGTTATTAGAGGAACACCTGTGAAAGCCAGAACCTGTGCAAGGCTGAAACTTTTCAGAGAAGGAAAACTGAAATATTTTTCACTAATAGAGAACTGTGGTACTCTGTATCCTGTCAGCAGCAGAAAACTTGTAAGGCCCAGAGAAACAAGGCAGTGACTTCATGCATATGTGTTTTTTTGGACATTGGGTAATTCCTGCTAGTAAGAATAGTAAATCTGGGGTAGAAGTTTTGCTATTCTGGGCCCTCTTGCTCCTTTGCAGACATCCGGGAACTGATCGAAGTGGATGACGTGATGGAGGATGGCTCCCTGCGCTTTGGTCCCAATGGAGGATTGGTGTTTTGCATGGAGTACTTTGCTAATAATTTTGACTGGCTCGAGGAATGTCTGGGCCACGTCGAGGATGACTACATCCTTTTTGATTGCCCAGGTAAGTCAGTACTTTGAATGTGTCATTTTCCCTGAAGTTTTGGTCTTTCCATTCTTAGCGGGAGAAATAGAATGAGCATGTGTATACAGTTTTGAACTCTGTGGTGTAGTAAGCTCAAGAGTTCTTATTCATAGGCTCTGATTCATTCACTGAGTGTACTGAGTGCTGACTTGAAACACTGGGAAAGAGCAGAGGGCAAGGTAGGTGTGGTGTCTGCCCTTCTGGAGCTCACAGCAAAGTGGGGTACCAGCAGGTATAATCAGAAGTCACCCAAATAATTAGTAATTGCAAGGTTGTGTGACAGGTGCCGTGTAAGGGTAGCAGGAAGGTTGGGGGAGGCTCCTGATCAAATGGTCTTTGAAGTTGAGCCATAAGGTGAAGGTGAAGGAGGAGGGGTCCAGACAGAGGGCACAATGTGCTGAGGACCTTGAGGCAAGAGGGAATGAGGTGAGCTAGAGGGACTGAAAGGCTAGGACCATAGGTCATGGCTGGGACATGGTGACCAGAGAAGAAAACATCATTAGGTGAGGCTGGTGAGGAGTAAATGATGACACTTAGCTTCTTATATCATCTTGTGAGTTTCAGACTTGAACCTAATGTCACAATGACTATTTGTGACCCTCATGTTTCTTTGTTCTGTTAAACATGTCTATAGAAAATGGCTATGTCTGCTAACCACAAGGCTGGCAGTTCAAATCCACCAGGCGTTCCTTGGAAACTCTATGGGGCAGTTCTGCTCTGACCTCTAGGGTCACTGTGTGTCAGACCTGACTCAACGGCAGTGGATTTATAGACAAATTCATAGACTGCACACATAAGTGTGCAGCTTGAGGAATTTTCCCAAATTGCACACTCCTCTGTGGCACTCACTTTTTTTTTTTTTTAATTTTTATTTAACATAACTGAGTGAAAATGTACATTCACATATAAATTTACATGCCCCCCCATATGCAGCTTCCACTGCTCTCCCTGTCTGGTGATAGCACACTATTCCTCTCTGCTCCATACATGTCTCATCCTCCCAACAGTCTCCTTTCCTCTCCTGTCTGTCCACTCCCCTTCCTCCAGCCAGAGGTCAGCAAGATGATATCCTATAGATGTATAGAACCATAAAGTGCTTCCAATATATGGTCACTCTGCCTTGCCAAGTCCAATCCGTTCCTGTCCAAAGAGTGGACCTTTGTCATAATTTATGGGAAAGGGCAGCATCAGGGCCGGGGGCCATGCTCTCAGAGGAACCCCCAAACCGCTGGACCATCAGTTGAGGTCTTTTAGTGGAGATCTCATGATGCACCTCTTTATTCTTGTGTTGCCAGTGAGACTCCTCTCTGTGAGCTCCATCGTGGCTATCACTGGTGGTGGCCGGGCACCATCCGGTTCTTCTGGTCCCAAGTCGATGTAGGCACCCACTCTTGTGGGTCTCTCCGTCTTCTCGGTTGTCTTTACCGCATGTCATTTTGGTCCTCAGTGAGCATCCATTCCTGTTGAGTTGGGACCATTTGCTGTGTCCTCGGATGGCAGCTTGGCAGCTTTTAAGACCCCAGACGCCACTCACCAATGTGGGGTGCAGAGAGCTCTCTTAGCAAAACGCTAGTTGTGCCAATTGGCCTGGAATTCGCCTAAGAGCATGGTCCCCCACCCCCCGCCCCAGCTACTCTATCCTTGCAGTATTGAGTTAAGATGGAAGGGGTACTCAAGTTATGCTGAAGTCCACTTAGTGTTGTTCTTGTTCCTAATGTGTGGCACTCACTTTTGATCAGCAGAAAACTAAAGTGTGACAAAGCCCATTTTCTGTATAAGACAAAATAGTTTGCTTGGGAGCCCCATGATAACAGAACCTGGTTTTATGAATGATTTGAGAGGTTATGAGGCCTCTTAAGAACTCTTCGCTTTTAAGGTCTCTTGGAAAAAACATGTTTCCTCTCATGTGCTGGTTTAACACATTTTCTGCCCATCATCTTGCACTTTTCTTGTGTAGGTCAGATTGAGTTGTACACGCACCTGCCTGTGATGAAGCAGCTGGTCCAACAGCTAGAACAGTGGGAGTTCCGAGTCTGTGGGGTTTTTCTTGTAGATTCTCAATTCATGGTGGAGTCATTCAAGGTAGGAGAAGAAATCAACTATAAATGTTTAAGTCAAGGGTAACATGCAGAAAAGAGTATCCTTTAATCATGATTCTGAACATTCTGGAGTTATTTCATACCCCTTATTGATGGAGTTCCTGGGTGGTGTAGATAGTTAATATGCTCGGCTGTTAACCAAAAGTTTTGAGTCCAACCAGAGGCAACTTGGAAGAAAAGCCTGGCAATCTGCTTCTGAAAAATCAGCCCTTGAAAACACTGTTTCTGTGTTCTACTCTGACACACACAGTATCCCCATGGATCAGTCAACTCAAGAGCAACTGAAACTGATTCTGTTGATTGTTCTTAAATGATAATCTATTTCAGAACTTAGTGAAACTGTAAAATAGAATAAAGTCATGTTGATTTTCAGAAGCTACCTATCAAGAATAAGACACATGTGTACTTATAAAAGTCCATTTTTAATTAGCTGAAATGCTTAACGCCCAGTTCATGAATTATCTGATGTGTGAATATTTGCTTTTGCATGACCAATTTTATTTCTTATAAATGGTCCTTGAGGAATATTCAGTGGGAAGGGAGGCTGAAGATACCATCTAACTTGAGACTTGTGATCGCCATAGAGTAAATCTATATCTTCCTTTCTTATCCTTACCTTAAGGATCCAAGAGTCAGTCATCTGACTGGTGAACTGTCTTTTTCTATAACATAGTTTTTCTTTTACTTAGGCCAATTTTGTTTCATTTGGGAGTAGAAGCCTTATTTTATGAAGAGACCAGGAACTTTGTTGGAACAGTTAATTCATTTCCTCCTTCCTCCTTCAGTTTCTTTCTGGCATCATGGCAGCCCTGAGTGCGATGATCTCTCTGGAAATACCACAAGTCAACATCATGACAAAAATGGATCTGCTGAGTAAGAAAGCTAAAAGGGAAATTGAGAAGTGAGTTCTTAACACCGTCTGTTTTAGTCATCTAGTGCTGCTGTGACAAATACCTCAAGTGGATGGTTTTAACAAACAGAAGCTTATCTTCTCGCTGTTTAGCAGGCTAGAAATCCCAATTCAGGGCGACAGCACTAGAGGAAAGCTTTCTGTCTCTGTCAACTGTAGGGGAAGGTCCTTGTCTCTTTTCACCTTCTGTTTCTGGGGTGCTTGGAAATGTCATGGGGCTTGGCGTCTCCTCCCCTCTGTCTGTTTGCTTCCTCTATTGCTTCACCTCTCAAGAGAATGATTTACCACAGCCTATGCTGATCATGACCTAGTCACATAACAAAGAAAACACCTTTCCAAATGGGATTATAACCACAGCTATAAGAGTCAGGATTTAGAATCCCTAACACCATTTGTCTGTTAAACATCAGAGCTCAGTTGCAGTGATATATTGTCTATAAATTAACTTTCCTGATTTATTTTTTCTTTGTTATCAACCGTTGTCTTTCACTTTTTAAGGTTTCTAGATCCAGATGTGTATTCTTTATTAGATGATTCTACAAGTGACTTAAGAAGCAAAAAATTCAAAAAATTGACTAAAGCTATATGTGGACTGGTAAGTTTGTAGAATAATTTTTAATGACCTGGGTTGTTTTTTAAAAAATTTCTAGCTCATAGTATAAAGAGGAACTCCATAGGGAGTTTTGTCTGTTTTGAGAAGGGTAATATGACTGTCCCCTAGTCATCTTGCCATTTTTATTCTTACCCACCAAAACGCCTCTTGGCAAGGAGGCCGTCCTAAGCTGTGGGGAGGGACGGATCACACTGTAAGTGTCATAACCAACAGCACACAGAGCATTCTCAGAATTGGTTGACTGCTTCAGAGTCAGCACTTAGTGACATTAGCGCTCATTCTTAGGTCACTCGATGCTTTGGTAATAGCTGAGAAAAGGAATACTAGGATTTTGGAACTGTCCTCAGATGCCTAGAGCGGTATAAAGGGTTAATGCATTGGGCCAGTAACTGAAAGGCTAGAGGTTTGGGTCCACCTGAAGGTGCTCGGGAGAAAGGCTTGGCGGTCTGCTTTCAGGAGATCAGCTCTTGAAAACCTGTGGAGCACAGTTCTGTGGCACACATGGGGTTTTCATGAGTCAGAATTGGCTCAATGGCAGCAGATTTGGGTTTTGGCTTTTGAAAGTGGACCGTGTGGTCATAGGCTGTCTTTTCCACAATAAGATTTTGATAGCTTCTCATGGGCAACAAGGAGCCTTGGTAATAACTGTGGTTAAGCACTCAGCTGCTAACTGAAGGGTCACCAGTTCAGACCCACCAGCTGCTCTGAGGGAAAAACACATGGCATTTGCTTCTGTAAGGGTCATAACCTTGGAACTGTGGGGCGGTTCTGCTCTGTCCTGCAGGGTTGCTATGGGTTGAAATCAATTTGACAGCAGGGAGTTGGTGTTTCAGTTTGGTGGGGCCACAATAGTGAACACAGCTGCTTATCAGCCTGTTTCTCCTGTTATGAAAGTCCCGTGTGCCCCTAAGGAGACAGCCCTGCCCACAACTTTCGGTCTGTGAGTTTTAAGGGGTGCTGATCCCTCAGTTCCAGGGACAGGCTCGTGACTGACACAAAGCCCGGACTCTGGACCCTACATGGGACTGGTGGTGAGAAGAGCACGTTGACCAGAATTTGCATAGTAACAGTTTGAGCTGCCGTGTTCCTCTTACGTGAGCCTCTGCAAACAGTTAAAAATTTGTCTGCTCGCTAAGGGAGTCACACTGTAAACACATTTTAGCATGACTGGTACTGAGTGTTCACCCTCTCCTGGTTTCTTGGTAGAGCAGGGGGTAAGGATGAAGTAGGGCCTGTGGCGATGTCACAGTGCAGACATTTGCGCAGAGCAGAAGGGCCGAGAGCGCGGCCCAGCTTCTGGGAAATTGTGGTCAGAGCACCAGGTCAGAAACCAAGGCCGTCCTCTTCTGTTTCTCACTACCCCATTGTGTGTTCCTGCGCAAGGCACCAGTCTGGCCGTGTCCTCAAGCTGCTTCTCACTTGTGCAGGTGGCTGAAGCTGTCACATGACTTCGTACCACCTGTGTCCAGTACCAATAGGCTGCTTTCTCTCTGTCTCTCGGGTCAAACTCCAGTGAGAGCACCTTTAATAGGCTCAAAGAGGCTTTCTTTGGTCAAAGCCCTCGGTGTCAAATCAGCTGACAGGCCTGTGCCTTGTGACCCTGGATCAGATGTTTATCCTGTCCAGTTGGTGGCCACTCTTAGGAAAACGACAGTCAGCCCACTGAGATCGGGGGGAGGCTGCAGGCTGTCTGGGCAGCAGTTCAGACTCGAAGTAGTTATTGGTGGTGGCCAGTAAACTGACTGACATGTTTAGTATTCTGTGCCATGTGGGGATGTTCACACCCTTTTGAAATTTCCAGTGATTGGTGAAATTAAATAACTATCCATCAAGCCCTAAGTGTCTAGTTATGTAATAAGCTAGCAGTGTTGTAGTAGGTCAGAGGTCAGAGGTCAGAAAAATCAGGAGTGATGTGCTGGTGTTCTTCCCAGCTATCTGTCTTGCCTCTTTTCCCAAATACATTTGTACTCAAACATAGAAAAGTGATATAGCTCAAGTATAAGTTGAAAATGATGCATTTGGTACACAAGTCCAGGATGAATCCCTCTGAAATCCCCACCCTACAGATTGATGACTACAGCATGGTACGCTTTTTACCTTATGACCAATCAGATGAAGAAAGCATGAACATCGTGTTACAGCATATTGATTTTGCCATTCAGTATGGAGAAGACTTGGAATTTAAGGAACCAAAGGTAATTTCCAGGTTTGGGGTGTTTGATGGCTTTCGGCAGAGATGGCTGCCGGCGCTCATGGGCCTCCTACAAAACTTGGGCGGCTGGAGTGAGTTTTTGTCTGAGAGGCAGCAGTCCCCTGGGTTTTTCTAGGCGATCTCTGAAATTGACACCTGTGCTCAGCAGTCAGCTGAGTTTCACTCCAGCTGTCACTGAGGCAGCATCATTGGGTCAAGTCTCTGTGTGATGGAAGCTTGTCGGGGGTTTGCAAAGATGAGAAGAAACCCATTTGGCCTTAAGCAGCTCTCCCCTCATCATGGGAAAGACAGAGGGTAGTCACCCAGCTAGCGGAGAATCAGCTCAGGTGAGACCTGCTTCCAGTGACGTGTGAGCACTTTAATTTACCACCTGTCTGTGAAAATCTTGTCTGTTGTGCCTTTGGTCACTACTCGCCATTAGCCCAGAGCTGCTGTGGGGTGTTAAGTCATTTGAGGCTATTACAGGGAAAGTACATAAACATACACAGAGCTACCTGGGGGAAATGAATACATGTTCCATTTTTTTGCCCTTGGGTCAGGAACACGAAGAAGAGTCCTCTTCTATGTTGGATGAATATTTTCAAGAACACCAGAGTGAATGAAGCTCTTCCTAAGCAGTGACTGTATGCACGGGAAGGGCTGATGGCTGAAGCCATGGAACGTGCCTGTCTTCAAAGGGTGCAGTAGCAGAGAGCGACTTATCGTTACGGAAGGAATACTACAGTCACATGCCGCATAATGTCCGTTCAGGCAGTGTCCAGCCACTTGTACGTCCATGGTCACATAAGGTTTTTTTTTAAGGGAAAGCCGCTCTCTTTTTTTTTTTTATTTCCTCATAATGCTTTTAAAGACCTGCACCCCGAGAGTGAGCGAGCAGTGGGACTGCAGGATGCACCTCAAACCTGGCAGCACCTCCTGCTCTACGTCTTTCTTTTTTCCCTCCTGGCCTAGTTGACCAGTCCAGCAGCTGTCAAGCTGCTCACTCTGGCACGAGGCAGTGCCCGTCACAGCTCCTTGGCTTCTGCTTTGGGTGCTGGTGGGTGCACCAGCCAAGCCTGGGGTGCTTGTGGGCTCCCAAAGGCTGCACACATCAGGAAGTGGCATCACCACTGAGGTGGAGCAGCCAGGGCCACCATCCCCAGCCATGCTCCCTGGCACCTGCACACCTGAGCCCCATTCTGGCCCATAGCCACACACCTGGCAAGGCCAGTCTGTATCCAGTGAATACAGTTCTCGGACAAGTATGATGGGCAGGTACCCAGGGAGGCTGCTGGGCCTGGGCCACTCCTGGTCCTCAGTGGGGCAGAGCAGTGGCTGTGGCTGAGCCCTACATGGGACTCCCTGTGTATCACAGACATGTGACTCGCGTGGTGTCCTCTTTCAGGGAACATGTGGTCGTTAAGCAGCATGACTTGACCTGGCTGTAAATCTGCAGATGTCTGAATCATGTTCTGAGTTCTATGCTGCTGTTTAAAATGGAATCATTTGGTGTTATTTTAACAGCATCAATTTAGATTTTAAAAGTTGAAATTAATGTACATACATTTGTATATAACATAAGCTAGCACCTGAGCTACAGTTAAGATCAAGACTAACATTATTTTTACTGAATGCTTTCGTTTTTGAGGATTTGGGGGGCCGTAACTAAATTCACGTGTATCTATGTCCAAATGAAACCAAATCGAGGCTATAGATAAGGCATTGTGTATCTGTCTGTGTCTTTCAGTTTTTCTGCATTGAAAATATATTATTTGTGTATAGGTAGTCCCTAACTCTTAGGACAGATTGGAGTTACAACTAACTGTACTTAGGACCATTAGGTTTTCTGGGGGTGTGTCATAGGTCTCACTGTTAGTGATATGTGCTACATACAGTGTTACAGTGTATAATTTGCTGATGTCATTTTTCGAAGTTCACTCAAAGATATTCAAATATCAGATTTGTAAAAATACTGATAATAAAAGACAATAATAATGAAAACTTGGAACATCAGAGTTGACTTCTAATGAAATTGTAATGGGACATGTCTTATGTTAGAGACTACTGGTAGTTAAAAAATTTAAATAACTATTTTAAGATACATGCATACATACACACATAAAAGAAGCAGAAAGGTAACACTAACCTCTCATTACACTCTTGTTTTCCAGTTGGAATTTGAAACACTCAGCCAGGGCTCATTTTTAAATGAGTAAATTTCCCCAAGTGTCCAAATGTAAGCAGTGTGGTTTGTTGTTTTGTCTTGTTTTAAATAAAGTCTGTTGTCTGAGCATTTGAAATTTTTTACTTGCCTTGAATTAATAACATACTAAATTCAAAAGATGTAATTTTTTTCTTTATAATTCTTGCTACACCAAATTATTTTTAGGCTGCTCCAGGAAAGGATTATTTTTACCCCCAAAAGATAGGTTGAAGTGCTAGTCACATGTACCTTTGAATGTCACCTTGCTTGGAAGTAGGGTCTTTGTTATTGTGACAGGACCTCACAGTGCTGTATACTTTATGTGGCGTCTCCTGTACACTGCTGTAATGTAGAATAGTTTTCTTTGATGGGCCTTCCCCCTCAGCTTTCCATTTGAATCCTGTTAAACGTAAACCCCATAGTGCCTGTGTGGTATAATGAAGAATGTTGCTAGCATAATTTATATGAACTCCCTGCTCATAAGCCCCTTGAAAGGTAACTTGCCTGCCTGCCCTTAGCAAGCAGTCTTGGCAGCAGTGAACACCAACTGACTCCGTTCCCTCCTGTAATGAAATAAAGAGGCCCTTTTCTTCTCCCACCTCCATCTCTTGTTTATTGGCTAATGCAAGTCATGCTGAGTAAGAACCTGGGGTTTCCACCTGGTAACATTATCAATTAACATGAGCTCATACCGAGGTAGGATGGGTCCTAATCCAGTATGACTGGTGTTCTTAATGAGCGAGAAGACACATACACAGAGGGAACAATGCCATGTGGTCACCGACACAGATATTAGAGTTGTGCTGCAGTTGCAAGCCAAGCAACCATGGGAGCTACCAGAAGTTAGGAGAGACACAGAATCTTCCCCTAGAGTCTTTGGAGAGTGTGGCCCTGCTGACACTCCAAATTTGGATCTAGAACCTCCGTAAATGAGGGAGTAAATAGTTCTGTGACACCCACTTTCTAATCTGTTAGGGCAATACTAGGAACATAATACAGGTGCTGTAATTTATTCACTCTTTAAGAAAACAGAACTGAAAAACTGCTTGGTGTAGATTCCAACTCACTGCGACCCTGTAGGACTGAGCAGAAGTGCCCCATTCGGTTTCCAGGGAGCAACCGATGGATGCCAGCAGTACTGCTGATTGCATTTTCAGATATGGAAATTAAGGCAGAGGCTACTAGTCCCAAATAACCCAGCTAGTAAATGCTAGAACTAGGCTTCCAGCCCAGGGCACTCATTCTCAACCTTGACACACTGATTTTGCAGTACAGGATAATGCATGATTCCCTCTTACGTCCTTCCGTTTCCTGATTTTTGAAACAAGGAACTTGGCTTCATTTGCTTAACAGCTAGTTATTGATACTGTGTACCGTCACTGTCACAGGTCTGAGGATTAAGCAGAGAATAAAACCCATTGCCTTCAAGTCAGTTATGACTGATAGTGACCCTATGGGACAGAGTAGAACTGCCCCTTAGAGTTTCCAAGGAGCACCTGGCAGATTTGAACTGCCGACTTTTAGGTTAGACGTAGCACTTAACCACTATGCCACCAGGGTTTCCCCGAGCGAGTAGAAGGGAAAATCTCTGCTTTTTGGATATCCCCGTGGTTGCAAAAACTTGAAAAGTAAGCTGAGAATGTACAAGGGCTGTAGAAAAAGGAGGAAAGAAAGACGAGAAAGGCAGGGGGTGGACTGGGATTGAATTTGAACTAAGATGGCCAGGGAACACTTCTCTGAAAAGATGATGTTTGAACAAAAACAAAGCAAATGATTGATCACTGGGATCGCGTAGCCCTACGATTCACGTCCCTTTCGGCCGCGCCTTCGGCATGCGCGACCCTGAGTCCCTGCCTAGTGCTCGGACGCCCCCTGGCGCTCCTTTGGCTCTCAGCAGACGCGACCGCCAGCGGCGGCGGGACAGGAAGCCGGATGCGTTTCGCCCGCCCCTTCCGGATCACTTCCGCCTACTCCGCCCGGGCTGCGAGACCGGAAGCGCTGCTCTTGAGCCGATAGTCCTCAGTTGGGTCCCTACTGGAGCGCCGCAAAGATGCCGGTGAGGGGCAGGGCTGGGAGGATGGGGAGACGGCGGGGATTGGGGAGGGTGGTGAGAGCTTGTGTGTGCTCTGAGAGAAGCGAGCCGAGGGGGTCAGAGAGGAAGCGGGGGTCTGGGAGAAAGGAGAGGCGAGGGGTGCAGGCCTCCGTTCCGGATTCAGGGAGGCCAGAGAGGGGGTGTCGGACTCAGGAGCCAGGATGAGTGGGCTAGAGCCTCGGGGCGTGTCAGGAGGCCGTCCCAGCCCCTATCGCCACCTTGTCTCCAGTCCTGACCCCCTTCTCGCTTCTGCTACTCCCCTCCCCCGCAAAAAACCCGGCAGTGTTCCTAAAGGCTCACTAGAGCCAAGGGCTGCGGTTTTTATTTTTCATTTTTTGATGTCCAGGAGCCAGGTTCTCCTTTTTTTTTTTTTTTTTTGGCTCAGACCCACTTCCTCCTCCGCCTGGGGGCAGATCCGTATCGCTGCTTGTCATCTGTCAGACCCCACTTCCTTCATTCCTTTCCTTTGGCTCGGCGGTGGCATCCCCCCTCCCAGCCACCTGGATGTAGGATGCCTACAGTCGACTCAGGACTGGCACCTGATCTGCGAGTGTTTCCGTTTTCGTGAGCGTCAGCGTGGGAGTGAAAATTGATGATGGTCTGGTTGCCCTTCATGTCTGAGAGCCATTCTGTGGGGTAAATGGGTCGCTGTCATGGTCTTCCTTCTGAAGATTAGGAAAGAAGAAATACATTTATCTGTGATTATTCATACAGCAAGCATTATTGAGTGCTATTGCATGCTAAGCGCTTTTAAATAGTAGTCAGTCCAACAAGTTCGTTCTAACGGGGAGACAGTGAATGTGTAACACATAAATAAAGGAGACAATTTTAGGTAGTGACAAGTGCTGTGGAGGAAATAGGTAGCACGATGGTAACAGGTGAAGGGGAGGAAAGAGGCTGCTTTAGAGAAAATATCTGTGACGAGAAGGAGCTGGCCGTGGTTACAGGTAGGTACTTTATGAATCTTGTTTTAGAAACTCACAAAAACCAATTACCAGTCAAATCTGTTCCAACTCATGGCAACCCCATGTGTAAGAGTAGAACAGTGTTCCATGGATTTTCAGTGGCTGATTTTTCAGAAGTAGATCACCAGGCCTTTTTTCTGAGGTACCTTTAGGTAAACTTGAATCGCCAAACCTTTTGTTAGCAGCCAAGTGTGTTAATCTTTTGTTCCACCTGGAAACTCCATGAATCCTACAAGCCATGAATCCTACAAACCAAAACCAAACTCATTGCTGTCAAGTTGGTTCTGACTCAACAGTGACCCTATGGCACAGAGTAGAACTGCTCCACAGAGTTTCCAGGAGTGCTTTGTTGGACTTAAACTGTTGACATTTTGGTTAGTGGTAGCACTGAACCACTAGGCACCAGGCTTTCCAATCTGATGTTACATGTGTGATTATCGATGACCGATGTGTGCCAGACATGCTTCCCTGTGTTAGTTTCTGGAGCACCAAAAACTTCCCCTGTGATTACTTATTTAATGTGTGCTTTCCCTATCACCCTGAAAGTTCTCTGAGAGTGGGGACCAGACTAATTTTGTCTGCCACTATGTCACTGCAGGGTTACTGTGAGTCAGAATTGAGTTGACAGCAGTGGATTGGGTTTTTGTTGTTTGTATCACAGTGACTTGCACGTAGAAGGTGCTTAGTCATTGTTGATGGAATGCATGGATGGGACTGATGTTGTCTTGCTTGTAAGAAGTAGACCTAAGACTCTCCATGCTGATTGCTCTAAAAAATGTGACTCTTTTTTTTTTTTTTTAAACTCACCCCTACCCGTTGAGGAAACCCTGTTAGTGTAGTGGTTAAAAGCTTAGGCTGCTAACTAAAAGGTGGGCAGTTCAGATCTATCAGGTGCTCCTTGAAAACTCTTGTGGGGTGGCTGTCTGTCCTTTGGGTCACTATGAGTCAGAATCGACTCAGAGGTGACAGGTTTTTTTTTTCTGTTTTGTTTTTATAACCCACTGAAGGTAGTATATCTCTTCTCATGTCACTAATTTGGTAGTAGACTAAGAGAAGAAATGTCATGCCTTGGTCGAAGACAAAAACCAGGAAGTGGCAAAGCTGAAAAGCTAGTACTTAGGTCCTGGTAAATGTTGAACAAGCAGGATGGGAGTGTACCCAGTTCCTACAGCGCTTGCCAGTTTCTGTGTATTTACTCCTACCAGCCAACAGTGTGGTATCATTGAACATGGAATTGGACAGAGATGCACAGTAGCACCGCAGTATATAACACTTCCATCACAAAGATACGAAAGGTACACTTTAAGAGCACCAGCAGTAGTAAATTTTAGTGATTAAGAAGTGATGAGTTTTGAAGAGTTTTGAAACCATTTGTTTTAAATACAGTTTATTTAATTTAATTTGTAGTAATGGCTATGTTGCTAAAATCCTCATGGCTGCCTTAGGAGCTGGTGGGAGCCAGCTTCAGCAGACTGCTGCCGCCTTCTTTCTCTCCCCTGGCTCATCTTCCCCGTTTTGCCCTGGTCTGCTTCCCCGTTCTTACTTGGCTGGCTGTTGCAGGCCTACCACTCTTCCCTCATGGACCCCGACACCAAACTCATCGGAAACATGGCGCTGCTGCCTATCAGAAGTCAGTTCAAAGGACCTGCCCCTCGAGAGAGTAAGTCTAAATCCTTTTCCTTCCACTTTCAGATTTGGGGGTAGCATGCCTGACAGCCCTCTGACCTTATCAGATGCAGGCTGTTCACTCGTCAGTTGTCTGTCCTGCGTTGCTCTGTTGCTTGGTGGCTGCTGTGTTTTGGGCCTTTCGGGTTGTTGCATGGGGTGCATCTACAGGGAAACTGCACTGTTTGCTGCTTGTGTTCCCAGGATGTTTTGTTGAGAGTGAAGAAGAAATGTCTTTGCTGCTGGACACTGCTCCCGCCGTCACTGTCACTTCTTTCTGTCCAAAGCTGCTATCTGTGTAGGATGCCATGTTGGCGTTGTTTCTGTGTCACCAAGCTTAAAAAAAAAAGTTGTGACTTCCCATCTAACTTTGCTTCCTGGTTCCACTGTTCGTACTGACTTGGTATCTTTACTCATCTCTACTGTTACTTGATTCAGTTTTACATTTCCGCAGTTCCGCTTGCTTTCTCAGGACTCTGCCCTTTATTAACCTTTTTTTTTTTTTTTGGTACTTTGCTGTTTGAAACCAATTTTATCATTCAGAAAGCTGTATTCTCTTTCATATATTATCTGAGGACCTTCAGGCACGTTCTGAGCTGTTCTGCCAGTCGTGTACTATGTGTTTTATGAGACAGGATTTCCTTGCAGCCAGGATAGAGCTGGTAGAGTCTGAACTGAGTTCCGTGCGTGGTTTCCAAGACCACGGAATGTCTCTTTTCTCCTGACCCATCTCCATTCCTCTGCCAAACTGTTGGACATGACCTTGAGTCTTACTTTGTCTCCAGCAGTAACCTGTTGCTCTGTAACGTAATAAATTCCATGAGTCATCACAGTCTTCATTTGATTGTGGATGAAGAAAAAGGAACAGATGGAAAATGGTGGGGAAAAAAGAAAAATGTGAAAGAATTGCAGTGCAGAGAAAGATTAAGAATCAGTGTTGATGCAGATTCCTTGAAAAGAAGTTTGCAGATACCATCTAATGTGTTAGAAGACGCGCTTGACTGAGGATGGAATAAATCTAATTACATCCCTTGCAGTTCTTTGACCCTTAAGGAAGAATGGAACTCTACCAAACCAGATTTTTGTGGTATCTGTAGACAGAGAGTGACCTGCCGCTCTTCCCTGCGGGGCTGTATTAAAACGAATTGGATTCTGGAAGAGAGAAGGCTTTTGCTGTGAGCTGAATAACTGGTATTGTTGAGTGTGGTTGCAGTACAGTGAATTAGCATAGGCCTTCTAGGCTTGGTCTGGGGACTCCCACAGAATGATTGTGTGGGACCGTAGAAATACGGTGCTTATGGCCCTCCAGGGGGTGGGACAGCATGATAGTGATGCCCAGAAAGTGCATGGAACCCTTGCGGGAGGGAGAGTACACCCGTAAGGTGCTTGTGGGACCCTTGTAGGGCATTGCTGAGTTTTCTATCCCTTTAGGCTTCAAATGAGTCAATCTCAGAGGCTGAAGGAGGGCCCTCACTATCATCAAGGAGAGCCAAGGGTACAGTACATCCTATAGACTTGGGGTCCCTGTGCTGAGAACCCCCTACACCCAGAAGCCAGCTGTAACCACGGAGCGGTAGTAGAAAGGCAGCAGCAGAACCGGAAGACCAGCGCAAGGTGGTCTCAGTGGGCCTTCCGCCCCACTGAGAGAGGCAGCTGTAGTGGATCAGCTGACCTGCGGAGCGAGAGAGCCGCGGGCCTTCAGGCCCGGCTCAGTGGCCGCAGGTGCTTATTGGTGGTGCTGAAGAGCTGTGTAACACTTGCCCGAGCAGGGCAAGCTGGGAGAGGCCTGCTGACAAGCATGTCCTGAGGAGATGTCCTGAGCAAAGACCTGTTTCTTGAGTTGCTTCTGATCCTGAATTGTGGTCTTTCTGCCCCAGTAAACTATGTAACTTGCATAACTAGGGGTATGGTCTGTAAAGTCTTTGTGGTCATTGCAGGGAGTTATTAAACTCAGAGGAGAGAGTGCTATGGGAAGGAAAGCCTGTGTCAGGACTGGAAAAAAGGGTTGGCGGGTAGAAGTGTGTCTGACCTCCGCCTCATCGGGACCAGCTTTGAGCTGGTATTGATTTTGGTTTTCTCTCCTCCTGCTTGTGAAGTTAGATGAGGAGGTCTGACGATGCCCCCTCACCATCTGTACAGCCTTCAAATCAGTTTTGATTCATCACGACCCCATGTGACAGAGTAGAACTGCTCCATAGGGTTTTCCAGGCTGTAATCTTTACAGGAAAAGCCCTGGTGGCACATTGGCTAAGCTCTCTGTCACCAGCTGACAGGAGTGGCAGTTGGAAGAACCCACCAGCCACTCTGCAGGAGAAAGATGGGGCAGTCAGCTTCCATAAAGATTTACAGCCTCAGAAACACTCTGGGGCAGGCCTACTCTGTCCTGTAGAGTGACTGGGTAACAGAATCGACTTGACAGTAGTTGGTCTGGTTTGGGGATCTTGACAAGAGCACATCACCAGGTCTTTCTCCCACAGAGCTGCTGCGTAGATTTGAAACGCCAGTCTTTTTAATTGCCAACTTTTGGTTCAGCTCTAATCCACTTCAGGACACCAGTATCTTTCGAGCCTACTGTGTACCACACGCTCTTCTAGGTTCTGAATTCCAGCGGCCTGAACTGCGTAAATCATTGCTTTCAGACGAGCTGGATGGGTTTTTAAATATTATTGAATCCTCTGAGGAAGTTTTCTTTGGACAGGTAAAGGAAACTGATTGCAAGGAACACAAGTCTCGAGCTAGAATTCCATGGGAATTCTTCAGCAGGGCGATGCACTGGGATCCAGATAACCAGATGGCGGGGTCCTGTGGCCTCACGGTTACCCTGTGTTTCTGTGCCGGGATGGGGCTGGCGGTCACGGTCCTGAATATAAATAACTGTCTCGGCATTGCTGAAACCAGCTGCTGGATACCAAGACCCTGGGATTTTGACCTTTTTAAAATAAGAAAAAGAAAACAAGAAATTGTGTAATAAAATCTGTCTTTGTCAAACAGTATTTCTGGCTTTTCTCAGCCTCTAGCCACCTAGCACAACTTGTCCAGACATATGGTCCTGGTTTTCGTGAAATGGAAGATGCCATCTGAATGCCAGTATACTCCCAAGTGACAATTGAGGGTTTTTTTCCCCCTGAAACTGTGCTATATAAATTCAAATAGCATTTTACTGATAATTATTTTTTATTTTCTAAAAGCATTCTTTTAAAGTTAGCGTATCGGTGTTTTGTTCTGTCTTTAGAAACACATCCAGATATGCCTGAAATGATGTTCACCAAATGTTAATCGTGGTCATTTCTGGGAAGTAGGGCTTTGTTTTGGTTGTTGCTTGCATTTTTTTTCCTAATGAGCATGTATAATTTTTACAAAAACAGTGAAGCTGAAAAACAAGCTACATACTTGCTGTTTCTAAGAATGTTTTATTTCAGTACCCTTGTTTTATTGTATCCAACTCTCAAAACTCTTGGCAGTTGAACTTGGATTTTTTTTTTTTCCCTTTACAGTGTACATATACATATATAAATGCACATGTGTAGCTTATTGAATAAAAAGTCGTATAACATAAAATTAACCATTTTAAAGTAAACAGTTCAGTGACAGTTAACACATTTACCAGGAGCCCTGGTGGTACTGTGGTTAAGCACTCAGCTTTGAACTGAAAAGTCAGCTGCTTGAACCCACCAGCTGCTCCATGGGAGAGAGATGAGGCCATCTGTTTCCGAAAGCATCACATCATGGGAAACCCTATGGGGTAGCACTTGGTCCTATGTAGGGTTGCTGTGAGTCAGAATTGTGTTGACAGCAGTGGCTGTTTGTTTTTATGATATTCCCATTGTTCCGTGACTGCGACATCTGTCCAGTTGCAGAGTATTTTCATCACCCCAAAAGGAAACACATACCCATTAAGCAATTTCTTCCTGTCCTCCTCACGATCTAGCCCCTGGTAACCACTAGTCTGCTTTCTGTCTCTCTGGGTGTGCCTTTTCTGGAATTTCAAAGGAATATGTGACCATTTATGTCTGGCTTCTTCAGCTTAACAAAATGCTTTTGAAGTTCTTATGTGTTGTAACGTGTATCGGCACTTCTCTCTTCTCTGTGGCTGAGTAATCCTCTGCTGCTTGTGTAGACCACGGTTGGTTGGCACATTCATCTGCTGGTGGATGGCTGGCTGCGTCCACCTTTTAGCTCCTGTGAATGGCGCTACGTGAATGTGTGTGTACCGGGACTCGTTTGAGTACCTGTTCTCAGTTCTTTTGGTTAGCTGCCGAGGAGTGGAATCGGGGGCTTATGGTAATGTCTGTATTTAACTTTTTAAGCAACTCTTCATAGGTTTTTATAGATGTTATATTTTATATTTGGCTAATGTTCTGTGTCTTCTCCCCTTTTGTGTTACTTAGCAAAAGATACAGATATTGTGGATGAGGCCATCTATTACTTCAAGGCCAATGTCTTCTTCAAAAACTATGAAATTAAGGTAAGTTACATAGCTTTTAATTTTGATTTTCTGATGGGGATAATACCTGCTTTACAGGCCAGGTTCCTGTGCAGAGTTAGTGGAATAAAACAAGATGGTATGATTTTTAAAATCCAAAACAGTGCCTCCTGTTAGAGCCTGTATGCAAGTAGTTTCTTGTTGCTCTCCAGAGTCCATACCAGAGCTCAGCACACTGTGGCCCCAAGGCTGCCACCAGGGACCTGCCACCCTTTTTTGTAAATAAAGTTTTATCGGAACGTAGTTATGCTTGTTTGTTTAAAAAGTAAGCATCACTGCTTTCATGTCACAAAAGCAGACCTGAGTCGTTGCCTCAAAGACTATACCTGCAGCTGTACCTGCAACGTGTACAGTATTTACTGTCTGACCCTTTACAGATCAAGTTTGCCTTGATCTTACACAGTGCCTGCTGTGTTTTCTTTAATCCAAAACCAAGGAATCGTATATGCTGTTATTTTGTATGTACTTCTGTGTCCTGGCCCTAAGGCAGAGAAATGAGCGAACGATCCTGAGCATACCCTGAAGCACTCTGTCTGCACTCGTGTTCTTAGTTCCTTTGAGGACTGGGATTAAGGGGAAGGCTGAAGGGGTGGGGCGGCGGGTGGGGTAGGACAGAAAAGAGGGGGAATGGGAAAAAAAGGGGTTTCTAAGCTCCTATTATGAACAGTGTACAAGGGATGCCAGTCAATTTTCTTGATAATGTTCCAGAACATGGAGCTTTAGCCTGTCTGCCAAACTCGGACCCTTGAGAATCAACTACTTTGTGACTTTTTATTTGCAGACTGTAGGCATTCTGTACTGTTAACAGAGTTACATACCTGCTACAGGATCTGAGTGTTGTGTTTGGTCTGTAATGTATGTACCTACATACAATTCTACCACATTCTGTGTCCTGTCGAACATGACACAGTCTTAAACATAGAGAAATGTGGTAGGTTTTTCTTTGTTGTTGCTTGTTTGTTTTTGTAACCACACATCTGTGTAAACTTGGGCCTGGAGTGCATACCACATTTGATCCACTTCCATTCTTTTTCCTTTTGGGTTGGCCCAGATAGCGGGTTGATGGAACTCCTCAAGAACAAGTCATTTGTGAAATAATTGCTTCCTCCCCTGGAGGAGTGGATGTTCCTGTTCTCAGCAGGAATCCTGGAGTGAAGGGGGCTTGAACAATTAGCCAAGCATATGGTGTGCCTCAGATTCCCAGGCAGCTCGATGGCGGCCCCATCTGCACAGCGGGAGGGGCTATTTGCACAGCTCAGTGGGAAGCTGAGAGCAAAGAGCTGAGACAGACCAGAGCAGCCACACTGCTCACAGTGGGTGCAGGAGGCTGCCACCCTGCAGTGGGCAGAGAGGGGGCTACAGAAGACCGTGGATGTGGAGAACAGGAGTTCTGGGTGCTGTGTTGCTGCTGTTGCAGTTAGCTGCTGTTGAGTTGATTCTGACTCCTGACAACTCCTTGTGCGTCAGACTAGAACTTCGCTCCATAGCATTTTCAGTGGCTAATTTTTTAGATAGAGGTTGCCGGGCCTTTCTTCCAAAGTGCCTCTGAGAGGACTTGAAACACCAACCTTTTGATTAGCTGCTGCATGCTAGACTGTTAACAGTTTTCAGTAGAGAATCAAAGAAAAAGCTTGAATTCATTTATTGCACCTCATTTGTATGTTTTGATCAAGACCATGTTTTAAGTTTTTTCTCCCCCCTATAGAATGAAGCAGATAGGACCTTGATATACATAACACTCTACATATCTGAATGCCTAAAGAAACTCCAAAAGGTAAGTATATGTGGATGATCATATGCCGGGACATTAAATTACTAATCACAGCTTATCTTCTAGTCGTCTGGGATTTGTTGAGACTTGGAGGACAAGTAGAAACTGTTTCCTCTGACTTTGGGCATGGTCTTTAGAGGTGAAACTGAATGCAGTTCTCCAGACTCTTTGTGCTCTTGGCTGACAAGCCAACAGAGTCGTGGTGTATTAAGCCTCTAACATTACTTGCCCAAGATAGAAATCTTTTTTTAAAAAATAGTGTTTTAGGTGAAAATTTACAACACAAATTAGCTTCTTCATTCAGAAATTTATACACAAATTGTTTTGTGATATTGGTAGCAATTCCTGCAGTGTGTCGGCACTCTCCCTGTCTCCACCTGGTGTCCCTGGGTCCATTTGTCCAGTTTTCCTGTCCCTTCCTGCCTTCTTATCTTGGCAGGGGCAGTTGCTGCCTGTCTGGTCGCATATACTTGATTGCATTAAAAAGCACCCTTCTTGTGTGTGTTCAAGACAGAAATCCTGACTAATCCTTTTTATGTCCTGGGAAAACAGTGACAACTTTCATTTCACTAATTCTAACTGAAATGTAGTGGTTACTTCCACTATTAACGCAGCAAGCAGACACAGTGGTGTTAGCACCACCTGTGACTTTCTGCACTAGAAGTGCTGCTATTTGTAACAACAGAGAGGGAGATATTTTGAAATTGTGTTTACACTCATTGCTGTTTGAAAACGGCGGTAGTTACTAGGCCCACTGCCGGGTCTCATTGTTCAGGACGTTAGTGGGGGAAGCACATGTGTGACTACGTCCTCAGTTTGTCTTTGGTTTCTCTTGTAATTCCATGTTTTACTTTATTCGTTGGGAATTATTAGTCTGAGAAGAGACTCATAAGCTTCACCAGGTTTCCAAAGGCACCAGAACATGAATAACTTCCACAGTAACGACAGACCAAAAAAGAATGCAATGTAAATATTACCCTTTTCCCTATAAAACAACGTGGATAAGTAAATTTTTTTTTTTTTCAGTGCAATTCCAAAAGCCAAGGCGAGAAAGAGATGTACACCCTGGGTATCACTAACTTCCCCATTCCCGGGGAGCCCGGCTTTCCACTGAATGCCATTTATGCCAAACCTGCCAACAAACAGGAGGACGGTAAGCACAGGGCTCTTTCCCTCTCCCTGCTGATGGCACGAGGGAGTTTCTCCATGTGACTTAACACTCCCTCAGTGCTCCTCCTTTCTTGTCTTGGCTGCTGAGCAGACCAGGAGCAGAGTCATCAGCACGTAGATGATCTTAGTCACGTTCATGAAAGATTCTTGGCAATAAGTAGGACATGCAGAGAATCTTTTGGACCACAATAAATCCAGTTCTAAAACCATTTGGACTGTCATTTTGATTTGAAAGTATAGAGATGGACCAGGTGTTGTCTGGAGGCCTGGTGGCACAATGGTCAAGAACTCGGCCGCTAACCGAAAGGTTGGTGGTTTGAATCCGCCAGCCACTGCCTAGAACCCTGTGGGGTAGTTCTGTTGCATCTTACGGGGTCTCTGTGAGTTGGAATCAACTTGATGGCAGTGGGTTTTTGGTTTGGGCCTTCTAGAGACCACCACTCAGCACATGTCGGGTATTTTCTTAAATATAATCTGAATGTTCTACCTGCTGCTGCTTTTAGAAGTGATGCGGGCCTACTTACAGCAGCTGAGGCAGGAGACCGGCCTGAGGCTTTGTGAGAAAGTTTTTGACCCTCTGAATGACAAACCTAGCAAGGTAAGACCCTCTTTTCCACTTTAATTCACGAGTCAGTTTCTGCCCTACAGCCACTGTTAAATACAGCATGCTCTTCCCCTGTGAGAATACTTGTAATTTGGCCTTACCAAGCTGCCTAACTTTGAGTATCACTCTAGTATATAGTACAAATTCACAGAATCAAACTGAATAATGGATTGTATACAATAAAAATTTCCTGGTCCCACTTTCTTAATGTCAGAGCACTGTTAACCCGTGGAGCTTGTTTTTTGGGTATGAAGACTGTATGCTGTTTATTCTGTCCTTATGCTGAATAACTTGTGAATGTAGAAAAGAAACTTTTACATATGCTTGCAGAGAGCTTTGATGTTAGGGGTGCCCTGGCTAGTAAGAAACGTTACTAAATGAATTTGAATTCTGGACTTGAGACCTGACATCACACTGCAGTTTGACCCCCACTGTGCCTTCTGTTTTGTTCCCCGCCTTGTCCTGGCCCTCCGTAGTGGTGGACTTGCTTTGTGAAGAGACAGTTCATGAACAAGAGTCTGTCAGGACCCGGACAGTAAAGGGAGCCAGAACAGAGACCGACTCCACAGCCGCGGGCAGCATTTTGCAGCAAGATGTACACAGTCCTTTGCCTTTATTTCATAAAGTTTTATACAGAAGAGAGAAGAAAGAATGTCTTTACTGGAAAAGCTCTTTATCAAGAATTTGGGGAGGTTATAGAGAGGTGATTTGAATTTTTTTTTTTTGCAGTATTAAGCTGGTGCTTAATAAGTGATAATAAAGACATTTGTACCACTGTGTCTTTACTGCTTACCTTTACAGTGACTTAACATTTTGTGGGGGCCATCAGTCACATACCATGATAGTCACCCTTTTAAAGTGCATAATTCAGTGGGCTTGAGTATTTGTGCAAGGTTTTGCAATCCTCCCCTCTACCTAATTTCATTTTGATCATCCCCCAGAAGGAACCCTTTTCCCATCAGTGACTTGCCATTCTCCCCCAACCTTCTCCTGCAGCCCCAGGAAAACCACTAATCTACTCTCCGTCTCTGTAGATTTGCCTGTTGTTGAAGTTTTTTGTAAATGGGGTTATACAGCATGTGGCCTTTGGTATCTGGCTTGTTTCACTTAGTATCATGTTCTAAAGCCATGTCTGTGCTGTGGTACGAAATCAGTACTTCATGCCTTGGTAGCCAAATAACATTCCATCCGGTGGATAGACTGCATGTTGCTTGTTGATCAGTCGTTGGGCATTTGTGTCATTTCCAGTCTGGAGCTACTGTGAATAATGCTGCTGTGAAGACTGATGCACAGATCTGTGTGTGACCATGTTTTCAAATCTGGGTATATGCCTGTGATGGGAATTGCTGAGTCATATGGTAGCTCCGTGTTTAACTTCTCGAAAAACGGACAAACTGGGCTTTCCAGTGGCTGCAACATTGTGTATTCCCACCAGCAGTGTGAGAGGGATTTTCCTGCCAACATTTGTCACCAGTCAGCTTAATGGCTCAGGAAACCCTGGTGGTGTAGTGGTTAAGGCTGCTAGCCAAAAGGTCAGCAGTTCAAATCCCCCAGGTGCTCCTTGGAAGCTCGATGGGGCAATTCTCCTATGACCTGTAGGGTCACCATGAATCGGAATTGACTCAACAGCACCTAGCAACCTACCTGCGTACCTACCAGTTGCCGTTGAGTTGATTCCAGTTCATGGTCACCTCATGTCACAGCAGAACTGTGCTTCATGGCTGTCACCTTTCAGGAGTGCTTTAGAGAGGTTTTACTTTTCTCTCACCCCAGTGTGGGGCGGCCCTCTAAGGACATCGTCTGAGACCGAGACACCTTTTCCTCTTTGGCATGTGGTTTCTGTCCTGAGTCTCCAGATGGCTCTTGCATCTCTGGATATGGGAGGAAGGAGAGTAGAGTGGGAGGGGCATGTCAACTGAGTGTCCCCTTCAAAAACCCTTCCCAGGAATCCCAGCCAGAGGTGTGGATCCCACAGACCTCTCTGGCTTGAAGTAAGTCTGGGAGGTGAAAAATTTAACTGAATGGCCTGTTGCTAGCCTGTCTGCTTGGGTTGGGTTATCAAGGGCAACAGAGGACTGTCGGTAGCAGTGTCTGCCTCAGTAACTAGAGAGAAGCAGAACTAAATTTAAAATTTTGTTAACACTGGAGTTTTACAGTATTAACAAACAACTAGAGCATTTCCCTGTTTTATGGATTAATAAGTGACTTTCATGCATTGGTTATATGTTCACAAGCATCTGCTCACTGAAGACATGAATTATAAAATATCATATGTCATATACCCAAGAATATAGGTATAAAAGCATACTCTATAGGTATACAAAAATACAGTCATAAAGCTAAAAGAGGATTGGTGGTGATTCTTTGATTTTTAATTAAATTCTTACCTAAAATCCGCATCTCAACTTTTAGGTTGGAACTTATGTTACAGACTCAGAAACAAGTCAGAAAGAAAGAAAGAAACAAGGAAAGCTACAGCGATTCATTTCAAGAATACATGTAACAGATGCAAGATTTAAAAAAAAAAAAAAAAAAAAGTCCATTTGCTTGGGCTCTGTTCCATCAGTACCAGCAGGGGGCGCCCAGACAACAGGATCAAAAAAATTCTGGAATCAGTTCTGTGCAAAGGCAAGATTTTCTCAACATACTTGGGAATCAGTTTGCGAAAGATTAAGCATCAATTATTTGTGAAGTATAGTATAATGGATTTAAATATATAGCTTTTAATCAAAACGTACAGTCAACATTAAATGAAGACTGTTGTAAGGTCTGACTTTTTAGAACACAATGTAGTAAATTTAAAAACACAAACCATTGCCACGAGTCAAATCTGTCTCATAGAAACCCTATAGGATAGAGTGGAACTGCACTACAGAGTTTTCAAGGTGCCCCGGACAGATTAGAACTGCCCGTCTTTTTGCTTCCAGATGTAGCTGTCAGCCCCCTGGGCCACTAATTTAGTAATAGCTATCAGGTTTCTGGAAACCCTGGTGGCTTAGTGGTAAAGTGCCATGTCTACTAACCAAAAGGTCAGCAGTTCAGATCCACCAGGCGCTCCTTGGAAACGCTATGGAGCAGTTCTACTCTGTCCTATAGGGTCGCTATGACTTAGAATTTGCTCAGTGGTAGTGGGTTTGGTTTGGTTCGGTTGGTTATCAGGCTTATAAATGTTCTTTCTTTCTGATTCAACAACTCCAAGCATTGAAAAAGGAGGGGGGAGAAAAAACCTGAAAAGAATGCAGACCTCTCTCAATAGGGAATTGGGTAGATAAGTTACAGGACATCCATAAAATGAAATAGGATGTAGCCATTAAAAATAACAAGCTAGCTCTGTCCAGTCATGGAAAAATGTCATGAGGTACATCATTTAAGGAAAAAAAAATGGAGCACAGTATTACAGTATGGTCCTATTCTTGTTTTATAATTGTATATATTCCGGGAAAAATATGGTAACACATCCCCCACATGGTTAACTGATTTATCTTGGGGCAGAAGAGGTTACAGGAATTTCTACATTCTGAGGCATAACATGTTTTTATTTCAGTAGGATACATTACTGATAGCCAGGTGTGGAAGGGTGCTTCAATAAAGGATAGAAAATAATATTTTGGAACAGAAATGAAATTAGCTGAAAACAGGCGGGGGACAACGGTCACCTTGATCTTTTTTTTTCCCCTAAGTTTGTTTACATTGATCATTGTAGCATGTCACTAGTTACTGTCATTTGTGAAAATACTTCGATTTATGAGAATTGCTTTATTTTGCAGTTTCCTTTTTCTCAATATTACATAATACCGAAAAAACCCAACCTGGTTAGTGTCAAATCAATTGCAACTCATAGTGACCCTGTAAGACACCGTAGAACTGCCCCCATAGGATTCCCATAGAGCAGCCGGTGGATTCAAACTGCTGACGGTTTGGTTAGCAGGTAAACCCTTAACCACTGCACCACCAGGCTCCCTTTATACTAATAACCCGAATAAAAAGCTGGGCACTCTGTGCCGAGAGGGGTGTGATACTATTAAACCAGAAACCATTTGGTTTCTTTCCCGTTTAGTTTCTATTTATAAAAGTTTGGAAAAGTCGTTCCACTAGAAGAGTGTCAGTTTAGGGCCCCATCTGCTGTGCGCAGATTTTGATGTGTGTCATCGGTCATGAGCTTCAGTTTGCAACTCCCATTTACAGGGGAGTTGACGGATGCTTCACTTTTTTTTTTTTGAAGTCTCATTTAACCCTCGCAAGAACCTCAAGTGGAAGATACTAGTTCCATCCCCTTTTCCAAGTGAAGAAATGAGGCCTACTGAGAAGAATGAACTTGGCCAGACTCACTCTTGGAAGATGGCAGAACTGGTGATGGCTGAACCAAAGTCTGGCTGAATCCAGGGCTGGTCCTGTCAAGTCATACTAAGAGGGTCACTCTGTTCCCTTGTGGTTCTCTCAGTGATGCGGTCACACAGCCAGATGTGGGGGACTGCTCCGTCTGTTCCCTTAGCAGTGCCAGCCAGCAGGCTAGCGGGTGAGAGGACCCCTGGGAGAGGTAACCATGGTCTCAACTCTCCAGAACCTGACCAGGATGGGAAAGGAAGCAACACCTAGGAAACAACAGATGGATAATTATTTTGAGTTTTGCTGTGTATCTGAGGAGATGAGACCTTCACTTTTTCATGGAACTCCTAAGATCGTAATGTTGGGACTGAAGGAGACTCTAAAGATTACCTTTTTTTGTTCTTCATTTGATGCGTGGGGAAACGGAGGCTCTGGGAACGTCATGGTTATGAGCAGCCAAAGGCCAGTCCTGGGAAAATCACAGACTCAGAACGATGTGGGTACAGTGGAGTGTTGAGTCAGATACATTAGAGAACGATTTATACATTTAGACATTCTGTTCCACTTAAGATCATTTCTAAACATCCAGCAGCCTCCCAAGAATGAAAATCTTTCCCAGCTGCATTGGACATTTTTCTTAGATCTGTCTTTTGTATAAGCGGGAAAAACACAACACTTGTAAATTGCTTGGAGAGAACCATTGTTTCCCGTCCCTTAAGTGTTTGCTGGCAGTGACAGCCATCCTAAGGGTGGAAAAGTCACTTCAGGACAGAGAATTGGCCCAAACGCCTGGAGTGAATAAATATAGCGGTCTTTCCAAACCATTTCTGCTCTTCTCAGTAAAGGTGTTTGGCAGGGCGTCTTGTTCAGGGGACATTCAGGCAAGTAAGTATATAATAACTAACTCTTTTCAGACACAAATGCAAAACCAAGACAGCTTGCCCCAGTCAGATTTCAACGGCCATAAAACAAAGTTGTCTGAGGTTGTACTGCTGTTAGCAACCACCTCCCAAAACTGTGACTTCCATGCTTTGTGTGTGTGTGATTTTATGTTGTTGAGAATACAGACAGTAAAACAAACACCAGTTTCACAATTTTTACATGTGTACTTCAGTGACATTGACTGAGTTCTTCAGATTGTGTAACCACCCTCTCCCTCCTTTTGCAAATGGTACCTCTCCCATTCATGTAAGGAAACCTTGGTGGTGTAGTCAGTGAGCGCTACAGCTGCTAACCAAAATGTTGGCAGTTTGAATCCACCAGGCGCTTCTTGGAAACCTATGAGGCAGTTCTATTCTGTCCTATAGGGTCGCTATGAGGTGGAATCAACTGGACGGCGGTGGGTTCATCCTCATGAACTCACTGCCCCATGACTTCCTGTCCAATCTTTCAGGTTGCTGTTGTTACTTAGATCCCATATAGATCGTTTGTAAAAAAGCATGATGCTGAGGGCAGACTACTAACTAACCTATAGTTTAGTTTAAAGAAGACTTTAGGGTGTACTTTTTATTTTAAGGTTTAAAGATTATCTCAGGGCAGTAGTTTTAGGAGTTCATCCAACCTCCGTGGATCCAGAAAGTCTGGATTGATGAGAATTTGAAATTCTATTCTGCATTTTCCTCCTTTTGGTGAGGATTCTTCTATAGACTCTTCGATCAAAATGTTCAGTAATGGCAGCTGGGCGCCATCCAGTTTTTCTTGCAATCCCAGTACTTTACCCATCAACCTCTTACTTCTCAGGCGAATGTCTGTTTTCTTCTTGGTTCCTAACGGCTGATTGGCCTCAGGGATCAGATTTGACCTCCCAATCCTGGCAGTAACTCCTGTCTCTCCAGGTTAAGTGGTCAGCTGCCCTTCCCCTCCCACCGTCCTTCCAAAGGGCTGGTCTAATTAATTTCCTTCCCATCACGGTCACCAAAGTGTGGTGTCCTTCTCTGCCCACTCAATTTAAAGTGGCAGTGCTCTCCCCAACATTTCTGGTCCCTCTTCTTTTTAGCACCTTAAAAACACACACTTACTGGTAAAAAAACTTTTAAACATACACAACAGTCGAAAGGACTGAATAATGAATACCTATGCACCTGTCGTTTAGCTGATAGCAATATTTTGTTAGCTTTGTTTCATCTATCTACTCCCCCCTACTTCTGGGAGTTTATTTTAAAGTGAATCCCAGATATCTGTCTTCCCATAAATACTTATGTTTTCTCACCTAATATTGTTTGGGGCCCTGGTGGTATAGTAGTTAAGAGTCACGGCTGCTAACCAAAAGATCTGCAGTTCAAATCCACTAGCTGCCCCTTGGAAACTCTACGGGGCTGTTGTACTTTGTCCTATAGGGTTTCCATGAGTTGGAATTCACCTGACTGCAGTGTGTTTTTTTTTGGGTGGGGGGGACAGGGGGCATACTATTTGTACTACTGATTTGTTTATTGCCTGTCTCTCCGGATTGCAGTACCAGCTCAGTGAGAACAGGGGTTTGGGTTTGTTTATTGGCATACAGAAGGTGCACAATAAATACATATTGAATGACTGAGTGATGACTGGCTTACAGTGAAGAAGCTGGAAGTAGAAAATGAATCAGTTAATGATGAATGTCTCGTAATAATGATTAATTACCTTTGTATAACCTCATAGCAACCCTATAGGATAGAACAGAACTCCCCCCATAGGGTTTCCAAGGAGTTCCTGGTGGATTACAACTGCTGACATTTGATTATCAGCAGGCAGAACCCTTAACCACTATATCACCAGAGTTTCCTACATGTATAGAGTATGACATAATTTATAAAGCATTCTTACAGGTATTTTAACCCTTTGCTTTAAATGAGGTATCTGATGGGTAAGGGTTTAGTGCCCCGTGGCTGAGAGGCCACTAATCACCTCAGGAGAGACACCTCGCAATCTGTTCCTGTAAAGATTCCAAACACGAAACAAAACCCATTGCTGTCAAGCCAGTTCTGACTCATAGCAACCCTGTAGTACAGAGTAGAACTGCCCCATAGGGTTTCCGAGGCTATAGTCTTGACAGATGCAGACCACCACATCGCTCTCCCTCAGAACGACTGGTGGGTTTGAACTGCAGACCTTCAGTTACCACCCAAGCACTGACCCAGGGCTCCACCAGACCTCCTTCCCTGAAACATGGCAGCCTAGGAAACCCATGCAGTTCTGCTGTGTCCCATGGAATCGCTGAGTTGGAAATCAACTTGACGGCACCTAACAGATCATCAACTCATACTTTGCATTCACTCATTATATTTCCTGAACACCTACTATGTGCCAGGCAGGGACGACATAACCGTGAGCAAGACAGGGAAGAATACCTGTCCACATCAGTTAACAGGTATCGCGGTGAGTACTGGGCTGTAAGGAAAGCCAAGGTGAGTGTCAGCCACACTGCCCTCTCGGTAGACAAAGTTTACAGAGTGGAGAAGAGCTTGTTAACAATTATGGATTTAAATACAGTGAAGGAAAAGTGTCCAAGGCAGAGGATTCATTACTTAGTTGTTCAAATAATAACCCCCATTCATAAAACTGAGACATCAGGGAGGAAGATTGACAGGGGTGCTGGTGAAGTGAGTGTGTAGGAGGTGGCGTGGCCATTTCAACCGAAAAATGCTTCTTGGGTCTATGATTGCTGGTTTATTCCAGGGTTAGAGGATGTGTGACAAGTGTGTAATAACATGTCAATTCAGGCAGGAACCTAAGTATATTTTAGATTTACAGAATTCTGTAAATCGAAATGGGAACCCTGGTGGCCTAGTGGTTAAGTGCTGTGCCTGCTAATCAGAGGGCAGCAGTTCAGATCTGCCAGGTGCTCCTTGGAAACTCTATGGAGCAGTTATGCTCTGACCTATAGAGGCGTTATGAGTCAGAATCAAGTCAACAGCAGTGAATTTTTGTTTTTTTATTTTTGTGGTAAATCTAAATATTTTAAACTTACAGGTATTTTAGATTTATAGCAGAAGTTGTAAGTTAGTGGCTTGCTTTCAAATGTAGCCTATAACCCATTGCCATCAACTTGTTTCTGACTGACAACGACCCTAAAGGACAGGGTAGAACTGCCCCATAGGGTTTTCAAGGCTATAATCTTTATGGAAACTGACTGCCACGTCTTTCTCCCGTGGAGCAGCTAGTGGGTTCAAACTGCTGACCTTTTAGTCAGCAGCTGAGTACTTAACCATTGAACCACAGGGTCCTCATGCAGCCTATAAACGTGTGTTTATTTTTTGGAAGGTTCATTGAGGTATAACTTACATACAATAAAATCTACCCATTGTAAATGTACAGTGATTTTTAGTAAATTTAGAGTTGTACAACCATCACCACAATCCAGGTTGAGGATATTTCCATCAACTTAAAGTGACCCCCAGAGTGGTCACTCCACTGCCCAGCCCTAGACAACCACATATCTACTTTCTGAGACCTTTCATAGAAATGGAGTCAATAGAATATGTGATCTCTTGCATCTGCTTTAACTTAGCATGATTTTATTATTAAACTAATTCTTTTGTTCAAATGTAATTGTGTTGTGGCTGTAGCTTATTTCTTGTCAAATACCATTTCATTGTATGGACATTTGAAGTTTGTTTATGTATTTATCAGTCGATGGACATTTGAGTTGTTTCCACTGTTTGGCTATTATGAGATGTCTTAGAAAGTATTTCGAATGTAGAAAAAAATGTAACAACAAATATTGTGTAGTGCTTAGGAGTCCCTGGTAAAGTGTTGGATGATAAACAGAAGGCTTGTCATTCAAACCAACCCAGAGGTGCCTTGGAAGAAAGACCTGGAATTCTTCCAAAGTGTAAAACCCCATTGCCATGCAGTCAGTTCTGACACAGAACGACTGTGTAAAAATCTTGAACTATGCAGGAAGCATCAAGAGAAGATGGAAGGAAGACAGAGTCACTGTACCAAAAAGGTTAGGGTGAAATTTGACCATTTAAGGAGGTAGTGTATAATTAAGAACTGATAGTATTAAAAGCAGTTCAAACTACACTGAAGATATTGGGAAAAACAAGGCTTCAGGAATTGAATGAATACCAGTTGAGATGTTTCAGTAAACAGATGTAGCGATGCAAAGCTGGAAGCACTCACTTGTTACACCAGAAAATTTGGAAGACAGCTACCTGGCCAACTGATTGGAAAAGATTCATATTTATGCTGATTCCAGAGAAAGGCGACCCAACAGAAAATGGAAATTATTGAAATGGGAGTGAGCAGTCTGAAATGTGATATTAATATCACATGCAAGTAAATTTTGCTGAAGGTAATTAACAAACAGTTGCAACAGGACATTGACCAATGTACTGCCAGAATTGCCAAAAATTTAAGCTGGATTCAGAAGACAATGCAGAATGAGAGGTCATCGCTGAATGTCAGATGGATCTTTGGTAAACGGAGAATGTACCAGAAAGATGTTTACCTGTGTTTCATTGACTATGCAATGGCATTTGATGGTGTGGATCTTAAGTTATGGATGACATTGTGAAGAATGGGAATTCCAGAACACTAAATTGTGCTCATTAGGAAGTTATATGTAAAATAAGAGGCAGTCATTCCAAAAGAACAAGGGGATACTGTGTGGTTTAAAATCAGGAAAGGTGTTCGTCTGAGCTGGACCCTTTCTCCATACTTAGTCAGTATGTTGAGCAAATGTCCTGGACTGTTGACAAAGAATGTGGCATCAGGATTGGAGAATGACTCGTTAACAATTTCTGACATGGAGATAACACACCTTTCTAACTGAAAGTGGAGAGTTGTTGAAGCACTTACTGATGAAGATCAAAGACCACAGCCTTCAGTATGGATTTCACCTCAACATCAAAACAACCAAAAGTCCTCGTAACTGGACCTATAGGCAACATCATGATAAATGGAGAAATGACTGAAGTTGTCAAAGATTTCATTTTACTCGGATCCACAATCAACACCCATGGAAGCATCAGTCAAGAAATCAAATGACATATTGCATTGGACAAGTCTGCTGCAAAAGACCTCTTCAAAGTGTTGAAAAGCAAAGATGTCACTTTAAGGACTAAAGGGTCACTGACCCAATCCATATTTTTAAGCACCTCATATACATGAGAAAGCTGGACAGTGAATAAGAAGGACTGAAGAAGGACTGATGTCTTTGATTTATGATTTTGAAGAATAGTGGACATACCATGGAGTACTAGAAGAATGAACGACTCTGTCTTGAAAGAACTATAGCCAGAGTGCTCCCCAGAAGGAAGGCGGGCAAAACTTGACCTTACATAATTGGAACGTGTTGTCAGAACGGACATCATGCTTGGTTAAGTAGAGGGGTCAGTGAAAGAGACCAAGACCCTCAATGAGACGGACTGACACGGTGGCTGCAACCACGGGCTCAAATACAGCAACAGTTTGTGAGGATGGCACAGAATCTTGACAATGTTTTGTTCTGTTGTGTGTAACAGGGTCGCTATGAGTTAGAAGGGATTTGACGGCACCTAATAACATTGAGGATTTTTCAGCACACTACTAGCTTTAATTATATTTACTTTTTCTAGTTTTCCAAATTTGATTTTATTTGTATGTCAATAATTGTGTAATTAAATTCTGAGAGGCACACATTCTTCTCAGAATCGTTTCAACTGAGCAACTGGTCTCACTGAGTGGTATTTTTTCCCTAGCTTAGCCCATTGTAAGCCCTCCATAAAGTTTGCTGGTTAGGATGATAATGTGATTTTCACTTTAAGAAAAAAACAAAATCCAAATCATGCACAGTTTTCTCTCACCGAGACACGGGGGCGCGAGGAACTGAAGTTTTTATGCAGGCACTGCGGAAGTCGCCTATGTTCTTGGGGGCGGGGCCGCAGGTGGACCCGACGGACCCCGCGGAGCCGCCATTTTGGAGTCTTCTCTGAGGAGCTCGTCCCGGGTTTTCGCGCCGCCGCCGCCGCCGCCGCTGTTGTCCGCGGCCTCGCCGGGCGGCATGAACGTGATAGACCACGTGCGGGACATGGCAGCGGCGGGGCTGCACTCCAACGTGCGGCTCCTCAGCAGCTTGTTACTGACGATGAGTAACAACAACCCGTGAGTTGAGGCGGGAGCGGCTGGGCTGAGAGAAGGCGGCGCCGGCTTGGGAGCAGGGTGAGGGACACCCACCTGCGGACTGGCTGGAAGGAGCGGCCGCGGGCCTCGGGGGAGGCTGAGGTGCCCGCCAGGACGCTCGGGCGGGGCCGCGGTCCCCGCAGGACTACGAGGCGGGAGGCTCGGAGCGCGACCCTGGGGACGGTGCGCCGCTCAACTGGGAGCGAGCGGCGTCTGTGCTGAGGAGAGCGGGTGTCCCGTCGCTAGGCTGAGGCCTCCGGGTCCCTTCCGGAAGAACGTTTTCCGCTCGCGGCAGCGCCGGGAAGCCGGGCCTCCGGCTTTTTATACCTTCTTCCCACATTTGAGAAATTCCAGTGGCCTAGTGGTTAACTACAGCTGCTAACCGAAAGGTCGGCTGTTCAGATCTACCAGGCGCTCTTTGGAAAACATGGGGCAGTTCTGTTCTGCACTGTAGGATCGCTTTGAGGCGCAGACGACTCGATGGCACTGGGTGGAATTGGTTTTTTTGTTTTTCTCCCGGGAGTGTATCGCCTGGGGGAGCCCCTGCAAACGGGCAGCTCCCTGGATGGGTGGGAGTGGTGCCTGTGTGTCTGGTCCCAGGGCTCGCAGGGGATTCAGAGCGGTGCCCCTTTGATGTCGTCACCGCTGTCACAGCTGAGACTTAGTCTGGCGAGGGGTGGAGCATGCCTAGTCCCAGCTGTGAGTGCATGTCCCTCCCCTGTGGAACATCCTGCACTGTACTTCACATAGCCTCTAGGCTGAACCCCTTCTTTCCCGCTCTGTGACTTCACCTCCTCTGCTCTGCTCACTGCCTGACCTCCAGCACCCCCCCACCCGGTCTCCTCTTTGTGAGAGTTGAACACATCAAGCTTGTTCTCACCCCAGGGCCTTTGCACTGCTCTTGGAGCTACCATATTCAGGTTTCAGCCCAGGTATCCGTCTCTGAGAGCCGTTCTCTGACCATTGGTATTGTCTGTTATCCCCATTCTTCTAACCTATAGCTCTGTTGTATTTTCTGAGTCAGTCTTGTCACCAGTGAAGTTATTTCTGTATTTCACCTGCATCTGCCTTCCCTGCTAGACTAGGGGTCTTGAGAACAGGGGCCACAGTGATTGCGTTCACGGCTGGGTACTTCAGCACTTAGCCTGCTCTTCAGTAAGAACTCGCACACAGGTTTATTAAATGTGGTCAGCAAATGGGTACAATTTCAGGTTAACTACGTTGTCCAAGTTCACGCATAGAATAAGTAGAGGAGCCAGGATGGGAGCATGGTCCCCTCTGACTCGAGTCTCCGTGCTGGCCCGCCATGGTCTAAATGCCTTTGCAGTTGAATCTTGTTCTTAACGTGGACCCAGTCTGGCTGACCTGCACAGGAAGCGGCTAGGTCAGAAAGGAAAGGCCTTGAGTGCCTGGAAGGCTGCCACTGCACCCCATTTCATCTCCGTGAGCATGCTTTGGACTTCACTCTGTGAAAGCCATCATTTTGCCACTATGCACTTAGTGTTGACAGCAAGGAGCCCTGGCCTCTGTCAGCCGTCTGTGTTTATTCTGGAGCCCTTCACTTACTTGTGAGTGATTTCCCAAAGCATATGGTTTCCACGTTGGGGATTTACGCTCCAGATAGTCATTACTCTGTGTTTCTTGAAGATGCCGCAGGATAGTTTGAAGTAGTCTGAGCCTCTGGCTGCCCTTGGGTGTAGTAAGCCATGGCTTCTCCAGATGAAGGTCGACCAGCAGCTTCCAACTTGTGAGCAAACAGGTATATTGGTGTATTTAAGTTCTAACCTTCATATTTTAAGATTTCTTACTGAATAGGTAGTTTACGCACATAGGGTTTTTTAAAAAATCAAACTGTACAGAGTGTTGTTGGGAGCTGTGTCTGTGTAACGGAATGGAACTGTTGCCCATTCCTGTGCCATCTTGTATGTACTGTCCCTAGCTTCTGAACCCCACCCACCATTCCCTTCTCCAGGGGCAACAGCTGTCTGCGGTTTCTCATGTGTCATTTCAGGAAGAACTTCTGAGTGTCGAAGTAGACATGTCAGTTACATGGGGTGCTTATTGCTCATAGAAGGCGTAGAATTTCAGAGTTGGAGTAAATCTGAAGTAACTTGTACTGAACTTCACAGTCCTTGAATTGCTTTGTGGCTTTATTCTAGTGTTTAGCCTATCCTTTTTTCTTTTTCTTTTTTTTTTTAAGGATTTTGTTTAATGAGATAAAATTCGCATAATAAAAGTTCAACTTTTCAAGTGTTAAATTCTGTGTTTTCTAGTATATTCATAAGATTGTGTAACCAGGACCACTGCCTTCATTCCGGAACATTTTCTTTATCCTGTTCAAGAAGATGTCGATACCCATTACCAGTCACTCTCCAGCTACCCTGCCCCCAGCCCCTGGCAACCACTGCATACATGCTTTCTATCTCTGTGGTACCTGCTTGGTAAAGTAGAAAGTCCACAAAAAAGAGGAACACCCAGTGTGAGACAGATTGGCATGGCAGCTGCAGTAGTGCGCACAAGCATGGAAACAGCTGTGGGCATGGCACAGGACCAGGCATTGTTTTGTTCTGTTATGTGTTGGTTTGCTGTGAGTCAGAACTGACTTGATGGCACCTCACAACAACATGGTACCTGTTTTTGAATATACTTCTATTAGTTGAGAAACTCACTGTCTGTGGAGCTCTTTCACTCAGTCTTCTTTCATTTTAAGCAACTGTAGCTTCTACCTGTCAAAACCATGTAAACACCTTTGAATTTGGGAGTGGGGAGGTGGAGTAGGATTGGAAATTAAAAGCATGAGTTTCTTATTAAGAATTAATGGCCTTTCACACCAACGGACACATGCACAAGAATGTTTATTGCAGCACAGTCCATGATAACAAAAAGATGGAATCAACCCAAACGCCCAACAACAGAAAAATGGATAGGTAAATTATGCTGTATATACTCAGTGGAGCACTACACAATGATAAAGAATAACGAAGATCCCAGGAAACATCTCATGACCTGGTTTCAACTGGAAGACATTATGTTGAGTGAGAGTAGTCAGTGACAAAAGGACAAATACTATATGAAACTTCTACGATAAGATCTCAAAAACAGACTTGTGCATAGAAGAAAAGACTCTTTGACAGCTGCAAGGGAGGGGAGGGAGGGAATAGGGAGGGTTTAGATTAGATAGTTGCTAGAAATCTGGTTGGGTGAAATCGGTGATAGCATGCATTAGAAACAAGAACAATATTAAGTGGACTTCAGTATAACTTGAATACCCCTTCCACCTTAACCCAATATTGCAAGGATAGAGTAGCTGGGGCAGGGGGTTAGGGGAAATCTTAGGCGAAATCGAGGCCAGTTGGCACAACTAGTGTTTTGCTAAGAGAGCTCTCTGCACCCCACATTGGTGAGTGGCATCTGGGGTCTTAAAAGCTGCCAAGCTGCCATGTGAGGGCACAGCAAATGGTCCTAACTCAGCAGGAACGGATGCTCACCGAGGATCAATATGACATGGGGTAAAGACAACCCAGAAGGTAGAGAGACCCGCATGAGTGGGTGCCTACATCGACTTGGGACCAGAAGAACCGAATGGTGCCCAGACACCAACAGTGATAGCCGCGATGGAGCTCACTAAGTTGAATCTCACTGGCAACACAAGAATAAAAAGGAGTGCATCCTGAGATCTCCACTAAAAGACTGCAGTTGATGATCCAGCGGTTTCAGGGTTCCCCTGGGAGCATGGCCCCTGGCGCTGATGCTGTCCTTGCCCATAAATCATAACGAAGGTCTGCTCTTCGGACACGAATGGATTGGACTTGGTGACGCAGAGTGGTCATACATTGGATGCACTGTATGGTTCTGTACATCTATAGGATATCATCCTGCTGACCTCGGGCTGGAGGAAGGACAGTGGGTGAAGAGGAGGGGAAAGGAGACTGTTGGGAGGATGAGACATGTATGAAGCAGAGAGGAATATTGTGCTGTCACCGGACAGGGAGAGCAGTGGAAGCTGCATGTAGGTGGGCATGTAAATTTATATGGGAATGTACATTTTTACTCGGTCACATTAAATAAAAGAAAAAAAAAGAATTAGTGGCCTTCTAGGACATTATACTGAGTGAAAATAGTCATTTGCAAAAGGACGAATATTCTGCAAGACCACTGTTTTAGTCAGCTGGGGCTGCTCTAACAGAAATGCCACAAAATTGATGGCTTTAACAAAGGAAGGTTTATTCTTACACAGCCCAGTAGGCTGCAAGTCCATATTCAGGGTGTCCACTCCAGGGGAAGGCTTTCACTGTGTCAGCTCAGGAAGAAAGTCTGGTATTGCATCAGTCTTTGTCCAGAGAGCATCTTGGTGCAGGAAGCTCAGGTCTGAAGGACACGCTCTTCTCCCAGTGCTGCTTGCTTGATAGTGTGAGGTTCCCAATTCTCTGCTTGCTTCTCTCTTATCTCTTGCAGGATGAAAGGACTAAGGGTGGGGCAAGCCATGCTCCAGGGAAACTCCCTTTACAGTGGAGCAGAGAGGTGATTTTATGGAGGGATTTACAGTCCCACCCTAATCCTTTAACATACAGCACAGCAAAATCACAAAATGGAGGACAGTCATAGAATACAGGGAATCATAGTCACATGGCTACACCTATTTTAGGGGGGGACACAATTCAATCCATGACAACCACTGCTGTAAAGACTCAAGAAAAGGTTTAAACAAGGAAGAAAACAGTCTTTGATGGTTACAAGTGTTGGAAAGAGGTAGAGGTATATCCACTGATCAGATAGTAGATAGGATTTGAGTTAGGTGAAGGGAGGGATGGCATGCAGTAGTAGGGAGGTCAGCACAGCTGGACTATAAAAGGTTTCCTGAATATAACCCAACACTTCGAAGGATGGAGTAGCAGGGGCAAGATCTGGGGATCATAGTTTCAGGAGACACCTAGGTCAGTTGGCATAACAAAGCTTTTTTTAAGAAAATGTTCTGCATCTCACTTTGGTGAGTGGCATCTGGGGTCTTAAAAGCTAACAAGTGGCCACCTAAGGAGCAGAGGAGAATGAAGGACATCAAAGACATAAGGAAAATATGAGCCCGAGAGACAGAAAGGGCCACATAATCCAGAGACTACATCAACATGAGGCTAGAAGAACTAGATGGTGCCTGGTTACCACTAGTGACTGCTGTGACAGGGAATACAACATAGGATCCCTGACATAGCGGGAGAAAAGTGGGTGTGTAGAACTAGAACTCTATTAACCAGGCTGGAGGGTCCCGGAAGGTGTGGCTTCCAGATTCTCTGTTAGCCCAGAACCGAAACCAGTCCTGAAGCCAGCTCTTCAGACAAAGATGGGAGGAGATGAAAAGATGTAAAATGATACTGGCAGAGTATGTTCTTGGCTTAGGTCAATACATGAGGCTAACTGAACAGTTCCCTTACAGAGGTGAGATAAAAGAGGGTGGGCGGGGTGGGAACTGGGTGAAGGGACATGGGAAATACAGGGTGAAAAGCAGGAGTGTTCTGTCACAGAGTGGGCTGAGCAGCTAGAGTTATATAGCAGTGTCTGTAGAAGGTTTTTATGACAGATAGACTTGGACTGTGAACTTAAAGCACAATAAAATAAAATAAAGAATGGGCTTCTGTGATGGGGCTCACAAAGTTGAGTCTCACTAGCAACATGAGAATAAAAAGGGGTGCACCCTGAGAAGTACACTAAAAGACTGCAATTGATGATTCAGGGGTCTCAGGGTTTCTCTGGGAGTGTGGCCCCTGGTCCTGATGCTGCCTCTGTCCATAAATCATTACTCTTCAGACAGGAATGGGTTGGACTAGGCAACACAAAGTGGCCATATCATGTGTGCACTTTATGGTTCTATGCATCTAGTAGGATGTCATCTTGCTGGCCTCTTACTGGAGTAGGGGCGTGGGGAGAGAGTGGGAAGGAGGGGACAGCAGATTGTTAGGAGGATATGACATGTGTAGAACAGATAGGAGGAGTGTGCTGTCATCAGGCAGGGAGAGCAGTGGGAGCTGCACATAAGCAGGCATGCAAATTTATACTGGACTGTATGTTTTTCACTCAATCATGATTAAAAAAAGAATGGGCTTCCAGGTAGTTACAATGCCTAAAAGCAGTATTCAAGGTTAAAGAAAAAGTTTTGAAACATTGAGTCCTTTACACTGTCCTTAAACCCCTAATACTGAAGAAGTTAAGAATTCTTCCAGTGCTGATGTTTACTTTTGCATTAAAAAAAATTATATCAAACAAGGCTAATTCTGTTTCTGTATGGCATTTTCTTCAGTATTTGAAGGGTTTTCCTGTCCTTTTAAAACTCTCGTGTTCAACTTCCTAAAAAGGATTCAGATGGTGAGGTTTTGCATTTCTAGGTTCTCTGACCCTTCTTTGGTAATAATAGTGGAATTGTAGTTGCTCTCATTTAGCTGTATTATCCTTGAAATTTGATATTAACATCAGAGTGTGGACAGATACATTTCAGAATGTTGAATTAAGAGGGTTTAGATTAAAGGAGGAGAAGGAAAGACTCATTGCAGTTTTTCTTTCTAAATCTTTGTGTTACTGGATTTGGTTTATAAGAACACATTGCTTTTATAATAAATAAAGGAAAAGTTAAGTATATTAAAATAGCAATTTAACACAGTATCCTAAATGTGTTGACCATGTTAACATGGAGTGTGACTCTCCATGACGCCCAGTTTAGGCACTAGCATGTAAGTGTGTTGACTGTATGCTATAATTACACAAGACTGTGCTAGGCTTACGTGGACACCGAAGAAGGTGCTGTGCCTGTGGTAAATTCACAGTGACCCATGCAAGGCATGTACGCTTTGTTTCCTAGTGAGCTGTTCTCCCCATCGCAAAAGTACCAGCTTTTGGTCTACCATGCCGATTCCCTCTTCCATGATAAGGAGTATCGGAACGCTGTGAGTAAGTACACCATGGCTTTACAGCAGAAGAAGGCCCTGAGCAAAACGTCCAAAGTGAGACCGTCAACTGGAAACTCTGCATCCACTCCACAGAGCCAGGTGAGACTAGAGAGCTGATGGGGTGCAAACGATGAAAGGACAAGTGACTTCAAAAGGGAGCTGACAGGGGAGGTGAAGGTGGAAGGTCACATTTTGGGTGTGGGAAGGCATTGCACTGACCACTAGGGGCTAAGAGCAAAATATGCTCTGTAAGGGTCTCTGTAATGGGATGAAATGTGGAAGCTCTGGGCTTCCACCAGAGTCCCCCGTTGTTCTTCCCCTCTGTGCAGGCAGAACTCTAAATGTAAAATATTTGTAATTCTCATAGAAATAGGACTTCTTAACTGGCGTCCAATTGATGGGACTGTGACTACCTGGAAGAATTTATGGGAAGTAATTTAAGAGTTGCTGACAGTTTGGGGGGCTTGATAAATGCTAGTTATATGAGGGGAAGGAAATCATTTCTGCTCACCACTTGGCTGAGTCGTCCCACTGCTGGAGATCAACTCCTGTGAGAGACTCACTAAGGCACTGCAGGCTGTCTAAGGTTGCTCGCTGCAGTGGTGTTTATAATAGGAAGACATTGGAAATAAGAGTGTCCATCAGAAGGGTCTGGTTAAGTTATAGTTTGCCTCTTGTGGACATTTCACGCAGATGGAATCATATAGTGTGTGGTCTCTAGTGTCTGACTTCTTTCACATAGCTTCAGGTGTTCTGGGTTTGTTTATATTGTCGCATGTGTCACTTACTGCATGCCTGAATCATTCCATTGTATGCATATGCCACATTTGTGTATCTGTTCATCAGCTGATGGACATCTGGGTGGTTTCCCACGTGGGCTGTGATGACTAAGGCAGCTGTGAGTGTTTCTGGACACAGTTGTGGGTGGGCTTATGTTTTCAGTGCTCTTGGGTCTATACCTGGAGGTTGAATTACTGGGTGTAACAGAAGCTCTGTTTAACATTTTGAGGAAATGCCAGACTGTTGAAGTGAGATTTTGAAGGGTGTTTTCATTGTCTCTCAGTGTCTTCCGTCTGAAATTGAAGTGAAATACAAGATGGCAGAGTGCTATACAATGCTGAAGCAAGATAAAGATGCTATTGCTATACTCGATGGGATCCCTTCAAGACAAAGAACTCCCAAAGTAGGTTGTGTTAACACTTTGTTACCTCGTCTCCCCAGCCTGCTCCCGCCTGTTTTCTGTGTGCACTGGGGTGTCCATGGATCACATTTAGGGCTTCTTACTTTGCTGTCCTGCTGAAGCAGAGTCTCAGATAGATCAACAACTCTCTTATGAGACTCTAAAAATTTAGCTGGAGCATGTGCTTATTCTTCTATGGTATTTGTTACTCTGGGAAATAATGATTTATGAAGTGTGTCTTGTGGTAACAGCACCTTTTTTAGAATTTTTTTTTTCGTTCTCTGTGTGTGCGCCCATTTGATACTAGAAATGCTTTTATTAGTCTTCCCTTTTTGTTCCTCCAAAATGAAGAGTAGGTGATCTCTTAGTACCAGCCTGTGTGTAGGGCACACATTCGGGTTTGGTTTGACAGCCTGTCATGATGAAGAAAACACCTGTCACTGAAATCAAAAGGTCCAGTGTCTTGTCTGAGTTCAGCACATACAGGCTGTGTGCATTGTCTGCTTGCACAAGTTGCCAGTCTCTGAGTTATATTTCTTTTTCTCTGTTGATGAGATGTGGATATTAATATTTTCTCTGCTGTAGGAACGATGAGAAGACACCTTGCTCCCAGGATGAAATTTACATCAGTATTTAATATTCTAAGAGTACTTTTCTGTCACCTGCCTTCCTCCCTACACTGACAAAATGTTCCGTGCAACCTGCACTTAACAATAAGGAATTTTATATGATGATGCCTGTGAACACCCTTCTGCCCTTAAAAGAGATGGAAGCAATAAGGGCCAGGTGTATTTTAGTTAGTGCTTCTTTACCCAAGTGATGCTGAGTTTTTAAAAGTAACCAGTAAAACTTGATGAGAGTGTGTTTACACATGGCGTGTTGAGAATTTACTTACTCTTTTCTGAGTTTTTAAAGCTAGGATGTGTCCCCGGTGTATCTGTAGTGGTGGTTGTTGTTGGAAGCATTTGGGAGCATGTCCTCTCATCTAATGAGCTTGGATGCTGTGTACTAATGGTGTTTTAATTGCCCTAGGACCCTTCTCTTATTCCAAGAGTAAGTTTTTTTGTGTGTGTTCAAGTAGCTTTCTTTTGGAATAAGCCACTATGAATGATACCTGTTACTCGTGTCTGTATCAGGAACACACCACAATTCCTTCCTTAAAAACTTGCAGAAGTTGGGGAACATTTTTAGAAAAAACATAATGCACAAAAGCTCAGGTATGTGGTATCCACCGCTTTGGTGTTTATAGTCAGGATCCTGAGCAGGAGTAGTGAAGTCTGCATTTGTTAGGGGTCCACAGCCTTCTCTGTGGAGCTGCCGTAGCCAGGAGCAGACAGGTGCCGCCAACATAAACCAGTAATATCTGCAGCTTTTCTCTCGGGTCCATTAAGGGGTTAGCTGGCCTCTCGGTCTGTGTAAAAAATAAGGAAGTGAGTCAGAATCCATCTAAATGAACATCTGTTCATGTGTGGTAAGTGTCGCCACACGTACCTAGCACTTTCATGGGGAATCCCAGGGTCAGAGCAGGAGGTTCAGTGAGAATCAGCACCCCAACACGTGGTTTCCTGCTCACTGTGCAAAACTGTCACTGCTTGATGCTTGTCACTGGTGAAACATGGCTTTATGTTGTCCCAAGTAACGGACAGTACTTGGAACTCATTCTTCAAGAAGACACTCAGGTAGTTTAAAGGGAATTTTGGTGTTGAGACAAATGGTCCATGAGTCACAGTTTATAATGACAAGCAGTCAAGAAGGGATCTGAAAGGTAACGTTCATTCTATTCAAATACTGAGAACAGTGCTGGAGCTTTCCTCTCAATACTACCCTCCTTTGCATTTTCAAAACACGCAACGTGAAAATCTGAGGCCAGGTAAAAAGTAGTCATATTTCTAGTATTCCGTTACTTTGTTGTTTGGATTTGTGTAGGTTAATGCTGTACTAGGTTGTCTTCTCTACCTCGGTCTGTAATTGGAACAGATAGTCTTGGTCTTGAGAGCCCTTCTTTGGAGTAAATAACTGGGTGTTCAGTTTTAGGTTGCACACCAGGCCACGGACAGTTTAGGAGATTGGCGGTTGGCTTTTTGTCTTCTATGGCCTTGTGTTGACTCTTCTTAGGTTATGATCTGACAGGTGCTGTGTTGTATTTGGAATTGTTCATCTTTAATTGAAATACTGTTTTCTTCTTTGTAGTAGTAAGAAAATCATTTTTCTCATCCCTGTAACTTCTGCATTCTCAGAAACTGAATTGAGCTATATTAAGTTGTGTATTTGGATAGTGCAAAAATTGCAGATGTCTGCCTTTACTGGGTATTAGTAGTGTGGCCACCGTCTGGGTCACTGTCATCTCTGCCTGTCAGTGAACATTTAATTTTTGTAGCATTACTTGGGTGAGTCAGACACCACCTGTGGGTCAGAGCTTTGAGTGTCAGAAAGGCAAGCATCTTGGGCTAGAAGGATTGTCAGAGCAAAGCCCAGTATTTTATTTGTCGTCTTCTTTTGGCAGAACATTCATTTGATCGTTTTCAATTACCTGTGTAATTGAAGAGTTTCTCACTGTCTTATGTCTTGATGTTAATTGCATTTAAAGTTACGAACTTGAGTACCTCTGGGGTAGTTCACCTGCAGTCTTGAGATCAAGAAAGGATGAAGGCAATTGTAGTGTGAAACAATTCTCAAGTGAATTTTATTACAGTTTCTAGAGGCAGCCAACTTTGGTCCAGATACTGTTAGACCTTTTGGTTAGTCAGTGCAAGGATAATGTGCCTTTTCTCTTAGGGATAGGAGGATCTAGGAAAAGCAAATATGGCCATTTCTCTTTTTGTTGTGAAGGTGAGTTGTGGATAGATTTTCCAGTAAAAAAGAAATACATACATATATATACATATGTGTATATAAATAAGATTAGCTGGTACTAAAATGCAGAACTACTTCATGGTGAGATATTTTCTTGGTGGTCGATCCTTACTGTTTCATGTTTTTGTTTATTACAGATAAACATGATGCTGGCAAACCTCTACAAGAAGGCAGGCCAGGAGCGCCCTTCCGTCACCAGCTATAAGGAAGTGCTAAGGCAGTGCCCGTTAGCTCTTGATGCCATTCTAGGTAGGGAGACTTACCTGTCGATTCAGTGGTGTGCTTACTGTCCAGATGATAGTTCTCAGTCATAGCTATACGTTAGAGAAGCTTTTTCTTGCCCCTCAGTTTTGTCTGTCTGGCTGTTGAGAATATATACAGCTCAACATACAAGAGATAAACCAGCTCGACAGTTTACATATGTGCAGTTTAGTGATAGTGAGTACATTCTCCGAGTTGTGCAACCATTCTCACCTTCCTTTTCTGAGTTACTCCTGCCCTGTTGACGTGAGTTCACTGCTCCTGAGGTTCCTATCTTTCGAGTTCCCATTGTCGGTTTGACCCCGTGTTGATAGTTCCCAAGATAGCCTAATGCCTAAAGTGGACATTTTTACTAGTTAAGCTCAACAGTTATTTAGGTTGAAATGACTTCAGGGGATATTTTCGGTTTGAGGTTTAAAGACGATCTCAAAGCAGTAGTTTCAGGAATTCACCTCCATGACCTCAGAAAGTCTAGAGTCCATGAGAATTTGAGACTTGTTCTGCATGTTCCTTTTTTGATCAGGATCCTTCTATGGAACCTTTGATCAAAATGTTCAGTAATGATAGCCAGGCACTATCCAGTTCTCCTGGTCTAATGGCAAAGAGAGAGTTGTTCATGGAGGCAGTTGGTGACGTAGTCCGTCTCCTTCCCCAGTCCTTGATTCCCCTTCCTCTGTTGTGCCATGGGTGGCTCCTTATAAGCCCTTAAGACCCCAACACCACACCACAAACTAGAAGGTGGAAGCACTAAGCGTGCAATTGGGCCATTTAACGGGAATGTCCCATGAAGGCAGGACTGTAAAGCTCCAAACCAAGGAGCCAAATCCCTTGAGGTTTTTGGATGTGTATAAGCAGCCTCAGCAGCTACACTTGTTTTTGCTCTTGTTATAGAGACATCCGTCATATAACTTTGCCAACTCAGCTGTTTACAGATGGACAGCTTACTGAGAGCAGTTAAAATAACGCACTGTGCAGCCCTGCCTTCTGCAGCGTTTCCCTCGCTGTCAGCCTCCCTTTTCCCCTGGTAACCACTGAAGCACTTGGTCTATACATTTGTGGTTTCCTGTCTTTATGTAAAGGAGGTCGTATGATACTCGTCTTTTGTGATTGGCTTATTTCGCTCAGTATAATGTCTTTACATTCTTCCACCCATGTTGTAGCGTGTATCAAGACCTCATTTCTCCTACAGGCTAAGTAAGATTCCATTGTAAGTATGTGTGTCCCGTATCCTGTTTATCCGTTCATCTGTTGATGGGCATTCAGGTTGTTTCTACCCTTTGGCTATTGTGAATAGTGCTACAGTGAACACTGGTATAAGAATAGCTTTATTTCTCAAAAGATACCCAGACCTCACCTCCAGAGGAGCATCACTGCCGCCTGTTCTCCCACGGGCCTGAAAGGGCAAATCGGCAGCTGCATCCTGGACGAGATAGAGCTTGGGCAGAGTACAGCTTGTTGCTCCTTGTAGAGAAAGGATTAGGTGCCTCACCTTTCTTCCATTGTCTTTTGGACAGGTTTGCTGTCCCTTTCTGTGAAAGGTGCAGAGGTGGCATCAATGACAATGAATGTGATCCAGACTGTGCCCAACTTGGACTGGCTCTCTGTATGGATCAAAGCGTATGCTTTTGTGCACACTGGTGACAACTCGAGAGCCATTAATACCATCTGGTGAGAGCCACAACTTAATTCATGTGTTGAGGCCCTTTCTGTGTCTGGAGGCCTGATGTACCTAAATGAGCCAAAGAAAAACAAGGTGCTTATTTCTTGGTGTTGTAGTCACTTGGCCCTGGGCTTTGTCAGTCTCTGAAGATACTGCAGGGTCCCAAATGTAATCACCACTGCTCCCCATTAAAATGTGCAGTTGGACAGAGGTCAGGTCTATATTTATGAAGGTAATAGTCCTTGCAGAGCAGACTTCTAGTTTGTCAAATGCTGGAGCCTGGATGGAAACCTTGTTCAGGGCTCCAGGAGTGTGTTTTATTGCAGTACCTGATGTGCCTTCTTAGGGCTGGGGTTTCCGTTCTGGTCAGGCTAAGTCCAAGGACAAAAGCCTGGGAGTGTATATCTACTCATCCAATTGAATAAGTAGCTGTCACTTGAGGTTCATGTTAGATGTAATGTCACTTAGTGTATAGTGTACTTTGGAAAACTGCTACTAGAAAGATCTTTGTAGGTAGTGAAAAGTCCTTTGTATTTTTGCTGTGCTTGCCTTTGTAGCTTTGCTTTAAATAACAGACTGATGTAAGAAAATCTGAGTGCACAGTAGTTTCTTAAAGTTTTTTGTTACGATTAATAAATCGTACATGCTCAAAAGAGAGTGGTAGCCATCAGCCAGCTTCCGCAGTGAGGAGTGAGGATTCGTTGTAAGGGTTGTGTTGCCTGTTTTGAAGTTCGCTGGAGAAGAAGTCCCTGCTACGAGATAACGTGGACCTGCTGGGGAGCCTGGCGGATCTGTACTTCCGAGCTGGCGACAACAAGAACTCTGTCCTCAAGTTTGAGCAGGCGCAGATGTTGGACCCTTACCTGATCAGAGGTGAGTGTGGTTCTGGGGGCAGGGTGGCTGTGGCCGCAGTTGGGGCAGATCAGAGGAGATAGGCAGGAAGTTGAGCTGAACTCCTGATGCCATCTTGCGTGGAAGTGTTTTGTAAACATTTATGACAGCAGCCTGTTCCTTTTCTGTAGGTCCTGACACATGTCTGACACTTAGGTAAGGTAATGCCATTGGAGCATTTGGCTTTTTTCTTTCCGGCTGGTCATGGTGTCCTCATGAGTTACGAATTTATGATGTGTCTAGCTGAGAACTTGGATGGCATCCCCAGAGCCATGGAGCCTTTTAGGGAATTTTGTACTACTGGGTTGTTAGTATAGTGAAAAGGGAGTAAGTGAACCAGATACTAAGGAAGGGATTAGGTGATTAAAAGAAGTAATTAGGAATTAGCAGCTAAAAAATCATTGATCTGAAAGAATGTCACCGAAGGGCTAAGCCTGAGGCGCTCACTCACAGAGGGGGTTGTCAGGTGACTGCAGTGCCTGGAGGGCAGATGCCAGGGACAGCGGGACTGAGAACACATAGCTAGGCTGGGGTCTGCTTGGAAAGGACCAGAAAGAGTCATCAAACAAATCTGTGTGAAGAGAATGACAGAGCAGGGAAGGGACCTTTGTGGCAGGTAGCTGGGGGAGCAGACCCAGGATGAATTGGTTTGCTCAGGCTCTACCTGCTGGGTCAGTGCTTCTTCGTCTGCTCCAGCTGCCCACAGCTGGGAAGAAAAGGCTGTTCTGGAAATAATTCGCACCAGTAGGCAGCCCGGCATCAGAGGCTTAGCCCTGAGACCCAGGACCAGCAGGAGGGGTCGCCGTAATCTTAGCTGGAGAGGAAGCTTTCATGGGGATCAGAAGGGCTGTCAAGGAGCAGAGGAGAAGGGTGGCAAGAGATGGCTGGCCTCTGTGAGCAGGGGCCCTTTGAAAATGTGAGTGAGCCAGGATGTGAGTCCAGAAAGAAGTATGTGGTTTTCTGAACTGGGCCAATTGTTTCTGAGGCCAGACAGCATTTTAGCCCTTGTCGCTGCCTTGAGCTCTGGGGAGAGAATTTATTTGATGTCTTTTGGGGACCTTTTCTGGTCATGAGTTTGTATAGCTGTGTATCACACCACAGGACATAGGGACAGGTAGTTCCTAAAAATACCAGGCTTTCAGGTTATGAGGTAGGTCACTCTGCTCCTTTCCGTTTGGGGATGAGGTTTGCCCTGATAATGGTATTCTGTAGGAAATTGATGAAATCTCTATCCTGAAAGGGGTGCAGGGCAGACCCCCAGGAGCTGGAGTTGGTGGGGGAATAACGCTGGGCTGTTTCGCTCAGAGAGCCTCCCCCTCCCGCCCGTCCTGTAGGGATGGACGTGTACGGCTACCTCCTGGCTCGGGAAGGGCGGCTGGAGGATGTGGAGAACCTTGGCTGCCGCCTCTTCAACATTTCGGACCAGCATGCTGAACCCTGGGTGGTCTCTGGGTATGTGTGGCCTCTGTCCCTGTTGTCTGCAGAGTCCTCAGGAGGTTGCTCCTGGGCAGAAGGGAGGTTAAAGGCACAGGGTCAAGAGGTGATTTGAGCTGACTTCAAATCGTGGTCTGCCTCTGACTTCAGACACATTGTTTACTTCTCTGAGTCTGGTTTTTCCTGTTTGTCATTTGGAAAATGGGGATAGGAGCCAATGCTTTGTGCCAGCCTGGCTACACAGTGTCTCTGGTGGCTTGTATCCTGATGGTCAGGTTTTTTTCCTGAGTTTTTCCTTCCACATCAAGATTTACCTCCCTTTACTGTTTAGTTGCTTTGTTTCTATTTATTTTGATTTTTGGTACTACCTCAGGTTCGCGCTCTAAGTGTGGTTTGTCATGAGGAGCCTGGGTAGGGCCTTTTCCATCGAGTCTCCTCTCAGGACTCGTTTGGCTCTTTCCTCTCCTCTAGGTGTCACAGTTTCTACAGCAAACGCTACTCCCGGGCCCTGTACTTGGGGGCCAAGGCCATTCAGCTCAACAGTAACAGCGTTCAGGCTTTGCTGCTCAAGGGAGCAGCACTTAGGAACATGGGCCGAGTCCAGGAAGCCATCATCCACTTCCGGGAGGCCATACGGCTTGCCCCTTGTCGCCTGGATTGTTACGAAGGTGAGATGGAAAATACAGAAAAGAGCATGTCTGCACTGGGGGAGGCCCTTGGCTTGGAAGTTTCATCAGGCCCTAGTCACAAAACACTGCTGTGTGTGAGAATCATCTTGGGGGCTTTCGAAAGTCTGGATGGCAGGTGACACCACCACCAGGAGTGAATACTGTGAAATCAGAGTGACTGGGTGCAGGAGACGGCGTCAGTGTTTTTCAAAGACTGTAGGGAATGCTGGTGTGTAGACAAGTTTGGGAACCACAGTGTCAGGCCGTGATAGTCACTGAGGGTTCTCCCTGCGTCTTCTCCCCAGGTGACTTATAGAGTCCTTCATTTTACTCTCAGTTTTTGGTGAGGTAGTCTTTTGTCTTTTCTTCCCCTCAGAATGTGTCCTGCTCAAGTAAGGTGACCTGCTGGGTGTTGTATCTACTGCTTTATAGGGAGTGCCATGCAGCAGTGGTAGTGTTGGTGTGGGAACTGGTCCGTCTGGTGTGACCTCCAGAGGGGGCATGATCAGGCACACTTTATTTTGCCCTGCACTATTTTAAGCTCATGTGAGCCAACCCTCAGGGTCCGGGGAGCTGTGCCCGTGGCAGCAGCGCTGGTGACTCAGCCTCAGACATTAGAGTAGAGCTTACACGATGCTGTCCCTCCACAGCATATTTTTATAAGGATTTAAAAATAAAGCTAGCAGCCTAGGAGTGACTTGCTCTTCACAGCAAGATGAGTTTGAATTGGAGAAGTCAGGATTTCAACACTGGGGGTAGAGGAAAAATCTGCATCTAGCCTGAGCGTGCCGCCTCTTGGGGAGAGAGTATTGCCTTCCTTCTTAAGCCCCAGCAAAGCAAGCCTTCGGTGGCCATGTAAATTCTGGGTCATGAAACTAGGGCTTTGCCAGCCTCCACGTCTGCAGCATGCCTGTTGGCAGAGCCCAGCAGTGCAGGCAGGAACCCCGACAGCACTGGGCAGCCAGGATGGTGGGAGTTGCTGAGGGCAGGGAGCGTTCTCCAGGGGTCTGTGAGATGTCATGGAGTGCTTTCTCTCAAGCTTCCCTTTGGTGATTTGGGCAGCGGAGAGTTAAGTTGTGAAGTACAGCTTCTGGTCCTCTTGCCACCTCTCCTTTGTTGGTCGAGGTCCTGGATTAGTGAGGTGCGTTCTTTCCATTTCCTTCTGGAATTCCCTTCTAGCTTAGCAGGGAGTGAAAATACTCAGTAAGTTACCACATTGTGAATCCAGCATGTGGTCCTTAAGAGCCAGATAGCTTCCAGTTAAGTGACGATGGTGTGTGGTGGCGTGTGCATGGATGTCATGTGTGCTGCTGGCTTGGGGGAGTACACAGACACAGTCGGCCAAGTAGAGAATGCGTGTGCAGTATGAGGGGTTTTCCTGTTGGGCCGAGTGCTTTGGCGTGAGAGGTTGCAAGTTGACGCTATCTGAAGTGACCGCTAGAGTGTGTTCCTGCAGGTGTGATGAGGCCGGAGCTGCCAGTCTCCTGTATTTGGTCCATCTGATCAGGTACTTCCCATCGAGTTGAGGGCTCTGAGATACTAGAATGAGAAATCTTCCTTTCTCCTACTGGTGGCTTGCCAGTACGTCCCTTTGGTTTGTAGAACAACTGGACTTTGGGTTTGGGGCTGTAGGTACCTTCCCCTATAACCTAGGACAGAAGGTGAACACAGCTGGACAGTGTGACTGCGTCCTGATGGTCAAGAGCGGGCAGGCTGACGACCGGTGGTGTGTGTTCCTCTGACACCAGGACGGCCTGCCTGCTTCCTCCTCTGACCCGAGGTGTCTCTGTACAGTGCAGGCTTTTCCACATTCATCAGTTTTCTCCGGGCCACCTGTGTCCGAGGACGTGCAGGTTTGCCCTTTGGAAGTCGGGCAGCGTGGAAGTGTGACCCAGAATGGTAATGTGCCTGCACCTCTCTGCGTTCTTTTTCCAGGTCTCATCGAGTGCTACTTGGCCTCCAACAGTGTCCGTGAAGCAATGGTTATGGCTAACAACGTTTACAAAACTCTGGGAGCCAATGCGCAGACCCTCACTCTTTTAGCCACGGTTTGTCTTGAAGACCCAGTCACACAGGAGAAAGCCAAAACGTTGTTAGATAAAGCCCTGACCCAGAGGCCAGATTACATTAAAGCCGTGGTGAAGAAAGCCGAGCTCCTCAGTAAGCGCGCCTGCTCTCTCAGCTGTTCAGTGTTAGCTGTTAGAGCCCCTGACCTCGGCTGGGTTCTCCAGAGCCAGCTGGTTCCACTTGACAGGCAGACCCTTCTGGCCTCCCGCTGGGGCCAGTTGATGTGTAGCAGAGCCACATGGAGCTGGCTTCTACCCGCCTGGCCAGGTGGTGGCAGACTTGACTTTTTTTTGGACTGGCTCTAACTAGCTGTAAGTGATTGGTACCTGTTAAGTTCACTTGGATCTGGTTTTAGCTGTCGCAGACTAGTTTGTACTGAACACAGGTAGCTTCAACCAGTTTGAACTCTTTGGGGCCATTTGGATTCTCTTTTGGAAACCCTGGTGGTGTAGCATTTAGGAGCTCAGCTGCTAACCAAATCCGCTAGGTGCTCCGTGGAAGCCCTGTGGGGCAGTTCTGCTCTGTCCTAGAGGGTTGCTGTGAGTTGGGTTCGACTCAGTGGCAGTGGGCTTCATGGGGCGTTTTTGCTTGGAATTCTCTTTTGACTTCCTGCTGAGGGTTGTTGTTTTCAGTCCCAATTTGTGATCACTCCTGGGTGTGGACTGGTTTAGTAAATACAGTGCATTAGGAGTTGAGGGTAAGAGTCCATTTAAAAAATCAGATCTCAGACCTCAGGTTTCCTGAGGGACAGGAGTAGAGAAAAGTTTGCCTTCCTACGGCATCATCACTGTGGTGACAGCCACACACCCAGTGTCAGCTTGTGCACGTGTTGGTGGTTCTCTGTAGATGACTGGAGATGGGAAAATGTATTCATCCTTTTGCTGCAGTGGGAAAACAAGGGGTTTTTGTCTTTCCAGGCAGAGAACAGAAGTACGAAGACGGCATTGCTTTGCTGAGGAACGCACTCGCTAATCAGAGCGACTGTGTCTTACATCGGATCCTAGGAGATTTCCTTGTAGCTGTCAATGAGTATCAGGAAGCAATGGACCAGTATAGTATAGCACTCAGGTAGGCCTGCAGCTCCGGGGGGAAGGCCGAGGAGGGGACCTGCAGTGGACCTCTGGGACAGGAGTTCTGGCAGTGCGCACATACACACACACACACAGTCTCCACCCAGAGTGGAGGATAGAAGGACATTAGTAATGGTGTAGGAGCTCTTCATGAATTCAAGACTCCAAGAATTCTTAAGTATATTAGCAGCCATGAAATCCTGTTTCACTCACAGCCAACCGTCATCACGTCTGAAATCTGTTGTCCTTTGTGTGGCCCGTTTTCCTGTCTTTGCCCACACATAATGCATATTTTTACATGGTTACAAGCAGTATATATTTTGTAGTCTGCTTTTCAAAATCTAAGTATTACGAGTGCTTTCCCATGTTTTTAGCTACTGTAGTAGTTAAGAACATGAGCTCTGACGTTTGCGCAGTACCTTCATCACCTGTTAATTGTTCTCGGGGGCAGGTTACTAACATTACCTTGTCTATATCTGCCTGCTTTATTAGGTATTAAATGACTATTTCATGTAAAGCTCTTAGCCTTGTGCCTGGTACACAGTAAATGCATAATAAATAGTGGTATTATTACTACTTAATATAGAAGTGATTTCTTTTAGGGTTGTCTGTGTGTGTGTAAGGTTATGGCAAAGGCCTGTCTTTAATTGAGTTGGACTCAGCAAACAGTCGAGCACCAGACGTGTGCCTGGCACCTCAGTCACAGGGGAGATGCTGGGAGCTCATGGTCTGAGGGGTCAGACCTGTGCCACAGTTGGTACCACATGCTCACTGCTTTCCTAACAGCCTGTGGAGGGTGGGTGGGCAGAGGGACACTCCGGGACTGGGGTGAGAGCTGTGTGGAAGGTCTCAGGGGAGACACCGGAGGTCCTTGACAGTTCCGTGAATAGGAGGAGCATCCAGCATGGCTTTTGTCTGCTGCTGGGAAGCCCAGAGGCAAGTGAGAACATGGAACAGCGCACTTGGGTTCGGGGTGGTACATGCTAGTGACTGATACCGGTTGGCACAGGGGACAGTCACAAGGCAAGAGTTAAGATTGTTTAGGAGACAAATAAATGTGGGAGGCGCTGGGCTTTCATGGCTTGTGTAAAGACTGTCAGCTGCTGAGTGTGAATGCCCACGTGTAGGCTAGCCTTGGCATCCTGGGGTCTACCCAGGAAGTCTGCACACCTGTCCCATAGTATCGCATGATTGTGTTGATTGACTGCTGACATATGCTTAGTGGTATCTTCATGTGGAGGTGTTGTACTCACAGAAGGTAACTCTTCTGTAACCCCAAAGCTCAAAAACTGCATACCTGAAAGAAATTATATGTGAATTTTCTTACTAATGTTTGTTTGCTCCTCTTCCGTCTGTGTAGCTGGTAGCTCTAGCAGAACGCTAAGGGTGATGGGCGTGAAAAGATTCTAAATATCGATGGAGAAAAACTCAAGTTGAGAATTCTAAGAATTAGGCACAGACGCCTTTTCTCACTTCCAGTGGTGGACCCCCTCGCTGCGGCCCGTGGAACCCGGAGTTGTTTGGAGAGGCCAGGCTTTAGCAGCTTTTCTGTGACTGTGTGATCATTTCACTGCCGGGCCAGGGAGATGAGGAGTCAGCCAGCAAGAAGCCAGAGATTCAGGCCTCTCCTTTGTTTTGTTGTCCCCTAGTTTGGACCCCAATGACCAGAAGTCTCTAGAGGGGATGCAGAAGATGGAGAAGGAGGAGAGTCCCACGGATGCCACTCAGGAGGAGGATGTGGACGACATGGAAGGGAGTGGGGAAGAAGGGGACCTGGAGGGCAGCGACAGTGAGGCGGCCCAGTGGGCTGACCAGGAGCAGTGGTTCGGCATGCAGTGAGGCAGGCGGCCACTCCAGGCCACCCTGACCTGTGCTGAGCACGGCACGGTGGACTGAAGGCACCCCTGGGAGCCTGCTCCCGTGAGGACGAGACTGCAGCGTGTGATGGCAGCTGGGGTCTCTGCCCCTCGCTCAGTGGTTCTACTAGTGACTTCATTTTTAAGAACTGAGCTGACCAACCCTACTTATGTATCTACCCTCTTCCTGCTGCCAAGGAGGACTCTGGGAGCCTGTAATCACACCAGGGCTTCTAGGACAAGACATGCCTTTTTTTATAACTTATTTCTAAATCTGAAAGTTGGAGGAATGACATTTGTTTTGTCTGCAGTGTTTTGAATGAGTTTCAAGGAGTGACTGATACCCCAGAGCAAGAAGGTCCTCTCTGCAATCAGATGGTGGCATGAGCTGGCCGTGTCACAAAGGTCTTCTGTTCCCGGAAGCAGTCGTCCTGGGTTGTCCCGACTTCCCTGGTCACCTTGCCTCCTCCGGCAACATTAGGAATGCCTTAAGCTGCCAGTTGCTGTTTTGCAGGACAGTTTTCTTATTTGCTGATCCAGTAACTTGCCTGTGGGCCCAGATGGCTCTGAGTAACAGGTGTGACCTAGAGCATGAGCAGAGGCATACCTGGAGTAATAAACTAATAAAACTGGTTTTTGTACAGTGATTGCTATTGGGTTGATGGGAGTGAAAGCCCATTTACAGACTCTTGCTTTCTGTGGTCTCAGAACACACCAGTGCATCCCTGCATTTGTTGGCCATAATGGCCAGTAGTCCCCCTCCTTCCTTCCTCTGGGGTTAGGGAGCAGGGGGAGTTAGAGCCCTAGGGAGCAGGGAGCTAGTGGGTGCAGCCGCTGGTGCTTTTGACTGGCTGGAGTTGGGGCAGTCTGGGGTCACTGCTCCAGTCAGAGCTGCCTTCCCTTTGGGCTGGGCAGCTCCTTCAGTCCAGTCCCTGAGAAGGAAGGGGAAACCTGGCACCTCCCTGACCCTCATCCACCACACCGCTGAGGGGACATCTGGGACAGTCTCTTTCTCAGCCTGCTTTGGGCTGTCCTTGTCAGCTCTGCAGAGAGAGCTACTGTATTGGCCTGGCCTTCCCATCTAGACCTGAGGACACCCTCAGGCCTGTCCACTGCCTCACCTCCCTGAGGGGTGTGGGTGACCTTTTCCAGTACACCCCTCAAAGGCAGGACAGAACACACCTGGTCCACTGAGGATGGGAGGAGCTGGACTTGAAGGGTGCTGGGGGTTCAGTGGGCAGTGCCGCTGCCCTGTTCTGCCCTTGGTTCAGGACTAGCCAGCTGCCTGAGGGCGGGGCGCCACAGGAGGCCGACTTGTGCAGGAAAGAGAGGCTGTCCCCAGGGCTGTCACTCCCACCGAGCTGCCCCGTGGGACCAAGGGACTGACTGCCCACAGGAAGTTTTTAGTGCTTGGAACTTCACTCACAGCCAGTGTGGAGGTGTCTGGACTGGCCCCTGTCATTTGCACTTTGGAGTTGGAAGCAAGACTCCGATAGGTACTCGGAGTCCCAGCTCCACCCTGGAGGCTGTGTCTCCCTGGGTGGTCAGGTAGCCTCTGCTGGCGGGTCTCTGGAGCCGCCGCACTGATGGGGGATGAAGTCAGCCGTGTGCCTGTTGTACCCGCCACCGCTGCCCTCAGGGTCAGTGCCCGGGCCGCTCTGACCAGCCTGAGTGACCGGAGTGGATGGGGTGACCAGTAAGAGCCTCAAGGGGTAAGGCAGGAGGCCCAAGTGAGGGTGCCTCCCCGCCCTGCAGCGTGCACCCCTGCCGCCGAGTTCCCGCTCGAAGCACGAATGCTCGCACGGAGCTGGCTGCTCAGCGGGGCCGACGCGCAGACCTCTGGGGCCGGGGCGCCTGCCTGCCTGCGCCGGGTGCTACCGGGCCAGCGGCGCAGGCGCGGGGCGGTGCGGGGCGGCGCGGGGCGGGGGCGCGGCCCTGCCCGTGGGTGGGCGGCACCCGCCGTGCCGAAGGGGCTCAGCTGCGCCCGGGCCGGCTGCGGCTGCCTCCCGGCGGGCTGCGCGCCGCGGCGCTTCGTGGGCGCTTCGTGGGCGCGTTTCCCAGCCCGCCGCCGCCAGGCACGGGCCTGGCCGGACACGCGCCGCCGGGGCACCCGGGCAGGGCGGCCTGTGAGGTAAGCAGCCGGCGAGGCTCCGAGGGTGGGGGCTGAGCGCGGCGCCAGGGCTCGGCGCGGGGCACGGCGCGTTTCGGGGTGGCCTAGGCTGGCCCTCGCACCCGGGAGAAAACACTCAAAAGTAACAAGAAGTGAGAAAATACTTAAAAGTAACAGGAAGTGGCCTGTAATTCTGGCAACCAGTTAACACCCAGAACATCTCAGTTTATACCAGTATATACTTTTGACATGTATGCATTCCATAAAAGTGGTTGTCAGTTGCCCTCAAGGGGTCCCCAACTCGTTGCAGCAGTACCTACCACAGAACCAAACGTTGCCCGTTGCTGTGCCACCGTCAGGATAGTTGGTCGGTTTCAGTTCGTTGCTGTAGCTGTCGGTCAGTCCATCCGACCCTCCCTCCTTCCATCTGAGCCTCCACCAACCGTGGTCTTCTTCGCTAGCGTTGGCTTTGCCTGGTGAGGCGTCTGAAGGATCATCCGGGGTGCATTTTTTTCTAAGACTGAGGAGAGCACACATGGCTAAAAACTGAAACGTTGGCGGTCAGATCAGGTGAGTAGGAAGGGTGTCCAGTACAGTGATTGATTTGCTGTCTAAAAACTGACTCACAGACAACTACACGATTAGGTTTGCGAACTTGCCAGCCTGTGCAATGGCCGTTCCAGAAAGAGTTCCAAAATTGCTTGGAAGGGTGGACTAGGCATGGGTGCCTAGCTTCCCAAGGGGAGTATTTTGATGGTGAATGTAGTGATCTTCAGCACTGAGGTATGTAGCACTTTGTCCAGGATGAGCTGGTGAACTTATTGGCAGTCCTCATACATATACCTATGTATATCTACTGCCCAGCCTTTACCAAATCCCAGTGTCCTTCCCTAGAATAAATGAAATCAAAAGAAGAAAAACTTCTGTGCTTTACCTACTTGTGCACGTTATACTGTAAGGGTCGTGCAGTCTGTCCACTGAAGAAGTCCCAAGCCTGTGCTGTCCTGTGTTGTGTGTCCCTGGGTGTTAACAGACATTTCCTGTTTTGGGGATGAATAGCTGCTGTCACCTGCCGCTGCTAGTAGGCACCTGTTTCTGGATATGCAAAGCTCAAGTTCCTTCTGGTGGGAGCTCTAGACCTCCGAGGAGTAGATTGTATTTGCGCTTTTTGATGGGTGCACTCAGATTGCTCTCCGAGTGGTTACACGTGCTTGGTGGTAGATTGGCCAGCTTGAACCCTGATCAGTGAGGGTATCAGCAGTTGTTTTTGGTCCGTTTCAGGTGTGGCAAATACCCTGTGGGTGTCATTGGCTTCAGCTGCTGTTGGCCTCCAGACTGGCCCTGAGGCCAACCCTTGCTCCTGACTTCTTTCAGGGCAGATCTCTATCTCCGTGGGATTCTCAAAGCTGGCATCTTTGGGAGGCAGATTGCCCGACTTGTCTTCTGGGGCACCTCTGGCGGGGGAGTCCAACAGCCAAGCTTTGGGATAGTAACTGAGCACTTAACCATCGGCACTACCCACTACCAAACAAGGTCAGACCCTGGTTTGTGTTATCCTAGTGAAACCTCCCACCTACTGAGATGTGGGAGGAAGTAGTCCTATTTCATGGATGAGCAAACTGAGACTCAGATGAGGCATCTTGGTTGCTGTCATCTGCCTGGGGTCTCCTCCTGGGGCTTTCTTACGGTCTTAACCATGGTCTCTACACGGTTCTATATTCTGTTCAAGGAAAAAAAAGGCTGCCCTCGACGCATCTCATAGCAGGCAGTCTGTCTGTCTGTCACGGTAGTCTGTCCTCAGCCCGGCTAGGTTTAAAGACTCCCAGCAACTAGGCAGGGCAGCTAGCACCTCACGCCTCTTAAATCTACCTGGCTCTGTCTGTAAACAACCCTCTGGTGACCTCCTGTGTGCTCACAGCCTTTTTCTTCTTTGGGTCAGTTCCCAGGGGGGGATTTCAGAATGAGAGGACCTAAGGTTCATTTTTGGCTCCATCATCCTCCCTGTGTGGCGAGTCTGACTGCAGGCCACCCCGAGACCTCTCCTTCCTCTCCCCAGTCTGTGAACTGCCTGCCCCACAGCCCCTCAAGTACATGCCTGAGGACCCCACTTTCGCCTTCCTGGGTTGGTGGAATTCGGGGTCCCTCCCCCATAGGACGGCCCATGTCCTGCCCTGAGGGTGGGGACTTGCTGAGGTCCTTGCTGGGCCCCACAGGATCCGCTCTCTGCTGACTGGGGCCGCGGGAGACTGTGCTGGATGAGGTGTTGGGGGTGTGTGTGTGGCTAATGGTGACCTCCTGAGCTGCCCCTTCTTCCATCAGCACCCCTTCAGGTGTGTCCCACCCACCCCACAAGGAGGGCTGAACCCCCTGAGAGTTCTGCGCACACCAGGTGGAAGCCTCCGAGTCCTTGGTGAACTAACGTTATCTGATTTTTATGCCGTCTGCTTTGTCTGTGCTGCCTTTGCTGCTCCTGGTCTTGGTGTCACAGTCACTCACAGAAGCAGCAGGTAGGAAATCAAAGGACACACTGTGCTAGCTGTGCCCTGTGATGTCTTCTAAGAGGGTTATGGCATTAGTTCTCACATTTGGATCCTCAGTCCACAGCAGATTGCTTTTTCACCTCCAGAAAAGGAATACTGACCTTTTTTAAAAAAGTTTTTGTTTAGAATAGCTGAAATCAGAGTGGAGAGTCTCCCCCACGCCAGACTGTGATGGTATTGCTATTTACAAGGACTGCCAGTTAGGTTCGCAAACTCATTCTAGAAGAAGTGCCGCACACCTCCTTGCTGAGTGTTGCTGTGGTCACCTTCAAAGTCCTCCCCTTGGGAAGCTGTGCACTGATGCCAGCACCTAGTCCACCCTTTAAAGCTTTTTGGAACTCTCTTGCTGGAATGGCCATCAGAGCTGTCGTCATATTACCTTTGATGTCCTGTCAATATTTCCTTTATCTTCAGGTAAGGAAAAAAGTCAGTGGAGGCCAGATTAGGTGGTGGTGGTGGGGTTTCCAATACACTTATTTGTTTACTGGCTAAAAATTCCCTCACAGACTAGATAGTTGGTGTACTTGCCACCATGCCACCGTGTGCAGTGGCCATTCCAGAAAGAGTTCCAAAATTGCTCTGAAGGGTGGGCCGGGCACTGGCATCAGTGCCATCTTCTCCAAGGGAGTACTTTGAAGGTGACCAGAGTGACATATCCAGCAGTGAGGTATGTAGCACTTAGAACAATTAAGTTTGCAGACTTCCCTGTCAGACCTCGTATATGTGAGTGTGTGTGTATGTATGTGTGTGTGTGTGTGTGCGTGTCATTGTTAGATGCTGCTGAGTCAGCTTACTCATAGTGAGACCCTGTGTACAACAGAGCAAAACACTGCCAGAGCTTGCGTCACTGTCACGTCACTGCTAGGCTGGAACCCGCTGTTGCAGCCGCCACGGTGCCAGTCCGTCTCCCCGAGGGTCTTCCTCCGTTTGGCTGAGCCTCTATTTCGCAAACCTGGTGTGCTTCTCCAGGGACGGGTCCCTCCTGCTGACATGTCCAAAATGCGTGAGATGAAATCTCATCGTGCTTGCTTTTAAGGAACGTTCTGGTTGTACTTCTAAGACAGGTTTGTTTGTTCTTTTGGCAGTCATTATGTCAGTATTCCTCCACAACAGCACAGTTCACCCCACCTTTTGTCTGAACATAAGGTGACTGAAAACACCGTGACTTGGGTCAGGGGCACCTCAGTCTCCAAGGTGACATCTTGGCTTTGCAGCACTTTAAAAGAGGTCCTTTGCAGCACATTTGCCCAGTGCAGCTTGTCTCTTGATTGCTGAACTGCTGCTTCCACGGGAGTCGATGGTGGATCCAGGTAAAACGAAATCCGTGATAGCTTTGGTCTTTTCTCTGTGTCCTGTGATCTGGATTATTGGTGCAGTGGTGAGGATTTGGGTTTTTTTTTGTGTGTGTGTTGAGATGTAATCCGCACTGAAGGCTGTGGTCTTCGATCTTCTTCAGTAAGTGCTTCAAGTCCTCTTCAGTTTCAGCAGGCAAGGTTGTGTCGTCTGCATAGCACAGGTTGTGAATGCGTCTTCCTTCAATCTTGATGCTTGTTCTTCCCGGGGGCCAGCTTCTTGGAGTCTTTGCCCAGCATAGACGGACTAGGTATGGTTAAAGGATACAGCCCTGATGTACACCTTTCCTGACTTGGAATGTGTAAAAACCAAACCTATTGCCACTGAGTTGATTCTGACTCATAGCGACCCTATAGGACAGAGTAGAATTGCCCCATAGTTTCCAAGGAGCGCCTGGTAGATTGGAACTGCTGACCTTTTCATTAGCAGCTGTAGCACTTAACCACTATGCCACTGGGTTTTCAAATATATATTCATTCAATATATTTTACATATTTGGGGTATTCTTGTTTCATTGAGAGTTTTTATCAGGAATGAATATTGGACTTTATCACATGGATTTTTTTTGCATTGATTGAGATGACTATGTGAATGCTTCTTCTCTATTTATGTGGTAGATTATGTTGACTGATTTTCTGATGGTGAACCACCCCTGCATACCTGGTATGAATCTCACATGGTTATGGTAAATTATTTTTTTGATATGATGCTGACTACTGTTGGCTAGAATTCTATCATCTATAGGTGTTATAGATAGTAGTCTGTAATTTTCTTTCTTTTCTTGGTGCCTTTGCCTGGCTTGGTGTCAAGGCTGTGTTGGCTTCTTAGATTGAATTCGGGAATATTCATTCCTTTTCTAAGCTCCCAAGTAGTTTGAGTAACGCTGGTGTGAGCCCTTGTCTGAATGTTTGGTAGAATTCTCCTGAGAAGCTGTCCAGGCGAGGGCTTTTGTTTTTTTCTCCCGAAAGCTTTCTTTCTTTCTTTCTTTGTAATGACCTCGTCAACCTCTTCTCTTGTTATGGGTCCATTCAGACTTTCTATCTCAGCTTGTGTTAGTTTAAGTAGGTGGCACATCTATGTCTAGAAATGTGTCCATTTCCTCTAGGTTTTCGAATTGGTTGCAGTATGATTCTTCATGGTCTTCTGTGCCAATCCTTTTTATTTCGGTGGAGTCTGCTGTGAGGTCGTCATCTGTTTTCTTTTTGGGCCATTTGCTTCCTCTTAGTTTGTCCATTGATTTGTTGATTTTGTTGATGTTTTCAAAGGACCAACTTTTGGTCTTGTTGATTCTTTCAACTGTTTTTTGGTTCTTTGGTTTATTTCTGGTCTCATCTTTTAAAAAAAATTGTTTTTATTATGATTGAGTGAAAATGTACAGTCTGTATAAATTTGCATGCCTGCTTATGTGCAGCTCCCTCTGCACTCCCTGCCCAGCACACTCCTCCTCTCCATTCTATGCATGTCATATCCTCCTAACAGTCTCCTGTCCCCTCCTCTCCACCCTCTCCTCTGCCTTCTGGTAAGAGGCCAATAGGACATCCTGTAGATACATAGACCCATAAAGTGGACACACGATATGGTCACCCTGTGTCCCCAAGTTCAATCCATTCCTGTCTAAAGAGTTGATCTCAGTAATGAATAATGAGCTGGGATAGCAGCAGGTCTAGGGGCCGTGCTCCCAGAGGAAGTTCCGGGGCATCAGACCATCACTGTGGTCTTTTAGTGGAGTTCTGTCCTTTTTATTTGTGTTCCCACTGGAAACCAACATTGTGTGCCCCATCATGGCTGTCATTGGTGGCCTGCACCATCTGGTTCTTCTGGTCACACGTTGATATAGTCACGCATTCACGTGGGTTTTTCTGTTTTCTGAACTCTTTTTGCCTCATGTTGTTGTCGTGCTTGGTGATCACCTGTTCCAGCTGAGCTGGGACCATTTGGTGCACCTCAGATGGCAGCTTGCTAGCTTTTAAGACACCAGACCACTCACCAGTATGGGGTGCAGAAGACTCTCTCAGCAATAAGCCAGTTGTGCCAATTGGCCTGTATGTCCCCTGAGAGCATGGTCCCCAGACCCCCACCCCTGCTACTCTATCCTTGTTATATGAAGGTAGGAATAGAAGCATTTTCAGCTTATGTTGAAGTCCAGTTAAGGTGATCATCTTTCTGGTGTGTGCTGTCACTGCTTTCACCCAACCAAATTTCGATCAGCTATTTCATCTATGCATCCCTCTCCCTCCTTTCCTCCCCTCCCTTATAGCCGTCAGAGTCTTTTCTTCTGTATGTGAGTCTGTTTTTAAGTCTTTATAGTAAGGGTCTCATACAATACTTGACCTTGTGTTGCTGACTGATTTCACTCAACATAATGTCTTCTAGTTGAAACCAGGTTATGAGATGTTTTCTGAAATCACTGTTTTGTATAATTGCATAGTGTTCCATTGAGTATATGTACCATAGTTTGCTTATCCATTCATCTGTTGCTGGGCATCTGGGTTGGTTTCATCTTTTTGCAGTTGTGGCCTGTGCTGTGATAAACATTCGTATGCACATATCTGTTTGTGTGACTGTCCCTAGTTCTATAGGATATATTTCAAGCAGTGGGATTACTAGATCAAATGGTATATCTATTTCCAGTCTTTTAAGGAAATGCCAGATTGCTTTCCAAAGAGGTGGTACCATTTTGCAGTCCCACTGGCAGTGTAGGAGAGTTCCAATTTCCCCACAGCCTCTCCAGCATTTGTTGTTTTGTGTTTTTTATATCATGGCCAACTTTGTTGGAGTGAGATAGTATCTCATTGTAGTTTTGATTTGGATTTATTCAATAGCTGATGATCATAAGCATTTCTTCATGTGTCTTTTGGCTGCCTAGATGTCCTTTTTGATGAAATGTCTGCCCACCTCCTTTGCCCATTGCTTAATTTGGGTTATTTACCTTTTTCTTGTTCATATTCTGCAGTACCTCGTAGATTATGAAGATCAGATTTATAGTTGTCAAATTTTTTTACCATTCTGTGAGTGGTCTTTTAATTCTTTTGATAAAGTCTTTGGATGAGTCAAAGTGTTTGATTCTTAATAGTTCCTATTTATCTATTTTCTGTTGATCCAGCTTTGTTTGTTAGTTTTGAAGTGTGTCTAAATTGTGTGCTAATCCTTCCATTGTTGATCCTATTTTTAATTGCATAATCTTTATTGTTTTAAGTTTGATATTTAGGTCTTTTATCCAGTTTAAGTTGGTTTTTGTGTAAGGTGTGAGGTATAGGTCTTGATTAAATTTTTTGCAGATGGATAACCAGTGTTGCCAACACTGTCTGTTAAAGAAACTGTTTTTACCCCAGTTTACAGTCTTAGGGCCTTTGTCGAATATCAGCTGTTCATAGGAGGATTGTGGCATCTCTTGGGTCTGAACTCTGCTCCATTGGTCTATATGTCTCTCTTTGTACCAGTACCAGGCTGTTTTGACTACTGTGGAAGTGTAATGGGTTCTAAAATCAGGTTGTGAGAAGCCTCCCACATTGTTCTTCTTCAGTAGTGTTTTGCTTATCTTGGGTCTTTTCCCTTTCTAAACAAAGCTGGTGGTTTGTTTCTCCATGTCATTAAAAAATGTCACAGGAATTTGTATTGGGATTGTGTTTGTATATGTGGATTGCTTTGGGTAAAATAGACATTTTCACAATGTTAAGTCTTCCTATCCATGAGCAGGATAGGTCTCTCCATTTATGTAAGTCTCTCTTAGTTTCTAGCAGTAAAGTCTTGTAGTTCTCTATGCATAGGTCTCTTATTTATCTAGTTAGATTTATTCCTAGGTATTTTATCTTGGGGGGCTATAGTAAAAGGTATTGATTCAGTGATTTCTTCTTGAATGGTCTCTTGGTATGAAGGAATCCTACTGATTTCGTTATGTTTATTTTATAATCTGATACTTTGCTGAGCTCTTCTATCAGTTTGAGTAGTTTACTTATGGATTCTTTAGGATTCTCTGCATATACAGTCATGTCTTCTGCAAATAGAGAGATTTTTACTTCTTTGCTGGTATGGATGCCATTTATTTCTTTGTCATGTCCAATTGCTCTGGCCAGAACTTCTAGTACAATGTTGAATAGAAGTGATAAGAGTGGGCATCCTTGTCTAGTTCTCAAGGGGAATTCTTTGTCTCTCTCCCTCAGGATGATATAGGTGGTTGGCTTTGTGTAGTTGCCCCCTATTGCTTTGTTGTTGAGGAATTTGCCTTCTATTCCTAATTTGGTGAGACTTTTTAGCATGAATGGGTGTTGGAATTTATCAAATGCCTTTTCTGCATTGACAAAATCCAGTGATTCTTGTCTTTTGTGTTATTTATGTGACTGATCACATTAATTGTTTTTCTGATGCTGAACCAGCCTTGCATCCCAGGTATGACTCCAACTTGGTCATGATGAATTATTTTTTTGATGTGTTGTTGAATTCTGTTGGCTTGTATTTTGTTGAAGATTTTTGCATTGAGTGATACTTGTAGTCTGTTTGTTCAATATATTTAGGTGCGGTGGTTATTAGGTGCATAAATAGTTAATATTGTTAAATCTTGTGTATTGAATCTTTCAGCAATATATAGTGGCCATCCTTATCCATGATGGTGGATTTTACATTAAAATCTATTTTATCTGAGATTAGTAGTGCCACACCCACTCTTTCTTGTGTATTGTTAACTTGGTATATATTGTTCCATCCTTTAATTTTCAGTTTGTTCATATCTTTAAGTCTGATATGTGTTTCTTGTAAGCAACATATAGATGGGTTGTGTTTTTTGACCCAAGATATTATTCATTGTCTCTTCACTGGAGCATTCAGACCACTTATATTCAGTGTAATTATTGATAGGTATGTGTTTAGTGCTGTCATTTTGGTGTGATTATTTTTGTGTTGGCATATTCTCTGTTGCTGTTAATATTCTGTTCTGGGACATTCTTCTTTATGCATTGAATTTTCATGTTTTTCAGTATTGGTTTTGTATTCATTGAGACTCCTATATTGTATTTCTTGTTTTGATGTGTTGCTTTATTATTGTGCTTTGCAGCTACCCCTGTGATCCCCCTTAATAATTTGAGTTTAAATTCAATTTTAGCTTCTACAAATCTTACTAACTTCATTGGCATCTAACAAAACTATAACTACTGTAGTATATCCCTCTTTTTATTGTAATGATATCTTAGTTTTCATGATAAGTTCACTGGTTCCCTTCTTTTAATGTTTATAGCTCTGACTGAATTTTGTGCCTTTCCTATCAGGTTTCTGTATGTTCTGTCCTGCTTTGTCTCCTTAAATATACAGTTAAGGGTTTTGTTTTTCTATGCAGAGAGCCTCTTTCAGTATTTCTTGTAGTTTTGGTTTGGTTTTTGCAAAGTCTCTGAGCTTCTGTTTATCTGAAAATGTCTTAATTTCACCTTCATATTTGAAAGACAGTTTTGCAGGATATATAACTCTCAGTTGGAATCTTTTCTCCTTCAAGACTTTAAATGTGTAATCCCACTGCCTTCATGCCAACATCATTTCTGCCGAGAAGTCAGATGAAAGCCCATAGGGCTTTCCTCTGAATGTTAGCTTTGTTTTGAGTCTTGCTGCCTTTAAGAGTTTCTGCTTATGTTTCATTTTATTAAGCTCGATTATAATATGTCTTGTTTTTCTTTTAGGGTCAAATTTCTATGGTGTTCGATACACATCTTGGATGTTCAACACACATCTTGGATGTTCTCTTTTTTCATATTTTCAGGGAAGTTTTCTGTCAGCAACTCAACAACAATGCTCTCTGTGTTTTCAGCTATGCCTCCTTATTCAAGGATTCCAATTAATCACAGATTATTCCTTTTGAGGGAGTACCACAAGTTTCTTAAAGCTTCTTCATTTTTCTTATTTCTCTTCTCTGACTTCTGGTCATAAATGCTGGTGTCAGTAACTTTATCTGCAGTATCACTGATTCTAATTTCCATTGTGTCAAGTTTGTTCTTTTGTCTTTGATTGAATTGTCTAACTCTGAGATTTGTTATTGATCTGTCAGATTTCAGAATGTTGAGCTCCATTAGTGTGAATAGCTTGGTTAATTTTATATTTTGTTCTGCTGCATTTTGTTTAATATCTAGGAGAGTTCTAAATAGAAATCTTTTGTACTTGACCTCCAATAGTTTCAGAAATGCTTCTTCATCTGGAAAGTTTTTTGAGTCAGTACTTTGGGAGTTTTCTGGGTCCATGTTTGAATATTTTTTTAAATATCAGGCTATGGTCTGTTGCTTCTAAGACATCTAGAGGCTGTTTAATTTCTCTGGTGTTGCTTTAAAGGGAGCTGAGCTGTAATTCTGAAGGGGAAGTTGGTCATCAGCCACCTCTTTGTTCTCTTGTGACTGGGCCCAGTGAACTCTCTAGGGTGGCAGGCTCTGCCTCCTGGCTGGCAAAGACACTGGCCTTTTTATGGAGACACTGGAGGGCTGTCAGATGACCGTATGAAGTGGGTTAGTGAAGGCTCGAAGAGATGTGGCTAGGTTGCACTGTAGTTATTTCTCCAGGCAGTTTTATTTTAAAAGCCAAAAGCTACCTGCCTGTTAACCAAAAGTCAGCAAGAGCACCAGGTGTGGCAGGCCCCTCCTTCCAGCCAATAAGGGTGGCTGCTCCCCAGCCGTCCAGAGATGCTTTAGTGCAGATCACAACAGAGACAGGCCACTGCGCTGCAAACGCTGCCTGGGTGCCACTTGCAAGGCAACACTGTGCTAAACACAGCTCCTCCACTGGGGAAGCGCTCCCTGGGCTGGCACTGTCTCCCAGCCTGAGAATCTGCCCCAGGTGAGGGCTCCAATTGGGTAACCCCACCTCACAGGCATGCAAGCTAGTGTCTCGGTCAAACTACCACTCCCACTGAGACAGAGGTGAATGTATGGTGGAGTTTCAAAAACAAGAGGGTGGGGGGACTATGGTGTCCCCACCACTGGACTCCCAAAATGTGGGTACCTCACCCAATGTCTGTCTGCTGCAGGACAGGCAGTTCACTTCAGTACTGCATTTGAGAGTAGCTGCAGCATGTCCTCCTCCCTTGCCTGCTGGCCAACAAAGAGAAAAAAAGTTCAAAGTGCCTGGTACCTTCTCACTTTTCCCTTTTATATCTCATGAGATTGACTAAAGATACAACCTAATCTTATAGATTGAGTCTTGCGAGTCTTGCATCATTAACATAACTGCGTTCATCCCACCTCATTGATACCACAGAGGCAGGATTTACATCACATAGGAAAATCACGTCGGATGACATAGGGTTAACAGTCATACCATACTGGGAATCATGGCCTAGGCCAAGTTGACACATATTTTGGGGGGACATGGTTCAGTCCATAACACAGATTGACGTCTCGGGCTCCCTGTTTTCAATTTGTTGGCTTCGTTTTGTTATCAAGAGTTCTTTGACCTAAGTTGGTATCTGGCTGATGTGTCCTGTGTTCTAGAAGCAAGTTGTTGTTTCACTAACTGCATTTTTCTTGTAAGTATGGTTTGGTTTTCACAAATTCCCTTAATTTATGTTTATCTGGAAATGTTCTGGTTTTACCTTCAGATCTGAGTGAGTTTTGCAGGAAAAGCTATTCTTCATAGTTCCATTATTATGTTTTAGTTTTATCTGTGTCTGCTTTCTTAATCACTTAGAGAGCTCTAAATATGAGACTTTGGGGTTCTATAGCAGGGTGTTCCAATCTGACACTTTATTTTGGTCACTTGCTAAAGCCATTATGTCCTGCTTTTTTGTATGTTTTGATGTCTGCTGTCTGCAAGGCAGTCAGGTATTTATTAATTATATGTTTGTTTCCATATGTCAGGATAGGTGGGCCCAGTGTGCTTGGTTGCTTGCTCACTTGCCTGTGGGCATAATAGCTCTCACTGCTTGTCTGGGTGGGCAAGGTGGCAGCTGTCTGGACAAGCCCACCTCACCGTACACTGGGTTGGCAAGGTCGCTGAGGGCAGACTCTGTCTCCTGGTGTCGGTCCAGCAGGGTAAGAGCATTCACAGCCCATTTTCAGGTGGGAGCGGGTGTTGGGCAGGGCTCACTTCCCACAGTTCCTCAGCTGGTCAAGAAGCAGGAGGGAAGGGGAGGGCAGTGTGGGGTCAGTGCAGCAGTGAGCCTCAGATCCAGGGCCCCCAGCTGCAGCAGTGCATTGGGGAAAGGGGGAGGTGGTGTATGGGGCAAAGGGGGAAGAGTGGGAAAGCATGTTTCTTTGGTTGCTGGGTGCTCTATCTCCTGTTGGGAGCTCTCTGAAGTTGCCTTCCTGTCTGGGATCATTGCTGTGTTTCAGGGAGGTGGGGGGAAGGGTGGGCACAGCACCAGTTTGCTCAGCTGGGCCTTGATGGTAGGGAAGTTAAGGGCAGGGCAGGGTGAGGAAGGAAAGGGTGAGGGAGAGTGGGGGCAGGGGTGCGGGGTGGGGGGAGGGCGGAGTGCAAGCTGGGTCAGTCAGCAGTGATGCAGCCAGTGCAGGGTGATGCTGAGGGATGTGGAGCTGGGCTGCTCAGTGGTAGTAGTGCAGCTAGATGGTGGGAGGGAGGGGTGCAGTGCTGGGCTGCTCAGCTGGCACACAGTGGGGGTATGACCAGCAGGAGGGGGAGCAAAGGGTGTGTGGGTGGTGCTCAATGAGGGGGACTTAAGGAAAGTTGCACTTTGGTCCCCAGCAGTTGGCTTATGCCACCACATGGTAGGAAGGTGGGGGTTGTAGGACTGTGTCCCCCAGGTTACTGCCTGAGAGTGTCTGGGCAATTCCTTGAGCTGTAGCCGGCAAACAGGCCGTACTTGGCTCTAGATAACTCCGCACGGTTCCTCTGTCCCCTGATGGAGCTGCCGAAGGTGTCTTTCTGTGCTCCTCACGGGGTTGTTGGCTTTCTCTCTCGATGGCCATGCTGACCCATGCTGGTTGGCAGGGAACCTTTCTGCCCCGTATCTCTGCTCATTTGCTGTTTTTGATCAGTTTCTCCTCCTCAGTGGCTTCTGATTTAATAATTAACCCCATCATTCCTGGGTTCTAGGGCTGACCTGTGTAATCTGTTGTGCTTGGTTTTTCAGGTCTTTGTCACAAAGAGCCAGCTTGGTGCATCTAGTCCACCAGCTGGGCTCCACCGCCCTCTGTCTCAGATTTTGGCCTGAACGTTCTTTACTGTCTTGTGGCTCTCAAAGCTTCTGTAAAGATTAAAAAAAAAAAGAAAAAATTCTTTACCTAGCACTTTAAAAATGTTTTTCTGACAATTTTAGATTTATTAACATCTTGCATCAGTCTGGTACATGGACCACAAGTAGTGATCCAGTATTTTTAACTCAAGTCCTTACTTCATTCCCAGTTTCTTAATTGTTACCTTTTCCTGGACCAGGATCACATCCAGGACACCACATTACATTTAGTCATCATGTCTCCTTTGGTTCCTCTTTGCTGTTTTGGCTTTTGATGACCTGGACAGTTTAGAGGAGTCCTGGTCAGGGATTTTGTAGAGCATTCTTCTTTGGGGATTTGTCTGATGGTTTTCTCATGATTAATTTGAGGTTATGGGTTTTTGACAGGCAGACCACAGAGGTAAAGTGCCACTCTCATCTCATCACATTAGTGGTCCATGGGCTTGAGATGACTTCTCACCGGGGTGGTGGTGTGGCAGTTCTGCCTCACAGCGATCCCGTCTGCAACAGAATGAGGCCGTCTTTGCTCATCAAGACCACCAGCTGAGGTTGTGTCTGTCAGGCTTATCGTCTTACAAGTTAGCCTTCCGCATCGCCTCTCTGTCCGTCATGCGTGTTTCCTTTGGATGACGTCACTGGGCAGCCCACACTTACGGGGTTAGGGGTTACACTTCACCTTCTTGTGGGCCCTGTGTATAGAATTTAGGTGCAGTCTTCATGGGAGATTTTTAGTCTGCATCATTTAATTACATCAACATGGACTCACAGCTATTTATTTTCTAAGAGATCTGACAGTTAAGTCCACGAACTTAATTGTCCTAAGTGCTACACACCTCACTGCTGAATATCACTGTGGTCCCCTTCGAAGCATGTCCTTTGGGAAGCTATGAACCAATGCCAGTGCCTAGTCCACCCTTCAAAGAAAGTTTGGAACTCTTTCTGGAACTGGCCATTGTGCACGGTGGCAAGTTTGCAAACTTAACTGCATAGTCGTCTGTGAGGGAGTTTTTAGCCAGTAGACAAACTGTATTGGAGTACCTTCCCTACTCACTTGATCTGGCCTCCAGTGACTTTTTTTCTTTACCTGAGAAGAAAGAAATATAGGAAGACATTTGGATGACATTCAGGACATCAAGGGTAATATGACAACAGCTCTGATGGCCATTCCAGAAAGCGTTCCAGAATTGCTTTGAAGGGTGGACTAGGTGGTCCATAGTGCACAGCTTCCCGAGGGATGTGTTCTTGGAAGGTGACTGCAGTGATACTCAGCAAAGAGGGATGCAGCACTTTTTCTGAGTGTGAGTATAATTGGCAGCCCTTGTCCTTGTCCTTTGGGCCGTGTTTCAGTACTGTTTACTTTGTTGCTCAGACTGTTCCAGCCTTGACTGCTGGGCACTTGTTCAGTTGGTTCTTGTGCCCCTTTCACATAGTCCCCCCCTTTTTTTTAAAGCACCATACTTTCTGGCACTTTACCTCTGTGGTCATACTTTCTGGATTCTCAGGGACAAGTTGTGCCAAGAATCAGCCATTTCTCGCAGGAGCCCTGATCCTCTTATTGGAGACTAGTTATTAAAGAAACAAAAACCAAACCCATTGCCCTCAATTCTGACTCGTAGCAACCTTATAGGACAGAGTAGAACTGCTCTATAGTTTCCAAGGAGCGCCTGGTGGATCTGAACCGCTGCCTTTTTGGTTAGCAGGCATAGCACTTAACTACTCCTGTGCCACCAGGGTTTATGAGACTGGTATTAAAAACCTGAAATTGGGAGTTGCGTGTGCTCACAGCTACTGGGGCACCCTGTTTCTCCACCTTCTCTGATGCCAGGGCAGGAAACACATGTGTATGTATACACACGAGTACTTCACTGTGAAACCGCTGGTACTGACATTAGGCTGGACGTGGCTTCATCCTGTATCTTTAACTGTCATCCATTATGGCTCGAGTCACTCCGGCCTCTCCAACAGCCTGTCTGTAAACTCCCACATCCAACAGGGAGAAACCTGGCTCTCAGCATCCACTGCCTGTGTGCCAACATAGTTATTTTCAGCAGCCATTATTCCTGGAAACGGTTACTTTCCCTCCTGTTTTTAAAAGAAACAGTATAATAGAATACAAACTACCTGCACACCGGATCCCCAGTGGTACAAAGTTAGCACTTGTCTGCTAACTGAACCCACCCGCCAGTGCTGTGGGAGGGGACCCTGGGGATCGTCTTCCAGAGACCACAGCCACAGCATGGTGTGGAGCCCAGCTCTACTTGCTGACACATGGGATTTTGGTTTTGTTGTACACGTGACTGTTTGGGGGCACAGACAGCACGTGCTGGCTGTCATTCTTTGCTGCTGTGTGCAGATCTCACTCGTGCTTTATAAGGGCTGAATGGTGCCCCAGAGCACGAATGTTATGGAGTTCGCTTAACATCTTGCCAATGGATGGGTACCTTGTTTCTGTCTCTCTTTTTTTTATTTTTATTTTTATTTAATATAACTGAGTGAAACGTATAAATTTACATGCCCACCTATATGCAGCTTCCACTGCTCTCCCTGTCTGGTGACTGCACACTATTCCTCTCTGCTCCATACATGTCTCATCCTTCCAAAAGCCTCCTTTCACCTCCTCTCCGTTCACTCCCCTTCTTCCAGCCAGAGGTCAGCAGGATAATATCCTATAGATGTATAGAAGCATAAAGTGCTTCCAATATATGGTCACTCTGCATTGCCAAGTCCAATCCACTTGTGTCCAAAGAGTGGACCTTTGTTATAATTTATGGGAAAGGGCAGCATCAGGGCCGGGGGCCATGCTCTCAGAGGAACCCCAAAACCGCTGGACCATCAATTTAGGTCTTTTAGTGGAGATCTCATGATGCACCCCTTTTTATTCTTGTGTTGCCAGTGACTCCTCTCTGTAAGCTCCATCGTGGCTATCACTGGTGGTGGCCGGGCACCATCCGGTTCTTCCGGTCCCAGGTCGATGTAAGCACCTACTCTTGTGGGTCTCTCTGTCTTCTCGGTTGTCTTTACCGCATGTCATTTTGGTCCTCGGTGAGCATCCGTTTCTGCTGAGTTGGGACCATTTGCTGTGTCCTCAGATGGCAGCTTGGCAGCTTTTAAGACCCCAGACGCCACTCACCAATGTGGGGTGCAGAGAGCTCTCTTAGCAAAACGCTAGTTGTGCCAACTGGCCTGGAATTCACCTAAGAGCGTGGTCCCCCGCCCCCTGCTCCAGCTACTCTATCCTTGCAGTATTAAGATGGAAGGAGTACTGAAGTTATGCTGAAGTCCACTTAATGTTGTTCTTGTTTCTAATGTGTGCTATCACCACTGTCTCCCAACGATTTCTAGTAACTATTTAAACTAAACCCTCCCCCCTCCCCCTCCCTCCCTCCCCTGCCTTGCAGCTGTCTAAGAGTCTTCTATACACAAATCTGTTTTTGAGATCTTATCGTAGAGGTCTCATACAGTATTTGTCCCTTTGTCGCTGACTACTTTCACTCAACATAATGTCTTCCAGTTGAAACCAGGTTAGGAGATGTTTCCTGGAATCATCGTTATTCTTTATCATTGCGTAGTGCTCCATTGAGTATATGTACCATAGTTTACCTATCTATTCTTCTATTGTTGGGCATCTGGGTTGATTCTTTTTGCTATCGTGGACTGTGCTGCAGTAAACATTCTGGTGCATGTGTCCGTTGGTGTGAAAGGCTTTGATTCTGTAGGATATATTCCAAGTAGTGGAATTACTGGGTCAAATGGTAAATCGATATCCATTTTTTTAAGGAAGCGCCAGATTGCCTTCCAAAGAGGCTGGACCATTTTGCAACCCCACCAACAGTGTAGGAGGGTTCCACTTTCTCCACAGCCTCTCCAGCATTTGTTGTTTTGGGTTTTCTGGATCATGGCCTATCATGTTGGGGTGAGATGGTATCTCATTGTAGTCTTGATTTGAATTTCTCTAATAACTAAAGATCGTGAACATGTCCGCATGTGTTTTTTGGCTGCCTGGATCTCCTCTTTAGTGAAGTGTCTGTCCATCTCCTTTGCCCATCGCTTAATTGGATGGTTTATCTTCTTCTTCTTGATATTTTGTAGTATCTTACAGATTATGGAGATCAGGCGTCAGTCTGACATAGAGTTGCCAAATATTTTTTCCCATTCTGTGGGTGTTCTTCTATCTCTCTTGCTGCACCTATGACTGGTTTATTTTTTTCAGTGAATATATGGGGTTTCTGTGGATAGGCTTACCGAAATGGAAGTACTTGATCAAAGAGTTGTGGTCATCTTGTCAAATTGCCCTCCGGAGATTGGGCCAATTTCTATTCTCCTCATTGGCAAATGAGAATGTGTTTTGAAACCTGGTTTCTCAATAGCATCTGCTAAAGACGTATCCACGTCAGACTGGAAGGAAATTAGCCCTGTGCCTGTATGCATCTGTTTTCCTGACTTGAATATTGTGTTAGAAAAATTAAAATATTTTTTGCCATCAGTTTATCCTTTTGTAAATTTGTCATGCTTTGAAAGGTCTTTCATCTCCCATATGCTCGGATGTTCACTTAAAACCTCAGACACACAAACAGACACGAAGAGCACCATACACAACTCGTACACTAGTGTTAGTATAAGAGCGCCTGGGCCTCATCTTGGCCACTCTCCCTCCCATGGCAAGCCACTGCCCAGTTTGGGGTTTCCTCTTCTCAGCTGCTGTCGCTGTCTGCAAATTCTTGTTACTAGTCTGCTCCCTCACTGTGGTTTGGTTAGTTGATTCTTATTTTCGGTGACTTTCTCAAAGCAGCGCACCTCACAGAGCGGCCAGATCCCACTGAACGCTGGCCACTGGTGAGATGGAACCATCTGGGTCTTTTCCACTGCGGCACCTATCGCCTTCCTGCACTCTGGGACGGTTCCTCTTCAGCGGTTCCTGGAGCTCTGGTCTCTTGTGTGTGTATGTGTGTGTGTGTGTGGCTTGAATAGACCAGGATGTTCAAATCCTGTATTCCTGCTGCTTGTCCTTGACATTTTGTTTCATGAACACTCCAGCCTGGCTCTGAGGTACGGCTGCAGGCTTCTCGGGTCTGTCGGGGGTGGTGCTGCTGGGTTCTAGGTTAAGAGCGTCTGGTTCTTGTTCTGAAGCGGCTCTGTCAGTCTGACACGTCCTTGTCAACGCTTGGTATTGGCAGGCCTGGTTTTTGTGTCTCATGGATGGCACCTTGCTGATTTTGCCAGTGGGGTTGGGCAGGTTTCATGTTTCTAAGGCAACTCAGGTTCCCTCCTGTTTGTAACATTTTTTTTAGTTCCGTTTTCTTTTCCGAATCTTTAGATGTATTTGCGATTTGTTGGGTATAAGGAATGGTTCAACTGTTTTCTCAAGATGACCCATCCACCCACAGACTAACCTCATCTTTGACACATGGGGCCAAAACGCCACGTTTCTCAAAGTGCCCTTAGTTACTGCCGCTTTAGGGCTGATCATGGGTTAGTGCCTCACTGTCCCCTAGACCTCCTTAGTTCTGTGTCACTTACAGTCAGGCTGTTTGATTCAAGTCTGTTGGTATTACCATGTATCAGTCATCTGCAAATTATTGTTTGCATTTTTAAGATGTGAATTCCCCCTGAATTATAAAACTTTCCTATCTAAGAACAAGAGGTGTTTCTCTTGACTCCAGTTTGGTGGTTTCTGGCTTATTCTCAGTACTTGTCCTTCCCGTTTCTTAACTGGAAACCCTGGTGGCAAAGTGGTTAAGAGCTATGGCTGCTTACCAAAACGTCAGGAGTTCAGATCCAGCAGGCCCTCCTTGGAAACTCAATGGGGCAGTTTCATTCTATCCTATAGGACTGCTAAGAGTCAGAATTCATTAGATGGCCATGGGTTTTTTCTCCTGACCAGCTGCAGGGATAGGTGTCTCCGTAACATGTGAGTGGGGCACTGGTGGAGATTTTGAGTAATTCTGGTTATTTCAGTGTTTGGGGTATACTTTCCATGGTGTTACAGCACAGTAATCCAGAACCTACTTCACTTTGTTAACCTGCTGCAGGAATGCAGAGCTCTGTGCCAGGCACGGGAGCAGGGTGAGAAGCCTCTAGGCACCCTCTGTGAGGCTGTTGACAGCCAGCCTGGAGCTAGTGGGGACGTCTTGTTTCAGCCCAAATGATTCTCGGCCACCGGCACACTCTACCAGCTTAACATGGAGGGCCAGGGCTGTCCCTTCAGCCACCAGAGGGGAGGGGTGAAAGTAGCCTTCTGTTTGGCCCCCAGGCACAGGGCTGGGGACCCGCAGGGAAGAGTCACCACCACACTAAGAGCTTACCGTAGAATAGATTTATTTACCTGAAACCATGTCTGTGCAGTGTTTGTTACAGCACAGAAATAAACAACTGATCTCTATTTACAGTCTAAAGTCAAACATGCGTTGTGATAAACTGACGTTAAGCATTTTATTAAGATAAATGCACACAATACTCGTATTGCACCAACATCTGTCTACTGCTTCTGATTTCATTAAATAAGTTACATTTAATACAGTGCAAATAAGCTGTTTGCACTCTCAAAAAAATAACGTTATGAACTGGAGGCCTATGTTTTAACAATTCAATGCCTGTAGTGTTTCCAATGAATTTATAAATAAGCAAACTGTACAGGGCCAATTAAAAAGTGGCATATTTCAATGACATTGTAGAGAAATCTGGCTTACAACTGAAGGGCATGCATTACAACTGAGCATTGAATATTGTACATTTACATAAGCTCTGACATTTTGCACAGAGAAGTGTGGGGACTTGGCTGATGGCTTCTGAGTTCGAGGATGAGGTTTCAGAACCTCATTCTTCTTGCAGCAAAGAAACCAGACTTCTCTGGAGAGGCTTTCTGGTTCATTAAGCTAAATTGTACATTTGTAATTATTTTGATTTAAAAGCTAAAAATCCCACTGGTAACACACATTTCCTCCACATAATACACAACGAGTCAGGGAAGCTCGCCTGCTTTCCCCCACCATCAATCATGCAGAGGTCGGTAGATGTATTGCTAAAAACGCACATGCACGCAACTGAACACCCTTACATTTCTGCAAAATGGTTTAGGAAGCGGTTACTCCAGTATTGCTGAAAAGGAAAGAGAGAGGAAATCAGCTTTAGGAAACACAGGGAGGAAATGTTAGAATAACTGTTTACTTAAGACTAAGACTAACAATGACAGATGAAAGGACACTCAATCTGACTGGTAAGGTTAAGACCAGCATTTCTGATGAATGGTCCCTGAGACACACCCAGCAGACGAGCAATCCAGAACCCCTGGCTCAGTGACCTGCAGCCCTTGGGCTTTGGGGCTGCAGAGCTGAGGCCAGCCTGGTGTGCTGGGGCCTCCCACAGGCAGGCAGGCGCTCCAGGAAGAGATTCAGGTGTGTCACGGCAGTGAGAGGCCAGAGGACAGGGGCTTTGTTAGCAGTGCAGAGGTTAAGAATGCTGAGCAAAGGGGAGTGGTGAGTGGTGGTGCTAAGCCTCCTGTTGTCCCCTTGTCCCCAGGTGGCCTCTGCTGGGGCCACGGCCTGCCCAGGGAAATGGCTTCGTTGGGCTCTGGGGCTCCATTCCCTGCTGACACAAATCAGAAGGCTGCCTTGTCCTTAAACTGAAGGGCAGGGCAGTTGTACAAAATTCAATGGCTTAGGTCAAAGGGCACCACGGAACTCATGACAACTGTAGACACCATCTGTACAGGGTCTGCCCACTATGTGGCCACAACCACCTTGAGGTGCACAGGGTAGCAGCCACCTCGTCACTGCTCTCAGGCTCGAGGCAAAGGACAGACAGGAGAGGCTTTTGCTGCCTATGTGCCCAAGGAACCTGGAACCTTTCCAGGCGAGGGCATCAGTGTCCAGTGGGCCTGAGGGTGCCACTGCCCCTCCACTGGCTAAGGGTGCATGGTGGGAGGCACCACAGGAGAACAGGCCTCTCGGGCCACTCTTCCTGAGGCCTGAGCCTGGGGCTCACAACCAAGATCACAGTTCAGGAACTGTCTTTGTGGGTCACTCGGTCCGAGTCTAGCTGTCTAGGCCTGGAGAAGTGGATACCCAAATGACCTCCAGGGACTGCAGGGGCCACAGCTGGTGCCTTCACTGTGGACAGGGTTCCACAGCTGCCCCATCAGCACCCTGTGGCCTTGTCTCACAACTTGGCTAGAACAGTTGACTCCGTCAGTCCACCAGCCAGCCTAGAGGTTAAACACCTCCCTCACAACACCTTTTCTGTTCCACTTCCTGATGCTAAAGGCACTGAGAGCCTCGGTGGGCTAAGCCTCTGACAGCCTGTTTGTGCTCCACTGGTACCCCTTGGCCTCTGGCCTTTGAACTTTGCAGCACCTGCTTGACACCTGTGAACTCCTCCCAAATCCCACGCAGTGCCATCACCTCTTGGAGGACCAGCGTCAGGCCCTTGCGTGGCCACCTCAGAAACACACGGGGCCACACTGGTGCTGACTGCGAGGGGCTTAGGGCCGACGTTTAAGAAGAGCAGAGCGTCGAGCTGGTGCTCCTGTGCTTTACCACACCTGGGACAAGTCTCAGCCACGAATGGCCAGACCCAGACAGGCAAGACAAGGAGTGTCTTAAAAAGTAGCCTGGTGACTCAGGGCTTGCAGCTGATTCTTTCTGCATTCACCAGCCTCCTTCTTCCTAAGGACAGTGTCTGGGGCCCAGTCCTTGCCACTAACAAAGATCAAAAGGACCAGACACATCTACAGAGCTTCATCTAAAGAGTCCCATCTGCCAGCCAGCCCTGTGCAGACTCTTTCATGCCACCCGGCTGCTGTCCCAGACCATCCCTGCCAGGGTGAGCTGGTACAGCAGAGCGGCATGGGGCCCTGCTTGGGGTGAAGGAGATCACTACTGATTCATTAGTGTCACACAGCCATTGTGTGCTAAGTCACGTGTAGGCTAAAGCATTCAAGTTACAGGGAGGAAAATACTCACTTTAGTTGATGAATGTTGGAAGGCATTGGAGAAAAACACCACAGTTAGGACTGTTAATGACTTGTACACTGTTGGTAAGACTCATCTCAGAACATGCGCAAACATTGGTCATAGGAACGATGGTGGTGGTTAGTGCCGCCGTAAAATAAAAATAGTTCTATACAATATGTTCATTTGGTCATGTGTATTTACAGATTTTACAAAACACATACACGCACGTACACACGCACACTGCCCTTGTGTTCTCTACAGCAGGCGGAACAAGCCAGCAGGAACTCGCCTGAATCGTGTACCACAGGTGGCCACTAGTGCCTGTGCTCTAGGCACACTCCTGCTCCCAGCAGGACAGTCCCCCCATGAGCACAGGAGGACTAATGACCTACGGCTCTGTGCTGAGAGCGCAAAACAAAGCTGGAGAGTTCAAGCTCAGCCACCTAAGAGTTACAAACAAGACAGTTATTTTGTCCTCTGTCCATTTAAAATGTTTTATTTTTCTTTTTAAACTAGATTGTGAAGTGCCACTGAAACGGGCAATGACAGTTGGGGACAAAAAAAAATCTGTTACAATAAAATACATTTAAATAAATAACCTTAGGAACCGCGTGAGGGGCCGTGAAGCCGGCGGACTGACTGGACCTGGGGCGGGTTTTCTGCACAAGCGAGAGCAGGCATACCTCTTGTTGAGACGGATGTAAACAGAACCAGAGACCCAGGAGAGCGGAGCAGGCGGGGGTGGGGCGGGGTGAGCGCAGGGGCCGAGGGTGAGGGGTGGCAAACCAACAATACTGACTGAGGTAGCAGTACTCTGCTCAGTGCAGAAAAATTGGCTTATGAATAAAATTAGACTGTGATATCAAATTAAATCCATATGATCATGCAAAAGACACAACACATGCTATTTAGTTTTAGGAAAAAACCACACACATTCCTCGCCTAAAGTCTGCTGCCAATTAACTGCTGACAATGTCTGCTGCTGGCTCAGCTATTTTTTTTAATACAAGGACAAGTATTAAACAGAACACTGTACATGCTTTTTCATCTACAAAAAAATATTTGCATAAAATAGTGTTAGTTCTCTGTACATGTCAATGGACACTTTAATTATGTGTATAAAAAAGGAAAATCTTGTCCCACTGGAGTCAGAAAAAGCAAAACGAAATTTAGAGTATGAAACCTCCTTCACCAGCCAATATGTTCATGTGAAAATTCAGCAGAAAGAGACACTTGCTTTAAACAATAAAAAAATTAATTGATTAAGTTACACATCTTCTGGAGGCCAAGCTGTCAGTCAAGACCAGAACATGTCGGTGAAGTTAGTGTCTGTGCTATACACCCAGACCACCAGCGGCACCACGAGCAGCACGAAGGGCCAGGAGACGCCGGCAGTGCAGGCCTGCAGGGGACAGGGCCGCGCCGGCCGCACACACTCTTTACCGGGCTCCAGGTAGTTGCGGGCCACGAACTTGAGGGTCTCGTCCATGAGGATCACGGGCAGGGAGATTTTCAGCACCATCAGCCACTGGGTCAGGTTCAGCGGTGTGATCTGGAAGATAAGCTGCCCCCCAGAGAAGAAACTCCATCAGGTGGCTGTCTTGTGGGGAGCAGGTACCCCACCCCAGTTGGAGACCCGGCACTCACAGGCAGCGGCTCCACGTAGAGGATGAGGAAGTGGAGGGACATGGACAGGCAGATGGAGCCCACGAGCCAGATGTTCTCCCAGGGAGGCATCCTCAGCAAGGACTGATTTTCAGACAAGCTGTGGACAAGGAGCGGACTGTGAGGCTCCTCTGCAGTGGGCCGCGGGGGCTGCCCTGCCCCGATTCCACAGACTGCCTTCTCCTGGGGCACAGTGGTGGAAAGGACTGTTCACATGTAGGACAAACTTCTCGTTTCAAATCTAGGCTTCGGCACAGCACGTTCCATCCTGGCAGGCTCAGAGCTGCTATCAACTGCCCTTAGTACAGGCTATTTAGAAATTTCCAGTTCTGTCACTGACTTAATTAGATGCTAGCATTTGTCTTGATGCTTAAGGGCAGGGACTCCTCCCTGTGGGTACTGGCCACTAGCACAGAGTGCTGAGAAGTCCTATTCTGGGCCTGCCTCCACTGTCTCACTCAGCAGCACCTTCTAGGTGCCTCCACGCCTTCCTAGAGGGGATGACATTCAGCTTTTCGATGGGGTCTGCCCATTGTTGTCTCTGTGGGAGGGCAGCTCTGTCCTGTGTCTCAGTCAACTGTGACTCTTGGCCCTTGGTGCCCTGTGGTAACAGCACTGGTCGAGGCTCACCATGAAGACTCACTCACCTGTTGAGGGCGTTACACATCTCGATGGTTACGAGGACAGAAAGAGCCATTGTCATGGGGTACGGGGATTCAAAGACTGCACAATCCACTCCATCAAAGTCGGGGTTGTCCTCTTTACACTGCAGGAAGTGACTCTGCAACAACATGCCAATCAAGTTGTGGGTTGGAAGGCCCCTCCCCGAGGCTCCACCAGGCCTGGAGGCAGGCCCACGTGTGTGCACACAGGACCTGTGGGGTGTTATCTCATTTCCCAGAGAAGCCCCGGTCCTTCAGAAGAGCCTCAGGGGCGACCTGCTGATTGTATAAGCCCAACCCTTCGGGTCGTCTGACGGGCACCTGCGCCACAGGGAAGGCCAAGGACAACTCAAAGCTTTGTAGCTAAGGCAAGGGAACACGCTGGCTACATACCAGTTGGTAGAAGGTGACTCGGGGACCACCATCAGCGGCGATAAACCACCATGCTGCAGCACCCACAGTGGCGGCACCAACATAACCTGGAGACAGAATGTCAACAGTGCTCACCAACTGGCATCTGTCCCCACAAGGACAAGGAGGAAAAAAATCGTGTGTCAGGTTAACTGGGCTGTGACCCCCCCCAATGAACGTACAGTCATAATCTGCTACAGCAGCCAGACCCAGGGGGCCTGGAAGAGGGGACAGCTGTTGGCACAGAAGAACCTGTGAGAACCAAAAGGATCCTACTGGGAAGTGCCAACCTTTGCCTAGCCACACCATTCTTTTGCCAGCTGCAGGCAAATGTATGACCTACACAGAGCAACAGCACAGGAGGACCAGATCCCACCCCATCACTTCCACTGATGCCACGAAAGGGCTGGCAGAGCCGTGACAGGGAGACATGGCATGGGCATTACTGCAGCGTCTAGAGCAGCACGGTGTTTCGGGATGCAGACTCAGGAACTGCTCCTCCCACCCCAGCTAGCTGGACTCCAGGATGTTCATCGTGAAGATGGCTCCAGAATGCGACAATGATCTCATCCACTAACACAGACTACAATCCAAACCCAACAAAGTGCAGTCCCCTTACTGTGGGATCTTAGGGATGTGACCTGCTCTCTGGGCCTTGCTTTCCTAGCCTGTGAAGTGGGAAGAGCAGTCGGCAGGATGAGGATGACACAGGCAGTGAGCAGAACAGCATGTGGCTGTGGCACCGCCCAGTGTAGACGCAGGGTTTGTTGTCTGCTGCTGCTAAGCAACGACTCACGAAACCTCCTGGACAGCAAAGCAGAACACTGCCCTGTCCTGTGTCATCTCCACGATCCATAACGGTGAAGTGCTCAGGCCCACTCACTCTGTTGCATACTGCCTCAAGTCATCCCACTGGGGGTGTCTGTCCCTCATTTTCCTATCCCCTGGTACATGTGGCTGAACTGAAAAACCGTGGGCGACTGCTCAGTCACTAAAGCCAGGGAGGGGCTGCGGACGCCGCACAAGGGGCTCGGGATGAAGAGACTGCAAAGTACAGACCGGCCCGAGTAGCTCACTGAATGACTAGACAGCATCGTTCATTTTTTTTGCTACCTTAATATGGGGACAGAAGAAAAGGTGGTTTTTGCAAAACCAGTGACATTACAGAAGTCAGGCCCACAGATACTTTGTTTAAAATGCAACAAATTAAAAATCTACTCACAGCCAATCGCAAGGTAACGGAAAAAGAGCCACCCGCTGATCAGAGGCTCCTTGGGGTTCCGGGGTGGCTTATTCATGATGTCCAGGTCAGGAGGATTGAAGCCCAGGGCAGTGGCGGGGAGGCCGTCTGTCACCAGGTTGACCCAGAGCAGCTGGACAGGAATTAAAGCCTCAGGAAAACCCAGGGCCGCTGTCAGGAAAATACTGTTCCCACCAAGGAAAGAAGAGGAAGACCTCAGCTGGTTTCTGGCCACTCTTTTAGAGAGCATCATCACCCCTCGTCTCTCCTCCCAAAACTAAGGAGACAGCAACCGCAGTTGCCTGACACTGCTGAAGATAATTGTTTTGGTGATCATTAAACTTTACTATACCCAATTTCTTAATGGATGCTTCATAAGAGTAATTCAAGCCCCTTCCTGTGCTCAGAAGGGCTCTTCACTGTGTGCACTAGGACGGCCGTGGTGGCCCTGCTGAGGCCAGAAGTACGACCATCCCAACGGACCCATGTCCTGCTCATTCACCTGACTCACACAGACACCAAACACTGCTGCCACATGGAAGTCAGGCATCACCATCCCCAGTTTTAGATAAAGGAAGAGAAGTGACCCTGTCACAGAGACCCACCAGACGACCTCGCCAACATTGGACGAGATGAGGTAGCGGATGAACTGTTTCATGTTGTTGTAGATGGCACGTCCCTCCTCAACAGCGGCCACGATAGTGGAGAAGTTGTCATCGGCCAGGACCATCTCGGATGCAGTCTTGGCCACAGCAGTGCCCGAGCCCATGGCGATGCCAATCTCAGACTTCTTCAGGGCAGGCGCATCGTTCACCCCATCACCAGTCTGCAAGGGAAAGGTGGCTCGGTGTACTGACACCCCCACATGGCCCGCGGCCTTGTGCATCCTCCAGAGGAGTCAGATGATGGACACAGCGTGGTCTAGGGGGGAGGCTATGTGCTTGTATACAACATGGAGTATTTCTGCTTGGGTTTTGAATTTGGTAAATTACGATGCAGTGTGCATCATGGTGCAGCTGGCGGCGGTGCTGTCTGACATTACCAGGGACATAAGTACTTCCTCATCACTGCTCTACAGGCTAGTTTTTTGATAACAGATACAGATAAACCTTAAGCCCCCCGACCTTGGTTTACAAGACTCTGAAGTCTCTCTTGTACCCTCACTTGGCCGATTCACACTTCCCAGGTAAAATCTGTTTGTTGAAAGCAGTTGATTAACCAACCAGGATACAGAACTCATGCAGAAATACCAGGCACAGACACAGTGTCATTCCCAGGTCTGTATGCCGAGACTTTATGATGACACAAAATCAGAACTGGGCTACTCCTGGGAGAAGGCAAGAGACGCTAAAATACCTGGCTGAAAAAAATTCATTTTTAAAAAGTAAAGTTACATACAAAGCAAGGTGGTAAGATGTTAATTCTGGCTGGCAGGCGGGAAGAGTAAGTAGCTGGGAAAGCCAGCCATCAGAGAACATGTCACCTGACTGAGGGCACTGTTAGCCAAAGACCAGGTGACAACACCAACTGATTACAACCCTGAATCATTTATAGAAAATTTAACGTAAAAACAAGTACACTTTTACCAACAAAAGACGAGCCTCCCCGCCCCCCACCTGACTCCGAAGGCCCTTCACTTCCCTCCAGGGTCTTCCCTGGGGGCAGCACATACTGTGCCCACTATAGGTCAACACGGTTCTACAGAAGTGGCCCAGCTCAAAACAAAATCAAGAAATCACTAATCCAGGAGTTGTTGCTAAAAAGGTGTCGGGCTGTCCACGGACACTCACCATAGCTGTAATCTCATCGAAAGACTGCAGGAACTCCACGATCTTCGACTTGTGGGAGGGCTCCACACGAGCGAAGCAGCGGGCCGTCTGGCAGGCGTCCCTCTGTGCCAAGGGGCTGAGTTCGTCAAACTCCCGGCCCGTGAAGGCCTTCGACGTCACGTCCTCATCCTGCCCGAAGATGCCAATCCGGCGACAGATGGCCACAGCAGTGCCCTTGTTGTCCCCTGTGATCATGATGACGCGGATGCCTGCCTGCCTGCACAGCTTCACCGATGAGGCCACTTCAATTCTTGGGGGGTCCAGCATGCCCACGCAGCCAACGAAGGTCAGATTGGTCTGAATTAAAAGAATTGCTTTATGTTTGAACAGGAAATTCTAGCCTTCACCCCTCTAATTTAAACCACGGCTAGCTAATATGTTAAGAGCAAAGGATTCTACATTTCCCCTCTTTTAAAAAATATTTTCTTTCATGTATAATTCAGTGACAATGATCACATTCTTCACGCTGTGAAACCACTCTCACCCTCCTTTCCTGGACTGCTTCTTGCTAGTTAACACAAACTTAGCACCCCTCATTTCACCCCACAGAGACTGATCTTAAAAAGCACACAATGCTCAAGACAGTCTGTACTAGTTAAGGGAAACTACTGTTTGGTTTTAAGATGTCATGATAATTTCTGTCGTAAGGTTTAAAGATTACGCTAGAGCAACAGTTCTAGGAGTTCATCTAGCTTCTGTGGCTCCAGAAAGCCTGGCTTCTAAGAAAACATGAAATTCTGATGCATATTACCCCCTTTTTATCAAAATTCTGTCACAGAAACTTTGGTAAGAAGGTTTAGTAATGGTACCAGGCCCAATCCAGTGGTTTCTCTGCCTTTCCATAGGGGACAATAAATTCTGTAATTTTACAATGACTCTTGCTGTGTAACAGTCACAATACTAATGTAAAATACTATCAATTCCAATTAATCAGAAAGGATGAAAAATGCTGCTGTACCCTTTTTGACCAAATCATTCTTTATTTAATAGTTACAATTTGTGAAACAACGGAAAAACACTCAGAGTAAGGGCATCTTGCAAGTGGCCAACGAAGCTTGTTCCTTTCTGTTGGTGCCAGCGCCCTGATTTCATGCTGCTCTGCTATGGGCAGAGGAGAGGGACCGCCTCAGCCTGGTGGCTTACTCTTTAGTGAAGTAATGAATATTTTAAAAACGTTTCTAATTAAAAAGAAAACCTTAAAAAAAAAACCCTTAATCTACATGAAATTTGCACAACAGGTTTCACAAACTTCAGGCCAGCCAAGCCAAGTGCTGTCCAGTCGGACCCAAGGCAGCTGACCTCATTTCCATAATAGCAGACTTGCGTTCAAGTGTATGTGGAAACAGCAACCTAAGTTTTAAGGCATGTGGCCCGCGGCAGAACAAATCACAACTCTTTCTTGGTAAAACCCTAAATCCATGACCTGTTACTAGTAGGTGAGCTCTTGGTACCCAATGAGCCCGCGTGCCGGACCACAGACACTCACCTCGTACTTGATGAAGTTGGCCGAGTCCTCCAGGTTCATCTCCTCTCGCCGCAGCGGGCTGTCATGAGTCGCCAGAGCCAGGCAGCGCAGGGTGTCACTGCCACTGCCCCACTCCCGAATGACAGACATGATCTTCTGCTTGATCCCAGGACTTATGGGGATCTTTGTGCTGCCAACTCGCACATGGGTACACCTGTCAATCACACCCTCAGGAGCACCCTGTCAAGAAAGATTCTGATGAACAACTGTATGAGTGAGCTGGCTGGAGCCGGACCCGGGCCTGGTGAGGGGTGCTCAATCCCAGGGTGCTGTACTTGCCTTTACAAACATCTTGCTCATCGATGTCCGGCTTGGCTTGTTTGGTGTACAGTACACTGACATAGATTTTCTATCACGTGAAAACTCCAGGGTAAATTCTTTTTTCATCAATTGTTTAATGACCTATTGTAAAGAGAACATGCAATCATTTGGATGGCAATTTAAAAAAAGAAAAAAAAACTCCAGTCATTCAACACATATTCCACTGAGAGCATGGTACATGGTAGGCACTGGGGACAGAGCAGCTAACATGTTCTTGCTCTCATGAAACTTGCACTCTAGTTTGGAAAAAACTAGAGTGTAAAAATATAAGTACTGCAAGAGAAAGACATTGGCAGTTGGCTTCTGCAGAGATTACAGCCTAAAACTCTATGGGCAGCTCTGAGTCACCAGCACACAACACGGAGACTGGGACAGGACACTGTACGTGTAGACTGCAGCGGTGAACAGGTCAGGGACAGCCTTACTAAGAAGACAGGCCAAGTGCATGCTCACGTTCCGGTGCTGCCAGTTCAGGTGGGGCTGAAGCGTTTGTCGACAGAAACAGGGAGGAAGTTGGAGAGGCCATGGCAGGCGGTGGGGTCTTGAGTGTCGCCATGAGGCAGCTGGCTTTTATGAGTGAGAAGACAATGCAGGGTTCTGTGCTCCAGCTGTTGTGTGAAACACAGGTGGAAGGGCAGTGCCAACAATCCCAGGGGGCTGGCTTGGACCAAGTGACAGCACTGGAGGGGGCAGAGGTGGTCAGGCTCAAGCAGGGCTGTCCAACAGGCAGGTTCCATCTACACTGTCCATGCAGCAGTTGCGTATGGCTAGCTAGTCTGCTTGAGGACGTGTGGCTAACAGCTGCTGTACTGGACTTTATTTATAGAGAAAACAAGGCGTGGGCACTACCAGGAGCTAGAGAAGGCCCTTGGAGTCTCACCACCCGCTACAAACGAGCCCAAGGAGGTGGCCAGTGTGACAGACCCTAGTGTGGCACCCTGGAAGCCAGGTGAGGGGTGCTGTGAGAGAGAAGCAGTACTGACTGATAACTCAGCTGAGATCAGGGCAGGACTGAAAACTAGACCTCTACCCTGTGGGGCTTTCTAGGAACAAATAATATAGCCCTCAACTCACGGTCACTTCTCCCCTTGTCTTGTATCCTGCCCTTTCCCCTGCCTTTGTGCACAGACAAAGAGCAGCCAGGACGCTACTAAAACTACTGCCACAACTGCACAAGACATTGGTGTTTTTGTAAAGGTATCAGCGTGAAGGCATGTTCTTCCATTCCTAGTTTGCTAATTATGAACAAAGATTTTTTTAAAAGAAGCTTTTCTTGATTGTATTGACTGAGATGACTTTATGGTTTTCTACCTTCATTTGGTTGGTGTGAATTCTATTTCTTTCTTCCCTCTAGACTCATATTTATTAAAATCACAAAAATCCCAAGCCCCTCGGCATCCCTTCTCAGATGGCATGCCACTGACTGCAGGCTGGCTTTAAAGCTGGCTGGCCTCAGCTACCCTGGGCAGCTGCCTCCAGCAGCGGTAGGTCAAGGAGTGATCACTGCGTCTGTCTTACATTCTCCCAGGCTCAGTGGAGAATCAAGGGGTAGGTGGTGACTTTGAAGGAAGTCACACCAGGGAGACCCCAGGGGGCAGAAAAAGCAAAGTTCTGTCTTATATGAGGATAGATGGTAGTGGGCACCCTGTCCAATGACCACTAAGGCTGAAAGCCCCACCTTAGCTGAAAGGTTATTTTATTCCTCTCTCTTATTATCGCACTTTAATTTACAGAACAAACTAGCTACTGCTAGTACTCATACTGTTTTGTGACACTGGCTACCAACCGCAAGACTGAACCTTGGGTTCTGTTACCAGCTTCCCTGCCCTTCCTGCCTTCTGGTCCTTGTCCCTAGGCTGGTGTGCTCCTTTAGTCTTGTCTTGTTGCACAGGCCCATCTAATCTTTGGCTGAAGGGTGAACCACTGGGGTGACTTCATTACTGAGCTGAAAGGGTGTCTGCAGACCATATACCCACGGTTTCTCTAGTCTGTCAGGCCAGCAAGTCACCAAAGTAGAATGTACAACATTTTCTTTAAACTATAGTGTGCCAACTGAGCTAGATGTTCCCAAAACCACGGTCTCCACAGCTTTCAGCCCAGTCACTTGGTCCCTCAGGGAATCTGGATGTGCCTTTGGAACTCTGGTGGCCTTGCACTGGACAAGCTGCACTGGCTTCCCCAGATCAGTGACAGGTTTTTTATGTCTCTGAAGGAGAGCCAAGGAGTCTTGATCAGGAGTATCTCCAGTGACTGAGAACCACGACACAGTCATGTCTGATCACTACCTCCAGCGGCCATGAAAAGGCTGAGGTGGAGGAAGCCAGAGTGAGAAGACACCCAGCCTAGCAGACGAGAGCAAGGCCGGTCCTGCCCTGTTTTGTGTGGTCACTGGTTGTGCACTGGGGGTCCACTCTAGGTGGCGACTTGTTTGCTGCAAGCAGGGTGTAGGTCCAGATCTAGAATGAAGCAATTATAAACCTTAAGCTGGAGAAGCTGTGTTTTCAGGTTGCCACTGAAAGATTTAGTTGCATCAACTAGTACGAGACGGCATGGCAGGATGGCTCTGCTAAGGCACGCTTCCCTGGCTGTTCATAAAGGAGGTGGCATCTTGGATTGCTCCAGCTTGGCCGGAACCCACAGGAGTTGTCCCTGACCCCTTTGGCCATGAGACTTCTGCTTGTGAATCACCAATCTGTCTTGTGAATCACCAATCTGTCTGCTGTGACACCATATTTATATACTGTATGTGCAGGCTGTGTTGAGTTTTATTTTCTTGAGATGTCCTAAAGATGACAGAATGATGTAAAGGGCAGGAAGGACACACGATCCAAGTCCAGGTCTTCTTTACAATAGCTGTGAGACCACAGGCAGTCAAGGCAGGCCTGCTTCCCCACCTGTCAGATTTGACTGTATGGTCTTGAAACCCTTTGTAGCCTAAGGTTCTGTGCAGTCACTAGCATACTTGAATGGCTGAAGTCTCTGAGAACACACATGCTCACTCCACCCCCTGCCCAATCTGGGCTGGCTTTGCTCTGACTGGTCTCGCCCCAGTCCCCAATTATCATACTGGCTACCAATGAGTGACAAAAGGATTTGTGCCACACAAAAAGCATAAAGGTAGCAGCAGCTAATCATTTAGTACCAACAAGCCTAGCCTTTACACAGCTGTCCTTGTGTGAAGACCCAGAAAGGTTATTTTCACCCCCTTACACCAAACCTCAGCCTTTAGGAATGCTGGGAATACCTAGCCTGGTTTATTGCCCACCTCCTGTTTTTCCTTCTTCTACCAGGGAACTCTAAGAAACAAAGAAGCCCTGCAAAGTGAGGTTTCAAGTGCCAACCGACAGGCATGTCTGGCATGAAAAGGGAGTGTGACTTGCAGAACCCAATTCATGGGGTCCACACTCCAGGCTGGGCAGGTCGCTGGTGTTAAGGACAGGTCACCACCATCAAGGTCAGCCTGGCTATGACCTAACAAGCCACCAGCCTACTGGCCACCCAGACAAGCAACAGCACAGGGCTGGGGCTGTTTCCAGGGTGGCAGCTCGCAACGAAAAGAACAGCACTGAGATTCCAGGGCCTGATTTCTGCCGTAAAGTTTTTTCTGCTCTTGGTTGACTGCTTTGAGGGCGAAGTCATCCTCTCTCCAGCACCCCCTCTATCTCCTCCTCCTCCAGGCTGGCCAGTGTAGTCCTCAGGCACTTTTACCATGTCATCACCCACCCTTCTGGCCAGGACAGGCTCAGGGACAGCAGCTGGCCTTTAGTTCTTGCCACTGCAGGCTGTGCTGAAGAGACCTACAGGTGGACCAGATGCCTAGAGCCCACTGGTGGCTGCTGCAGAGCCTGTTCCTCACTGGGTCTGGCTTTGCCACAGGATCCCACAGTAGAGTAGCTGACTGCAGGACAGAGCCCATCTGGTGACCTTTGGGAAGGCAGCTAGCTCTTTGACAGGTGCCTTGTACATGTCACTAAGCTCTGGTCCAGAGGTCCTGCCCTTGCCTTGGTCTTCGTGATGCGGTGGGAGCCCTTTCACGCACTGTCTGACTCAGTTTGCTGTCCTTAGCTGAGGGCTTCTGCATCTCCAGTGTGACGAACTGCAGTATGTAGTTGCCCTTCCCTGTAGTCGCCGCGTCAGGTTTTAGTACGGGTGCTTGCTGGCTCATCAGATGAGTTAGATGCTTCGTTTTCCTCTTATTATCCAAGTCTGTGTGAAGGTGGTATAACGTCTTCTTTAAGTGTTTGGCAGAGTTTATAAATGAAATCTACCAGGCCTGCAAAATTTTTGTGGAAGTCAGTTTTTAAAAAACTCTATTCCTGAGGGATGTATTAATGTCTTCTAAGTAGTCAGACGTACTGGTATAAAGCTCCTCCTAATTGATTTAATGATTAGTTTTTACCTTGTACTTCATTTGGTGGTTTTCCAGTTTGAAGTGGATACTCATCTGTAAGAATGTTGTTTACCTTCCCAACCCTTGGGGAATCAGCCCAAGTTATCGATTCTAGTTGAATTTCCTGGTGGCCAGCAGACGCTGTGTTGCTTCACTGACCAGCCACTGTGGCCTATTTGGTAAATGTTCCTTATGAATCTGAAAAGCCAAGTGGGAGCAGCACAGCATAGCTAGAGAGTGGGCTGAAGACACACGCAGAGCTGTTCCAGCCTTCCAAGGCCTTTCTGAGTTTTCGTCTGCTTTGCTACGACAGAAATGACCATGTTAAATTCGCCGACTCTGATTACGGCTGTGCTGCCTCTTCCCTCGTCGGTTGTTGCTCCGTCCACACTTAAGTGTGCTTTCTGGGTGCACACACATCAACGCTTTGACCGCTGCCTTCAGCATAAGGTCACCTTAACCAGGAAGGACACGATGGAGGCAAGACAGACTGGAGTGGACTGAAATGGGAGCACGCACAGTAACAGCTCTTTTGAATTTTACTATCAAGGGAAAGGAAAAAGTGGGGAAAAGTTTGAAGATAAAAGCAAACCACTGTTTCTCCTATGCTGATGAGGACCCAGGGGAGATGGGCCCTGGGCACTGCACGGGGCAGGGCTGGGCCAGACCACCTGGGTACAGGGGCCGCTGGTGCCACTGAGCTACTGCTTTTACTTTCTTGGTAGCAAACAGCAAAGCCATGTGAATGACGGTGGAGAAGGAGATGTGACAGAACAGGCTAAGCAGTAAGACAGTGACCAGGCTAGCGCAATAAATGGGGTGACCCAGGGTCACCACAGACAACACACCCAGTGCTAGTACTGACCGAATTACAGGCATTGGCTCGTTCTATTTTAGAAAGACCCTTCAATTCCGTATCAAATACATTCATCTTCTCTACGAGGCAGGTGAGTGCAGTCTCTGTAGCTTCTCCAACTTTTTCATACACACCTTTTGCCTGTGGGGAAAGTGGGAAAGGAAAGGGAAACAGTCAATCTCTCTTTGATAAGTTTTCCACAGAAGGACACCTGTTCTACAAGAATCATTAGTTTAGGGGCCGTTTTTTATCCCGTGATGGAACATGTGACCCAGACATCTAAAAATATGCTCAAAGCCAAACTCGAAAACAAACCCACCGCTGTCAAGTTGATTGCAACTCATAGCGACCCTACAGGACAGAGGAGAACTGCCCTGTAGTTTCCAAGGAGTGCCTGGCAGATCTGAACTGCCAATCCTCTGGTTAGCAGATGCAGCTCCTAACCACTACACCAGCATGGTTTCCATGCTCAAAACATAGGTATATATTATAATAATTAGCTTTTTCATGTCCTTTAAAAATAATAAAAATACTGTGATTAGTGGCTTCTTAAGTAGAGCTTTCATGTGTAATTTTAATTCCTTACAACTGCTCATCATTTGAAAGGGTTTATATTCCATGCAGATGGGGACTGCCTTGACTTTGAGACAGAAACCTAAGAATTTCCCTCACTATTTAAGTAAGTATTTTTCTGTTGGTTACAGCTGCTGACATCACAGCACCATCGACACGACCCTCCTGAGCCACACTGTGTTCACAAAGATGTACTGCTACTCATCCTAGAAAGGACAGTCAATATCCTATGTTTTCACAAAAATATTTTCTATCTTGAGTTTCATCCACTTCAGGTAACTCAACTTAGAAACAGACCAGGACAGCACGTCCACTGCAGCACTTGGTTACCTAGTGTAGTGCCCTGTGACAGACGACAAAGAAGGCGGCACCCCACTTTTTGGCTAGGCCAGTCTCGCTCTGATGTGGACAAGCTCTTGAACAGAAAGGGGGGATAAAATCAGGAACACTTACTTTCAAAAGGGTAGGAGGAAGACTGGATTTCCATCTCATCCACCCATGGCAACCCTACAGGACAGACTAGAACTACCCTACAGGTTTCCCAGGAGTGGCCAGTAGCTTCCAACTGCCAACCTTTGTAAGCAGCCAAGCTCTTAACCACTGTGTCAGCAGGGCTCCATGAACTAGGACCAGCCAGATCCAATTTCTTACCTCATTGTAATCCAAAGCAGAGTCATTGCAAAGAGCACAAATTGTTGCTAATTCTACAAGCCCATCATATTGATGACATCTCACTGGTTTATCGTCTTTGTGCCTGTTAAAAGAAAACAGACCTTTAGAGCACAGTGGGGCCTGAACTACTGACTCTAATCGGTCTTGGAAACTTCATCAAGAGTCAACACTATCAACAAAGACAGAGAACTACAGACCGATATCACTCATGAACCTAGATGCAAAAATCTTCAACAAAATTCTTGCCAACAGAATATAACAACATATCAAGAAAATAATCCATCATGACCAAGTGGGATTCATAGCAGGGATGCAAGGCTGGTTCAACATCAGGAAAACAATTAATGTGATTAACCACATAAATAACACAAAAGACAAAGATCACCTGATTTTGTCCATTGATGCTGAAAAGGCATTTGATAAAGTCCAACACCCATTCATGCTAAAAACTCTTAGCAAAATGGGCACAGACGGCAAATTCCTCAACACAATAAGGGCCATTTATACAAAGCCAATTGCCCACATCATCCTGAATGGAGAGAGACTGAAAGACTTTCCCCTGAGATCAGGAACTAGACAAGGATGCCCACTGTCACCTCTTCTATTCAACATTGTGCTTGAAGTTCTAGCCAGAGCAATTAGACAAGACAAACAAATAAAGGGCATTTGCATCGGCAAAGAGGAAGTTAAAATCTCCCTGTTCGTAGATGATATGATTGTATATGCAGAGAACCCCAAGGAATCTATAAGTAAGCTACTCAAACTGATAGAAGAGTTCAGCAAAGTTTCAGGATACAAGATTAACATAAGTAAATCAGTAGGTTTCCTTTATAGCATCAACGAGACTGTTAAGGAGGAAATTATGAAATCAATACCATTTACGATAGCCCCTAAGAAGATAAAGTACCTAGGAATTAATCTAACCAGAGAAACAACAGACCTTTACAAAGAGAACTACAAGCCCTTACTACAAGAAACTGAGAGAGACTTAGATAAATGGAAAAACCTACCCTGTTCATGGATAGGAAGACTTAACATTGTGAAAATGTCTATTTTACCCAAAGCAATTTATTTATATAATGCAATCCCAATACAAGTTCCAGCATCATTTTTTAAAGAGATGGAGAAACAAATCACCAATTTTGTTTGGAGAGGGAAGAAGCCCTGGATAAGTAAGGTACTACTAAAGAAGAAGAACACACTGGGAGGCCTCTCATTACCCGACCTTAGAACATACTACACTGCCACAGTGGTCAAAACAGCCTGGTACTGGTACAAGAACAGACAGATTGATCAATGGAACAGAATTGAGACCCCAGAGATGACACCATCTGCCTATGAACAGCTGATATTCGACAAAGGCCCTAAGACATTTAACTGGGGTAGAAACAGTATCTTCAACAAATGGTACTGGCAAAATTGGTTATCCATCTGCAATAAACTGAATCAAGATCCATATCTTACACCTTATACAAAAACCAACTCCAACTGGATAAAAGACCTAAATATCAAACCTAAAACGCTAAAGCTCATCCAAGAAAAGGTAGGAACAACAATGGAAGTTTTAATACACAATGAGGACAGACTCCAAAATCTGTCAAACAAACCTCAATCAACAGAAGAGAAAATAGATAAATGGGAACTATTAAGTTTGCTCATCCAAAGACTTTATTAATAGAATTAAAAGAACACCCACAGAATGGGAAAAAATATTTGGCAACTCTATGTCAGACCGACACCTGATCTCCATAATCTGTAAGATACTACAAAATATCAAGAAGAAGAAGATAAACCATCCAATTAAGCGACGGGCAAAGGAGATGGACAGACACTTCACTAAAGAGGAGATCCAGGCAGCCAAAAAACACATGCGGACATGTTCACGATCTTTAGTTATTAAAGAAATTCAAATCAAGACAACAATGAGATACCATCTCACCCCAACAAGACTGGCCATGATCCAGAAAACCCAAAACAACAAATGCTGGAGAGGCTGTGGAGAAAGTGGAACCCTCCTACACTGTTGGTGGGGTTGCAAAATGGTCCAGCCTCTTTGGAAGGCAATCTGGCGCTTCCTTAAAAAAATGGATATTGATATACCATTTGACCCAGTAATTCCACTACTTGGAATGTATCCTACAGATTCAAGGCCTTTCACACCAACGGACACATGCACCAGAATGTTTATCGCAGCACAGTCCACAATAGCAAAAAGATGGAATCAACCCAGATGCCCAACAACAGAAGAATGGATAGGTAAACTGTGGTACATATACTCAATGGAGCACTACACAATGATAAAGAATAACGATGATTCCAGGAAACATCTCCTAACCTGGTTTCAACTGGAAGACATTATGTTGAGTGAAAGTAGTCAGTGACAAAGGGACAAATACTGTATGAGACCTCTACGATAAGATCTCAAAAACAGACTTGTGTATAGAAGAAAAGACTCTTTGACAGCTGCAAGGGAGGGGAGGGAGGGAGGGCGAGGGGGGTAGGGTTTAGTTTAGATAGTTACTAGCAATCTAGTTGGGAGAAAGCGGTGACAGCACACACTAGGAACAAGAACAACATTAAGTGGACTTCAGCATAACTTGAATACTCCTTCCATCTTAACTCAATACTGCAAGGATAGAGTAGCTGGGGCGGGGGGCGGGGGACCATGCTCTTAGGCGAATTCCAGGCCAATTGGCACAACTAGCGTTTTGCTAAGAGGGCTCTCTGCACCCCACATCGGTGAGTGGCGTCTGGGGTCTTAAAAGCTGCCAAGCTGCCATCTGAGGACACAGCAAATGGTCCCAACTCAGCAGGAATGGATGCTCACCGAGGGCCAAAATGGCATGTGGTAAAGACAACCGAGAAGACAGAGAGACCCACAAGAGTGGGTGCCTTCATCGACTTGGGACCGGAAGAACCGGATGGTGCCCGGCTACCACCAATGATAGTCACCACGGAGCTCACAGAGAGGGGCCTCACTGGCAACACAAGAATAAAAAGAGGTGCATCATGAGATCCCCACTAAAAGACCTCAATTGATGGTCCAGTGGTTTTGGGGTTCCTCTGAGAGCATGGCCCCCTTCCCTGATGCTGCTCTCTCCCATAAATTATAACAAAGGTCCACTCTTTGGACAGGAATGGATTGGACTTGGCAATGTAGAGTGACCATATATTGGAAGCACTTTATGGTTCTATACATCTATAGGATATCATCTTGCTGACCTCTGGCTGGAGGAAGGGGAGTGGATGGAGAGGAGGGGAAAGGAGACTGTTGGGAGGATGAGACAGGTATGGAGCAGAGAGGAATAGTGTGCAGTCACCAGGCAGGGAGAGCAGTGGAAGCTGCATATAGGGGGGCATGTAAATTTACATGTGAATGTACATTTTCACTCAGTTATGTTAAAAAAAAAAAAAAAGAGTCAACACTAGACAGTAACAAAAAACTTGTAGTATCAGGATTCAGTTTGGGGAAAGACCCAAAATTCTTGTGAGATTCCTCCCCCTAGTTATCTGTGAAGAGCCAACAAACACCATTTAAAAATGTGAGCTTCAAGGCAGGTAAGGAAGGTAAAAAAGGCCACCTGCTTCTAAGTGTCTTCTTTTTCAGAGCCGTGGGTGGGGCCAGGGGAGCAGCGCTCTAATGGGGGGTCACTATGGGAGTCACATTCAGAAATCTGTCTTTAACCTTTCAGATATACTGCAAACCTTTACAAACACCAACCCTGCCACAGTGCATACTTCGGATGGTAAAGGGGCTACTCACACTTCTCCTATAGGTGCGTATGTTGATCCAGTTATGGTAAACTCATTAAGAGAACAGCTATCACCTTCAACTTTCTCCAGAATGAACATCTGCCGAAAAGAAAGTGTAACAGCAATTAAAAGGAATAAATGTATTTATTACTAGGCAAAAGTGTAAGCTTGAGGCAAAAAGCCCTTCTCATCTATCTAAAACAATCTGAATGCAAGCCCTCAGATGAAGTGTCATCCCTTAGCTCTATCAGCTGCCTCTCCCATTCTGTCTGTCCAGCTGTGAGAAATACCATCACCGGGTGATGTGATGTATTTAGTCATAAGCAGCAGTGCCACCAAAGACAGAAGACAACCTACAGGACACCTGAGTTAGGGGGATTCTGGGCCAGCTAAACATCCCTTCCCAGAACAGCCTTGCTCTCTAAAATGCTCAGAACTCTACATTTCAAATGCTGGCTGAGAAAGCGTATCAGGTAGCCCTGTCTTAGAATAAAAGCCTGGGAGCAGTCAACTCCCATTTCCAAGCTGAGTCAACATTTCATAAGTAAAACAGGACAGACTGCGTCCCTGCTCCCTCCCGCTGTGGCAACAGCTCCTCTCCTAGAGCTGTACAATTCCATACGCACAGTAATGAGCCCTCAATCCATGTCCCCACGACAACAGGCAGAAGCACACCTGAAAGAATTCCTCATTTGACAAATTAACATCAACTGTGTGAAAGATATGATGTTATTCTGCTTTGCTTTCAAATTTCAGAAGTCCACTTTGGAAGAATAAGACTTCATTTCATTGCACACTGCAACTAAACTGTACAACCTTAGCAAGCAAACCATGTCCCCTGTATACATTCATGCTGAAATCTCTTTGAAATATGGGCAATGAAGAATAATAAGATCAAGCCATTTTGCACTGGAGAACTTTTTCATATATTAGGGGAAAAAAGGAAGAGCCACGCTGTCCCTTACAAATGTCTTTTCAGAGCACTCAGAGTCACAGTCAATAAGAAATTCGGTACTTTAAATTTTTGCCTTGTAAGATTTCCTTGTTAGATAGCTTGTATTTTTAAATATTGAATCCCAAAGTCTTCATTTCCAAAGCATACTCAGAGCTACATCAATGTTATGATATACAAAATTATTTTTAAAAGATTCAAGGGCATTTAAAACATGTGATGCCTCCTATAAAGGTTATAGCTGAAACACTGTGTGTCAAGTGAGGAGAAAGATTCACGCCCAAAGTCAGACACAGCAGGATCTGACTCCTGTAGTATTTTTTTCTAAGTACAATGCCTAAAAAAAATGAAGCAAAAAATGAAGCATGTTCAAGGCCACACAATTGAGTGGCAAGAAAGGACCTGAATTAATGACAAATCCAGGGTTACCTTTTATAAAAGTTATGTGAGCCTCAGACATCACTTAACCTCTTGTTAACACTCCTGTTAAGAATCACAGTCATGTGTGGAAACTATCAGCACCGAACAGTACCAAATCAGGCCGTTACCGTTACTACATACCACGCTGTTTCTGTAACGAACTACACTCTGGTGCGGGCCCAAAGAATGTCAATTTTCACAGAGTACAAGACATCAGCACTCTAATCCACACAGGCCAGATCCGAATGCACTCATTTTCAGGTGAGAGCAAGGAATCTACATGGGAGCTGCATGCCGAGGCACCCCTAAGTCAAGGACAATTACACAGCACCCTGCTGCTGCTGCTGCCTGTGGAGTATGACGAGCAACACCTACCTCTGAGCAGGCCAGCTTGTTCTTGTACAAAATAAAACCTTTTAAACCACACTATTTAAAGGAGACTTAAAAAGAATAACCATTATAGAAATGGACTCAGTTCTTCTCCACAGTTTGAAAATCTGGTCCTTTCCATTTCACACACTGCTTACTTTCCTGGAATAAAGACTATCTGAGGAATTACAGCTTTCAGGCTAAGTTTAAACAATTTACTGAGGGAAAACTAAATACTAAGCATGAGATTCCCTCTTTCCCTCAGAACAACCAACGTGACAAAACTAGCTTTTGGCCAATTTAGGGAAATCTTTCCTGGGTTCAGGGAGTGAGAACTTAAGCAGATCAGCCAAATCCCTCAGCTACTAGAGAAATGTAGGACAAACCCAGAAGCCGACTTAATTTGAAAGCCGTAACACGCCCATTAGTTTTAAATACCCATCCATCAATGCTAAACCTGGCTTTGGACTAGACAAAGAATTTACAAGTGAGTTGCAAGATACAGATTCAGAAGTTTAGTTACTTTAAAACCAAAATAATTTCTGGTGATAAGAAACATTACCCTACACCTATAAATAAGGCCCAGGGATGACTTCTGCCTTCTCACTGTCCTACAGAAGCAGGACTTAACAGAGGGGATTAAGTTTTCTAGGGAAATAGAACACTGTTTGACTCTGCTATTTATTATTAATTAAGCCCTGGATTTCTGTACTGCAGAAAAGATAACCTAGAATTTTATTGTCCTGTAGGACACCAGCCAGCTGTGTAATGTAACCTAACAATCTTCTTCTCATATTTTCTTCTTGATGTATAAACACTCAGTTTCTCAAGTGCTCTTGCTACCAATTTTACCAGTAATAATGGTTTCCTCATTAAGGAACTGAACAAAATCTTTTGACAGGTGTTGTTCATTGTCTGTCTATATATGTGTACCTTTTGGAAAGCTACACTCCAGCTACCAAGTTGTTTAAATCAAAACTAGGAACGTTACACTTACAGAACCATCACAGCCATTTACAGAATGCCTGTCAGTCAGCTGCTTAATCCAAGAGACGCAGCTGTGTGGAGGTCACGTATATCACGAAATAATTTTAGGACTGAAATTACAAATTCCTTTAAAGTACTGCAAATGATCTTGGGTTCCAGGCTACCGAACCCACTGGAATTTGTTGAACACATATAAAAAGCTCTATCAAATTAGATCAAAGGTTTTGACAGCATGATTCTTAGAATGATGGGCAGAAAAGGTTCTTAACAATGACTCTCTCTTACCCTGCAGACTGACATCTGGTTTGTCGTAAGCGTGCCCGTCTTGTCCGAGCAGATAACAGAAGTGCAGCCCAGGGTCTCCACCGAGGGCAGACTTCGAACAATAGCATTTTTCTTTGCCATCCTGCGTGTCCCAAGAGCCAAGCACGTGGTGATGACAGCAGGCAGACCTTCGGGGATGGCCGCTACAGCCAGGGCGACTGCAATTTTAAAGTAGTAGATGGCACCCCTGATCCAGGAGCCTCCATGAACGGGATCGTTGAAATGCCCGATGTTGATGATCCAGACTGCAATGCAGATAAGGGAGATGACTTTGGACAGCTGCTCCCCAAACTCGTCCAGTTTCTGCTGCAGGGGTGTTCTCTCCTGCTCCGTTGCTACCATCTCGTCCCGGATCTTGCCAATCTCAGTGTTAACACCAGTCGCCACCACTACTCCCATGGCTTTGCCAGCAGCAATGTTGGTACCCTAAGTCAGAAGTAGAGCAGGGCCAGTCAGAAGACAGACACCAACACCCCTTCCCAACGTGGACATGTGGCTGAAAAGTCAGCTCTGGCTTTGTGGATTTGACCTAAGGGGCATGGTTTCTGTCATCTCATTCTACTGAGCCTTTCTGTAGCTATTGTTGGGACAACCAGCCATACAACACTGCTATATGAGCAATGCTCCAGGCTAGCAAGGTAGTCCATCTTTCCCTCAATTCCATTTCCCTGCAGGCACCTACTTACCACAGCAAGGCTCTACACTGCATCTCCCGCAATCTACTTCTCCACAGGACCTTGCTTGCAGATTGGCTTTGGGCGTTAGCAGCATTCTCAAGCCTCTTCATCCCCTAGTTTCTCTAGCTCTGCATTCTCTCCCACCTCTGGCTACAACAGCTCAGCCTCCCCTCCTCTGATCAGCTGCGAGAGGTCCGCCCACTGTGTGCCCCTTATGACCGCCCCTCCAGCATCAGCATTCAGGTTCAGCAGAATGAATGCCAGCCTTCTCACCCTTGTCCCATCTTAATTCCTTGCATTACAATGACATTAGCTTCATCATGGTCACGGTAATGATCCAGTTTATCACTTACTATGGGGTGGTTAGTGTCCCACATAAACCCATAAAAGCCCATCACTTGAAATTTTTCAAATTAACACAATTAATACATCAAACATCTGTATGTTCAACAGAAAACTCATCCAAGTTTTTACCTAAACTCACTAATTAGTGTGTTGCTATATTTGGTTTCTCTCTAAACATATCTTTTTTTATTAACAATATACCAGCAGTAGACATCATGCATATTTTGAAAATATCCTTTTATTGGCTATAGCTTTTCCTCACACCTGATGCCACTGAGTCATTTCCTAGAAACCCTGCATAGCTCTAAAACTGTGTTTACAGGTAAGAACATACAAGACACTTGACCTGATCATTTTCTCCACCTCAAAAACTTCCCAACAAAAAAAGATCACTACATCACACATCCCATATTTGACTCTGTATTGCTGTTTGCTGACACCTGGCCCTTACCATGGAGAATCACCCCGTGAAATAATCACCAGCACTTTTAAAAGCCTGACCACTGAAGGCAGGAATAACTACTGAACTCCTTGAGTACATCCCTGAGAATAGCACCAAAAAAAAAATCAATCAATCTGGTCAAGCACTTACAGAAAAGAGCATGTTCTTCTTGTCCTGGTTGACAGCCCGTGGGTCAGGGACAGGGTCAGTGTGCTTGATGACAGAGACAGATTCACCTAGGCAGGGGTGAGACGGGACAGTTAGCTCGGCCAGTCATGCCGGACCTGCAGGGGGTTCCCCACCCGCCCATGACTCCACAGGTCTGGTACAGAAATGGGACAAAAGGCCCAATTCATTCAAAGGAAGTAAACACAGCCTTTACTGATAGAAGTGTAGTCTAGAGAAAATAATTACTGCCAAGATGAAAATGAATACAATTTCAAAATAAAGGAACTTGACCTTGAAGTCAAATCTTAGTCAACTGCCTTTATTTTCTGGAGTAACAACTGAAATTTAGTTTCCTGTCAGTATATCACGTTATACTAAAACACAGTTATTGTGTGTACAATATTTCAACAGCAATTGGCATCTTCCCTGCAGAGATCACATGGTGTCTCAAGACTAACTGATAGAACTTTTAACTGAGCTCGGGGCAATCCCTGCGGCTCCAGTTGTTCACCTCCAGTTACACGTAGGAAACTTCACCCTCAGTGCTCCATGAATCACATTCCCAACCTGGCCTAGAACTACACTATCATTACTTAACAAAAGCAGACAAGAACTGCTATGAAGTTTTAAAATGACCACTAGTTCTTTAGGGCACAAAGAATTCATACATACAACCCACCCAGTTCCCAACATGTTATAGCTTTGTTTCCAGCTTGTTGCCACTAATGGGAGTTTTAATAGACAAGCTATTCATAAAGAAACAATAAAAAATAGAAAGCCTAGGTTACTCACACCACTACCTTTATAATACTGGTTGCTTTTAAAAACTGATAATGAGATAGAAAATCCTGATAACCTTTAAATTTTGTATTTACTCATAATTTAATTCAGATTAGCATTGTATTAAAGTTAATCTTCTGACAACCTTACTTCCAGTTAATAGGAACCCTCCACCCTAGACTGCCTTTATCAAACAAAAAATGGGAAAATGTTCCAAAGAATCCAGATAACAGAATACTTGCCAACTTTTTTTTACTAAGTTTTGTTAATAGTACATTTGATTATTATGAAGTATGTGAGATGTGAGATTAGCATTTCTCCAAAGAAAAGTAACAGCCCTAGAACCTACAGTGGGATGGAAGACACAAATAAGTCACTTTCTGTGAAACAAGAAGACAACACTTTAACCATAAGAGTACTACATCTGTTAATAAGGGAATTTATAACCTTTTAGTAAAAGTAAAAACAAAGCAGCAGTTTAGTTTTTTACTTTTTAACAGAAGCTAATTTTCGAAGAAAATTAAAAGCTAACTGGCTAAGTACCTTGTAAGATGAAGGCCAACTCTGTTTTACTCTGAAATCATCAGCATGTACAAAGTTTTCCCCCATCATGCCTCAATCCCATAGACTTTCAAAAACCCTAACTAATAAATCACTGAAAAATAAATGCCTTAGGGAAGGTCGGGACAGCATAAAAGAGACAGTCCTACAAGAGGCAGCTTATCAGCATGAAAGAAGAGAAAGACTCCAGAATCTAGAGACCTTCCGGTGTGCAATATTTACCTGTAAGAATTGACTGGTCTACTCTCAGAGTTGTGGATTTGATAGAAGTTAGTCTTATATCAGCTGGAACTTTGTCACCAACTAGTGAGGGGGAAAAAGGCAGGTAAAATAAGTAACTCTAGCAATCATGTTACATTCATAAAGAAAAGCCTGCAAGTTCAACACATTTTTTAAAAGAAAAAGTGTATATTTAGTACAAATATTAAAAAAAAGTTCAAACCAGTGAGATGAGATAACTAACTTTATCTCAGGGCCTTAAAAACTCTAACTGGGTAGACAGAAATTTTGAGTTATGTAGGCAGGAAGACAGTAAGGAAAACTTCCAAGTGCATGTTATTTAAGAGTTCGAGTGCAAATCTTTTAAAAAAAGAGTTTAGCCATGTATGCTCAGACACACCTCCAAAGCTTTCACTTTGAACACTACTTCTTTGTTTGGCAATATTAATTTATATAATATTTTCCTAAAGACTTATACATACAAGCAGGTGAGTTAAGAGAGATGTCAAAACAAGCAACTCCCAAGAGATAATCACTTTTTACTTATAAAACTGAGAAACTCGAAAACAGGTGAGAAAATACACCAGGTTAGCAGAAGAGGACAACCGTCAAGTCCAGACACTAGACAGTTTTCTTCAGTAAAAAGACCCGAGGCACAAATCACCAGGACACCCCATCAGCATGTGCAGAGATGAATGCCAGCGGTGACAGCGACAGCTGCCAACTTGGGACCCCCATCACTACACAGACCCCACCTTGTAACCCAGGGAAAAGCCCCTTCAGAGCTTGTAACTCACCCAGACTCCTAGACTAAACGGCCACTCTGTGTGCACGGCTGAGTATGAAGGTCACTTGTACAAACTCTTTGGAGGGCCACTTGGCAGTATTTATTAAGACTGCAAACTTTAATTCTGTAACCTAGGAATTCTAGAATTTATTCTATAGATATGCTCAAAGTGTGGTTATTCACAGAACAGTTCTGGTTAAAAGTTGAAAAATGAGGCTGCGAGTGAGCTGTAAGAGGTCCCATGTATGAACTAGGAAAACAGATGCGTAGCCACCACTGGCTGTCACTCTGGGCAGATGTGACACACCAGGAAGACTGGGAAGTGGGCGCACAGGAAGGAGGCTGACTTCACTGAACCTTGGACCCTCTGAACAAAGCTCTACAATAACCTTTCTGGCCCACACAGTTCCTTTTGTAACTCTTCAAGGGCCCATTTCTGAGCCGTTTCCTTAATCTGTACAAAGAAGCAACCACCTAGACCCTGGTAACAGATAAAAGCTGCGGCTTCACACACACCTCAAGTACGTGCCACACTGTCAGTGGTCCAACACTGCTAAATGACTCATCTGGATCACAGCAACTGGACATTAAAAATAAGCATGTAACAGCTTACCCTTGTCTTTTCTGAAGGCTAAGGGGTTCTGGAAGTATTACGCAAGAACAGCTAACAATTATAACAACTCTTCCCTAGAACTGCAGATGGTATTTTAGGCCAATCTCTGTTTTCAGACATACTCTACAGTACAGCATTCTCATCACTTACACACAATCTGGCAAAACAGCATTCTATATAAGGAGACTTATTTCACTTGTTAAATCTTCAGTGTCATTCCTATGTTCCTGCACTTTGGAGCCTGTAAATTCAGGGCTAGTGTAGTTTGCTTTTGTACCTCTACTTCCTTCCACTACCCTCCAGCCTAAGTAAGCAGTGTGGTCACAAAGCAACACAGAAGAGACTGGCAATACGTAATCTCTGGAGACAAAGATCATCCTTGCAGCTGACTGCAGGGACACATTAAGGAGAAATTCCTGCTGGAAATGCTTATGCAATGAACAGTAATTTTCAGACAGCATAAACTAGAACCTTCCATTTTACTAGAATTCTACTCACAGCCTCTGAAAAGTGAATTTACTATGTTTTAAACTTTGACCACTAGCTGTTAGTCCTACCCCCGTTTAAGATGAAAATGTTCAACGACATTAAAAGAAAACCTTTATTGTCTGCCTGTCATAACTAATCCGATCCTATGTGCCTCTGAACGCAAGAACAGCACGCATTCAATGATGAATATGAGCTTCCAAATGGAAAATTTTCTTGCAAATACATCTTCACTGTCCAAAGTGATTGGTATCACTATCCTACAGGAGCAGAAGACAAGACATGCCTGGCATGGTAGAGAGGTAGGCCTCAACCATCTACGTACACAGTGCCACTGTACTGACACTGTAAAAGCTGAGCACACAGCAGCCAACTCTACAGGAGGGTCCTGTCTGGTTTCACACTGACAGTTGAACCCCTTTATTCTACTTAAACAAGTCCATATACAAACCCTAGCTCCCACCCGGATACACGTGCTCTAAATCTAACACTGCAAACGAGGGCAGACTAAAAGACGATGCAAAAGCCACGCCTTGGCATGCGCTTGCCTGTGTCTCACTGGAAGAAGCCCAGAGGACTTGAAACTGACCAAAAATTATCTTCAAGGCAATGAATACCAAGTTAGATCTGTTTCCAGGGTAACACAGTCAACAGTCAACATGTTAATTGGTTTAAGGTAGGACACATACTGTGCATGCATGGCACTGAGAAACTTGTTTTTACCGGCACTATAAAGAACCCAATTGCTCTTCCTCTAGAGGCCATGCAAATACATGACGAGTGTCTCTTTGCAGTACAGTAACTGTATGGCTACATGTTTGATCTTGGCCAGTAATGTGCCCAATGCTAGAGTAGAACAAGTGACCTGGAAAGCCCTTAAAAGTTGGCCTCAAGCTCTCCTAAAAATTTTTGTTAATTGTGAAGCAAGTATTTAGGAATTAATAAGAAAAGTTCATCTGAGAACCATTATTCCAAGAGTCTGTTTCAGTGCACTTGGGATACAGGCCAGGAATCTATATTTTAGTGAGTTCTCCAGACACACTAAAAGATTAGTACAAGAAAAAAGTACACAGTAATTAAGGTCACAGATCCCATGAAAGGTCTATTCAGGGTAGTCTTCACTTTTTGATGTTGCTCTGTTCCAGGGCAAGAACCCACGCATCACACACCTGTAAGGTATACTATATATACCTCCAGGGCCCACATTTAAATCTGTTTCCATTAGAAAATGATACCTGACTTGAAAGCTACCAAAGCATGGACCCAACCCAAGTTGAGAATCATGCCATAGTCTAGTATTCTGTAAGCAAGAAGGCCCTTGCATCACCCTGACCGACCCACCTCCTCCCTGCTTTCAACAAGACATTAAGGCGAGCAAGAACTTGCAGAGTCTTGCTTCAATTAACAAAAGACTTCCTGTCACTGGTGTGTGACTCTGGCCCACACTTTTGGTTTGTAAGAGGAGACTGAACTTAGGATTGTGTCCATCAGAAAGCACTTTCTCTAATGAGGTGGAAGAAAAGCAAAGACTCACTGAACGCGACAAACAACCTTCCCCCGTCCACAGGCTTCTGTGAAATTTCTGACAGTCTGTGCAAGAGAAGCAGGCAGTCCTGCTCTGAAGTTCACATCTAGAGATACCTCCCTGACAGGGCATGTCAATGCCCCAAGGGCAAGTGCGAGTGGAAAATTCTAACTCTTGCCAAGGGAGTGCTCCGTAATTTTCTCCTCTGATTTCTTCCCCTGTCTCTGGGCCAAGCAGATATAAAAGAATCAACTACAATCAACTCTGTAATAAACTACCTTCCATTTGTACGTCACCTGACACTTCTCAAGTTCATCTCTTAGCTCCCTGGGTCCAGAGCTCTCTAAGCTGCTATCCCAATGAGCAGACAATTTCCACTCTGAACAAAATCCTCCAAGTGCACTCAAGGGTCACCAAGAATGCAAGAAGTCAGTTAAGGGAAATAATAACTTGCCACATTTCAGCACTATCCTGAAAACAACTGTGTCACTTTCTGTCCATGATCTGTTCTGCGAAAAAGGACGGTATGTGATTTGGATGTCCTGCGAATACCATTATTATGTACTTAACAAAGCCTCCCGTCACCTGCACCTCCATCAATTCAGATCTCTTGATGAGTCATCCACAGCCACACAGCCTTGGCTGCCACCTCCCTAAAGACCCTCTCCTGTTCCCGGAGGGGACAGGAAACACTAGGCTCTGCCACACGAGCTCTGTATGCAGTTGCCTTGCATACAAGAGACATGAGATACACGTGTTGTGTGAAGGCAGCTGCTGCATTTATTACATCTGGGTATGAGTCTTTCTCCAGTTGAAATTTCTGAACTCTAGCATAATCTTTGGAAACCTTGGCAGCATAGCAGTTAAGTGCTGCAGCTGCTAACCAGAAAGCCCATGGTTCAAATCTGTGAGGTATTCCTTGGAAACTCTATGGGGCAACTCTACTTTGACCTACAAGGCCAATGTGAGTTGGAACTGACTCGACGGCAGTGTTTTTTTTTTAAATTACAGCTTATGGGACTATGGACAGATATGTGAGTCGGATGCTGCCCAGAAGAGGTTATGTGGTGCGTAACTGTATGTGCTTTATCTTAAAATAAAGAACGGAATATTTATAAACCAGGATACTTAAACACTGTTTACATATTTCTGTCAAAAATAAGTACTGATAATTAAAATCAGCAGTAGTCAGAAAAAAGCCTTTCTGTAAGTCTGTCAGATTTTTTTTTACATACAATTATATGTAAAACTTATTCTTACAACTATCATTCTAATTGTGAAGCAAATATTTAGGAATTAATAAGATTCCAAAGAGTTATTAGCTATTCTAAGATGAAACCACATATAAGATCAGAAACTACCTCCTTAAAATAAGCCATAATAGAATTGATTAAATTACTTAAGCATTTAACTGTGACTCCCAGTATTTATACTATGTTCCCAATCGGGGCCATAAATTTTACAGTCAAGCAGGGTGAATGAACTTCTTTACTGAAGTCATATTTGCAACTATTCCAGGGATGGGGTGAGCAAGGGAGAAACACTACCAATTACTCCAGCACACGGCATTTGTTTCAAATCTGGTTTTTTTGGAGTATCTATGATGAAGGTACACTGACAGTGCAGTAGCTAAGCACTTGGCTGCTAACCGAAAGGCTGGGGGTTGAATCCCACCAGTTGTTCCACGGGAGAAGGCCGTGGCCATCCAGCTGTCAAGATGATGGCCTTGGAAGCCCTGCAGGGCAGCTCTGCTCTGTCCTGTAGGGCTGACCTGGGCCAGAACGAACTTGAGGCCAGTAGGTAGCTGTGATATGCCTCATCTTTTAAAAACACACAAACACCAACAACAGAAACAAGCTGTATCTGGAGTAAAAACAAAAGCCATTGACACTAAGAGAGGATCAGAGATGGAGGGGAGAAGCCCATGTGAGAGAGACTCAGGGGTTTTCCCTGGGAGGGCAACCACAGCTGCCAAAGACGCCCTTCTGCTCTAGCATCAGAAGAGTCCAGAATAGCTTTCAGGGCTCCAGTCATGTAACTACGAGGACGGCCAGTTAAGTCCACGAACTCATTCGAGACAAAGTGCTACATACCTCACTGCTGAGTATTACTGGAAGTCATCTTCAAAGTCCTCCCCTTGGGAAGCCATGCATCCAGGTCAGTGCCTAGTCCCCCCTTCAAAGCCAGTCTAGAACTCTTTTTCTGGGATTGCCATCACAGGTGTTGTCCTATTACCCTTGATGTCCTGAATGTCACCAAAATGTCTTCCTTTCAATACTTCAGCTTCAGGTCAAGAAAAAAGTCACTGGGGGCCAGATCAGGTGAGTACGGAGGGTGTTCCAATACAGCTATTTGTTTACTGGTTAAAAACAACCTCACAGACAACTATACAATTAAGTTTGCTAACTTGCACAATGGTCATTCCAGAAAGAGTTCCAAAATTGCTTTGAAGGGTAGACTAGGTGCTGGCATTGGTGCATGGCTTCCCAAGGGGAGGACTTCAAAGGTGACCACAGTGACAGTCAGCAATGAGGTGTGGAGCACTTGTTAGACTTGTACAGTCAACTGGAGACCAAGGAAGAACAAGATGGCCAAAAGTCTGAAATTATATCAACAACTGAACAACTCAGACTAAGTTAGAAATACAAAAATGTTAACGCTACAGCACACTGCTGAGTGACTCTCCCAGTTCGTCTACCAAAATAGCCACATGCTCTTGGACAAGTGTCCTTGTCACTAAAATAAGAGTTCTAAGTTCCACTCCAGCTTCTAAGCGATTTTCGTACCTTCCAATACCGAACAAGACTTCTATGTGGCTCCAAAACAAAAATCAATCACGTACAGATGTACTAACGATATTATGGAACAGTTTATGATAAACCCACTGACCGAAGATGACACGCTGGCCTGAGCATGCGCATCTGCATTTGCAAGGGACATCTGGGCAACACAAGAAAATCCACCCATCTGATGGAACCTGCACACTAAGCCAGGTTACAGTTTGCAATTATCTGACACCCCCACCAGGCCAGGTTCCACTTTTTATTGCAGTGTGAGTCTCTAAAAGGGAAAAGCCCAATCTCGCCTTCCCCTCATCCAAGGAGTATCTATCAAACATTAACAGTATGTATCTTCTAGACCATTATGCATAAAACGGAATTTCACCGAAGCAAAATCAGACCTTTTAAAGTTATCCATGTCGATCTGTTTCTTTTTTAACGGCTGCATAGTAATAATAATCACAAAAATTTGGAGAATACTTCTCTGTATCAGGCAATTCTGCAGGGGCCACACAAGGCCTAACTCTTAACCTTCACAACTCTAAGGAAGGTTCTGTTATTCCTGGTTTATACATGAGGAAAGTGAGGCTGAGAAAGGTAACCCGCTCAAGGTCACAGTATTTTACAACCATACTAAGGCCCAAAGTAACCACTCCTCATTTCCACAGCCATTGAGATGTTTCTAATTTTTCCTACTAGAGTATCACAGGGTGGACACCCTTATCTACTCAGTTACTTCAGAAGGACGGATTCACAGAAGCAGCATTTTCTCACAAATTTCTACTGTCACCAACTTCATTTCCCTGCCATGTGCTCTCAACGTCTTATATTTCCCCAAGCAGTGGTAATGCTGAGCACTTCAGATCTTGACATGTTCTTACATTATTTTCAACATAAAAGTCACCTGAGCTTTCTACATAGGCAAATCTGTTAATCATGGTGGTTTCCTGCAGCTTAGAAAAGGTGTTCCCTGAACCACAGCTTGTTCTGATGTTCCCAAAATCTTAATCGCTGTGGAGTAGAAAGGCTGGCACTTACTGGTATTGTGACTACCACTGACTCATGGGGAGTGGGGAGGAAGTGTGCTTAGAGGAAATCAGGCAATGCCAGCCTGGGAAAATCAGGTAAGGCCAAATGAAGTCCACTGTTAACCAATGGTTGAAGACCTCTTGGAGTTTCTTTACTCTTCAACAGTTCTTTAACTTCTTAGCTACCCAGACAATGCTAAATGGCTCTATTCTCTACACATTCTCAGCTCTAATACACACAGATTTCTGCTTATTTCTATTTCTTATTCTTCTATTTCTACAGAAGTAATTAAGATAAAGAACTTACATCTGTTTCTATATGAATTTACAGAACTCGACTGCAATCATGATTTCTACTGTTATCTGGAAACAGCTGTCCCAGACCTGCATCATCATGAAGACGGCACAGGACCAGGCAAGGCTTCCTCCACTGGACACAGGGTCACCATCACACGAAGCTGACATCACAGCAACTGACAGCAGTGTTACCTGGACCCAGTTCTCTCAGACTGGTGCTCTAACTAGCCCTGTGCTCCCATCCTTCCACTGAGACACTACTACTCTGCATGGAGGAGAGGGAAAGCAGAAAGCAACACACACACTCCACACCTTATCTCTTCACACCTCTTTCTATTTCTCTGATCAATGGTTATCACTGTTTTTAACCATATTCCATCCAACACCATGCAAATTGCTTATACCAGGCAACTTTTAATGTAACTGTACTGTTTACCTGTACTTCAGTTTTTAAAGCTAAATAGCTAGGATCCTGGGGAGGAGGGCGAACAAAACCTCTGAGATGATACATAAAATTCTGGCTGTGTCTTTGGGGAGAGAGTTCAGAGATCTTCATCAATTCTCAGAGGCTCTGTGACCGAGACCTGCTGCTCTAGAGCCTCGCTCTCCCACGGCGGTCCTCCCGGGAGCCTGTCAGACACCCAGACCGCCAGGCTCCACCCAAGATCTACAGACTCAAAATCTGTATTTTAAATGGCTCCCCAGCTTCAAGGCAAATTGCAGGTACCAGCAGGCCAAATCTAAGACCTGTTTTTGTTAGTTTTTTTTTAACAAAACAGCCCTTGAGCTAAGAATGATTTCCTTTTTTAAAGAATTGCTGTTGGGGGAACATTTTTGCTATGGAGACTGTATGTGTGCAGCTCACAGACCCCTGAGTATTTGCTGGGTGGTCTTTTACAGAAGAGCAGGCAGACCTTGCCCTTCAGCACAGAACTGACCCAAAATTCACGTCTGAGAGTTGGGCAGGGACAAATGAAGGGACAGCTGAATGCTACAAACCAAGCTACTCCAATCCCGAAGGCATTCTAAAAGTGGGAACTTCACCCGACCACCCAGGTCAACAAGTGCGGTAAGAACCCAACCAGAACCAATGCCATCATGTCAATTCTGACTCCCAGCGACCCTTATGGCTGAGCAGAACTGCCACAGAGGGTTTCCCAGACTGCACATCATTCTCCCGTGGAATAGCTGGTGAGTTCAAACCACCAGCCATTTTGGTTAGGAGATGAGCACTTTAACCACTGCACCACCAGGGCTCCTTTTCAGAGCCACAAAGCTCCTTCCAGAAGTACAGGTTCTGTTAACCTACTGTCAGCTATCACAAGATGAGGACTGGATTCTAGGTTTTCCTGCATGAGCTTAGTATGCTGTTTCACAAGCCTGTCTTTCTTCTTCCTCAACTGCTTGGAAAAGCCATGTTACACACGTTGCTAAATTTCAGTCTTTCAAGTTGATTATCAAAAGGGAAACTCTTTGTCCTTTATTTAGCCACTGAGTTTTAAACATGTCTCCCTTTTTATTCTTGAGGAACCATGAAACAGCTGGCAGTACTGGTGAACATTTAAGTCTTCATTACAGAAAACAGAAAATGACTTTGTATAGAAGCCATGCAATTTTGTGTGAAGGTTTTTGTCATCTCCATCACTTATATAACCTTATAATGATTTTCTTCTGAGTATACTACGGGACAAAAGTCATCTGAGGATATTTATGTCCTCGCACTGTTCAGCAACTCGGGTTACCAAGATACATAAAGTTTGTTTTCAACAATCCTGAGAACTGGCCCTTGAGAAATCAATAAATAAACCCCCAGAGAATACACCAAAACCCCCAAATCCTGAAATTAAGACTTAGATGGCTATCATTAAATCTTGATTCACTTTTACATTATCACAGATAATCCAGAGAGCCTAAAAATGCCGATGTTCATTTCTCATACAATCATACCAGCATTCATTACTTTTCTTTTCCATCTAGCCATCCAGAGATATATTTTCTTGGCATTAAGATAATGCAAAACTAATGTAGCTTCAGAAGATAAATGTGAAAGTCTGTCATTTTTATTTGCCAAATGAATTTTATTTGGTGCCTGCATCCTAGGTACTTCTAAAGTTTACATAAACATTTGCTGTGCGTACTTACACAATTTCTCCTTGGAAGAGTTATTAGTATACAGCCAACACCTAACCTTTCATTTCCTTGACTCTCTGCACACTCTCCCTCAAAAAACGTTTAGTCCAATCGAGCCTTCAGAAAACTCAACAGAATCATCCTATCACACATCTTTGCCAAGCGCTGTCTCCCTAGTCAGAAGATGGCCCTAACTGCCAATAGGGTCCCTTTCTGCCAGAACCAAAACGACAGGTCAGCAGTTGTTCCTTTCATTTTCAAAACATTTCAAAATTTTCTCTAGGTTCTCAAATCCAGAAAGCTCTCCCTACCTCAATTTCATAAAAGCTACCATGTCTGAAAGTATAATTTATCCTATTTAACTTAGCCCTTTGGGCTACGTGGACAGTTAAGACTTAACAAAAAAAAAGTAGGCTTACATACAGAACTGAAGTTCATTTCTACAGTTTCACAGAACTGAACGATTGGGCTAGATGTCAAATCACAGGTTTAGTTACATTAACTCTAATAAAAACGGAGCTTAACGGTGAAACACTGTAATCTTTTCCCCTAGGATCAGAAACAAGACAAGAATGGCAGCTCTCTCTTCTATTCAACACTGCACTGACGGATTCTAGCCAGGGCAGTTAAGGAAAAATACAATAAAAATAAAGGTATTTAGATTAGAAGGAAAAACTAAAAAAATTTCTATTTTTACATGACAGTACCTTGTACATAGGAAACTCTAGCGCATCCACTAAAAAGTCGTTGGCTGCTACCAGGTCAGTCCCGACTCATGACAACCCCATGTACAGGAGAGCGAAACAAAATGTTAATACAACTAACAAGTGACTTCAGAGAAAGAATGCCAGGTCGAACAGCAGCACATAAAAATCAATCCCATTCCTGTACCCTGTTGTTGCTGGGTGCTGTCGAGTCAGTTCTGACTGACGGCAACCCCACATGACACGGCAGAACTTCCCACAGTTGTCCAGCCTGTCATGTCCACAGGAGCATCCAGGCCCTTCATCCACAGACCAGCTGGGTGTGTGTCAACCCCAGTCTTTCAGTTCCCAACTCAGACTTGAACCACTGCACAACCACGGCTCCTTCCACTAGGAAGGAGCTATCCAAAAACAAAATGCAGAAAATAATTCCATTTATAATAGCTTCAAAAAATATATCTTCTAAAAGAATACTAAAACATGTAGGAATAAATTTAACAAAAGTACAAGATTCATCTACTGGAAACTATACAAACGTTGAAAGATCTAAATACACGGAAAGATGCCCCATGTTCATGGACCAGGAGACTGCTCATTACTGTTCAGATGGTAATACTCTCCAAGCTGCTCTAAACATTCAACACAAGTCTTATGAAAATCCAAGCTTCCTTTTTTGTAGACGTTAACCTAATCTTAAAATTCACGTGGAAACACAAGAGACATGCTTCCCAACTTCCAAACTTACTCCAAAGCTAGAGTACTCAGACAGTGTGGTACTGGCATACAAAGAGTTTAGAAATAAATCATTTGCTTATGGTCAAGAGATTTTAGGAGGCTGCCATGACAATTCAGTGGAGAAGCGTTTTTCAACAAATGGTGCTGAGACAACTGAATGCTCCCACACAAACAACGGAGCTGGACCCCACCTTTCCTACACATAATCTTCCTTCCAGTTCGGCAGCAGTACCCCTAGACACGACACCAAGAGCAAAAGTGCAACAGGAGGAAAAAAGCAAACAAGACAATGGACTTCATCAAAACAAAAAACTTGTGTACTACGAAGGATACCACAAGGACAGTGAAAAGACAACCCACAAAGTAGTAGAAAACGTGCAAATCACTTACCCAGTGAGGGACTTACACCCAGAGGGTAAGAACCTCTACAACTCAACACTGAAAAACAAATAACCCAATCAAAGTGGGTCACTGGATATTTCCCCAAACAAGACATATGAAATGACAAGTAAGAATATAAAGATGCTTCACAGCATCATTAGGAAATTAGGGGAAATGTAAATCAAAATCACAGTATCACTTAATTCATGATTAATACAAAAAAGCAGACAGTAGCAACTACTGGCATGGATGTAGAGACCGAAACGCCGATCCACTGCTGGCAGGACTGCAAAATGGTGCAGCCACTGTGGGAAACAACTCGACAGTTCCTCCAGGTGTGAAACCTTGAGCTGTATGTGCCAGCAATTCCACGTCTAGGCACACAAATATTCACAGAAGCATTATTCATAGTACCACAGAGTGGAAACAACCTAATGTCCATCAGTATAACTGAAACATGGTCTATCCATATGATGGACTGTTATCTGGCAATAAAAAGGAATGACACACCACCTCATGGTGTAACACATGCTAAGTGAACGAAGTTAGCCACAAAATGCCCTCTACTGTATGGTGCCATTCACATGCAGTTTCCAGAATAAGCAAATCTGTAAAACTGGCACAGAAATGAGCAGGACTGGTCCCAAGAGAGGGATAAAAGTACTGTGGAATTATTAAACAGTGCTGATGGCTGCACAACACAGTGAGCTGTACATTTAGAAATAGTTAAAATGGTGATTGTTTTTCCTTATATATAGTTTACCAAAACAAACAAACAAACAAGAACCATGTTCTGGAATTAGAAATGAAAAACCACTGAACTGTCCAGTTAAAAGGGGTGAGTTTGTGGTATATGAGTAATATCTCAATAAAAAGGTGCTAAAAAAAACCTGACTTGGGTCTTCAACAAACTGAAATATGACTGACACAGCTGCTACAAGGCACCCTGGTGGCAGGGATGGATTACCTAACAAGCAAGGTGCGCAAAGGCTTCCTTCTCTGCAGTGCACAATTTCACCTTTTCATCAGAGGTGGTCAAATTCTCCACTACAGATTAGTGAGCACCCACACCGCTTACTCACCAGTTAGCCCACCCTGCCTGGTGATACAGTGGCTACCAAGCGTTCAGCTGCAAACTAAAAAGGCTGCTGGCTGGAATCCAACCAGTGGCTCTGAGGAAGACCTGGAGATCTGCTCCCTCTAAGTACCACAGCCTAGGAATCCCTGAGGGGTAGCTCTACTCTGTCACATGGAGTAACTGTGTATTGCAATCCCCTCACAGCATCCCAACCACAACACGCACTAGGTATGTATAAAGTACACTGTCGTCCCTTCTATAACAAATAACCACAGTTGAAGGCACAGGTGATAATCCACCAAGATGTGAATTTCCTGAAATGTAAAATGTGAGTATGTGGTTGATGGTGAAAAGCCAGGCATTCATTTACAAACTCTAGGACTACAACCACCTCTGGCATGCACTCAGCTGTTCAGCTACTCCTGTTACAAACATCAACATAAATGTAAAGGTTTTACTCCTCACAAAAGCTACACCAACATGTCTGCACTGGCTGGACCTACCTCACAATCCTGATTCCAACTTCCAGAGTTATTAACCCAGATTATTAACCCATGCTCAGCAAGATGACAACAGTTGGTGTGACCTGGTTCTGCTCTCAACATGTCTGCTGCCAAGTAACATGTACACAAGTGTTCAATACAACACTCACATCCACTCCAAACTAGGTACCACCTCCACTCTGCAGGCCTCTGAGAGAAGGATCAAAATTTAAGAAGAGAATGTTGTAAGAGCGTGCAATGGAAACATCTGCATTTGCTCTATGAAATCAGCATGGGCCGGGTGGAGGTGGGGTTGGGAGACAAGTTGCAGAAAAATATGTTAAGAAAATACCAAGATATGGTTGCATTCCTCACGAAGGATTTAAAATAGCTGAAAGGAAAATGGATTTAAATGTGAGTACTGCTTAGAATAGCTGGCAGCAGTAAAAAGCCATAAACCGAAGGAACAAGGGCTACTTCCAAAGTTCAGCAACTGTCCTTCCTGAACCACCACATGCAACATGTAAACCAATTACAAAAACACACTTACAATAAATACAGGGAATGAATTTCACAGTGGGCAAGAAGTCAGGTGGATCAGGGTTGTAAACAGAACTACGCTACTGAGATTTATGCACTGGGAAAATTAATAAACTATATAAAAATGCGCTCCACTTCTCAAGCGAGCAGGGTGGTAGGGAACACTGCGTGGCTGGAGCAGAAGACAGTGGCACACGTGAGCGCGAGGCAGCAGGCCAGGACTAACGGACCTCTCAGGGCACAGAAGGGCTCCTTTAGGTTGCATTTCAGGTACAACAGGGAAGCTACTGAAAGGGTTTTAGCAGGTTACGTAAATGAACAGCCCTTAAAGAAGCCACTCTGCTGTTGTGTGGAGAGCGGACGGGAAGAAAACAACAAAGGAAGAGATGGGGACTGTCACAGTGAGGTGGTCAGTGGGACAAACTGGCTTCAGAAACAGTTCAGTGCACAATGGAAGGCAGGATCAGGATGACGTCAGGCCGGTCAGCTGACTGGGCGGCTGAAGTGACTTACAGAGATGGGAAAGACGGGAGGAAACCAGAACCCAGGAAAAACGGAATCCCAACGACCAAGCTGGCTGTAGGGAAGATGTCTCCAGGAATTAAGGTCAAGCTGCCCCCAGAAGCCAATGCACCTGAGAGGTAAATTGATGATGGACAAGCAGGAGGCTATGAGGCAGTCTAATTAACATAGAATGCTCAAAATAATCTTAACTTTGAGAGGCTGAAGAATAAAATAAAGCTGGAAATCTGGAAGACACACACACAGAATCAAAAAGAATCCCCTATACAGGTTTGAACAATGGTACCTGCACTCCCACCCACCAGTGTGCATGTCTCCTTCCCCAGCTACTAGCACCAACACCACCCAGGATATTTGATTCTCCATCCTACCCCTCTCAACCCACATCCAGTTACCAAAACCTGTTACTGTGCCTTTGTATCAAAGGGTCCTTTTCTTCCCCCATTACATATGATCAGAAATCTGTACCTAAGGGACATTCTGACAGTACTTCGGCTTGAGACAGGTATTTAAAGAGTGCCCCCAGAGGATCCTCAAGTACCAAGAATCACTATCCATAAACATTTAACATCCTTGTCTCACTATTCCTAATGGACCCCTGGTTGCACAGTGGTTAAGAACTCACACAACCAAAAGGTTGGTAGTTCAAATCCACCAGTTGCTCCTTGGAAATCCACTCAGTCCTACAAGGTCACTGTGAGTCAGTTTTCAAGATTCCAACCTATTTTCTCCATCACTGCCAGAATTCCCTTTCTAACTCAAATGTTCTCTGCTATAAAACATTATAACAACTGATACAATCTATAGATTAGAAAACAGTATATCAACTTGCAGGTTTTAATCACTGACCTAGGGTTCAGACAATGTCCTTTGGAACTAAACCCGACATACTTACAAGGATAGGACATCACATTTCCCACATTTCGGACAAATGTGTGTAAGGTCCATGTACACCGAGAACAAGAGCATGCATGTAATAAAACATTAACACCTACAGAATCCAGGTGAAGAGTTATATGGGAATTCTCTTACTCTTTTCGCAACTTCTAAGTCTGACATTATGACACAATAAAAAGCTTTATGAATCCCAAACACTTCATTCTCACATGCATCGCTGCTAACAATAATCTCGAGCAGGTTGTGAAATCACTTACACACACACTCTGCAGTCCCTGGAATCAACTGACTGGTGTGTATACAATGCTGTTTTTCTGGAAAAACCACCAAAATTATCGATGTGAGAATAGGAGTGACGAGGCAGTTTCTTTTCAGAAGCCAAAACTGTTATGTAGTACACCGACCAAGAGATGCCTATGAATTCCCTTCTCTGAAACAAGACCACAAAGGGAAGCACACCTCCTCACAAGAAGTATAACGCTACTATGGGACAATACACAAAAAGAAACAAAGTAAAGGAGTAGTCTTAACTAGGAATACCTGATGATCTAACATCTTCCAATAAAATATGCCAATAAAAAACTGGTCTCAGGAGGCATCTGGGGCTGTCTACACACACAAGTGCATCTAGGGCAGAGAAGACACTGACATCCCAAGACCTGAAAGAGCTCTGGACTTGCGCTGGACTCATGGACTCTGTGAAGCCCACCCAGAGTCCAGGTTAAGGCTTCAAAGCTCAGGGAGTTGCTCAAAAGTATCTTCAAGCACAGATGGTGTCAGAATTAAGAAATTACCCCTAGAAAGGAGATTCTTAGGAGGATGTGACATGTATAGAATGGAGAGGAGGAGTGTGCTGTCACTGGGCAGGGAGAGCACGGGGAGCTGCACATAGGCAAGCACGCAAATTTATAGGGGATTGTGCATGTTCACGCAATCATAATAAAAAAAATGAAATAAAAAGATTACTGCTAATCATCAAATTGAATTTGCTAGCTACAAGTGTGAAATATTAATATTTGTGCCAAGAAACAAAACACAAGAAATGATGCAGCCATTAAGTAGTATTCGAACAAATCACTCACAACAATTAAATGTCAAATCAACTCCCTCAACTCTCTAGAGCTAGTTTTCTACAGTGTAGGCAAACTAGTAAATACAGTAAATCAAACCATCTGGGCAAAAAAATCTTAAAATACAAAACACAACCTTAACAATATGAAGGGAGGCACTGAAACATTTAGAAATTATAGAAAAATACCATTAGTGTAAATAGCACTAAAATCTATTCCTTATGATGACAATTGGTTTTAAACAGTTATAAACACTGAGAAAATGACAACATTCAAAATATAATCTAGAATAAAAAAATGATAAAAACTCACCAGCAATTTCTACAATATCACCAGGAACTATATCTTTAGCTTTAATTCGCTGTACACTCTTTCTGTCCTGTCGATACACTTTGCCCATTTCAGGCTCATACTCCTTAAGAGCTTCAATTGCGTTTTCAGCATTTCTTTCCTGTAAAGCAAACAGAAGGTGATGGTATTAAACACCAATCTACCAATGCAAGTATTTACAGCCCATCACATTAAGTCTTGAAAGTTCTAATCTAAACATACCAAAGCAGTTATAAAATCTGCTGGCTGTAAGCATGAGCACAACCGGCCCTCAGCTCCATCCATACACCCTACACCAGTAAGTCTGTCCTGTCTCATAAGAAGGAAACCCTGGTGGCATAGTGGTTACGTGCTACAGCTGCTAACCAAAAAGTCAGCAGTTCAAATCTGCCAGGTGCTCCTTGGAAACTCTATGGGGCGGTTCTACTGTGTCCGTAAGGTTACTATGGGTCAGAATCGACTTCATGACAGTGAGTTTTTAGTCTCACATGAAAGGTAGTACAGCATAATGGTCTGGGCCTAGACTTCACCCAGGTTCTTCCTATTATTCCATGGGTAGGTTACAAGGTGCACAGGTTACTGCCAATACAACGAAGACAGTAACAGTACCAACTTCAAGAGTTGTCAAGACCAGAAATGATGAAGTGTAATGCTTAGAACCATATCTGACACATAATAAATGATGTAAGTGACAAATTAAGGAACTCAAGTTATGCCTCCTAACGTCTAAGCCATTTCTCTCCAGTGGTAAAGATCAGTGGATGGCTGCGATCTCGCTGTGTCACTGTCAGCCATACATCGTATTTACCACAGCATCCTCTACAATCACCCCGAGACTTAGTCACACATGGTTTTCACTCTCAATTTCAAAATCAAAGAGGCAAAATTAAAATGAAATGAGGATTACACTGAAAACAATACTATGGGAAAACAGCTTTTCAAAAAACACAAACAAAACATAGAAAAAGCTAATGTCAAATCCATCGTGTCTCCTTTTAGGAAACCACCGAGGCAAAGGAACAAGTCGGCCAAGTACAAGCCCTGGGGAAGCTGCCCCACACCGGGACAAAGATCCTCAGCCTCGCCTTCTACCTTCACTCTAAAGTGCTTCAATTTTACCTTCTGTTGGACAGAATTAATGCTCCCTCCTATCTAGTCTCTTTTCAATTTTCTCTGAGAAATATGGCCTGTTGTAAACAGTCCCTAAACCTGTTAAAAGATGTCAGAAAACAGCAAACAGCATGTGCGCCTCACTTTTTACATTATGGATCTCTGAAAAAGTATAGGAAGCTTTGAATTTGGGAAGTTCACAATACAAGTAATTCCAGTACCATATCAGAATTACCTGAAGAACGAGAACGTCTACGTAAGTCACCTTGTAACTCACACACACAACTGCAAGAACAGTACACCTGAATTCATGCCACTACTATAAAGGCCTCTGGTTTCAGTTTAAATGTCACTGCTACTCTGAAAAAAATCCATTTTGAGGACAGCTGCTATTCATTTACAGTCAGATGGAAACTAGCTTCTTTGCTGCAGGATTCCCATCCCCTCAATTTACCACCAGAGGCAGTTTTACTTTTCTCCCTCTTCTAGGTCAAGTCAGGTGAAGCTTAGCTACTGCTCAAGATTAGAGAGATGTCCCAAGGACCCAAACTTAAAAGGGAGACTCCTAACTCAGTAGCCAAACTGTTCTAAATGTCATTCTTCAAACGCCTGCTGAATCTTCCTCCTTATATGCTACTCCATCTGACATTTTTCCCCTACTCTCCATGAAACTCCACTTCTCTATAATACAAACTACATGCCACCTCCTCTAAGAAGCCTTCCTTGAAGACACTGGCCAGAAATGAGACCTGTTACACCCCCCAAACCCACTGTAATTTCCTTTACTTCCAGAAGGAAAGAACTCACCAGTACACTAACACCATTCTGCATATTGTAGAAACAGAATTAAGACAGAAGAATGTTATTAAAAAAAAAACTAAGATGCATTTGAAAGCCTTGTGAAAGAAACTGTTAAAAGACTTTACTTTGGAATTCAGATGAGTCTAGGACTGAGTTCAAATACAAACACTTTAAGAACTCTATGGCCTTTGATTAAGTCACTTAAATCACCGTGAATCTGCCACATCCATTCAAACGGGAGTGTCATCTGCCTTCCAAGATCATTATACGCATAAGATGGAACTGAACTACAATGATTATTTACGAAAAACACAAATTACTATGTTGGGAATGGGAACAATCTCATTCTGTGTATATTTTATTTCTTTTGCCCAAATGATTTGCAAGAGGGTAATTTCTATTAAAATACAAAGAAACTTCTCTTTTTTAGAAAAGAATTAAAGTGAGAAAAGCTGTATAGCACAGTTAAACTCTGAGTAGGCCATCTTTCTGTGTGAGCTCACCACCTAAATGCCTTCCAGTTTATTAGTAGGAATGGAAGTTTACAGTTCAGACAAGAAGACCCACTGTAAGAATGACAGGTGTACTGCATCTTATGTCTTTGAGTGACTATCAACAAAAATATAAGATTAAAATCAATACTCAAAATGAATTTGAAGCATTAATCTCAGTCTGTCTAAATCTATCAAAAAATAAAACAGATCAAGAATCCCACAAAATTTAAGAGTTCTTAAAGAGGTATTTGTGGTAGAACAACTGTGTGAATGGGAACAAAAGCCCATAATTTTCTGCAGCAAAACAGGTTTCTATTTTTCCAATAAGAAAAGCCTGAATAACTGACAGGAAAAGTCAGGAGTCTGCTCTGAAGGGTGAAAACTTAAGGACCAAAACAACTTTCATAGGTAAATTCACAAAAAAAGAACAAAAAAGATGACACTGAGCTTATGAATTCCATCACAGGAAGCAGTGAGAAAACATGGCGACTGACCCTGGCTCTCAAATTTTCTAGTTTCTTTGTTAAGCACCTTCTCTCACACATGGTACCATGAAGGGTCAACAATTCTAACAGCTAAGTGTATATATACATGAGAGGAAAAAATAATGCAGACTTTCCACAGAGACTTTCACAGTACACCAGGAAAAACATAAAGCAGAAAAGATAAACTGAGTTTGAAATGCTGCTATAAATTACTTAAATTTAGCACAGCAAGAGTTTCTGCTTACCTGCCACACCCCTACAATTGCATTGGCTACTAATATAAGTAAAATTACAAAGGGTTCTACAAAGGCTGTGATTGTTTCTTCACCTTCCTCAAACCAAGCCAAAACCTGAAAGAGAAAAGGCATTTGTTAAAACTGTTATGTGTTTTTAGGCTTAGTGCCACTTTACAACAACAGGATTACACTAGACAAAATCTCTTTTCTTACCCAGAAACAAAAAGTGGCAGAATGTAAGGACATAAACAAACAGCCATGTCTTGTACACAATTTGCGGGAGTCCAACTTTGTAACTTCTCAACAGTCCCTTTAGAGTCAACAGATTTTTGGATAGACGAATCCCGTTTTAGAACCCAAATGAAACAGGTGGGGGGTGGGAGTGGAGAGGTGCACAATAAATCCCATTCATTTCATATGTATATAATTCAGAAGACAGAATAGGGACATTATTGACTTAACGTAAAAGGCGTTCATCGATGACTACTGATTTGGTTAACATTCATATCAAATAATATCCACATGTGGCATAAATTCATAGCAAAAGCAAAGTGATTAGTGACTGAAAGGAGCATGTAAAGGTTATCTCTGATGTGCTCCCAGTTCCGTTACTGAAAGCCCTTTCCCAGTTACACTCAGGTCGCTCTGTGGCTGGGAATGCACTCTGAAGGGATCTTTCCCATGACATTTAGTGCAGCAACACAGCACTTCAGAGGTAACGGAAGTGCACAAATGCTAGAACTGGACACAGAACACTGCCCAAGAAAAATGAGCAGAGGGTTCAACTTTTAGCTTATACAGTCAGAACCTTGTTAATATTCGACAGTGCCATACTGTACTTCATTCACCATAAGTTAATAAAGATTCCAACACTGAATCTTGAAATAATAATGAAAGAACATAGTAAAGAATGATCTAAATGGTTAAAAATTTAACAACCTATTTTTGTAAAGTACCTGACAGTTCAGAAATGGTGTTAACTGGATCTAATAATTCCACTGGGGTGGTGATATTTGCTTCTTTTTCTAAAAATTGTTTAAAATGTTACCATATTTCACGATAAAATATCTTTCTCAAAAGAGCTGTTTGGTGGACAGTGAATGCGATCTTTTTGAGGTCTCCGTCTGCACATATGATACAGAAGATGCGTAACAGTACTGAAGCTGTCTGACTAGCTGCACCAAGTCAATGTAGTGGGATCAAGCCAGCTTTTACATCAACAACAATCAGAAAGATATCCAAGGCAAGGTCCAACACATTAATTCTCAAGTGCAAGAGGCTAACAATGAATTAACAAAATATATCCATTTGAGCCAGGGGAGAAATTAGGAGGCCCCAGGACCAGGGTGGGGAAAAAGGCTCCCAACAGATGCCAGTCACTGCAGCCATCTGAGCAGAGCCGGCCGGCCCCAGGGTGCGAGTGACAGATGCTGCTGCCAACCCTTCACCAGGACCGTGCTGGGGTTAAGGCCCGGCTAAACGCCAGAATGAAAACTTCCCTAGGAAGTTATAAATTTTGACAGATCCAAGGTCGCAGCTGCTCTGATACTAGCTTTCCACTCATTTGCCAAAGGCAGCAGATCAGAAATAAGACACTCAATTAGCTCCTGGGGGAGAAAAAACGCACAACTTGACGAGCAACCCCGACCTTTTCAAAAGGTCAGCAAGGCATTAACAACTCTAAGATGAGCTTCACACCTTGTTAAGGCAGGTCTGCGTTTCCCTCCTGGCAGCTAGGCCAGAGGAACAAACTGACAGCAATGCCCACAACAGCTGGAGCACAGGAAAAGACTAAGACAAGCCGGGACACGACTATCATCAAAGCGACCGTCTGCTTTTCAAGAAATTTACAGTTCCTCTTCACGAACAGAATATATTCTTCATTCATGTAACAATCTTAATATGTACAACACAGAAAGCCTTTTCCTCCACTAGGACTTCAAATGCCTACATGTAATAAACACAGGCATTTGCATTGTTATCTGAAGCTTCCACAGAGATACACTAATTACTGCCTGGATAAGAAACAAGTGGGCAAATAGTCCGAGATGGAAAGATGGTGTCAGCCAGACTTACTGGTACTGACAACCACCAGTTCCCTGAAGACTTAAAACGTCTATTTTGAAACCATAAACAACCCAAGACTGATACACTACAGCCCAAAATGAAAGGAAGCCATACTGAGGTAACCAGCAAGAACCGACCCAGTCACTTCTGTGCGGATCATGTCTCCTCATGGTTTGGTTCTACTAATTAGAAAATCTTTAAGTTGTACAGATGGGAAGATGGCTAACACCAAAAAAACAAAGCAGCCAAATAAAACAAACGAGCCGCCACAGAGTCAATTTCGACTCACAGTGACCCAGTGTGTGCAATGGAGGGCTGCTCCCTAGGGTCTTCCACAGCTACAATCTTTGGAAAGGACACCACCAGGCTGGCCTTCCCAGATGCCTCTTCTCTGGTCCAACCTTTTGGTTAGTCGCCAAGTGCTTATCTGTTTTTGCCACCCAAGGAGTTGGGACGATGATACCAACAAATAAAAAATTCTATGAGATTTTGAGGAGCAGGGCATAGGGAAGAAAATCAGGTGAGTGACATTATTAACAAAACCCAAGATGCCTTATTAGCATCACAGTACAATCAGCTACCTTTGTGGTTTACACAAAAATGAAGGACACCCTGGGTGGCACAGTTAGGCAATTGCCTACTAGCCCCAAGATAAGCAGCTTCAACCCACCCAGAGGTGCCTGAGAAGACATGCCAGGCGATATGCCTCTGAAAGGTCACAGCCAGTGAAAACCCCATGGAAGCAGTTCTACTCTACACACATGGGGTCGGCAGGAGTTGGAATGGACTCATGGCAACTCACAACACATAAAATTTCTTCATACAGGAAACAATAATATGTACTGAATAAATGTATAATAAATCAGGTACAAGACCCCAAGTGGAAACATATTAAGAAAGCAAAAGACTAAATTAACTTCCTGAACAAATATGGAAGGAAAGCAGGAAGAAAGGCTACTGAAATAGAATTCTGGGTATAAATTAAACAGTGTTTCTTCTTCCCTTTGCTTGATGTTACTAATATAGTAATAGCACTTGCATCTGGGGCTTACATTCCCAAGCAAGCTCCAAGTTTCAAATTTGCCAACTTTTCAAAGTAACCATTTTGTTAACTGAACACTTAGCTACAATTTCAACTGTTTAAAATTATCTAGAAGACCATTTCTGCATAGTACTGCTAACTTCTGATCTGATAGCCAAAAGTTGCTGGATAGTAGAGATTAACAATACAGCACATTTTAATCCAAAGTAAAAAGGTGGGTTCTGGTAACAAACTGGGGGGAAGTCATAATACACTGACACAGTTTCCATAGCTACATGTGGGAATAAAGGACTGACTCCTTAACAAGCCCCTTCCTCAAAAAAAATAATAAATTTTTTTTAAGCCACAAAAATCAGACACTTCACCAAAATTGGAGGCAAAAAAGGATCACCAAATGTTACAGTAACTTTCTGGAGCAGGAAACAAATATTCTTTCAGTGTTACAAATCTGACCCACTGCTGCTGAGTTGATTCTGACTCATAGCGACCCTAAAGGACTGAGGAGAACTGTCCCACCAGAGTTTCCAAGGAGCACCTGGTAGATGTGAACTGCTGAACTTTTGGTTAGCAGAGGCAGCACTTAACCACTACGCCATCAGGTTTCCGTTACAAATCTAGATCAATATTAATCAGACCTCCTCCTCTCAATCCAGAGACAAAACTAATGTCAAAAATGTTTTCTTCAATATGTTTTCAGACTTGAGAATACAATCTTCAAAATAAAAACACATTCACCCTTCCAACCACGTTTTAAGTCTCTAAATAAAGCCAACAAAATTGTTCACTGTGTTTTCCTGTTTTAAAAAAGAAATTAGAAACAAAAAAATACACACACAACAAAATTTAAAAGCATTACATAATGCACCATCAAATATTTCCTGAAAAAAACCAAAGTGAATCTTTTATTTTCAAAATGCTATCCCATAAAGTCATCTGTTTAACTACCTGTTCCATCAAAAGCACTACCCTAGGCTCTACAAGGAACGAAGAATTGTTTTCAAGAAGTTCTAACAGTAAAAAAAGACATACACAAATTCTTCAAATGTGAGCACTGCCAGACAAGAAAGCTTTACTAGCATTCTAGGGTCCATCTACCAAGCAGCTGACGTAGAGGAACTGGGACAAAAGGCAGAAAGAAACTGCAAAGGATGTGACCCAAGAGGACGTCAGAGTTGACTGCTGGATGTGAATACGGTTCTATGCTCACTGGAAGGTCACCTCCTTAAAGGCACCCCCCCCATCTTATCCCCACAGCACTGTTAGTATCTACCAGACTATCCTCACTCAAGTGCACACGCCAGGCCAGGGAATGTCCACTTTGTTCACTGTTACTGGCAACAGGTATTGAGTAAAAAAAGGACATTCCAGCTCAGTAGCCATGAGGTGAGCTGCACGAAGGGTCAAGCTGCTAACTGAGGAGGAAGAAAAGACAAAAGAAAATGACAGAAGGCCTCAAATATCAATTTAAGAATTTTTAATATCACTTCAAATATACCAGATGTATATAGCTCACTCCTCCCAATCCAAATGACTTCAAAAAAAATTTTTTTAATGAATATTACAAATTAACTAAACTTCATCCCTAATGGTCACAAGTATAAAACATTAATGCTATTTCTGACTTTCTGCTACAGGAAAATATTAACTAGGGTTAACAGTCTACTAGTTGGTATGAAACTTGCAATGCATTACTAAGGTCTAATTTTTTTTTGTCAATGCCAGCAGGACTTGATGCATTGTGTATATGAACTGTCTGGTCACATCTCCAGGAGTTAGAATATCCTACCATGTTTTTTCCTGTTAAACAGGAACAAACTACCACAAAAAAGGACTCAGTGGCTCTTTCTCTTAAAAAATAACAAGTGGCAAATGAAAAGGATCAGTATAATACAGCAGTGCCAGCATCACAAGAAGGAAATTGACAAAACAGGTTTAACAACCACAAGCCAAAGCAAATTTAAGTGATTTCTAGATCAAACTTACTTACTAAACACTATTTATTAATTAGCAACCAAAAACCCCAAAATACAACACTGCTCACTTCCAGAGCAGTAATTCCCAAATAGTTACCACAAAGCTAACTCAAATCGCCAAGTCCGAAATAAAGCTCTATAAAGTTCTAAAATGCAAACGTCCTTGCTTACAGCAACTTAAAATCCACCAGAAAATGCCTAAACGCTATTAACTCCTACCACGTTCACAGTTAAAAAAACCAAACATCCAGTAGTTTCTCAACCGTAACATAAGCAGGATGATTTCTAACACTGCTTTAAGTTACAACAGAGAGAATAACTGGACAACAACATGCTGGATCCTAAGTGGACCATATTCTTAGCTGTGGAAATGAACCAAGACTATTTCAGAATTACCTCTGTATCCACCTTAAACATTTAACTGTTAGACCTAGCCCAACGATGTCACTTGTTTTGCCTCCCTGTTTAACAACGTAATGCAACTCTAGTTAATCCAGTAGGTCTACTCATTTATCTTGACTGTTAAAGTAGCATTTCCTGGAGGGGAAGTGGGGAGGATTTCTAAAAAGAATAAATCTCAGACAGACACACAAGAGGTATTCAGTATGTTAAATGGTTTGCTATACGACATTCTCAATTTTGTTCAATGAACACCGCAGAAAAGACTCTTGTATTAGCGGCTAAATTACTGATGGCTATATATCACTTGGCTAAGTCGGCAGAATTCAGGAACAAAAAATCACACCAGGTATTCACCACTTGCCACTCTCTACTTAAAAGATAACTATAAAGGCAACCCTTTCCTCACTTGAAGTAATTAAATGCATACTGCTTCGCTTATTTAGTGCTCAAAATAGCCCTCTTTATGATAGTCACAGACTTAAGTTCAATCCCTGGGGCCTGCACACGCACAAACATACAAAATGAAACCCTGAAGCTGTGTCTATTTTGCAAAGCCTGAAAAACGACTGCCTGGATGAATTTCACTTCCCATCATGGTTTTTGTAAGAATAAAATACTGTAACTAATTTAAAAGCAAAAGGCATCCCATGCTGTTAGGATTTGGAACATCTGTGTCCTGTTCACGAACATTTTTAGGACATCTACCAAAAAGTGCACAGTCCAAGAAGAAAAATATGCAATAAAAAGTAACAGTGAAAGGAAAATAATCAGTAATCTAGAAATATCTTCTCATACTCCCCCCAACCTTTTCACTGTAGTTCTCTGCATCTCACCAGTTTCTTAGCAACCATAAAGGGCTCCAGAGGGTAAGCATATACAGAACAAGAAAAACCCTACGCTGAAGATTTTTTTTTTTTCCCTTTTTAAGATTCAGAACCAACTGGACTGAATCTTGTTGTCTCAACCCAGGAGTCACTCAAGACAGGGGTCCAATTTAGATAAATATACCACCCTAAAGGTCAGTGACCAAATTTGGTCAACAGTGGTGCCATCACAGCCGTCATCATTCTTGTCACTGTCAGGAACAACTGTCACCTTGCCATTACCAGGAAGGGAAAGCAACCAGAATATTCCTTTTGTTAAGGTCTATTTACAGATGACTAGGTGCTCAACATCACCCCAGAATGATCTTACAACATGGTAACAATGGAAGAACCGTCCCCAAAAAAAGGCCTCCCAATGAAGAACTTTTTGGTACTAACTACCGACAAAAGCATGAGAGTTTCTAAGACCCTGTCACACTGGGGAACAATTTCTAATTGCACTGTAAACATCACGCATTTGCTAATATTTTCTAAACACGAATGGCTTCAAGCGCTTTGCTTATAACTTGAAAATACCTCAGACTTTATTTTAAAAAGCAGACAGCAGAAAGCTCGAGATATATTTGCATCCAATGGACATCACTGTTTTCTGTTTTCTTATCTATGGAATATCCTCAACTTTTTTTTTCCAGAAGAAAAAAATAAGTTTCTTCATACTTACAAAAGATATACATGCTGCCAGCAATAAAATCCTAACTAGTAAGTCTTCAAACTGCTCAATCACAAGTTCTAGCAAGGTTTTTCCTGTTAGAAACAAACATATTCGTTGTAATTGTCATCGTAACACCAGCACACAAAAGTAGGGGAGGCATCTTCAGCTAACTTACCTTCTTCAGCCGGTAACTCTGCAGAATGGAGAAATTCGCCAAGCGACGTGTCCAGAGAGGGAAGAAAAACGCCACATTTTAGTACTCTTGCCTTTCCAAAAAGATCTGCTAAAATTTATAAGCATCCTGTCTTTGAAAGACACACCTAGATACATGAACAATCTTTTTTTTTTTTTAAATTACAAAGCATGCTAAACTGAGACACACTCAATACTTTTTTTAAATCAGTAGCCGTATGTCTCTGGCCGTAAGTCTCATCTGCAGAGAGAAGGCATCGCCGCCGAAACAGGCCTCCTGAAATAAGGAGTCGTTTCAGCTATGTCATCACTTCTGCCAGATGTGTAACTTTGGGGAGTCAGAGGCTTGCTCAACGACAGTGCGGCCTCACAGAGCGGATGGGGACCTGAAAATGTCTCGCAGGGCTCGGCACTCCCTCCAGCGGGGCCACCGCGCTAGCCGCGCGCCGGGAAGGTCAAAGGCTCCGGGCGCCCGGAGTCGAGCCCGACGGGGCGCCCGCCGCAGCCCCTCTCCGCCGGCCAGGGCCGGGCCTCGATCCGTCTCGCAGTCCGCGGCGGGCGCCCAGCCGAGCCCCACGCGGCAGAGCCGGGTCAGCCATCTTCCCTGGCGCCCGGGCCCACGCGGCGCCTGCAGCCCGACGCGGCACCTACCGTTGGAGCCCCATTTCTCCTTGAGCTTCTTGACCTGCTCCAGGCTCAGCCCCGTGCTCTCGTTGACACCGAAGTGGCTCAGCACCTCCTCCACCGTCTTTGTGTGCGCGTTCTCCATGGCGGCGGGGGCCCCGCCGGCCTCTCCTCGCGTCCCCGCGGCCTCCTCGTCTCAGCCTCGCCCTCGGGCCGCCGCCGGCTCGTGCCACCCCGGGCGCCCAGGCGCGCTCTGGCCGATGCCGGCCTCTCCCCCGCCTCCTACTCCGGCCGCTTCCGCCTCCCGGGCGCTGAATCACCCCGCGCCTCCTCCCCCGACTACTGCTCCTCTGGAGGCCGGCCGGCGCCGGCGCCCGCACTGGCGGGCTGAGGGGGCCCCCGGCCCTTCCGACCCTCGGCAGAAGAGAGGGCCTCCTTCGCCCTCAACGGCCTGCCGGCAGCGCAGGCCACGGTCCCCGAGCCCCTCCCGCTCTGCTGAGGCGATCAGCTGCCCAGCCCGGGCTGCTTCAGCGGGCGCCGGCGGAAGCCTGAGGGCCGAGTGGAACGAGGGGAGTCCAGCCGGCGGGGTGGTGCGCGGCGCGCTCGCCGGCTTCGCTCAGGCCCGCACCCCCGACTGCGGCGGAGGAGAATGAGGTGGCGACGGGGACGGCTCCGCGGCGGCTGCTCTAATAGCATTTATCGGCCGCTGCCTCCCCTCTCGCCGCCGCCGCGGCATGTGGACGCCGCTCATTGGCCGAGAGCGCCCAGCGCGGCGCGGGCGGCGCGGGCCCGCCTCCTCCCCGCGGCCCCTTCCCTCCCTCCCTCCCCACCGCGCGCCTCGCGCCCACGCCGCCGCGCAGGCCCCGCCCCCTCCGCGCGCCGCCCCAGGAACCCGGATCGAGGCCGCTGCGCGCCGCCGTGACCGCCGGGCCGGGAGGCAGGGGGCGGCTGGCCGGGTGGCGCGCTCCGGCGGCTCCTCCATCCTGCGGCTCCGCGCCCGCGCTTCCCCCGCCGACGCAGAATCCGGGGCGGCGGAGTGCGATGGGGCTCGAGGGGCTGCCTGCACTCGCGGCCCCGAGGGAACGCCCTGCGCGAGCTGCCTGGGGCCGGGCTGAGTGGCTGGGAAGGCTCTGCCGAGGCAGTGGGTCCGCGCCGGGCTTCCCGAGGGCACGCTCCGTGGCGCCTTCGGCTCCCCGCGAGCCCTGGGTCTGCGGCCGCGCTCTGCAGCCGTCAGAACCCCTCCGGAGCTGAAGGGAGGGATTCCGCAGCTTCCTTGTCACACAGCCCCGGTCCCTATCTGTCGCCTGAGGAATGCCGCACCCTACACCCCCAGCCGGGAGCGCCAACGGCACGCCATGATCAGCTCTTTCCCCGCGAGTTCCGTGCACTGACAGGGAGCCCCAGTCTGGGGGAGGGGTTGGAGGTCTTTTATTTTTAATAGCTCGTATCGCCCGTGATGCACGCCTGCACGGCAGTCACAGCTTATGCGACCGTAACTGCTAGCCAGGCTGCAGCGAGAATTGCATCGGGGTGCTTGGCTCTGACATGGTGAAGGCGAATTTTCTAGACTCCGCTTTTCACAAATAGGAGAAGGGACTTCGGCCCTAAAGCGATTTTTGAGCCATAGACAATTTGCTCCTGGGGTCTGCACCACGTTTAGGTACAAACAAGGGCAAATACATTTATGTAATACAAATTATTCTCACTTACAGGGAAGGACCTTTGCATGGAATTCCTGAACCAAAGAGTGAACCAACTCCCTTTGCAAGAAAGGGAAGCTTTCTTAAGGAAGCATATTGCAGAAGGAAGCATCTGGGTCACTTTAAGTGTTCGGCATTAGTGTACGATCCACAGGAACAAAACCAGCGCAAAGAACACCCCAGTTGTCCTGGAGAGCTCAGCCTCAGGATTTCAGATCCATTCCTTCGGCAAATGTAAATCACAGCGCATTACCTGAGTGAAAAAAAATTGAGGCACGTCATTGACTTCCAAAGAGTGGAGGCTGGCGTGCAGTTTTGATTGATATTTGGAGAGGCACCAAGAAAGTCCTATGCGAGACAAACAATAACAAAAGTGCTAGTGTAAAGCCATGCAGTAAGAGAACACAGTGGAAACTGGTTGGGTCACAGGACTGGAGCTTCTTGCAGGAAGCCCCTGACCGATGCTGAAGTGTGGTGATGGAGGGCTGGTGGGTTTGACACCTGCTCTGCACCACTGCTCACCAATTCTTCCTCACCTTATGTCTCAGCACCAAGAGAAGCTTCACAGGCAGGAGGATTGGTACCTCTTCTCACCTGGAAATTATCTTGGCCATAAGACTTTCCATCTCCGTCATCCTATGGCCCAGACTCTACTTGACCACTGTAAGCGCCTCTGGGACGATCATCAGCTTCTCAGGGGTTCCTGACCTCAGCTCTTTGTCCTGGAAGAATCTGGGTGCTGATCCCCTAGACCCACACATGCTTCATTCTGTTTATCACTTATAGCTCAATTTAAAGTCACCTCCCCAGAGAAATCTTTGGGGACTATTCTTAACACAGCTACTCTCCCCAGGCACACTCTATCACACTGTCCAGTTTTATTTTCTTCACAGCGGTTATTTCTGATACTGCATTTTTGTGGAGCTGTTTGCTGCCTGGCTCCCCTGACTAGGATCTCAGTAAACGCCATGAAAATGTGTTGGCTGTCTCATCCATTCTCAGTACCCAAAGTAATCTCTGGTATATACTCATCAGTTATCGAGTACCTACTACTGGAACGAATGAATGAGGCCCGCCATCTACAAATGTTCAATGATGTGCAAAGGGCCTGGCTCATGGGAGGGCCTTGATGAAGTCTGGCTCAGCTGAAGGTCATTGATTTCCAGTTTGTGAAAAACAGGAGAAACTCTGTAAACTACTTGCCTCATAGGCATGGTTATGAAGGTTCACCAGGCTTCAAATACAAGCAAAGCTAGACCTAAGCACTACGGGGCTCTCAGAGATGAATAAGTTGTAAGTTCACATTGCTGTTACTGCCATACTGCCACCAACCTCCTTGGTGCTTCTTCACAAATTTTGTCTCCAGTAAGCTGGAATCCTCCCTTACACCAAAACAGTGTGGTTTTTCCACGTAAGCCTGTCTTCTCCTATGGTATCATACCAATTACTGTGCCTTTGGAGTCCCTGGGTGGGCAGAAAGTCAAGAGCATGGCTGCTAACCAAAAGGTTGGAGGTTTAATTTCACCCAAAGGCATCTTGGAAAAAAGACCTGGTAATCCACTTCTGGAAAAATCAGCCACTGAAAATCCTATGAGGCACAGTTATACACTGACACACATGGGGTTGCCATTGGAGTTGATTCTTCAGCAACTGGTTTTGATTTGGCTTTTATTATTATTATTATTATTATGCCCTTGATTCCTCAGTTTGTTGATATCTCTAAACTGGAAGCACGTTGTTTACAGATGACCAAATTTACCATGAAGCCAGCCTCCGAAAGGCAGATGGATCTAATTTCTCTTACGTAGAAAGAAACTTTGTGCTCAATATCTTTTATCCATTGAACTATACTTTCTTCTTGTTAGCAAGGTTAAACAAGCCAACAAAAAAAGTATGATTGGATTTTAGAGATATTCTTTTTTTTTTCCACCAGAGATTCCAGCTATATTCAATAAACTGAGGACAGAGAGAGAAAAGGAAGCTGTGATTTGTAAAGAAGGATGAGTTAATCACAGAACTTCAAAGGCATCAGTAGAAAGGGACAGGAGCTTGTAAGGCAGCCTCGTTGTAAAACCTAGGCAGACAAAGAAGAGTGACTTGCAAAAAGAGGCTCCAGCCAACTCCCAAACCTTCCAGAGGCCTCCTGTAAAGTGATGGAGATTGCAAAAGGCAGCCTCTTCCATATCGGGACCACTCTAATCATTAAAGCAATCTCATTCTTGGCTGAACATACCTCCCATTAACTTCTATACACTGGTTTTCTTTACCCTTCTGCAACTACTCTGAATAATTACAATTCTTCTGCACTATGATATCCCTTTCAAGATGCCTACCGTGCTAAAAGTGTCCTTTTCCAGCTCAAAAAAAACAGCTCGGCCCCAGAAATGTTCCTCCTACAGCCTAATTCTGCCATCTCTCAGCATCCTTCTCGTCCGGTACTGGGGATGCCACTACTGGACACAAAACTGTAGGCAATTATCACTAGCCGTCTTCTTCAAGATCCTTTTCCTTGCATGTGGTTGATTTATGTTAATAGTGAACTCAAAGAGTCCGCACCATGTGAGCTGTGAACAGGTGAAGTCTTCCCATCAGCGACTTGTGCTGTTAATTCTTTTTAACCCGAGTAAATTTTGCCTGTAATCAAATGTTGTTGGGCTCACTGTGGTTCACACTTATAGCCCGTTGTGGTCTCTTGGCGTCATTGTCTCTCAAGATGTGTTTTAGCTACACCTTCCAGCTTCAAATTCCCCACAGATTTGAACAGCATGCCATCTACATCTTTATCCAACAAACTCTATACTCATTCCAGATTGAAAAGCACTAATCAACTGGGTCTACCTGTTCAATGGCTACAAATACAGCTTAACTATAGATTCCAAAGTCAGTAAAGTAAAAATCTTAAATCCCTCTCCCAACCCAAATACCGCCTAATATTTTATTATACAGCATTGGAACAGACCATGCTTCCTTTGGCTGAGCACTTGATGCAGTGAGCCTGACTTAAGTGTCACATTATGTTAAAAATCTCTAATTTTCACCGTCAGAGGCAGGCAGACCATCCAACTGACTCACATCAACCCGTCATCTCTCATTCACTCCTGGTCATAGGTTTGTTGAGTAGGACAGTGGAGAGAACTGGCTGTACTGTTTAAGTTGTCATCGAAAGTCAAATAATTTATAGTATTATGCAGATGCCAGCCCACTGCACCATGATCTAGCCCACAATTCTCTTCTTTGTTCTTAGGAATTTTAGATGCCTCTGTCGACTTCATTGCCAACATCCAGAATATCTACAAGAGTCCCCAAATCCGCAGTCTAAGGATGTTTTCAACACCCATGGAGGCAACAGTTAAGCAATCAAAGGACCTATTGCACTGGGAAAATCTCTTGCAAAAGACTACTTGAAAATGTTAAAAGGCAAAGATGCCACTTTGAGGACTAAGATTTGCCTGACCCAAAAGTCATGGCATTTTTCATTGCCTCACGTGCATGCAGAAACTGGACAATGAACACGGAAGCCGGAAGAAGAATTGATGCCTTTAAATTACAGAGTTGGTGAAGAATACTGAATATACTTTGAACTGCAAGATGAATGAACAAACTTATCTTGGAAGAAGTACAGCCAGAATGCTTAGAAGCAAGGATGGCAAGACTTCATCTTGTGTACTTTGGACATGTTACCAGGAGGGACCAGTCCTTGGAGAAGGATTTCATGCTTGGTAAAACAGAGCACTAGGGGAAAAAATGGAAGACCCTTGTCAATGGATTGAATTGTGTTCCCCAAAAAATCTGTGTAGGAGTCTGGCCGGGCCATGGTTCCTGGTGTTGTGTGATGTTTCTCCATGCTGGAATTCCTGACTATGAGGTCAGTGAGGGTGGATGGGCAGCAGTTGTGTTGGTAGAACACGAGTCAATGTGTAAGTCTGTTTTGTGCCTTGAGATGCTCTCTTGAGATAAAAAGGAGAAAAGCTGGCAGAAACATTTGGGGACCTCTTACTACCAAAAAGCAGTACTGGGAGCAGAGTGCATCCTTTGGAAAGGACTAGGGTCCCTGCACCTCAGAAACTTTCAGTCCAGGGAAAGACTAACAACATGGCCTTCCTTCAGTGGCAGCAGAGAAAGCCTTCCTCTGGAGCTGACATCGTGAATTTGGACTAGACTGTGATAAATAAAATTCCTCTTTTTAAAGCCATCCACTTGTGGTATTTCTGTTAAAGCAGCACCAGCTGACTAAAACCCTGAATAAAATGGACACAGTAGCTGCAACAGTCAGCTCAAACATAACAACATTTGTGAGGAAGGCGTAGGACTGGGTCGTGTTTTGTTCTGTTGCACACTAGATCACTATGAGTTGGAGCTGATTTGATGGCTGCCGACAACAAGAAGAAGGCATCTTTTCACGCAAGTGTGCTCAGTTTGATATGGCTTGTGCTACTGACTACAGACTAGTACCCACTGACCATCACTTTTTCTACATGGCTACAAACTATAACATTTATGGGAATCTACCAGACTCAACGGAACATCTTTTTTTCCCAGAATTTGCCCCCTCCCCCTCCATTAAAGTGTTCTTTTGATGGCAAAGGGCCCTGAACCCAACTTATCAGCTTATGCAGAAAAGGGGCTTACTGGGAGTAGACTCCCAGTTCAGAACACATTGATCCCCGGAGCTCAGAATCACTGTGAATCTCATCTCCTGACTCTCCTGGTTTGCCTTTGCTTTTTTACTTTAAGGTAGGCTATCTCCAGGTGGTCCTGTTTAATCTTCCACTTTATGACTTCCAATGGAGAGGGGTCGTGGGAAAACATAGATTACTGGGCCTTTTGTAGTGCACGGAGTTGCTCTGAGTTGCACTGAAAGGCCATAACAACACAACCACCACCTCAGGAATTCCGATTTTTTAGGTCTGGGGTAGGCCCCCCAATTTGCATTTCTAACAGATTCCCAGGCAATGATGATGTCTTCAAAGCCAACAAAATAAACAGATATCCATAGCACTGAGCAAAGTCAAAGACCTGCCCTGATATTAGCAGTTACTAGGGCACAGGGGGGAAATCCTAGTGACACTATGGTCATGTGCTACATCTGCTCACCAAAAGGTTGGCAGTTTGAACCTTCCAGGTGCCCCTTGGAAACTCTATGGAGCAGTTCTACTCTGTCCTATAGGCTATGAATTGGAATTGACTGAAAGGCATTATATTTTTTTCTTTGTTTGTTTTTAGGGGCAGGTGGGAGGGAGGGAAAATGAAGACAGTGCTTAGGAGACACTGAGGTTCTGTTCAAGGTGATGGATAAATTCAAGATTGGTTAATGGTGATGGCTGAATAACATGAACATACTTCATAATAGTGAACTACATATGTGAAGACTATTGAAACAGCAAATGCTTTGTTACTCATGTATCTAACCACAATTAAAAGAAAAACAGAAAAAGAAAAAAAATTGTAAGGATGTAGTTTCTAAATTGATTCACAAGTCTAGTTAGTCTTAATCTAAACATGTTGAGGACTCTGCTTCCAGTAGGAAAGAGGATATTTCTAATCCATGGAGTGAGGTGTCAATAGAAATTATGTAAAGTATCATGACCAATACAAACAGGTATTGGTGAAAGGTGAGACTCTGAGTGACTGCATGTGTTGATACCTTTCTACAACTCTGTTCTAATGAGGAGTATAAGGAAGTTGGTTGGTTGGTCCCACTTTTGCTAGATAAACTGGTAAAAGAGATGAGCTTCTGAGTCAAAGCTCAACTGTCACATAAATGATGTCCAATTTTCCACTTGTGCCTTAAAAGAAAGCTTTATTTCTTGTAGCAACAGAGCTAAAATTGCCAAAAAACTAAATCTAGCATCTTATCGTAATAGTGGTTGAATTGCAACTCAAACTTGACAGTCAACCTCAAGAGGTGCCAGAAATTAACATAAGGTCACTCACTGGGAAGAAATAGGGCCCTGAAACTTGGGATGGGGACAAATGAGCAGATAATCAGAAAATTAGAGACACTGAGCCCCTAAATTCTGTTGAATTACTTCTGCCAAAAGAACCAGTCCTCTTACTCTCACTCAAAGACATAACTCCATGCTTGTGTGCTGAGCCACTGTTCCCTGTAAAACCATCAGCTCTGCCACCTACATGTAATAAGATTAACCCAGCTGTGTCTAAAGAATTTTTGTCTGAGTTATTGCCTGTGCATCTCCTGAGGCTGATACTTTAAGAGACAATGCTGAATGTTCTCTAAACACTTCCCTCCGTTTTTGACTTCTAGATCTATACCAAATCCACTGCCGTCGATTCCAACTCATAGCGACATTATAGTTTCCAAGGAGCGCCTGGAGGATTTGAACTGCTGACCTTTTGGTTAGCAGACATAGCACTTAACCACTACGCCACCTTAAGTCCCAGGGAGCCATAAAAAGTGAAGTATCAAGGGTGAAAGGAAATCTACTAAATATTTACTCACCTGTACAACTGGATGAATTCTAGGCATGCTACACTCCAAAAGAACTGCTTGACTTTCCTAATACAAACAGAAACCTGTGGATTATATGTGGGAATGGCTGTTAGGGTTGTGAGATAATAGTGCCAGAAACATAAAGCTGCATCAGTTTGAGTTTATTGAATATAGGTCCATGAAGCATAGATTCCTCATTCACTGTTTCAGCTCAAGAAGTCACGAAAGGATCTAATAATATATTTGGTTGAATTGCTGAAGCATTTATTGTACAGTGGCCTACACAAAGCCAAGCTGAAGTACCAGACCTACAGACACACACATGCAGTGCCCAGAGAACACAGTTTTTACCACAACAGTGAGAAACTAATTTGTGAAAGGAGCACCAGCATCCTTGAAGACTCCCATGATTGCTATTTTATGTATGTCAGATTTAACAGTGGGACCTGCCTTAACTGAATTAAGACACCTAGCTACAACGAGGCTGCTTGGACCCCATGGCAGCAGGGGTCAAGTGTCAGCAGTCAACTGACAGACAAGGTGGGCATTGTTATTGCAATGGACAGCAGAGTCAAAGCAGCAATCAGGATAGCAAGAGGCATACAGACTTAATGGCACTGGCTACTTATGCCTGGTTCCCTAGGAGTGCAATAGATAGGAAATCTAAATATTCACTTAATCTCTAGAAGCAGATGAATTCAGGATCAAGTGAACAGCAATCTAACTCTAATTGTCACAATAGAGAGTCATCCTCCCTCAATTAATTCCCAGACTTGAGGGACTTTAAAAATCTACAATCCCTTGAATGAAAGTGATGCTGGGTTCCCTCGAGGAAAGACTCCAACATACTGCCAAAAACTTAGACTGTTAATCTTTCTTCCAACCTTCCCCAAAGGGATCTATGGCCTTCTGCAAGAGTGACTGCTCACTGGGGAAAAGGATAGACTCAGATTTGTCAGGCATTACTGGGTACTAACTCTGAAATGACACTAATTCCACAAGACCCAAAATGTCACTCTGGCCCACCAGAGTGGGCACGTTAATGGAGTCTTAGCTCATGTCCATCTCATAGTAGGTCCAGTGTGCCCCAAACTCATCCTGTGGTGATCTCCCCAGTGCAGGAATACACAACTGGAATAGACATATTCAGCAACCGGCAAAATCTCCACACTAGATTCCTGACAGATGGAGTAAGTGTTATTATCGCAGGAAAAAACAAGTAGCGCCCCTACCTAGGAAAATACTAAACCAAAACCAATAGCACATTCCTGAAGGGACTGTGAAGATTACTGCCAGCCGAAGGATACAAGAGTGGTGATTTCTGTCACATCTTCATTCAACTCACCAATTTAGCCCATGTGAAAAACAGATGGATCTTGGAGAATGACAGTGGACTATCAAAGCTTAACAAGATAGTGACTTCAATCACAGCTGCTGTTCCACATGTGGTTTCATTATCTGGGCAAATTAATACATTTCCTGGTGCCTAACTGGAAACCCTGGTGGTGTAGTGGTTAAGTGCTACACCTGCTAACCAAAAGGTCAGCAGATCAGATCTGCCAGGCATTCCTCGGAGACTCTAAGGGCAGTTCTACCCTGTCCTACAGGGTCATTATGAGTCAGAATTGACTCAAAGACAGCGGATTTGGGTTGGTTTCATGAAATATGCAGTTACTGATATGGCTAATGCCTTTTTCTCCGTATCTGTTTTGAAGAACCATCAAAAGGAATCTGCCTTCTGCTAATAAGGCCAGCAATACATCTTCAGTTGCCTACCTCAAAGGTACTCAACTCTCCAACCCTATGACATAATTTAGTCTGCAAGGACCTTGATTGCCTTTCCTTTCCACAAGACATCACACTGGCCCATTACACTGATGACATTATGCTGACTGGACATAGAAAGGAGGAACTGTCAATGACTCTGGACTTACTGGTAAAACATTTGCATGCCAGAGGGTGGGAAATTAATCCCACAAAAATTCAGGTGCCTTCTACATCGGCAAAATTTCTAGGAGTCCAGCAGTGCAGGTCTTGTTGGGATGAAGGATAAGTTATTGCATCTGGCTCCCTCTAAAACTAAAAAGGAGGCACAATGCCTGAAGGGCCTCTTTGGATTTTGGAGGCAACATATGCCTCATTTGAGTGTGCTACTCCAGCCTATTATCAAGTGACTTGAAAAGCTGTTTTCTTTCTTTTTTTTTTTTTTTTATATTTCATTGTGCTTTAAGTGAAAGTTTACAATCCAACTCAATTTGTCATACAAAAAGTTATACACACATTGCTATATAACTCTAGCTGTTCTCCCCACTCTATGACACTTCTTTCCACTCTGTATTTCTTGTGTCCTTTCAACCAGCTGTTGTCCTCCTGTGTCCTCTCATCTTGTCTTTGGACAAGAGCTGCCCAGTTAGCCTCATGTACCTATTTAAACCAAGGAGTACACTCTTTGCCAGTATCATTTTATGTCTAATAATCCAGTCCAATCTTTGAAGAGTTGGCTTCAGAAGTGGTGTCAGTTCTTGCATAACAGAGAGCTAATAGGTATATTCTTTGGGGACCCACCAGTCTCTCAGACCATCAAGTCTGCTCTTTTTATCAGAGTTTGAGTTTCACACACCCATTTTTCTCCTGCTGCACCAAGGTCTCTATGTTGTGGTCCCTGTCAGGGCAGTTATGATAGTGTAAGGGCACCATCTAGTTCTTCTGGTCTCATGATGACATAGTCTCTGGATTATGCGGCCCATTCTGTCTCTTGGGGTCACATTTTCCTTATGTCTTTGATGTACATTCTCCTCTGCTCTGTGTAGGTTGGGATCAACTCATGTTACTTAGATGGCCTCTTGTTAGCTTTTAAGACCCCAGATACCACTCACCAAAGAAGAATACAAAATATTTTTCTTAAAAAAACTTTATTATGTCAATTGGCCTAGATGTTTCCTGAAACCATGGTCTCCAGCCCCTACCCCTGCTACTCTATCTTTTGAAGTGTCGGATTAAATCTAGGAAACTTCTTCGAAAAGCTAGTTTTGAGTGGGGCCCAGAACAACAAAGGGTCTGCAACAGGTTTGGGCTGTTGTGCTAGCTGCTCTGCCCTTTGGGCCGTAGGATCCAGCTGATCCAATGGTCTTTCAAATGTCAGTGACAGACTGAGATGCTGTCTGGACTCTTTGGAAGACCAGTATAGGCAAATCACAGGGCAAACCTTTAGGATTTTGGAGCACAACCCTGCTACCCTCTGCACACAACTATTGTCCTTCTGAGAAACAGCTTTTGGCTTGTTATTGGGCCTTAGCAGAAACTGAAGGCTTAATCACAGGACACCAAATCACCACACTGCCTGAGCTGCCCATCATGAACTGGGTGTTAGCTGATCCACAGAGCCATAAAGCTGGGCATGCACAGGAGCACTCCAGCATCTTGTCCACCCAAATGAACGCATCATCCTGTCCACTCAACTGTTTAAATCCTCCTCTGCTGAGGTCATTCTTTGGTTAAGCATTCACATGAGACACAAATATCTTCACTTCTTTGGTCCATTCAAAGAAGTCTATCCACCTGCCTCTTTACCATACCTCCTTGTCTCCGGTTTTCCAACCATGCCCCTTCCAAGTCCCTGACCATCCAGCCAAACCATTGGCCACAGCCCATGAATCAGTATAAAGTCACACATCTGGCCATTTCTCCTTCCAAGCAAAGTGACCAACCAGATGTACTGCATACACTTCTCCCATTGGGAAGATTTCTTTTCACCACTGTCCTTCAGGGAGGTCCCAGAAAGGTACTATAATGTGTCCCTGTCCACTTTTGAGTGCTGCCTGCATATCATGCAGAACCATCTATAAACCAGACATGAATTTGCTCTTCCAAAGTCAACTGACCATAAGAAACTTCCCAGGAGGCCACAGGTGAAGATCAGGAGGTAGAAAATATACACCAGCAGCAGAGACTGACACTGAGTCCCCGACAGGGCACCATCTCTAGAGATCTTCCTCCAGCAGTCTGGTGGCAAGGTGATTACGCTGGATAACTTCCATCATGGCAAGCACAGTGTTTTATTCTTACTGAGACACTTCAGATATGGCTTTGCCTTCCCTACATGCAATGCTTCTGCTGAAACTACCACCTATGGACTTACATAATGCCTTATCCATCACCATGGTATCCCACACAGCATCACCTCAGATCAAGGGATTCACTTCACAGTAAACAAAGTGTGGCAATAAGCCTGTGTTCATGGATGTCACTGGTCTTAGCATGTTCCCTATTATCCTGAAGAAGCTGACTTGAAAGAAAGACAGAACAGCCCTCTCAAAACACAACTATGGTGCCAGCTGCATTGTAACATCTTGCTGGGTTGGGACAATGCCCTTCAGGGGGCTGTTTATGCTCTAAAGCAGCAGCCAATGTATAGTGCTGTTTCCCCCATAGGCAAGACTCATGGGTCCAAGAATCAAGGTGTGGAAATGGGATTTGTATCACTCACTATTACCCCTAATCAACCACTCAAAAGATTTTTGCTTTCTCTCTCTGTGACCTTATGCTCTGTGGGATAGAGTTAGTTCTGACAAGAGGAATGCTCCCACCTGGAGACATCACTGATTCCACTGAACTGGAGGCTAAGAAAGGCACCTGGTCCCTTTGGGCTCCTTGAGCTTCTGGATGAACAGAGATTAAAAAACAAACAAAAACAGTATGTCTGGAATGCAGGCAATCCCTTAAGGGTATCTCTATCATTACAATGCTCTGGGATTAAAGTCAGTGGAAAACAAGAGCAGTCCAATCCCAACATAACTAATAATGATCCAGATCTTTCAGGAATGAATGTTTGGGTCACCCCACCAGGCAAAGAACCATGACCAGCTGTTTTAGCCAGCTAACACTGCTCTAACAGAAATACCACAGAGTGCATGGCCAGGTTACAAGTCCAACTCAGGAGGTCCACTCCGGGGAAGGCTTTCCCCCTTGTCATCTCTGGAGCAAAGTCCTTGTGTTCCATCAGTCTTTGCCTAGGGAGCATCTTGGCGCAGGAACCTCAGGTCTGAAGGATGCACTCTTCTCCTGGTGCTGCTTTCTTGATGGTGTGAGGTTCCCAGCTCTCTGCTTGCTTTTCTTTCCTTTTGTCTCTTGTAGGATGAAAGGATTAAGGGTGGGGCAAGCTGTACTCCAGGGAAACTTCCCTTACAGTTGAGCAGGGTGGTAATCCTACGAAGGCACTTACAATCCCACCCTGATCCTTTAACATACAGCACAGAAAAGTTACAAAATGAAGGACAATCACAAGATAATGGGAATCATGGCCCAGCCACATGTCTACACATACTTTTGTGGGGACACAATTCAATCCATGACACCAGCTCAGGTGCTTTCTGAGGTGTGCCCTCAGAAGCAAATATGGAATGGGTAGTAAAAGAAGGTAATTTTAAATATTATTTATGACCACGTGACCAGTTACAGAAATGAATACTGTAATTATCATGAGTACTTCTGCTTTGTATGTATGCAATAAATAATTCTGTTTTCTTCACTTACAAAATACAAGATTTAAACAGGTCTAGGGCATTTTTGGTCATATCTATGCTCACTGCAACATGTTAGATGCCAAATATGGCTTTATAATATTCTTTATTCAGAGATTATTATGGTTTAAGGAGATGTGTACAGGTGCCAAGCTGGCAAGTGGTCTGTGATGGTTAAGGCTGTGTGTTAACCTGGCTGGGCTACGATTGTCAGCGGTCTGGCAGTTGCATGATGTTGCGATCGCTTCCACGAGAATACATGATATAATACGATCACCACCATGACGGAACGTGCTGTGAGTAGTCAAGAAATGAAAAAGGAGTTTTCTTGGGCATATGGCCCGCATCAGATATAAGCGGACATTCTGGCAAGGTTTGTGGACTTTTGCTCACTCCAGATCCTGCTGCTGGCTTCAGGATTCTTGGAACTTCAGCTAGCAGCTTACTTGAGGTCTTGTCAGCCTGTCTTGGGACTCATCGGTATTTGCAACCAGTGAGCAAGAGCCCTGCTCTCTGACTTGCCGATGTGGGGTCCTCCAGCTGCTGAAGCTACATGTGACTCTGTGAATCAGGAGAAGCCTCTATCCTGACCCATGGGCTTGGGACATTCCAATCTGTACAACTGCCTGAGCCATTTTCTTGTTAACTCTCTCCACATATATTTATATGCTTCACTGGTTTTCTTACTCTAGAGAACCCAGCCTAAGGCATTTGCTACTACAAGTGTGGTGCTACTCTAACAGGTACCTAAAAAGGGCAAGTAGTTTTGAAACTGTGAATGGACAGAGGCAGGAAGAGTTTCACAGTGCTTAATAGTGCAGGTCTAGACTGCCTTGAAGAGACTCTTGGTGAAACTATGGGCACGGAAGACAATTCTGGTGAGGACACAGAAGAAAATAAAGACAGCTACTATACTAGAGAAGGTGCTGACACTGAGAAGCAGTGACAGAGAAATGTCAGCAGCAAAACCAGGTGACTAGAGTGACATAGCACTGGAGCCAACCCCAGCAGCAAGGGAGCTGAATACATTTGGCAGGAGGCTTTCTGGCAGAGTGGGGTGACTCCAGGCACTTAACAGCAGTGCTAAAGAGCTTTAGAACACTTGACCAAACAGGACAGACTCAGGCTTAGAGGGCCTGAGAGGGCCAGGAACCAGGAAGCAGAAGCTGAAGATACAAGGACACAGGAAGCAGAGCTGCCTCAGTCTTTCAAAGCGTGGGACTCTGATGGACTCAGAGAATGGGGATCTGCTACCATCAAGAAAGCAGTATTGGGAGCAGAGTATCCCTGTACCTGAAAAGCTCCTATGCTATGAGAAGACTGAGCTGACAGAGACAGAAAGACTTCCTCTGGAGAGCTGACACCCGGAATTCCAACGTCCAGCCTCTTAGACTGTTAGAAAGTAAGTTTCTCTTTGTTAAAGCCATCCGCTTGTGGTATTTGTGTTATAGCAGCACTGGATAACCAAGACAACCACAATCAAAAAAAGAAAGTAAAGCTCCACCTTGGTGTGGAAAAGTCACAGACACTAGGCAATCTTGTTTGGAGATGCCCCAAATTCTCTCACTGCAGTTTTCAATTTCATCTGCCACACGCCCCTCACAGCCTCCCTCCCGTGAGCCACAACCTCTCCCCTCTGCTTTGCCCAGGCTGCTCCTTCTACTTGGAACTGCCTGGTGAACAACTGGGAAGCTCAAACCCCACCCCATCTCAGGAGTCTTTCCTGTTAACGGTCCTCTCCATCACTTCCATCTTCACCGTCCCAGCAACTAGGTGCTCCTCCTTTTATGTGCCACACAGCCCTTTGCATAAAAAAAAAAAAAAAATAATAAATCCACTGCTTTGAAGTCAGTTCTGACTCAGAGTGCCCTTACGGGACACAGTAGAATGCCCCATATGGTTTCTCAGGCCATAAATATGTACGGAAGCAGACTGCCACATCTTTCTCCCACGGAGCAAGTGGACTTGAACTGCTAATCTTTTGGTTGGCAGCCTAGCATAGAAGATGTCCAATTGAAAAATTATTGAATTGTTGAATCCTCAAAAAGTTAAACATAGAAGTACCATGTAATCCAGAAATCCAAATCCTAGGTATACGATGCAAAGAACTGCAGCAGAAACACACACAGAAACTTGTACATCAGTGTTCACATAGCCAAAACGTGGAAAAAAACCTAAATCCCTTCAACAGACAAACAGATACACAAAATGTGGTATATGCATACAACAATTAGTCCACCATAAAGAGAAATAGTTCTGATACACGCTACAATATGGATGAATCTTGAAAACATTATTTTGAGCTAAATAAACAACTCACAAAAGGACAAATATCATATGATCTCACTTGCATGAAATTGGCAAATCTGTCTTGGAAGACAGGACTACATCCTTAGAAGCAAGGATGGTTTTGGACGTGTTATCAGGAGGGACCAGTTCCTGGAAGACACTGTTTTAGTCAGCTCTAACAGAAATACCTCAAGTGGAAGGATTAACAAAGAAAAGTTTATTCCTACACAGTCTGCTAGGCTACATGTCTGAATTCAGGGTATCTGCTCCAGGGAAAGGCTTTCTCTCTTTCAGCTCTGGAGGAAAGTCCTTATGCTGCAGCACTTTGGTCAGGGAGCATCTTGGTACAGGAATCTCAGGTCTGAAAGACATGCTCTTCTCCCAGTGCTGCTTTCTTGATGGTGTGAGGTTCCCAACTCTTGGCTCGCTTCACTCTCCTTTTATCTCTTTAGGATGCAAGGATAAAGGACCGCACAAGTCGTACTCCAGGGAAACGCCCTTTACAGTGGAACAGGGAGGTGATCTTATGAAGGGATTTACAGTCTGACCCTAATTGTCTCTAACATAATCCACTCTGTTAACCACAGGCAGAGATTAGGATTTGCAGCATCAGAAAGTCACAAAACAGATGGCAGTCGTAGAATACACGGAATCCCAGCGCAGCCAAATTACAACACATATTTTTTGGGGGGGCACAGTTCAATCCATAACAGACATCGTGCTTGGTAAAGCACAGGATCAGTGAAAAAGAGGAAGACCTCATGGGGACAGACTGACACAGTGGCTAGAACAAAGGGTTTAAGTACAATAATGATTGTGAAGATCACAAAGGACAGAGTAGTAGTGTTATTTCATTATATATAGGGTCCCTATCAGCCAAAACCAATTTAATGGCACCTAATAGCAAGAACTGAGACCGAAGTCCATTAGCAGTTACCAGGAGTGGGAGGAAAGGGGAAAGGGAAAGTCCTTGGGGATGGGGCACTGGGTTGCTGACAGTGGTGGTGACATGATTTGGAAACAGATGGTGATGATGACTGCGCAACACGATGAACATAACCAGTGTGACTGAATTGCACATGTAAAAAAATGTTGAGTTGGCAAATGTTCTGTGATGTACGTTTCTACCCGCCCCTGCCCCACGTTACTGAGCCGTGCGTGATCACTCTCTGCAGTGAGTTGCTGTCGTGTTCCTTACACACCCTTGATGCCTAGCACGGGGCTGGGCGTGCTGTAGGTGATCACTAAGTTAAATAGTGGAGCCCTGTCCTCCGTGGAAACCCCGGCGGCAGAGTGGGCTAAGTGCTATGTCTGCTAACCAAAAGGTTGGTAGTCCAAGTCTGCCAGGTACTCCTTGGAAACTCTATGGGGCAGTTCTACCCTGACTTTTAGGGTCACTGTGAGTCAGACCCAACTTGATAGCACTGGATTTGGTTTTTTGGTTTTGGTCCTCCCTGGAAACTCCGGTGGTGTGGTGGTTAAGTGCTATGGCTGCTAATCTGCCAGCCTCTCCTTAGAAACTCTATGGGGCAGTTCAACTGGGTCTACAGGGCTGCTATGAGTCAGAATGGACTTGATGGCAGGAGGTCTGGTTTTTGGTTTGTCCTCCCCGTACTCTGGGGAAAAAAAAAAAAAGTTGCCTAGCTATGGTAGCTCCATCTAAAAAAAACCCCAATACAAAAATGAAACCCCTACAGTAGTGCCAAACAAAGTACTGTGGAATGATTTTCAAAAGCAGAGCTCCCTGATGGGATAATGCAGTTTAAATATAGCAGCTATTTTTCCCTCCAGTCGATTTGTTCTTTGATTTTCTTTTCTTTCTTTTTGTGGAAAGGTTTCAAAAATTCTCCACTGCCCTCCTCTCAGGGCTTTGAAATGGTTCATTCTCGTTTGAAATTTCTGCTGCGAATTTGCACTTCCACCCAGGTATACTGAGTCAGAATCTACAATTTACCCAGATCCCCGGAGGATTCTTCGTGTGAGAAATTTTGAGACCCACTGCTCTATTAGTGGTCCCCAGAACCAGTCCCCACCAGCAGCTTTAGCAGCGCCTGAGAACTCAGGAGAGATGCAAATTCTCAGCAGGGTGGGTTCAAACCGGATCAACCAGTTCAAAGCCCGGCCTCCGTCCCACCCCCTTCCCCCGAGGTGCAGAGACTTTAACCAGTGAAATGCATAACACGACGGGAAGATGCAGTCCTGTGAGCCTGGGCGAAAAAGGACGCCGAAAAGGTGGGATTTGAACTCAAAACAAGCTGCTGCGGCCCCTGTGGTCCCCCGGGGTACCAGGGTGCTGCTTCAGCAGCGGTGGAAGCCACAGTGAGCAGGTAGGGTTTCAGCCTGGCCAACGCCCGGAGACTGCGAATGCGGAGGATAGGTTTGCAGTGGGCAAATTCCTAGAATAGGATCTTTGTTCTTGGCTGACTACTTGCTCCCTTGATGTCCCACAATAGAAAAAGAAGCGGGCGGGGAAGGGTGGAGGCATGTTTGGGTCTCCTATTGTGATCCCGCTGTAGTTACCTGATAGGTCACAAAAGGTGCCAGGAGACTGGCTGCCCTCCCCAGTCACCTTGTGATTCCCTCCTGATGGTGCAGAGGGGGAGGGAGGAAACACCGTGTATCCTGAGAGCGAGGGTCTGACCCCGGAGCCGCTCCATCTGGAGGCTGCACCCTGAGCCCCTAAGTGCTCTCCCAGTTAGGCGCCACCCGTTCTGTTCTCCAGCTGCTCAGCCTCGTCTTCCCCTGAAGGAAGACGGGCATCTTCCTTTGGCTGGACGATTGCCCTTCACTCCCTGCCCGTGTCTCCTGGCTGCTACGCCTCCTCCTTTCATCTGCTACATGATCTCGAGTTCACAGGAAGGGTTCTCACAGCAGGACCCCTTCTTTCCCAGTCCCTGTGGCAGCTCTGCCACCCCCGCAATCTTCATGCCCCCTGCACTGCTCACAGCCTGTCCTGATTTGGGGACATATGTGGAGCCCTAGTGGCACAGTGGTTGAGTCCTCGGCTGCTAACTGGAAGCCTCGCAGTTAAAATCCAATAGCTGGTCCTTGGAAACCCAATGAGTCACTCTGCTCTGCTCTGCCCTCCAGGGCAGCTATGAGTTGAAATTCACTCAGTGGCACAGGTTGGTTCGTTTGGCAACCCATGGTATGGACCTGCCCTGTGTCTCACTTACTGGAGTCCAGGGAAACAAGGCAACTGTCCCCCTCTTCTCAGCTGCCCTCCTAGGAACCCGCCACTTCTTGCGGAGCCCTCAGCCTGGACATCCGCATCTTCTCAGGTGGCCCCAGTCTGCACGGGTGCGGGGTGGGTGGAGGACCAGAAAGCTGGGTTGGCTGGAGACGTTTGCACACTGGGGAGGTTTCTACTCAGTGAGTCATCGCCGAGCAGAGTCCTCCCTCTTCCTGGAATACAGCGGACCCAATGCCAACTCCGGCGCCCTCCACCCCCCTCCAGCTTTGTCCTCAAATGCCAGCTTGCGCCGAAAGATCTAACATGGACCCCTGGGGAGGGAAGCATTTGAGTCCACAGAGAACAGTCTCCAGGTGGATTTTCAGGCCTGGGCACAAACAAGACTACAGAACCAGCATTCGAAAGCAAAGGAAGTGGAGGTGTTAGGATGGGTCTCTTCACGGCAAGTGACTTGGTCCCTACGTCTGCTCCTGGCTTCTATCTTTCACTTAACAGCTTCTTCATATTTCAGTCAGGCGTCACTTCAATGGCACGGGAAAGGCTTCTAGAAAAAAACAGGAGGGTGCAGATAAAAAGAAGGGTGCACTGGTCGCTTTCTGTGCACGTGTTGTGCTACGTGTTTTTGTGTGGTGTCCGTGTGGCTGGTATTGCTGTCACTCCTGCTTACCTAGATACAGAAAACTCCTTCTCAGAGGAAGGCTGGCAGACAGTTCGAATCTACCAGCCACTCTTTGGAAACCTTCTGCGGTAGTTCTACCCTCTATAGTAAGTCACAGTCAACTCAACGGCAGTGGGTTGCTTTTGGGTTGGATTCAACAAATATTGTTGGAAAAAGCAGACTATCTGTAAAGAGAATTAGCTTGGATCTGTTCCTCAAACCATGAAATGCAGTCAATTTGTATACAGGGAAAGAGAGTTAAACACTGAAAAGAAAAACCCTATAATACAATGCACAGACACAACACAAGCATATTTATAGGTGTGGAGGGGAAAGGAATGTCTAGGTACATCAGATAAAAAGATTTTTTAATTGGCATAACAAAGTGCTAAGCAAAAGAGATGGAGGGAATATGGGCACAGATCGTTGGAAGCAAACTAGATGTTCCCTGAGAACCTTCTAGGGCTCCAAGTGTGTCCCTCAGACTGCAGACTGCATACAAGCACCCTGAGACATACATACACACAGACGTACACACAGAGACACAAACACAGATTCTGGCTGCAGCAGATACCTCCCTGAGGGGCCCATGGACCAGTTTGGTTTCTGGTGCCAAGTCTGCCCCTCTTCCCCACTGTGGCCCAAGGAGAGAGGATCCTCCTGAGGTCACCGAGATGTGGTCTCCCCAGAAGGGGAAGGAACAGTAGTTTCATTAACTGCACAAGTGCTCCTGGAGCAGAAAGTGACATCAGTGGGAACAGCCAGAGGAGGCCCTACCAGCAGGATGCAGGGACCTGGGCTACTCTTTAGGTGCTGGCCAAAATGGGTCCCAGGATTCTTATTTTTATTCATTTTCCATTACAACTGCACAGCAACGCAAACAGGCTGCAGAGCGACGCAAACCACTACTGTACGCCATGTTCCCTCCACGAGTGCCCGCTGTCTCAACGCCACATACTCCACTGATCCAACTCCGCCCATGTTCAGATCGAGAGCGTGATGATTCATTTCTCCACCAACGGTAATGGGAGAAAGGCATTCTGATTGCCCTGCTCAGTATACACACAGAGTGGGAAACACAGCAGGAAGAGCAACAGAGCCCACTGTTGTAATCACGGCTTAGAGAGAGGCCGTGGAAATCTAACAAAAAATAGGTCTAACCCCACTAGTCCCCCAGGATCAAGGGCCGCAGGCACAGGGATTGACAGAAATCTGGCTGCAGGCAATTAAATGTCAATTAAAAAGAGGAAAAGGATTGAGGGCCTTAGAGCCAGACTTTACGTCCTCCCTGCCAGACCTTAGGGATGCTTGATCTTGTGACTAGCCCTAGCTGTCTAGACGCATGATTCCATTATGATCACAGGTCTTCGCAACATTAAACAAAACAAACAACCCAAACCTTTGGCCGTTGAGTTCATTCTGACAGTAGCTGTATAGGACGGAGCAGAGCCACCCCAGAGGGTCTCCACGGCTGACAGTCACCGTTCCAGAGCAGACTGCCACGGCTTTCCCCTTAGAGAGGCTGGCTGGTTTTAAATCACTTGACCTTGCAGTTAGCAGTGCATTGCTTTAACCACTGTGTCCCCAGAATTCCTTCACAACATTACCTTTTAGGAAACTGAGGAAAAACAAATCCAGAGGATTCTAGCCACCAGGTCATGACTGGCCTTAGGCAAGTTAACCTGTGTCTTTGTTCCCTTACAGAACGTGCCTCCTGTGGGTTTAGTGAGGGTTAGATGAGGTAAGGCACATAAGGTGTGCAGCACAGTGTCCAGCACGGGTACCAGACGACGTCACGCACAAGTTCACCTGACCTTGGGGACCCAGCTCTCTCAAAACACAAGCCATCTGGTTAATCTGCAAACAATAAATACGTTCATTAACATTACAATGGATGTAACCCCCTCCCCCCAACACAAACCCATCGCCACTGAGTCACTTCCACCTCCTGGTAATGCCAGGTGCCACGTGTAACAGAGCAGAACTGCTCCATGGGGGTTTCTTGGCTGTAATCTTTATGGGAAGCTCTAGGGGTGCAGAGGTTAAGGGTTTGGGCCATAACCAAAACGGAGACAGTTTGACTCCACCAGCCACTGTTGGGAATGGGGACGGTTCTAGTCCGCCCAGCACAGTCCCTAGGAGTCAGAATGGACTCAAAGGCAACAGTTTTCTCTTTTTTCCTTGGTTTTAATCTTTCTTCAGCAGTGCCACTGGGTAGGTTCACGCTGCAAACCATTTGTGCCACCCGGGGATGGGTAATCGAGTCTTTCTACTTACTCCTCCTTCTTTTACTTAAGAAATATAGACACAGAAAAAAGTACAGCAGTAGCTAACAAACATCCATATCCTCACTCTCCAGCTTAGGAAGCAACACATTTCTGGTTAAAACTGAAGATGCCTGTGATCCCATTTTCCTTCCTTCTTTCCCAGTGGGAACCTCTACCCCGTATTTAGGGTATTACCCTCATGCACATTAACCCTCAAGGCCCAGTGGGGGGAGAAAGATAGGCAGTCTGCTTCCATGAAGATTTCGGCCTTGGAAACTTCATAGGGCAATTCTACTCTGTCCTGTAGGGTCGCTATGAGTCGGAGTTGGCTGGATGGTAATGGCTTTATTCTCATACGTGTTTTTACTGCACATCTGTAGATCCACAAACAATTACGCAAGGTGTGGAGTTTTGCATTTTTCATGCTTTATATGAACATCACCAATTCTGCCCGTCTTTTTTTTTCTCTTTTACTCACCATTATGTGTTATTTCTGTTTTTTTTTTGTTGTTGTTGTTTCTTTTTCTCCCTATTTATCCATGTGGATACACACAGCTCTAGGGAATTCATTTTGGTTGCTACATAGCTATATGCTTTTCAGAATAATAAGTGAGGCAACAGAAAAACATGACATCATCAGGGTTCCCTTTCCTCTGTGGTCTGTTATCACCTGTTTACAATGTTGTTGCTGTTAGGTGGCAGTGATCTGACTCTGACTCACAGCGACCTCATGAGGCGGAGCAGAGCTGGCCCATACGGTTTTCTTGGCTATCGTCTTTTTTTAATTGGGATTGAGTGACAGTTTACCATACAATTCAAATTCGAATGCCCGCCTATCTGCAGTTCCTACTGCTCTCCTTGCCTGGTGACAGCACACTCCTTCTTTCCATTCCATACATGTCATATCCTCTTAATAATCTCCTGCCTCCTCCTCCCCACCCTCTCCACTCCCCTCTTGGCTATCATCTTTATGACTGGGTCTTTTTCCCACAGAGCTGCGGGACGCATTAGACGCACCACACTTGCAGTTAGCAGCCCACTGCTTAACCACTGGGCCACCAGGGCTCTGTTTACAGTGTCAGGTTCCCCAGGTAACCTCAAAGACGAGGATTTCACTGTATTGCTCTGTCATGGATTGAACTGTGTTCCCCCCAAAAATGTGTGTAGCCATTTGGCTAGGGTACGATTCCTGGTGTTGTGTGATGTTCCTCCACGCTGTAAACTGTGCCTCTGTGATGTCAACGAGGGCAGCAGTATTGGTAAGGCAGGTCCCAATGTGTAAGACTGTACCCCACGTTGAGGCAATCTCTTGAGCTATAAAGGGAAGTCAGCAGAGATGTGGGGAACTCACACTATCAGGGAAGAAGCCATGCAGGGAGCACAGCAGGTCCTTTGGACCCCACAGTCCCTGGGCCTCAGAAGCTCCCAGTCCAGGGCAAGACTGTCAACAAGGACCTGCCTCCAGAGCCAACAGAGAAAGCCGTCCCCTAGAGCTGATGCCCCGAATTGGGATTTCTAGCCCCTGTTCTGTGACAGAATGAATTTCTGTTTGTTAAAGCCATTTGCCTGTGGCAGTCCCATTACAGCAGCACTAGATGACTGAGACAGTCTCTTCCCCAGAAGCCTTGGGGTGATGTGACTGTTGCCCTGCTTCCCAGGCTGATAAGAGTGCTGTTAGGGGTGCTGTTTCTCCCAGTGTAGGGGTCTGTCAACGGGCTGTCTGGTCTGTGCCATAAAGAACTCATCCTGGTGTGACACTCAGGTCCCAGGCCTCTTTCAGACTCTGGATGTGGCGCTGCTTCGAAGATGTTGGGACTAGCATGCCCCGGGGTCTGGCACTCTGTGTTGGAGGGGTGGGAGGATTGGCTTCTCTATGTCCAACTTTGCATAGAGCCTCAGTATGAAGAGAGAATCCAGTAAAACCTGCAGGTCAGCAGGAATTTTCCACTACCCCCCTCACCCCCCATTAGGAGTATTTCCCAGCGATCTTAAAGGCAGGATGGTATGAATGCCCAGATCCATGCATGGACATGTTCCTTTGATCCTTCCAATGAAATATCTTGACAATTCCAAAACTTTAGCTAGCCTGAGAATGACTGCATGAGTCTGTGTGTACTAAGTCATACATAAGGTACTCTGCTGGCAATTAATTACAAGATGTCAGGGTTGTTGTGGGGGTAGAGTTAATTTCCACCTTAGTCTTTTGTATAATTCCTTTGTAAGAAGTACTCAATAAATGCTAATTATCAGTAGTTATTATTAGAGAGGCACAGTGTATAACTGATTTGACAAATACTAGAGCAACAGCTGAACAATGGTTAATTAGTGAAGAATGCCTGCCTTAACCACTATGCTCTGTTAAAGACCTAAATATGTGGGGTCAGATTGGCAACAGCCACTCAAAAAGGCTCGACAGGCACCTTACAGGGCAGGGAGATGATGTTACTAGAGAAGGGACAACTCAGACACGGAGGGCTAACGTGGCTGCACAGCTCGAAGAACGTCATCAGTGTCACCGAATTGTCACTGTGGAAACTGTTAATTGGTATATGTCCTGCTGTGTATATTTTCAACGACAACAGAAATATGAACTATTTAAACAAATATTAGAAGGACCAAACCAGCATGGGGGTTTTGTGGAAAAGAGCCACCCTCATGCAGAGGGTGCTCTGGGCCTTCCAGAGGGTGTCACGGTGTGGGCCAGGTGGCCTGCTGAGGACAGGAGAGCCTGCCTAGGCACATGCGTAGGGTGCATCCATGCAGCAGGCAGGCTTCCCTCCCTAGTCCAGTCCTGGCCAGTCTCTGGCCCACTCACAGGTGGATGTGATCTTGGTCCTTGCTCTGTCACCCTGCCTTGCATCTCAGCTTGGCCCCTGCAGTGTGGGAATGTCCTTTCACCCCTTGCTCTTGCCCCTGTGGACTCAACTGTCTAGCTACCCTGAACACTCTGGGTTCAGGCGGCTCCATCCTGTTTGCCCCCGGAGTGTGCCTCCAAGGGCGACTCCAGATGCAGATGGAGCAGGCCCAGGCTCCAGAGCAGAGTTCCCAGTGACCAAGCCACTGCAGATTCCACGTTGTCTATTTTTTACTTTCTAAATCTGGGAAGCTTTGCCACTTGTTTCTTAGTTTCCTCTTCTTCCTTTTAGGGAGGGAGACGGAGCTGTCAGGAGTCTGCAGGCCTTATTCTGTCATTTTTCTGTTCTCTGGGCCACTGAGGGATTGGAACTGACTTTCAGAGGCCCACGTGCACAGCCTCCAAAACATCAGCGGCGCTTCCCTCCCAGTTCTCCTGCTCCTCATGGTCCCTTGTGGCTTGAGGAGTTAGAAAGCACTGGGTTCTTACAAGGGAAGGCCTGGAGATATGCTCCGTTCAGTTCCTAAGTCACAGAAGGGATGGACCCTTGGCTCAACTCATCCCTGTAAGCTCCGAGTCACACCAGAAAGTTCCCGTCTGGTTCTCTGTCTGCACAGCTGCCCCATGGTGGGCAGGCTGGCTTATGGCTCATCTTGAAGCTGACCAATCCTGACCCCATGCTATCCAGGACCCGTCTAGTACCCGTCAGTGCTGGGTTCTTTCAGATCCAACCACCATTTGACCTGGTGGTGCCCAGAGGTCCTTCTGAGGCACATGAGGAAGTGCAGCAGGGATGGAAGGGGACAAAGACATTGTCCTCTGAGAATTCACCTTGTCGTTTCAGTGGTAGGTAGGATTACAGAGAGAAGGAGAAAAGATTCAAAATGTGTGGTCTTCCCCTGAGCCCAAGAATTTCTGGGCCAAGTACTTACTGATGCAGTATCTGCTGGGAACATGGGTATACTGGAACCTGTCAATGAACAGACCTGTCTTGCTTTAGCCCCAGAAAAATGAGGTTCCATCCCTAAAGGTGGGGTCATGATGAAGCTAATTTCCCTCCCGGGATCCTAACAGACATCTACCAAAGACACATCCAGTGGAAAAATTCTGAAATAGGAAAATCAGACTCCCTGAAAAGGTAATCACAAATTTATGGGGTCTCCTTGCCATCAAAGTTGTTCTGTCTTGGTTTATCCTTTTCATATATTTAGCTTTTTATTATAGATAACTTCAAACAAAGCAAAAGTAAAGAAACAATATAATGGACCTCTACTTACCATGATTTGGCTTCAACCATTAGGAGCATTCTTGAGTCATCTTAAATCGTTCCTCGTGGCCTGTAACTGTGCTCCTTATGCCTCAGTCATGCCTGGATTCGCCTTGTGATTTCTGCTGTATCCAAGCACCACCTTCCTGTGGTTTATGTCAGATTTTTCTTTATATCAGCAGACTTTAAAAATACTTAAAACAACATGTAACTACCATGAATGGAAAACCAGAGTCACTTGCCATAAATAGAAAGTAGTGTAAACATAACACAAATGAATAAGTAACTGCACAAAGGCAACAAAACATTTATTAAATATAGTCAGGTAGTGTTGTCTGCCACCTTCTCCTCATTTGGTTTTTTAAAAGGGATGTTATTAGTAAGGACTAGCCAGTAGAGATGTTAAAAATCATACCAGCACCAAACTGAGACTTTCTCCCCCAGTTAATCAGGAGGACTAACAAAGACTACAAAGGGAAACCACTTCTCCATGACGTACTTGTAATTCTGTGTTTGGCAGTGGCCACTGAAAGCCCATGTGTCGTCTCTGCACATATCTCTACTGGCACAAGTCTCACGCTTTGGTAGACCCTGTACCAAAACGTCACAAGATTTGATCCCACTCTCTCTCCCCACCTTCATTTCTGATTGGTACTTCTGCTGGTCACCTCTGTGTGTCAGTCTGGCTAGGTACAGCATTCAGTTAATCGAACCACACACTCATCTTGGTGTTGCCATGGAAGTGTTTTGTAGATGTGATTCAAGTCCGTCACCAGCTGGAAGATGATTGCAGACGATCTGGGTGGGGAGCAGGCCTTACGAGCAGAACTGAGTTTTCCCTGAGGAAGAAGAAATTCCATCGGTGGAATGCAGAGTCCAGGAGTCTCAAGCCTGCCTTTCCTGATGACTTGCTCTAAGGATTTCAGCCTTGCCTAGCTAGCCCAATCCTGTAACCCACCTCTTGCAATGAATCTTATCTATCAATGCTAACTGGACGATACAGCGTCTTGGATGTCTTCTTTGGTGACGTGCCTGTTCACATCCTTTGCCCATTTTTTAATTGGGTTATTTGTCTCTTTCTTGTTGAGGTTTTGCAGTATCTTGCAGATTACGGTGATTAGATTCTGATTGGATTTCTGGTAGCCAACTTTTTCCTCTCGTCTGCAGGTAGTCTTTTTACTCTTTTGGTGAAGTCTTTGGATGAGCATAAGTGTTTGATTTTTAGGAGTTCCCAGTTATCTATTTTCTCTTCTAGTGTTTGTGCACTGTTAGTAATATTTTGTAGTCTGTTTATGCTGTGTATTAGAGCTTCCAGTGTTGTCCTTATTTTGTCTTCCATGATCTTTATGTGTTTAAGTCTTTGATCCATTTTGTTCATAGTGTGAGACTTGGGTCTTCTTTCATTTTTTTGTAGACAAATATCCAGTTATGCCAACCACATTGGTTAAGGAGATTGGCTTTTTCCCGGTTTACAGATTTTTGGACCTTTGTCCAATATTAGCTGCTCATAGATGGATGATGTTATATCTGGATTCTGTTCCATTGGTCTCTGTATCTGTTTTTGCACCAGTTTTGACTACTGTGGCAGTGTAATATGGGCTAAGGTCAGGTCGTATGAGGTCTCACACTTTGTTCTTCTTCTTCAGTAACACTTTACTTACCCATGGCTTCGTCCCTTTCCATATGATGTTGGTCATTTGTTTCTTTATTTCATTAAAAAGAGCCATTGGAATTTGCATTGGGATTGCACTGTATTTATAGATTGCTTAGGGTAGAACAGACCTTTTCACAATATTAAGTCTTCCTACCCATGAGCAAGGTAGGTTTCTCCATTTACATGTGTCTCTTTTGGTATCTTGCAGTAGAGTCATGTAATTTTCTTTGTATTGATCATTTACATCTCTGGTTACATTTATTCCTAAGTATTTTATCTTCTTGGGGGGCTACTGAAAATGGTATTGATTTGGTGATCTCCACTTTGTTGGTGTAAAGAAATCCAACTGATTTATGTATGTTGATCTTATATCCTGATACTCTGTGGAACTCTTCTATTAGTTCCAGTAGTTTTTCTTTATTTGTATGTGCATGGCTGTTTTAGGGTTTTCTGTGTATAAGATCATATCATCTGGAAATAGAGATAATCTTGCTTTTTTCCTTACCAATCTGGATGCCCTTTATTTCTTTAGCTTGCCTGATTGCTCTGGCTAACACCTCCAACACAATGCTGAATAAAAAGTGACAACAGGCAGTCATCCTTACCTGGTTTCCATTCTCAAGGGGAATGCTTTCAGATTCTCTCCATTTAGGATGATGTTGGCTGTTGGTTTTGCATAGATGCCCCTTATTATGTTGAGTAATTTCTCTTGTATTCCTATTTTGCTCACAGTTTTTAACAAGAATGGTGCTGAACTTTGTCAAACCTGTTTTCTGCATTGATGGATAAAAATCAAGTGGTTCTTGTCTTTTGTCTTATTTATGTGGTTGATTGCATTCATTGGTTTTCTAATGTCAAACTGTCTCTACATCCCTGATATGAACCCCACTGGGTCAAGGTTTTTTTTGGTACAATGTTGAATTGGCTACAGTTTTGCTGGGGGCTTTTGCATCTAAGTTCATGAGAGATATCGTTCTGTTCTCTTCCTTTTTTGTGCCGTCTTTACCTGGTTTGGGTATCAAGGTTATGCTGGCTTCATAGAATCAATCTGGGAATATTCCATCCTTTTCTATGCTCTGAAATACCTTTAGTAATAGTGGTATTAACTCTTCTCTACAAGTTTGGTGGGATTCTTGGCATAACATAGTTTACAAAGAAAATGTTCCAAATCCTCTTTTAGTGAGGAGCATCTTGGGTCTTAAAAGTTTGTGACTGGCCATCTAAGACACTCTGCTGGTCCCACCCCATCTGGAGCACGGGGGAATGAAGAAAACCAAAGATAAAAGGGAAAGATGACTCCAAAGGACGAATGGACCACAACGACCACAGCATCCACCAGACTGAGTCCAGCACAACTAGATGGTGCCCGGCTACCACCACTGACTGCTCTGACAAAGATTTTCAGGGTTCCAGATTAGAGGGTTCCAGACAGAGCTGGAGAAAAATGTACAACAAAATCCTTACTCACAAAAAAGATCAGACTTACTGGTGTGGCAGAGACTGGAGAAACCCCAAGGGCATGGCCCCCAGACACTCTCTTAATTCAGTATAGAAGTCACTCCCGAGGTTCGCTCTTCAGCTGATGATTTGTTGTTAGGTACCATCAAGTCAGGTCCAGCTCATGGTGACTCTGTGTACAACAGAAGGAAACACTGCCCAGTCTGGTGCCGTCCTCATTATTGTTATACTTGAGCCCACTGTTGTGGACACTGTATCAACCCATCTGGTTTGAAGGTCTTCTTTTCTGCTAAGCCTGTATTTAAGTGATGATGTCCTTCTCCAGGGACTGAACCCTCCTGAAAACATGTCCAAAGTAAGTAAGACACAGTCTCATCATCCTTGCTTCTAAGGAACACTCTGGTCGTACCTCTTCTAAGAAAGATTTGTACTTGCTTTTGGCAGTCCATGGTATATTCAATATTCTTTACCAATAGCACAATTCAAAGGCATCAATTCTTCTTTGGTCTTTCTCATGCATCATCTAGTTTTTGCATGCATATGTGGCTTGGGTAAGGTACACAGGTAAGGCGACATTTTTGTTTTCAATACTTCAAAGAGGTTTCTTTTTCTTTGCAGCATATTTGCCCAGTGCACTGTGTCTTCTAATTTCTTAATTGCTGCTTCCATGGGTGTTGACTGCAGATCCAAGTAAAATGAAATCTTTGATATCTTCGAACTCTTTTGTTTATCATGATGTTGCTTATTGGTCCAGTTGTGAACATTTTTCTTTATACTGAGGTGTAATCCATATGGAAGGCTGTGGTCTTGGATATTCATCAGTAAGTGCTTCAAGTCCTTTTCATTTTTAGCAAGTAAGGTTGTGTCTTTGCATGACACAAGTTGTGTTAATGAGTCTTCTTCCAATCCTGATTCCCCATTCTTCCTCATATAGTCCAGCTTCTTGGATTATTTCCTCAACATACAGATTGGATATAGTGAAAGGACACAACCCTGATGTACACCTTTTCTGACTTTAAACCATGGAGCATCCTGTTGTTCTTTTTGAGCAAATGCCTCTTGATCCATATACAGATTCCTCAGGAGCACAATGAAGTGTCCTGGAATTCCCATTCTCTGCAATGTAATTATCATTTGTTATGATCTATACTGTCAGATGCCTTTGCATTGTCAATAAAACATAGGTAAACATCCTTCTGATATTTGCTTTTAGCCAGGATCCATCTGACATCAGCAATGATATTCATGGTTTCATGCCCCTCCTGAGTCCAGAAGTTCCCTATTCTTTGGGTTTTGTATCTGCAGGTCTTTGCACTTGTCATTACTTTACTTTGTCTTTTCAAGCTGTCCTTTTAAATTTTGTGGTCATCTCTTATACTTCATCATTTCTTTCCTTTGCTTTAGCTACCTGATGTTCAAGAGCAAGTATAAGAGTCTCTTCTAATGTCTGTTTTAGTCTTTTCTTTGTTTTTTGTCTTTTTAATGACTTCTTGCTTTTTTCACGTATTATGCGCTTGATGTCATTCCACAACTCGTCTGGCCTTTGGTCAGTGCATCAAAACTACTCTTGAGACAGTCTCCAAATTCAGGTGGGATACACTCAATGCTGTACTTTGGCTCTTGTGGACTTGTTCTAATTTTGTTTAGTTTCCAGCTGAACTCGAATATGAAAAACTGATGATCTGTTCTGCAGCTGTCTCCTGGTCTGTTCTGACTGATAATACTGAGCTTTTCCATTGTCACTTTCCACAGATAAAGCTGATTTGATTGCTGTGTACTTTATCTAGTGAGATCTACATATAAACCCACTGCTGTCGAGTCAGTTCTGACTCATAGCAACCCTACAGGACACAGTAGAACTGCTCCACCAAGGAGTGCCTAGTGGATTCAAACTGTTGACCTTTTGGTTAGCAGCTGTGGCACTTAACCACTACACCACCAGTTTCTGACTGCTGCTTATATTGGTGAAGAAAGTATTTGCAATGAATGAGTAACTGATCCTGCAAAATTCTGTCATGCAACCTCTGACATCATTTCTGTCACCAAGGCCATATTTTCTAACTACCAATCATTCTTCTTTGTTTCTAACTTTTGCATGCCAGTCACCAGTAATTATCAGTGTATCCTGATTGCATGTTTGATCAATTTCGACTGGAGATATTGGTAAAACCTTCCATTTCTTCATCTTTGACCTTAATGGTTGGTGCATAAATCTGAATGATAGTCATGTTACCTGGTCTTCCTCGCAGGCACAGAGATACTATCCTATCACTGACAGCATTGTACTTTAGGATGGATTTTGAAATGTTCTTTTTGATGATGAATGCGATGTCATTCCTCTTCAAGTTGTCATTGCCGGCACTGTGGACTACATGATTGTCTGTCTGAAAATGGCCAATTGCATCTCACTAATGCCTAGGATATGAATGTTCATGTGTTCCATTTAATTTTTGATGATTTTAAATCTCCCTAGATTCACACTTTGTACATTCCATGTTCTGATTATTAGTGGATGTTTGCAGCTGAAGAAATAGCCAAAGATTAGACACACTCACAAAACAAATAATCTGAGTAGTTAGACTACACAAAGAAGAACGAGGCATCACGAGGCATCAGGATACGAGGACGACTTATTAACCTGTATTATGCAGATGACACACCTTGCTTGCTCAAAGTGAAGAGGACTTAAAGCACTGACTGATGAAGATCAAAGACTACAGCCTTCAGTACGGATTACACCGCAACATACAGAAAACAACAATCGTCACAACTGGGCCAATAGGCAACATCATGGTAAATGGACAAAAGACTGAGGTTTCACTTTACTTGAATCCACAATCAGTACTCATGGAAGCAGCAGTCAAGAAATCAAAAGATGCACTGCAATGAGCAAACTGCAAAGATCTCTTAAAATACTGAAAAGCAAAGATGTCACTTGGAAGACCAAGATGCGCCTGACCCCAGCCATGGTACTTTCAATTGCATTATATGCATGCAAAAGCTGGACAATGAATAAGGAAAACTGAAGAACTGAGGTCTTTGAATTGTGATGCTGGTGAAGAAGACCTAATATGCCATGGACTGCTAAAAGAAAGAACATATCTACCTTAGAAGAAGTATAACCAGAACGCTCCTTAGAAACAAAGATGGTGAAACTACATCTTATATACTTTGGACATGTTGTCAGGAGAGATCAGTCCCTGCAGAAGGACGTCATGCTTGGTAAAACACAAGGTCAGCAGAAAAGGGGACGACACTCGGTGAGATGGACCGACACATGGCTGCAACAATGGGTTCAGGTATAACAATGACTGTGATCATGGCACAGAACTGGACAGTGTTTCATTCTGTGGTACATGGGGTCTCTGTGTCGGAACTGACTCAGCAGCACCCAACAACAGCAACAATAACATCAAACAAACAATACATGCAGCTAAATCATGCATATGAAACTAAATGGGCACCCTAGCCCATGGGCAAGGACGAAAAGACAGAAGGGGACAGGAATGCTGGACAAATGAAAACACAGAACCCAGGGTCAAGCAGGGAAGAGTGTTGACATGTTGCGGGGTTGGCAACAGATATGTGTATTAGTTGTTTAATGAGAAACTAATTTACTTTGTAAACCTTCATCTAAAGCACAATTTAAAAAAATCTTATCTACCTACCTACCTCCCAGTTGTTTTGTTTTACTGGCGGAACCCAGTATCCTATATGTATGTTCCATAGCAACAAGAGCTTCACTCAGCCTGCCAACTGCATTTCCACTTCTGTAGCTTTGTCTGTTCCTTATCTGTGCCTGAAGTTTCTTTTCCATGAATCTACTTCTCCAGTTCATCCTGCCTTGCGGGGCTGGTTCAACAAAGCCCCGTACCTCTGTGCAGCTTTCCCATCTGCTCTAGATCTGTCTGGGCACCCTCTTCTGTGCACAGTCAGTACTGTTATTGACCACTCGCCTGGCCTTCAGCTTAGCTTTGTATGTGATGGCCCCTCATAGATCAGCACCATGACAACGGATAAACCAACTATGGTATATTCATACACGGGAATACTCTACAAGGACAAAGAACAATGAAGATGTTGGGAAACATAACACAGAGGAATCTGGAAGGCATTATGCTGAGTGAAAATAGTCAGTTGCAAAAGGACAGATATTCTAGGAGACCCCTATTAATAAGGATTCAAGGAAAATTTGAATACAGAAGAAAATGGTCTTCAATGGTTACAAGGGTAGGGAGGGAGATAGCAGATGGGAATTGGGTTAGATGAAGGGACAGTACACAGCAGATGGGGGGTTAACACAGCTACACTAAATGAAAAGAGGTTTCCTAAATATAACCCAATACTTTGAAGGACAAGGTGGCAGGGGCAGGAATGGGGGACTACGGTTTTGGGGGACATCTAGATCAACTGACATAACGAAGTTTTTTTTTAAGAAAATCTTCCACATCCCACTTTGTTGACTGGCATCTGGGCTCTTAAAAGCTAGCAAGTGGCCATCTAAGTAGCATCAATGAGTCCCAACCCACCTGGAGCAGAGGAGAAAGAAAGACATCAAAGACCTAAGAAAAGTATGAATGCAAGAGACAGAAAGGGCCACATCCTCCAGAGACCACATCAGCATGAGATCAGAAGAACTAGATGGTGCCCGCCCATCACCAGTGACTGCCCTGACAGGGACTACAACAGAAAGTCCCCGGACCTGGCAGAACAGAAGTAGTGTGCAGAACCAGAACTTGATGGTCTGACAGAGTGGAGTATCCCCAGAAGACATGGCCCCCAGACTCTCTGTTAGCCCAGAGCTGAAACCAGTCCTAGAGCCAATTCTTCAAATATGGATTGGACTAGACTGTAAGACATAAAATGATATTGGCAAAGAGTGTGCTTCTTGGCTTAAGTATATATATGAAGCTAACTCAGCAGTTCCTGTTCAGAGGCAAAATGAGAAGGCAGAGGGAGACAGGAGCTGGCTGAATGGACACAGGAAATACAGGGGGAAAGGAGAAGTGTGCTGTTAAAGGGTAGAGAGAACAGCTGGAGTTACACAGCTGTGTGTGTGTGTGTGCAGGGTTTTATACGGCAAATTGACTTGGATTGTAAACATTCACTGAAAGCACAATAAAATATTTAAAATGAAAATAAAAAAGGTCAGCACCATGATCTCTACATCTTTGTTCCCATAATACCTAGCTGTTGCTCTACTCAAAAAACTGCTCAGACTTTGTCAATGATGCTACTAATTAAAGTACAGTTGGCATATACAGAGTGCCATCCTTAGGTTTCTGGTGGATTTATAATGCCTGTCCCTGCAAAATTACCAGTATTTTCATGCTGGGGAACATACCAACTCATTTTCTGGACTGGGACATGCTAGAACAACAGAAGCTGGCCTTCTGAAACAGGACTCAAAGCAGACAATAGAGATGAAGTTGCTACTTGGATATAAAAACACACAAGTTATGTTACAAAGCTGAGGAAAAGGTCTTATCATGTAGTCCTGAGACCAGATTCCCACTTGATCCCATAGAGACAGTGCTTCCCTGGCCCCACTCAAGGGAAATCGTATAGAACTGAATGCCTGACAACCTGGGCCCAAGAACAGAGAAGAAGAACCAGAACTGAAGGTAGGGGACGGGAGCAGAAAACTGAGCTTGGCAGAGGAAGAAAGGAAGTATGGAGACTCCAAGTTCTCCAGTAACAGGGAGGGGGACAATCAGACATACAGCCTGGCATGAAGGTGCTTGGTGGTTGGTCCTGTGCACGGGCAGGACAGGGTGAGTCAGTGAGGAGCCCCACCCCAAATGAACGCCCTGTATCGGACAGGCAGCGTGAGACTGCTGCGAGGAGCTCCTGCGGGCACGTGACCCACGGGCCAGCCTCTTGTCAGGGAAGACTGCACCCTCCTGCCCTGCTGTGTTAGAGGCTGACAGCAGGCGACAGCACCCAGCAGGGGCGACAGTGTCTTCCTCTTCACGTGAAGGGTCACACAGCTGCTCAGAAGCAGGAGTCCCTGTCACAAGCTCAGCAGGGAAGACGCACGCAGTGTCAGCCATGGGGCTCTGGGAACAGTGAGTTGATGACTCTGGTCTCCACACTTTCTCACCTCTCCTGAGAACAGCATGAATGTAGCTTTCCCGGGAAGAGAAAGCAGAAGGCGTGGGCCTTGGGCCCGACTCAGTTACCTCCTGAATAAAATCCAACTCTCCAGAATGGGCCAGGAGGGCCGAGCTGAGCTTTGGTTGGCTGAAGGAACATCTGGAGTTGGGCCCTCTGCTCTGGGATGGGGCGGCTCTGAGGGAGGTGCAGATCACGGCTAGGGTGGAGGAAGAGAGCCCTGAGGGAGCCGGGGACCCAGCTCCGCACGGAGAAGAAAGCTCTGCCGAATGTTCCGAACACAGAGCCATTCTTCCCTTCACTGGGACACCCCTCAGTCATTGGGGTCCGGAGTGAAATGGGGATCCCGATCCACGGGGACTGAGAGCTATTAGGGGAGTGAGCGAGTGAGCCAGTTCCAGCAGGAGTGACGCAGCTGTTCTCCGTGTTCATTGCTCATGGATCTGCAGCTGACTAACAAACCCATGAAAGAAAAGCTCCACCTAAGAATCAAGGAAATGTTAAGCCAATCAGATAGAGACTGTTCTCACCTGCCAAACCGGGCTGTTTTAAAGAGGGCCGCCTCTTACATGTGCTGGTTGGAGTGCACACAGGCTTTCTGGAAAGGCACTTGGAAATACTTATCAAGAATTTTAAAAATGATGACCCAGAGATTTCACTTCTAGGAAGAGATTCTGAAGAAATAACAAGAGACACAAAGATGATTTTCTGCAAAGATGATCACTGTTAGATTAAAACAGGAACAGAGAAAAAAAGGGGGGGGGAAATAGCCAAAAAAACGGAACAGTTAATGATGAATCCATATGAGAGAGTGTTAGGTAGGCACTAAAAATGACATTTACTGTATCAGCAATGTGATCCAGAACTGCGGGTCTGTGTTGTGTAAGCCTGCAGGCACCTGAATTCCTTGGGAGCCAGTAGCACGTCCATTTGCGTCTCTGAGCCTCCCTTTCCTTCTCTGTTGAAGGAGTTTATCAGCATCTATCTTGTAAAGCTGCTGAGCGGATACAACGTGAAAATGTAGGTAAAGTGCTTAGCAGAGTCCCTGGCTTATTACAAGACTCAATAAATACGAGAAATATTTATTTCACAGCGGGCATATATGTAGTTTTTTCTTTTTTATGAGTTTTTTAAAGGGGGAAATCCAAGTTCATACTTTTTAAAATAATATTGCAGAAACAATTCTGACAAACTGGAACACAGAAATCACACATTAAATATGAAAATGGACACAAGCAATGCCTGTCTATATGACCCCACTTTTAAAGTGGACACAAGCAATGCCTGCATGTATGACCCCACTTTTACAATACATACATACATACTAATGCAGATACATGAATACACATCTTTATGCACCCATATGCACTTACGCACACACACATGCACACGTACACACTAATATATACATACATGCTAATACATACACACAACCTGATGCACACATACACAATACACATACACACTAACATACATTAAAGCACACATATGCTGTAATTTACACATACACATTAATGCACACATGCATACTACGACACACTCATACACACTAGTGCACACATACACAGCACTACACACACTAATGCAAACATGCACTAATGCACAGATGCACTAATGTACACTCACATTAATACACACTAACATACACATACACACTAACATACACATATTCTTTTTTTCTTTTTTTTATTATGACTGAGTGAAAATGTACATTCCCATATAAATTTACATGCCCACCTCTATGCAGCTCCCACTGCTCTCCCTGCCTGGTGACAGCACACTATTCCTCTCTGCTCCATACATGTCTCATCCTCCCAACAGTCTCCTTTCCCCTCCTCCCCACCCACTCTCCTTCCTCCAGCCAGAGTTCAGCAGGATGATATCCTATAGATGTACAGAACCATAAAGTATATCCAATATATGGTCACTCTGCATCGCCAAGTCCAATCCATTTGTGTCTGAAGAGTGGACCTTCATTATGATTTATGGGCAAGGGCAGGATCAGGGCCAGGGGTCATGCTCCCAGAGGAACCCTGAAGCCACTGGACCATCAACTGTGTTCTTTTAGTGGAGATCTCAGGGTGCACCCCTTTCTATTCTTGTGTTGCCAGTGAGACTCAACCTAGTGAGCTCCATCACGGCTATCACTGGTGGTGGCCGGGCACCATCCAGTTCTTCCAGTCCCAGGTCTATGTAGGCACCCACTCATGTGGGTCTCTTCTATCTTCTGGGTTGTCTTTACCCCATGTCACTTTGGTCCTTGGTGATCATCTGTTCCTGCTGAGTTGGGACCATATGTTGTGCCCTCTGATGGCAGCCTGGCAGCTTTTAAGACCCCAGACACCCCTCACCAATGTGGGGTGCAGAAAGCCCTCCTAGCAAAATGGTAGTTGTGCCAATTGGCCTTGATTTTACCTGAGAGCATGTAGACACACATATTCTAATTACACATGCATGCACTTCACAAACACTTCGATACCCCAAAATACTACCAGTAGTTAAGTTGTGGATTATGGGTGATTTTTTTTTCCTTTCCTTTGTATTTCAATGAATTTTCAAAGGTTTCTACAACCACCACCTTACACTTTTTAAAAATTAAACATTTTCAAAAGATCCAGAATCTGGTGTGGAAGGAACGTTGAGGGGAAAACAGTGACCTTGGTCAGTAAAAGCCCCTTGCTGGTGTCGCGCTCCACAGAAAGAGTCACCCCCTCTGGGTCCGGGGCACCCTGTGAAATATATAGACCAGGTCAGGCTCGCTTGGGAGGTGCAGAGGCCTTGGCGGACCTTCATGGGGAGGGGGTGCTCCGCCACCTGAGCCATATCATCATGAGATAACGTGTATGTGTGAGCACTTTGCCTGAGAGAAAACTATCCAGAGACGTGGTTCAGGGGCTTAAGCTAGCGAGCAGAGGCCCACAGACCACGTCCCACCGAGGAATTTCACACTCTCCCGCCTCCTCCCAGCTCTGCTGCCTTTCTCGCTTCCCTGACTGGGAATATATTTAGTAGCTCTATCGAAATCCCCTTCTTTCCCTTAATTTGATTAAGGCGCTCGAGGAAAAAGGGATGAAGTGCAGGGTGAGGAGAGGGAGCAACTGAGCCGGGGAGAAAGATTAGAGGGGCTGAACGTGTATCTCGGGCCAGGCGCTGACTGAGTGTGGACAGGACAAGGGCCTCCTGGTACTTAGTACAGAGGCACAGGGGACAGAGGGAGGGACGTGCTTTATCAGGGCCCACACTTCTCTGGGAGAATGAGCACCAAATCCGGGAGGGTCAGGAGAACGGAAGATGCTACTCTGAGTCTTTTCTGGCTTCCTGGGGCTCCAGGTCCATGACAAGTTTCAGGAGACTAATGCGGGCTGAGCTCATCTGTTGGGTGCTTTCACATGTATCACTCCAGTTACACTCATGAAGCCTTCTCAGCACACAGGAGGCAGATGCTCAGAAAGATGATGTATTTTACCGAAAGGCACACAGTTTGCTGGTGGGTAGGATTACTGGGGTCTAATTCTGGCATGTGTCTTCAGGAGGAAATCATATCAGCCAACGTTCACTCAGCCCTGTGGGCCAGGTGCTGTGCACTGTGCCTTGCAACCCTAAGGGGTAGGCCCTTTTACAGAGGAGGAGCCTGAGGCTTAGATTAAACAATGAATCTAAAATCACAGAGTTAGCTGGAAGTGGCAAGACAAGAGGGACTCGGAAGGATTCGGAAGGTAAAGGACTCTCTGCTTGTCAGTGTGTCTGTTTGGGAGTCCAGATACTCCCCAAAGACAGGGACAGAACCTTATTTGACCTGTACTCCCTGCTCTGAACACAATGCCTCGAACAGAGAGAATGCTTGCTGCAAGAACTAATGGTACTTGATAGACATAGCTACGCAGGCAGGCCTCTCTGCTGGGACCAACATGGTGAGACATATTTATCTAGGGATTACCAAGTCCAAAATGTCACAGTGCCTGGCTTGAAAAAAGGCTCTGTTGGCAATGGAGATCCCTGCAGGAGGCTTCAAAGGTGACTAGGACCTTGAGAATGGGCAGACCTAAGGAGAGGGCTGCTTCTCCCTCTATGGGGTTGGACGCAGACCAAAGGTTGACAATGGGGGTGTTGGGTGGCATACAGTCCACCCTTCCCTTCTGCAGGCGCATCTCAAGGGCATCTGCAAACCGTGGGGGATGACACAGAGGAAGGGAGACAGAGACAAGGAAGGCTGTCAGCTGGGCAGTTCAGAGACAGAGCTTTAGTGAACAGAGGCCCGAGAGTCTCCCAGAGACGGGTCTGAAAGGATCAGGGAAGCCATGTGGTCTCTTCCAGAGAGAGGATGGATATTACTCCAGAAATGGTCCTCAGACTTCAGCGAGATTCTTTCATTGACTAATAAATACCTCAGGGCTGTAGAGTTGCCTATTGCTTTAGACTTAGTATTCAAGCTTCTCTTCCTTCTAGAACCCAGGAGGAAAGCTACCAAAGGGCAGAGAACAGAAACCGTCACTGAGTTCCTGGGCCAAGTCCAGAGCTTCTTGGCCTGAATTCAGACCCTGCCAGCCTTTCTCTACCTCCTGCAATCATTCTTGGTGTCTTTATGTGAGTTGCTTATTAACCAGGGGATATCAGGACAGTGGGAGGGGAAAGCTTCTGCTGGCTGCCAGTGACCGTAATTCAGAAACCACACAGTGCAGCCCATGTGACAGAGGCAGCTGGGGAGGATGGAGCCAGCCTTCTGGTCACCAAGCTGCAGCATCACAGCAGAGGCCCCATGGCCTGTGGGGGGCAGCCAGGGAGGGCCAGAGAATTGCCACCAACAGCGCACAGCCAGAGAGGACCAGGGGATTGCCATCGACAGTGCACGACCAGGGAGGGCCAGGGATCTCCACTGACAGTGCCCAGCCAGGGAGGGCCAGGGGGATCACTACTAACACTGCACAGCCAGAGGATCACCACCAACACTGCACAGCCAGGGGATCACCTCCAACACTGCACAGTCAGGGGATCACCACCAACACTGCACAGCCAGGGGATCACCACCAACACTGCACAGCCAGGGGATCACCACCAACACTGCACAGCCAGGGGATCACCACCAACACTGCACAGCCAGGGGATCACCACCAACACTGCACAGCCAGGGGATCACCACCAACACTGCACAGCCAGGGGATCACCACCAATACTGCAAGGCCAGGGAGGGCAAGGGGATCACCTCCAACAGCACACAGTCAGGGAGGGCCGGGGGATCATCAACAGTGCACAGTCAGGGAGAGCTAGGGGATCATCACTGATAGTGCACAGTTAGGGAGGATTAGGGGATCACCATCAACACGGCATGGCCCGGGAGGACCAGGGGATCACTACCAACTGCACACGGCCAGGGAGGAGCCCCATCAGCAAGGATGGAGACATACTGAGTGGCCAGAGCACAGGTGGAGAAATCTTAGTTAGGCTGGGACAAGGCACACACGGAGGATCCTCTCCTGGGGCACCACATATTGGGAGTTCTTAAAATTCTCTAGAAATTCCTCTCCACCCTCTCTCCCCTTTCATTAGGAGGTTGAAATCCTGGGCCTCCTGTCTCATCGGTTGCTAGTGACTGCTGAGGCCCAGCCTGTAGGAACAGTGTTGACGGCCTTCCTCAGCCAGCTGACCCCTCAGGGTCAAACCAAGGAAGCAGCACTGACCCAGGGTGGCTGGGACACTGGGCCCTGGAATGGTTTCATGCTGTGTCTAAGGAAAGGCGGCTTAGCCAGGCTTCAGCAGGGCTGCCGTGTTACAAGTCTTAGGTTTCAAGCTGGTACCAGCTGCCCTGAGGGAGAATGGCTGGGAAAATCTCCCATTTGGCTTCTTTCCACATGGAGGGTGGCTAAAGGAAGAGGGAGCTTAGACGTGCTTTGGTAGCAGTGGGGCCTTAAAAATAATGGTATAAACACAGCCCTGGACGTCAGGCTTGTGGAGTCCCTGACGAGGACCAGGAAAGAAATGCTGTCCTGACTTACCCTTCAACCCACATGCTGCAAACACAAGTGCCCTGGCCCTCATCTATCACTTCAGAAGCTAAACAGGGTTCTCAGATGGCCCCACAAGGTATAAATCAGGAGGGCCCCCGAGTCTGAAAAACTGGAACACAGCTAGCAGCCCTCAGTCCTTGTTTTCTAGCCTCGGCTACTTTCCCAACAGGATAGGAGCAAGGAGTCACTGCATGCAGACGACCTCGAGGGTGTCACCGAGCTTTTCGAAACCTCGGTCCTCACCTGTCAGTGGGGACAGGGCTGTATCTAGCTCATGGGGCTGAAGGAAATTAAGTGGCAGACTTCATGAAGGGTCCCTCGATAAACGTCACCGGCTATGTCAGCTCACTTGCTGAGAAGGGCATTCCCAGGTACAAAGAAGGAAAAACAAAACAAAATCTCCTACAGCTTAAGGCAGACCCAGGAGGGCACCGGCCAGAGGCTCGTCAGTTTCATAATGCACAGGGCTTCTTTTTCCTACCACCTCTCGTCCAGTTCCGTGCCAGACCTGGCTGCACTAGGCAGCCTCGGGGACCTCCAACTCGTTCCAGTTCTCAGGGAGAGTCCCAGCGGGTACTCAGAACTGCTGGAGTACAGACAAATTCAAACACACTGGCGCGTATGTGAAATGCGGTGCAGGAGAAAAGTGCATGAGAACGCTGGCTCCGGCGCTAACAGCGCTCAGAGAGCTGTGGTGCACACACAGATAACTCCCCTTGTGCAGCCAGGCCGGGGAGCGTGCCTGACAGCTCTTCCCCTTCAGACACACTGCCTCCACAGCACCCTAGCACCCTGGCTCCCAGGTGAGCAGGCAAACCCTGACGGCTCTTCTGTTTCACAGCTACTGGATGATGGAGCCTGAACTTCTGCTTCAGAGTCCTCATGTCCCCTACCCGGGAACTGACTCTGGGTAATGTGGTGACCCAGCAGGCAGGGAGATGACAGATTCCTGCCTAATGCAACAATGCCAGGACGATCTGGCCTGGCAGGCGGGTGGCAGGATGGGAGGGGCAGCTGTGAGCACACCAACCTTTGTCCCTGTTTGCTCTTCCAGAAGGCACAGCCTGCCAGCACAACACTGCTCACCTCTCATGGTGCCTCTGCCTGGGGCTCTGGCCGATGGCAGGTGCCCAAGGACCTGAGAGGGCCTGAGCTTGGTGGATGACTGCCAGGAGGGCACCCTGGAACCTCTAGTGACTGGGCAGGTGCGGGGGCTCTTGCTCCCAAATGACTTCTCTTCCCCTCTGGCTCTGCTAGGGGGCTTATCATTAACCAGCTACCTGCCCGCCTGGAAAACTAGGATCTGCTCCAGTGCATTCCTTGATGGCCCTTCATGGGATCCAAGGGAAACGGCGAGCGGCCCCACTCCGAGCAGAAGAGGGCCACTCTTCCCCTTCCAGGGTTCGGCCCTTTCCTTAGCCTCGCTTCCTGTCAGTGAGGTGGCTGCGTAGAGGAACCTGTATGTGCTTTCTCCTGGTTCCCTGGCTCCCAGGTCAGACACCCAGAGGTGATGCCCTCTCAGGTTGTTTCACAGCAAATCCTCCTGCTGGCTTTAGTCTCTCATGTCCCTGAATGACTTTACTGGGGACAGAGGCAGGCTGAGCCCAAAAGTGACCTATCTTGGGAAAAGTCTGAGGGTTTCTTTCCTCTGTTCCTTTTCCGTAGGCAGTTCAGCCCTGGCTGCCTATCCCCTTCACTGTATGGAAAGCATCCCACTTGCCAGCTCCCTCCTTTCAGCTTGCAGGAGACCTCACAGAGGTCAGAGAGAAGCATCCTTCTCTTTCGCAAATAAACAAATCCAGCCCATGTGCTAGAGGACTTAGGGTATATTAATAGCCAGATATTTTGTTTTCCTATTCTGGTGCTTATCCCTCTCCACTAGTAGGAAAGATAAGAGAACACAAAATGTTCTCCACGGGCCCCCTCCCCCGGGGAGAGGCGAGCCAGGGGCGTGAATGCCTCTGCTTAAAGCCATCGCTGGTGTACCCACTCTGAGAAAATAGGTTTCACGTTTATATTCAGTCTCTCTTGGCTACTGCTGCTCCTTAGTAAAGAAACTCTATATTGTTTAAACCCTCCAGGCAGAAGGGTTGCAAGGCAACCTTCAAACAATTGAAAATACCCCAAACTAAAAATAAAGGCATTCAAGAATGGGAAGCTTGCTGGCTCAGTGGTTGAATGATTCTGAAACCAGGGCGAAGGAGAAGGCGGCCAACATAGCTGCTCTCCTGCCGCCCCCTGCTCCCCTTTTCCTTGTCTGCCTTCAGCCTTATAACCCAGATCCTTGGGGACCTTCTCTCCTTTTCATTCACAGCACCTTGGTCCTTTCTGGGGTCATCAACACCTTTGTGGAGATGGGACCCAAGGAGGAGAGTGTCAAGAGTTCTAACCAGTGTGTTTTCCCACTGACTCCCAGTCCTACAAGGATGGGACCAGGACTCCTGCTTCCCAGAAGATCTGCGATGCCCAGGAAAGGACAGGGCTGGCGCAGGATGGGCTGGGAAAGCAGCAGAAGCCAAGAGCACTGGGAATGCATTCACTGAGCTGTTCCTGGGTCAGATACTGAGACTCCTGCTGGTCACTCCCTCCCATGGTATATCCCTGTCCTGGCACAAAAGGTCCACTGGCTTCCTGGGCAGCCCTGGGCTCCCGTCAGCCCAGATTCCTCCCTGGGAGCAATCCTGGTCACAAGCAGAATGTAGGAAAAGTCTGACTACAAATGAACACTTTCAGACTACTGGCATGTCGTGTGTGGTCCTACAGGACACAGCAGAACTGCCCCACAGGGTCCCTAGGCTGTTGTCTTTATGAGTGGATTGCCAGGACTTTTCTCCTGCAGACTGGCTAAACTACTGACCGTTTCAGTTAGCAGCCAAACAGTAACCACTGGGCAACCAAGAGGCCTTTCAGATCATTAGTGGAATCCAATTATTCTTGCTCTTAATGATAAAAGACATTGTAACTCAAGTGTCTGGGAATCACAGGCATCTATAACAGACAGAATAATGGCCTCCCAGAGATGTCTCTGTTTCAATCTCTTGCACCTCTGAATATGTTACTTACATGGCAAAAGCGGTTTTTTGGATATGATTTAAGATTTTGCCATTACTGGATTATCTCGATGGGCCCAATGTAATCACAGGGTCCTTATTATACGAAAGAATGTTGACGGGTCAGGGAGAGCATATGTGACCATGGAAACAGGAGGTAGGAGTGATGCACTTGAAGATGGAAGAGGCCACAAGCCAAGGAATGCAGGCAAGCTCCAGTGGCTGGAAAAGGCAAGGAAACGGATCCTCCCCAGAGCCTCCAGAAGGAATGTAGCCCTGCTGATACCTTGACTTTGGCCCTGTTAAGACCCAGTTCCAATTTCTGACATCCAGACTGAGATAAAAAAATCTGTGTTGTCAGTGAAGAAGAAGTGGAGGAAGAGTCAGCACAACTGGACTATGCCAAAAGCTAAGTTTCTTAAATACAACCAAACACTTTGAGGGACAGAGTAGCAGTGGCAGGGGCCTGGGGACCATGGTTTCAGGGGACATCTAGGTCAACTGGCATAACTAAGTTTATCAAGGGAATGTTCTCTGCATTCCACTTTGGTGAGTGGCATCTGGGGTTTAAAAGTTAGCAAACAGTCATCTAAGAAGCATCACATGGCCTCAACCCATTTGGAGCAAAGAAGAATAAAGAACATTAAAGACATAGGAAAACATCAGCACAAGACACAGACGGGGCCACATAAACCAGAGACGACACCAGCATGGGACCGGATGGTGCCCGGCTACCATCAACGACTGCCTTTACAGGGAACACAACGAAGAGGCCCTGATGGAAGGAGGAGAAGTGTGGGCTGCAGGACTCAAACCCTAGTAAAAAGACCAGACTTAATGGTTTCACACGCTGGAGGCTCCTTGGAAGACACGGCCCCCAGACTCTGTGTTAGCCCTGAACTGAAACGATTTCTGAACCCAACTCCTCAAAGACAGAATTGGTGCACAAGGCATAAAATGATACTGGTATAGTGTATGCTTCTTGGCTCAGGGAGATACAGAAGACTAAAGGGGCAGGTCCTGTCTGGAGGCAAGATGAGAAGGACAGGAGCTGGTTAACGGACAGGGGAAACACCGAGTGGAGAGAAGGTGCATGCTGTCACGGTGTGGGGAGAGCAGCTAGGGCCACACAACAAAAGGCGTCAGTTTTTGTATGAGAAACTAACTTGAACTGCCAACTTTCACTTAAAACACAATGAAAAAATAAATTCCTATGATTTAATAAAAATAAACAGATCTGCATTGTTCTCACCTACTCCTCTTGTGGTCATTTGTCGCAGCCGTTGCAGGCACCTCATACAGCGAATGAGAACCCGGGGAACTTAATAAAGACAAGAGCACTTCGGGGAGCTCCCGGGCCACTGGCACTCAGGGCTCCGGGCAGGTGTCTGGGACGCTGCGGTGCTGGCTGCACCTCCCCGTGTGCCTCACGGGGACGAGCAGATCGGCAGCTGGCACTGCATCAGCTGGGCTTCCTCTAAGCGAACAGTCAACTACACACCAATCAATGATAGGGCTGGGCAGGCTGATCAATGGGCAGTATTTAACAGGCTAAGGTGAGCATGTGGAAGAGTCTCTTCTCCTGTGACCTGTGGCTCACCCCACCCTGTGTCACTCAAAGAGCGATCAGAGCAGAAAGGGGAAATGGAAGGAGGAGAAATCAGTCACTCCTACAAGACGCTACAAGAACCCCCGGAACTGCTCTCTGGAGGTAAACAGGTGAGTTACTGCAAGTCTCTCTTCTCGTCAACAGGTTTGCTTTAGACTATCTCTGATTAAATGTCTTTCAAGGGCTTACCGAAGAGAGCCCAGGAAACGCCAACTATCTCAAAAAGATAAAAAACATGCGAGATTCCTCTAGTTCCTTGCCACCTATAGGCTCAAGCACCGTGAGGCCCTGCTTTACTTGGTTCTCCCATGATGCTTCCAGGAGACAGAACACTCACTACAGCTTGTGAGCCTGAGTCACAGAGAGGGCAAGCCTCAACGACATCGTCACACAGCAGGTCAGAAGTGACTCACCTACACCAGAACGCCGCGTGCTCCCATGCTTTTCCTCAGGCCAAGCTCACCAGGCCAGGAGGGCAGAGCCCCACGTAGGTGATCCCACTGGAATGCTGCGATATGAAACTATCAGATCGATCATTCAGTGGCAAGCTGCTGATGCCCCAGGGGAAAGGTTTTCCAGACCAGAGCCTGGAGTTGCTGTGTGTATATATAGTGTGTGTGTGTGTGTGTGTGTGTGTGTGTGTGCGTGTGTGTGTGTGTGTGAGAGAGAGAGAAAGAGAGAGAGAACCCAGAAGGCAGTCGGGGAAGAAGGGAGGTGCTAAACCCCTAACAAGTCAAGGTGATTTGCACCCTACTCGATGGCAGTGGGTGGGGTTAGACCCCACCCACCCAGGTGGGAAATCCTGGTGGCACAGTGGTTAAGTGCTAACCAAAAGGTCTGCCGTTGAAATCCACCAGGAACTCTTCGAAAACTCTATGGGGCAGTTCTCCTCTGTCCTATAGGGTTGCTATGAGTCACAACTGACTTGACGGCAGCGGGCTGAGACGAATGAACCCGAGGAGCTTTTGCTTTTTTTCTACCGTCAACCCAAACCCTCTCCTTGCCTTTCTGTTGTTCCTCTCCTGACCCCACCTGCCATTTTTCTGAGACAGCCTGGAATCCAACTGTAGGAGCAGAGCTGACAGGCTCCTCAGACTCACTGGGAGGGGCCTGAACTGGCTTACCTGGAAAGCTGCTGTGGCTTCAGCGTCAGCACACCAGGCCACAGCTCTGCATCCATGCCTGGAGCCTTGGCCTGCTGCCTACAGGCCTACTGTCCTCTCACACCCAGACTGCTCCGAGGAGCCACCTCATGCTTGATATTACAGTTTTGTGACTCTCAAAGACTATGAAAAGCTGCCTCTTTATGTCCATTATGGTATGAAGAGTGGGAAAGGGGCAACCTGTGTTGCAGTGTATTGTGGGTATTTAAAAAGTGTAACTGACTCCCATGGGGTTGTTGTGTAAAGGTGGGTGTGGTGGTAAAGCAGATGCTGTCAGGCACCTTCCTTCAGCCCCAGAGTGGGCAGGGCTGCAAGGAGGTCCCTGTGTCACATAGCGCAGACGGTAGAAGGCAGCAGCTGACAAAAGCAAAGCCAGTGGTCCTCAAGATCTGACGGAAGGTGACAGAACAAAGCCATGGGGGTCCAAAGATGCCAATAGAGGACAAAAGGAAGGAGGGATGGGATGTGACACTCGACAGACTAGTTATAGTGTGTTTTAAAATCTCAGGCTTAGGGATAGCTGGCTGTCTCTAAACCTTACACTAGTTCTAAACTAAAAATGACTTGTGCTATAAAGCCCATCCCCTCTACTGTGTACATGTACCCCCATGACTGGGAGACTGGAAAGAGTAAACGTGAGGAGGAGAGGAAAAGAAACTGGGGCCCAGAACCTCCTGATAAAATTAACTTCTCAGAAGAAAACTACCTGAAATCCCAAAATAATGTTAGCCACTTGTCATGGTTGAACTGCGCCCCCTCCCAAAATGTGTGCAGCCATTTGGCTGGGCCATGATTCCCTGGATTTTATGATTGCCCTCCATTCTGTGATTATCCTATGCTGTAAATTCTAATTGCTGCCTGTCGCTAATAGATGGGATTATATTAAAAAAGGACTATGGTGGGCCTGTAACACCCTAAAGGAGTTTTCCTAGAGTGTGGCTTGTACCACCTTTCATCCTACAACAGATAAAAGGACAGGGAAGCAAGCAGAGTTGGGAACCTCACACCATCAAGAAAGCCACACCAGGAACAGAGCGTGTCCTTCTGACCTGATGTTCCTGTACCAAGATGCTCCCTGACCACAGACTGATGCAACACAAGGACTTTCCTCAAGAGCCGACAAAGAAGGAAAGCGTTCCCCTGGGACGGACACCCTGAATTCAGACGTGTAGCCTACTGGACTGTGTAAGAATAATCTTTCCTTTGCTAAAGCCATCCACGTGTACGATGTCTATGTCTATGTCTATGTCTGTTAGAGTAGCACCAGATGACTGTAACACCACTACAGAAAGACCAGATGCATAGCCAAAGAGATGGGAACTTCCAATTCCCAGGTTACCTTCTACTTATTCCTCAGGTCTACCTTCTACTCATCTCTACCTATCCTTCAGGTCTACCTTCCACCCACCCTCCAAGTCTTAGCATACACAACTGATGCTCCAGTGTTCCCAGAGCCAGTGCAGTTCCCCATCATGGGAAACCCAAAGGAACAACCCATTCCTCAACTAACCTCTAACAAGTTAAAGAAACAGCATCAGCAAAGGGATGGCCTGCAAAATGTTGAGAAGAAGATAATCTTTCCTAATCCTCAGTAAGAATCTGATGGCATTTATATAGTGCTTATTTAGACAGGGCTACCCTGTCCTAGAAGGCTGCTGTGAGTCTGAAATGACTTGATGGCAATGGTTATGTTTTGGTCGGGGGGAGGTGGACAGACACAACAGTGACACAGTCTTTTGGTCAGTTTTCCAGTTACTTACAGAATTACACTTTGACTGATGGGAGTAAAATACCTTATAACTCAGAGATTAACCTTACGGGCTCCCTACAAGAGCTCCTGGTTACCAGTGGGGTATCTCAGATCCCCTGGACCATAGAAAAACAGGTAGCTTGCATATGAAACAGAAATATTCCAGGCCCTCAGCTCCAGTTTCTAGACATACAAAACTCTTCATTGGACTCTGTAAAGTGACGGTGACAGCAAGGTGTTGCTTTCTCTGGGAAGGTCCTGGCGGGCCTGCCTTTGCGGCATGTCTCTTTCTTAAACTACAATGGTCCTTAAAAAAGGTTCCAAAGATTCTCTGGAGCTAGAAGAGCTGGAAATACGAAGGTGGAGAACGGTAACTAGCCCTCCTGTGACCCATCCCTACTTCCTTCTGAGGCCCCACTGTGCAAACAGCTAACATGCTCAGCTGCTAACAGAAGTTGGACATTCATGTTCACTCAGAGGCACCTCGGAATAAAGTCCTGGGGACCTCCTTCCAAAAAACCAGCCACTGAAAACTGTGGAGCACAGTCCTACTCTAGCATGTATGGGCTGTCATGAGGTGCACTGTGCTCATCTGACAGTAATTGTTTTTGCTGATCCCTATCACTTAGCAATGATTTCTAGTCCAATTCAAATATGAACCAGTTCCATAAAGCCATCCAAGTTTCCAAAGTTCCTTTCTCCCAAACCTACTCATCCTTTCTAGAGTCTCTGGGTAATTACACAAAACACACACACACGAGGTCTGACAAGTCTGTGAACTTGATTGTTCTAAGTGCTACATACCTCACTGCTGACTACCTCTACAGTCACCTTCAAAGTACTCCCACCCCAAAGCAATTTTTGAACTCTTTTTGGAATGGCCATTGCACATGGTGACAAATTTGCGAACTTAATTATATAGTTAGTTGTTCATGAGTTTTTAGCCAGTAAATCAATGAATGTATTGGAACATCGTCCCTACTCACCTGATCTGGCCGCCAATGACTTTTTTTGTTTCTCGGAAGACAAAGGAAATACTGAAAGAAAGACATTTAGGACATCCAGGGTGACACGACAACGGCAGTGAGTGCCATTCCAGAAAAACAGTTCCAAAATTGCTTTCAGGGGTGGACTAGGTGCTGGCCTCAGTGCACAGCTTCCCAGGGGGAGGACTCTGAAGGTGGTCATAGTGATGCTCAGCAATGAGGTATGCAGCACTTTTTCTAGAACGACTTTGTGAACTTAACTGTCAGTCCTTGTGTGTATGGTGTGTGTAGTGTTTTGGTGAAGGTTTGCAGATTAGTCTAAGTTCTCGTTTGACAATTGCCACATAGATTGTTCAGTGGCATTGGTCACATTCTTCACAATATGTAAATATTCTCAATATTTCAGTTCTGGTCATTCTATTTCCACTGATGTAATTTCCCACACCCGTACATTCTCATCTTTGTTTCAAAGTAATTGTTGACCATATGGTCTCATATCAAGTTTTTTTTAAAGGGCACAGTACTTCCAGAAGATATTCTTTATTTTGCGAGGCAATTTATAGTTAGCTAGAGGGTAGCTTCAGGGGCTACTTTCGGGTCTAGATTTAAAGTGCACCTCAGGACAACTGTCTTGGGGAGTGCTCTAGTCTCAAACAGTCCAGTAAGTATGGTTTTCTTTTTTTTTTAATTTGAGGTTCTTTCTGTCCCACATCTTTTTCTCCCATGCTATCATTGTCTATCTACTGTGACCCTGTTAACACATTTTTAGTATTTACATGAAAAGGAGCAATTGAAAAGTTGAGGGATAAAGGTTTTTATCTTGGTGTGGCCAGGCTCCATAATGGACAGGTGTCCAGAGAATGAGAATACTGGGAAGAACTCCCTGGTCTGCAGCATCTATGAAGCTACAAGAGAAGGACTCAAGAGTGACTGTGGGGGTAACCCATGGGGACATGAAAGGATGGAGAGGTTGATACAAAGGGGCGGGTGATGGCATCTCAGCAGTGCTGTCTCCCAAATCTTACTTCCAGCTCCACTTCTCCCCGGAACACCAGATTCCTAAATGTAGCTCCCTCCTGATATTTCTCTTGGATGTCCGAGAGGCATCTCAAACTTCACACAGACATACAGAGCTGTTCATTTGACCTACCTACCTACCTAAACTGTTTCTCCATCATCTTTCCTAACTCTACATGGCAAGAATCTTACAGACATACGTGATTTCCCCTTTCTCTGACTCCATCTGCAGAAAATCTCACTGCTGGCCATTCCAAAAACAGGGTTCCAAAATTGCTTTGAAGGGTGGACTAGGTGCTGGCGTCAGTGTGTGGCTTCCCAAGTGGAGGACTTCCAAGGCGGCCAGAGCAAATCCCACATCCATCTATTTTTTCCATTTCCACTGCCGTAACTCTACGCCACCATCGTCACCCCAATGGTGACGGCCTCCTCAGCTGACTGTCTTACTTCCATTCCATTCCATGACCCCTACAGTCTATTTCCCACCCAGTAGGCAACGACCAAGGAGCTTCGGTGATGCCATGGTGAAGTGCTCGGCTGCTAAATGAAAGGCTGGCAGTCCAGATCCACCAGTGGTTCCACGGGAGGAGGATGTGGTGATCTGCTCTGTAAAGATGACAGCCTAGGAAACCCCATGGGGCAGCTCTATTCTGTCCTGTGGGTGGCTATGAGTCCGAATCGACTCGATGGCACCCACAAATGTTTGTGAGCTTTTAAAATTCTAATCAGGTTATGTCCTTCCTCCCTTGCTGAATAAAAGCCTCCATGTCTTTTTAGTACATTAAGAATAAAATGTAATCTCCTTACTCTAGATTCAAAGCCTTTTGGAACTTCCACTCAACTCACCACATCTCCCCTACCTCCTCTGGTATCCCTCTTCTCCAATTCTTCTCTCGCTACTCTGGCAGTCTTGCTGGTCCTCGGGTTCACGGAGCTTCTTCCTGGCTCTTGTACCCTTCCAAGTCACTCATCTCCTACTTCAAACGTGGTGATGTATCCTGTCCTGGGTGTTCCTCCCACCTTCTGGCCCCCACCTGGGTCCTTTGTAACATTCATGACCCTTCTTGAGAGAAGCTTTCCCTGAGCACCTCACTGAAAGTGGGCATGAGGTCAGTTAGGACCGTGTGATCACTGTGTGGTATTTTTCTTGCTTCTTTAATTTCTT